>CM070603.1:22043044-23317210 GCA_036346395.1 Hsuehochloa calcarea | reverse complement strand
AGTTTTTACTAACTTTTTTTTGAATGAAAATGAAATCAGGGTTTCCCACCCACCTTTGGTTTAAAAACAGAAAGTGTCGATCGAGACCCGGTGTTCCCTATCGAGCTTACCGAGACAACAATATAAGAGTATAATCTAGACGAAAACCTTTATTACCGCTGACACAATAAGTGTTTGTATAAGAATACAATGAGAATGAGAATATTGAAAGTGTAATGACTACATTAAGAGTTATGAAAAGTTATTTTATGGAATTCGTGGGGATGCCCCCTTTATAGCTATTGAAGGGGTGACAGTTAATACTGCGAAAGCTGCCTTATATCTTCACACATGCTCCTTTGTTGAATCTTGAACTATCACGTCACTTAGTCAACTGTCGTAAGTTGTCAAATGCGCCAATAATCGCTCTCACGTTAGTCACGTGGGAAGCAGTCATGTCACCTAACCAGTTTGCTGGTCGGGGATGGTCAAAAACCGTATAGTTGGTCATGTAATGTCCATTATTGGTCGTCTTATGACTCTAACTGGTATGCGACCAGTTTGGCCGTAATAAAAAGGATTACACTTCCTTTTACATTGTCCTAGATTCATAACCGTTATAAAGTGGGTCTCTAATATGTGAGTTTGCTTTCACAAAGACTTTGACCTTGACAAAAAATATTGACCTGGTCAAGAATCCTTGTCAGCTAGCCTCCTGACCCTAAGGCTTAAGGAAATAAAAAAAATATTTACTTAAAGCTTTCTTGCCTTGAAACGTGTATGAAGTAGATTTTCTAAGGCACAATCATTCCAGACATTTAATTAGAATGTGGGAGAGAGGAAAAGATTCTTGTTTTTCTTCTAAACAGTATCCAAAGGTTGCGGTAAGTGAGTGAACGGTTTATGGTTAAAAAAAAAGGGATAAAAAGACTTCTTACTTTTTACCTTCACCTTTACCCTATTCTCACTGTGGCCTCTGTCTCCAAGCCTCCCGCCTTTGAACTCTTCGTCTCCAACTCTTTCCTCCATACTTTTGTTTTATCTTGATCATGGGGATTTTGAGTACATCATCCTACTCCGAAAGTTAGATTCAAGAGCTGGAGAACCAAGGGTATCTCCCGCCTAGGGCTCTTATTAAATGGAGTCCTTGCAGCAGTGACACAGCTCCAATTCCTCAAGAAGGTTGGATTACCTCTTTGCTTCTTGTGAAATTGGGTTTTCACTTGACGAAGAGCGAGTTCTTAGCAGGCATTTTAGATTACTTTAGGATAGAACTTGGACCAAATTCTATTTTGATCCTTAGTGTCTTTTCGCATCTTTGTGAAGCTTTCCTTGGCATTCCCCCATCTGTTCGTCTATTTTGTCACTTCTATATTTTACCCGCAATAACAGAGATCAGGGGAACTGTGGTAGCATGTATTTCAAGCTCCATGACCGAATGGCCAAAAAGTATCCTCCCCTTTCAATCAAAGACACATGGCGTGACTACTAGAAGGAGTGGTTCTACTCCAAAATTTCTGGAGGTAGCCATCTCAAATTGTTGGACCGAAAAAGGTGACTAGAGGGGGGTGAATAGGAGCACGCTCACTTTTTCATAAATACTGGATTCAACATAATTTCACTCCAGTAGCTATGAAAGCTATGAAGATCAGTATATTAGTACAGCGAAAGACTAATATTGAATCCAATAAACACCCCTAAGCAATACTATAAAAGATCAAGCACAAGATAACCAATCACAGTGCACTGCCGGTCAGACCACTGCCTCAAGGGCGGTCGGACCGATTTTCACGATCGCCGGTGGCCACGAGTGGTCCGATCACGGCCTCGTAATGAACAAATCGGCCAGATGGCGAAGATGAAATTAGATGAAACTTTTGATCTACTAATCCAAACTTGATGGAACTTGGAACACACCTTCTCTATAATATCAGGAACCTATTCCAATCGAAGATTATGATAATTCTTAGAAGAATAGCGATCCTTTTCGATTTGATTGAAGAAAGGTTCAAAATCGGGTCAAAATAAAAACTATGTCAAAACTCTTGCTCGTGAGTGATTGATGATCAAGATGATCCTAGATAGATTCCCACACATCACAGCAAGCTAGATCACGTGAAGAAACCAAGCAAAAACTCACGGATCAAAGAAAGACCTAAAATCATCAAATAGAGAGAAAGAACGCAATGAGACAAAACATTGATCAAACTTTCCTTTGATTGATTGATATGATATGGGCTTACAACCTCTCCATCAATGGAGGATAATGCTCAATCCAAAAGCACAAAAATCACATCAAACTATCAAGAACCCTAGCCGCCACAAAAGCCCTCTCTAAGAAAATTAGGGTTTACAAAAATTGCAAAAGAGACGAAGGGAAGGTGCAGCCACCTCCCTCTCCTATTTATAGTGGAGGCTTAGACCTTCTGGAAGTTTGACTCTATTGGGCTCCCGTTAAGGCCCAAAACAAACGGGACACTTACGCACGCATTTTAATGCGCCTTCTTTAACACCCCTTGACCTAACTAGCTATACCTTACGCCATCTTGCACCTCAGATTAGCTAATAGGTCACCTTGTCCATCTTGCACCACGCTTGAGTATATTGACCTCACCCGGCATCGTCGATCATTCTGGACCTCAGCTCTCCAAGCCTAGTCCCAATCATCCTCGCCGTTGACCGTCGTTGACCACCAAGCAACCTGCACAACAATAGACAAGAAACCCAAATTTGGGAATAAGTTCTTCACAACTTAACCCATGTTAGTCAAAATATGCATCATGCAATATATATGCCCTGAAACTCATGACTTTGACCTAACAACCGAGAATCGCCACCACGACGGGCGATGAACCAAGTGAAAACCGGTCAGACCGCCCCCCAGGGTCGGTCTGACAGCCAGCTATTGGCCGATCAGACCGCCAGTTATGACTTAGCCGATTTTCAACCTTTGAAAACGGAAATCTACTGGAATTTTTAAACCAATAGAACTTTTGACTGGAGACTCTAAAAATTATGGGACCAAGTGCAATAGAATCCCCTCTCTTGCCTACACCCTCTATTTTTGGCCCAGCTCAATTCAACACTTTAGTAATCGGCGGTCGACGCCTCGTGGCGGTCCGCCGGTCGAGAATCAATCGACCGCCCACCTGGCGGTCGAGACCGATATAGCCTCGACAAAGATGCCAATTTTGCCGAAAACACGTGAAACGATAAACCGTAAACGCCATTGCCAATTGTCACATCATCCTAAGATCTGGAGCATATCCCCATGATATCCACACAAATACACTAGAAGTCCCCCTCCGACCTGGTCTGCCAAGATGTACAGAGCGACAAGGCTTCCTTGAAGCTGATAGCCGAAGAGAAAAGACTAGTCGATGTATTCATTTCTCTAGTGGCTCCTAGACTAACTAGTCAAAAGATTATCCACGGTTTCCTTCAGCACAGGATCAACCCCTTGAAGAAAAGGGCTCATTATGCTTGGATGCTCGAATTGGCTAAGAACCCGAACAAAGACCGTTCCGGAGGTATCTTACTCTCGAAATTCCTTAAAGCAATTTTCAACTTTGTAGTATAAACATTAGTAAGTTTATTTTTATTTTATTTTATTTTTGCTTTAGAATTTCTAGGGAATGTGATCAAAGAAAGGACATCAACTATGTTGAAGAATGTGAGAGATGGCTTAGAGCCCATTTCTTTCGATGACCAGCCTTCCAGCTTAATTGGAGTAACTATAGAGTTCATAAATAAACGAATGCATGTATGTACAATTTTAACCTTAGTCTTTTTTTTCTTGAGACTGTAGTTGATTAACCTCACTTTTTCTCTACATGCATGGTAGAAAGAGGGGTGTTGACCAAAAAGACCAAGGCTACTGCAGTTGGGTCTTCGCAGGTTGTGGTCAAGCGACCAATGACCAAGATAAGAGCTGCTACAATAGTCTCGACGAGTGCTCCAGTTGGAGTCACACCGACAAGTGCTGCACCGTCAAGTACTCAGGCTACCGTAGCCCCGACCAATATCCTTCTTGCTATTCGGTCGAAGCGCATCCATGACCGACCTCAACTGCAGGAAAGGTGGATGAAGGCTAACAAGGTTAAGGCAGCAACCCATGTGCGCAAGAAAAAAAACAAAATACTAGGCTTTTAAAGCCACTTCATTGTCACCTTCATTTATTCCCATGTGTTCAAGGTGAGGGTGATGACATTGAGGAAGAGGAAGAGATTCCTCTTATCTTGGTGAGAAAACGTAGGATTAGTAATCCTACTGTAAGGAAGAAGTTGTGCATCGAGGCGGTGTATCCCTCGATTGCGGGTGGTGCAGGCGAGACCATTTGGCAACTTATGAAGGTCACATGTGATGTTTCATGTGCCAATTACATGGGGGTTGTTTGCAACCCCGCTGCTGCGATATATGCGCGGCCGATGGTCTACGTTCAGTTCGTGGAGAGGACGGGGACATCCAGCGTGGGTGGTTTCGGTGAAGCTACTGGTGGGGAGGATACTGCGTTGGTCTCCGGTGTTGGAGGAGACGCTGGCAAAGACGTGGGCGATGGAGACAGGATCACGCTAGTGCACACAGTGTCAACATTGATGAAATATCACATCCATACAACGAATATAAGAATAAACGAGTACATTTAAATAACAAATGACTGTTGGGACCTTACGGTCGAGTTTTACATTTATTAAGCCATGCAAGGTGACAATAAAGAAATAAAGCTGCAATGAAACGAAATAAACTCCGGTGGCTCCCATCAATTTACCACAGGCAACCGACTGGGATCAAGACCCTAACGTTCAACCTTCGTAGAACTCTTCTTCAAAAGCAGGCGACGACTCCTCCACTTCTGTTGATTTATTTAGCAAGAGTAAGTACACACCGTACTCACAAGTCATACCACAGAATGCATTTATACATGATGGCTTATTCCAAAGAAATGGCTTCTGTGGTTACTTTGCAGAAATGCAACATTTGCAATTGAATACAAATAATAGATTGAAAGCGTAATTCAAAACAAATAGACAATAATAAGTTAACAATTGATTTCACAAAAGACACACAGTCTAATCAAGTTCTTTCACACAGCTGAACAAGTTATCTCACACAGCTGACCCTTCCCAATTGTTTTATAAAAAAAACTACCCTCGTGTGAAATTCTGAGCATGTCCATAACAGGGACGCGGCTATTCGAATAGATTGGTTTAAACACTCTGCGAGTTTGTACACTTTACCCACACGATGAAACCAACCGGATCGAGTTGATCACAACAAAACCTTTCGAGACTTCATCTCAAACAATGACACTCTGGTGTGCTTTCACTGCCAGTCCAATTTGTACACTGACCCTTGGAACGACACACACCATTGGGCAGGGATGCAGCGAACCGTCCCGCGATGTGACATATCACACCTCCAGCCCATCACATAGCTTAAATACAACCTGAGTTGTCAATGTCAAGACTCCATAACTTACTAAGTCGAGCCCAAACCCATACTAGGCATGTGGTCGCATGCAGAAGGCCCAGTTCAATGGCGCACAAAGTTAAGTCCTTAATTGACTAAGGCAAGACTTCCAGTTTTAACCCAAATCACAAAGTTTATATCACACAGATCCACCATTCACACAGAATCCACCACTTGCCTCAGTCTAAATCTTTTCCCACCCTGTTGATTAAGTGCAACACATGCCATCAACGAGTAACAGCACACAGCACACACACAGATTCATCACACAGTTCCATAATCACTTAGTTAAATTTATAATTGCAACTCTCACATGAAATGATGACTCGTGGCATGGCTAAGCAGTCTAATCGTATCTAACCAACCCACGTTGGTGCTACGATAATACCAACTAATAATTAACCAACCTAGGGTGACAAAAGATTATGGCATACAATAGACAATGTGGCATAACAATTTGGATTAATAACTATACCCAAAAGCATTTAATTAAATACTTGAAATAGAATGCAATACATTGAAACAAAGTATTTTGAAAACTGGGTTCAAAATGATCAAAGGTATAACTTGCCTTGGAATAGATCTAGATATTGGTCTTGGTCTTGAGGTGCTCCTTCTTCTGCAAAATTCCCCGAAGTATCGACGTCTACTCGCAAACGAAACAAAAGAAACAAAACAAATAAATAACAGAGGCAAAACAAAATCCAAAAATCAAATAAAATTCACCATTAAATAGATCTGAATTTTATATGAATTTACAAATTTGAATGGGCTCAATTGGACTTCGGATGCAAAAGATATGGGCTTTGGAAGATTGGAAAAATCAATTAAACCCTAAATTGGATTTTTTCGAATTTCCCGAATTAATTTTATAAAGAAAAATCGAATTATTGCGCAATGCTTGCGTCAGCCGAGAATTTCCGGAAAAAGAATTATATTTAAAAAGAATTCTGACAGGTGGGACCCACTGTCAGCCTCGGGGTTCACGGTGGACCGAGTGCAATCAACCGAGGAGATCAGTGCGCGGTGGATCGCCACGACGCGCGTGTCTTGCCGATCTGGCGCCACGCGGCCGCCACACCAAAGACGAAAGCCGTGGCCGGCGAAGGTGGCGACAACGGCGCGGTGGCGCTCGGGACCCGATAGTCACCGACGAACGGCGGCGACTTCGCGGTGATGGTGATACCAACGTGTAGAGGAGGCTAATGCGCACATAGGCACTGGTTTGAGCACACAGGGTTGTGGAGATGGCTACGGCGAGGAAGAAGCGGCGGAGAGAGCTCGGGTTTTGTCGGACGGGCGCTCCGGCGATGCTCCGGCGACGAGGAGGTGCGCACGAGGTAGCCTGAGACTTGCTGATCACAATGGTGCAGTCGGTGGAGCAAGGGCGACGACGACGGCGGCGCAATTCACCGGAGAAGAAGTTCGGCCGAAAACCCTAAAACTTGGAATGCGGCGGCGCTAGAGGCGTCGGGCGGCGAGTGGTATTTAGGGTTGCGAGGTCGAGCGGTGCTAGGAGGGTATTTATAGGCTCGAGAACGCCGGATTTGGAAATCCCCAAATCGGGTCCGAAACAACCGGGTTTTTGAATTCCAAGATTTTCGGAGATTGAAACCGATTCGGGGTTTGATTTGGTTTGAAACGGATAAGGAATAACCGGAGATATGATTTGGCGGGGTCGGCGCGAAGAAAAAGCAACTGAATCGGTTTTGTCGGATAAACTTGAAGCTCCAGCAATGGCGGGCGAGAGCGGCGCGAGGGAGAAGAAAGTCCGCGAGGCGACGACCAGTAGCGGTCCCACTCGGCGGCGGCAGAGGCGCGAGAGAGCGAAAGCGCACGATGGCGATCCAACGCGCAGAGGCGAGCGCGGCGATCGAACGAGCGAGATCAGCGGCGAAGCCACGCGGCGACAATCCAACGGGGCAAGGCGGAAGCGGCAGGCGGCGGCGGCGATGTTGATCCAACTACCGGGATTGAGCGGGTGGAATAGTCTTTGAGCTTCGCCCGATCGTTCGAAGGATTTAAAATAGGTTTTCTTTTAAATAAATCCAGAAAATGCAAATAGCAATTAGAAAATAGCAAATGACTTTGGAAAAATTCAGAAAATTCTATAAAACATAACCAAACACATAGAATCTAAATAAAATAGTTCTAAGGAGGCGTCCGTCAATTTCGAGCCCAACGAAGGTGCGGAGAGATGGTGGGCAGCCCATATTGATTGTCATGAGTACCTGGCCGACCAGGTGGACGAGGTGGAAAGCGTGGAGGACGTGGAAACAACTAGTTTGGAAGGCGACGAAGACGGAGAAGCTGGTACTGGAGGAGATGCAATTGGTGGGTTTGTGACCACTGACATTGCTTACGTCCCCTCACGATTGGACGACGTTGCAACGACGTCGCTGGTTCTGCCACATCGGGAGGGGCTGAGTGGGGGTTCAATGATGACACCCTGCTCCTAGGGCAGCGCTTCCCTGACAAGAGCGCCGCCCAGCATGCTATTGCTAAATACGCCGTTAACATCGGTCGAATGTATCGGGTGCAGAGGTCCAACCCCGACACCTACATCGTCAGGTGTGTTGATGAATCCTGCGCTGGCAAGGTCCATGCGCAGCGGTTCATGGCTGCTGGCATGGGTTTTCGGATAACGGTGCTGAAGGACCACACATGCGAGTTAGCTCAGCCGCTTCACAGGCACCGCAACATGACCTCCTCGTATGTTGACAGCCTTTTAAGCCACCTCGTCACTGCAGATGTGTCCATTTCGCCAAACCTCCTCCTGGTAGAGGTTGCCAATATTGTGGGGTTCCCGGTCAGCTACAAGACGGCATAGCATGCGAAACGCAAGGTCGTCGAGCGAATGTTCGGCACATTCGAAGAGACCTACAACCTAGTACCAAGATTACTGCATCAAATCACAGAATGTAATCCCGGGACATACATAAACAAGCTTGAGCGGGTGCATCCGACGGAAGGGCCCAATTGTCATGTTCTTGATAGGGTCTTCTGGTACTTCCGTCAGGCGATCGAAGCTTTCAAGCATTGTCGTCCTGTGCTGACGATGGATGACACCTTCCTATGTGGGAAGTACAAGGGTACCATCCTCACCGCCGTTACAGCCGATGCGAACGACCAGTTAGTCCCTGTGGCCTTCGCAATTGTTGAGAGCGAGAACACGGATAGCTGGTTGTGGTTCCTGTGCAATGTGAAGCAGGCGGTGGTCCAAGATCGACCAGGTGTGTGTGTCATCTCGGACCGCAATGCTGGCTTGATGTCCGCGTTGAGCACAATCCAAAGCGGGACGCAGCCGCCGTTCCAGTGGAATGATGTAAAGAGCCGTTGGTGCATGAGGCATCTCGCGGCCAACTTCCACACAAGGTTTCGGAGCAAGGACCACATGAAAATGTTCAAGAAGCTCTGCATGCAGAACCAAAGGAGAAAGTTCGAAATGGTGTGGAGACAGCTCGATGAGGAGACCGCGAAGCATGTAAGGGACTCGGCGAATGCCGAGGCAGGGGCATCGGCTGGAGGGTCTGCGAGAGTTGGGGAGTTCACACAGTGGGTTAACTCGCACGCACCTGACCTGGAGAAATGGTCCCTACTGCACGACACCGATCTTGCAGTCTTAGTTTGCCATCGTTTGCCTATACACAAGGATGTCTACGGCCTCGTCAAACTTCCGACAGAGCAGGCAATTAGAAACACTACGACAGCACTTGATTTGCCCTCGTTGCACGGATCCGATGAATGTCTTCACCTCCCAAACGCCAACCAATCCATCCCGAGTGTTCATGAAGTGTTCAAATCTTACGGTAACTTCTGCCTGATCATCCCCAATGAATTTCTTTCTAGACAGTATATTTTTTTCACTTACATTTGTAATTCTTTCTACAGAACACAACATGTCGGTTCTGGCTGTGGACTGATGAAGCAGTGCCAGAGGTTCGAGATATTGCAATGCAAATTGCAGCATTGCAAGAGGACACCCGTCGTGTGGCTGTGTTTCGTCAAGTGCCTCGACCATCGGATGAACCGATAGAAAATACATATAATGTTCTTAAAAGACTGGATGAAAAGATGGAAAGGGTTGAGAAATTGCTTCAGAAATTAGTTAATATAGTTGGTTTTGTTGTTTTGCTTCTATTATTTCTTGTTCTTGCCGAGTAGATTGTAATATCTACTCTTTATATATGCATCCCTGCACTACATGATGCATACCTTTGGGACGTTGTTGTACTCCTTTGTAATGATGTATGCATATGTCTAATTCCGGTATGAATACTTTGCGTGCGCATTAATCAAACCCTAATTTCGAAATCCAACATTCCCAATTTTGGAGACCTAAATCTGCCCGGTTGCAGACAATTTAATAATACTAACACCCACGCATCGCTAGCTTTTCAGACCGAAATGACCGCACTTTGCAAGGCAGGACGTGACAACACTCTACCTCCCAGCTTTTCAGACCGAAATGACCGCACTCCGCAAAGCAGGACGTGATAACACTCTACCTCCCCACCTTTTCAGACCGAAATGACCGCACTCGCAGCAGACGTGACAACACTCGCCTCGCCCGACTTTTCGCATCAAATGACCGCACTCTGCAAAGCAAAACATGACAACACTCTGCCTCGCTGGCTTTTCAGACCAAAATGACAGCACTCTGCAAAGTAGGACGTGACAACACTCTGCCACGCCGGCTACTCACGTCAATTTAACCACACCAAGCCAACCATGTGGCCTATAAAAGGAGGTGGAAGACATCTACTAAACAACCAAACCCAACGCTACACCAGAGTTTGCTTCACCACGCCGGGATGGACAAGAGGCAGAAGCAATGGGACGAGATCCGCGAGTTAGCTCGGGCTTCTACGGCACGGGCTGAACAACCTAGGGATGTTGTGGCTCGGGACCGGCAAGAGGAGCGTGCCAGGATGGAAGCTCTTCGCAATGAAGTCCCCGTAGCAGCAACCCCTGCTAGAACGTTCCAACCGAGCATTCGCCGCAACACCCGCTAGAGGGGGAGACGCCGCCCCTCTGTTGTTGCAGGGACACATGCAAGTTCTTCAAATCCAAGCACCGACTCAGCCTCAGCATGCGCTACTGGGGTTATCCCAACTACTCCTCTATCTATCCCGACCGTCGTTGGGATACGAGAACCTATCGGCAGCCGGTAAGGAGTACTTACAGTAAGTTCACGTACCAACTCTCTTTTCAGAATACGCACTTACAATCTCTCCCGTCTACCCGTAGTCCCCGGAGCCTCTGTGTGGCTTCCGCAAGTGGATCGACCTAGAGATCCGCCCACACGACCAGTGGCAGCTCGACTTTGAGGAGTGGAATGCCGAAAGGGGACGCGAGATCCGGGAGGAGGATTGTCGGACGGAAGAGCGCAACGAGCGTATCCGCCGGGAGACGCAGGCCCATCTCGAGGCATGCAGGCGCAGGGAGCACGAGGCACGCGAGAGGGAGCGTGAAGAAAAGCGGGAAATGGCGACCGAGGCCAAGGCGGCCGGCGAGGAGTACAACGCCGAGCTCGGGAGGAAGGGCAAATGGCCCCGGTCCACACAGTAGGTTGGGCCATTCTGTAGTAGTCCCCCTCCTACTAGCCATGTTTTTTACTATCTCCTAAAGGCATGCGTACTTACTTGGCCCGGAGACTTGTGTCGCAATGTACCGTAGTAGTAGCGTGTGTAACTAAACCAATTAGCCGAACCAACATGTCATGTGACCACATGTGATGTGCTTCTGTCCGCGGAGTGCAATATAGTTCTGATTTTGTGCCTCGCTGAGCCATCAAAATAATACTATATTGCAAGTATGCCTCTTCTGCTGGAATTCCAGAAATAATCATTCACATCGACATTGATTCTTCTATGTTTTAGGGCATCTTCGTAATCACAACGTTCTTAGCTCCTTTAGTTAAGTTCTCGGCATCTTCAAAAATATGATCAAGAACCATAGCGACTAAGAGTACTCATGTGGTACTAAACTTCACACATTTCGAGTCACATGAAATCATGAAACCCTAATTTCCGAAACGTCTCGTCCTAATTTCCAGACCTAGACTCTGAATTTGTCGAGATAATTTCAGAGCATATAAAATTACATAAAATTAACACAATCAAGTCCTCTGTGTAGGGAGTCTGAGAAAAAAAATTCATAATGTTCGGACCTCAGTTTCTATATTAGAAAATTCCTACAAATATTTGATTTCAAAGAATTATGCAGGAAAATAAAAATGGATAAAAATTCGAAAAAATTAAACAACCAAGCACACTATGCCAGGAGGATCCATAAAAAATTTCATAGTTTTTTGAGCTCATTTAATATATTTAAAAATTTCTCAAATAAATATTATTAATTAGATTTTTCAACAAAAAAAAAGCGACAGGTGGCGGGAGTGCCACCTGCTGCCGTCGCCCATGGTAGCAGGTGTATCCAGGGGGCTAGAATAGGAATTTAGCAGCTAAGGGGGTTAGAACGGGAATTTTCATGCGGCATACGGCCAAAACAGTCCAAAATTCGCTTAACTCGCAACACAAGGAACGTACGAGTTTTGTAGGAATTTTGAAGGAAGCTAATCGAGCAATCATTCTAAGAACTAGACCGGGTTTCAGTTTCAAGAAGGTGACCGATTTGGTCACCGATGGGAACCAGGGTCACCGATGGGAACACTCTGGCGGTTGAAGAATGTTATGAAACGAGTGCTTGTGTGTATTATCGAGAGGCCCAGTTTTGAAAGATGCCATTGCTTTTAAATTGTTAATTTGAGTTTGAACCATCCAGATACATACATAATAAAGGACTAGCTTATATATATAGGGTACAAGAAGTAGAGATAAGGATATGTTAGAGATAGATTCTATCTCTAACATATCTCTAACCTTATCTCTAATATATCTCTAACACCCCCCCCCCCTCAAATGCAAGGCGTATGCAATAGCATTGCATTTGGAAAGGGTTGATACTAAAATATGGAGAATCCAAAGTCCGAGTCTTGATAATGTCGTCGGAGTATGCAGCTCTTGGAAAAATATGTCAAGTATCAAAAGATCTTCTCCCATCCGGTGTCATGCGACAGCTCATAAGGCACAAGGTGCAGGAGCGAAGTCGACCGCGGCAACACGACGAAGAAGATGATGAAACCAACAAATATAGAGAGAGCTGTCAAATCAAGTCGAATAGGAATTGGTGGAAGTATGGTGGCGCAGATCGTAACCCAAGACGGCGACGACGCAGTGCACAAGAAGTGCAATGAATGCACAGTGCAAAAGAAGCGCAACGCAATGCACAAGAAGCGCAACAGAGGCGCAGTGCAGAAGAAGAGCGGCGCAATGCACAAGAAGCGCAATGAGGCGCAATCTGCGAGAAGAAGCGCGGCGGCCTTGAACGCTTGGAGCGCGGATCTGCGGCTCAAGAAATAGCGACGGAGCGCGTAACGCCGCTATGCATAAGGCAATTCCTATACTTCTATGATCGACAAGAATTTGTGGACTCGCATGGCGAAGACGAACTCAAAAATTGAGTACTACGAACTTGGATAGACGCAACGGATGAAACGATACAAAGCAAGAAAAACCTAAGAATAACTAGTCATAGCGGTGAATAGCAACAGAATAGCCAATGACAAATGAGCCATCCCGACATAGTCACAAATGATCCGAGTCGATAGCATCCCAATCGGGCATCATCAACTTCAACCATCTCCTCTTCTCACGATCGAGCCATTCCAATGCGTTCTTGCATGTTTTGAATATGAATTCGATTTGAATCACTCTGGCGGTTGAAGACATGGTATGGGGCATGGAGTTCAACTGAACCGCAAAAATATTTGAGAATAAGGTATTTAGTGCTAGTGACATGGTGATATATGGATTGTTTAATACCTAGGAGGCCCATAACTCAATTCACTGGAGCCCAACCAATCTAACCCCGTGTCCCATGAAGGTATCAATCGAATGATTACTTGGTTACATTTGTAGGGCGAGGATTTTTCGTGCAAGTTAGCGGTTAGGATGTCATAAAGCTTCCAAAGCATCACATTACTCGTTGGGTGACTGGATTTTTTATAATAAAAACATCGTAATGAAGCATGCAGTGCAAACAATATGTAATTTAAATAATTTCAATTGCACTATAATATAATTTGAAATTGGGAAATTTCGTATTGTTTTCGTACCATCAGTAAAAATCCTACCTCCACCAATACTGTCTGTATCTTGGGCGGTACCGTTAGGCATTCCGAGTTATGGTCAGTACAAGGTAGGAAAGCTTGAGTGAAAAATGGAATAATTCAATTTGTGTTTTGAAAGATGCCATTGCTTTTAAATTGTTAATTTGAGTTTGAACCATCCAGATACATACATAATAAAACCGACTAGCTTATCTACATTGTAGAAGACAGAGGTGTAGATAAGATTTGGTATAGATTTGATAATGGTGTGTATCACAGTCTAGGAAGCATTTTCGATCTGTTATCCAAAATCAGCTCGACCATGCCGAATTAGGAAGCATTTTCGATCTGTTATCCCTTTCTGAATCTAAATCCCGGATGGACACTGATTCATCAATCTAAATGAAGTCGAATTCAGATGTCAAATGGTCACATATTCTCCACAACTCCCTTTGTGCCTTTGTTCACATGGGCACAGATCACATCTTCAACACAAAAAGCAACAAGAGAGTACTTTAGAAGAAGGCTTGTTACTTTTCAATTCTTATATGGAGTCAAGCTTCTATACAGGAACAATATTTGCAGGACGCTCTGCAACTCTCTGTTATACTTTGAGCTACACAACCGGAGTCCGGAGATAACTCTCCCCAGAAAACCCTTTCACGGCTTCACCAACGCACCCGGCAGTAGAACTCGTACCGATGCTGAACTACCGCATGGTCCTATTCTTCTTAACCGTGCTTGTTTTCGACACGCAAAACCCCTCATCATGACTTGGTTTTGAACGGAACATAGTGCTTGAGCGACTCGGTGACACCTTCAATGGACGCGACGGCCGCGGCGAGCGACACCAGGAAGCACACGAAGCTGAGCGTCTTCAGTGCCACCCACCTCGTTGAGTACTTCTGTATCCGCCGCTGCCGGATGTACATCTCCACCGGGTAGTACACGGTGAGCGGCCAGAACCCGACGGCGCCGAGGAAGCCGAGGATGTCGTTGAAGAAGGGCATGACGATGGCGAGGGCCGTGCTCACGACCACGAACGCCGTCCTCCACGTCAGCCTGAAGAGGTTGACGCTGAGCCTGCACCGCTTCCCGGCGACGACCTGGTGCTCGCGGGTGATGAACTCGACGTTGGGCCAGCGCGCGGCGGCCCAAGTCTCGACGGCGGCGTAGATGGGCTGGCAGAACACCTGGTAGGCGCCGATCAGGTGCACAACGATGCAGACGTTGGCGAAGTCGACGAGCCAGTAGGGCTCGTAGAAGCCGAACCCGGTCAGGATGTTCCCCGGCGCGGCGTTCCCGAACGCCGCGTAGCCGAGGCAGCCGCAGAGCATGTAGAACGCCGTGGTGGTTGACACGCCGAGCATGGTCGCCTTCTTCATCGTCTTGTTCTCCGCCGGCGGAGACCTCACCGTGTCCTGCAGTTTCAGTTTCAGAGTTGTGTGTTAGAGAGAGAGAGAGAGTTAATTACTGAAGAGCCTTGTAAACTGAAGACACATTTGTGACTAGTGTTCATGTATTGTCAAGCTCTGAACTTTTTTGTGCAGTGCTTACCTGAATTTCTATCAGAATCATGGAGTACGAGTAGGCGAACGCGATGTCGCCGAGCGCTTGGAATGCGAGCCAGATCTTCTGGGCTGAGGTGACGTCTACTCCAACTTCCGTGCCTGTCAGAGTAGTACAGTACGACCTGCCAAAGCACACATGACACAGTGTATCCGAGAATGATGAGAAAGCCTGTACATTATGCATCAGCGAGACTGTCATCTTGATTAATATTAGTGCACCTGATATGGTTCGTGCCAGGCAGAGGCCGACGGCGATCGTCGAGTAGGAGAAGGACATGACCGCGGCGAGGATCGACAGCCACGACAGGTCGTGGAAGTTTGGGAGCTGGGAGAAGAAGATCTGAACGACCCCGAAGACTACCATGTACGTGTTGACGTAGACGCTGCAGTCGGCAGCGTGGCCGTTCTTGTGGAAGCAGTTGGACTTGTGTATAGCCCTGTCCATCAACCAATCAAAACGAAAATTCTCAAACAATGAGATTTAACTGAAAACTTGTGAATTTCGACAGATTAATCGTTTGTTAAGAACTTACGCTGCGCTGATGGATGCTGTAATTGTGTACCCAATTGCGGCTCCAAACAAGTTGACATACTGAAAAACGCCACAGGACCAGACTTGCCAGCCACCTGCATATACGAGCACATGAACCGAGTTATTGCAGAATATATTATGCATCATATCCGGCCATGACTGAATTCACAGAGAAATTCAGCTCATGTAGGCACAAGTAAGTACTTACCTAGGTAGGACGCGACGGCGTCCATGTAGCTGTAGTTCCTCTTCCCGGTGACAGGGTCTCCGGTGCGGTAGCAGTCGGCGAGAAGACCGGAGGTGTAGTAGGTGATGACAGAGAAGAGCAGCAGGGTGACCGGCCCGGCGACCCAGCCGAGCTGCGCCGTCGACCAGGCGAGGGAGAGCACGCCGGAGCCGATGACTGCCGTGATGATGTGCGCGCTCGCTGTCCATACCGTTCCTGCTCAACAAATTGCGCGAGCTGTCAGTAAGTACTCAGTGCCATCCTGAATGTTTTACTAGCCCATCATTGTAACTCCTTTTGGAATTTATTTACAATTTTTTTTTTACAAAAGTAATCCACAGATAACATCTTGCACCAAATTAAATCTACAAATAATTTTGCACCCATGCATGTATATATGATCTATCTATGAATTTTAGTCCCCAATCAGTTTGCAAATACTTCTCTGTACATGCATGCACACTCTGGGACAGCAGCAGTACATGACCCCATGCTCCATGCTCCATGCTCCATGCCCACAGATAGGCAAGTTGTGATAGCCCAGCCCAAATTACGCCTAAGCATTTTTGCAGAAAAACCAAGACCATTGCTTTGTGTGCATTTTAGTCTGCAATGTTGCAAAAAGACCCGAACAAGCTGGAAACTATCTGCAAAGAAGTTCTTGGCCAAAAGGTAGGCACGTAGGCTCCTTCTACAGGACAAGCAGGAGTTGGCTGTTTCTTTCTTCTGATTACGGTACAGGTGCGCTCGTCGCCGGGAAGTCGACACTCGGCAGTGGGCATAAGAGCGCGTGTGGACGTGGAAGATGGCTTGCTGCTAGCAGGCGGTTAGGCTGGGGTTTAGCTTGCCGTCGACGTCGGTAGGCATGATGGTTGCAGCGTCCACGGAGAGCTCCATGGCTGTGGCCGGCGTGAGCTTAAGCTCCGTCGCGGCCGCCGAGGCCTACAGCGTGGTGCACCGCAGTCAAGCGCTAGGGCCAACAAGCTTGCAGCGCGCGTGAGTACTTCAAATCCATGGTTATTTACCGGCCGTTTTATGTATGGTTGAAACCTGTTTGCGCGTATCTAAGAAATTGAAGCGACGTAGTAATCGCGGCAGCAAGCAGCTGGATGAACTGGCGCATGTCGATTGAGTATAATAGCTTATTTAACTAGCTGGTGCATGCATGTTTTGTAGGAATCAATATGTAGCGTGTACTGAAAGGAAACCATATATGTTTGATGCAGTCGGAAAAGGTTGAGGAGAAGGCCTATTAACTGTCAAGAGGCACTCTAATTCTAAGTTTTGTAAATGTCGGCGAAATGTAGTGCATATGTACATTTTAGTCGTATAGAACTGTTATGATGTACGACCAGTTAAACTAAATACTACAACAAAAGACCAATATTAGACGTCTTGTCACAGACGGTTGATCAAAACCGTTTGTATTAAATACAATCACATACGGTTTTGGTTTAGTGGCCGTCTGTGTTACTGGCTGCGCTAAAAATCGTATGTGAAGAGGTAATATCACAGACGATTCGTGTTGAAAACCGTCTGTGAAGTATCACAGACAGTTCTTGTTCAAAACCGTCTGTGATACTTCACAGACACTTCTCGTCCTCATCACAGGCAGTGTGTATTAAAAATCGTCTGTGATAAGTATCTCCCTGATTTTACCATGACTCGAAATGTCTAACTTTATTTTACTATGACTTGAAAAAATGCCTAACACTGTTGATGAGAATTAAAATCTATATGTATTACTTTGAATACATAATTAAAAGATCATATGTCTTTATGGTCGTAAACCCTAAAACTGACGACCCCTGTGGTCGTAAGTGTTGTAAACCCAAGGCCAACGACTCTCATGGTTTTAGGAGTCGTAACCCCTTAAGCTAACGACTTTTGTGGTCATAAGGGTTCTAGAGGTTACTTATAGGTACCCTGGTCGGACGAGGTCCTGTACCTAGCCCCACCACATAACTGCTCGTACAAGCAAAGAACTGGCATCTGGATTCAGCTATAAGCATATTCTTTACCGCGTGATGAATGAAGCATATGTCATATTGACTCTATATCACATGACACTTCATAATCCTAAGACACTAGCAGCAAACTACCGTGCGGTTTAGTCTCACAGGCATCAACCGCGGATGGTTGATGCTTCATCAACCATTGCCTCGCTCCGACCAGTCGTGACATTTTCAATAGGCATCTTCTCCAAGAGTAATTGTCACCCTTTCAATGGTTATTTAAGGATGGAGCACGAAGGAACGAGGCATGAGATTGGAGCACAGTAATCAGCATTAGATTCATGTTTCAAGTTTGATTCAATAGCATAGCAAGCATTACGCTCAGTGTAATTAGGATTAGTCTAATGTCTTGTCAAGGGCACCCAATGTAAAGGATCTAGTTCATAGCAATAAAGAGTAGTATCATCATCTTCCAAGAACTCTTTGTCATTTTCCTCTATTTTATTTCGTAAGATTGGCGACTCGATCGCCGACAGCTGGCGCTGACCGTGGGGAAGAAGGCGTTGAGTTCTTGAAACTTTACTTCGCTCAAGCATTCCTCATCCACTTTCTTTGCCTCATTATCATTCATGTGAACATGGTAGGGACTTGAGATGAGGAAAACTGGTTCGACTTAACGAACTATTCCGGCCTCGACATGGACGCATGCACCCACGCCATGGAAGAACATGGGATGTCATCACCTCCTCCTCTAGTGGCTCGCCGATCGCAGAGATTAGCGAAATCGACCAGATGGACGAAGATACACCGCCGCCATCAAAGGCGCTCTCAGAGGAACCGCTCGTTCCGACCAGTTTGGAACGTCTGAACGCCTTTGCAAGCCCGGTCGACCCGACCGACAAAAATAGCAACGGAAGACTAGCGCTGCAGTCAGAGAGTCCATGTACTCTCGATATTATTATGGGCGACCAGTATTCGCCAACAGCTTCTACTATTCCGGGGGGCCAACCGACATCTGGTAAGGGTATCGATGAAGTTATCACCGATCGTAGGCCAAGTGGGCATGGTGAAACTCAGCGTACGATCGGCAATCCGCCGAATCAGGTTAAGTCCACCACAAAGGCCACCAGAGAAGGTAATCTCCGACCGCTCCTCATCACGGAGGCTTCTTGCAGAAGCACTGGAAAGACTCTCCCTTAGCTACGATGGGAGTTCATCGAAAGATCACTGCTGGCATCATGAAGTTAACACAATCGGAGATACCAATTCGGATACCATGCACGATCCTCCACGGGTTAACTCGCCACCATTTGCTGGTGGAATTGGTAAGGGCGCTCAAGCACAAACTACCGAAGGCAACCGAGCTGATGGGTGTGCATCAGTTAATTCACATGTTCCTACCCTACCACGAGTAAAGGGTCAAACAGGGCCCACCGGAAGGTCGAGATAAAATTCACCTTATTGAATGCCCACTGCAAGTGAGAACCCTCCACGACCTTCGGTAACAATACAAAACCTGCAACGAGTTCATGATATTCTGAATAATCCAGATCTTGCTTTAACAGGAACTCCAGGTTATGCTCAGCTTGCAGGTCAAGTGTCGGAGATCCTCCAACAAACCATGAGGCGTACGGTAATGTACTGGGAGCAAAGGAATTTGCAAAGTCACACGATGACTTCATCCTAGCACTCCTCTCTCAGTAGGGGACAACATGGTCTAGCAGAGGATAGATCAACACCAAGACACCTTTGTAGGTTTCAACCAGGAAATCACGAAGGAAGACAGCTCTTCACAGCAACCACTCCTCCTCATCAAGAGAAACAACCACTTGATTCAAGCGATCTCAGGCATCATCTGATCCAAGCTGGTGGTCAAAGACGTTATCATAACGTCCACGACCGATTTGGGACACCGGACCCTAGGTATGCAAATCTGAGGACCCGATCCCCAGCTGATTATAATCCGGCTTCTTTTCAGAGAAGGCACCACGATTCCATTACAGGTTATCGAGCATTTTTGGTAGGTCTCCAAGCTGTTTGTTGGCCGAACAGGTTCCGACCAGCCAACATAGAAAAGTTCAATAGGACCCATAACCCATTAGAGTTTCTTCAAATTTATACTACCGTCATTAATGTTGCTGATGTTAATAACAACATGATGGCAAATTACTTACCCACGGTCCTTGAAGGGTCTGCTCGCTCGTGGTTGCTTAACCTACCGGTCGGATCTATCTATACTTGAAAGTAGTTCTGCGATACTCTAATCGCCAACTTTCAAGGGACGTATGACCGTCCCGGGAAGGAGGATGATCCACACCAGATGAAGCAGAAAACCAACGAAAGTCTTCGATAATATATCAAGAGATTCAGTCGGGTTCGAAACTCTATCCCGGATATCGCAGAATCTTCTATCATTTAGGCATTTAAAGCGAGCTGAGAAATTGCCGGTTTACGGAAGATATTGCAGTACCTCACGGACATGACATATACCAGCTAGTCCACCTGCTAGTCCTAGGGCATACAACACCGGCCCCCCGTGCGCCAGGAGGACCACGTCTCCATCACACACAGCGCCTCCACCTGCACCTGCACCGCCGCCCCGCGCTCCACCCACACCTTGTACACCTCCTCCAGCGGACGACGTGCCACCGACCCAGCCGACACCGCTAGCGCCACCCTTCTTCCACTTCTTCTTCTTCTAGGACTAGGGATACTAGGACTAACAGAGGGCCGAAGGAGGATGGGGAACAATGGTGGAGATCGGGAGGAAGAGATAGGAAGAGATGGGGAGAGCCGGCTAAGGAGCGGGATTGGCAGCAACGTAGATCAAGGGAGGAGGCAGCAGCGTAGATCGAGGGAGGAGGGGAGCCACCGAACCGATAGAGCGAACCCTATTGCAACACCAACGGGTTCAACCTGTCCTCAATTCGAATTTCTGAACCACCCTACCCCAACCCAACCCTTTACATGAGGAAACCCAACTCGACCCAACCCATTGGCTCTTCCAACCCGTTGTCACCCATCCAAAACCTACCCAATCAAGGACCCAATCCGTTTAACCGTTTGAACCCAACCCATTAGCACCCCTACTCACAAGTCAAACATAAAAGGCCCATACATATTGTCTGTCTCTCAATGGACACAAAGGCCCCATAATTCACGTCTGGTTTGGTGTGCTACAATCTCTTGACTTCTCCGGCCACCGCCGGCATAGGAAAGGCTATCCTATCTACATAGTGCTACTCCTAACGGCCAGTTACTCTAGGAAGCAGAAGAAAATTACCTAGGCAGGTGTAGGGATACGAATAGGCTACACTAGCCAGTAATTTTAAAAATTATATCATGTAAACTAGGAAGTTATGCAAGCAATAGATCATAGATCATTATCACTAAACGCGCAGTGCAGCAGAAGAAGAGTTGGAGCAACTTGATCCAACGTCGAGCGCACTGATGTAGTGATCGTAGTCGATCATCCAACAACCTCGGCACCGATCGTCTCCTCTAGCAACCTATCACGTTCCTTGCGTAGGTCGTGGATCGTCCTCGATCAACGTAGCAGCAACTGTGGCAGCGCCTCTACGGTATCCACACGTCTAGAGGTGGAACGTCGTACGATGGTGTGCTAACACTAACGCTCGCTCACAGCAGGGCCTTCGGGAAGATGACGACTAGGATTTCGATGGAGCAACTCTTACGAACCAACAGCCCCATGCATCCCCTTATAAAGATCCCATGACAGATCATATCCGAACTCATTTGTTCCAACCCATTAAGTGTGTGACCCTGTAGGTTCATACGTAATCGGTTATGACTCGAAAACTCCTTTCCAACCACGAGTCGTTAGCGGTTCCAGCAGGACATAACAATTCCTAAACACACATAAATATTATACCGGACGAACCTTATGCAATATGATCTGCGACCAAATCCTTATCACTTACGACCAGCTTATCTCCATACGATCAGTTCATATTTAGTCACAACCAGTTCGTTAATACTTACGACCAGTTCATTGACTAGCTAGTGATCATGTTCGATCAATTTACGACCAGTTCGTATCTGGTCAGACTGAATGACCTACTTGTGTATTCTCCCTTGCCTCACGATATCTGGTTGAACTCCAGGTGAAATATTTTATCATCTATTGATTGTTCAATACTTTCTCGATCAAGTGATAGAGAACTTCATGTGGTCAACTCTTAGACTACTAGTGGCACGGCCATGCACTTTCTTTATATGACCACATCAAGGGGACTAGAGATATCTCTAATATTATGTTAGGAGAGACAAATCATATATCCAGACCAATTACATCCTCAGCATATTTCATTGCATATCCGAAAGCTATCTTTATAACTACCCAATTACGAAGTAGCGCTTGGCAATTCCTAAGTGTACTATTACATATATAGGAAATCATGTTGATCTCAGGTCTAAGGATTATATATCATCATTACTTGAGACCAATTGATGATACATAAAAATATAACAATTTCAATAGTATCTCAATGTGGGTCTATTCAACACCATATTCTCTAATATGTGTTCACATTATTGATTTAATATCATCATATCCATGACCGATGAAATACGATCAGCAATCTGACTAGTAACATCCAATCAGAAATACATTTGGAATAATATCAGACCCTTCGACCCTACCTCTTAAAACTCTTCTCATATTTTACCATATGGGCAGCACCGAAAAAAATTCTACAAGGGTGGAGCCCCTCCCCCATCTCCACACGTCACCTCCCACCCCTTGAATCCAACGACCCAGGGGGGGGACCTCACGCCCCGGGGAATTTCCTTCCGGCAGCACCAGTCTCAAAGCAATCTTATCCCTTTCTCATCCCCTACCACGTGCTAGCTCCTCAAAATATCCCAATCTCTTTCCAAGACACCTTGAGTTCGCCGGAGGCTGGCATCTCGTCGAACCCCCGTCGCCTCTATGCGCTCCCGCCACGTCTCCATCCCCTACCCCAGCCGCTGCGCGCGCATCGGCCTCCATCCGCGGCCTCTCCTCCCTGTCCCTCCCCTTGAATGTCGATGATGTCGACTCCTAGAGCAGCTCCAGCTTCGACGTGAACCCACGCGCCGCCGTTGCCTTCAACTCCGACGTCCGCCCACTCGTCTGCTGCGGCATGGGGTCGTCGAGGTGGAGCTCCTAAGAGGCGGCGGTGGTGGGGCATCCAGGATGAGCACGGCGGTGGGTCGTTGCTGTGGGTTGCTTCACCCATCCACCTGGTGGCCTCGACCTAGCCGAAGATTGGGGAGGGAGGGAGAGTGGAGCAGAAAATTTTAAGAAAATTTTAAGGAGCTGATGCTCGGCAACAATGGAGGAGAAGGCAAGGGAAAGAAAGGAGGCCTGCTATTATTTGCACCGGCGAGCTCACCCACGCAGACCAGACGTGCTCTAGCTAGCTAAATGCCGATCGACATCGCCGTCCAGCTCGAGTCAAAAAGCATGGCCATTTTATTCTTCCACTCGCAGGCAGAGGCCGGCCCTGCCCGTACCTCCCGCTGAAACGTATGCAGTCACGGCACAGGTTCTACACGCCATGGATTAAAATTGTCGCCTTATCAATTCTTCAAGAGTGCCTACAAGTATTTCCATTCCCGCAAAATTATTTGTCCAAGGGAAACTTAACCCTATGGGTTCACTGAATAATAATGTGTAGTACTGCTTGGTTTTGCTCTGCGTCAAGGAAACTCAACAGATTCTTACTCCACAGGAAACCACCAGCCAAAGAGGGGCTTTCAGGACGGAATGATCCGTGGAAAAGTTGGCACCGGCGGTAGGGCCTCTGGCAGTACGAATGCACTGTCCTCGTGACCTCATTCAGGCTGACTACTGATGCTGATATAGCTTAAAGGGAGGCTTTAAACATTTATCGTCAACAAAGTCTGGTGATTTTTTCCCCCACACGTGAGTAAGGAATCTATACCGTATCGTATCTGTTTGGTTCGTAGTCAAATATTGTTATACTTTGTCACACTTCGAGTTAAGTAAATTTAATCAAGTTAGCCATCTATTTGGTTCGTAGTCACAGTTGTAGCAAGATTCTCTTCCTACCATTATGATCCGTGTGATAAGATTTCTTTTTGCTTGCCAATGATTTTGATAATCTAACCTTGTATATGAACCAAACAGCCCTAAGTACCGACGCAAAGTCAGAAATGTCCATACTCGTATTCACATTACCCATGACACTGGCCAGAAATGCACCAGTAGTATACGAGTATACTAGCACATACGTTTCTTCAGTAAATGCAGTGTTGCCATCTGGGCCGTGCAATCTCGAATCAAAGGTCCATGCACAGCGGACAGAGGTTGCATACTGCCCCAGGTACCGCCAATTTCCGTCTTGAGTTGACGGTTGACCGTAGAGAAGGCGACGTTGGACCAGCATGCGACCCATGCTTGCAGCAGTGGCATGGCACCACCGTGTTTGCCCATCCTGCTCTACTCTCGAGGTGCGTATAATTTACTATAAATGAATTGATTACGAAATACTAGTAGTATATGTTCGTCTAAAGACCCGTACACGTCAGGGGATACGCTACGTACGTACGTACGTACACACTCTCTGTCCTTTTGTGCAGCGGAGATACTAATTCCTTCGAATTGTAAGATATTTTAGTTTACATTTTGAGTTAATTCGAAGGAATTGAATTGAATCATAGCGTATCCAAACAAATCGGAAGGGAAGGCAAATCCGCACCCAAGCTCCATCGTGCCAAAAACACGCATGTGCAGCAGCAACAGCACAGCACAATCATAACGAAATCAAACACAAAAAGGCTAGCTAGCTCTTGATGTCATATATGTTTTTTGCAGAAAGGCGAAAAAGAAAAGGAAAGAGAAGATACGGCGGGTAAGTATATATGAGCTTCCTTTTTTGCGTACCGGTTCGCCTCGGCTTGCCGTCGTCGTCGACGTCGCCGCCGCCCTGCCGCGGAGGAGGAGGAGGGAGGTACGCCCCGCCGGAGCCGTTCCGTGCCGCCATCTCCACGTCCTGCGTCATCTCTCCGTCTCTCTCTGGTTGGGGAGAACGAGTGAATAGCTCTGAGAGCGAAGAGCCGCGGCCGGTGTATATATACAAGAGAGGCACGCCGTGTACGGTAGACTATTTTAACATTTTCCCCCTTGCGTTTTTTTTCTTCCAAAGCCTCCTCAAAGCAGTGAAAACTCGCACTTCCAAACTCGGAAAGATTTTGGGGCTTCAACTAAGCTGTCAACGTACGTGGAAGTCAAATATCGTTCGAGATTTAAAAAAAAAGGGGGCAAGAAAATCATCTCCTTTATTGAATATAGATTTAGAGTCGCTCATACGTAGGAGACTAGGAGTACTAGTGATTAGTGAATTGACTACACAAATGTAAGGAATCTCGGTGAGTTGCTGTCTTTAGTTTGGTGAGCCTCACTCCTAGTATGAACGCGATTTTTAAAAAGTAATATTATTTTAATAAAAATTATATAAATAAATAATCAAAACCCAATTACATAAATAGGCTACCGTCGCCATTCAAAATGGCAAAATTACTCAGTCGCCATTTGAAATAGTGACATGAGCTCGGTCACCATCAGAACAGTGTTGAGATGCTTAAATCACCAATTGAATTGGCGATAGGCTCATCTCGTCATTTGAATTGGCTACGGGATTCTGTCGCCAGCTCAATTAGCTACAAGAGTTGAAATTTTTTAAAAAAAATTATTTATATACAAATAATTAAGCTTTAAATTTTAGTGGATTTCATAAAGTTTTTTTTGTAATATCTTTCAGTGTCCGCGTAGGTTGGAATGCGAAATCGAAAAAGATAACGAAATATCAAGTAGAGAATGTGAGATCGGTGGCACAATTCGGAATATGAGTTCGGCGACACAATAACACAAACAGACCCATTCAGAGCGAAATAACAAAAATATTTCGATTGTATTATTTGCAGAACCGATTCCATTCGAAAAAAGTACAAAATTTGAAATAGATGAAATATTAAGGAATAAAATTTGAAAGATTCGTAATGTGATTGTGAATTACATATAAGGTGCGCAGAGTTTGGTTACGTGCATTAGAAACGACAGTATGCACGAATCAACAAACCGAAAAACACCTACGATAGATGTGCGCTTTTTTGGAGCGAAGTTAATTAGTCTTTGTGGCCCATCGGTCACTTCCTCTTGTCTCAGGACTTTTCGCGGCGGCCAGTCTCGAAGTCAACCATATTTTGCGAGAGGGTTGAAAGATTGAATGCTGTTAGGATAACAGAACGTAGGGTCAAATAAATAATCAAGATGTAAATTGAATATAACTTACCTCTTGGATGTGGAGTGCACCCGGGCGACAAGGAGCGCTAGGACGACCATTGGTCTCACTAGCAGAAGCATTCCCCTTGTCCACCGCAAGCTTAGCCCGGTCATACTCAGCTTCCTGTTCGGGGGTCCTCCACCACCACCCTGCTTTACTGGGCTCCTCCATTGCCTTTTTAATAGGGTCGGGTACGTAAGGTTTCCCGCATTCGAATATCTCGAGTCGCTTCACATAGTTAACATGTACTTCTGCTCGATGAACACCATATCGTACATGTCTGGACCGTCCATCCTTTGAAAGAAGTTACAACACATCTCTGGCTGCCATTATGCGCGAATGAAGTTAGTGATATGTGGAATGCAACGTAAGATGTGAAAAATCTATGTGTGTGTAAGATTCTCTTAGGAGGATATTCCCGCACGTATAGTACGCCCGGGCAGTGGTCGCCGGGTGTATGGACTGAATGAACTTCGTCGGTTCTTCGCACACACATTGCCGGTGTAGGAACTCCGGTGGTACTTGCTTATCCTTCATAGAACAATCCAGGTAGGATTTAGCTCTCTCGGCAAACTACTTATGCTTCCGCAACATCTTCGCATAGATGTCTGACATCTCCTTCCATTGTGTTGTGTGAAAGAAGTTGGAGTGAAGTGTTGGGTGAGGTGGTGTAGTGTTCTCCTCCAGCTCTCTTCTACCTCTTTTTATAAGCGGATATAGTGTAGTGATGAGGGTAGAGGGATAAGAGATAAGACATATGTAACATCTCAATTTTCTGAGCATGAAAAACCTTTTGAATAGTTAGTAGTTAGAAAATTCACCCTTAAGATTTTGTTTGAATTTTAATAAAGCTTAATATGGACTTTCAGTATCAAAATAATTTAATATGATTAATGTCAACATCAATAATGGTCAAAGTTATTTTATTTGGATTCTATGTGCTTGGATATTTTGTAGATTTTCCTATAATTTTTCTGAGTTCATTTGCTATTTTTGATTACCATTTGAATTTTCTAGTATTTTTAAAATAGAAAATCTATTATTAATCTCAGAAAAAGCCTTAGGCTGAAACCCAGTCTTGTTCCACTGGCACAACAACATCTTGCCCGATTAGCGCGCACCGCGCCGCGCCTCCGAGCGAGGATAGTCTCTCATCTATCTCTGTTTCACGCCTGCGCCGCTTTGGCCCCACTTTTTAGTCGTTGTGGCACCTTTTGTTACACGCACCGATCGAGACACATTTGCTGATGCGTGGGCACCCACCAAATCCACTGTTCATCGTCTTCAACCTGGACTCAGTTCCAATTTTTCCGTTCGTACGCGCCGCTGTTCTCGACACAGAATGCACCTCTCTGGGACTATTTAAAGGCCCGCACCCGCATCACGACATTCGCCCACATCCCCACAGCCTTTTCTATGAAGCCGCAAACCCTAGAGTGCGCCTCTTCGCCAGAATTGGAGCTCAAACCCTAGAGACACCGAGGACATCTCCGTCAAATTTAGTCGTTGGCGGTGAGCTTCGGTCGTCATCGAGCACATCTTTAAGTTTGCCGCGTCACAGCCTACACGATGTGCGCGCTCTTTTGCTAGGAGAAACCCTAGAACGCCATCGCCACGTTGAGTCGCGCCGCTTCGCCACTTAACTCGTCGTTGTAAGATCGAGGTGGCAGACTAGAGGAGGGTGAATAGGCGGTTTTAAAAAATCTTTCGGCTCTAAACCGATATATAATGCGGAAGCTAATAACAATTGGTTTTGCACAATTAAAACCTAAATCAACTAGGCTTCCCTAAGTGTTCTGACAATACAAGAGAGCAATCATACAATGATATATAAGCAATTAAAGCATGTAATGTAAATTGCTCAAAGTAAAGCACAAGTAAAAACAAGATGGACACAATTATGTTTTACTGTGGTGTTCGGAGACTTGTCGGTCTCCCCTATTCCACGTTGAAGTAAGTCCAACCACGTTGGACCGCCTCCACTAATTAAGCCAACACCTCCGAGGTAAGTCCAACCACTTGGACCGGTTCAAACCGAACCAACACCTTGCTCCACCATGGTTACTCTTCCTCCACTCCGGAGATGGCGAGCACCAAACCACTCACAAACACGCCGGGTCTTCTCACAAGCTTCTTGAGAAGATCACCGCGCACGACGCCTCCACGCCGTCTAGGTGTCGGCAAACACCAAGAGTAACAAATTCAAACTTTCACTTGAACTAATCAAGTGTCAACGCTCACGTGGATACACAATCCACTACCTAAGACAACACATGCACTTAGGATTTGCTCTCAATTCTCACTAAGTGCAACACATGCATAAAATAGAATGAGAGGCTTGCTCTTAGCTCAAGAATGAGTATAGTACTCAACAATAGCACCAGTAACATCTCCCAATCGGCCAAGGCTCATATATATAGCCCACACACAAAAACTAGCCGTTGGTAGAAGATTCCCACAAATCAGCTTAGGGCCGGTCTAACCGCCAACCAATGGCCGGTAGGACCGCCCCATGCGCCAACGGCTAGAAAACTAGCCGTTGGGCCTTCGGCCGGTCGGACCGCCATGCAATGGTCAGTCGGACTGCCGACAAATCGTCAGACCGCCGCAGCTGGCCGGTCCGACTGCCGATAGATATTTGGCTAAGTCCCAAAACGGGCGCTCTCTGGAATAAACGTTCCGCACCAACCCCGGAACTTCCTCACATTGGAAGTTCCGTTTTCACAAGTGCGGAACTTTCGGAAAGAGATTTCAAGTCAAAGGAAATCGGTCGGACCGCCAACACATGGCCGGTTCGACCGATTGACCACCGGTCAGACCGGTACACACCGGCGGTCTGACCGGCAGACCACAGAAGCAAGACACATTTGCTTCACTTCAAATGGCGAAACATATTCGCCCATTTGAGTACAATTCCAACAAGTTAAAAGATGATATTCTCAGCTAGTTGCAAAACACATTTGCCAACATTTTAGAATACTCATCACAAGGAATAAGGTACATGGACTTACACCATTTGCAAAACACATTTGCAAACTTAAGTCACATGCTACAAGGGTTACGCATGAGCCTCAACTATTTGCAAAATACATTCGCAAATAAATAGCATCATGCCTAGATGAGCTAGAGCAACCATATTGAGCTATCAACACATGACTAACTCAAACTACTAGTTAAGACACCTCTTAATAGTACGATAATCCTATACTAGCAATCCGGTCTTCCATCCAAACACCAAGACCGGTAAAAGACTAGGAACACATCCTTAGCCCTAGCTAGTCATACCTTTGCCTTGCATCTTCATGAAGCTTGATGACACACATCAACACTTCAAGTCCGGGTCATTAACTTATAATCATCAACACATGATGATCCTTTGCTTGACCTCCATCAACACATGATGGGTCTTCTCTTGTCTTGATGATCAACTCATGATCATCTCTTCTTGATAAGCATCAACTCATGATGCATCCTTTACACCAAGCTCTTGACTTAATGATCAACTCATTATCATCCAAGTCTTCATCATCCTGAAACATAACCTATACATCTAACTCATGGAAAATGTTAGTTCCACAGTATGATTATCATTAATTACCACACCATACCATTAACACCTAATGGTGGGACAAGATACCTCTATCTTTCCCTCTTTGGTAATTGATGATAACCATTTCAATCACATATAAATTGATTGATAAAAGTAACACATTGTGAGTACATATAAACTACACAAGTCATATATATGCTCATAACATGAGTATGCGAGAACTACACAAGTTCTTCATACTCAAAACTTGAGTATACGAGAACTACATAAGTTCTATATACTCAAAGTATAAGTATACAAAGACTACACAAGTTTTGTATACTCATACGGATATATTTCAAAGTAAAGATCCCAAATATGTGGAAGATGGAATATGGATCAATGCTAATGAAACCACAAAATATAGAACAAAACTCCCCCTAAATATGTGCATACTCATATGTGTAAAGAAAACATATGTGCATATTCAAGATATACTAATGGTGGAGTTCTTCCTATATTTTGGATCCGATGAATGCAACATTATATAAGAGTATGAGTCAAATGCATACCTCGTTGAATTTCACCTTATATCCAAATGAGACTACACATGATAATACTAAACAAAAGAGTTAGTCTCACAATTAGATTTTTCATTAATTACCAAAACACTCCATTAACTCATAATGGCGGGTCTAGATCTTTCAGTCGTCGCCGCCGAGGTACGCTCGTTGTCCTGCCACTTCATTGCCTCCTTCCGCTCCAGCGCCATGCGCCTCCCCACGGCGTGCTCCTTGGACGTCTTGTACATGGCCTTGCAACTATAAAATTCAAGACGATATAATCTTAATACAAGAATTACTCCATAAGAGAAAATTAAAAGCTAGGTCAAATTAAGGTCATTGTTCCTAGTGAAATTCAGTTCAAAACTGGATATTGGACACAAAATAAAATCAACACAAGATTATTTGCGCCGTATCAACTGATACGACTTTTTAGTTTTCCTCCTTTTTATATATTTTCAGAAGAATTACAATCAGGTTCTCTATCGGAACCTAAACCCGAAACGAACACCTGAAGTTTTTCAACAATTAACTAGGATATGATACGCTACAATCATCTTTAGAAATTGACTCTGAATAAAAACCGAACAGAATGCTGACTCCTTCAGACCTACCAAAAACTAAAGAACAGAATACATACATGGCTCATAGGCTGCAGAGGTCAGCAATGGGCTGAGGAGAGCTCGCGACCACGAGGCCGACGATGTGAACGACGACATTGTGAGGAAAAGCGACGGTGATTGCTGACCTCCTCACCTTGGTCCTCGCCGTCATGCTCCGCGTGCTCACCAAACCATGCGTTCTCACCATGGCACGCGATGATCATTCTTCTAAAACGTCGAAGAGACGCATCATAATATCGGCGCGCGAGACGAAGAGACACATCACGCGGGAGCCGAAATATTGAATTATCACATACGGTTATATTTAAAAACCGTTTGTGAAGTATGTAATCACAGACGGTTCTAATTAAAAACCTTATGTGATGAGCCCTCCAGCTTCAGTTGTAAACATATGAAAATGAGCATCAACCATATTTATGAAAAATAATTCTCGAAAAGATGGTGATGCTTTGGTTACCAACGATTTATTAGAAGCAGATTATAAAAAATCCTATTCGTTGGACTTCCGTCTTTATTCGTTGATTTAATCTTGCCACAAGTTTTAAGCCTATAAATAACCATCAGAAGGGCACACGGAACTAAGAAAAAAATCACTCACAAACTCTCATCTTTTCTTACTTCCATTTCTTCTTAAAGTTCTCATCTCGGTCCCTACCCTTCTAGCTAGCTAGTAAGGCAAAATTCACAGAACAAATTGATTTTTCGATCGCCGTGCATGGAAAGAATAGAATACATGGATGATCGATCAACTACTTCAATTTAGGTGGTCGGAAAGTCAATTTGGTCTATGAATTTGAAGTCTTCAAGAAATTGGTAGAAGATCATATCCCTACGATCAGGTAAGCACTTCAATGTCTATGATGTGTAACTTCTGATCGATCGATCACGTGAAGTAGTTATGTATTCTTCTGTTGATCGGAAGTTACACATCAGGACAGTGAAGTTACACATGATACAGAACAAGGTGCCACCAGATTACATATCTTCCGCTTTCTTATGTTGGGGAAATCAGCTTCATTTTGACCACTTTAAAATATCAATCTGGCCCGGTCAGGAGTGGTCGAAATCGGCTAATCATATGTTTCTAATTACAGACAGTTCCAATAAATAATCATATGTGAATTTAGTAATATCACAAACGGTTCTTGTTCAGAACCGTCCGTGATTCTTCATAGACGGCTTTCAACACGAACCGTCTGTGATATTAGTTATTCACAGACGGTTTTTAGCGCAGTAAGTAACACAAACGATCGCTAAACCAAAACTGTCTGTGAATGTATTTAATACAGACGATTTTGGTCAACCGTTTGTGATGAGACGTCCAGTATTATCTTTTTGTAGTAGTGGATTGTGTATAGTAAAGAACAATGAATTGCTTCTAAAATATGAATTTGGTTGTTGTAGCTTTAGGTAATATCGAATATGCAAAACTTGCTTTTATTTTTTGGCGACAGTCTCGTACGGGGCGGATCGGATGGGTTAGACATGTCAAGATTCCTAATTAGTATTTACTTAATAACATGTTGTAATTCTTAGCAGTTTGCAGTGATAAATTAACATTTTGGAAAGCCAAAAACTCGTATTCCAAATAGAGCGCACGAAATCATGCGCTTTCCTTTCGACGCGTGACTTTTTATGTATTATCACATGTACCAAACAATTATTGTCATATGAAATCATGCGCTATATTACAATTAGTTACATGCTGAAATCAGGGCACATGAAATGGGGTTGTATCATTAATTTAGTCGTAATTATTATTATTTTATTTATAATTAATAATTACAACTAATTTATTTGGACTAACTAACTACGATTAATTAATTATGACTAATTAATTAAAAATATTTAACTACAACTAATTAAATGTGATTAATTAATTATGAAAATTATGACTAATTAATTATGAATAAATTAATTACAACAATGCGTCTGGGCTGACGATTACAACTAAATGGTGTGGACAACCCCTCTTCGAACCATGTTAGCAAATGATAATTTCGAAAGACCGGATCGATGAGCACGGCATCACTGCGACACAAGACCAGATGCGCCACAGCATTAATTTGTTGCAACAAACTCTGTAGCACACGCGGTACATAAGCACCATGCAACGGTCACTTCAAAATGGCTCAGGGTAGGGGAGGGGACAGTGTAGTACAACAGGGATGGAAGCGCGGTTTGGCCACGCAATTCACGGGGATGGCCGTTCGCGTGGCGCGTCTATCTGGCTAGATATCTAGACGGGCCAGCCCGTGCGTGCGTACGTACGTACGTGGTCCGGTGTGCCGTGGCTCCCCGAAAGAAAGTTTGGCTCCCAACTAGTTTTGCACCGCCACTGGTCATCATCGCCTATTCGGAATTACGTGTCGCCAACTGCTGCATCTCGCGTTGGCACAACACGGTTTACGCTTGATTCCTCTGGACCAGTCGCCACTCCCACTCGGGTGAAAGAACAAACCGGTTTGGCGATTTGGCTAAGATTAATTCCTCCTATTGGGGGGGTCCCTGCTGATCCGTTCGATTTGTGATATTTTCCACATGCAAAGACGACGCGGCGGAGTCCTAGTTCAGCTCGTGAGCCCCACAAGGAATAATTGAAGGGGGTTGCAAGTTGCAACGCGAGGCGCCGGGCGATTGATTGATTGATTGATTGGATCGCAACGAGGGGATCCGGGCTCTGGATTACCAAGCTACAGGACGCCGGATGCAACAAGATATGGAGTAGTGTCATCCATGTTCAGACGGTCAAGTTCGCACTGCTACCTACTGTGATCTTCCTTTAAAATAATAATACCTAGAACAGAATAAACAGCGGTTCAAAACATTGCGTAAACAAATGTGGAACTCAGGTCCAAACAGATCAGCTTGCTGTCATATACAATTGTAATTTAACAGGAGCACAATGGTTGGGGCTTTAGTTTTCATGGCACGCAGCAGCTATTTCTTATGAGCTTTCTTTGACGAGCAGGGAATGTGCCAAAACAAAATGAGATGTGCATATACTGGATCATGGCTTGATGTGCAGCAGATTGGCCATCAAGCAGATCTGGTGCAGCCTTATTGCGGATTCATGTCGCTAAAGATGCTTGGTTTGTATCTACCTAAAACTTTATTGGTCGAGTCAAAACAGGGGCGAATCCAGGATGAAAATAGAGGGGGGCTCTACTGTTGAGGATGTAGGCATGTAGCACAACATAAGCATACTAAAACTACATGTACTGATCTGTTACTATTGGAATATCAAATTCATACATAAATAGGAATAGAACAAATTGAAAATATACAATACAATAAATTTAGTACCTCGCTAATGGATATGTGCCCCAAATATTCATAAATATGTGAGTTTTAATCTGTAGATAAGAAATATCAAATTTAGTGATACAATATTAAATTGTGAATATTCATAAATATTAAAGATGAAATGAAAACATACCACTAAGTTACTGAATCTGATTACGACGCAATTTCACTCTACGAGTTTTCATGTCTTGAAAGCGTTGAATGATTCTTTTATTATCAAGGCTTCTAAATATCTCTCGCTCAGTGTAGCACACCATCAAGTCATTGAGCCATTCATCTGATACCTTGTTGCGCAAATCTGTTTTAATAATCTTCATTCTTTGAAAACTCTTTCAAGCGGCGCCGTTGTTATACTGGAAGGATCAATGTGAGCTCGATGAGGCGATATACCAATGCGAAAGTTATATTTTTTCCGGTTTCAACCATCTTTTGAGCAACATTAGCAAGATCACGACATTCACGAAATTCAACATTTCTTCTAACATTGAGAATGAATGTTTGAAGTTGATTTCTTAACAACAAACAGTCAGCTATGGTGAAATCTGCAGTATAAATCTCAGCAAGACGAACTAACTTTTGCACATCAAACTTAGAGAAGGAGCTGCTTGGATCAAGACAAGACATGCATACCAATAACTCTGAAGAAACTTCATTGAAACGATGAACTATCTCTGTCATAATGGCATCAAGAGCAACATTGAAAATATCAATACGATAATAGTGAAGGAGAGTAACCTTATGCTTCCGACGTGCAGATTTACCCTTTACTCCGATATGATCATCCATACTTGGCACATCAATCTCATTTGACTCACAAAAGCTTTTTACTGTGTTGAACAATGGCTCCCACCCATTGTCCCTCATGTCTTGCAAGCGCGTTTTCACATCCACAATCAAACCCATAGCTTCAATAATATTTTGATCCCTTCTTTGCAAAGAAAGTGACAACTCATGTGTAATGCTCAACAAGTCTATCAAGAAATGCATAATGAACACAAATTCAAAGCTCTCCATCTTTTGTATCAAACCTGCTGCTCCACCATGACCAAGGATATCTTTGATCTGTACATATAATCTCTAACACCGCAAGCACCGACTCCACATTTGGTATATCTGAAGCAATGTTTTAAGATGTGAGCCCCATCTAGTATCTCCGGTCTAGCTAGGCTAGTTGCCTGATTCTAGCTGTTCTGTTGAAAGCACACCATTCTCCAATTTCTCTAATAAGACTTCCTGATGCTTTTCCATCAAAGCATCCTTTCTTTTGCAAGATGCACTCACAGTGGTCACTATCAAGGGAACATAGTTGAAGAAATCAGCAATAGCACCGCTACAACTTGCGACAGTGACAACCACTAACTGCAACTGGTGGGCGAAACAATGGACATAGAAAGCATACGGATTGTCATCCCGTATTAATCTCTGCAAGCCATTAAATTCCCCTCTCATATTTGAAGCTCCATCATAACCCTGTCCGCGTAGCCTAGAAATAGGTAGATCAACCTTAGCAAGCACACGAACCAAAGCTTCCTTCAGTGCAACAGATGTACACAAAGTGACATGCTCAATACCAATAAACCTTTCCATGATCTTCCCTTCTTTATTTACAAACCTACATAGTATGAAATTTACTAGGTTAAAACAAAACCACAATGCACAAATCATAAATGATACAACAAAAAACATTATATATACAACTAACCTCACAATCACGGACATCTGCTCCTTTATTGATGAATCACGGGACTCATCAATAAGCACTGCGAAGTTCCTATCTCCAATCTCATCCTTAATCACCTGTGTGACCTCCTGTGCACAACATTTCGCGAGTTCCTTCTGTATATCCGGACAAAGCATTAAACAATTGCCACCACCCTCAAATTCAAAAGCCTCCTTCACATCCGCCTTTTTATCTATGTACCAATCCACCATCTCTCTAAAATTGCCCTTGTTAATGGAAGTAGAAGATTCATCGTGTCCACGAAAAGCTTCACCTTGCTGAATGAGATATCTTGCACAATCTAAAGAAGCAGTCAAACGAATCTTGTATGCAATTTCGAACTCCTTGCTATAAGTATTTAATTTGTGATCTACACATGCTCTTTGATTCTGAAAATCTTCACAATCTAGCATTGCAATGTTGTGGACACTAGTAGGTCCACCAACATGTTGATTGAAAGATTCCATAGCACTTCTCCAATTCACATACCCAACTTTTGTAAAGACATCCCTCCCAAAGTGAGTGGGGTGTGACGGTTTCTTAAAAAGAAAGCAATAGAAACAAAAGGCGGCATCCTTTTCCACACTATATTCCAACCAATCGAACTTCTTATACCATGATTCTTGAAATGATCTTGAAATTGAACCTTGCAATTTTTTTGGAAAATCATGACCAATTAGTTGAGTTGGACCCTTCAACAAATATGCTCTTCTAACTTGATCTCTAATCTCATTAGGATAATCTTCAATTGGTTTGCGACATGCTGGATCGGCAATAATATTATCTGGATTAAATTCATGCCGAGCTTTTTTGCTTGATTCTCCTTTCTATATTTGGAGGGTTACTGCTCGTTGCATTATTTGAGAAATATTTGTGCAAAGTTCGCTTCTCCATTTTCGCAAATCTAAAAATAATTAAACAATTACCCGTTATCAGTCAATCACTAATTAAACAAATTAGCTAATCATTAATCAACTAATTACCAGTACTTGTACCTCTCGGTCCTCACCTCAGGCACCGAATGACCGAATCACCGAATGATCTGAACTCTGAAGACTCTGAATTTCTGAAAAAACTGAAATCAAATGGGGATTACTTTAGTCTTCAGTTCACCACTTCACCAGTTCACCTGATCACCTCAATCCTCACGCCTCACTTTATCAGTCCAGCAGTCCTTATCCTCAGTGAGGTGGTCTCCTCACGCACGCCTCCCTCACGGTCAGTCTACTACTAGTCTACTCCTCTCCTCCTTCTCGTTCGGCGATGCGGCCGATGCCGACGGGAGACGGCGTTCTTCCGCGTTCGGCGTTCCCCACTTCCCCTCCGTCCTCCGATGCGGCGACGTGCTGGTGCCACCGCGCCGCTAGCCTCCGCGGCTCCGCCTCCGCGGCCCCGTCACCCGTGCCGCCGTGCGGCCTCGCCGAGTCGCCGAGTCACGGATGCGCCGATGCCGCCGGCGCCAGCGCCGACCTCCTGACCCGCGCGGCCTCGCTCCTGTTCGCCTCCGCGGCTCCGCCGCGCCGGGCTGCAGAGTCGACGATGACGGATGACCGGGTGACGGTGACTCGGTGAGTCTCTCTTACGTTACTTTGATATTCGGCCGGTGGCGAATGGCTCGCTCTGATCGCTTTGGATGTTCCTCTTCCTCATATTTTAGCTCTGATTTGGGCCAGAATTCGCCACAAATTTGGGCCGGCTGGGGCGCTGGGCCATAAGCCACTGAGTAGTGAGTAGGCCTTAGCGGCTTAGCCCTTAAACCCCTGCGCCCGCCTCACCGTGACTGGCTGTCTGGCTGCTCTTCTTCAACCTCGGCTGGCCGGCCGGGTCTTCCTCGACCTCCGTGACTGTGACTCCGTCGGTATGCAGCGGGAGTAGTAGGGGTACGGTGGTGGAAGGAGGGGGTGCTTGAGCACCCACAAGCACCTACGCTACATTCGCCGCTGAGTCAAAACAAGACAAGTGCGGCAAAATATTTAACTTCAAATAGCTTCAGATGAGTGTCTTCTTAATTTGTCTTTTTAGTCGTTCCTCCCGGTTTACAAAGATTCCGATCATCAAATTTGGGCAGCATATGGAGTACGATTTTGACATCCAACACATTGGTCAATATATGAATATAGGTTTCAAGAAAATGCCGCACAAGTTAAAGACCAATTGAATGAAACGTGGATCATGTTTGTTAATTTACTAGTAGTAAGCAGAACCTGACTGACAGTAGTTATACATCAATTACTTGGGTGTAACGGGTGAGGCTGCAGTTCTACAGGTTGCACCTGCTGTAGGCAGCACAGATATAAGCTGGTTTGACTGAACATTTGCATGTGGCTTACACCAAGTTGCTCCAATGTGCCAATTTTTCCAGCAGTGTCCTTGAATTCAGAATGATGCGACAAAATCGGATGAATAATTAATTGATACTACATTCACAGGAAAGAAGCCCCGTTATTTAATCACACGAACCCAACCGATGTCGCGAAACAGACTGCCCAGCAACCTGAGGGAGTGACAAGCTGACAATTCATTGACAGTGAGTCCACACTGAGCTGCTGATCGTTTTCTGCTGGAAGTCATTAGCTGCGGCAAAAATGAGATGTTAACACCTGAGATAGAACGCAGTAATTCACCTAGCATAACATAGTTGATCTAGAAAGGATAAACAGGACGTTGAGCAGAGGTACTCACAGATGAAGAGAGGTCAGCGGTTTTCAGCACTCACAATCGTTTCGCCGCGGATACAAACATCCTAAACAGAATTAGAAACAGTCGAGAGTGAAATAGTTCTTACAGTCACTTGAGACAATAAGGAGAACTCTAATGACCCCCATGGAATATCTCCAACTAGCCTGTTCTATCGAGTAAACTAGCTATTGTCTCCTTTGGCTTAGGACAATCATCACTCCAAACAGCCGCGCGCATGGTCTTTTTGGGCTCTACGCACAGAGCACATTACATATTGTGTGAAATAGGGCATGTTAAGGGAAATCAAATGCAAATACAAAATCCGCTATCGTTTTGAATGTATCAGTTTGAGACTTTTGTCACTGAACGAATAAAAGTGACTTCGCTTAGATAATTCAGCGCTATCAAGTCGTCGACTAGTCGTCCAGTTAGCCGGCGGTGCTCGACTGGAGCCACTGACTTGACTAGATGAGCAAGTCGAACGACTTGCTGTCGACTGGTTGACTTGGATTGACTAGTCGTCAACTCTCAGGCAGCCGTCGGCAAGCGTCAACTTGGCCTCCAGGGTTGTCTCCCTCCTTCATCCCTTCTGTCTGTTTTGCTGCCCTATTTTGCTGAATGACTTAATGCTGATTTACTCTGTTCAGTAGTAATGTAGTAGCAGCATGTACTAGTAGTAGTGTGGTAGCGCAGGTAGTAGCAGAGTATGAGTGGTAGTAGTAGCAGCGTGGGTGATGTGGTCATGTGGTGGTGGTGGTGGTGGTAGCAGCTGCTTTTTTCTTTTGTACTAGAAGAGTAGAAGACTAGAACTAGAAGTAGACTGTTGTAGCAGCAAATATGAAGTATCATCGTTCAATAATCAATATGTACTACTATATAAAAATAATCATAGACGGTTCAAAAACATCATCGTAGATGGTTTCGTGAGTCGTCTGAGTTTATAGGTCAGTAATGACATGAGGTCATGACAAACGATTTTTGAACCGTCTGTGATACGTACTATTTATGCATCACAGATGGATTATCCTAAGGAACTGTCTGTGATAATTTTTATATATGTATGTAGCCGATTTTAAAGGCACAAGCAGCCACTGCTTGAAGATTTCATAGAGAAAAGATCAGGAATAGAATATTGATAAGACCCTAGGATGCAATGGGGAGGCGGGCTTGGGGAGGAGGGACGCCAGGTTCAGAGAAATAAATGACCAAGATAACATATAAACATGATGTATAAACATTAAAAACTAACATATAATACATCATCTAAGATGACATAACTATATTCTTATTATTCAAGTACTCGTATATAAACATCTCGTATTGTAACTATCCTTATCAGCACGAATCCCCACAAATCACAAGCAGCGTCGGGCCAGGATATAGTCCACGTGGCGTCGTCCACCGGCGCGGCAGAATCCGATGGCGCGCGCTCCCCGTTGGCCGGTGCCCTATCCATCCCACCACCCCGAGAATTTCCCCCGCCCGAATCCTGTGGCTGCCCCGCGCCGCGACGCCCGTACGTCCTGCGATTCGTCACGGCTTCCGTGAGGAGGAGAATGGCCCGTACCCGCGCTGATCAAACGAGCAGCAGGTCAGATGCTTTCTGGATATGGGGCCGGCCCGAATGGAGTGTCGAACGCAAAGCCCACGTGGCAAGGCAACATGTTGCTACTCTGCGCAGAAATATGCGCGTGGTCCATTGTGCCGAGGGCGGCCCGCGTCGGCATGCCGCCTGCTGCTTTTGGGAGCAATCTTTCTGGAATTTGGCCGGCCGACCGTGCACGTTCTTCACGCGATTGCGGCCGGAGGTGAGAAATGAACTTGGACTGCTCGTAGTCCAATTGGATTGTCTAGTGTTGGACCTTTTGTGGACTGGGTATTCTTGGATTAATGGATTTTGACATACAATTGGACCAAATCCGATATGAAATGTGGATATCTGCATAGTTTTGAATGGATTTTGCACAGTCTACTTGGGGCTGGGCATGTATTAACATTCTTACGGCTAATTGGTTAGCCAATTTGTTTGCTTCGAAGGCCGCCTCCTGAGACTCCCTCGGCAGGCCAATGGACCATGTTTATCAATTCCATTCCGGTACCAGTACACCATAGCCTCATTCCTGTACCGGTCTCAATACCGGTCATTCTGGTCCATTTTGACCATTCCGCTTATTCCGATACTGGGCAAAATTGAAGTAGTCACTCCTTTGAATCAGCTCGGAAAGCCCAGTTCAATACTACTCCTTCGGTAAGTGAAATTATGCTAGACTAGTATACTAGACTACGGTATAAAGTTATGAACTAATATTGTATTATTTAACTACGTACGACCTTTCTATTTTATGAAGTCATTGAACTATATGTCATTTTACTGAACAGTGCGCTGGAACGGACCGGTACCAACGTATTCTATACCAAGAGGCAAACCGGAATTTCCTCGAACGGAATTGACAACTATGCAATGGACTCCAAACAATGGGTGGTGCGCGTTCGGTACAGGTAACTAGCGACCCAAAGAAGCTTACTGCAAGATGGCACGACAAACGACACATGTTAGCAAATGCGAAGTTTTAACAGGTGGTATCAATTACAACTTAACCATATTTTTTAAAGTCGTTCTCTTATAGCTTTGTATATATCTTATCTTAACTAATAAATAAAGAGTTTACCCCAGGCAGTGAGATGATGGTCCCACCCCACGTACGAAAAAAAAAAACAACGAACCCCCACTGCTCTACACTACCCCATCCCACCCTTCACCGCATATGCGCACCTCCACACCCCTACCACCGCATCTGCTTCTCACGCACAAACGAGGCGAAGAGACGAAGGCGAGTGACCTCATTGTCGCGTCGATCAACATCGGCGTGGCTCGAGCCCAGACCTCGCTTCCGCTACATCATCGGTCGGCCGCCACAGTCACCATCAACGTGTGGAGGCACCAGCGGGGGAGTGGGAGAGAGGAGGCGGCGGGTCTGGTGGAGAGGGCGACAGTGGAGGGAGGGGGCGGGATGCGAAGACAGCGCGCGAACGAAGTCGACGAAACGGGAGGCAAGTGACATCATCGTCACACCAGTCCACATCGATGGTGGCTCGAGCTCTGACCTTGCTTCCGCTCCACATATCCAATGGCTACCATTGCCGCCATTAACGTGTGGAGGCGCTAGTGGGGAAGGGAGATGGAGGCGGCAGCAGGTCTGGTGGAGAGGGCGACGGGGAGAGAGGCGAGCAGGACGGGAGTGGAGAGGGCAGCGATGGAGGGAGGGGGACGGGGACGGGAATGGGAGGTGGAGACTTGTCGCGCCGGTCTGCATCGGCGGTGGCTCGAGCCCCGATCTCGCTTCCGCTCCACATCTCCGATCGGCCACCACCATCGCCATCAACACGTGAAGGCACCAGCGGGGATGGGAGATGGAGGCGGCGGCGGATCTGGTGGGGAGGGCGACGGGAGAGGGAGGCGAGGGACACAGGAGTGGAGAGGGCCATGACGGAGGGAGGGGAGGGGGCAGAGACGGGCATGATATGTTGCGTGGCAACGTACGGGCGCTTTACTAGTTTCTACCAAAATATCAACAGGTACAGGGGCTTTTGCAAAAACTTGTGGGGACACATGTCTTCATTTGCCTTTGCCACTGACAGCGGCATAAGTGCATATTTGCGGCAATGGCACGACAGTTGTGCACTGGTTCTCAGCGACGACGGACAAGATATCGGCGATGGCAGCGACATGGGTTCTCAATGTTGGGAGGTGGGCCATGGCGGCACTATAGATATGGTGGTAGACAAAGGTTTCAAGTTTTTTGGTGGCATATGGTGAGCGGTTGCACGGTGCTTAGGCCTGATAAATGGGTAGAAACCCAACCAAAACCCCACCCAATCCACAAAGACATAACAAAATACCCAACTCACCTAAAATTCAACTCAACCCAACCCAACCCAACCCACATGCCTTTGTATAGTTTGAACCCACTTACTAGTTTCCAAATGACCCAAGAAGAAAAAATATAAGAAAAAAAAACTGAAAGCATGCTCATAAATAATTCAGAAAAAAGTCTGAAAAATAGAAAATTATGGGGAAATTGATGAAAATAAAAAACAGGACAAAGATAAAAGCATGCATATCCCTCCACAATAAAGATGTTCAGGTAAAGCATGCGAAATTACAAATGGTTATCACATTCGTGCATCCTCAGTTCCTCACTATTCTTAGTAACAAGTTTACACAGTAACAAGACATGTCATGTGTTTGCAGCTTATAAAAAGAACTCAATGAACAATATCTGGACATAGCATTACGAGGACTCGAGAGTTGAAGCTGACATGCCCAAATGTTTTAGCCAGTTCTCCAGTCAAGCGACCTATTTCGCACCAAGCTACAGTACTGATTTGCCATCATATGGATGAAGTAGAGACAGTATCTGCAAACGGAGGACATAACCATATGAAAATGTTGACACCACAGGTCTGGGAAAATATGTTCTAATATGCAAAAGTCGTGTCAACTCAATGTGGGAACTGCAGATTGTTCAAGTCCTCAATTGATAGCACGGTCAGAGGCAACCAACAGGACACTGGTACAAAATATGCTATACTAAACGCTCCATTATAGATGGTTTCTTTGGAACCATCTGTATTATACTTATCAAAAACAATTCCAAAGGAACCGTCTGTGATACGTAACTATCATAGGCAGTTCCTTTGGAACCGTCCGTGATACGTAACTATCACAGACGGTTCGTGATAGACTTGTCTGTGATAATTCACAGACGATTTTAAGAAAAACCGTCTGTGATAGACGGTTCTATTCACGAACTGTCTGTGATAATCGAGACATCACAGATGGTTCTATTCACGAACCGTCTATGATACTTTTGTTTAGTTGGGTGGGAAAACAAAAATTTAGACTTAATAGGCGGGCTGTCGAAACTCGCTTTATATTAACAGAGCCTCCTCACACCTCCATCTCCTCCTCTGTGATTTCTCCTCTAACCGAGTGTCGCCGTCTCGCCTTGACCTTGCGCTCCGGCCTCCCCCGAGCTCGTCTCCGCGGCCTCCTCCACCTCGCCTCAGCCTTGTCGTCGCTGGCCTCCCATGACCTCGTCGCCCCCGGCATCCTCCACTTCGTCGCCCCGTCCTCCCCCGAGCTCATCGCCCGCGGCCTCCACCACCTCACCCCGGCCTCCCACGACCTCACTCTCTACTCCCCCCTTTTGCTCTGTGATGTAGAACACTAAGAGCTAGTGTTAGTGCTATGTGAATGGATTGAGTTGATGCTACTGTGATGTGGGTGATGCTGTGACTATTGTGGGAAGCTCTCTATGCATATGCAGTTCATGCTGAGTTATTTGGTTTCGGCAAAAATATAGATGGCAGATCGCATACTATTCAATAAAACCGTCAAAACTTTTGCATACGAACTCGGATTGTGACGTTCTTTGGCTCGTTGGAAAACTAACGAAAAGTTCAATCCGAAAATCCATAAGTTTATATCAGATTCATTCGCAAGGCTCGGGGCTCCAGACGAAGTGAAAACTCCCAAAAAATCGTTTAGAGCCTCAAAATAGCCTCCAAAGTTTTAGCACCCATTTTTTTTTTTTGTTTTGCAATAGAAAAAGCTATCATGTTCTTAATTACCACGAACGGTTCTTATTCGCAAATGCGTGATAGCTTTTTAGCGGTTCTAAATAAGAACAAGATGTGATACTGACGATTCAAAAACCATCTATATGATGATCTAATGTCATCACAGACATATAAACTCAGATGGTTCAAAAACCGTCAGTGATGACGATTCCGAACCGTCTGTGATGACCCTTTGTGTAGTAGTGAGAATTGATGTAATTAATGGAATTTTTTATTGACGTGTTTCAGAGTAAGAACAGGAGCACACATAAGCTATAGTATGTCTTCCTGATCAGATACTGTTTAATAAGAACAGGAGCACACATAAACTATAGTATTTCTTCCTGATCAGATACGGTTTAATAATTACTCTATTCTGATCTTTGGTAATACAATCAGGATGACCAGACTCCCAGAGACATGCATGCATTCATGCTTCAGATGAAGAGATTAAGATATGTATGTTGTTCAAGGTAGCACCGGTTCATTTTGCTGTTGCATTTTCTGAAAGTGTTCTCTGCCATAGCTTTGTGTCCTAATAACAGAATGCATCATACAGTTTCCCACTCCTTCCAGGGCAGCATTCTAACATGTTAATTTCAACTGTATTTCGCTGATTGATGTACTGGGAACACTATCAAGGACCAGGAATAGTAAGTGTCAGCAAATAAGTATGCTACGCATGGAAAATCTCCCAGAAGTATAATATCGCTACAGATAACATGCATGCTTGCTTCGAGGTATCCCGCGGGATATCCTGGCTAAATTTCGTATGGAGCACTACACATATAGAAACTTGCAGGTTTTGCATGTATACTTGCCTGATTGGGTGAGCGAGGAGACGTCGCCGGTGTTGCAGAAATGAAAACATAAATTTACGTACTACATCTTGGGTAAATTTGAGTAAAGAAATGGTCTAAGCAACTTACCCAATTTACTTAAACTTCAACACTCCCCCATCACTTAGATCATGCTCCATTTTGACCCGACAATATTAAAATTAGTTCAGCTTTAGTATAACGGTTCACGACCACCTCCCTGGTCACACCCTCTCTTAGGCCGCACAGTTCACGGCCGTATTGTTCACGTGAACAATACCGTGAATACTACCACCCTCTTATCTCTTAGTTATGTGCGGCTCTCCTTTATTTAAGGTGGCCGCACCCTTCTAGTTTCATTGGGTTTTGTTTAGTTAAAAGTTAGATTCATTACAACTTCATGTATTGATTTGTGTCGATTAAATCAACCATAATACCGCTTCAAAATCCAAACTTTATCAAATATTTCAATCATATTTGCAATTTCTGATTGTTTATTATCTTGTTCTTACGTGTTCTTCGATTGCATGCAAGAATAGGCATTTGTGGTAAGGTTGATCGTGCTTCTAGTAAGGCCGATAACAATCACGAAGTTCTAAGTTCAGCGATTGCGGGCATATTGGTCGTGTGTGATTAATAGCTGAATCGTGAGAGTCGTCTCCACTAAAATCAAGTTATCGTTCTCATTGAAAGATTGAGACACTCATTGTCGCATCACAAAGCCAATCCAAATTGAAATCCAGCCCATTTAACTTATTTCAACCCAACCCATTATTAGGCCTAGTGGTGCTATAGGAAGCCAAGGCATTGTGGCATCAAGCGAACCTGATGAGCAGCGCACATGCATTAGGGTATCCATGGACTGTAATTGTGAGTGTCACCTAAAATATATTTTTCATATTTATTGGTAGAACATTATCGTCTGTGGAATCCATTTTGTACATAAAACTTGCAGCATATTGATTTCAGTTCTTCAAAAACCAAACGATAACCTCCATGCAAAATTACAAACAAAAATGTGGAACCCCCCCCAAAAAAAAGAGAGAGAGAGTAAAGTTTACTATTGCACAATATAATCTCACCATTGTGTCATAATACACCAGGTCTTTTTACCACCTATTGCACATTGCATCGGCAAATTAACTTGGCCCACACGAAGGTGACACCGAAGCTGCCATCAGGGCTCCACACTAGCAATGAAACGAGGCAAGGAATTAAGGATCTATTTGGTGGAGCTATAGCTTTTTGCCATAAGTTGCTTTTTGGCCTTCTGATTGCAAAAAAAAAAAAACATCTGTAGCGGATGGTTGTAGTTTTTTCTTAAAAAAATAGATATATGCCAACACAAAATACACGGTTTTAAAATATGGCACTAAAGAGTTTCTTCTTTGAAATATGTAATTGAAGAGTAGCTTTGTTTAGAGATACACTATTATGTATCGTTTATATTATTTTTGTACGTATTCAGATCCCGTATTTGACTATGTATTTATGTATGGACGAAAATGCCCCCGCATGCCCTGTCTATTACTACCAACTAGACCCAGTCCGTTCGGTCCCAAATCCATTCCCACCTCAATTTTGCATGGTTCAATGTTATGAAGATTGCATGGTGTACATATCAAATTATGACCACAGATGTTAGGGCTGGGTCCAGTCGATAGTAATGGAATGGGCATGTGGGGACATTTTTATCCATACAAAAATATGTAATCAAGTACGGGGTCTGAATACGTACATAAGTGGTGTAAAGGGTACATAATGTCATATCTCCAAACATGGTCACTCTTCAATGACATATTTCAAAGAAGAAACTCTTCAGTAACATATTTCAAAACCGTGCACTTTGCGATGACATATATCTAATTTTCCCTTTCCTGAAAGACCGTTTGTCAATCTGGTTTTTTGTTGGGCTAGTTGATTGTTTCATTTGCTTATGAAGGTTAAAATATCCGAAATACCCTTGAGGGTTCTGAAGACATGTTAATTTGTGGGCTGATTTAGCATAAATATAGTTATTTTTATTAATTTTACATACATATTGATTAAACAACTTAGTTGTACTAGATCGCATGCACTACATGCTCACATTATTCTAATGCAAAAGGTAGCACCAAATTTGAAGCGAGGAGAAGAGAAAAAAGATGAGATACCATCATGCCTACACTGATTAATATAGGAATAAATCTATTTTACCCCTCTTGAACTTTCTAAAAGTCCACTTAACCCCTCTCAACTAAAAACTGGCTTTTACCCCATAATCTTTCAAAATCGGATCAAATAACACACTGAGGTGGTTTGACTAGGCGGTTTTGCATACATGGTAAGAATAAGTCCATTTTGCCCCCCTCAAGCTTTTCAAAAAGTCCACTTAACCCCATGAACTACAAAACCGGTTTTGTACACCCTTAGTATTTCAAAATCGAGTCAAACAATACCCTGAGATGATTTGGTTGATGTGGTTCATAGGGCCCACCTGTCATATATATATATATATATATATATATATATATATATATATATATATATATATATAGAGAGAGAGAGACAGACACAGAGAGAGATAGGAGAGGAGAACACACACAGAGCATAGGAGAGGAAATAGAGGAGGCAGTGTGCTCGGCTCCGAAGGCGGTGGCGGCGGCCAAAATGGGTCCCTAGGGTCGTGGGGAGTCAAGGGGTGTCGGCGACGCTCCTAGAGATGGCCCATGGCGGCGAGGGTGCAAGGCCGAGTGGCTGCCGGTGCTAAGGAAGAAGAGGGACATCGACGACGGTGGTGGAGAGGGAGAGGGACAAAAAGGAGGTGGGTACATTTATATAGGTGAGTCCATCTCTCTCTCTCTCTCTCTGTGGGCCTTAAGAACCACATCAGCCAAACCACCCCAGGATGTTATTTGACTTGATTTTGAAATATTAGGGGGTGGGTAAAAAGATGATTTTGTAGTTTATGAGGTTAAGTGATTTGTTGAAAAGTTTGAGGGGGTAAAATGGACTTATTCCTGCCACGTATGCAAAACCGCTCAGCCAAATCACCTCAAGGTGTTATTTGGCCCGTTTTAAAATATTATGATGGTAAAAAAATAGTTTTATAGTTGAGAGGGTTAATTGGACTTTTTAGAAAATTCGAGATGGTAAAATGGACTAATTCCTTTAATATATAACAAATCACTAATTACATATCTACATTTCTTAACTACAACAATAACAAATTTGTTAATTATGTACACGATGACCGAACCATATAAGATTTTCCCTAATAAGAACTATTTCCAATAACAAGAGTAACTATTGGCGAATCACAACTATTGCCAATCGCAAAAATGTCTTAAATACATCATAATTATTTCAAGGAAAATCAAGTGCAGATATGGTTTCATGTGCAATTGAGATAACTTGCTTTCTTCCAATTCACGATGCAGTAAACACAACATAGATCATCCCTGAACATTCAAATACTTCAAATGCCCAAAAATACATTTGACTCACACAATTGCAGCCAAATTTGAATTACACTCGCACTGAATATCATCGAAATCGTACACGTGCACAAATCACCAAATCTGAAATTTGGCTCACACAATTTCACAATTTTCATTCATTCATGATGTTTAATTGCTCCATGGCACAAACATTTTTCTTTTTATTTCTCTTCTTACACCTACAGAGCTCTCCATCTGTCCAGCCTTAACCTCACTTTCACAAATGAGATCGGAGATGGAGGGAGTTGGGAGAGGAGAATTACCTTCGGATGGTGGTGGCAGTGTCCGCATCGGAGAGGGCGGCGACGCCCTTTCTCAATGGTGGTGGTGGCGACTGGATCAGGGAGGGTTTCGCCGGGAGGGCGGCTGGTGGTGGTGGTGGCTCCGAATGATTGGGGCAGCGGCGACTGGACAACATCGGGAGGGGGAATGGAGAGGCGAATGATGTCGGGAGGGCGTCGGGCGATATTGGGAGAGAGGCGACATTCGGCAGAACAGGCCTGCAGTGACTGGTGGCAGATATTATCGAGATGGGACACGACGACCGACGACGGTGGCGGGCGAGAGCCCCTCCTAGAGAAGACACGAAATGAGGGTTAGAAGGCAGTGGGTTAGCGTTCCAAGCACGCATTTGGTGGATAATTTTTTTAAAATTTTTAGTGATAAATAGATATCCCTATTGTGCAAAAAGTCAAAAAAAAAAACACCTCTTACTCGATTTTACATATCAACACCCCTTCTCCCACACCCACCCACGGTGTTTCGTGAAATAATGGTAACATTAGGTGGCGCAAAGTGAAATTTACTTCGAAAAGAAGGGGAAAAGGAAGCGCGATGCGTGCAGAGTAGACCAAACGGTTTCTCCCAGCCGCAGCTCGCATATTTCCCCATGGCGGCGGCGGCGGCGGCGGCGGCGCCCGCGGCCGAGGCGGGGATGCTTAGCATCTACAAGGCGGCGCGGCGCATCAAGCGGCGGGAGAGCACGCTGTACAACGCGCTGCGGAGCGTGGCGGAGGACGCAGCGTTCGTGGCCGAGATCGCGGCGCTGTGGCCAGCGCTGCCGCTGGTCGCCAACCTCCGCTGCGGCCTCTGGTACGCGCCGCCCCGCGCCCTCACCGCCACCTGCTACTTCAAGTCCACCGACGGCCACGCCGGCAACTGGTCCTTCTCCACCGCCCGCCTCAACCTCCACCTCGCCCTCCTCGCTGGTCTGCTTCTTGCTCCCTCTGTTCGTTGTGCCACTCATTCGGCGTTCCAAGTGGGCGCGGGTGGTAGTTTTGTGGTTCTTGGTGTCGTACATGTCGTAAATATATATTGATTTGGTTATGCAAATTGATGCCCCAATTGGCGAAACTTTTCCTTTCCAGATATTAGATTTAATTGTAATTTGGGGTGTTTTGAACTAATATATGATATATGTTTAATTCAGATATGAGGTATATACAACCAGGGTTTAGGGTTTAGCTTGTAGTCCCCTTTTCCTGCCCAAATAGGTGGAGAAAATTTGTTCTTTGGTTCTTCCATGTTTAAAATTTTCGTGCTTGGGGTTAATTGAAATATTCATTGCCAAAAAGTTCGAATACTTGAGTGAATATGAGTACAGATATGCTGATCATTCGAAGTCCTCAAGCTGTTGCCTAATGCAGAACTTTTATTGTTGAGTGTTTTTGGGGTGAATGTAATGTCCTGGACCTGGAGAATGCAGAAGGCCTGAACTTTTGGGGTTTAGCTTTAAATTGACCTTGATTTGTTTTGTTGGTTGCCTTTGAGCAGGGGAGAGAGGAGGGTGCATAATAGTTGATTCAACAAGGAGAGGGAAACGTTTCCCTGATAGCATGGCAAAGACCATACCCATTTGGTGCTGTGTACTGAACCGAGCCATTCAGAGGCATCGGCTGCAGGCTATTAACAAAGGCAGTGCAGTGAATTCTGAAGTGGTTGGCGTATGTATTGCTTATTGTTTTATTGGAATAATATGCATGTATATCCTGCTGATTTCCATTGTACACATTTTCCTCATGCCAAGGTTTTCCTTTGCTTTTACGGCATGTGGTTTGATTGCTATAGTTGAACTTAGTAGACTAAACCAATAGCAATTTGCTATAGTTGAACCTGGTACACTAAACCACATGCCATAAAATGCCTGTTATCCTTAGGTTAAGCTAAAAGTCTGGGAGCAAGTGATTTCTCTAGAAGACCACATAGGCAAAGTAAAGAAAGAAGATGGCTAATGTTAAGATTTACCATATGATTCGCGTTAATATTAAGAAATATCAACATCATTATTTATGATAAGTCGTAGCAGTATAGCACCTTCCCTAGTTGTTGGGTTATACTATATCTTCCTCTTTTTTATTTTCTGATTCTATATTTCTCTGTTGCTTATTTTCCCCTATTTGCCCTTTTTGTTTGAAGTAAGAATAATATATAATTTCTATGTTCAATTGTACTCATACAATTCCGTAATTTTTCCTGTTAGTCAGCTGCTATACCAAACGGGGATGCTGAAAAGAACTCTGGTTCATCAAACTGGGATAGCTCAGTGCATCTTCCGGTATGGGTTCTAGATACCGAGAAAAATGCTATAGAGGGGCGCGTTGAGGAATGGACGGACCGATTTGAATCATGTGGTGCAGACATTTCTTCTCTTGCATTAGGTGTGCAAAAACCTCTACGTCCATTGTGGATTTCACAGAAGACACGTATATGGTTAAATGAAGTGCCAGAGCATGAGTCGTGGGATTTCACTCCTATCATATTAGTTTCAGCATCTGCATCTAATGCAGTAGCTACACGAAGGATGTCTTCGGAGTTTAGCTGGCACTATATTCCCGGAGCAGGAGATGATGAAGAGAGTTGGGCACGTGGTCTAACTCCTACATTATTCTGGAAGCATTCATATGATCTACTTGATGGTGGACCAGATCTTTGTAATCAGTTAGTTGCTGATATTGTTGAAAAAGATAGGGTTTATCGCGCACAGAGAGGTGAACATTCTCCTCAAATTACAACCAAGCCTCTGAAGTGTTCAAGCCATGATGCTCCTTACTGTAATGGAGATCATACAACTATCATGCGACCTATGAACTTGGACGCTTCTACCATTACTGCAATAGATACACAATATACCAATGATGGTCATCTACTCTTCTGGATTGGGACATCAAACCTTGCATTATCATCTACTCTCCAAGGTATAATAATTAACTGGACACTTGCAATTTTTACTTTAGTGTTATTTGTGTTTTTTTTCAATTATTTGCCATGCGCTGAGTTAATCTTTTGTCAATTATTTGTCACCTAGGTATAAAATGTCATCGTTTTGTGCATATATTTATGTATGTTTCATATGGAACGTTCTACATAGCTAGCTATAGCTGCGCTATAGCTTTTTTAGACCCAAAACGCTAAGCCGCGAAAATAGATAAACAGCTAGCTATAGCATGCCATAGCTTTTTTGGGACCTTGCCGCGAAGCGAAGCCGCGAAAATCGCGATTTAAAACCTTGTATGGAACCGCAAAACATCGTGTGCCAACCTGCAATTGTTTGTAATTGTGTGGCTAGCAATCACCTACTTAGAATCATTTTTTACTTCAGTTTTGTTCTTTTAGGAAGTGAAGTTTAGTTGTGATGAGCTAAAGCACCCTTGATAATAGTTATTTTCTGTATGCTTCTTTATGTAGTTGCAGAAACCTTGGCTGATGTGGACTGCATAGTGAACTGTGACAGCACGTCAAAATTACCTTCTACTTCATCAGAAAACTCTTACCTCGAGCTACCTATTGTGGTAAGTGGAATCTTTCTTAACTTTTTGTGCTTTCCCCCTATGTAAACATTGTCAACATTTTATACTTTCATGTTTATAGGGCTCAAAGGATGACCGGTTTTCGTTGATGAAAAATCTTCCAAAAGCAGTTAACTTTGCAAAGAGAAATTTGATTTCAGGGAAAAGATTACTATTATGCTGTCAAAATGGTAAGTTAACAAAGTTCACCTACCAAAGAGCTGATTACATGTACTTTCCTTGTACTGTAAAAAACAGCATGTGTGCCTCCTTTTTTTTGTTAACTTAGCCCTACTTTTATGTATTAATTCCCTTACAGGAGAAGATATAAGCATTTGTGTGGCCTTGGCAATAATTACACGGTTATTTGATGACAGCGGTAAGCATATCATGAATGTAAAGATAACCAACCATTTTGCTGACTTTGAAATAAAGAGTAAAAAGGGATTTCAGTCTTTTATTAATCTGCATGGTTGCATGACATTACTAATTATTTTGTATGCACTCGTTGATAAAATCATGTCAAAACATACGATGTATGCTTTCAGATTTTGTTGAATACTAGGTGGTCTGCCACACTATTTATCTACTTTCACCATGTCGAGTCTATTTATCTTGAATTAATAAGTACTCATTTATTTCAAGGACGCTTTGACTACGGTGATTCTTTTGTGAAAAGAGACATCACAAAGTTGGAGATGAGGAAGAGACTAGTATTCATTTGCAAATATGTTGTTAATGCGCGACCATCTAGGGGAAACTTGAAGCAGGTCTATGCTTTCCTTACCAATGAAAAGGAACACCTGTCTTGCCTGACATAGTTTAGTTTTGTGGTCATAAGCAGCAGTTGTCCATCCCTTGCAAAATGCATCTCAAGAAGTATTGGTTCTCATCAGTTGCCAGAGTACAGATATGGAATATCCGGAGGTTTGGGCCTCCCGAATTGATTCCACTATGTTTTCGTATCTCCCGATGATCTGCAAGTGTACTAAGAATTAATGATCGCAAGTTGTCCTTGGGATTGCTCTGACAACACCATGGAGATGATCTCATACTGTTGAGCATTTCAGGTTAATCAACACCAATTTTGTAGACTGGCGATGGCAAATACAGGCCGAACCTGCTTGAACTGATTTTTATACTCAGCAGAGTTCTACAAAAGCATTTCTCTTTAGAGCTTATAGCGATTGAATATTCAGTATTTTGATACAACAAATCGGAGGATTAACATGTGCATAATTCTTCCCGTGGTACCTGAAGAATTGGAACTGCAGTTTTGTGTTTGTGTATCTTGCCAATTTGTTGTCCTTTTGTATCATTCAGCTCCTACTGTTACAGTAACTTGTTCATTTGACCTTTGAGATTTCGAGTAACCAGAGGAATTTTCAGTGTGATTTTATACTGCATTGTAACTAAATTCCCAAGATAACAAAAGGAAACTCGACCTAACAAGAATCATCAAAGCATTCATGTCGATTTTGAATTTTTATTGGACGAGTGTAATTCTTGCTTGCATCTTGTTAAGGATGGTTGCTTCACTTGGTAAACTGTACTACAGATGTTTCACTTGGTAATGGGAATATTATAGCGATGAACTTAGGAACTCCGACCACATTAGAAACAAATTTGAACACAGACCAATCCGCGTCTCCATCTCTATGTAAGCAGTACGACTTATTACTACTTACAGCATCACCGTTGGTATATACTACCACTAGAGGCAAAGAAAGGAAATGGATGTAAAGGATCTACGGTGTGTTTTCCTGCTAGCGTTTACTACAGTAAATATTACATTGTTACTATCAGTCTAAAACATTTGCTAGTGTCGTTACTGAGAACTGTTCATAACATCGTGTGCCATTGTTTGCCTAGTGATTTTTTACATTACGATCGGCAAAAAGAACCATCTAATTGGTAGCAAAACGTGAAGCACAACGAACAGATAACCATTTAATACTCTCAGCAAATGGGACATCCATAGCGCTAGAAAATACAATTTGATGGGTTAAGGGCGCTATTTAAAGCTTCACATGGAAACATATCGACCAACTTATCTCATGCGGTAAATAAACCTATCACCGAAAAAACTCCAGGCTTGTTTGGAAAGTGACCCACTTCCGAGGCAAAAACCCACAGAGCTAGCTTCCCGGGGCAAGTGGAAAGTGCATTTGGAAGTCTATATTGTTGAGTAACCGTCGTTGGCGAGTCTAGTCCGAACGGGTACTTTGTATATAATATTCAGAATCGTAAGAACAGATGAAGAACACAACACACAACAATAGATTGAACACAGAGATATGAGAGGACTTCAGTCTTCGCTTTATTTCTTCTCAATCATCGGAGGTTACAATGAGGGGGTCTCCTCTATTTATAGACTTCAGGAGATGAGGAGTCCAATTGGGCTAAGACGTTCCGGAGTCCTAGGCCCGGTTTCTTAACACTCCCCCCCTTGGACACTCATCCGACATGTTCATGCCTCGTCAAAACTCTATAAAAACCCAGTGGGAAAAATTTAGAGAAAGAGTACATGCCATACGTTCTGCTGTGTTGCACGAATTGCCTCATCAAAAACCTTAGCCGAGAAACTTCAGAAAAACTCGTACAATCCACCCAATTTCATTTAATCTCCGGGATTTATTCTTTGGGTACTCGATCTTCGTGATCAAGATTCAATAATGGGTTCGTGAAGATTCTCCCCCTGAATTCTGCACTTCTCTAAGTCTTATCATTCCAATTCTACATATACATCTTTCAAAGCTAGATACTGGAAGTAACTTAGTGAATAAATCTGCAATATTTTCACATGACTTAATATACAGTACTTTAATTTTATCCATCTTTTGCAATTCATGAGCATAGAAGAACGTGGAGTTGATATGCTTAGTGAGAGGACTCTTCACATAACCCATTTGCACTTGTGCAACACAAGTTGCATTATCTTCATAGATAATTGTGGGGGTTTGCGCGGTATTCAATCCACATGACTGCTGGATGTGGTGAATCTTCCGTCGAAGCCAAGCACATTCTTGTGAGGCCTCGTAGAGTGTTATGATTTGCGAGTGGTTCGTTAAAGTTGATACAAGTCTTTGCTTAGACGATTTTCATAGAATTGCAGTTCCACCACATAGGAATACATAGCCTGTTTGCGACTTGGTTGTATACGGGATCAACAGGGACCCAACATCTGCATAGCCATTCATAGACAGGTCTTGGTTCTTTAACAGACCAAGTTCTTTGGTCTCTTGGAGGTAACGGAAGATGTCCATTATTTCCTACCAATGCCTTTGGTAGGTTCTGTACTATACCTTGTTAATAGGTTTACGGCAAATGCAATGTCCGATCTAGTACAGTTTGCTAAATACATTAGTGCTCCTACTGCACTTAGGTAGGGAATTCTGGTCCCAGGACTTCCTCCCCCTCTTCTTTAGGTCTGTACGGGTCCTTGTCTTGCTGTAAGGATCTCCCGACCATCGGCACTTTCGAAGGATATGCCTTTTCAAAGTCGAACCTTTCCAACACTTTCTGTAGGTTGGCTGATGTACTAGAATCCCTTCCGGGATATGCTCAAGCTGCAAGCCTAGGCAGTATTTGGTTTGACCTAAATCTTTTATTTCGAACTCCGACTCCAGGTAAGAGCTTGCTTTCTTAATACCTTCTAGGGTTCCAATGATATTCAGATCATCTTCATACACTGAGATTATACAAATTCATCCTGAGATCGTCGTATAAATACACAGGGATAATTCTCATTATTCGTGTAGCCTTTCTTGCATAGAAAGTCGCTTCGAGCGATTATACCACATTTTGTCTGATTGCTTTAGTCCATACAATGACTTTCTGAGTTGCACACTGTGTAGATTTCTATTTGCTCTATCTTGGTTCGGGATAGGGATACATTCAGGTATCTTCATATAAATATCTGAATCCAAATTTCCATAAAGGTATGCAATTACCACATCCATCAATTTCACTTTTAACTTCAAGTTCACTGCCATTGAGATAAATATCTAAAGGTAATTTCGCTCATGACCGGGGAATAGGTTTCTTCATAACAAATTTCGCTCACTGCCAGAATTACTTGACTTGGGTCTCTGATGTCGAGATCGTACTTGGAGCCAAGAAGCTCTGTGCTGCTATCGGATTTGGCACCTCAAAGGATGCTAATCCTACCGCTGAGGAAAATGATCAGGTGCTTCATAGCAATGAGAATTAGCGTTGAGTATTCTGTACCGTATGTCCACAACCAGAATGGACTAGCAGAAGCATTAATTAAAATGCTTAAATTTATTATCGGCCGCTTTTGCATAATTGTAATTTACTAACTACATGTTGGAGACACGCAGTCCTACAAGCAGTAACTCTTATCAGTTTTAGACTGTCGGCATATAACATCCATTCACCTATGCAACTAGCGCAAAGATCATTATCGAAAATTTCTTATCTTCGCATATTTATTTACAAGGTTTATGTACATATACTACCACCACAGCGAACTGCAATGAGCCCTCTCTGAAAGTCTGGGATATAGGTTGGTTACGAGACAACATCCATAATCAGGTATTTGGACCCTATGACGGGAGATTTACATACTGCTCGATTCGCTGATAGTATATTTGATGATGATAGTTTCTCGTCATTAGGGGAGAAAATCAACCCCTTGATGAAAAATATCGGGAAATAACATGGCAAGTCACAGGAATCCATGCACATGACCCGCGCACTAGTGAAACAAATAGAGAAGTCCAGAAGATAATTGATTTGCGAGCATTAGCGAATTAACTGTCTAACCACTTTAGTGATTTGAAGAGCGTGACTAAGTCGCATGTGCCTACACGCAATGCACTAGAGAGGGTTGAAATACTGAAGAAAGTTGAAGGTATTCCTGATCCCATCCAGAGGCATCAGAATAAAATGACGAGAACTCTGGCCCCCTTGAATCCCATGTAGTCGGAGACGCTCGATGAAAAAGGATAAGAAGGACATGACACAGCTGATCACTGAAGTTTTCTAGAACCAGAAAGGGAGCTAGTTGAAACCTAGCACCAGTCTGAAACCTTCAGGAAGAGGTATATCGGATTTGAACATTCCCACGAAGGGATATGTCAGCATGGATGTATGTGCACACATTGGAGCTGAAAAACTAAAGGGACTTGCCCCATAATTGGAAGCAGCAGCGAGCAAGTAAAAGCATTAGAAGAACCACCCTATGAATAAATAGCTATAAACTATGTGACCATGGAAGAATATATGAATAGGACAACAACTAATGTCGATATTTGTTTTGCAAAGAAAATTGTCACAATCATCGATCTTGATCTAGAGCATGCATTGCTCGCTGAATGTAAAAAAAGATCATAATGGAAAGATTGGAAAAAGGCAATAGCAACTGAATTATTATCCCTGAATAAAAAGGGGTGTTTGGATATGCAAGCCACATGCCTCCCCATGTGCACTCCATATAACATAAGTGGATATTTGTTCGAAAGAGAAATAAAATAATGAGGTTGTAAGATATAAAGCAAAGCTCACTGGACAAGGTTTCACTCAACAACCAGAAGTTGATTATGAAAAAATATTCTCCAGTCATGGGCAGAACTACCTTTAGATATTTTTATCTCAATATTAGTAAACTTGAATTTAAAAATAAAGTTAATGGATGTGGTAACTGCATACCTTTATGGAAACTTGGATTCATACATTTATACGAAGGTACATGAAAGTCTGTCCCGGACCAAGACAGAGTAAATAGAAATCTGTACAGTGTGCAACTCAGAAAGTCACTGTACGGACTTAAACAATCAGCTAGGATATAGTATAATCGCTTAAGCGACTTTCTATGCAAGAAAGACTATACGAACAATGAGTATTGTCCCTATGTATTTATACGACTATCCCAAGATGGATTTTGTATAATCTCAGTGTATGTAGATGATCTGAATATCATCAGAACCCTGGAAGATATTAGGAAAGCAAGCTCTTAGCTGGAGTCGGAGTCCGAAATGAAAGATTTGGGTAAAATCAGATATTGCCTAGGCCTGCAGCTTGAGCATGCCCCTGAAGGGATATTAGTGCATCAGTCAACCTACACTCAAAAGGTGTTAGAAAGGTTTGGCTTTGAAAAGACATACCCTTCGAAAGTGCCAATAGTTGGAAGATCCTTGCAGTAAGATAAGGAGTTGTGCAAGCCTAGTGAAGAGGGGGAGTAAGTCCTGAGATCGGAATTACCGTACTTATTTGCAATAGGAGCACTCATGTATTTGGCAAACTATACTAGACTAGACATTACATTTGTCGTAAACCTATTAGTAAGGTATAATACATAACCTACCAAAAGACATTAGCAGGGAATAAAGGACATCTTCCGATACCTCCAAGTAAGCAAATACCTTGATCTGTTCTACAGAAAGAACCAAGACCTAACTATGTCTAGCTATGCAGATGTCAGGTACTTGTCGGACCCATATACAGGCAAGTCGTAAACAAGCTATGTATTCATATGTGGTGGAACTGTAATTTCATAGAAATCGTCTAAGCAAAGTCTTGTATCAACTTCGACAAACCACTCGGAAATCATAGCATTGTATGAGGTCTCATGAGAATGTTCTTGGCTTCGGCGAATGATTCACCACATCCGACGGTCGTGTGGATTGAATACCGCACAAACCCCCACTATTATCTATAAAGATAATACATCTTGTGTTGCACAAGTGAAGATAGGTTTTGTGAAGAATCAACTCACAAAGCATATCAACCCCCAAGTTATTCTTTGCTCATGAATTGCAAAAGATGAACGAAATCAAAGTTTTGTATACTAAGTCATATGAAAATCTTGTAAATTTATTCACTAAGTCACTTATAGCGTCTAGTTTTGAAAGATGCATACGCGGAATTGAAATGATGAGACTTAGAGAAGTGCAGAATTCAAGGGGAGAATCTTCACAAACTCATTATTGGAGCTTGATCACGAAAATTAAGTACCTAAAGAATAAATTCTGAAGATTAAATGAAATAGAGTGGATTGTAATTTTTTTTCCCTTGACGAGTTTTCCTGAAGTTTCTCTGGTAAAGCTTTTTAATGATGCTATTCGTGCAACGCAACAGAATGTGTATTATGTACTATTTCTCTAAAAAAATTTATAGAGTTTTTAAGAAGTTTTGATGAGACATAAATATGTAGGATGAGTGCCCAAAGAGATGTGTTAATAAACCTGGACCCAGACCTTGCAGACCTAACCCATGATGGGCTCCTCATTCATCTCTAGATTATTTATAGGAGGGGACCTCAATCATTGTATGTGCTTTTGAGAAAAGAAATAAAGAGAAGAAATGAGTATATTATTTCTCTGTGTTTAATCTACTATTTATCATTATATTTTTATATATAACTTAACTTATATTTACGAAATAATCGTTCGAACTGAACACGGCAACAATAGTTTCTCAACCGCGCACACCCAGGTAGGGTCGTGCAACTCGTGCATGTGCACCCCGATCGTGAGTTCATAACTAACGTCCGTGTTCCATGAGGCAACCGCGGACGGGACAGCGGCAGCCGCCTCCCGCGGTTCGGACTCTTGGTAGCTGCATGCATCAGCGGCTATACGGCAGTTGGCGAGCGTGTTAGGAAACACGTGATACCTATTCAACGTACTACCACCGTATTATTTTTGTTGTTTAGGAAAAGAGATTCAGAAAGCGGTTAAACGAGTCAAAAACTCGATTCCCACGCACAAACGTCAGCCACTGAGCTACATACTACTGACTGGTCTACTGTAATCATCCTCCCGGCGGCATGCATGCATACGTACGCCTGGAGACTCCCAAGTACAAACGCAGTGCTACTGCCCTACTAGTCAAAGATTTTAACCATTTTTATCACTTAATCTTGAGCAGGTGAGCAGCCGTTGCAGCTAACCGAGTGACATTTTCAAGGCAGACGGAAAACGAGACGAAGCAGCGTAGCGTCCAGTGAAGAGACAAGACGAAAGATTGGTTCTGCACAGTCGGTGGCACCTCGAGTCGTCGGTCACATCACATCGCATCACATCGCGCGTCAATGCCACCAACCGCGTTTGGGTTATTTAATTTGGCCTTTTAGAGTAGGAAACGACTCAACGTAGACCACGCTCACGCGGTCACGCCATCTACTTGACACGTACAGGTGTGGATGGAATAGTTGTTGATTCCATCCATGCACCCATCCATATGGAAAGAATCGAGCATGGACTTACTCGCTGCCAAGTCCCTTTGGTATTACTGTTTGGTGTACTCAACTCGAAGAATTTTAACCGCTGCATGCGTCTTGTTCCGTTAGAAATGAGGGGGGAAAGAGCTTTCCATCAATGGGAATGGAACTACTTTTTTTTGTTGAATTTTTTTAATAAAATTCTTATGAACGAAGAGGTACAACCGATTCTCTCTCTCTGGATCTCGACCGTTTCAAAGGACGACGAAGCTAGAGCACTTAACGGCACTGTGACTGACATTAATAGGATCCATGAACAGCAGCGGCGTACATGACTAGCTAACTGTTTTCAATTTGACCACGTGCGTGGAGGTTGTTGGTTGCTGGTGAGGAACCATGGCCGACGAGTTCGATTCGAATAATTACCTTGTAAATAAATATTCAAAATCGTAAGAACAAAATAAGAGTATAAGAACACAACAGTAGATTGAATATATATATATATAAAGACTTCAGACTTCGGTTTATTGCTCTTCAATAATTGTATTACAATGAAAGATAACCAACTATATATATAGTCTTCTAACCTTACTAGGGTTTTCGGTAGAGTGTTTATACGTAGTCCGACCCAGAATTTCTTAACAGTTCCATCGATCTCCGTGGAATTAATCGAGCAGTGTACATGTGCGGACTTACTACGTACTTGGATAGGAGGTATAACTGTTTCGCTGTTTGTTCCGGTCGTATTTGGCTTGGTCCTTATATTCAAGAGTCCTACATGTGATGTCTTTATTTCCATTTAGACTTTGGAAGAAAAATACAAACCAGTAATGACCAGATCAGTCTAAATCCGCTGCGGCTGCATATCCTTTGAGCTACTGTTTAACAGCTGGCTACTGTGAAAAAGAAGCACGCGTAGGACCAGATAAATTAGTAATCAACACTTGCGATGGAGACAATTGGGACACGTTTCCACTGACTGTCGTCCTTTGTCAAACAGTGCAACGTGTCAGGCTCGAGTTTTTCTCAAAATAGTGCAAATTGGTTCGGCATTTACCAGAATGGTTGTCTTCACGCGAAATTTATATGGCAGGGTGTTCAGAGTCGACACCTGCCCTCTGTCGTACAGTCGTTGTGCGATGAAAGTATTGTAGTACCACCTGCCGCATGGCCACACTGTAGCAGTGGGTGTTGTAGTATTTTCCCTTTTTAAAAAATTATTTAAATATATTTTTGTATGAATTTTCAAATATTGCAAATGAACTTTTTTTCGTCAGCCATGATGGTGTCGAGAGTGTATTGACTCTCGGATTGCAGGGCTGAAGTTTCATCACATTTTGCTGGTCGGAAAGACCGGGCATGGAGAGGTTCTTGGATGCTCTGAATTGGTCGGAGTGACCTCTCCCTCGGGAAGCGCCACTTGTTGCAGTGGTGCATCCTCATCCATCTGCTCTACTTCAGCGTCGTTAGCGGCTTGCGAACCGGCAAAGGAAGAAGAGGACGACGTCCAATCACCCTGCATGGCCTGAATATAGGCGTCCATGTCGAGGTTGGAGTAGTCGTCCAGATCGAACTAATTCTCATCGTCCCAAGTTCCTGCCATGATCTCATGAACAGAAGGATGAGTGAGGATTTGGTGAGCAAAGAATTCTTTCAAAAGATTTGCGTCTTCTTCCCCACGGACGGCGCCGCTGTCGACGATCAAATCGCCGATCTTATTGTTGGAAATATACCCTAGAGGCAATCACAGAGATGATTATATTTCCTTATGTTCATGATATTGGATAATATGTTATCATGTTCCTTGAATGAATCATCAGTTATAGATAAATAAGTATGTGATTTGTTGGTGAAACTCATTAACTCATATGATATCATTCTAAATGTATCCCTGGTCGAATGTCACTGGTCGGAACAACCGTGACTCTACGACCAGCACATGTATTGATTGATGGCCATATTTCACCGATCATAGATATAGAGATATCGAATCAGTAATGTGAGCACATGTTAGAGAACATGGAGCTGGATAGACCCATCATTGAGACACTATTGAGATTGTTATGAATCTTTGTGTCATTAGTTGGTCTCAAGTAATGATGATGTATAATCCTTAGACCTGAGAACAGCATGGTTCCCTACATGTGTAATAGTACTCTTAGGGGTTACCAAACGCTACTCCGTAACTGGGTAGTTATAAAGGTAGCTTTCGGGTATGCTATGAAACATGCGGAGGGATGTGACTGGTCGAGATGGAATTTGCCCCTCCTTGCATAACAGGAGAGATGTCTCTGGGCCCCTCGTGGTGATCGGATAAAGAAAGTGCATGGCCATGCCACTAGTGGTCGAGGTGTCGACCACATGAAGTTATCTGACACTCGATCGAGGAAGTATTGAACAGTCCATGGATGACACCATATCTCACCTGGAGTTCAACCAGACATCGTGAGGCAAAGGGGGAATGCATGAGTAGGCCACTTAGTTCGATCAATTACGGACTGGTCGTATGGAGATGCGATCTAGTCGTAGACTGGTCGAACGTAATCACAGACTGGTCGTATAGAGATACGAACTGATCGTAAGCGATGAGGACCTGATCATAGATCATATTACGTTAAGGTTCGTCCGATATATTCTTTGTGTACTTGGGAATCGTTACGTGCTGCTAGGTGCCGCTGACGACTAGTGGTCGGAAAAGAGTTTTCGAGTCACAACCAATCGCACAAGAACCTGTAGGGTCACACACTTAAGGGGATGGGGATTTGATTTTGATGGTGATCCGAATTCGTATAGGATATAAGTTCCTAATGGGCATCGAGGAAGAGACCCATTATGGATGCCTATATAAAGAGAGGCGGTGGCATAGGGTCAATAACGGTTTTTTGGAAGAACTCCCGAAACTCTAATAGCCACGCCATCCTCAACCACGTTGTCGGTGCTAGCACACCAGCGCGCGATGTTCCTACCCTGTATGTGTGGATATCTCGGAGGTGCCGTTGCGAAGCATCAGCACTAGGACGATCCGCAACTCGTGACGATCACTGGAACAGGAGAATAAGTTGCGAGGCGAGTTCGACTACTCAGAGGAACAGACGCAAAGCGAGTACGACTACTCGGAGGAGCAGTCGCGCGGTGAGTACGACTACGACCGCATCTATTCGCTACATCGACTCTACTTCCGCTTCGAGTCGGCGCGTCTAGCGGTAATCTCGTGATCTATTACTTGCGGAGGTTCCTTGGTTGCGTGGTAAATTTTTGTTTTGTGCTATCGTAGCGCTTACCCGTAACCCTTCACCTATGAATGTATGAAGAAAAAGAGGAAAATAACACGTATCTTCTGGAAAGTAATGAGACTGCTCTTTATTGCTGTGAGCTGGCTATTACAATGAGTGTACGTAACCTAGACTGAAAACTAACTCGGGAATACAATGCTCTTCTGATAGTGTTTCCCAAGCTATCTTCACTGTTCCGGCCCCTCCACTTCGGTTCGTAGTTCTCCTTATGTTGTTGATGAAGCGTTAGCAGTTGTCTCTGGGAGAGACGCCTGTTGGAGAAGCAGCGCGTCTAGTCGGAGAGAGGCGTCAGTTGACAAGGTGTCAACTGTTGTACGGTTATATGTTAGTGAGCCACTTAACCACATTCCTGTGTCTTAGAGTTACGTATCGTCGCGTGGTATGGAATATATAGCACATGTTCAATTCTTCACACGGTGGAGGATATATCTGGCGCTAGATCTAGATATCAGTTTAAGACTTTGTGAGCTTTTGACTGATCGGAGACAAGGTTGGGAACCTTCTCCAACCAGGTTAGATATTGTGTAATCTCTAGAATCCTCACGACCAGTGAGGTCGTTAGCTTTAGGGGTTACGACCACGAAGATGTATAGTCCTTTATCTATTAAATAATAAGTAGAGGTTTTAATCCTCGTTAAATATATTGTGAAGTACAATGGTTTGCCTGTTGTTAGTACTGGTTTATACATCATTAGTCTTCTGTAATATCTGTTGTCTATTAAAATATAGAATTAAAATATTGCCCTCATTTTCAACATAATTTACTATAATATATGTATAACGAAGTTGTAAATAACTAAAATTTGACTGTTGTGGGTTGAAAAAATAGTAAAATCTTGTATAGACGGACCCTTTATTCTATCTAAAGATACCCACTCCCCTATATAAGGAGAGTTAGAAGCTACACATTATACATACAAGCCTACGACAAAAGATGTAGTAAATCATTTTATTGTTGTAACACATGTTTTGACTTATGTGGTACATGTTGTGCCTATTGATTACCTTATGGTAATTATGTGTATGTTGCTATACAAAGCCTTAAATTAGGTGGCATTTGGACTCATCTTCTTGTTACGCAGAATTTTTTGGTGTACCAAGTACCGACCACAACATGGATGGGAAGATGCCTATTATTCACAACGAAAATATCTCTCTTCCCGACTTAATACGTGAATATTCCTCGTCTTATCATCTAATTAGTTTGCACAGGCATTCTCTTAACCCCACTATCCACAAAGATTTAGCACAAAATTGATACACAAAAATTAGCGCTAATAGTGTGTGCTTCGTCACAAAACCATAAGAAATTCGCTCAGCAAACGCGTGATCAAAGTTTGTTGCGACATTTGGTTGGAGAACATAATTTAATATAGAGCATATGTCTTGCTTCAGCTGGGCATTTCCATTTGGATAATTTCTTCTGATCAGTTGTCGGTTGCAAGCATCCTAGCGACATGATTCCCAACGTATTAAAAATTGAGAGCATGTTAATTATGATCACGTTCTTCTTGCTGAGTTAATTACTTTATATTAGTCTTTCTTTTTAGTCTCTCCCCCTTTAACCACGTATTGATCATACTGGCAAAAACTATACCTTGTTCTTAGTCCATTAGTCAATATTAACTCGTGGACGTACGGTCTTTTTTTTCTTTCAATTTAGTAGATTAAAGGACGATATTAATGACCATCCAAGGCGCTTAGAAATTTTCAGAAATCGTAGCACTCGATGTGTTTGATCATGCGAAAGTTTCATAAACACGCCATATTTGAAGCCACATTTGTATATAATGACACTCATCCGATTTAAGTCACAGTCAGACATAAACTGCAACTAGCTGACTGGATGATTCCTTACGTACGTACGTTTCAATGAAGCTACTTTACTCGTGTTACTTCTCTTTTCATCTGAACACAACACGCAATCGAGATTCTGACTAGATCTATGTGCATCGCATCTGGAATCTAGATTCGTTCCTTCCAGACTAGCTTGCGCCATGTCAACTAGGTTCAGTTACTTCAGTATCGCACGGCAACCGGTGGATATGAGCAGCAGCCCGTCCGTAAGAGCTGCTCAGCCTGCAGGAAAGAAACTAGCACGTGTACACTCTTGGAAAATCATGAATTTGATCTAGCAGCCGGTCCATGTATAGATACTCTATCCTAAACTCTAACAGGATCACTAGTTTATAAATAGAGGGTACTAATTATTGTAAAAAACTGATCGTATGAAGAGTAATAAAGAGAAGCAAGAAGCCTTCCTACATCTCTGTATTCAATCTACTATTTTGTTCTTGTGTTCTCGCATTGTTTGATGTAATTCTATATTTGTCTACGAGGTTCTTGTTCGGATTGGACTCACGAACGACGGTTTCTCAACACGTTATCAGCACGATCGACTCTCCTCGGATTGAAAGGTAACCGTCGAAAAACGACACTCGTAGATCGAATCGTTTTTGGCTTTCTGAATTGTAACATACAATGCAAATCCGCTCTAATCTACCGTGAGCCGACTTAAAGTCGTCAGCATAATGTCAATCGGTAGATTGCATGAAAAAGTAGATGTCAATTGTACTGTATATTGGAAATCGCAAATACGTTCTAATCTACCGTGAGCCAACTTGAAGTCGCTGGCCAAACCGATCGGTGGTTGCATGAAAGAACATATATTAATTGCATTACATTACATAAACAATAACAAAATATTTGCCCAACGGCCCCATACGAATTCAGAAAACCTTATCTCCGACGCTCACCAGCCACCCGCACCAGCGCCATCCCGCCGAGGCCAGAGCCATGTACGGTCCGCGCGACCGTGCCCAGCCCACCAACCGCGCGGGCGGGCGAAAGCACCCAAACGGACCGAATCCCCGTGCGCCGCACAGCATAATCCGATCCACCCCCACACGTCCCACGGTTCCTCCCACCCACCGCGGTCAACCAAGTGCCGCGCGCTCGTTGACCCCACCCCGTAACGGAGCGAAGCTTCCCCGCTCGCCCGCCCGTACGCACCCACCAACCCAAAAACATAGTTGTATCACACACGACACCGGGCCGAATATAGTTTTTTTTGAGATCAATGCTAAAAATAAAGCTAGTTTGTCACGGTATGTATTCTCGTCTGTATCGAGGCACCTGGACCCCTCCGTCCCATCGCCAGTGGGAACTTCCCTCACCCCATCATCAGATGAGATTTATCTCGTACTGTAATTAATTATAACTAAATTGATTAAAATTGAATAATTAAGATTAATTAATTACAACTAAATTGATTACAACTAACTAAATTTATTACAGATTACGATTAAATTGATTATGACTAATTAATTAGAACTAAATTAACTACGATTAATTAATTATAAATAATTAGCTATGACCAATTATCCACAACTAATTGATTATGAATATTTAACTATCACCGATTGATTACGACTAATCTCTTTTGATGAAGCTGCAGAGGTTGTGTTTTCGCTACTCTCGAAGTTTTGATTTTCTTCATAATTAATTAGTTGTGATTTTAGTCGTAGTTAAATACTCATAATTAATTAGTCCGTAGTTACTCAATTAATTAGTTGTAGTTACTTTAGGCATGATTAATTAGTTAAAATTAATTTAATTTTAATCAATTTAGTCGTAATTAATTAGTTAGAGTTAATTAGTTGTATTTACTTAGTCATAATTAATTTAGTTGAAATTAGTTAGTCGTAATTAGTTAGTTTTTATTATTTAATGATGATAAATTTAGTCGTAGTTAATTAGTCATAGTTACTTAGTTGTAGTTAATAAGTCATAATTAGTTAGTTATAATGAACAAGTCATAATTATTTAGTTGTAATTAATTTCCTCATCAAGCGAGAGGACGGGATGAGAGATGAGGATACATATCGAGTGCCGACGAGTCTATAGTGCTATTTTTGACTTAAAACTCTGGATAGAACTAGATTTACTATTTCGTGAGTCCCTTTAAGCGAAAAAACTCACCACGCCGCGCAACGACCACCCCGCCCCATCTTTCTGATAAAAAAGGCGTAAAAGCAGGTATGAAATCGCTGGAAATCACCAGCCAACCCCTGCGCGCTTATAAAGATAAAAAAAGGCGTAAAAGCAGGTATGGAATGGCTGGAAATCACCAGCCAACCCCCGCGCGCTGCATATAAGCGCGCGCTACGCCTGCCCTCCCTGGCTCCCTCCTCCCGCCCAGCCCACTCGTCCCCTCTCGTCTCCTCCTCCTCCTCTCCCGCTCTACAACGATCGAAGCTACTCGAGAGGCGTACACGTACAGCAGCTGCCACACTGACGTGCGCAACACTAGCTCGGACACGCACGGGGCATGATCAAACGTACGTAGCGTACGTGCAACAAAGATGGAGAGCGCGATGGAGAAGGTGTGGGAGTCGGGGCGGCGGATGAGCCGGAGCATCGGGCGGGGGATGGGGATGGAGAACTGGGGCGTCGACGAGGCCTTCATGCCGCAGCACGGCGGCGGGGGGAGCAGGCGCGGGTGGGGGTCGTACTCCCGGGCAGGGAGCAGGGGCCGCGTCGACGACGACGAGGAGGCGCTGCGGTGGGCGGCCATCGAGCGCCTTCCCACCTACAGCCGCATGAGGACGGCCATACTCTCCTCCGCCGAGGCCGCGGCCACGGCCACGGCCGGTGGAGCACAAGGCAAGCAGCAGCAGCAGCAGTACAAGGAGGTGGACGTGCGCAAGCTCGGCGTCGGCGAGCGGCAGGAGTTCATCGAGCGCGTCTTCCGCGTCGCCGAGGAGGACAACCAGCGCTTCCTCCAGAAGCTACGCGACCGCATCGACAGGTACCGACTAGTGACTACTGAGCTCAGACGTGCATGGTGTGATTAAACTAAACTTGCAAACCCTGTTTCCTTTTTCTTAGTTAGGGAGGAATATACTTTGTAACATAATTCGCTGGTTAATCTAGCTGTTCAAGACTACAATCGCACGCCATTGCACGGTTGTTTGCATAGCCGTATTAGTTCTTGCATGCCCTATACACTGCATGAGCAAGCGTGTATATACTTTTTTTGTGGCCGCGCGCAAAAGCAAAAGCACACGCATTATCATCTTCTATTACTAGTCAAACAATCGTCAAGGTACCTTCGAAGAAGTGTGTACGTACGCACACAAAACGAAAGAACGAGCATATGGCCATTCGGCCGGTGCCTTTTTCAGATATCGCAGAACGAATATATAAAATCCTCTGTGCAAACTACTTTGCACTCTTTTCAATTCATAATCATACATGTTGGGTTAATTGGAACGGCTCCATATGATTACATTTTATCATATATGCATCTAGAATACAGTTCTTGTTGAATTAAGTAGTACGCGCCAAGAAGGTGATTGATGGTATGACACTAGCTAGATTGGTAGATGCAGTACGTCTCACTCCCTTTATTTCCTTTTCCCCCTTGCAATATGTTAGGAACAAATGGATTCGGTGCCTCTGTCACAAGGTCATATTGAGTTGAACAAATCCATATCATGACAAACCACAGTACTGAAACCAACCATTTTGGCGCTTTGGTTAATTAAGTCAGCAAACATGTGCATGACATCAGCAACGTTTTTCTTTTTTGCTGCCTTAATCTATGGAGTGTATTTTCGACCTCAACATCATGAGTGCAGCTCCTTTCCTCGTAACCTAGCTAGCTTAATGTGGATTTTGGAGTTGTGCACTAGTAGCACTGGTTGTTAATTAAGGCTTTTACCTAATTGTATGTAGTTTCAGTTTCGCACGCATGTTTTAGTTTTTTTTAGAGTACACATGTTTTAGTTTATCTGTTGCAAAAAAAAAGTATGCTAAAATGTGTAATTTATCTTTTTTAGAGGAAGGGATAGGAGCACCATACTCTTTCTTTACAAAAATGAAAAGAATTGAAAAAGGAATGCACTCTGTATGCTACTCCAAATGAAAACATTCGCTATGTCTCTGGTCCCCAATTAAAGGTTTCTTAAAGTTGACATCCAAACCGACATTGCATCTCGCTTACTCGAATAGGGAATGAATGAATGAATGAATGAATGAATGATTATCTCCAGTGACATCTATCCGTTGACCGGCCAAGCTGTTAAAATAATTTCTTCGCCCTATTAATTTTGACTAAAGATGTTGTTTAAAAGATATCATTTGGATATATAAAAATTGTATGAGTGAATTTGTCATATTTTTTTTTCAAAAGTGTTGCAAATTTAGTAGTCAAATGAGCATCTTATTGAATTTAAAAAGTAAAAATCGTTAATCTTTTGTGACTGGACAGTGTATTATTTTTGTTTAGTATTTTTTTCCAAAATAATGAAAACTAAAATTACGCGGATGCAGGGTGGGCATCGAGCTGCCGACGGTGGAGGTGCGGTTCGAGCATCTGACGGTGCAGGCGCGGTGTCACGTGGGCAGCCGCGCGCTGCCGACGCTGCTCAACACGGCGCGCAACATCGCCGAGGGCGCCCTGGGCCTCGTCGGCGCGAGGCTCGGCCGGCAGGCCACCCTCACCATCCTCAAGGACGTCTCCGGCGCCGTCCGGCCGTCCAGGATGACTCTGCTACTGGGGCCCCCCTCGTCGGGGAAGACCACCTTGCTGCTGGCCCTGGCCGGCAAGCTGGACCCGACGCTCCGGTCGAGCGGCGAGGTCACGTACAACGGGTACGCGCTCGACGAGTTCGTGCCGCAGAAGACGGCCGCGTACATCAGCCAGACCGACGTGCACGTCGGCGAGATGACGGTCAAGGAGACGCTCGACTTCTCGGCGAGGTGCCAAGGCGTCGGCACCAAATACGGTACGCGACCTACATTACCTGTATTGCATCGCGCATTCTCAATTCTTGGAAATTTTTGATCCAAAGCTTTGCTGGATTCGATGAAACAACCATGAATGATTGAGCCTTTGATGATGCAGATCTCCTGACCGAGCTGGCGAGGAGGGAGAAGGAGGCCGGCATCCGGCCGGAGCCGGAGGTTGACCTCTTCATGAAGGTACTGAACTGAAACATAATAGGGCTAGTTAACAGCTTTGCATGCACGCACATACTTTTCGCGACAAATGCTCTATTACTATCACGAAATGCTTCATTTTACTTGCAATGTTCAAATCAGCTGATCTTAAATAGTAGGGCATCTCCTTCCTTCCGATCACGGCAGTGACGGAGGATCGAGAATTAGAGATAACAGGAACCAAATAAATCATACAATGCAACAATGTTGGATAAGATGGGCAAAATAGTACTATTACAACCAAATTTTGTTGAGATCTAAAGTGCTGAAATACCAACTTTGAGATCAGGAGGGGGCCATGGCCGCCACCACACCCCCTCCCCCCGCCACTGAACACGGAATCCTTTCCTCCGTAAATTACGAAATGTGCTTACAAAACAAAATGGAACTTTTGGGAGACATGTACGACAGTGGCCGACAGATAGGCCGATGCACGATGTGTTCGAAGATGGTTCACAATAAAGTATCCTGGTGAAATGAAATCTCGTAACCATATGGTACATCGTGTGTAATAGTAGCTAACTATGCGTTGTTTTGAAGTTTACGTTTACTCTTGCATGTACATCAGTGATTTATTTACGTGTCGCATAATTTGGTGCCCAGGCCACTTCAATGGGAGGAGTCGAGAGCAGTCTTCAGACGGATTACACCCTCAGGGTAGGAACCCTACGACTTTCTGAATTTATTATCTCCTCTGTTACTTCTGAATTTCCTATTTTCCTCGGAAAAATGGCTCGATGAAATAGACCATTGTGAAAGTCCTTCGGTTGATAAAGACCTTTGCGGCGCGATTCAGCACTGAATCACTTTTCCCCCTGCAATACTCCAAAACTGATAGTACCATTGATACGAGTGAACAGGCCAAAAAAAAAACATTGATACGATATTATAACGTTATGCATAATATTTTCGTTAGCATTAGGTCACCAAAAGGTAGGGGTATTCTATCTCTCAAAAAAAAAAAAAAATCTATCTCCACAGCGACGACACAATGGCAAATTGGCAATGCCAATCCTATCAATCATGGGCATAAAAGGGCACCTAAGTTTATGTTAGCTTGTTTGTATTCGTCATGATTGTAACCTTAATTGTGATGAATAATAAAGCTCAGCTCTGTAGCAAGTCTAAAAAAGAATCATGGGCATAAAGAAGGTAGACATGGTTGCACTCAGTTCACACGTAGAACACCAACCATGACCTTGTGGGTGCCATGGTTTGGTGAACAGAAAAATGGAATGGAAAACAAGTCCACTACTTTGGCACACTAGAGCCAGAGGACAACCAGGATAACTACCACTCGAGCAGCATAGTCAGTAGTAGTAGGCAGAGGGTTTGTTTGCTGACTTCTCCCTCTTTTGACTACTTAAACCCAACAAAGCTCCTTCTTCACCTACTAGGGAGCTGGACACATTTCCACTCCTGGTGGGGCCTTCTTGTATGTAGCTTTGGGGAGGGGGATTGGTGCACCCACTTGACCCGATCCTGATGGTAGTGGCACCACCGGATCAGCACACCTGTGCTCATGCCCATGACATGTTTGCTGTTATGCCCAGCCAAAGCTTGTGCTTTCCAGGTTTATTATCTGCATGGGTCACATAGTTTACATGGGCAGGATGGTTGGTAGGTCAAGTTTGAAAAGGTTTTTTGGCGGGTGACAGTCGCTCTCAGGCCATTAACCCTACCTTGACACCGGTTAATGACTTGATGGGATGTTAGGACCGGGCAAAAAATATATGAAATGCTAATGTTATTATCCTGATTGCTATGGGTGCGGTGATAACGAAATGTTTTCGACTGAATTTGTTTGTGGGAGCAGATACTGGGGCTGGACATATGCGCAGACACCATCGTCGGCGACCAGATGCAGAGGGGGATATCTGGTGGCCAGAAGAAGCGCGTCACCACCGGTAATTTGCATTGCTTATTTCAGCACTATGTCATGCTCAGACATGTTGAAAAGGAGCTGCTGCTTTGCGCCTAGTTTCTTTCTGGTTTAGAGCGTAGCGGGCGCAGATGCGCGAATTGACGTGAATTTGGACTTGTGCAAAAATTAGAAGGTCCGGTTTGGTGTGCTTATCATGAAGTGCTCTGATAGGAACTTGCAATTCCGGTCACATCTTGGAGGACTATGAAGTTTAGCTGACAATGCGATTCCGGTCACATCTTGTGGTTCCTACAGACAAAAGGTGTCTGCTTTTGAGATGGTGCCGCCGAGGTCCACACATGAAGGACATGAGCATTTGGTTGGAACGCAGTTTGTAGCGTACTGGCATCTCATGGTTCAGGCATTTCATAGTTGTTGGGTGGTCATTTGTCCAGTGACCACTCTTTCCTGTCGAAGAGTACGAAGTATACTACAATCCAACGTCCAGTGCAGCTTCTCATGATTCTGACATGCATGAGTTTCTAGCCTTCTATTTGACAACCTTTACTGTAGAAATTACTGCATTATAGGGTTACAGCCTATGAGTCAATTTGGTAGTTTTAAATATGGATGCATGTGGAAAATTCATGGCAAAAAGTAATGTAGAAATTACCGCATTACAGATAGGTTTAATGATGATGAATGCAATAGTTATACTGATTTTGCTAGTTACCGCTGTTGTTTATCGATATGATATCTGAACTCGACGCTGTCTGCAAAGCAACTCAAATTTTTAGCTTCTGAAATGATGTAGCAATGCAAAAGTAGCATTTCATCAAAACTGAATTAATTTGAAGTCATCAGCTTTGTTTTCTAAACATTGTCACTTGTCAGGATGCATGATCTTTGAAATAACTTTTGATCATTTGCAATGAAGGAGAGATGATCGTCGGCCCAACGAAGGTCCTATTCATGGACGAGATATCAACTGGGTTGGACAGCTCCACCACCTTCCAGATTGTCAAATGTCTGCAGCAGATTGTGCACTTGGGAGAAGCCACCATCCTAATGTCCCTCCTTCAGCCAGCCCCTGAGACGTTTGACCTTTTCGATGATATCATCCTACTGTCAGAAGGCCAGATTGTATACCAGGGACCCCGCGAGTATGTCCTTGAATTCTTTGAGTCCTGCGGATTCCGCTGCCCTGAGCGCAAGGGCACTGCAGACTTTCTTCAGGAGGTAACATCAAGCAGTGGTCTAGTTGTCAGTTACTATGTTTCTGGAAGTTTCATTTTATGATTTACATGAAAACCTTGTTTTGGCTAATTTTCAGGTGACATCAAAGAAGGATCAGGAGCAGTACTGGGCTGACAAGCATAGGCCATACCGATATATTTCAGTCTCAGAATTTGCGCAGTGGTTTAAACGGTTCCATGTTGGGCTCCAACTCGAGAATCATCTCTCAGTGCCGTTTGACAAGAGTTGTAGCCATCAGGCTGCCCTCGTCTTCTCGAAACACTCAGTGTCAACTACAGAGCTCCTTAAGGCATCCTTTGACAAGGAGTGGCTCCTCATAAAGCGCAATTCATTCGTGTACATCTTCAAAACCATACAGGTGAGCAAAATTCTCCCTTTCAATACTGCCACTCTTAAAATCCACGATGCAAATGACTGATATCTTTTATCGGTGAACTCTGAAGCTCATCTTTGTAGCCCTTGTCGCGTCAACGGTGTTTCTAAGGACCCAGATGCACACAAGGAATTTAGATGATGGTTTTATCTACATTGGAGCACTGCTTTTTGGTCTGATTGTGAACATGTTCAATGGCTTTGCTGAGCTCTCTTTGACCATCACAAGGTTGCCGGTGTTCTACAAGCACCGGAACCTCATCTTCTACCCTGCTTGGATCTTCACGCTACCGAATGTTATTCTCAGAATCCCCTTTTCCATTATCGAATCAATAGCCTGGGTGCTTGTTACATACTACACTATAGGATTTGCCCCAGAGGCTGACAGGTACATATGAAGGAGACAAACTTTTGTTTTATGAATCAGGAACTGTCAGTTTTGTGACAGCTAAATTGTCATCTTTGTGTGCAGATTTTTCAAGCAGTTGCTGCTAGTGTTCTTGATCCAAGAGATGGCTGGTGGGCTTTTCAGAGCAATTGCTGGCCTGTGCAGATCCATGATCATTGCTCAAACCGGAGGAGCCCTGTTCCTTCTCATCTTCTTTGTTCTTGGAGGCTTTCTTCTGCCAAAAGGTCGATTACTTATCTTGTTTCTTTTCACTTTACATTGCTTCTGCATATAATATTGCAGCTTTGTTGACTAGCCCTCCACTGTTAACAGCATTCATCCCGAACTGGTGGATCTGGGGTTATTGGATTTCACCATTAATGTATGGATATAATGCTCTAGCAGTCAATGAATTCTATGCTCCTCGGTGGATGAACAAGTTTGTAATGGTGAGCTCACTACCGCGCAGATTTTTAACTATTTGACATGTATGTTTGTTGACAAGGTGTGTGCGCATGTTGATAGGACAACAATGGTGTTCCTAAAAGACTTGGGATAGCTATGCTTGAAGGCTCCAACATCTTTACTGACAAAAACTGGTTTTGGATTGGAGCAGCAGCGCTTTTAGGTTTCACCATCTTCTTCAATGTGCTTTTCACTCTATCACTCATGTATCTGAATCGTAAGTACCTAAAAAAATAATCTCAATGCCTTGCTGGTCATAATTTTTGGATCACTATGTGATTTACTGTTGTTTTAATTGTTAGCTCTGGGCAAACCTCAAGCTGTTATATCTGAAGAAACTGCAAAAGAAGCGGAAGGCAACGGGGACGCAAGAGAGATAGTAAGAAATGGCAGCACAAAATCAAAGGACGGTGGCAACAATAGTAAGCAACTCTGACTGAAAGTCTAGTGAATCTGAAAAAAACAAGTGTAAGTTTCTACATTCGAGGTTTAATGCTGTAATTATTTCAGAGGAAATGAGGGAGATGAGATTGAGTGCTCGTTTGAGCAATAGTTCATCAAATGGGATTTCACGGGTTATGTCCATTGATAGCAATGAAGCTGCTCCAAGAAGAGGAATGGTTCTTCCATTTAGCCCTCTATCCATGTCTTTTGATGATGTGACCTACTATGTCGACATGCCTGCAGTGAGTTCACCTTCTTGGCATTTTTTCCTGCTCCCTTTATTACCTTCCTACTCAATTTAAAACCTGGAGTATTGATTGAGAGTTTTGTTATATACATAGGAAATGAAACAGCAAGGAGTGGCGGATGATAGGCTCCAATTGTTACGTGAGATTACTGGATCATTTAGGCCTGGAGTGCTGACAGCGCTCATGGGAGTCAGTGGAGCTGGAAAGACGACTCTTATGGATGTTCTGGCCGGAAGAAAGACTGGTGGTTACATTGAAGGAGATATCAGAATTTCCGGTTATCCTAAGAACCAAGCAACATTTGCAAGGATTTCTGGCTACTGTGAGCAAAATGATATCCATTCACCTCAGGTCACAGTTAGGGAGTCTTTGATATACTCCGCATTCTTGCGCCTTCCTGAAGAAATCGGAGATCAAGAAATCACTGATGATATCAAGATTGTAAGTCAATGTCTTTCTTGCTGTCACTAATGCTATACCTTTAGTTGCTTCCTAAATTTTCCTGGAAGATCAAACCATTTTGTTACTTTAACATAATGAATTAAGCAGTTTGTTTAGTTTGTTGTCATTAGCCAATCGAATTGCTCTTAGCTCTAGGTGCAAGTTAATCAGATATTTGAGATTTGATAGATATGACAACAACATTAGTTATAATTATATTTTTATTGTTTACTAAGATTAGCCATCATTATTTATCAAACTCACATTTCACATATTTCACTGGTTGCAGCAATTTGTTGATGAAGTTATGGAACTAGTGGAGCTCGACAATCTGAAGGATGCTTTAGTTGGCCTGCCAGGAATCACGGGGCTTTCAACGGAGCAAAGAAAGAGGTTGACAATAGCTGTGGAGCTTGTTGCAAATCCATCGATCATCTTCATGGATGAACCAACATCAGGTCTTGATGCAAGAGCCGCAGCAATTGTCATGAGAACAGTGAGGAACACAGTTGACACTGGACGGACAGTGGTTTGCACAATCCACCAGCCAAGCATTGACATTTTTGAAGCTTTTGATGAGGTGACCGTGAGAAATTTGTCATATTATAAGTTCATTCCATATCGGACAAGACTGCAAGTGGCAGTTGCCCCTTTTCAGCAAGTAAATGATAACTTGTGAATTATTAATTTTGTGCAGTTGCTATTGCTGAAAAGAGGGGGCCAGGTGATATACTCTGGGAAATTGGGTCGTAACTCCCAGAAAATGATTGAATACTTCGAGGTACATATACTTTCACATTATGACGAACTTTTGTTCAGTGGCAGATGTGACATGAATAACTACAAACAAACTGAGTTTTGTCACTAATGTTTTGTTTAATATTACCAGGCAATTCCTGGAGTGCCTAAAATCAAAGATAAGTACAATCCTGCAACGTGGATGCTTGAGGTCAGTTCAGTTGCTGCAGAAGTACGCCTAAATATGGATTTTGCCGAGTACTATAAGACATCAGATCTGTACAAGTAAGTGAAACATATTTTTCTTTGTATATACTATAAACAATACTGTGCTTTCTCAAAGTGTTTAATTGCCATATCAGTTTAAATAATGAAATTCTCATATAATTCACCGGCTATACTTCCAGGCAAAACAAGGTGTTGGTGAACCAGCTAAGCCAACCAGAACCAGGAACATCAGATCTGCATTTTCCTACAAAATACTCTCAATCCACTATAGGGCAGTTCAAAGCCTGCCTCTGGAAGCAATGGCTGACCTATTGGCGCAGTCCGGATTACAACCTTGTTAGATTTTCCTTTACTTTGTTCACAGCTTTGCTACTCGGCTCCATCTTTTGGAAGATTGGCACGAAGATGTACATACTCTACATTTCTTCATCTTTGACTCCTTAACCCTAATGTGCTAGTATCTGAACTTTTTGGTGCCTTGTGACGCAGGGGAAATGCCAATACTCTCAGAATGGTCATTGGAGCAATGTATACGGCGGTGTTGTTTGTCGGCATTAACAATTGCGCAACTGTGCAGCCAATTGTTTCGATTGAGAGGACAGTTTTCTACAGAGAGAGGGCTGCTGGGATGTACTCTGCAATTCCCTATGCCATTGCTCAGGTTAAAAAAAAGATCAAAAAGCTATTACAAAACACAGTGGTAACTAAGGTAGTACGGTGTAATTTGCTTCCTGGAGTTGCTCAAGTCTTGTATTTTGCTGCAGGTTGTCATGGAGATACCCTATGTGTTCGTCCAAGCCTCGTACTACACCCTCATCGTATATGCCATGATGAGCTTCCAGTGGACAGCTGCCAAGTTCTTCTGGTTCTTCTTTGTCTCCTACTTCTCCTTCCTCTACTTCACCTACTACGGGATGATGACTGTATCAATCTCACCAAACCATGAGGTTGCAGCCATCTTCGCCGCGGCTTTCTATTCCCTCTTCAACCTCTTCTCAGGCTTCTTCATTCCAAGACCAGTGAGTTGTTAGATCAAACAATTCTTGTAATTCTTTTTTTTTGTTAGATCAGCTTACTGATCTTGTTCTTGTTTTCTTCAGAGAATTCCCAAATGGTGGATCTGGTACTACTGGATTTGCCCATTGGCATGGACAGTGTATGGGCTCATAGTGACACAGTATGGGGACCTGGAAGAGATCATCTCTGTCCCCGGCCAGCCCAACCAGACAATCAGCTACTATATAACTCATCATTTTGGATACCACAGAAATTTCATGGCGGTTGTCGCACCGGTGCTCGTGCTCTTCGCGGTGTTCTTTGCTTTCATGTATGCCGTCTGCATCAACAAGTTGAACTTCCAACGACGATAGGAGCAGAGAAACAACAAACATGATCTGGCAGGAAAACTGATTGAATATTTTTGACTCTACTATTCTTTTGTCCTTCCATATTGTTAGAGATATATTAGAGATATGTTAGAGATATGTTAGAATAGGAGTTAGAATAGGGACTCTTATATTCCGTCTGCTCTCGCTTGTGGTGACCTCATCAAGAGGGTCGTCAGTGCTTTGGCCCTTGAGTTCTCTGTTCTTTGTTACCATCTTTGGCGGTAGCGTCACGCCGGGGCGTGTGGAAAGAAGCTTGATCTTGAGGCTTATGGCGCAACATGGTAGAGCAGAGCTTCCTGTGGTGGCCTCCTCATCTACGAGCTTTGCCGCTATCGGCGGGGTTCTTTGTTGCCGTTAGGTCGCCCAAATCGCTCTGCCTTTGCTTTGAGGCGAGAATGTGGAGAACCCTGCTCTTGCAAAGAACGGCAAACTGGCCAATCTTCTCTCCTGGTGAGAGGATGCGTTGGAGAAGGAAGGAGTGTTGATGACAGCCACCCAGGCTATTGTTGGTACTATCGTTGGTAAGCTCTCGACGCCAACTGGTTTTCGCCGAGCGCCATCTGCTCGGTGTCCCGTCGCGCACCGGCTCCGGCTTCGCGGCCGCTCCTTCGACGTCATCTCCGGATCCCGTCGTCCTGACGCTTGGGCTGTCGGATCTGCGCCTCCCGCGACTCCGTCTTCGACTTCACCTCCGTCGACGACTCCCTCGCCGCCGCAGCCGACGACTCCTCCGTTGCCGACCAGCTCCCATCGGAGCCGCGCGGATCGTCTTCGCGACAAATACGCCTCGGCGGCGCCATCCTTGCCGCCGTTGTTCTTGCCCGGGAGGAGTCGGAGGCTGGCGTCTTGTTCGCCGCCGTCGCCGCTGCCGTGCTCCCAAGCCGGAGCGGCGAGGAGCCGCCGTCGCCACCCTCGGGCCGCCACAGCGCGACGATGTTGACTCCGCCGTCGCCCCTCGAGCCGCCTCCGCCGACACCTCTCAGGCTGTCTCCGTCGCCAAGATCAGCGGATCTAACACCACGCTGAACGCCGCCGCTCCTCGCTCGCGCCTTCGAGAAGCCCTTGCCTCGCAGATCTGGCGCCGCGCGGTGGAGGCCGGGCTGCTCACGTGCGCGCACGCAGACGCCAAGCACGCGCAGTTCGGGATCCGCCTCGGGAACGCGATGCTCAGCATGCTCGTCAGGTTCGGCGAGACCTGGCACGCATGGAGGCTGTTCGCCAAAATGATCTGTTCGGGTGCGCAGCGCCGGCCTGTCTCATCCCGAGAAAAGCGTTTCGTGTCCCGAGAAAAGCCGTCTCAGCCTTGGCTGGACTGACTCGAAGCTCCGACCGGCCGCCTCCCCTCAGGTGCCGAGACGCCCGAGCCTTCGCCAAGCGCCTGCGCCCACTACGCAAAATGCCTGGTGTAACTACCGAAGCCTCGAGTCCAAGGGCATCACGGTGCTGTTATCCAGTTGAAGTTACTTCGGCTTCTCTGGCTCTGTCTTCGGCTTTCTACTTTGATTTCTCCAGCTCCAGCTTCTCACAGCTTCTTTCGCTTTTAAAGCTATCTACTGCTAGTATTTACTGCTAGTTATCCTTAGGTTTTTCCTACTTTGCGTCGTTGCTTCCGCTGCGTCCATCCAAGTCCGTAGTACTCAATTTTTGAGTTCGTCTTCGCCATGCGAGTCCACAAATTTATTGTCAGTTATAGAAGCATAGGAATTGCCTTATGCATAGCAGCAATGCCGCCTCGCCGCTATTTCTTCGAGCATGCAGATCCGCCGCCAGCGTTCAAGGCAGCGCTTCTTCCACATTGCGCTCATTGCGCTTCTTGTGCATTGCGCCGCTCTTCTTACGCATCGCGCCTCATTGCGCTTATTGTGCATTGCGTTGCGCTTCTTTTACCTTGTGCATTCGTTGCACTCCTTGTGCCTTCGCGTCCGCCGTCTTGGGCTACGATTTGCGCCGCCATGCTTTCACCAATTCCTATTCGACTTGATTTGTGACTCTCTCTATATTTGTTGGTTTCATCATCTTCTTCGTCGTGTTGCGATGGTCGACTTCGCTCTGCACCTTGTGCCTTATGAGTTGTCGCATGACACCGGATGGGAGAAGATCTTACGATACTCGACATATTTTTTTCCAAGAGCTGCATACTACGGCGACATTATCAAGACTCGGACTTTGGATTCTCTATATTTTAGTGTCAACATATTTGGGTCTATTTACAGTGGCAGTGTAAATATGGGTGTAGTTTTTTGTATTCCATACATCGCCAAATGTGGCGAGGTTTCATATGGCCGTTTAGCCTTGGAAGTGTAAAGCATTGCAAGAGCGTTGTTATGGGCAAAATTTGTTCATGCCTTCATGGCCTATTCATCCACTGGAGTTTTCTTTTTCCATCACAACCAATTTTTCAAGCAGTCATGGATAGGGGCCTATTACAATAGTTCCTTGTAAATGGTGAAATAGTTCCTTTCCTGATATGCGCAACCGCAAGTTCTAATTTTTGAACTTGTTTAGGTTCATGAGATTGCTTTTCAAGTAGATTACATCACTAAGCATTGTTTTTTTCCTGTGATTTGAAGCGACACACTTGCTACAATAGTGAAACGCTCAATTCCTCATATCCTTACAGTTGGCTATCTTTGTTCAAATAAAAAAAAAATCTGCACTAAAGGATTTGTCGCTTCTATTCAACATTCAACAAAGATTTATAGTATCGTAACAGTATCATATGTACAAGAGCATTTACATCCTCACTAGAGAGGAGAGATAAAATCTATTCAACTGATGTAAAAGTCCGTCAATTAGCGCAGCATCAATAAGCAACCTTCAAATAAAAAAAAACATGCAATCTGAATGTGCTGTACAAAAAAAAAAAACACCAATGTTAGAAAAATAGAGACAAAAGAAAATACAAATGTTTACATGAAAAACCCATGCGTGAAAAAACCACAGGTGCCAATCGGCGATGATCACTATACAAGGAGAGTTTACAAAATGCAAGAGAATTACAATGAGGCGCTATCTCTCCCTATGCGGCTAAGAAGAGGTATATAAAGGGGTACAAGGACTTGTAGTCCAAGTAAGAAACTACTCCGCTAATATGACATGTTTGGATTCGTCCCTATTAGGAATTCGGATCACAAATATTAACAATCTTCACATTGAGATGAATTTCCTCTTGTAGCAAAATGAAGAATCATCAATCACCAAATAACTCCACAATAAAATAAAAATCACCGTACGCTAACTAGTAACTTGCTTTGTCATCATGTCAGCTGTCGGGACCCAAAAATACAATTCTGAACCCTCTGTGTATGCTGTACTAGTCCACGATCACGCTAGTGCACATAATGGTAACATCGATGAAATATCAATTTCATATGCAAAGATTTACTAATAAATAGACAAATAACAATAATTATCAGAGTAAAGACCTTAAGGTCAAAACTTACAATTAATACCTCAGGAGGCGAATAGCTCAATAAAGCTGAAGCGGAACGTAACGAAATAACTTCAGTGAAGCCCATCCTTATGTCCACAGGCAATCGGCTGGGGTAGCGCGGCTTAGTTATCCACGATCCTTGAAGTAGACCTTGTTGACTGACGATTTCTCCACTTCTGTTGATTGATTATAGCAAGCATGAGTACACAACTGTACTTGCAAGTCATACCACAGAATACAATTTATAGATGATGGCTTATTCCAAATGAACGACTTCTGTGGTTCTTTTGCAAAAATACAACATTTACAATTGAATACAAATAATAGATTGAAAATATAATTCAAAATAAATAAATAATATTAATTTATCATTTGATTTCACAAAGACACATAGTCTAAACAAGTTATTCACACAGCTGCACAAGTTATCTCACACAACTGACCATTCCCAATTGTTTTATGAAAATCTACCCCTCGTGTGAAATCCCCTAGTATGTCCATGACTGCAGACGTGGCTATTCGAATAGATTGATTAAACACTCTGCAGAGGTTGTACACTTTACCCATAAGATACAATCAGTGTAGCTAGCACTGACCATAATAAAACCTTTCAGAAACTTTATCTCAAATATTGACACTCCCGATTTGTTTTACCGCCGTCCAATTTGTACACATATCCTTTGGTACGACACACATCGTTGGATCTGAAGATGGCGAACCGCTCATAGATGTGACCCAAACACAACGGTACACATCTTTCACCCCTGGCACACATCCTAACCTATTTTCCTGAGTAGTAAATGTCAAGATGTCATAACTTACTAAGTTAGGCCCGTCCCATACCAAGCATGTGGTCATACAGTAAGGCTCAGTTCAATGGAGCATAAAGTTAAGTCCTTAATTGACCAAGAAAAGACTTCCAATTTCTAACTAAATGTCACACAGACTAATATTCTCATTCACATAGTTTCCACCATATCACACAGTATCCACCACTTGCCTCAGTCTAAATCTTTTTCCACCCTGTTGGTTAAGTGCAACATATGCCATCAACAAATAATAACACACAACACACAGTTTTATCACACAGTTCCATAATCACTCAGTCAATTTTATATTTGCAACTCACATGAGATGACGACTCGTAGCATGGCTAAGCAAATCTACTCGTATCTAACCAACCCACGTTGGTGCTACAATAATACCAACTAATAATGAACCAACATAGGGTGACAAAAGAATATGATATAACAATAGACAAGTTGGATTAATAACTAAACCCAAAAGCATTTAAATAACTACTTGAAATAGAATGCAATAATTTGAATCAAAGTATTTTAAAAACTGGGTTCAACATGATCAAAGGTATAACTTGCTTTGCTATAGCAATGATGGTCTTATTTATCTTTGACCTTCCACTTCCTTGAACTTCAGCTCCTTCGGGCGATTCCGGGACTTCGACGTCTAACGAGAAAGCACAATACAAATAAAATTTAAAAAGACAGATCAAAGAAAATCCAAATTGAAATTGAATGGTACTGGAAGATATATATTGGATTTAGAAACTTGAATGGGTTCAATCAGAGTTCGGATGAAGAAGATATGGATTTTGGAAGTTTGAGATTCACATGAAATGATAAAAATAAAAAGGGAGAGAGAAACTGACAAGTGGGGTCTACGGAATATTATCAGAATGTTCTATTCCGAAAATATTAGAAAAATGGCCGAGTGTATGACATGTGGGACTGACTGATATTTATGAATTTCTAGAATTAAAATAATTCCAAAAATAAGGTAGAGAGAGCGATATGTGGGACCAATAAGATAAAGGATTTTTCAAGAATTAAATTAATTATCGAAAATAGGATTAGAGGTTGATATGTGGGTCACTATTCTATAGTCTAGGTCCATGGAGATATGCTAGTCCATGGTGGACCAAGTTCATGGAGGAGGGTTGACTAACTTGCGGGACCCGCATGTAAGAGAGATAAATAATTAGGTTTTTAATTGGGTGGATGACTTGTGGGGTCAACATGTGAAAGAGAGAAGGGATAAAAGAGAATCAACAGAGAAGTCTGTTGGAAATTACTGCATGCGCAAAGTCCAGCGGAGAAGCTCCATCTGCTCATGGCGCAAGGTGACTTGGATGTTGGTACTGGAATGGCGAAGCAATTGGCAGAGAGGTGGCAAAACAATTAAGACATGCATGCCACATAAAATAGAGAGGAAAACCAACTAAGCAACAGAGACTAGAAACTACGATAGGGAACAGAGAAACGAAAAGCAGTCGAGGGGAAACAGGAAGCACCCAAAACTAGAACACATGTACTGGATATTATACATGAACATTAACAGAGGGCACAACCGATTCATGGCATGGGGTGGATGGCGGTCGGAGGCGATGCGGTGGCGGCGAAGGGGTAAAACGGAAAGGAAACGACGAGTCGGACGAGACGGTGTGGTCGGATTTAGGAAAAACTCACCGAGGAAGCGAGCAATGCGATGAACACGCTTCGGCTTTAATGGTCGACGGTGCTCCAGCGATCTTCGGGCGAAGGGGATGGAGCCATGACGTAGAACACGACACCACGAACTAAATGTGCTAGACAGTTCATCCGGAGGACGTCGGATGAAGGAGCAACTCGCCGGAGAACACCTTTGGTTGGAGCCCGATATTTTGCAGATGGCGATGAAAATAGATTGATTTGGAGGAAACTAAATCAGGGGATTGGAAGAGGAGATCAAGACAGACGTCTGGCGTAAACAGTTTGCTTTTGTATGCACCGATGAGGGAGATAACAATTTTGGAAGGTTTGGGTTGGAAATGGATTGGTTCTGGACTCCTGGCCGGCTGTTTGGCTTGGAACGAAGGATAACTATGGACAGTAACCGTATGGTACTGTAGCAGCCGAGAGGAGAGAGAAAAAGAAAGATTTTCAGAATTAAATAAAAGACCAAAAATCAAGTAGATCAAATAAATAGCAAACAAATCCAGAAAAATCTCAGAAAATACCAGAAAATTCATGGGAACACGAGGAAGCCAAATAACATAGGTTTTTATTTAATTGAGATTTAGTTTAGTCAAATTAAATATTTTTAATTTAGAAAATTCCTAATTAAGCTTTATTAATTCAAATAAAATTGGTGTAATTTTCACGGACCTAAACTACTCAAAAGATTTTTGAAAAATTAAGTTTTGGGACGTTACATTACCTGGATTATCGTGAGTACTTATCTTGCACACCTTGACATCACCTTGAGCAATAACATCTCGAATTAAGTGATATCTCACATCAATGTGGTTTGTTCTTTCATGGAATATCTGATCCTTTGTAAGACATATAGCACTCTAACTATCACAAAATATAGTAGTGCAAGAATTATCTCCACAAAGCTAAGTGTACAAACCTCTCAACCAAATAGCTTCTTTACAAGCTTCAGAAATAGCCATATATTCTGTTTTATTAGTAGATAAGGCTACAGTGGCTTGCAAACTTGACTTCTAACTAATAGCACAACCACCAATGGTGAAAACATAACCTGTGAGAGACCTCCTCTTGTCCAAATCACTAGCATAATAGAGTCAACATAACCAACAGGTTCATCTATACAAATTCCCAAACTGCAAATAAGCATTAGAAGTGCAACGTAAATATTTAAAAATCCACTGAATTGCTTTCCAATGCTCTTTTCTAAGATTAGCCATGTATCTACTAACAACACTCAGTGCATGAGATAAATCAGGGCGAGAACAAACCATGACATACATAAGAGAACTAACTGCACTGGAATATGGAACTTTAGACATGTACTCAATATCATAACCTGACTCAGGACATAAGACTGAAGATAATTTGAAATGCGAAGCTAATGGAGTACTCACTGGTATTACATCATGCATATTAAAACGACGAAGGACCTTCTCAATATAACCTTGTTGACTAAGGTATAACTTGCCAGATTGCCTCTCTCTAATAATCTCTATGCCAAGAATTTTCTTTGCTGCACTTAGGTCCTTCATCTCAAATTCATTACTCAATTATGCTTTCGGTTTTGCTATTTCTGATTTATCTTTTGCAACAATCAACATATCATCAACATAGAGAAGCAAATAAATAGCTGAACCATTAACGGTCTTTAAATAAACACAACTATCATAATCAGACCGCTTAAAGTCATGGGAGAGCATAAAGGAGTCAAATCTCTTGTACCATTGCTTAGGAGATTGCTTCAAACCATAAAGAGATTTCTTTAATCTACAAACAAGGTGTTCTTTTATAAGAATAACAAAACCCTTAGGTTGGTCCATATAACTATCTTCTTCTAACTCCCCATGTAAGAATGTAGTTTTAACATCTAATTGCTCAAGTTCATAATCATGCATAGCAACAATACTGAGTAAAGTGCGAATAGAACTATGCTTCACAATTAGGGAAAAGACATCATTAAAATCAATACATGGAATCTAACTATAACCTTTAGCAATCAACCTTGCTTTATACCTTGCTGGTTCAGTAGGAGAAATACCTTTTTTCTTTTGAAAATCCACTTGCAATGAATCTGCTTCTTCTCTTTTGGCAATTTTATTAATTCCCAAGTTCCATTCTTATCAAGTAACTCCATCTCATCACGCATAGCAGTTATCCACTTATTACAATCAGTGGAGTTAATAGCCTCAGAGTATGATGAATGTTCTGTATTATCTTCAATTTCTTCTGCCACACTCAAAGCATAAGCAACAATATTAGCTTCTTCAATCAACCTCTTGAGTGGATTAATCTCCCTCCTAGGCCCGTCAACTGCAATGCACCGTTGTGGTGGTTGCTCAACAATAGGAGGATTCTCAACAATAGGTGTATCATGAACAATAATATTTTCCTTATCTAATGTATTATCTGAACCAACAAAATGATCCACTTGAACACTTGAATTCTGCTCACTCTCAATAAGAACATTAGTAGGCAGTTTATCATGAAGCATGGTAGATTCATTAAAGACAACATTTCTGCTAATCACAACCTTATTTGTTTCAGGATTCCACAACTTGTATCCTTTAACACCAGATTTATAACCAAGAAAGATGCACTTAATAGCTCTAGGCTCTAATTTTTCCATTATCAACATGAGCATAAGTAGTACAGCAAAAAACTTTCAATTCTGAATAATTTGCTGGGGAACCAGACCATACCTCAATTGGAGTCTTATTTTCAATTGCAAGAGGGTGACCAATTAATAAGATAGCAAGCAGTGGAAGCGACTTCAGCCCAAAAACGCCTATGCAAACCTGCATTAGACAACATGCAACGGGCCTTGGAAATGATGGTCCTGTTCATACGCTCAGCTACACCATTTTGTTGAGGAGTATGGGGAACGGTGTAGTTCCTTACAATACCTTCAGTCTTGCAATATGATTCAAATTTATTAGAACAGAATTCCATCCAATTATCAGTGCGAAGTTTCTTTACTTTCTTTTCAGTTTGCCTTTCAACCATAGTCTTCCATTCTTTAAATGCTGAAAATGCTTCTGACTTATGCTTCAAAAAATAAAACCACACACTTCTAGAGTAATCGTCAATAATTGTTAACATATAATGAGCACCTCCTAGCGATGTCTTGCGAGATGACCCCATAAATCAGAATGCACATAATCCAAAATACCTTATGTAGTATGAAATGAAGTATTGAACCTCATCCTTTTGTATTTGCCAAACACACAATGCTCACAAAATTTCAGCTTACCAATTTTACACATATGCCAAAGACGCATATGCCAAAGATTAGTAGCATCAGAGTCAGATAATGAACTTGAAATTACAACAATATTACCTGATATTGTAGTACCTTGCAGATGATACAGGTTGACAAATTTAATATCAACTTTCACCACAACAAGAGTCTTTTGATACCTTCAAAACTCCACCTTCACTAGAATACTTGTACCCAAAGAGACAAGGTTCCTTTTTAAATCTGGAATGTGCCTCACATCTACCAAAGTTTTGACACTACCATCGAACATCTTGATCTGAACTGAATCAATTACTGCAACCTTACAAGATGAGTTATCACCCATCAACACAGTACCACCTTCAACAGGTTCATAGGTGGCAAACCAATCCCTATTAGGACACATATGAAAGGAACAAGCGGAATCAAGAATCCATTCATCATTGGTCTTAGCACATCCAGCAAAGGCAACAAGGACTTCTCCATTATAACTACCATCAGTAGTAAGGGAGGCTTTACCTTCATCATCTAGTTTACCTTTTAGCTTATAATAGCTAGTTCTTTTTTTTATTATGTAGCTTCTAGCATTCAGAGATGTCGTGCCCACTTTTCTTGCAATATTTGCATGATTTGTATTTGCCTCTTGAGTTCGACTGGTTCTTGTAGCCGTTCGAACTTTTGTCTCGAGATCTATTGTTTGAGTTCTTCTCCTTTTGCCTGCCATGAACAAACAAGTCTTCTCTTTACAAACTTGAATTTTCAGAAGGTACCATCTGTTTCATCTTCTCCTTAGCATGCAAAGCTTCATAAACTTCATTAAGAATGAGAGTATCTCTAGTATATAATATGGTATCTCTGAAATTTGAAAAAGAACTAGGTAGGGAATGCAAAAGAGTAAGACCCAAATCCTCATCATCATATTTTACCTGCATCGACTTTAGGTCGGCAACGATCTCCTTAAACAACGAAAGATGATCAAGTACAGATCCTCCTTCTTGCAATTTATGAGAGTACAATTTCTACTCGAGATGCATCTTGCTGGTGTGATCCTTTGTCATGCAAATTTGTTTCAGCTTCAGCCATAATGCAGCAGATGTCTTCTGCTTCAAAACCTCCTGCAAAATATTATTTTATAGATGAAGGTGAATATGAGATAAAGCCTTATAGTCTTTACGCTTCTCATCTGCGGTCCATGTGATAGGTTGTTTCTGAAATCCTTCCAACGCATCATCCAAATCCATCTCTGCCAGCACAACCCTCATCTTGACTTGCCACAGTGAAAATCTTGTGTTTTGACCCAGGAGTGGAAGATCATACTTCAAAGCCATCATGAGGAATAAATTATGAAATTGCTAGTACTGATATGTGTAAACCTAGCAAAAAATATAGCCTCTTTGGTATACCTTCCGTGTACGCAAATCAAAGATCTTCGAATCTCCTAGTACTTCTTGGGTGGACATAGCAAAAATCACCGAATTTTGGATGCTCACGTGAATCAATAGAAAAGCTTCTGGAGAACGTCTGTTGGATCTCCACGTGATCTATGCCGGCTTGGGGTGTGCTGCATGGAGTGCTCTACTGTCCTCCGTCCGTGCGTCACTTGTCTTTCTTTGTCCACATGCGAGCTGGCTTCAGTGGCTTCAATCGCTCGCGCGCAGTTCCGGCTGATGGTGACGTTCGACGCACGAACCGAGGAGCTGGCGACTTGGACTGTAACAACCAAAAATTTCAAATTTTAGTTGAAAATAAAACTTAATTATTTTTGTGGAATTTTAAAAGCTTTTCTCTAATTATTTTAAAACCAAAATAATTTATTTGCAAAATCTATTATCAAGAATAAGTTGGAAATATTTTATTCAAATCCAAAATGGCTCAGATAATTTCTGTGAATTTTCTCATAATTTTTGGAGTTTATTTGGTATTTTCTAAAGCCTTTTTAAATTACTGGAATTATTTCAATTGATAAATGAATTAAAAATATGTGCACAGTGTTGGGCCGAATCTCTCCGGCCCGATCCTCTTTTCCCCGCGTCCCAGGCCACGCGCGTCGCACCGCAGCCCACCTCGGCCTGCCTCACGCCGCGCGCCCCCTCTTTCCCGTCACACTGCCAGTGGGCCCTGCCCAAGCTACGTCACCTGTCTTCCCCACCTCTTTCTTCCTCCCGGCCGACCGCGTGGCTCTGCCATTAGCGCACGCAAGAGCTTTGTCGCCGTCGCAAATTTTGCCCCGATTTCTCGTGCCTTGAAGTGCATTTAAACCCCTAATCGCCGTCACTTCCATTTCGGCCATCTCCCTAATCATCGCACGCACAATCTCTGGGATTTTGCCATGTCCTCCGAGATCACCACCTCGGCTATCTCACCGCCTCGGCCCACCCCCGCCCTTTAAAAGGACGCACCGGCACGACCCTCACACCCTCAACCCTTTCCCCCAAACCGCTACGCCTCTAGCGCTGGAATTTTAGAGTTTTTCCCCGGTAACCGAAGCTCGGAGTTTCTTCGTTTTCGACGCCGACAAGGCCCCATCGGTGATAGCGACCCCCTCTTCGGCATCAGCACTTCATCGCCAGCCCGATATGTGCCTCCTAGACGCCGGAGCACTGCTGGAAAAACCTCACCGCCGTAGCCCGAACCGCACTGCCGCCCTCAGCTTCGCCACCGACGCTCTAGTCAAGCCCTGACAAAACCAAGGTGAGCATTGTGATCGCCGCATTTCGCGGTTTCCTCTCCTGCCCTCTCGGGGCAGCTCGCCGCCGTTCGCCGGTGAGCCTAGGGCCCCGAGCGCCGTCATTTCGGTGGTGATGTGGCCGCCCAGGTGGCAGCCATGTGGCGCCAACTCAGTGCCACATCCACCCTTCCGCCCGCGTCACCGCCTACGTGGCCACACGCGTCAGCCCTCACGCACACCCCGCACTGTAGCGTGCACCGAGTCCACGGTGGACTTCGGCCAAACCATGGACTTAGTCCATTAAACCCGGGCCCACCTGTCATAGACACAAGAGAATTTTCAGTATAAAAATAATTCCGTCGAAAAATAAATTCAGCCGCTGATGTCAGCAATGCAGAATAACTCGAATTTCCTTTAGAAAAATAATTCAAAAAATCAAAAAAATCTGATTTTTGTATTTTCTTTAGTTTTAAACTTCCAGGAGCTCGTATTTCTACATACGAACTCCGATTTGGGTGAATCAAATTTCTAAATTAGTATAAATTCAAGATCTAGCTAACTAAACCAAAATTATTTCATTTGGAGTTAATTTGAATGTTCATTTGAATTTATTTAAATTTATTTAAATTTATTTGAATTTAGCTTATTTTAGCGTATAGATTTTGATGACTCCGGAGAGCTCGATCCATCTGAAGAGTTATAATACCAATACTTCGAGCAAGACAAGTTATACCATTGATAATATTGCTTCCAATATTTTAAAGTTATTTAATTCTATTTTAAAATTACTATTGCTTGCATATTTTTATTCAGTTATTTTAAATTCCTATTTTAAATTCTCAGTTAATCCAGTTCCTTCGTATAGCCAATATTGTATGTTGAATCATCATTTCCTTGTCACCTTAGTGAAATAAAAATTTAAAAATAAAGATATGCTTAGACATTGCTTAGATCACAAATATTTATTTTTGGGGGAATTTTAGCCAAAATAGCAAGTTTTGATTAAAAGCCTATGACGTTGTTTTGTCATGGTGGATTTTTGCAAATATCTTTAAAAAATAAAAATAAAAAATGGGTTTGTACTTGGGCGGAATGGATGCTGGTGGGTGCAGGTTTATGCACGGGCTCGATCCGGGTAGGATTAAGGCCCATGGATTAATTTTGGAAGTCACCCAAGTCAGTTAAGGATCGGCCTTTGAGCCGCATCTTGCCAAGCTCCACCGTACTACCACATATTCTGTATGGGCGGAACTAGGCTTATTAACTTATCATACCTCACTGGTTTATGTGCCCTTTTGTTGAGTGGGTGTTGGTTAAACATTATTCCCACCTACGCAAGAGGGGGCTTTCGGCAGGTGGTTAACCCAATGGAAGTGAAGCCTTGTGATAATTGCTTAGTCACACGCCTAAAGAAGCGTGTGTTGGCCGACATAAATAGCAAATTATCTCTTGTGGGTAAAGTTGTACCCCCTCTGCAAAGTGTAAAACTATTCGAATAGCCGTGTCCACGGTCATGGACATGCTGAGCAAAGCCACTCTAAGTTAGACTTTGTTCTTGTGTGGATATCGTGAGGATATGTGCACGATCTCAGGATGATGAGTCAATTGGCAATGGCGTCATTGGTTTGCAAATTCTCGCGTTTTGGGTTTGCTTCAAAGGTAGAACATTTGGCCGGCCAACGCCTTGTGATAATTGCTTAGTCAGGTTTGAAATTTCGCCTGAAAGAAGCGTGTGTTGGCTTGGAGGTGAGCCAAGTGTTGCATTGATAAATGGACTTCAAGCAAATTATCTCAAGTTGTGGGTAAAGTTGTACCCCTGGCGGGACTACGTGTAAAACTATTCATGGTGCGAATGGACAAGATGGATGTCCACGGTCAGGTTCCGATGGGATTGGAGCGATTGCTTCAAGAGTTATTTGTGTGTGGGTCCCATGTGTAAGAGACCCAAAAGGGAAACCCTAGCTCTCTAGTATAAATAGGAAGGGGTGAGGTGGAAAACCTAAGCAAGCATTCATTTTAGCCCCTTCTTCTTTTCTAGGGTTTGGAGGAGAGGAGAGGAGAACTAGGGTTTGGAGTGTGCTCCTTGTTGAGCTCTTGCCCTCCTTGGTGGAGAGGCTTTGTAAGCATCTAGAATGAACAATCTTGTGATGCTCAATTGAAAGATCAATTGCTTCCTTTGTGTTCTTCTCTCTTTTGGATGTTTTGGTGCTTCCTTGATTCAAAGGTTCATGCGTGGTCTCTTGGCCTTCTTTATCTTGCTTTGATGTATGGGATTACTCCTAGAGTCATCTAGATCATCAATCCCCACAAGCAAGTCGTGAATCAAGTCTTTCTCTCTTCTAGGGTTTGAGCACTTCTTTGATAAAATCTCGAGAGATCGATTCGAAGTGGATCGACGGATCGTCGCTAGAAATAGGTCTCTAATATCATTAGGGAGGTGTGCTAGAAATTTGGTCAAGTTTCATTGGTTGAATCACCGCCGCGTATTCGACCCATTGGTTTGGCGGGTCGAACCGTTGTCCACCGGTCCGACCATTTGGTTAGTTGCGGTCGTATCATTTGGATCACCGTCGGTCCGACCCTTGTGGTAGCCGGTCGGACCGTCCGTGTCGATGAAGAACATTGAGTTCTTTTCTCCTTTTGTGTCGTGGTGCTTGAGGGGTTTATCAAATTCAACACAAGGCTTCCGTTGTGTGCTCACCGAACTTCTTAGCTTCCATAGCTAAAGGAGTAAAGTTCGTGTTGGTTTTGATTTAGGTGAGAAAGTTTTGAAAGCGCCTATTCACCCCCTAGTCGCCTTCCGGTCCTACAAGTGGTATCGAGGCGGTTAGCTCTTGTCTATAGATCTTAACGGTCTTTGGAGCCATGGCGATCGACAAGTACTCAACCAAGCCACACATTTTTGAGGGAGTTGACTTTGCATCTTTGGAAGGCTCGTATGCAAGCGTATATCGAGGCTCAAGGGCACGCTATTTGGCTAAAGGTGAAAAACCCTTATGTCGTGCCACCGATGACGATACGATCACTCGGATGTGGAGGCCAACAAAGAAGGCTCGAAATTATTTGATCCAAGGCCTTAGTCGATCCGAGTTTGAGCGTGTTGCTCACTTGCGGTTCGCTCACGAGATCGGCGGACACTTTGTGATTATCACGAAGGGTCCATCGCGATCAAGGAAGTGAGGCGAACCAGCTCAAAAGGTTTACTCGAAGATCGAACAAAGGTCCGTGAGTCTTTGGATGAGTGTGGGAAGATTCTCTAAAATTCTTCATGATCTCCGCTATTTGTTGACTTGATATTTTTCGAATCAAAATGCACGCCACTTCGGGTGCTCTTGATGTGAAGGTGCAGGGGTATGAAGATCACTTCCATCAATGACAACATCACATGAGTGAGCTTACCATGGATAAGCTCTACTCGAGGTTGAGGACGCATGAGATTGACTTTATCTCGCGTCTCCCAAGACAGAGTCGATGGCTTTAGTGGTCGACAAATCCAAGGGTTGCTCTTCCGATTCTCTTGATTGTAGCTCATCCGGCTTTTCATTATCGCTTTACATTCCTTGAGTGATGAGCAACTTGAGAAATTGCCCGAGGATGACTTAGCCCTCCTTTCCACCAAATTCACAGAGCGTACAACAAGGTGAGAAATAGGAGGAGGAGTGGACCTATCACGTGCTTCAATGTGGTGAGCCAAACCACATTCGCTCCAAGTGCCCAAGCTAAAGGGCAAAGAGGAGAAGGAGACACGAAGACATCCCGGAGAGAGATGCAAAACCCAAGAAGACAAACTATCGAAAGTTTGTCGGTAGGGTCCTTGCCGCTCTTGAGAATGTAAATATGAGCGATGTGGACTCGGAAGCGGAGGACGACGAGAGTGAGTTAGGTCCGTCGTGCGAGGAAGGAGGACAAGTGGCTTGTAGACTCGGGTGTTCTCGACATATGACCGGAGATTCTAGATGGTTCTCCTCCTCACACGTGCATCCGCAATGAATTGATTACATTTGGGGATGCTTCTACCGGACCGTATTGCAAAGGGCCTTGTGGCGCGTCAACGACAAGTTCATGCTAAAAGACGTCGCTTTGGTGAGTAAGTGAGGTATAATCTTCTATCTGCTTCTCATTTGCTTGATGAGGGTCTAGAAGTGAGGTTTAAGAGAGGTGAGTCAGAGTTCTAGATTCCTCGGTGAGCTTGTTTTGAGATCTCATTTGAGAAGATTTTACGTGCAAATTTCAAAGATTTCTTCATTTCCAGTCCTAGGTGTCTGTAGCCTCGATTCTCATGACCTTGTTTTGTGGCATCGTAGACTTGGGCATATAGGTTTTGATCATTTGTCTAGAGTCAGTTGCAAGGACTTGATTAGAGGTTTGCCTAGGTCAAGGTGTCCAGAGATCTTGTGTGCTCACCACAGTAGACATGGTAAGATGGTGTCCGCTTCCCACCCACCTCTTACTTTGGTAATGTGATGGACGGGATGCTTCTTCACTTAGATCTGATTGGTCCTTCAAGAGTTCATCATTTGGTGGGAAATGGTATGTCTTTGGTGGTTGTGGATGATTACCTGTGTATTCATGGGTTTATTTTCTTGCTTCTAAGGACGAAACATTTGGATTCTTTAAAGATTTGGTCCTTAGAATTCTTTGTTGATATACCGAGCTTTGAGAGCCATTAGGAGTGATAATGGGACGAGTTCAAGAATTCTTCTTTTCTACCTTCGCTACTGATAGGGAATTGAGCATCGCTTTCTTCTCCTAGAGTTCCTCACAGAATGGTGTTGTAGAAAGGAAGAACAGAACCCTTGTAGAGATGGCTTGGACCATGCTAGATGAGCATTCTACTCCTAGGAGATTTTGGGCTGAGGCTATCTCTACTGCTTGTTATATCTCCAATAGGGTTTTCTTGAGATCTGTGGTTGGGAAGACTTCTTATGAGCTTAGATTTGGTCATTCTCCCAAAGTCTCTCATTTCAAGATTTTTGGTTGCAAGTGCTTCATTCTTAAACATGGCAATCTTGATAAATTTGAGTCTAGATGTTTTGATGGCATATTTCTTGGTTATCCTGCTCATTCTCGTGGCTATCGTGTTTTTAATGTTGATACTAACAAAATTGTTGAGACTTGCGAAGTCACTTTTGATGAGGCTAGTCACAGTACTAGACCCGATGCTTCAAGTACAGGTTTACGAGACTCAAGAAAGCATCTTCGTCGATGATGATTACGAGGATGAAGACTCAAACCATCCTCCTGCTACCTCGAGAGGGTGGAGAGCACTGCTACTACTACTTGATGTCGGTGAGCAAACCGCCTCCTATCCCCACCGACGATCCGAGTGGCTCTGTTCCTACCTCCACAACTCATGGGGTAGAGGCCATACGCACCAGAGCACCTCTTCGCATTCGCGACAACATCCTCCGAGCAGATGATTGGGGATCTTCAAGAGCGAGTCACTCGCTCGTGTTTATTTCTCCGATTCCCATGCACATTCTCGCTTTTGTCGCTTCTTTTGAACCCCGAGATATCACCCATGCTTTATCGATGCCTCTTGGGTCAATGCCATGCATGAAGAGCTTGAAAATTTTGAAAGAAACAAAGTCTGTTTTTAGTTGAGCCACCTTCCGATTCTCATGTTATTGGAACAAAATGGGTTTTAAAAATAAGCAAAGTGAGGATGGATTGGTTGTTCTTAATAAGGCTAGACTTGTTGCTCAAGGTTATTCAGTAGAGGGCTTAGACTTTGAGGAGACTTTGTTAGATTGGAGGCCATTCGCATTCTTTTAGCATTTGCAACATCCAAGGGTTTCAAGCTTTTTCAAATGGATGTTAAAAGTGCTTTCTTGAATGGCTTCATAGAAGAAGAGGTCTTTGTCAAGCAACCTCCACGGTTTTGAAAATCAAAATTCCCAAACCATGTTTTTAACTCTCTAAAGCCCTGTATGGTTTGAAACAAGCTCCTAGAGCTTGGTATGTGAGCTTAAGAGTTTCTTGCTTGAAAATGATTTCAAAATGGGAATGGTTGATAAAACCTTGTTCACTCTCGTGCATGGCGGTGATTTCTTGTTGGTTCAAATATATGTGGATGATATTATTTTGGTGGTTCCTCTCATGCTTTGGTGTCTAGATTTTGATTCTATGAGGTGAATTTGAGATGAGCATGATGGGAGAGCCGACATTCTTCCTTGGTCTTCAAATCAAGCAACTGAAAGAGGCACCTTATCCACGAGTAAGTATACAAAACTTGTTTCTTGGTCTTCGAGAAAAATCTTGCTGACACCACACCGAGGCCGAGTATGTAGTAGTGCGCGCTGGTTGCTCTCGAGTTCTCTGGATTTTGTCCACGCCGCGAGACTATGGGTTATCTTTAGGAAGTGTTCCTCTTTTCTGTGACAACACTTCTGCAATTAATATTGCTAAAAACCCAGTGCAACATTCCAGGACTAAACACATTGACATTCGATTTCATTTTCTGAGAGACCATGTTGAGAAAGGTGATGTTGTGCTTCATTTTGTAGAGTCCGAGCAACGACTTATGATATTTTCACTAAGGCTCTTGACTCTTCGCGTTTCTTCGCTTATGGGAGAGTTAGGGGTTATTAGTCCTATTGGGCTGTTTTGAGGGGGAAGTTGCTCTTTTTGCATTCATTGTATCATAATGCATGTTTCATTTCATTTGTCTTGCATTGTGTAATAAAATCAGTGGAGCTTTGATTATTATCCTTGTATGACTTGTTCTCATATTCTATACCTTGTCATATCGAGTGATAGTCTGCTAGACCTCTTTTATGGCTCTTCGTGTGTGGCTTAGCTTTTGACTTGCTAGCTTTATATCTGTGAGAAACTTGAATCAAATCATGTCTTGTTGGATCTTGTGACTAGTTTTGCTCTAGTGATCCGCTTATGATTCTCGCCATGTCTTACAAGTTGAATTGAGTCTTGAACTTATTCTGAGTTGAAAAATGAGCTTTTATCTTATTAAGTCAAGCAAATGAAAATGAGATTTTCTCGTATGAAAAAAGCGATCTCACCAATCCTTTCTCATGAGACGGCTTGCCATTGCACTAGGCATGAACTCAGGGGGAGTTTTGGATGACCTAGATCATTCTTTTAAGCTTATCGCTTGAGATGGTCGCGGCAAGGCTTGAGATCTAGCACAAAAAAAAAGGAGAAAGAAAAAGAGAAATTGCCCAAAGAGGGCTAAGTGCTTGAGCTTTGCTTCAAAAGAATTTTCTTAATGCTCAAAATGCCTCAATGTGGTTGGTTTTAAAATGGTTTTAGTAAATAATTTCAAGATGGTGAATCCTTGTGGTAAAATTGGGCGGATAGCCATGTGATAGGAGGGTATCCATCAACATGTTTCATATAGAGGTTATCCACTATAAAACTGTCAATTTAAAATATGATTCTAACTATGGATTAAAAATATGCCTTGAAACTTAATATGGTTATTTAAATATGAAAATGCTCATTTACGCAAATAAACCCTATTGGCCTCATTTGTCTACTTATGCATACATCATATTTCTCTATTGGTGTAACTTGCGAGCACGGAAGTTGTGCTCACTCTTGCTGAATAATATTTATTCAGGAGAAGACTTCTATCTAGACGGTGAGGATCCAGACGTTTAGGCCTACGCCCCCAGACGACTGCCTGTGGTGCATCGTGTGGTCTACTACTTATTTGTTTCCAATGTGTTATTTTATTTGGCCTTAGGCCCGATTTTATAATAAACTCTGATTCATATTATATAAATGCGTGATATGATTGTGATGACACTTTTGTTAGACTGTGTACACTAGAAATCATGGACTAGTGTGGGAAACACAGAGAATTCAAGATCCTTCGTTCCTGGGTTCGACATGGACCAAGGTGACGAAGAGTGATGTTGGCGCCGCTGCTTTTTCGTGCCCTGGATGAAGGCCTGACGCGTGCACGTGGAGAACGGGAGCCCTCACTATGGAGCGACGCGCGATGATAGATCAAGACGCGCTGCGTGATGGGAGCGACGTGTATGACGGCGGCCAGGATTGTATCTACTATTTTTTTCTTGTATCTATCTCAAAATCCTAATCTCATGTGCTCTCATACCACTTGTTAGAAAAATAATGATAAAAGGAGATACAAATTTTTATGTGAAAAACCCTTGCGGGAAAAACCACAGGCGCCAATCGACGATAGTCACTATATGAGGAGAGTTTACAAAATGCAGGAGAATTACAATGGGGCGTCATCTCTCCCTGTGCGGCTAACAAGAGGTATATAAAGGGGTAAAAGGACTTGGAGTCCAAGTAAGAAACTAATCCGCTAATATGACATATTTGGATTCATCCATATTAGAATTCAGATCACATATGGATCACAAATATCAACAAATTTGAGTTATGTCCGTCGCATGGGAGTATCAGAGGTTCTTGGTGAGGATGTTGCTCGCATAATTATGGTTCTTCGCGTGCTTGTTGACATTAACAAAATATTTTGTAAACACTTCATAATGCTGTATGTATTTGTGATAATGCATATGGAGATTTGAAAACTTTTCCCTAATTACAACCAGCCTGGACCTAGCGAAAGTTATTATTCTTGATAATGTTTCTATGTGCATGTTGCATTGCATGAAGTACACATTTCAAGTTCAGGATACCTAAAATTATATCATGAGCTAAGGTTTATGATTGGGTAAAAATTGCTTGAGTATTATATACGTTGTGTGATTAGTTAATTGTATAGGATGTTATTTGCTTATTTGCCAGCTCATGTAGCCGTACATATTGACATTTTGTCCCAATGAATGGAGATGAGTTTATTGCATAACATGGTATTAGAGCCCATGACTCCCTCTCCCACAAATGCTAAACATAGCCCCTGTTCACCACCGCAGCTTGAGCGCCGCTGCCCCTGCTCCCACCACCCTTTGCTTCTTAGCGCCAGATGCCGCACCCAACCTATGTCGGATCCCGCTGCCTTGATGAGCCGGCACCTCCCCTGCTCCCCTTTGATGAGCCAGCGCCTCCCTAGATCCTATGTTCGACAAGCTGCCGCCGCCAGCCTTGCTTTCGATGGTTCATCTCTGATTGCCTGGAAGACCAAGAAGCAGACTGCCATTTATCATTCGAGTGCTGTGGCTGAATTGCGAGCCATGACGTTGTTGATAGTTGAGATCACTTGACTTTGGTGGCTACTTGTGGATTTTGGTGTTTCAGTTCCTACACCAACTCCTCTCTTATCAGACAACACTAGTGAGATCAGCATTGCTCGAGATCTAGTGAAGTATGAGCTCACCAAGCACATCAGAGTAGATGCTTCGTAGATAAGATCGCAGGTGCGGGAGCAAGTTGTTGCTCTTCAATACGTGCCTTCGAAGCTTCAGTTTGTAGATGTTGGACCGAAAAGACGACTAGAGGGGGGTGGGGTGAATAGGAGCACGCTCACTTTTTCACAAATAATGGATTCAACAATATTTCACTCCAGTAGTTATGGAAGCTATGAAGATCAGTATATCGGTACAACGGAAGACTAATATTGAATCCAATTCAAACCCTTAAGCAATACGACAAAATCAACAAAGATTGAAACAATTCAATGCACTAGCGGTCTGACCGATTCACTGGTGGTCTGACCTCTGGCCTTGGCCGGTCTGACCGATTCCCTGGCGGTCTAACCGATTCCCTCCAGAACAGATCAAAATAGCCCGATGACGAAGTTGCAAATAGATGAAACTTTTGATCTACAACTCCAAACTTAATGAAACATGGAACACACCTTCTCTATGATATCAGGAAGCTATTCCAATCGAAGATTGTGATAATTCTTGGAAGAATAGCGATTCTTTTCGATTTGATTGAAGAGAGGTTCAAAACCGGGTCAAAACGAAAACTAGGTCAAAACTCTTGCTCGTGGGTGATTGATGATCAAGATGATCCTAGATAGATTCCCACACGTCACAGCAAGCTAGATCATGTGAAGAAACCAAGCAAAAACTCACAGATCAAAGAAAGACCCAAAATCATCAAATAGAGAGAAAGAATGCAATGAGACAAAACATTGATCAAACTTTTCTTTGATTGATTGATATGATATGGGCTTACAACCTCTCCATCAATGGAGGACAATGCTCAATCCAAGAGCACGAAAATCACATCAAACTATCAAGAACCCTAGCCTCCACAAAAGCTCTCCCTAAGAAAATTAGGGTTTACAAAAATTGTAAAAGAGACGAAGTGGAGGTGCAGCCACCTCCCTCCCCTATTTATAGTGGAGGCTTAGACCTTCTAGAAGTTTGACTCAATTGGGCTCCCGTTAAGGCCCAAAACAAACGGGACACTTATGCACGTATTTTAATACGTCGTCTTTAACATCCCTTGACCTAACTAGCTACACCTTGCACCATCTTACCCCTGGGATTAGCTAATAGGTCACCCTTGTCCATCTTGCACCACGCTTGAGTACATTGACCTCACCCGGCATCGTCGATCGTTCTGGACCTCAGCTCTCCAAGCCTAGTCCCGATCATCCTCGTCGTTGACCACCAAGCAACCTGCACAACAATGGACAAGTAAACCGAATTTGGGAACAAGTTCTTCACAACTTGACCCATGTTAGTCAAAACATGCATCATGCAACATATATGCCATGAAACTCATGACTTTGACCTAACAACCGAACAACACCGCCACAACAGACGACGAACCAAGTGAAAACCGGTCAGACTGCCCCTCGGGCCGGTCTGACCACCCACCCTGGCCGGTCTGACTGCCAGCTATTGACCTGTCAGACTGCCAGTAAAGACTTAGCCGATTTTCAACCTCTGAAAACCGAAACCTGCTAAAAATTTCAAACCAATAGAACTTTTGACTGGATACTTCAAAAATTATGAGACCAAGTGCAATAGAATCCCCTCTCTTGCCTACACCCTCTATTTTTGGACCAGCTCAATTCAACACTTTAGTAGCGGCCGGTCGGTCGTTCATAGGGCGGTCCGGCCGGTCGAGAATCGGTCGATAGCCCACACGGCGGTCGGGCCGGTTATAACTGACAACATGCCAACTTTGCCGAAAATACGTGAAACGACAAACCGTAAACATCATTGCCAATTGTCACATCCTCCTAAGATTTGGAGCATATTCCTATGATATCCACAATAGATTTCTTCTCCAAGACACAGACTAGAGTTCAACACATCTTCTACCTCTCCAAACTTATTGTTGTTGATCTACTATTAGTTTGAGAGGGGTGTTAGAGTATTGTATAAGGTAGTTCGTGGTGTGCTTTTGTCTATTTCTGGTGATACCTCTTTACATTGTATAGGTTGCAAGCTTGGCAAGCAGTTGCAACTCTCCTATCCCTCTAGTGATTCTGCTTTTGCTCATCCTTTTGATCTTGTTCACTATGATGTTTGTAGTTTGGCTCCCTTTCGCTTCGAAAGGGAGTTATCGATACTATGTGATTTTTATTGATAATTATTCTCATCATATTTCGATCCACTTCATGTCTTCTCACACTCAAGTTCTCTCTATTTACCAGATGTTTGCAACCATGATTCGAACTCAGTTCGTTTCGGTCATTCGTGTCTTTAGTGTTGATTCTATTGGTGAATACATGTCTACTGCCTTGCGTCGCTTTCTTGCTGACTAGGGTACTCTTCTCCAGTACTTTTGTCCTAGTGCTCACACTTAGAATGATGTCTCTAAGCATAAGCATCGTCACCCGCCTGAGACATCTCGCATTTTCATTCTTGCCTCTTCTATTTCACTTTATTTTTGGGCTAAGGCTATCTCCACTGCTGATTTCCTCATCAACATGCAGCCTTTCGCTACTCTTTAGGGTTTTACTCCTGTCGAGCGTCTCTATGACTAGGCTCCATAGTATAGTCACATTCGTTGTTTCACTTGTGTCTACTTCGTCCTTCTTCCACCTCATGAGTGCACCAAGCTGACTGCTCAGTCAGTTGAGTGTGTTTTTCTTGGCTACAATCTTGAGCATAAGGGTTATCACTGCTACGACCCTGTTGCTTGCTAGGTGAGGATCTCTCGGGGTGTCAACTTCGATGAGTATTGGCTTTTCTACCCTCATTCCTCTACTGTCAGCCTAGTTTCTCTTGTTGAGTCGATATCTTTTATGACTTTTCCTGACCCCAACTCTCCACTTCTGTTTTGCTTCCACCTTCAACTTCTTTGTTTCCCTCTCCTCCGGCTCCACCTGTTCTCTCTCCTCCGGAGGTTCCTTCTAGCTCTTCTATTAAGACCCCCTTTTTACTTCACTACTCTTGCCATCTTCAGCCTAGTCCTCTTCTAGTTGACCTTCCATCTTTGTGCTGGGCCCTGTTCCTAGCTTCTCTTATCTGTCCTTACTGGGTCCTGCTCCAGCCTCTCCTCTCAGATATGATCTTCGTGATTGTTACACTGTCAGGGCTCCTAAGCGCTACTACTTCTCAGCTGTTGCTATTTCTGAGCCTACGACATATCATGAGGTTGTTGCTCACTCTGAGTGGTAGCTCATGACCTATGAAGAGATTGCTGGTTTGGAGCGTACTGGCATTTGAGATCTTGTGTCCTTATCTGCACGTGTCATTCCTATCACGAGCAAGTGAGTGTACAAGATCACGACCCGCTCAGATGGCTCTCTTGACCGTTACAAGGCTTTTCTTATGGTGTGTGATTTTCAGCAGGAGCATGGTCGTGACTACGATGAGACTTTTGCTCTTGTCGCTCACATGACCACTATTCACACTCTTTTTGTTATGCAAGGTAGTTAGAATCGCGATCCTACTCTTAGAGTCTTACGATTCTACGAACCCACGACAACCTGTCGATCCAAATCGCACTGTCGATCCTACTCGTAAAGACTTAGGGCAAATTTTTTTTACAATATTTTGTTTTAGAGCAAAATTTGTTGATATTAATTTTTGAGAATGAAACTATAAATAAACAAGGAGCATGCAAAATATTATATCAGTGTGGTAATATTGTTCTCCTGTCGTTCAGAACTATATCACCATCATGTCAGACCATTATGCTTTTCTGTTGTGTGATAAGAAGTGTTTTGCCCCTTTTTTGGTAATAAGTAAGTGGTAAACCTTATAAGAATTATGAAAACTTATAATATAGATGTTAAATATGTGTTTTTTTGTTTACAAATTCATAGAATCGCCGATTCTACGATTCGATACTACCGGAGGCAAATCGATCTGACCCGGGATCTCGACTTTGACTACCTTGTTGTTATGGCCTCTGTTCGACACTGGTCCATCTCTCAGCTGGACGTTAAGAATACCTTTCTCAATAACGAGCTACGTGAGGAGGTATACATGCAGTCGCCCTGGGTATTCTATCACTGATGGTATGGTTTGTCACCTTTGCCGCTCTCTCTATGGGCTCAAGCAAGCCCCTTATGCTTGGTTTGACTGCTTCTCCTCTGTTGCCACTGCTGATGGCTTCTTCGCTAGTGATCACGAGGCCTGCTCTCTTTGTTCATACTTCTCCTCAAGGTCGGACGCTCCTCCTTCTCTATTTGGATTATATGATCATTACTAGAGATGGCACTCAGTACATTGATTTTGTGAAGGAGTGTGATGGATCTAATCCGGCCATTATAAGTTAATACAGTGTTTTGGTGATTAATGACAAATCTAATTATGAGACTAACATTTTATTGTTATATCTAGTGTGTAGTCTCATTTGGATATAAAGATGAAATTCAACGAGGTATGCATTCGACTTATACTCTTATATATTGTTGCATTTCTCAGATCCAAAATATAGGTTGAACTCCACCATAAGTATAACTTGAATACATGCATATTTTTCTATTTACACATTTGTGTATGCACACATTTAGGGGGAGTTCACTCTATATTTTGTGGTTTCATTAGTATCGATCCATATTCCGTTTTCCACATATATTTGAGATCTTTACTTTAAAATATATCCTTTTGAGTATATAGAACTTGTGTAGTTCGTGTATACTCATGTTGTGAGTATATAGAACTTGTGTAGTTCTTGTATACTCATGTTGTGTTACTTTCAATTATCTACATTCAATTTATGTGTAATTGAAGTGGTTATCATCAACTACCAAAGAGAGAAAGATTGAAGTATCTTGTCCCACCATTATGAGTTAATGGTATGGCGTGGTAATTAATGATAATCATATTGTTGAACTAACATTTTCCATAAGTTGGATGAATATGTTATGTTCCAGGGTAATGAAGACTTGGGATGACATCATGTGTTGATTGTTATCAAGTCAAGGTTGAAGAAGAAGAAGATGCATCATGTGTTGATGCGTATGAAGAGCTTGAAGAAAAAGGAAATCATTGTGTGTCGATGATGTTCAAAAAGAGGAGATGATCATGAGTTGATTATCAAGTCAAGAGAAGACCCATCATGTGTTGATGGAGGTCAAGTGAAAGAATGCATCATGTGTTGATGCATATCAAGACTCGGGATGAAGAAATCATCATGTGTTGATGATGTTCAAGACAAGATCCCGAAGTGAAGAAGATCATCATGTGTTGATGATCATCAAGTCAAGGACCCAGACTTGAAGCGATGATGTGCGTCATCAAGCTTCAAGAAGATGCAAGGCAATGTTATGACTAGATAGGGCTAAGGATGTTTCCTAGTCTTTTACCGATCTTGGTGTTTAGTTGGAAGACCAGATTGCTAGTATAGGTTGCCGTACTATTAAGAGGGGTCTTGACTAGTAGCATGAGTTAGTCATGTGTTGATAGCTCATTATGCTTGCTCTAGCTCATCTATGCATAGAGCTATTATCTGCGAATGTGTTTTGCAAATAGCCGAGGCTCATGCATTTAATCCTTGTAGTATGGGACTATAATTTACAAATGTGTTTTGCAAATGGTTGAAGTCCATACACCTTAGCCTTGTGGCATGATGCTATTATTTGCGAATGTGTTTTGCAAATAGTTGATGCTCATGCTTGATTTCTTGTAGCATGTGACTTAAGTTTGCAAATATGTTTTACAAATGATTTGAGTACATGTAACTTATTCCTTGTGGTATGATTCTAAAAGTTGGCAAATATGTTTTGCAATTTGTTAGAAATCTTGACTGTGATCCTTGTTGGCATGGCTTATCAATTGGCAAATGTATTTTATAATTGGAGTTGTTGTGAAAGCCATTGCTGTTTATGTCAGGATGATCGGTAGTTCCGGCGTTATAACTGTGGAACTACCGCTGCGCGGTAGTACCGGCATGTTAAGAGCGGAACTACTGCAGGCCGGTTGATCCGAAAATCCAGCGGTACGTTTTTCTAGAGAGACATTTTTTGAGAATTATTTGCTCTCTTGGAAGTGCGGTAGTACCAGCGTGTTGGGCGCGGAACTACCGCATCTCGGTATTTCCGGGAGTTGGCGCGGTACGTTTTTTTTCGAAGGTGCCATGTGTTGGAGGTGAGTGGAAGCGGTAGTATCGCCCTTAAGAATCGGAACTACTGGAGTGCGGAACGACCGCGAGTTGAACGGCGGTAGTACCGGATTTAACTTTTCAACTGCTAGTTTCTCGTCTGATATAGCCGTTACTGTGCTTGTCGGGTAGGTGCGGTAGTACCACACTTTGAACAGCGGTAGTTTCGCATGTGCTGATTTTCCAGCAGATTCTTTTTCAACGACTAGTTTTTGTGTGTGGGCTATAAATACTCACTTTGGCTGGTTGGAGGAGGATGTTACTGCCATTGCAAAGTGTTCTAGTGTTGTTAGACACTCTTTTGAGCCAAGAGTAAGCCTCTCATCTCTTTTGTGCATGTGTTGTATTTAGTGAGCTTGGAGAGCAAACCCTAAGTACATGTGTTGCCTTAAGTAGTGGATTGTGTATCCAGTTGAGCTTAGACACTTGATTAGTTCAAGTGAAAGTTGAGTCTTGTTACTGTTGGTGTTTGCTGACACCTAGACGGCGTGGAGGCGTCGTGACCGGTGATCTTCTCAAGAAGCTTGTGAGAAGGCTCGGCATGGTTGTGAGTGGTTTGGTGCTCACCATCTCCGAAGTGGAGGAAGAGCAACCCGAGTAGAGCGAGGTGTTGATTCGTGTTGGAACCGGTCCAAGTGGTTAGACTTACCTCGGAGGTGTTGGCTTAATTTGTGGAGCCGGTCCAATTCGTTTGAGCTTACCTCAACGTGGATTAGGGGAGACTAGTAAGTCTCCGAACACCACGGTAAAACATCATTGTGTCCATTGTGGTTTGATCTTGTGCTTTACTTTGAGCAATTTATATTACTTGCTTTAATTGCTTATATATCTTTGTATGATTGCTCTCATTGAATTGTATTCACATTGTTGGTGCACTTAGGGGAGCCTAGTTGATTTATGTTTTAATTTTGCAAAACCAAATTGTTATTAGCTTCCGCATTATAAATTGGTTTTAGCCAAATAGTTTTTAAAACCGCCTATTCACCCCCCTCTAGTCGGCCTCCTCGATCTTACAGAGTGTCTTAGTGAGCACTTTTTGATGTCTGATTTGGGTCTTCTTCGTTACTTCCTTGGGATTGAAGTTACTTTTATACCCGAGAGCTACTACCTCTCCAAGGAGAAGTACATTCATGATCTCCTTGCTCATACTTGTCTCACTGATCAGAGAACGGTGAACACTCCTATAAAGCTTGTTGTTCACCTTCAGCCCACTGATGGTGATCATCTTAAGGACTCCACTCGCTTCTGGCATCTTATCGGGAGCCTTGTCTACCTTGGGATCACTCGACCTGACATTTCTCACCCAGTTCACATTCTGAGTCAAATCGTTTATACTCCTACTTAACTCCACTATAGTCACCTTCTTCGTGTTCTATGATATCTTCACAGGACCATTAGTTGTCGCCTTTCCTTTCCTCGCTTCATGTCTCTGCAGCTTTAGGCGTATTTTGATGCGACCTGGCTAGTGACTATTCTGATCGCCGCTCTCTTTCTACCAATTGTGTTTTTCTTGGTTCATCTTTGATTGCATATAAGACCAAAAAATAGACTGTCGTTTCTCGTTCGAGTGCTGAGGTTGAATTGTGAGCCATATCGTTATTGATAGATCAAATCACTTGGTTTCGGTTGCTACTTGAGGGTTTCGGTGTTTCAGTTCCTGCATCGACTCCTCTCTTATCAGATAGCATTGGTGCGATCAATATTGCTCGAGATCCAGTGAAGCATGAGCTCACCAAGCATATCGGAGTAGATGCTTTGTACATGAGATCATATGTGCAGGAGCAAGTTGTTGCTCTTTAGTATACGCTTTCGGAGATTCAGTTAGCAGATTTCTTAACTAAGGCATAAACTAGATCTTAGCACAACTTCTACATCTTCAAACTCAATGTTGTTGATCCACCATGAGTTTGAGGGGGGGGGTGTTTAGAGTAGTGTATAAGCTATGTGATTATTTACTTGTATATGGTGTTATTTGATTATTTTCTCACTCATGTAGCTGTACATGTTGGCCTTGTGGCCCAATGAATGGAGATGGCTTTATTGCATAACAAAAACCGCATAGAAGAGGGACCGGATGACGCAGCTTGAAGGATATGGAATACTAGAATAGGGAGAAATAGACCATAGATCAGGGAGAAGACTTTTGACGAGAGAAAAGCTAATTATTTCATCTTACTTGATCCCATAAGTATAAGCATCTATGCCCCTAATTGCCCTTAATTCGTTGATTATCTTGCTTAGGTGATTAATGACTCATAAATAATCAAGACTAACATGTGTTTCAAGTGTTGAAAGAGGTTAGGTCTCTGTGATGGCTTGGCTTGGTTCTTGGGCATTGTTGTTGCCCCCAAGTGTTCAAATAATGGCAAAGCAAGGAGTTTTATGAAGATTAAGGACCTAGTGGCTAGAAATGATCCTAGTAGTTGGGTATGGATCATTTTAATTGATTGGTTTTGTTTTTTTGCTTTGACTATACTATTAGTGGGGGTTCGAGGCTAGGAGCTTGAGCTTGGTTAGGTTGGGTAGCTAGATGTTATGTACACTAGGTCTCTCTAACTCAGTTCTACTTAGTCGATGCCAAGAATCAAGGTTTGGTTGTGATGACCTTGAAGTTTGGATCAAAATGAGTTAAGTCTGGAAAACTCAACAGAGGTGGATCATCCAGGTCAGGCGGACCATAGGTCAGAGCATTAGTCTAGAGAGGGACAACCATTGTACACTTTGGTATTTTTTATGGGGCGGATGATTTGGGTCCTCACGGACCATAGTTCAGATTATTTGTCCAGATAGGGACAAGTTTTAGGGAAGTGTCGAGGCAGATGGTCCGGGTCGAGTGAACAATAGACTAGATGATTAGTTCAAAAGGTTTTCTCTAGTGTAGTCGAATGATCCAGGTGGGTCGGTGCATGTCCCCGAGCATTGTTCCAGAGGCTATCCAAGATGAAGTTTGCATGGGCAGATCGTTCGAGTCCAGGTGGATTATCTGTGTAGGGCAGATTATCTGGGTTAGGCCAGATCATCCGGGTCTAAGCAACGGCTAGATTTTTGACCGTGAGTCCAAGGCGGATTACACCGATGAGAATGATCCGAGTCTAAGGCGGATGATCTAAGTTGATTATTACTTTTCATAAACCGTGTCTACCAGCTAGTTTTTGAATTATGAGGCTATATATATGGACCATGGATGTTCAAGATAGCTCCCATTGAGACTCCAAAACTATAGCAAGCATATTGGGGAAGTCAAGAGCACTCATGAGCATCAAGCTGAGATCTTGAGTGTTTGTGAGATTGAGAGAGAGAGAGCAGTTAGGCCTTAGTGTGTATTACTCCTAGTTGATCGACCTTGATGGGTTCAAGTTCCCTCTTTGGGCTTAGTACTCTTGGAAATCGGTGTTTCCTAGATGACTTGGAAGCGTGTTCTTGCTGACCTTCTAAGGAGGAGCTTGCGGAATGCACCAGGAAGGTTGTGAAGGTTCATAGTCCACCTATCCGGAGCGGAGGACTACCACGAGTTGAGTGCTTGGATCCTTGAGCAGATTGAAGTAGGAGCGATACTCTTGTGAGAGTGCTCCAACGAGGAGTAGGGGATATCGCTGACCTCAGTAAAAAAATCGGTTGTCTTTTGTCCCTTTTACATTTCCGCATTTAGTTAAGTGCTCTTTCAATTCCTAGATCGCTAGACATGCGTAGAATTGGAACTTATAGATTGCAAAACTTTACTAGCATGTGTAGGAGTTGTATCGTTCATGACAAGTTGATTGACCACACTAGAAAATCTTAGGCACATAAGTTGGGATTAGAGACAAGGGGTTTCTAAATTGTTAAATTTGGCCATAGTTAGAAAAAGATGACCAATTCACCACTCCTTTGTTGGACATCCGATCCACTTCGCTAAGTTATAATGCATAGCCCTTTAATAGGGCTGATTTTGACTTGTGCCCTAAGACTTAAATCTTTTGTTCAATCAATCAAACATTTTGAAATATAACACTACATGATGTACTATAGTAGATGGTAGTATTGGTTCCCAAGGGTAGTAACCGGTCAAATGTCTTGGTGGTGTAACAACCTCTATGGAGAATGATTAGGCCAAAACCAGAGGATACACAAGCTTAAAAGTTGATAGTAACGTCGATTATAAGAGAGGCCTAGAGTTTAACTTATGGTAATTAGCGGGCTAAAGGATAAAGAATTGGATTATGGTAGGGACGATAGGACACGATAATCGAAAGATAGTTAATATATTGGCATCTCCAAGGCTAGCTATTCTTTCGGATATGTATAATTACTGTCAATCCACCAATACAAAATTATGGCAATCATAAGGCAAGTGGATGACATGACCTCGCCACCTAGGACATTTTTGCAAACAACAACGCTGAGAAGCAAGCCCTTCGAGGTCAACAATCTACCTAGGAGACCAAGCTCTATCCTTACTACTCTATTTTCCCCATGCCTTTAACACCTCCTTTGTCCATGTTCTCTCTCTCATCTATTCCGAAGAAGAGACCGTTGCCGCTATGCCAAGGAAGAGACAACACGTCAAGTCAGATACCTTGAGTTGCTAGGAGACTCGCAACGTCAGGAGTCGACAAAGCAACTAAGATCGTGTCAGCATCCTCTGCTACATCTCTCTCCCTCCTCGTCCTATCTCCCTTCTTTCTGTTCTACTGGAATCTCGGGGTCGAGGTTATTTTATGGAGGGTAGGGTTTGTAACACCCCAAATCTCACTTTAATTTCATTTGTTTAAAAATATGGGATTTTTTAAAACCTTTTCTTACGCTTCATCGATATTCAAAATTTTAAGCTGTTAGTTGAAACCTCAACCTCAAAAGTGCAGTATGAACCGAAGCCCCTTGGCACAGCCTGATTTATGCTTTTCATTCTTTCTCTGTGGCCCAGCCACCAGCTTAACCACCGACCTCTTTATGTGTCATGCATCTCGTTGCCCTTGGTCGCGCCACTGGCACCACGACGCCCTGCTCTTGCACGCCGACTGCATCATGCACCAGCATGCACACCATGCCACTGCCTGGTGAGTTGCGCCGCTCTGATCCACGCTTGGTAGCCATGGGTGTCCGCATGCCCGATGCATGCTCCTGTCCTTGCTCCATTGGAGTCGCGTTATCACCACATTGTCCCCTTTGCCTACTCTCACCTCCCACACACTACACGTGTCATGCCGCCTAGCAGCACCATTCCCTCTACCTTTTGTGCCTAGGACATCACGTTACGTCATGGCCACCGCCGCCGCCAACCGCGTCACCACAATGCTACATTGTGGCGTCTGCGTCGCCCCGTCACTGCCAACTGCCGCCAACCCGACTTCTGCTTCTTTCCCCAGGCCCACATGCCAGCCCGACACCTCACTTTTCTTTTCTTTTCTTCCCTTTTATTTTCTTTTGTATTTTCCTTCTGGCCCACCTACTAGCCCCGACTCTCTCGCTTCCTCACCGACCAGTTGCCTAGCGCCCATGCTGCCATCCTACACCACTGCCCCTGGTCATCACCATGCTGCTACAATATCGCTCCCGTCTCGTTGCTCAAGCCATCCACGCCCTCGCCCATGCGACTACATCTCCCCGCGTGCCATCTCCTCGCGTCGCGCATGTCGCCATCGCCCATCCGCCACCCATACTGTGCGCCACACTGAGAGCATCGCCAAGCTGCCTACAAATGGCTGTCACCAAGCCACCCTTGCCTCCCAGCCACCTTCCTTGCCATTCCCCTCCTCCTCTCTCCTCCACCGGGTGCAAAAGCAAGTGAGGCGCAAGCCTCTGTTTCCGCCACCACATCACCATCACCCCCTGTCGCTCCAGTGAGCACCTCACCCGGCCACCCGTGTCACCGTGCGTTCCAGAGCACGAGGATCATTTCCCCAACTAATCTTCCCTTTTGATCACAGGATTTTGTCGGCAACTTCGTCTTCCCCAACCATGTTTGAAGTTGCCGTCGCGGTGATACTCCTCGCACGGCGAGCCCCCAGCCGATTCCTCAAAGTGGAGCACCCTCGGGCCTCCTTCTACCTTCCCCCACCATCCTCTCCGGCTCCCCCTTTCCTCAACACCGCTGCCACAAGGACCTCGCCACGCCGCCTGTGGCCCACGTGGCTAGACCTCCTCTCCCCCGACCGACTTCACAGGTGAGCTTTCTGTACCTCCTGGTGCCCATACTCATCCTCTTCTTCACCCCCTTCCCCTTCGATGGCGTTGCCGCCCTTCCTTCCCCATTGCCAGTCACCTATCTTTGCCACCGGCCGCCACTAACCACCTTGAGCCGCGCCGCCACCACCCCCGAGGTCGCCTCACCCGGCCGATTCCATTTTTCTCCTTACTGGCCGCCATAGTAGCCTCCCCTCGTCGGCGTGAGCGCGCCCTGACGCCTCCTCTGTTTGTTCTTCTTTTGCTCCCTCTGTCTGCTCTTTCTCTGTGTGATATGAGCGAGTGTCTAAAATGGCTCATTCACTTAGGAGGTTAAATCAAGGAGGTTAGGTGATAAGTGCACTAAGTATTTAGCCTAGGGTTGGATGTTAATTTTGAGTTACATGTTTAATTAGAGGGTGATTTAAGATGAATAGTAGGGGTAATTAGAGGTCAGTTGTTAGTGAGCTATAAACTATTATCAAACTGAATTGCAAAGACAAATTTACTTAGGAATTATACTAAGATAGTTCATTTAGGCCGTCGCTAAGATAATAATAACTTAAAGAATTAAGTTATTTAGTATGTCATTATATGGGGATATTAACTTGAGTAGTACTTGGTTAATATGGCCTAAGCAGTTTGCTATGTAGTTCAAATACAACTATGACCCACTTGAGTAGATGATTGACAAAGACATGTAGCATTGTAGGCTAACCATAGACAGTTAGCAGGTCACTAGGAAATGATCCTAGTGTCACCTAGCATCAGGGTTAATTAGTTAAGACATGCAACTAGATGCTAATTAAAATTTAGAAGTTATGGACCATATAGGATTTTCATGGCTCTAATTAGAAGAAGATATGTGTATGAGATTACGACCTAGCGTATGGTCAAAAGAACAGTAGAGCCATGGTCCATTTTGAAATGGTAATTGATTCATTTAAAATAAATAATGGATCATACCAAATGTTTAGGCCAACAACTTTAGTTAAAAGGTAAACCCAGGATGGTTATAAGGTGATGACACATAGGGTATAGATAATGGTTGAGGACTAGTACTACTAGACAACCATGTAGGTAGTAAGACTTAGTAAAGGTCACCTCGTAGATGAACCCAAACCGTAGATGCCCCTGATCAAGTTGTAAAGTTGGTGTTTAGCCAATGCTTGGAACTTTCAGCTAAGGCTCATGGAACTTCCTTAATAAATATGAACCGATAAGAAAACCATTAAGTGAACTAGGTCCCATGTGTTGGTGAGACTTATGTCCACCCAGAGCGAACCCCGCACTTATGCATAGGTCTCACCTGACCATCATGGAACTTCCTCAGTTAATAGGAAGTAATAACTAAAGAAACCATTAGATCAGCTAGGCGTCGCGTGAGTAGCGATGATATGTTCCCAAGTGGATGATAGAAGTTCATCCACCAAACAACGTCGCCTAGTCTCTAGCCATCATCCATCACTATCCGCTCCTGGTAGAAGTATAATTCATGATCCGAAGGTGGATCAAAGGATCTCATCTAGCTAGGTAATTTCTCCCATCTAGGTAACCGATGCGGAATATTCCTATGAATATTCTCTCCCTCTCCGTTGGATTTATAACTTCCTATTCCAAAGAACTTCTTGAGCGCTCGATCCCTCTCGCCCTCACTCTAGATCAAACAGTTACCTAACCCTAAGTTTGGATATGTCTAACTATCAATCCAAAACCCTACCACTACCAAACGAGTAGAATTTGGGTTTATCTATTTTGGTCTGAAGTATTTCCTTCATCCCAAATATTTTTGGATGTACATCATTCCATCTGAAGTATTTCCTTCATCAACTTCCTTGGATATACTTCGTCTAAAGTATTTTCTTCATCAACTCCAGATGAGTGTGTTTGGTTTCATATGGAATACTCTCTTCTCTCAAAACCCCATTAGACATGTTTAATTTCATTTAAAAGCATATCTTGCTTCAAGCACTCTTGATTTTAATGACTTTCATTTGAAGTGTTTCCGTTTGTTTGAATGTCTTTGGATTTATCGGATTTTATTTGGTTACTTTCAGATGTTCTTGGGTTTAATCATATTCTGCGTAGATAGAATCTAAAGGTATGATGGAGCAGCAGTCCGAGACAAAACAAGAACAAGACCAGGAGTATTAGAACATCAAGCAAAGTAATTATAGAAACATTGAGCAAGAACATGACCGAGGTTATCAGAATATTGAGCAAGGCGAGTCAACACTTTGATTATTTTGCACCTAAATTTGAAATGAAATTACATTGTTTTAAATTATGAAATTGCATTGCTATGATTTATCAAAATATATTGGTCTAGCTCATAGTTACTACCTTAATCATAATTGTGTATAAACTTCCAATCCTTGAGATTGGACACTATTCTTTGTCACCATAGAATTAATGGTTTACCTACTAGTTAATAAGTTTGTATCTAAATGTCATACTTAGCCTTGCTTAGATACATTGTCATGTGGGCAATGATTTGCCCCGACATCATTAAAAATATTTGAAAATGAGATTTGGTATTTGAGGCTACAGTCTGACTGATATGTTGACTAGAAAGGTATTTCAAAACAAAAGAAAACCAAAAACAGATTTCGAGTTGGGCCGCTAGAAAGCGTGGCTAGTGTTGGTGAGGCATGACGGTGGGGATATGGGGAAGTACCGCCTAAGTCAATAAAGGACCAAGTTCTTGTGATGACATCTCGTGTAAAAATAGTGCAACAATAAGTGTATAATGGGTGCGACCTGACTAACTAATTTGTTCGCCTCGGTGTAGCTTCGCCACTAGTGGGTGTGTGGCGTGGGTATAGGTAGAAGCCACAGAAAGGCTTCATGGCACAAATGGGAGACCTCCTAGGGGCGAGGTCTAAGGAGGTGATACCTAGCGGTGGGGGTTGCGTTGTGGGACATTGTAAAGGCCTTGTGACAATCATCTTAGTCGCACACCTATGAAAGTGTGTCAAGATGGACATTATAAGTTGATCGTCTCTTGTGGGTAAAGTGTACATACTGTACAGAGTAAGAAAACTATCTGGATAGCTGTGCTCACGGTCATGAGTGGTGCTGGGAACTTGCTTGAACTAGCTTTTATTTTTATAAAACAATGATTTGTGGGTGGTATGAAAAGGTGGGTGGAAGCCTAGAGATTTGAGATGGCTAGGTCGAAGACCAGTGGTAAGTACAAGATGTAACCCGAGAAAAGAACATGGCCATTGGGTGGATGAAGCCACTCAATGGTACAGGAGGTTGGATCCTCCACTAGTACTTTACAACAAAACTCAGTTTATCAAAACTTGTGTTGGTTAAAATACTAAGTCTCTGGAATTTACTACTACATAAACTAATTCAAACTTAGTTTTGTGCAAATAAAAGAACCATGAACCTCCCTTGATTAGCCTTACATATATGTCAATTGCATTGTGTATTGGCTCACGAGTACGGTTGTGTACTTATGCTCACTCTTTACATTCTTTTAGTCAGTACGCATAAAGGAAGGCTACATGGATAATTATGAGTATGGGTCAAGACAGAAGATCAAGAAGGCCAAGAACTAGGTCGTAGGCCCCAGTCGATTGCCTATGGGTATATCGTGAGGGTTTCACGTGTTGTATTTCAATTTTCTGCTTCCACTGCTGATTCTTTGAAGGTATTTGGCTTGGTCGGCCATTATGAAAGATAAAAGCTATAAAGTATATTTATGCTTTGTTTATTATTATGCAATAGCCTTACATTTTCATGATATGTGTTGATATCCACCGATGTAACTATGAGCACTACCTACTAATATAGAGACTAGTGCTGTGAACACAAAGAATTATAAATTATAAATTTAGGGTCTGACAAAAGACTAATTAATTACCACTAATTATTAAGTACTACTTAATTATCGATACATTAATTACGACTAATTTATTACCTCTTAAAAATAAGAAGTAATAAACTATGGCTAAATTGTTTACAGCTTTTTAATTACGACTAGTTGATTAAGACTAATTAACTACAACTACCGTCATAACAACAAATGAAGTGGAGAAAAACATAGCTTCCCTTTAGGTGGACCGTTCTATACCGATACAGTCCTAAGAATTGTTTTAAATACTATTTAATCTCTAAAAATATTCTATTATATGTGTTCTCAGCGACAAACATGGGAACGAGAACGAAACTGAGAATGACTGAGCGAGAGCGACTCCGGTATTTATAGCCTCGCGAAGGCAATTCCCGCAGACAGCGTAGCATGATGGTGGCAGGAAATCCAGAGGCGTTGCCGGGTGCGGGGCGTGTGAGAGCGGGCCACGTGGTGTGGCTGTGCGAGGGGGCCGACAGAGCCGCATGTACGCGCGCGACGCGTGTGGGAACGGGGCCATCTGGGGCAGGGAGGAGAGGACAAGGGACACGTGGCGCGTCCGGGTGAAGGGGGTTGACAGAGCCCGCTGTCTGGGCGACACGCGTGCGGTCAGCGCTCGTCCAGGCCATGGGCGTGCGATAGCGGTTACGTTCAAGCGACACATGTGCAGATAGCGTGCGACTAGGTCATGGGCTTGAGGCAGCGGCACGTCCGGGCGGGGGACGTGCGGAGGGGGCCTTATCCGGCGTGGGCGCCCAATGTAGCCACATGTCGAGTGCATAAGAAATCAGGCGTCCGGGAGTGCAGCACACGGACGAAGCTTTTTCGGGTTAGGGCGAGTGGTAGAGGATATATGGTGGGAGGAGGCACATCTGTACTTATTTTCGATAATACGGAACAAGATTAATTTCGTTGGTAAAAAAACGGCGGCAACACTGCCATTTAGGTGGGAAAAAAACTCGGAGAATCAGTTAGTATGGCACTGTTGCGTTAAGTACACAGCAAAGTTGTTGCAAAAGTCTAAATTTGCTTGGCAAAGTAGATACTGGTCACATCGATCCAATTTATCAAATTGATGCAACCGATGCCCTGTATGAAGCACAGGAATTCAAAAGGGAGGTACAGAAATCCCTATGGCAGTTGTGTATTCCGAAGCTATATATAGTTGGGAATAGCAAGAAAAGTTTACAATTCTAGAGATGAATAGAGACTGGGAACATGGAGAATTGCGTGGGCTTTGTTTGGTTTACACTTGAACGAGCCAACATATTGAACGAGGCTTCTATGTTACTATTTCCTGATTAGCCTAAGCAGCCGAATTCGGCCCATCAAAGTGCCCCATTTCAGCGCCTCCTGCACTTTTCAAGTAGGAAAAAAGTCAATTTTTCAACATAAACTCTGGTCTCGTTTCGGGATGAAGCGGCCTACGGTCCCACTTGCAGGTGGTCGCTGCCATGGCAACGGCGAGGAAGGAAATTTGCTGAGGAAAACGATTTAACGACTGATAAGGAGGGTCTCGTGAGACCCCTCACATTTTTTCTTTCCCAACAGCGACTCCGGCGAGCAATGGCGCGTGCTGGAGTGTCATGTCATCTGAAACCAGTTTATATGTCAAAACCACTGCTACAAGGATGCCACGCACCACAAAAAACCGCTATGAATTAGATCGAGCAGGCCGTTTTGAACTGTTTTGAGTTGTACAGTGAATGATTTCAAAGTAGAGGGTTGAAAAATGGTTGAAAAGTGGACTTTTTCTTTCTAGGTATGATCGAGAGAGTTCGATACAGAATCACATATTCACAGTACACCAAGCCATTTGGAAGAAACTAAGTACGATCAGACAGGCCATCAAATGGCTCATTTGGAATACTACTACTATTGCCGGTTGCAAGCCAGCTTTAGCTGCTAAGGAATTTGTATACTTCATTATGTCACAACTCACAAGTTCTTGGAAGAAAAAAGATCGCAAACCATACGAGTATGTCAGGACTTCTTTTGAGTCGAACCAGGGGTAGAACTAGAATGAAAATAATCAAAGTTCACTATTTCATCATACATATAACAACATGTATAATTTTCAAGCAACAATATACTAAATAGTAATTTATATGGTAAATATTGTCAAAATGCATCATCCAGTCAGAGGTTGGACTGAACCGGGGTACACGCGTAGTATACATGGACTAATCTTTGCTCTTTTTTTAACCCGGTGTCCTATGACACCGGGTTCTCTTACTGGGCTCCACCCCTGTTTCGAACCCTGTAGAGTAAACAGTAGTCAAGGCCTGTAAAAAAAGTACTCCAATCAAGAACAAGAAAATGCCCACGTATCAACAATCTTATCCCTCAGTTACTCCCGACACGCAATCCTATGCATGCGTGCTAGGTAAACAAAGTTTCGCTCGATTATCTGAATACCTTTGCTCAGTCAGAAAACACAGGCAAAAATATCTACACGCCTTAGCCCTAGCAATTAAACGTCCCTACAAGATATACTCACTGCGTACATAGCCAATGTTCAGTCACTTCATTCATCAACTTGCATTTTAAAATTAGCACAAAGAAAGAAAGAAAAAAGAAGCAATGACAACGACACCAGTTACAAAAATATTGAACTTGCAAACATGTCCCCCCAATCAGGCCATAAGCTTAATTTGTGTGGCGTTTTGCCATATTCTTTGTACATAAGTTTAATTTGCTTAACTGTTTAATACATGCATAGTAGGATCCTTTCCTGCTATTTCTCCTAAAAACAATCCGGCCATAAGCAAGCGAGCATGCTCTCTAAAGCTAATCAAAGCAAAGATATACCAAGATTCAAAGCTCAAAAGATCCCTACTTAAATAACAAATAACACCCCGAATGCAATGCCTGCCTGCCTGCCTACTTGTCTGAAAACCAGCAGAAACCACACCCGGATCATGTCTCCGGTAATCATATTTTATGGCCCGTGCGGACCAACACCTGGTTAAAAGGCGCGGATTAATCAGCTTAATTAACCTATCTCCTACTCATGGATCACAGCAGGTCTGTGCTTAGCGCGTTCATCATTACAGCTTAGTGGGGGGATTAATTAGCGTGTGTGTGCGCTTTCGCCTTTGCGATAATGAATTAATTACACTGCGCAAGAGAGGAGAAATTGGGGGTTAAGTACTAGTATAGATAGTGGGGATGGCAATTGTGTGATGGTGAGATTTGCAAAGGTTGAGGCTTTGAGACATGTACCTAATGTGGCTGGCTTTTGGGAACTGACTGATCATTCAGGTACAGGGTCTCTAGATGGTGAAACTACTAGGCAACTGATGGAAAAGGAGCTTTAGAAACCGATCTGCCTGTCGTGGCTGATCGATAGTTAATTTGTTTTTCTTTATCTTTAATGATATGACGGTTAGAAGCGTGGAAGATACCTTTTTTTTAATACAGTATACATACTGAACGTACACACGCTTTGAGTTTATTGAAGACACCTAAAGCCTTACAAAGTGTTGGTACACGTTTTTCTATTGAACACACATGCCTAAAATTGATGGACACTATTTCACAGTCTGAAACTTGAACCCTAGTGGACTAGATGCACAATCGCATCCTTAGCCATCTGCCCACGGGACAGCTTCTGAAAAGATACTTAATTTAGTGATTGAATTGCTTGATTTGCAGGAAATTGGAGTCGGATTCTCTACTGTTGCATGGTCATGGTACGGGGTGATAGTGTTGTGCTATGACTTGAACTAGCATAATTTTTGCAAAGTTAGATATTACAGTGTATTGTATTTGTTATATGACTTTATTGCTTTTCAAAAATATAGTTGTATCGGTTATACAATTATAATACTTGTAATATCTATACATGATTAATCAGTACCATTGTAATTTGGCCCCACTAAAATAAGCAGTGTAGATCTTCTATTTTTCTCTTGATTAATAAGAGAATTCTAGGAATTTTATTTCTGATTTAAGGTTTTTTTGGGATTTTATGAATATCAAGAGTGTGTATTATTCTATAGCCGAGCGTAGAATAGTTATTCTACACCTAGGTAGTCCACCGTGCGCGACACAGTCCAGCATACGACGTCCCACCAACTAGAGTCAGCGCGGGATTCGATTTTGACGGTAAATAACACGAGACATGGCAGTAATTCGTGAATCAATTTACTATCTTTTAGTGGCATGCATTTTTTTTCGAGCTCATTTGTTTGATAGTAAAACATAATGGATAAGACAATAAAGTTATTATTTGTTTTTATTGCCTTTCGTGTGGCATGTGATTTTTATTTGAGCACGTATGTATTTGATAGTAAGAACACAACAGTAAGACAATAAAGTTATAATATATTTTACTACTGAGAACATATTTATAAGTCGTAGTGGGGGGGGGGACAAAAAGACGCATCAGGTAGCCCGAGCGGCATTGTACGATTTGTTTTTCAGAAAAGCTAGGGTTTGGTTTGATTTGGTACCGTGTTTTCAGCTATGCGCACGCGAACATACAAAACAAAGGACTGCAAAAGTAATACAGTAAAACATAAGGTCACAATGTAGTAAAACATGACACATATGCAACAATTACGAACAAAATAGAAGCTCAGTAATTGCGTTTGCATTCTAAAGTAAAGAGCTATTACATAATATTTTTTGCAGTAAATGTTCATCGGCCAGTATAGCGAAAAGGTGGTGTGATAGTAAAAGCATACGCAGGAAGAGGTAAACGATCATTATAAAGTATTAAATCTGTATTTTTTGTCGCGTTTTCATTTTTACCGTATCCTTTTTTGTCTGTTTTGGTAGTAAACCAAAAGAAAACATTGCAGTAATGTTATATGTACATAACAATAAAGAACAGGAGATAAAAATTCTTAAATATTATTCGGCCAAAATAGTGTGGCCGGTCGTATTTTTCTTCTTGTTTACATTACCCGATAATAACAAAAGAAGCGAAGAAAGGGAAAATAAAGGAAGCCCTAGTGGCAAGGGCAGGACCCTATCACAGCCCTCAGTCGTTCGTAAGCCCGCTCGTGGAGTTCGTCTGGGGCTGGATTAGGGAATACGTGGAGATACGCCTCCACCTGCTCCTTCGCAGCGGAGAGCTGAACTTGGAGCCGATTGAAAGAAGGCAGCCTGTCGAGGATTGTCTACACGAGGACGTTCGCCTCCTCCACGGTCTCGGCGTCATCGATCTTTTCGTCTTGCCAGCCGATGTAGTCTTCGATCATCTGGATGGATGTTTTGACTTGATCCACGTAGTTCATGAGAACGATCTCCAGGATGAGGTTGGTTCGCTAGAAGTCGGACACAAGTACATTGGTTCGGCTTATCAGAAGATGCAGAGTGCAGATGATTGCAGCCACCCTCTCCTGTAGACACGGTGGTGGAGCATGGAGGAGGTCACAGCCTTGATCAGGCTCCGCCAACAAAGCTAGTCGTATATGAGTGCTAGGTAGTTTAGAACTATATTTTGAAGTGGAGCGGAAGGAGTCATTTGTCATTTTTGTTCTTTTTTTTTGCTTGTGCTATGCTTTTTTCGGAGTTTTACTGTGGGGACTTTCTTTTTTTTGGGGCGCCTCACGTATGCAACGCTTCGCAAGTTGATGATACATTATATTTATAAGTCGTTTGGGGGAGACGAAGAGACGCATCGAGGAGATGGAGCGTCCGTGTGTACAGTTTAAAAGTAAAGTCTTTTTTTACATATGCAGTAATTTAATATTAAAAATATATGTCAGTAACGTTGACGTCGTACAGTAAAACAACCACCACATGTTAGTAGAACAAAGACAACCAATTGATCGTTGCATTCTTTTAACCAAAAAAAGCAGTAACTAATATACATAAGACAATAATAGATTATGATCAACATAGTAACAAAACAAGTAGTAATACGACGTGATATTTGCAGTAAGAGAGTTCGAATATACAATAAAACATGGAAGGTGAGCCAAATAGCGAGTTCTGTTTTTCAGTTAGGAGACACACCACAGTAACAAACATACGACAATGCAGTAAATGGTTGACTGAAATATAAGTAAAGAACATAGCTATTCAGCACGTATTGTTGGCATCTGACCCAGCGGGAAGACAATCGTCAGCATCGTCATATTCTATTTTGTCCCCATGAATCAGCTGGTGGCGTGTATCGAATGTTCCTCTTCCCCGCCCCTCCTCCCTCTCCCTCTCCCCCTACCACTGCCACTACCACTCCTGCCTCCTCGCCCTCTGTTTTGGGGCAGGGATCGCCAGGTAGCACTGTTGTGACTGGCTTTCAGGCTGCATATGCTGGATGCCCTCGTCATCATCTTCCCCATCGGTGCAGAACTTTGCTCGAGTTCGTCATCGGCTCATTTGCGACCTTTGGTCTATGGTAGAGGAGGCGCTGATGGGTTATTCGTATCATCGTCCGCTTCATCGAGCTCAGCGGTCTCATCAGCCATCGGGCCAATGTCGTTGGGTACAATATCAAGCTACATGCAAAGCACTTTGAGGACCTCCATGGCTCTATCATACGCAAGACTCGATCTGCACCCTGTTCTCACCACGCCCATAGCTTTTGTCATTAAGGTGGTGTGGCGATACATCTCAGTCATTCCATCGGGTTCGACCTACATGAGGTCGTGTCTGTCGTACGAGAAATCCACCCTAGCATTCCTAGTGTACCTAAAGAGCACCTAGCAACTGGAGATACCCTCGATCTGCAAGTGGGTGAACGCCCACACCAGGTGCGTGCAGTGCAACCCTACGAGTGGTAAATCGAAGATGGATTAACAGTAAATACGCATCGATGACTGTAAACTGACTATACGCATTGGACAGTAAAAGTATAATAAATTGAATATTATCTACTAGCCGAGAGACAACAAAAGTAGCCGTGTGCTCCCAGCGTTTGCATTCACAACTGTATGTACTCGTTTCCTCTTCGGCCACTACCTTGAAATCATGCTGTGACCATGTGAACATTGTAGACTGTTTCTCATGAGACACGAGGAATATGCCATCTCGGGTTGTGTTCGTCCTTATGCGGAAGGCTGTACTGGAGAAGTAGGTCTCCTTGTACTCTTTGAACACCACAGGGGTGTACACCCTACTCAGCTGCTCCTCAAATGGGAATAAAGTGGCTCTCATCGGTTGGCTCTGATAGCAAGCAAGACAATATATGTCACGAAGGAGGTTCGTAAAGGACAAGAAGTAATGACATACATGGTTTATAGTAAAAAGAAAGGGGTGAGAGACACAGTAAAATAAAACAGAGAACAGTAAATCATGGAAGAAATTGAAGTAAATGTGTATGTAAGACACAATAAACCTTTTTTATCTACGTACAATGGAACAGTGCGTTTCTTGAGCCTTGGAGTGCTTCCTTTTCTGCAGCACATGGTGCATCTTCCGCGCGAATTGGTGGTGCGAAGTTATGTTATCCACGAAGTTCTACTTTACCATCTTGTTCATACTCTCACTTCTCTACGTGGATGTCATCCTACCGCAGTACACGTTCTTGAAGTACGTGAAGATCCATCTTTTGCGAAGGTCATATAGGCTAGCAATGGCCTAGCTCTGCTTGAGGCGGTACTCTCTCACCAGATTCTCCCACGCATTCTCAAACTCTATAGGAGTAAGTGGATGGTTTATGATGGAAACCAAATGCTTCTTCAGCCCATCGTGCTCTGCGTATAGCTCATTCAGATTCTTCTTGTACTTCTTCAGCACATGCCACCTGCATAGCCGATGCTACATGTGGGGGAAGACGCGCGGGATGGTAGCCGCCATGGCCGAGTCCTGATCTATAGTATAATAAAACACATTAGATAGTAAAACTCAGGCAGAGACAGAATATCTTTTTTACCAATATTGACAATACATTCTGGACCATATACAAAGAACACAATAAAGCACACGTCCGATAGCTAGTAAACCTGATCGCTGTATGCAGTAATTATGTTTGAACGGTATGATAATCATCGGTTAGCATGCAGATGGGGGTTTTTGCCACCCGTGCAAGTTTGGAATGTCCTGAACCGCCACGCAAATGATGTCGCCTTCTCATCACGGAGTAGCGCAACCCGAACATGGTATTCTGCAAATGGTGGTTGGAGCCAACAAACATAGCCAAAGGAATCTCATACTGGTTCGGTCTGTAGGTTGTGCAAAACATGACGAAGTCTCTGAAGTCAGTGTATTTTGCGCGGTAGCTAGCATGGCTCCAGAAGATGTTTTTCACAACATCGTCATCATCCACCTATATGTCGTAGTAGAACTTGTCATTATGTGAACGACACTCCTTGAAGAAAGCCGTCAGCTTGTTCACATCGTCGGTGTGATCAATGTGTATATTCGTAACTTTCCTAGGTTTAGTCAATATGATGGTAACTAACAGTAAACAATCGCAACACAGTAGTAAAAAATGAGAATATAAGGAAAATAGCAAGTCGAAACGATCACAACAATAATAATGCGAATAAGGAAAGGATGGTAATTCGTCACAATCATACAAGCAAAGACAATGATGAGACATAGTAAAAACCTATTTTCTAGGTCACGAGCGGTGAATGGTATGTTATGCTACCCCCTGTGCATCTCCGACAAAATGTTCATCATAGCGTTGTGACGGACCCTGCTCTTACGCAGCTTCATGAACGCCTTGGACCACAATCCTCTTGGAGGTCTTGCTACGTTTACTCTCCTTCGTCATGTAGAAGTCGTGTTTACCCTCCAAAGCGTAGCAGAACTCTTTGATCGTTTTTCCGCTCCTGCTCTTTCTGACGCAAAACCAACATGCCACGCGTACCGATAGTAGAACTGGTAAGCATCACCCTCATTATCAAACTTCATGCAGACCTAGGGCACCACATGGTCGAGGATGTCCTCGTCCTAACATCAGCAAAACACAATAAACACAGTAATATGCAACAGAAAATAAGTAAATGACTCTAGATAGGACAATAAATATCAAAGAGTTCAAAACACAGTAAATGGACGACATACTGGTAGTAAAAATGGCGGGCAAAGACCATTAAACCACATATACGTGGGTGTACGTCCGATTGTCCTAGGGTGTCCTCATGATACAGGCATAAGTGCTACCAAAGCCTTGGTTTGCACCCCTAAATTGCAAACTAATGCTAGAACTCAAATCGGTGCTATTTGTGCTGTTTTGCAATAAAAGGTAAAGCAAAAGTTGCGAAGGCCAAGAGGGTGGATGGGGAGGTCAGCCAAAGAGAGGGAACATGTTCTTGGGATAAACCCCTAGCACATGCGTGCGGTCAAGAAAAGACAAAGGAGCCAAATTCAAACTCAACTCCGAAAGCAATTCATTTTCAGCCTGAGAATCCGAAATGGATTTAGATTGGAGCAAATTCCAATTCAGATCTTTCTTTAAAAGACAAATTAATTTTGAAATTGCTTGTAACAGGATAATAAATTTATTTATAGCAATTAGAGTAGTTTAAATTTTGAATTAAAGTAGGAGTTTATTTTGGATTACTGTTCACATGACTGTTCACCGAATTGGATTACTGTTCACCGCGTGTACTACTCAACGAACCTATATATTTAGGGGTAGACCCCCATTGTAATCAAGTTGGAGTTGATAAAAATACAGAAAAGTCACATGTTTATGTGGCGCATAATGAGTACATGTGTTTTGAAAATTCTCATTTAGGTTTTGTGATTGCGTGAATATTGGAGGGTGGCTTTTCTTCCAAAATCCGTGATTCCTTGTGCATCATCTCACCAATTTATAGCATCGTCAATTGCTCACGGTTTAGTGTTCTTCTTCAGGTTTGATTTTGTTTATCTCTTCGGATTGATTCAACATCAACCAAGTATCATTACTTGGTTTAGAGATACACTTGTTCTTCCTTTTTGCCAAACCAAGAAGGAGGAAAGCTAGGGTCTTGCTTCAATCAAGATTGAAATACAAGTACCGTGAAAGATTGGGCCACATTATGTATCAAGAACATGTTGATCCATATCATCTAGGTATCAGAGTATGGTTGATCACGGTAAGCAGAATTTTTTTCTTGGTACTTTGAGGTTGATCATCATGTAGAGAACTAGCAAGCGTGGTTCTAATAGAGGATCGGATGAGGAGCCTAGGTACGGTGATTCACTATTACTGGATGTACGTGCTTAATTTGATGCTACTACCGTCTATTTTCTTCATCGCGGGAAGATGTTACGCTATCAACTTGAAACTCAAATCCAAGGGGTGAAAGACACTTTGAACGATTGTCTCAACGCGAACGAACGACACATGATGGAAGGTTTCTACAAGCTGAACTTTGCTATTCATCGCTTGGAGGAGTGGCTACCATCGCTGTGGGGAGCTAATGTACCTGTGCTGTCCCAACCACAACATGGACATGCACAACGTGTTGTACACAGAGATGGAGATGACTTCTATGCTGCTGATTCGGAGAAAGCTATTTTTGATGAACGTGGAAGACATCAACGACATCCTCGATGTGATTACTTTTATTGTCGATGTGTTGGACAAGGAGGACATCGTGGTGGAGGTGAAGAATATGAAGACGACGGTATCGAGAAAATCAAGATCACCATACCGGAGTTCAAGGGCAGATCTGATCCGGATGCTTATTTGGAGTGGGAGATGCGTGTCAATCAAATCTTTGACAATCACCACTACTCTGAAGAGAAGAAGGTTCGTGTTGCTTCAATTGAGTTCACCGAATATGCTATTATTTGGCTGGATATTTAAATCGTGTAGGGGAGTGTCCTCACACTTGGGAAGCAATGAAACAAGATATACGAGAATGATTTGTGCTGGCATAATATACAAGGACACTGTATACAAAGCTACGACGACTTACTCATGGTGCTAAGACGGTGATCGGGTACTATCAAAAGATGCAAGTTCTTATGATTCGTACAAGTCCGCGTGAGTCCGCGAAGGCGACCATGACACATTTCTTCGAGGGGCTGAATCAAGATGTACTGAACCGTGTTGATTTAATGCAATACAACACCATGTAAGAACTACTTCATCAAGTGGGGTGTGTTGAACAATGGGTGAAGGACTCTCAAGCAAAGGGTGGCCGAACTACTCATAGCACTTGGAGGCGTGAAACTTCGCATAAAGACAATGTTGGATCAACTCCTAAACCTGTTGCATCCACTACACCGGTTCAGAGTGTATTAAAGGAAGCTTCAAATGCCATAAGTGCAGCAGGCAAATAAGCATTACATGCTGATTCTAGTGCATTCTCTACGGCTAGAACTAGAAACATTGAATGCTTCAAGTGCAAGGGTCGAGGTCATATGAAGAAGGATTGTCCAAATATGAAGATGATATTACTTACACATGACGACTATGCAATGGGGAGCAACAACAGTGAATTTTATCCTTATGATGAATCTGAGGCATGCAACTTCGCATGAAGACAATGTGGGATCAACTCCCAAAACCGGTTGTATCCACTACACCGGTTCAGAGTGCATTAAAGGAAGCTTCAAATGTCGTAAGTGCAGCAGGCAAAGAAGATAGAATCAATCATTTGTTATCTGGAACAAGGTGTTAGCTTCATGGCTCAAAGGGTGCAAGGTGATGACACCGTTATTATTGGGAAAGGACAATGACACCATATCTTTCAAACCGATTGCAAAATCAAAGAGAAGGTATGTAAGCTAATTATTGATAATGTGAGTTAGAGCAACATGATTTGTAAGGATGTGGTGGAATCATTCTCATTGTCTATATGGAGACATCCTGAACCATACTATATCCAATGACTCAACAACGTCGGTGAAGTCAAGATCGCACACAAGGTGAGAATGCTACTTACTATTGATGGTTATGTCGACAAGGTGGAGTGTGATGTGGTACCTATGCATGTTGGTCATATCTTGTTGGGGGCATCCATGGTAATTTCATTTTAATGCTACACATCAAGGACGGTCCAACCGGTATATTTTTATGCATAAGGGTAAGTTGCTTTGCTGTCCAAGACCTATGAAGAAATCAATAGTGACTTGATAGTGGTCAGCGAAAAGAAGGTTGTGAAGACTACATTAAAACCGAGGACGATTTTGCTTCAAGAAGGGGAGGATGATACATGCATAAGTGCTACCAAAGAATTAGTTTGCATCCCTAAATTGCAAACTAATGTTAGAACTCAAATTGGTGCTATTTTGCAACAAAAGGTAAAAAAAAGTTATGAAAGCAGAGAGGGTGAATGGGGAGGCCGGCCAAAGAGAGGGTATGTGCTCTCGGGATAAACCCCTAGCGCATGCAGGTGGTCAAGAAAAGACAAAGGAGCCAAATTCAAACTTAATTACGAAATCAATTCATTTTCAGCCTGAGAACCGAAAATAGATTTGGATTGGAGCAATTCCAATTCGGATCTTTCTTTAAAAGAGAAATTAGTTTTGAAATTGCTTGTAATAGGATAGTTAATTTATTTTCAGCAATTAGAGTAGTTTAAATTTTGAATTAAAGTAGGAGTTTGCAGTAGAAGTTTATTTCTGATATTGTTCACCGAATAAGACCACAGTTCACCGACTCGAATTACTGTTCACTGCATGCACAGTTCACCGAACCTATATATTCAGGGGTAGACCCCCATTGTAAGCAAGTTGGAGTTGAATAAAATATAGGAAAGTCACATGTTTATGTCGCACATAATGAGTACATGTATTTCAGAAATTCCCATTTAGGCTTTGGGATTGCGTGAATAGGAGGCTGGATTTTCTTCCAAGATATGTGATTCCTTGTGGATCATCTCACCAATTCGTAGCATCCTCAATTGCTCATTGTTTGATGTTGTTCTTCGGGTTTGATTTTGTTTTTCTCTTCGGATTGATTTAACATCAATCAAGTATCATTATTTGCTTTGGAGATACACTTGTTCTTCCTTTTTACCGAACCAAGAAGGAGGAAAACTAAGGTCTTACTTCGATCAAGATTGAAATACAAGTACCGTGAAAAATTGAGCCACATTATGCATCAACCATCGTTGATCCGTATCACCTCATCTCGCTCGGAGAAACAGCAGGGTGTGGTGTGAGGATCGAGGCATGGAGGAGAGGATCCTGGTTGTCGGGGGAAGGGAGGCTTACAGCCAGTAGTACAACGTTTGCCGATGGCATAGCCATTACGTAGAGAAACATGGGTCGTCTGTCGTTCCGCCGGGCATGGCAGTAAATGTCGGTGGGAATTTGCATGCGTTTGAGGAAGATCTGACGAAAATTGGCGTCGGAGAACGAGCACCGCCGAGTTGGGTTCCTCCACGCCTGCGGGATGGACGTCCAGTAGTCAGTGATAATGACCGGACGAATGTGGGGAGGGGAGGTGGGGACAGATCTTATGATCGGTTATATGGGGAGTGCATTTAGTGGGATGCATGGGATTGCCCGCCTTTTTTATTGATTCGCGCCACGGGTGGACATGCGGGAGCAATTTTTTTTGTCTGAACGAACGGCGGATCGAGTGGTCATATCGATAAGTTTGTCTTACAGTAAACCTCATTTTGGTGTGAAGTAAAACTAGCCAATAGGTTCAATAATTAGATACACATCCAAGACAGTAAAAATTCCGCACTTACAGTAATTCAGCGGAGGAAAAAAGTAAACCTCGTTGAACACAGTAAATGGACGAGAGAACAGTAAACAATAAGTGAGTCAACAGTAAAATTAGCTGGGTAAACGTGATGCTACTAGTAGTTTTGTTACAATCATTCCAGTGCTTCCCCGGGTGTAGCTTTACTGTCAACTACAGTCCGACCAACGGTATACCAGTGATTCTTTGGTTTTACCGTCGATTCTGGTAGTAAGAGTCATTCTACTGCCGATTTAGGTGACCTGTGATCTTCGTTTTATTATCGATTTTGCCGATATTTGCTTTGATATTGAGTTTTACTGTCATATTCAGAGACACCGATACTTTTACCGCTGATCCTCACGCGCGCACACGGGTTTTACTGCGGGTCTTGAGCGGGAGGCGGAGCGCTGGCGCGCGTGATGCTTTTACTACCGCTTTGACGCACGTGTGAGGGTTTACTGCCGTTTTTGACGTGCGTGTGAGTGTTTTACTGTCGATCTTGAGCGGGAGGCGGGGCGTTGGCTAACCGCGCATAGTGCGGCCCAGGCAGCTGCACACGTGCAGAATAGATTAATTACGCCATTCTCAATTCAAAGATTAATTACGGCAGTATCCAATGTTATAAATTTTAAAAATGGTACAATAGCAATCGAATAGGTCTGCACCCTTTATATTTAACGGTTCTGCCAATATTCAGCTGTATGAAACTTTCTTGTATATCAGAACAATACTATTAACCTTGCAATGGTCGTCGCATTGGACAGCTATAGCTCACATATGGGGGCTTGTTTGAGTATAGGGGAATTGGATCCAAATTTCCCAAAGAAATCCCCTCATCCAAACATTATCTGAAAGTGGTTTGTTTGTTGTTATTCAGTTTACACGGTAATACAAATCACAATCCTTTACACGACGCTTCTCCCTTAGTTAGAAGATTTGTAACCAACCATATTAACAACTAAGGTGCTTGCTTAATCACTACACGTGGACGCGCACAATAGAGATTACGCAGAGAAATTAAGCAGCAACGTGTGCATCTCACATCTCAACGCGCTCATAAAGTCATGATCAAGGGATGTTAATTGCTTGGTGCTATAGTATACACTCATCACTACTCGATTCAATCGTCAGCTCATCTTTTCTAGAGCATTCGATCAACAGTGCCCGATCGATCGGACAACAATTAATTAAAGCAACAAGCACTCTCTTATCGACAGAACTAAAGGGCCCCGGCTCTTTTTTACTCCTTTAGCAGAGTGCAGATTAGATCGATTGCTGCATTCCACGGGTGCGAACAAAGCAAGAACACTAGAAGAACATGAGCGCCACGTGTACACACCGCTTCTGAAAAAAGAAAGGAGCAAGAAAGGGATTTGTCCCATGTAATAATTGCATCGATGAATATAATTGCAATGCGGAGTAGTCCACTTTTGGAGAGAGCAGTTAAGAAATCGGGTCTAGGATTAGAGAGTCTAGTATAGGTAGGTTCCTTATCAATCGTGTTGTCTATATAAAGAAGAGGGACCTTTAACATTGTACACGATTTTCAGAAGAGCAATAAAGAGAAGTTTTCTTATATCTCTGTGTTCAATCTACTATTCTACTTTTACGTTCTTGCATTGTTCTTATGATTCTGAGTTTATCTACAAGGTAATTGCTCGGACTGGACTCACCAGTGATGGTTCCTCCACACGTTATCAGCACGATCGACTCTCCTCCGATCGAAAGGTAACCGTTGATGAACGACACTCGTAGATCGAATCGTTTTCTAGATTGCTTTTAATTATGCAAATTTGGCTTTCTAAATTGTATCATATGGTGCAAATCCGTTCTAATCCACCGCGAGCCGACTTGAAATCACCGACACAATGTCGATCGGTGGATTGCATTAAAAGATGGATATCGATTGTACCGTAGATTAAAAATCGCAAATTCGTTCTAAATCTACCGCGAACCGACTTGAAGTCGCCGGCTAAGCCGATCGGTAATTGTATGGATGATAATCGCGTGAACAGTAATCTAACATATTTTCGGAAGAATAGTACATTGCATCATATGAACAGTATGAGATTTTTTTTGACCGACGGCCTGGCGCCGCCGGCCTACAGCCAGGCCATGGCTAGCCTCCACGGCCGCCCTAAGTCGGCATCGCACGCGCACACGGTGCCACCTCGGCTACCGGTGTGCCCGCGCCGACCACCTAGAGCTGCCACACGACCATGGCAACGACGGAAGCAAAGAAAAAGGGCGGAAAGCTCTGGCCGCCGCGCTTGAAGCCTCTGGCCAGCCGCCTCCATGCGCACAGCACCGCCATGGTCGCCTTGCACAGCGCCGCCTCCGGCCACCTTGAAGCCGACGCCGCATGCACATGGCACCGCCTCAACCTCCTTGCACGGCGCCTCCTTCAGCCACCTTGAAGCCGCGTTGCATGCGCCACGACCCGCCCACGCCGCCAGACGCAGCCTCCGCCCACGGTCGCGCTCCGACTGCGTGCGCCCGTAGGGCCACCGCCGGTCGGTGTTCTCCCGTAAAAGCGGAGCATCACAGAAAGAAAAAAAAGGGGAAGGGGGGAGAAGATGACTTTGGTGCCACCGGTCCCGCCCGAAGCATGCCGCCGCACCAACCGTCTTCCTGCCTGAAGCCACCTCCTGCAGACACGACACTGCCACCCCACGCCCGTAGTGATGCCAGCCCGTCGTCGCCGCGTGCCGTCTCCTCTTCGGCCCCGCAAGGCTACTGCACCGCCTGTTCGCCCGAAGTGCCGGCCACCTTGCCACGCCGTGCACTCCGACCCTTCACGCGAGCCACCGCGACCGGCCGGCGCCTTGAGCCGCCACATCGGCCGACGCTCTCACGCCGCCACACTGGCTGACGCCCTTGCGTTGCCGCACCGGCCACCGCCGCGCCCGCATGCGCCAACCGCGATGTGCGTGGGAGCCACTGCAGCCGAGAAACACGCAGGGTACAGGGGGAACCCTAATCCCCTAGGGCACTTTTTAACCAGGCCGGATGGGCCTGGCCAGGGAGATTTTGCAAATAATCCCTTAGAATTCTAAAAATTACGAGATTCTTTCGTGAATAAAGAAATTTTGTAGAAAACCCCTCGAAAAATTTGAAAATTATGCGAAAATTTTCTCAGAACTAAAATTCACGTTTTAACCCTTGGAAATTGCAGAATTCGCTAAAAATCATTTTTCCAGTAAAAAGGGTCTCACAAATTCAAATTTTGAATCAGTTTTTGCATTTAAAGCATGTTTAACTTTGTTATTATTTCTATGTAATTTATGTATTGTATTTACTATTTATGATTATTTGTGATTTTTATATTGCTTTTAATCGCTGAAAATAGTAGTAAATCATGAAAAATGCATCGAAAAATACGAGAACATTATGAGATTTTTTGCAACCATTTTATGCAAGTTACTAGCAGTAATCTTATGCACTTTTTACATGAATATGCAGATGACTGGCATTACGAACCGAGAGTTCGAAGAGCTAGCCGAGCATGACCACAATTACTTGACTTGTGCATCAGATGTCAAAATCGTACCTGGAACCAAGAAAGCTCCGTGCTGCTATTGGACTTGGCACCTTGATGGACGCCACTCCAACTGCTGAGTAGAATGATCAAGCACTTCATTTCCTCAGACACCATCTCTGCCTAACACTCAAGAATGAGTATATGACAGAAAAGAACACACTAGCTTTATGGACCGCACTGAAAAAGCGATTTGAGAAGCTGAAGTACACCATTCTTCCTCGGGAAAAGTAAGAATAGAACCGACTACGTTTTACTAACTACAAGATCGTGGGGGAGTACAATTCTATATTACACAGAATTTGTATAAGTCTTCAACTCTATGGTAAGATAACCACAGATTAGTAGAAGATCAAGAAAACTCTCTCTACCTTTCACCCAAACGCGGTGCAATCCGCACGCAACTATCGTTAAAATGGCTACAAGGAGTATGCCGAACTGATTGACATTATGCAAGTTGCAGAATCTTAAGATGATGTTCTTAGAAAAAAACTACATCTCACAGCCGCTTAGTAGCAAAGTTGGCCATGAAGTCAATGCAAGTAGTTGCAAGGTGAGGAAGCCTCACTCAAGAGAAAGAGGCAAGAAGGGTAAGATCATAGTTACAAAACCAAGCAGAATGCTCAAGCCAAGAAGGGTGATCGGCTCTAACCATCTTCTTTGCACGAGATTAAGATCATTGGGTGAAGATATATCGTGAAAATCTCACGGTGGTTACCAATGACATAATGCCGCCGATTTTCAAAGCATGCACAATTGCCGCTAATTCTAGATCATGAGTTGCACTAGCATCGATGCAGAGACTAGTCTTTTCTTGACTCTTGAAAACTATGTTCACAAGCACTTAGATTTTATAGTCATTTGATAATCTATCCTAGGTAGGGTACTTGTTTTTGATTGTTACCTCGTTGAGTGATCTATAGTCCACACACATTCTCATACTATTGTCTTTCTTTTGACAAATAGTCTTTGGAGCTCCCAAGGCGATGAACTTCGGTTGAATGTATCCTTTACTCTGTAGTTCTTGACCGCTTCTTCAACTCTGCTAGATCGCTTTTAGGCGTCAGAGGGTCGCTTCGAAATGGGAGATCCACAGGACTAAGTCAATTAAGAACATTATATCCCGTCGGTGGCATACTGTAAGTCCTCCGGAAAAACATCTGGATATTCTTGTACCACGGGTATATCTTCCATTTCACTTCCTTTAAAACTGGTCAAGATAGGACTTCTTTCCGTAGAAGTCTTGGGTTGGAACTCTACTGAAATCCCTTGTTCATTGGCGAGTTTGATAGATCTACTAGCACAATCTATCACCTTACGATTTTGGCAAGAGTCCATTCCAAGAATTCGTCCAATCCTTTGCGAACGCAAGACTATTAAGTTTCTTGAGAAAGTTACTCGAGAGATTTCAAAGGTAAGATTGGACGAGAATAAACTAGCCTCATTTCTCGAGCAGGGAATGGATTAACATGGGCTTAACTAAGGGAGGTAGATAACCCATACTTTTCCACAAAATTATTTGACACAAAAGAATGAAGCTCGGAATCAAATAAAGCGATCTTTATGCTTGAGTTGACAAGGAACGTACCAAGAACAACATCTGGTGCTGCATAGGCTTCCTCTGCGGTGACGTGATTCACACGTCCCTTCATGAACTGACCAGCTGGTCTTGAGGGACCGCCGGAGACTGAAACTCCGGGAGTTGGCTTGACGGGGTGGCAGTCTGATGCTTCTTGGGACACTTATTGGCATAGTGACCCAACTTGTTGCGATGAAAGCAAGTGATTCGCTGTGGAAATAGGCAGCTTGTTGGAATTGACCTCGGATGAACTACTACGGAATCCGGAAGTATTTGGGCGCGGACACAGGCTGGAACTCTTGGTGTAGTAGTGCCGAATCTCCCACGCCGAGGTGGCTGAGACTGAGAAACGAGGCTTGGGTAGTCCTCCTGAGTTAAACTTCGAATCGCCATCCTCCGCTATGCGATTCTCCATTTCCAGATGTTTGCCTTCTGGCGTATGGCCTTATTTACCAAGCTGCTGAAAGTCGGTAAAATCGAGAAATCAAGCGAGCAGAGAGTTCGCTGTTCAACCCTTCCGTAAATCGCTCTTGCTCGTCTTCGTCTCGGCTACATCCTCGGGGCATAGCGAGCAAGTTGGTTAAACTTATGGATACTCTACGTGGTGAGCGGTTTCCTTGGCGAAGCGAGCGAAACTCCTTCTTTTTCAAAGTAATCATGCGGATGGAATGTGAGATCGTGAAAAGCTTGCATGAACTCATCCCAAGTGATTTCTTGGGCATTAGCATGGGACATGCCGGCGTTATCCCACCATTCGATGCGGGACCAATCAAGCGATGAGAGGCAAACAAAACTCTCTCACGATCATGCATTGAGCAATATCCGACTTCTTTCCAATGGCCCCGAGCCAATCATGCGTCCATGGGTTCCGTGCTACTACTAGAAAGCGTTGGCGGACGCATCCTCATGAACTCGACAAAGTCACTCTTGCGGGAGGTGGAGGAGCATGATAGAACGACGCTTGAGTATTCGGTTCTTTGTGAAGGGATGGGCTAGCAACTCAATCGATGAGTCTCGATTGGCCATCATTTGGCGCCGATCGGGAGCTTGATTGGAGGAGGTGGTGGCTGTTGAACTGGGTTTTCTTGATAATCAGCATTCTCATTTCCTTGCCCTCTAGCACTGACACTTCCGGTGCGGGTGGTCACCATCTGATGAACTCTTCACAGATTAGACAAGAGAGACAGGAATTATAAGAGTATAGATCTAAAATAGCCCAAATTCAACAAACACAAGACAAGAACATTTCGGCAAAATAATTTATTTTTATTTCATTAATTAATTATGGCTACTACAAAGGTTTGGTAGCTCATAATTCGCAACTAAAGGAAAAATTTAAGGTCAAATCTATGGTGTTATTGGGGTATAATCTGGCTCACTAGAACTAGCCTCGCCTTCCTTGTAGGAGGCCAGTTCTTTTTCTGCAGTCTTCAACTTTTCTTCTGCATCTTGTAATTTCACTTGCATGAGAGACAGTTCATCTAGTGTATTCCCGTAGGCATAATCCATGGCTCTGGCCAGATCCACCTGATGAGTGAGATCGGGACAGTCTTCATCTCTAGTTGAGCGGAAAGCACTGTCATGCCGGGTTGGGATGTGCATTGGGTAATAGTGGAACCCGATGCCTTGAGGTGGTGATCGTAGATGTAGCGAAGTCCGGGTTGCTTCCTGGTGCATCTGGATGCCTTGGCGAAGGTGTCTCGTCGCATTGGGGCATCGAAGATGTGGAAGTGCTGTGTTGGCGATAGATTGGAGTAGAGGATCACCTCTACTCTCCACCGTTCGATTTCCCACCTTATACTTGTATCCTTGATACGTCGGTCTTTCTTCAAAGTCCAAGTCTTGCATCATCTTCCGTAGAATGGTGGCCCAATGACCCAGAAGACTCCATGGGAAATGGCATTGAACTTGACCATCTACAATTTTGAAAAGGAGATGAGTTAGTAAATAATTTTTTCAAGAGAAAAGTTGAGAATGACTCGAAGACCAAGTTATTTTAAATTTTCAAAATAAATCCTTAAGGGTTTGATTTCCTTCTAGGTCACGACCTACGATCGATATGGCTCGATACCACTTTTGTCGAACCCGGAGCGAAGGATCCGAATTCTCGTGTTCATACACTAGTCCAGATTTCCGGTGTACACATCACAAAAATGTTATCACAAACATATCCACGTGTATATTTAATAAGCATAGAGTTTATTACAAGCCGGGCGGAGGCCAAATAAAACATTGCGGAAGCAAAATATAATGGTAAGCCACACGATCGCCACAGTAATAAATGCGGAGGTCGCCTAATCGCCCCTCCTCACCTTACGGATAGAAGTCTTCTCTGAATAATAATATTCAGCAAGAGTGAGCACTACAAGCGTGCTCGCAAATTACACCCAATCTGTAATTTAGAATGCATGCATAAGTTATTCAAAGGAAGGTTATAGGGTTTATTTGCATAAATCATCATTTTGGTTTAAATAGTTATACTAAGTTTCAAGGCACATTTTCATTTCATAGCAAAAATCAGATTTAACATTTATCATTTTATAGTGGATAACCTCCATATGAAACATGGTGAAGGATACCCTCCTATCACAAGGCTACCGCCCAAATTTACCACAAGGATTAACCATCCTCAAAACATGTCCAAAGTTATTTTAAAACCATAACAAATCTAACTTAGAGTGGCTTTGCTCGGCATGTCCATGGCCGTGGACACGGCTATTCGAATAGATTTACACTGCTGAGGTGGTACAACTTACCCACACGAGATAATTTGCAGTTATGCCGGCCAATGCACGCTTCCTTAGGCGTGTGACTAGGCAATTATCACAAGGCGTTTCAATGCATTACCTCAATACCAATATGCCCGCTAAGGTTTCACTTCCATTAGGCTAACCACCGCCGAAACCCCTCTTGCGCCAAGTGGGAATAAAGTCTAACCGACCCCACACAACAAAAATGGCATAAACAATAATGAGGTAAGACAAATTATTGTTACGCCCATGAGAACATGTGGTAGTACGGTGGAGCTTTTGCAAGATGCTCAAGCAGATCCTTAATCTACTTGGGCAACTTTCAATAAAAACCACAGGTCTCAGTCCTAAAGCGTGCATAAACTGCACCCACTCGGTCCATGTTTGCCCAAGAAAGACATTTGCAAAAGTCCACCATGACAAAGCAATGTCATAGCTTTTATCAATTTATGAAATGGCTAAATTCTCCCAAAGTCAAATATTTCATGGTCTAAACTATGCATATATTTATTTTTAAATTCATTTGACTAAGGTTACAAGGAATTGGGTGAATAAAGAAATTAAATAATTTTAAATATTGGGGCAAAATGGTCAATGGTGTAACTTGACTTGTTCAAATTCCTAGTATTCTACTTCTTCAATAGGGTCAAGCTCTCCTGAGTCGTCAAAATCTATCTGTGAGAATAATCCAAATTCAAGCGAATTCAAATGAACACAAATAAATTCAAATGAAAATTCAAATTAACTCCAAATTAAATAATTTTGGTTTAGTTAGCTAGATCTTGATTTTATACAAATTTAGAAGTTTTATGGATCCGGTGAGGTGCGCGAAAACGTGATTGATGCTTTCAAGGCTAAGAAAAAGGCAAAGGACAGCATGAGTCGCACCTCGCCATTGCAGGCACAGAGAATCTACAATCATGGGTTGCACCCATGGATATGGATATCTCAGTAGCAGCCCCCATCACACCTTCTTTGTACATCACAACGGCATCAGCTGTTGTTGCCGAAAAAGAGAAATTGGACATAGAGCAGATTCAGGCAGAAGTTTCTTCATACTTCACTAATTCAATCTAGTGCACGTATTGCACTTAGATTTTATAGTCATTTGCAGTTTATGGTTGTGATAGAACATTGAATTTGGAATAATGGTTGTAAGCTCTAGGAGAGCAAAGTAATAAATTCTTATAATGAGTCCTACAAGATTTTTCACATATTAATAATAGCAAGTTGTGTTCTATTTTGAAGTATTTTACTTATGTGTATGGATTGCTTCCTACCATATATTAATAAATACTTTATATATCAGAACACGTGTGGCGCCTTATGGAGGAAGTGTGCTTAGCAGATAGCGGCACAACAAATACCATATTGAGATAGATAAATTTTTTTTTCAGTCGATCAGCAAGAATACTGGTAGTCTTACGACAATCGCATGCAGTGATACTTGTATAATAGGCTCAGGAAGAGCCACAATTATACTCTCGATGGGCACAACATTAGTCATTGAAGAAGCCTTATTGTACCAAGAATCGACTAGGACTTTTTTAAGTTTTAAAGATATTCGCGCTAACGGTCTCCACGTAGAGACTGAAGAAGAGTATGGTAAGAAATACCTACTCATTACAAAGCATGAAGCAAATGGAAAAAGGATATTAGAATGACTTCCTTCATATGAATCTGGGCTATACTACACTCACATTAAGGCAGCTGCAGCCTATACTGTTTTGAAAACCACTTTTAGAAGCTCTGAACTTTTCTGTCTCTAGCATGATAGATTAGGCCACCCCGGTTTTAGAATGATGAGAAATATAATTACTAATTCTCAGAGACACAATATCAATATAAAGACTTTCCCGAATTAGGAAGATTTTGTGTGCCCCGCATGTGCCACTAGGAAACTTATTACTAGACCCTCTACTCTGAAAGTAAACGATGAAATCCCTGCATTCCTGGACCGTATTCTAGGGAGATATTTGCGGTCCTATACAGCCCCTGTCAGGGCCATTTAAGTACTTTATGGTGCTCATCGATGCTTCCTCGAAATGGTCGCATGTATGCTTATTATCTAAGAGAAACTATATTTTTGCAAAGTTGATCTCATAGATAATCAAAATTAAGAATAATTTCCCTGGTCATCATGTGAAGTCCATCGGAATGGACAACGTTAGAGAATTTACTTCAAAGGCATTTGATGATTATTGTATGGCAATGAGAATTACCGTTGAGTATTATGTACCACATGTCCACACCCAGAATGGACAAGTAGAGGTATTAATTAAAAGAATTAAATTTATTGCTCGACCGCTCTTGCATAATTGTAATTTACCAACTACATGTTGGGGACACGTAGTCCTACATGCAACAACTCTCATCAATTTTTGACCGTCATCATATAACATCCATTAACCTATGCAACTAGCGCAAGGGCCAGCACTGAAAATATCTTATCTACAAATGTTTGGTTGCAACTTTTATGCACCTATACCACCACCGCAGCGAACTGCAATGGGGCCTCTCAGAAAGTCTGGGATATATGTTGGTTATGAGACAACATTCATAATCAGATATCTCGACCACATGACTGGAGATTTGCATACAGCCCGCTTCACTGATAACATATTTGATGAGGATAATTTCCCATCATTGGGGGGAGGAAATTAACCCCTTGATGAAAAATATCGGGAAATGACATGGTAAGCCAAAAGAATCCATACTCATTACCCGCACACTAGTGAAACAAATAGAGAAGTCCAGAAGATAATTGATTTGCAAGCATTAGCGAATCAATTGTCTGACCACTTTAGTGATTTAAAGAGCATGACCAAGTCGCATATGCCTGCACGCAATGCGCCGGAGAGGGTTGAAATACCAAAGAAAATTGAAGGTATCCCTAATCCCGTACAGAGGCCTCATAATAAAAGGACGAGAACTTCGGCCCCTCAAATCCAAAGTAGTGGGGCGCCTAGCAGAAAAGGATAAGAAGGACTTGACACAGCTGATCGTTGAAGGTCTCCACAACCAGAAGGGGAGCTAGTTGAGACCTAGCACCAGTATGGAACCTTCAGAAAAAGGCATACCAGATTTGAATATTCCCACGAAGGAGACATCAACATAGATGTGTGCGCACAGATCTATGCTGAAAAACTAAAGGGACTTACCTCCACAATTGAAAGCAGTGGTGAGTAAGTAGAAGCATTAGAAGTATTGCCCCATGAAAAAATAGCTATAAATTATGTGACCACAGGAGAATCTATGAATAAAACAATAGCTAATGTCGATATTTATTTTGCAAAAAAATTGCCTCAATCATCGATCTCGATCTAGGGCCTGCATCGCTCGCTGAATGTAAGAAAAGACCAGATTAGCAAGATTGGAAGAAGGCAATAGAAGCAGAATTATTATCCCTGAATAAAAGAGAGGTATTTGGGCCTATAAGCCGCATGCCTCCCTATGTGCACCCCGTAGGGTATAAGTGGGTATTTATTCGAAAGAGAAATAAAAATAATAAAGTTGTACGAAATAAAGCAAGGCTTGTTGCACAAGGTTTCACTCAACGACCAGGAGTCGATTATGAAGAAACTTATTCCCTGGTCATGGGCGGAACTACCTTTAGATATTTAATCTCAATGGTAGTAAACTTGAATTTAGAAATAAAATTGATGGATGTGGTAACTGCATACCTTTATGGGAGCTTGGATTCAGACATTTATATGAAGGTACCTGAAGGTATCCCTGTCCCGAACCAAGCCAGAGCAAATAGAAATCTGTACAGTGTGCAACTTAGAAAGTCATTGTATAGACTAAAGCAATAAGACAGAATGTGGTATAATTGCTTGAGCGACTTTTTCTGCAAGAAAGCTACACGAACAATGAGGATTGTCCCTGTGTTTTTATACAGCAATCCCAAGATGAATTCTGTATAATCTCACTATATGTAGATGATCTAAATATCATCGGGACCCTGGAAGATATTAAAAAAACAAGCTCTTACCTGGAGTTAGAGTTCGAAATGAAAGACTTGGGTAAAACCAAATATTGCCTAGGCTTGCAGCTTGAGTATACCCCTGAAGAGATTTTATTACATCAATCAACTTACACTCAAAAAGTGTTAGAACGGTTCGATTTTGAAAAGGCATATCCTTCGAAAGTACCGATGGTCGGGAGATCCTTGCAGCAGGACAAGGACCTGTACAGACTTAAAGAAGAGGAGGAGGAAGTTATGGGACCGGAATTCCCGTACCTGAGTGCCATAGGAGCACTCATGTATTTAGCGAACTGTACTAGACCATACATTGCATTTGTAGTGAACCTACTAGCAAGGTATATTGCAGAACCTACCAAAAGGTATTGGTAGGGAATAACAGACATCTTCCGATACCTCCAAGGAAGCAAAGATCTTGGTCTGTTCTACATAAAGAACCAAGATCTAACTATGACTGGCTATGCAGATGCTGGGTACCTGTGAGACCCGCATAAAACTAAGTCACAAACATGCTATGTATTCCTATGTGGTGGAACTGCAATTTCATAGAAATTGTTTAAGCAAAGTCTTGTATCTACTTCGACGAACCGCTCGGAAATCATAGCACTGTACGAGGCCTCACGAGAATGTTCTTGGCTTCGGCGGATGATTCACCACATCCAACAGCCTTGTGGATTGAATACCGCGCAAACCCCACTATTATCTATGAAGATAATGCAATTTATGTTACACAAGTGCAGATGAGTTATGTGAAGAATTCTCTCACAAAGTATGTCGACCCCAAGTTCTTTTATGCTCATGAATTGCAAACGATGGACGAGATTAAAGTACTACATACTAAGTCATGTGAAAATCTCACAAATTTATTCACTAATTCACTTCCAGTGTCCAGCTTTGAAAGATGCATATGTGGAATAGGAATGACGAGGCTTAGAGAAGTGCAGAATTCAGGGGGAGAATCTTCAGAAACTCATTATTAAAACTTGATCACGGAGATTAAGTGCTTAAAGAATAAATCTTAGAGATTAAATGAAATTGGGTGGATTGTACTCTTTTTTCCTTTGACGGGTTTTCTTGAAGTTTCTCGGCTAAGGTTTTTAACGAGACAATTCGTGCAACGTGCGGAACACATGTCATGTACTATTTCTCTAAATTTTTCTCTACTGAGTTTTTATTGAGCTTTGACGAGACATGAACATGTCGGATGATTTTCCAAGGGGGAGTGTTAAGAAACCGGACCCATGACCGGAGAGTCCTGGCCAGGTGGGCTCCTCATCTATCCTGTACACGGTTTTCAGAAAAGCAATAAAGAGAAACCTGAAGTTTCCTTATATCTCTGTGTTCAATCTACTATTCTGCTCTTACATTCTTGCATTGTTCTTACCATTCTGAGCTTATCTACAAAATAATCGCTCGGATTAAACTCGTACGTTCCTCGACAAGAGCAACAAAACGCAGCAATAATTCAGCGACCAACGTAGAGCGCGTTATGTCAAGACGGACAAGCACACAGTGACACAGGGCATGCAGCTTTCAGTAGTAACAGAACACGTAGGCATATTAGTGATCAGAATCTGGATGAATGTTGTGCTCGTTTTGCATTATTGACATTGTGCGCACATGTACATTTTCTTCGAACCATTCAAGCATGCTGTACTACACGCTAGCCAACTGCTACTAGAGTATTTTTTTTCTCTCCCCCTGGTAGTGATCTGGCATTGAACTCCGGCAATCATACCACACAATCATGCTAAAAATTGAAGAACTTCGCTATCAAATCAAGCATAAGTTGGCTTGCCGCCACAGACAAAATCGATCGCTAGCTACGCTTCCAGCTCAGACGCGATGCGTCGTCTTCGTCGAGATGTCAACGTGGATTGCTCAATCTCGCGTGAGCCTGTACATGTGGAGCACGTTGTGAGCGATGTCCCAGTGTTGTGGCGTCTCAAATACCGGCGTTTCGATTGATTGTAATTGGCTACGTACTTGCGTCGACAGCCGGGGCAGGTAGGGAATGATGGCTTGGTTTTCTTCTTCACTGGACAAAAGCGACTCGTTGTGCCAATCATACAATTTGCAGCCTCAAATGTACCTTGCTGGCTTGCTCTGGTTATCAAGGAGGTCGATCGCATGCGTTTTGGTGATGTGAACACTGCGGCACTTGTTGGGTTCCCTTTGATTTGAGCCAATGCACACCCAATGGCCTAACCTTTTTGGATCTCGTTCATGTTTATGAATGCCTCCCTTAAACCCTAAGAAACTTCCCTTTTGCATGGCTTATCGCAAAAGACTCGGTCGAAGAAGATACCTCTGTGTAAAACCATGTTTTTTTGCCCCCCCAAATTTTGAGATAGTGTGTGAATAATTGGTCAGGCTAGGTAAGGTCAGGACTCAAAAGTCACAACGGAGAGGTTATATGATCAAATCCCTCTCAATTCACAAGCGACCTACGTACGTAACAACAACATGCAGCCAGAAAACCAAGGCGCTGTACACCGCTTGGACTTGACAGGAGAGGTAAGTGGTGGTGTGAAGCGGTGGTGGTTGGTGGCCGATGACCGGTGAATTGGTGTTCTGTCGTTATTTTACTTCGAAAATGAAATGACAGTGGTGCTATCACTTTATGTTTAGATTCGATGGCTAGTCAATGTGGCAAAACATTTTGTCCTCCATTTTCCATCGATTTATTTGCGATTTCACTTTTGCACAAAGTAAAGTTTCCTACCGGCCTCCCCAAATATGATCTCACAACGAGATACACAAGCTTAATTTAGAGAACCTGTACATTCTGCATAGCTAATTAATTTTCATCTCTACTACAGCTATCAATTAGAAAAAAGAGAGGGGAAAACTGTCAAAGGAGTAGTGCAAAACCGGCCAAAATAGTTAACACAATTGACCATGGGATCGATAGTCCCATTATGTTTGGCCGTTGGTCGAGTGGGACGGCCAACCAAAGGGAAAGTAGCGACTCCTAGCTTTACCAAAAAAAGAGCTTGGTCCACCTAAAGCATGTATTCCACGCAGAAATAAAAGAAGCAACCGAAGGAAGAAGGAAAGAAGAGGCAGAGAACAGAAAAGTGACCAGTGCAAATCTCGTGGTTCTTATGCCCTTCGTGCTATATACTAGTACAAGAAATATTTGGCAAATTAAGCATGACCTCTAGTCTCTCTCTGTCTCTCTCTGGCTAGAGAGCAAGCATGAATGTTCTTAACCATGTAAACTTCATTAACTGACCGGTCAATTTTACACTTGATATAATTTCAATATGGCAATCCCAACCACTAGAGCATCCAAGTTCAGGGGTAAACTAAACCTTTTCCATTCATTATCTACAACAAAGTTTATGCATGTTAGGTCCCATAGTTTGTCTAACCCATAGTTTGTCTAACCTTGCATATTGATCTACCTACTCTAAAGGGATGGTCAAAGTAAGCAAAACTTTAGCACCAACCTGAAAGAAAATCTCTTGCATTCTTATGGTGTTTATACATTGATGAACAAAGTTGGGCAATGGGATCATGTTTCTCTCATTAAAAAAACATCTAGATAATTGACAGTGCTAGTTCGCAAGTGTGGGACCCGATTTCAAAAATTCAAATCCTCTGTGATAACACTACGCTATTCCTTGGACCAGTAGATAGTGCTTACAGAATACATCATTGGATCATTTCATACACGATGTAAACCGAACCAAACATATTATATTACAAACATCAGAGTCACATAGACCGCATCGGGTCGAGTTTTACAATAGGGCCGAACAGGCCAAATGCTTACATTACATAAAAGCGGAAGTGGCAGCGGAAACCCGTGTGCGTTCGATACTAACCAAAGACTTAGATAATATTGGATGCACGCAAGCACCGACATGGTCAGCTAGACTAAGGCGAGACCTAAACTACTCTTCATCATCGCTTTGGTCTCCAACTTCTGGATCCTCATGGTAGGCGTAGTGTCCTTGATCCACGGGTTCTGAGGGTTTTGAGGGAAAGAGCGAGAATGAGCACAACTTTCGTACTTACGAGCCAACACACAAAATACAATAATATACATGCAAGAATTAACAAGGATTGCTCGGGTTCTTTTATTTGTTAAAAGCAACATTTTCAATTACCATTATTTACAAATCCTATCACTTAGCATTTTAACCAAATCATATTTTATTAAAGAGAGTAATTGTGCAATATTTGTAACAGCGGAGGTTCCCTCTACCTTATGCTTATTTTTTATTGGGGCTATCCCCACTTATTAACAACATTGAGTTGGATGATATAGGAAAAATCCAATCTCAGGGCTAGGTGAGCCCGACACATTTTTCATCCCAGCCACAAAGTTTTATAAATAGAACTAACTCTAGTAAGTTCCCATGTCCGCCCGTGACAGTGGGCATGCCTGTTCGAACAGTTTATACTCTGCAAAGACTGTACACTTAAACCACAAGAGATAATCGTCTTGATATGTACACACGTTTTCTTACATATGTGAATCAAGGAGAGATCATCAAAAGGCCTTTACAATGCATCCCTCAGTATTTGTTACACCTGCTAAGGTTTTATCTGAGAGGGGTTACACTCCCGCACCTGCGTCAACCCTTACCCAGGCCCCCTCTTGCGCCATACGACTTACGCCCACACAAACTTGTAATTCGTACACCCCAATCTGTAACCACGAAGGCTTACAGCGTTGCGGGTCATCTGCCTGGTGCAACCCGTATTGATGGATACAAATTATTTAGCCAGGTTGTAATTTACAGATTTGTGGTTGTACTTGATTTACAATAGGATGTCATCACCGGATTAAGTCCTTGGGGTTATCTGGGTCATTCATTCCACACACCAACCACATACCAACATTTCTTAGGCTACATTAGTACCCATCAACACACCATCCATTATACCATCCGTCCAGATGTGGTAACAACATTTATTAGAGTTTTGAGAGTATAAATTAAAGTATCTCCACCATTTCAGTCATTTGCCCCAATGACTGGCCAAAACCAATTTATGAGTTTAAAGATGATGATTAGGGTAAATAAATACCCTGGTACTTAAGCAAGACTAGCATGTCACTTAAGTACAACCTATAGCTAGTATAGTTACCACATAATTACAAGGGTGACAAGGATTAAGTATTACAATCATCATGGGGTGACATAATAATACTAAAAGCATCAAGTTGGAATTAACTACCTTAAAGATTTAACATGCATTTGCAAAAAGAACTTAGCATGCAATTTGCTATTTTAACAGAATATAATTTGCATAAAATATAGGTTCAATATGATCAAAGTATTGACTTGCCTGGATTAAAAGCAAGAGGATCTTGGTAGTCTTGTACTTGATCAAATGGGAGATCTCCCGCTTCTTCGAACTCTACTCAGACGAACATGCCAGAAAAAGAATAAATAAGCAAAGAGAACAAATATATACTAAAGAAATACCAAATGAACTCCAAATGAAATAAGATTACTGCTATTGGCAAGATCTTGAATTTAGACAAATTTAGAAACAAGATCACTTTAATCGGAGTTATAACGGAGGAGAACGGAGCTTTCAGAGTTTGGGTTTAAATTAAATCCAGAAAATAAAAAGAGGAGAGAGGAAATCCCTCTCTAAAATGCGGGCCCGCATGTACAGTGGCGTGGTGCATAGGAACAGAACGTGGACTGAGTCCACGCGCACAACTTACGAGTCCATGGGGGCATACTATGCACCATGCCCACTTGTCAGCCACTAAGAAGGAAACCAGGTTTAAGTAAAGCTGCCATTACTATTTGCCGGGCCTACGCGGCAGTGAAACAAGGCGGTAATTAAAGTGGTGATTAAATGGTTAATGATTTATTAGCCCTTAATGATCGACAGTGATCCAGGGGATTAACTTCGCACAGTACCGGTCGGTCGTTTTGACAAATATGGGTGCTAGGGCACCCGAGCCGGCTCGGCTCGTCGCTAGCGGTGGCGACCACGATAGTGGCGATCAAGGCCCAAAATGGGTTGCTCTCGGTGAGGTGAAGCTAATGACGGTAGTGGCCACGGTGGCTCAGGAGGTCCGATGGCACACTGAGCAAGGGAAGAGGAGCCTGAGCACCAGGGATGTCCAAGGAGCTCATCAGAAGAAAGGGTGAAGCTTGGGGAGGCTTGAGGCGGCTTGTCGACGGGAGCCCGAAGCGGCGGCGATGCGGTCTCGTGGAGAAGCCTGCTGGAGAGGGAGAAGATGGTCGAAGAGGTGGGGGATGTCCTCAGGATATCAGTGCAGTGCTCCAGGCGACGTCGATTGGGCTGAGGCAAAGAGGATCACAGTCGGCGATGAAGGCGGTGAAGACGGCCAGAGGCGGAGGAGAACAGAAACCTGGCCGGGACAGTGGACTAAACTCAAATCGGTTCAGGGGATTGCTTCCTCGTCCTTGGGGACACACGTTGACGGGGTTGACGCTGTATGGAGCTCACCGGAGCGGCTATGGGACGGTAAGGTGGCGCGATCGAAAGTGGAGCACGTCGCTTTGTTTGGTGAAACTTACCAGGGAGGAGGGAGGCGTTGCGGGGAAGGCAAGGGGAGGCTCGGGGGTTCTTATAGTCGAAGGAGAGGGGATGGAGCCGTTGGGTGGTGCTAATGGCCGACAGAGCTGGCGGCATGGCGCGGTAGGATGGGCGCAGGGACGCAATGCGGCATGGGCGAGCTCTGGAGCTTCATTGACGCAGAGAGGGAGAGTAGGTGGGAGTAGGTCGGGTAAAGAAATGTATGCACATAGTATTCATGACGAGGCTTAAGCAAGGGTGGCTTTATGGTTAATTTGCGAAGCGAGTTTAACAATAAATACATTAATTAGATTGCAAGCGAGATTTCAAAAGAATAATACATAGATAACCAAGTTCTTTTGAATCAAGCGGTGAACATCCGTTCACTTCCCAACCATTCAACCAAGCGCTTACATCGAACCAAACCACATTTTTGAAAATACTACCTTGCGCGAAATCACGGGCATGTCGTAGCAGGGGACACGGCTATTGAATAGATTTTAACACTCTGCGAGAGGTTGTGCGGCTTTACCCACAAGAGATAAATCACTTGTAATGTCAGTCGACACACTTAGGGTGTGCGACTAAGTGACTATCACAAGGCCTTTACAAAGTTCCATTTTGCCTCGGTTACGCTCGCTAAGGTTTCGCCATCACACCCCTCTTGCGCCAATAATCAACCCTAACAGAACCGACTCAAAACTTCCTAATTAGTTGGCGGTCAGTCCCATACGGACTTATGGTTTGCAGGTGACCGGATCAATGACTTGCAAAGTTAAGTCCTTAGTTGGTACGCTCGGACAAGTCTACCACAACCCAATGTGCATCACACACCCACTCTAGCTTCCTACCTCAAGCCGAGCATAAAACATTTTTGTTCATTCCGACCAAATGGCAATCCTGCCATGGCACAACATCTTTTAATAAAAGTGGCCTCACACCACAATTCCATAGTTCCATTAGTCAAATTTCAATAATCGGTGAACATGTGATCGAAAGTACATGGGTAACTAGGCGTGTCTAAGCAATATCGCTCCCAAGTTGGTAATACAATTATGTCCAACTAGTATCAACCATCCTAAGGTGTCAGGATATATGTCATTCAAGGAGACATTTCATTTTCAATTCATCAAGGAGGCATAAAGGCAATTTGGTAATTATCTGCTCCCAAAACCATTTTTAATAAAACTAGCCATGCATGATAATTTAATACAATATACATTTGTAAAATGGGTTCAACATGGTCAAAGGCCTCGACTTGCCTTCGTTGTGAGGAGAGGGTCTTGATCGTCGGGTCGAAGAAATCTTAAGCAGCAGGAATCTACGTGCGAGAAAAGCAACAAATAAATAAAATAGCACCAAATGAACTCCAAAAATTACAAAACCAGTACCAAATGAAAGAGGATGAATTTATATAAATTTAGAAATTTGGATCACCCAAATCGGAGTTCGGATGTGAAAGTTATAGCCAAAAGAAGTTTCAAAATCACATAAAATGATGAAATTAGGGTTTTCGGATTTTCGGGATTATTTTCTCTTGGAAAACCGGATTTTGGCGTCGGCACACGTCTGCGCTACGCGACCACGTAGGCAGCGGCCACCTTGGCGCCGACGTGGCGCAAGCACACGTGCGCGCGTGCGCGGCCGCGGAGGAAGCCGCGCGGCGTGGAAGAGGCCTTGGCGGCAGAGGCGGCGGGCGGCGGGCAGCGGCTTGTATGATCGTGGGAGAGAGAAGCGGGGCGTGCGGGCCGGCGTGGCGCCACGTGGGTAACCACGTGGGCTCGGGCCTGGTCGAGAGAGAGAGAGAGGAGAGAGAGAGAGCGGTGCGCGGTGGCGCGGCGGCCGAGGGGGCAGCAGGCGGCGGAGAGAAAAGCGTGGCGGAGAAGCGGCAAGCGGCAGGCCGGGGAGAAGAAGAAAGAGGGAGCGCGGCGAAGCATAGCGGCGAAGAGAGAGAGAGAGAGAGAGAGAAGAGAGCGGCGGCTTTATAAGCGAGAGGAGGCGCGGCGTGGAAGCGCGGCAGCGATTGCAGCGTGGCGCGGCCGGACGCGACGAAGCGGCAGAAGGCGCGAGCCTTGCAGGCGTGGGAGAAGAGAGAGAAAGCGGCGGCGTCGGGGGCGATGAACGAGCCGTCCGATCCGTCGGACGGTGGGGAGTGAGGCCTGGGTGAAGCGATGGCCGTCCGATTCGAACGTCGGTGAGAGTGAAAGCGCAGGCGGGAGGCAAGCGGCGCGTCCGATTTGTCGGACGGTGGGAAGCGAAAAAGCGCGAAGCGGCGGAAGCGTCGGATCGCGATCCAGCGGCGAAGAGAGGAGAGGCGGCGAGAAGCGAGCGGCGCGAGCGAGCGAGAGCGGCGGATTCGATCAACGGCCAAGCGCAAGAAAGCGGCAGCGAGGCGCTCGGATGAAGATCAACGGCGAGGCGAAGTGCGTGCGAGGAGGCTGCTTGGCGAGGGCGACGCGAAGCGAGCGGGCAGGGAATAGGAGATGGGCGGAGGATTGACCCAAAACGAAAAAGGATTTTAAATAGCTTTTAATTCTGAAATTCAAATAAAACAAAAGGCAATTTAGAAAATAGCAAATAGACTCCAAAAATTCTAGAAAAATTCACAGAAATTACTTGAATTATTCTAGACTTAATAAAAATACTTTCAACTTTAATTTTTCTTTTTCTTTTACAAATAAAATAATTTTTCCATTTCGGATAAAACAAAAATCAATTTCTAACATCCAATAAATCCAAGAAAATGCTTAAAATAATAATCTTGATTTTAAATTCCAGAAAATTCAATTAAACCAACTTTAATTTAATTGAAGCTTGATTAACTCATATTAAACTGCACATGAATTTTGAAATTCCAAATTAAGCTTTTGGCAAATAGAAGCAAACGGTTCTCTTTTAAAAATTTTCAAAAACTCCGAAAAACGGGACGTTACAAACCTACCCCTCTTAAAGGGAATCTCGACCCGAGATTGGTGACTAGAGAATAGGTGGGAAACTCGGCCTTCAAGTCATCTTCGTTCCCAAGTGGCTTCTTCTTGGTGTGGTTGCTCCCTTTGGACCTTGCGAAAGCGGATGATCTTGCTTCTTGTCACTCGTTAGCTACTTCCAAGATCTTGATGGGGTGCTCCTTGTAGGTGAGGTCTTCTTGCGGGGCAATTGATTCCAGCATCTGCTCTTGAACTGCATAAACACTTCTTCAAGCTGCGACACGTGGAAGACATTATGCACATCGGCGGTGAGGCGGGAGGTCCAAGCAGTAGCGACTTCTCCTCTTGGGCTAGAACTGGGAAAGGTCCGATGTACCTTGGTGCAAGCTTTCCACTTACTCTGAAACAACGCATCCCTTTGAGGCGACACCTTGAGTACACATGATCACCAGTGCAAAAGCTAGATCTCGGCGGTTATCGAGTATAACTCTTGCACAGCTGTGCATCTTTGTTTTGACCTTTCTCGATTGATCGAACTTGCTCTTGGCTTTTCCAAAATATCAGCCCAAACACTTGTCTTCGCCTACTTCATTCCAATACAGCGGTGTTGCATTTTCTTAGTAAAGAGCTTCAAATGGAGACATCTGGAGGCTTGTAGTGCTTGTTGTTATAAGAAAACTCTGCATAGGGTAGCATTTGATCCCAAGCTGGTCGATTTGCTAAGGCACAAGCCCTTAACATATCTTCTAGGATTTGATTTACTCTTTACGTACATCCATCAGTGCAGGGATGATAAGCATCTTGAAATTTAGATTAGTACCCAAAACAACGTGCAACTTACGCCAAAATCTTGAGGTGGCGGGATCCTCGATCGACACGATCTTCTTGGCACTCCATCTTTGGCACACTATCTTTGCCATGTACAATTACGCGATCTATCACGAGTAAGTAGTCTTGGTGGGAGAAAGTGAGCAACTTTGGTTAGGCGATCCACAATTACCCGAGATAGAATCATGTCGACCTTGTCCTTGGCAAACCGGTGATAAAATCCATGCCAATTTCTTCCCATTTCCATTCGAGGCACTTTCAAGGGTTGCAGGAGTCAGTGAGTCTTTGATGCTCGGCTTTTACTCATTGTGGACATCACTTGAGCTACATACTCGGCAATCTCACGCTTCATGCTAGGCCACCAATACATTTCCTTGAGGTCTTGGTACATCTTTGTGCTTCGGGGTGAATGGGTACAAAGTTTCATGGGCTTCCTTGAGTATCAATTGCTTAAGCTCTTTACGATCTGGAACACAGTTAAACTTGTCAAACCAAATGGTGCCTTGCTCATCTTACGAAAATCTCGGGGCTTTACCTTTCTTCATGTTGCTCTTGATTTCCTTAATATTGGCATCTTCAACTTGAGCTTCCTTGATCGATTCCGCAAAGTGGGTTGAACTTCTAAAGCGACTAGATAACCTTCTTCAACCAACTCTAACTTGAGCTTACGGAATTCTTCATGAAGAAGTGGTGATTTTCCTTGATCGACGGGGTATTGCGGTAGACTTTTACGCTCAAGGCATACGCCACAACATTAGCTTTGCACAGGTGGTAATGGATTCCAACATCATAATCCTTGATTAACTCTAACCACCTTCTTTGCCTCATATTAAGATCGGCTGAGTGAAAATGTACTTCAAGCTCTTATGGTCAGTGTAGACTTCACTGCGATTTCCAATAAGGTAATGGCGCCATATCTTTAGAGCATGCACTCTGACTAACTCCAAGTCATGAGTGGGGTAATTCACTTCATGAGGCCTCAAGTGACCAGGAAGCATAGGCTACTACCTTCCTTTCTTGCATCGAGGACACAACCAAGTCCTTGGGATGCATCACGAGAAAATCTCAAAATCCTTAGGACATCGGCAAAATCAACACGGAGTGTTGTCGGGCCTTCTTCAACTCTTGAAAACTTTGCTCTGTCATTGTCCATGCAAATTTCTTTTCTTTCTTTAACATTGAGTGAGGGTCTTGCTATCTTGGAGAATCCTTCTATGAATCGGCGATAGTATCCTGCCATTCAAGAAAACTTCGACTGAGGCCTTGACTTGGGTGACTCCCAATTAAGCACATCCTTAACCTTGCTAGGGTTAACAGATACTCCTGCTGAGACATGACATGACCCAAGAAAGTAACTTCTTTCATCCAAAACTCACACTTGCTGAATTTAGCATAGAGTTGATGATCTCTAAGCTTATTCGGGACCAAGCGGAGGTGCTCTTCATGCTCTTCTTCACTCTTGGAATACACCAAAATATCGTCAATGAAGACAATGGCGAACTTATCCAAATACTCCATGAATACTTTATTCATCAAGTTCATAAAGTAGCGAGGGCATTGGTCAATCAAATGACATGACCGTGAACTCATCTGATCCATCTAGGGTTGAGAAAGCTGTCTTGGGAATATCTTACGGGCGAATCTTCAAGCTGGTGGTATCGACCTCAAGTCTATTTTGGAGAACACTCGGCTCCTTTCAGCTGGTCAAACAAATCATCGATCACAGGCGGAGGTACTTGTTCTTGATGGTGACCTCATTGAGGGCTCGGTAATCAACACACATCCGTTGGGTACCATCCTTCTTTGCAACAAAGATCACTGGGGCTCCCCAAGGTGAAGAACTAGGTCGGACAAAACCTTTCTCTTGCATTTCTTCAATTTGCTTCTTCAGCTCAACCAAATCATTGACAGGCAATCTGTAGGGTCTCTTGAAAATAGGTGCAGTTCCTGGAACAAGATTGATGACAAACTCCAAGTCTCGGTCTGGCGGCATTCCAGGTAGGTCATCAGGAAAGACATCTGGAAACTCTCGGACTACTGGCACTTCTTCCAAAGACACAACACTGGCACTGCAGACTAAAGATCCAGCTAGCTTCTCTGGGGAGGCTTCAAACTTTACCTTGGTTCCATCCGGACTGACCAAAGTGATGCTTCTACCACCACAATCCAAGAGGGCTTGGTGATTGGCAAGCCAATCCATTCCCAAAATCACATCAAGAGACTTGGTGTCTATGATGATGAGATTAGCAAGGAATTCTACCCCTTCTATGGTCACTTTAACCTTAGGGCAACCTTGGTTCGTACTCAATTCCGAACCGGGAGACTGAACCAACAAAACACTTTTAAGAGGCAAAACTTCCAACTGGTGCCTTTCAGCAAAACTCAGAAACAAGCGAATCGAAGCTCGAGAATCAAACAAAGCGGTGGCAGTCTTTGAATTGACAAGAAACTTACCCGGCCACGGCGTCGGGGCATGCAGGCTTCCTCCACAGTGGTGTGGTTCACGACCTCTTCCAAGCAGTGAGGAGACTTGGTAGTGCGGATGGAGTGCGAGGGCTCCGTGCGACTCTGGAGTGGGGTCTGGTCGGAGTAGCTCCTATGTTGAAGCGAGCAGGAGAAGGGCCTTGCCTCTGCAGAACAGCTTCTTGTGAAGTGCCCGGTGATGGCATAAGCGGTGATCCAGTGCGGGGTTGACATTCCTTGGCTTTGGTTCTTTGGGTATTGAAGCTGCGGTCATTTGGGCTATTTGGCGCGAGTCTTTGCTCTGAGGGCTCTGAATGTGACAGGTGGAGCAACACGGGCAGGAGGCGGCACATTCATTCGACTCTGGGAGTGAGGCGATGGGCAGCGTCTTTGCATCATCTTTCTCTTGCGGGATTCTTCAAGTTCACGGCGGGATTCTTGATGAGCATGGCCTTGTTCACGGTCTTTGGAAATCGCATAATCATTCCCAATGACTTGCACCTTCAAGCGGGGTTGAGTCCTCTCTTGAAGCGCTTGGCGGGCATCATCTGTGGCAGCGTCCTGCGGGGCATAGCGGGACAAGCGAGTGAATCATTAAGATATTCACTCAGCGGCGTGTTGCCTTCTTTGCTGACTCACGGAACTCATTCTTCTTCATTTCCACCTTTCCATCGGGGATATGGGAGTGGCGGAAAGCTCTGGCTTCGGCCCAAGTGATACTCTCATGGTTTCCATGGCGGCACAATAGTTCTCCCACCATTCTGCGGCGGTACCTTGGTGGTGAGTGGCATCTGAACCTTCTCGCGATCATCTGCGGGTGATAGCGAGCTTCTTTCCATGGGCGTAACGGTCATCTGCGTCCAATGGCTCAGGAGCTAGAAAGTGGGCGGATGGGTCCTCAAAAACTCGCCAACCTACCTGAGGAAACAGGGGTGGAAGCGGCGTGGGCGTGGCATTGCTTGGCTGATACGATTCATCATGGCGGCGAGCGGCGGCGGCGATGCAGTTCTGGCGATTCATCATCGAGTCATATTGCGCATCAAAGAGCTCATCAGTGCGTCTGGGCTGCCATGGGCCGACTCAAACCGGATGCTGGCGGCACGGAAAGGCGAACGCTGGCGCAGAGTCTCATCACGGCTTGCGGAGTTGCAGTGCGAACCATCTGCGACAAAGCTTCTTTGGTTTAATAGGCGAGAAGAAGAAAGCAATTTAGATCGAGGAAAGCACGGAGATGAGCAAGAACAAGGGAGATAGATGGATCAACCTAATGCGGACAAAATTGGTTTTACCCAACGAGCGGATAGCGGGAAAGCTATCAAGAAGCAAACCAAAAGGGACACTTAAGCACAAAAGCACTATTCGCAGACTAAGCGAATCTAAAACTAGGGAGGCAGCTACTAATCTAATCTTTACGGAGGGTCAGCTGGGAGCAGACGGCGGAACTTGAGCTTCCAAGACTTCCATTGCTTGATCTTGAAGGGCTCGAGCCTAGGGATAATCGGAGATGAGGAGTCAAATTAAATTTGAAAACCAAGTTCGAGAAAAGATAAGATGAAAGAACTCAAGAATGATATAAGAGGGTAAGATGGTAAGAAAAGAATAGAACAAGGTGAGAAAGAACAGAATAAGATGAGAGAAGAATATCTAGTCAAGTTAATTGCTTGGTTTGATTTAGAAAATATATTTTGAATCTTTGACTAAGACGACCAATCTAACTAAAGGCTACGTCCTACGATCGATATGGCTCGATACCATCTCTTGTCGGACCCGGGTGTCACACAACCCGAGACCCTCTGTGCATACCAAGCTAGTCCCATGATCAGTAGCTAGCTTGCACAGTTGCAACAATGATGCATTCATAACCATTCAACAACGAACTAATGAAGCAAACAAAGTAATATTAATTAAAACAGCAAAGACCTTATGGTCAAGGTTCTTACAAAAGTCGCCTCCACGGGGCTTAGCACAGCAGTATCTGGCGTGGAAATCTCAAAAATCGTGGAGCCCAATCGACATGCCCACGAGCAATCAGTGGAGGGCGTGACCTAGTTCGCGAAGTCTTCAAAGTAGCCTTCCTCATAGAACTCGACATTCCACGATTCTTCTGTGGGGTGATCAACAAAGGGCATAAAGCGGTGAGTACATAAAGTACTCGACAAGTCGTAGAGAAATGTATGCACATAGTATTCATGACGGGCTTAAGCAAGGGTGGCTTTATGGTTAATTTGCGAAGCGAGTTTAACAATAAATACATTAATTAGATTGCAAGCGAGGATTTCAAAAGAATAATACATAGATAACCAAGTTCTTTTGAATCAAGCGGTGAACATCCGTTCACTTCCCAACCATTCAACCAAGCGCTTACATCGAACCAAACCACATTTTGAAAATACTACCCCTTGGCGAAATCACCGGGCATGTAATAGCAGGGACACGGCTATTGAATAGATTTTAACACTCTGCGAGGTTATGCGGCTTTACCCACAGAGATAAATCACTTGTAATGTCCGTCGACACACTTAGGGTGTGCGACTAAGTGACTATCACAAGGCCTTTACAAAGTTCCATTTTGCCTCGGTTACGCTCGCTAAGGTTTCGCCATCACGGCCCCCTCTTGCGCCAATAATCAACCCTAAGAACCGACTCAAAACTTCCCTAATTAGTTGGCGGTCAGTCCCATACGGACTTATGGTTGCAGGTGACCGGATCAATGACTTGCAAAGTTAAGTCCTTAGTTGGTTTGCTCGGACAAGTCTACCACAACCCAATGTGCATCACACACCCTCTAGCTTCCTACCTCAAGCCGAGCATAAAACATTTTTGTTCATTCCGACCAAATGGCAATCCCTGCCATGGCACAACATCTTTTAATAAAGTGGCCTCACACCACAATTCCATAGTTCCATTAGTCAAATTTCAATAATCGGTGAACATGTGATCGAAAGTACATGGGTAACTAGGCGTGTCTAAGCAATATCGCTCCCAAGTTGGTAATACAATTATGTCCAACTAGTATCAACCATCCTAAGGTGTCCAAGGATATATGTCATTCAAGGAGACATTTCATTTTCAATTCATCAAGGAGGCATAAAGGCAATTTGGTAATTATCTGCTCCCAAAACCATTTTTAATAAAACTAGCCATGCATGATAATTTAATACAATATACATTTGTAAAATGGGTTCAACATGGTCAAAGGCCTACGACTTGCCTTAGTTGACGAGGAGAGGTCTTGATGCGTCGAATTGAAGAAATCTTCAAAGCAGCGGAATCTACGTGCGAGAAAAGCAACAAATAAATAAAATAGCACCAAATGAACTCCAAAATTACAAAACCAGTACCAAATGAAAGAGGATGAATTTATATAAATTTAGAAATTTGGATCACCCAAATCGGAGTTCGGATGTGAAAGTTATAGCCAAAGAAGTTTCAAAATCACATAAAATGATGAAATTAGGGTTTTCGGATTTTCGAATTATTTTCTCTTGGAAAACCGGATTTTGACGTCGGCGCGCGCAAGCACACCGTGCGCGCTACGTGGCAACCACCGAGCGAGCGGCACGCGGCGCGGCGTGGCGCCACGTGGGTAACCCGTGGGCTCGGGCCTGGTCGAAGAAAGAGAGAGAGAGGAGAGAGGCGATGGCGGTGGCGGCGGCTGGGGCAGCAGCGCTGGCGCGCGAAAAGCGATGGCGGCGAGAAGCGGCGCGAGGCGGCGGGCCGGGAAAGAGAAGGAGAAGCGAAGCATAGCGAGCGAAGAGAGAAAGAAAGAGAGGAAGGAAGAAGCGCGGCGGCTTTATAGCGAGGAAACGCAGCGGCGTGGAAGCGCGCGGCAGGCAGGGCAGCAGCGGCGGCGAAGCGCGGCGGATCTGTGACAGCGGCGAACGGCGAATTGGTGGCGCGGTCGCAGCGGCAGCAACGCGTGAGGAGAGAGAGAAAGCGGCGGCGGCGCGTCGGGGCGATGAGCGAGGCCGTCCGATCCGATCGGACGGTGAGAGTGAGGCGCGGGTGAAGCATGGCCGTCCGATTCGATCGAACGGTGAGAAGTGAAGCGCGTGGGCGGGAGGCAAGCGGGCGCCGTCCGATTCGATCGGACGGTGGGAAGCGAAAAAGCGCGGCGCCGGCGTCGGATCGCGATCAGAGGGAGAGTAGGTGGGAGTAGGTCGGGGATGGTATGACATGGCCAGGCGAGGCAAAGGCGCAGGCGGCGTGCGCCAAGCAGCGCGCGATCTTGAACCTGGCGTTGGTGATCTGACGGAGGATTGGGAGTAGGTCTTGCAAATAGACTCCAAAATTCTAGACGGGATAATCATTTGAGTCTTATTTCCAAGAAAATGCGCAGAAAATTCAATTAAACCAACTTTAATTTAATTGAAGCTTGATTAACTCATATTAAGCACATGAATTTTGTGGGGAGAAGAGGCGACGGCAGGTAGGAAAGGGGAGTGGCTTGGGTTCACGAGAGAACAGAAAGGGGTAGGGGCCAACTGGACCGGTAGGGGGGCAAGGCCAAGGGGAACAAGGGATAAGACCAAGAGAGAAATGGGCCAAGCCGAAGAGGAGGGAGGAAGAAATTTTGAAATGAGGTTCAAACTCAGATTTTGAATTTAAGGCGAAGGGAGAATTTTGCAAATACAAGTTAATTTGAAATATGTTTGAAACTCCAAAACGGCAAACAGAGAATTACTATTTACAATACAAAAACGGGATGTTACTTCAAGTATGAAGAAATCCAGAAATCCACTCTTATATTAATAAAAGTATGGATAAATTGGAATTGTTTTTGCAGACAGGACAAATTTACAAATCGAACTTCAGCGAGAAGGTTTCTGGCCTTTCGAGTGCACGACACGTACGTACATCGTGATTTCTTTGCAGCATTTGTGAACCAAGTGTTCCCCTCCAAAGTAAATGGAGATGTCCAATAGTTGCATTACTAAGTAGGTTTGCTTTAGAGGTTAGTTGTGGGGTTTGAGGTCACGTAGCTAACAAACGTGGAAAAGGTTAAAAACATGGTGGAAACACTTTTTAATTTGCTTTATAGTGGAGCTAAAACACTCAAACCCTACATATAAAAGAGGGATACAGATTTAGCTTATATAACTAATAGTGTATAGTGTATAGCAGTAATAATTCCTTTTAAAAATATATTGGATTTGAATAACATGAAAATCAGTAAAATGGCACGGAAAAGATGCTGTTTAAAAAAAAAAATCAGATGTGGGACTGAAATATAGTGCCTAGGGCCAAATACCGGTGATATATTAAATGATATTTTTCATATAGGGAAGCACTGCAGCCGCAATATCCAAATGCTCTTTGAGTTATTGAGCTGCAGAACCGAATTTTGTATGTGCTGTTGAACAATCACACGTACAGATAAAGTGTATTTTTACCAAATTTGAAGCAATCATTTAAATGCACGCAATCAAACTTTTAAAACTTTAACCACTAATATACACATAAACTATTTAGATTTGTGATATGGACATGGTATCAGTAGATTTGTTATCAAAAGTATTTCCATATATATTAACATTTTTTTATATTTTACTAACATATTATTAGAAAAATAATAGTCAAAGGTGTGTATTGGAAACCGAGTCAATGTTTGAAACAAAAAGTGTAAGACATCAAGTAGTATATAAATATGATAGTAGCACCTGTTAAGGGGTTGTCTGTTGCGCAGTTGCTTGAAAATTTGTTAAGTTTCAGTGAATTTTTCTAGCCATTAGATCTAGATCCAACCACCCACACCACTTCCTCACTTCATATATAAACCCACCCTTCTCTAACCCTAATCCTACCTCTACTCCCACCCCACCCCACTGCCGACCCCACCCCGCCGCTCCCCCATCTGCTCCAACCACCCCCTGTGACTCCCTTCTTCCTCCTCACCAGCTAAATCCCCTCGGGACGACCACCTTCCTCGTCTATGGCGGCTACCGCCGCTGGATCTACCACTGCATCCTACCGCCTCCTAATGCTCTCATCCTCGTCGGCCCCACAGACCACCACCGTCACTGCCTCCTCCTACCCACATTTCTGGCGGTGCCAACGCTGCCTCGCTGCACCACTGTCGTGCTTCCGCCACCCCCTTGATGAGTCACGGCGGCCCGATCTTCCGATAGGTTCGATTTGGTTCGTCGTGAGGACGTTGACGCTTTGAGGCTTCCGACCAACAGATCGTCACCTCGCAATTCGCTACACCCGCACGCCTGTCGTTATCGACCACGCTTGCACGCGATCGACCTTACCACGAAGGTTATTGTTCCTGCAAGCAATCGAAGCAACTCACAAGAACAAGGTAGATGCAATCTGAATTGTATTGCGGATATGGATGAAGTTTACAAGTGGGGTTCCTCAAACCGATAATCGGCGAAACTGCAATTGGCATAATAATCTAAGAAAAACCCGCCTCTAAACTATGGCGGCTACTGTATATATATAGGGGAACGTGAGGAGGTCGACCTAGGGTTGTGCGGCCGTGGGATGAAGCGTACACAACCTGGACTCCGACCTCGTTACGTTTACAAAGTTTTATTAGTTTCCAAAGCGGTGACGTGACACCTTGTGTTGCGTATTTACGTCGAAGATCCGGTCGTGGGGTGGTCCTAGGGTGGTCTTGAGAAGTCCATGCTATCTTTGGTCGTAGATTGTGTCCAACGAGTACTGTGCTCGCTTTTCTGGTCGTAGATTGCTCCAATCGAATCAACTAGTCGTAGGTCTTCTTGTAGTGGTCGTAGATCTTCTTGCAGTGGTCGTAGACCTTCTTAAACTGGTCGTAGTACTAGATTCCTGATCAATTAAGTGACGTGCTCTAGCTCTTGTCATAGGACCGTGTAGTTCAGCACCCAGATCTGGAGGGTCTTGTGTCGTGCGTGTATCCGAAGGAGGGATGTCCTCATCATACTCCCCCTCTTGAATTGGAGTCGTCCTCGACTCAAGCTCATCTTCTTCTCCCACGTATGGTTTCAAATCTGAAATGTTAAATGTGGGGCTAACCCCAAAATCTGCAGGTAATTCTAATTGATATGCATTATCATTTATCTTCTTAATTATCTTAAACGGTCCTTCAGCTCTAGGCATCAACTTTGATTTTCTTAATTCCAGAAACCTATCCTTCCTCAAATGAACCCAAACTAAATCACCTGGTTCAAATTTTACAACTTTCCTACCTTTACTTCCAGCAACCTTATACCTTTCAGTCATATGCTCTATATTCTCTTTAGTGGTTTCATGCAACTTGAGAATAAATGCAGCACGCTTCTTAGCATCTAGATTAATTTTTTCAGAGGTCGGTAAATGTAGTAAATCAATAGGAGCACGGGGGTTAAAACCATACACTACCTGAAATGGACTTACCTTGGTGGTGGAGTGTACTGACCTAATGTAAGCAAACTCAACATGCGGTAAACACTCTTCCCACATCTTGAAGTTTTTCTTTAAAACAGCCCGCAACATGGTGGATAACGTGCGGTTGACAACCTCCGTTTGTCCATCAGTTTGGGGATGGTATGTAGTAGAGAACAGCAGCTTTGTCCCCAATTTATTCCAAAGTGATCTCCAAAAGTGGCTCAAAAACTTCGCATCACGATACGAGACAATAGTATTGGGCACTCCATGTAAGCGAATGATTTCCCTGAAAAACAAATCAGCTATGTTTGTAGCATCATCGCTTTTGTGATAAGATATAAAATGTGCTATTTTAGAAAATCGATCCACTACTACAAATATACTGTCTCTCCCCTCTTTGTCCTAGGCAATCCTAAAACAAAATCCATAGAAATATCCTCCCAAGGGGCGCTAGGAATAGGAAGAGGCATATAATGTCCATGTGGAAGGAGACGGGACTTAGCCTTGTTGCATGTAGTGCAGCGAGCTACGTAGCGCTCGACATCACGCCTCATCTTTGGCCAAAAGAAGTGGGTGGTCAGCACATCTTCTGTCTTCTTTGCTCCAAAATCGCCATCAAACCTCCTCCATGTGCCTCTGTAACAACAAAAGGCGAACAGAGCTATTTGAACGCATAGCTTGTTAGCACGATAGACCAAACCATCATTCAGCACATAGTTATTCCATATCTTCCCTCCTTTACAATGTTCAAGCACTTCCTTAAAGACCAAATCAGTGACATATAAACTCTTAATGGCCTCCAAACCAAAAATCTTATGGTCAAGTTGAGATAACATGGTATAACGTCTAGAGAGCGCATCAGCAATCACATTATCCTTACCTTTCTTATGTTTTATAACATATGGGAATGATTCAATAAATTCTACCCAGTTAGCATGTCGTTTATTCAGTTTAGCTTGACTTCTAATATGTTTTAGCGATTCATGATCCGAATGTATAACAAATTCTTTGGGCCATAGATAATCTTTGCCAAGTTTGAAGCACTCGAACTAAAGCATACAATTCCTTATCATAGGTGGAATAATTCAAACTAGGCCCATTTAGTTTTTATTTGAAATATGCAAGCTGGTTTACCTTCTTGAATCAATACACCACCTATCCCAATCCCATGGCATCACATTCAATTTCAAAAGTCTTACCAAAATCAGGGAGTTGGAGTAGGGGTGCTTGGGTGAGCTTCTCTTTCAACAAGTTGAATGCCTTCTCTTGTGCAGGTCCCCATTGGAAAGGCACTCCTTTCTTTGTCAATTCATTCAATGGTGCGGCAATGGTGCTGAAATCCCGCACAAAGCGCCGATAGAATCCAGCAAGGCCATGGAAGCTCCGCACTTGTGACACAGTAGTAGGCGTCGGCCAGCTTTGGATGGCTACAATCTTTGTCTCATCCACCTCAATGCCCTGTGGTGTCACAACATAACCAAGAAATGCAACTCGATCGGTGCAAAAGGTGCACTTCTCGAGGTTACCAAACAAACGTGCGTCTCTCAAAGCATTAAAAACAGCACGTATATGATTTAAGTGTTGCTCATGTGACTTGCTATAAATCAAGATATCATCAAAGTAAACCACCACAAATTTTCCAATGAAAGGACGTAAAACCTCGTTCATCAAATGCATAAAAGTACTAGGTGCATTAGTTAGACCGAAAGGTATCACTAACCACTCATATAATCCGAACTTAGTTTTAAAAGTAGTTTTCCATTCATCTCCTAATTTCATTCTAATCTGGTGGTAACCACTCCGCAAGTCAATCTTTGTGAAAATAATAGAACCACTCAATTCATCTAGCATGTCGTCTAGCCTTGGGATAGGATGGCGATACCTTATAGTAATGTTATTAATGGCTCTGCAATCAACACACATACGCCAACTACCGTCTTTCTTAGGAACCAAAAGAGCTGGAACAGCACAAGGACAAAGGCTTTCTCTTACGTACCCACGGTCCAAAAGATCTTGGACTTGTCGCTGAATTTCCTTAGTCTCCTCTGGATTGGTCCTATCTGCGAGACGGTTTGGCAAAGTCGCTCCTGGGATTAAATCAATTTGATGCTCAATTCCTCGAATAGGGGGTAATCCCGGGGGTACCTCAGTTGGAAATACATCCACATACTCCTGCAAAAGGTTAGCAACAGCAAGAGGCAAAGAGCTAGCTATGTCCTCAAGCGAATATAAGGCATTTTTGCATATCAAAGCATAGCATGGCGACTCATTATTACAGATTTCACAAGTTGGATTTAGTGGTAATTATAACACATCCCTTCAATTTAATTCCCTCGGACTTAGGACTAGACGCCACTTTCTCCCTTTTGGGTGGGAAAACACGTTTTGCTACTTGCTGATTTTCAGAATCATGCTTATCGGTGTTTCTTTCATTTTTAGCGCGCTCTTCTTCATCTTTCAGAATCTCAGCTGGTGTCAAAGGCAACAACTTAATCTTCTTACCCTTATGTGAAAATGAGTAGGTATTAGCTCTACCATGGTGCAAAACATCATTGTCATATATCCAAGGTCTACCGAGCAACAAAGAGCATGCTTGCATAGGCACGATATCAAAGTTAGAACTATCTTTGTAATTACCTGCTAAAAATTACACTTTCACAACTTTGTGTACCTTTAATTTACCACACGAATTGAACCATTGGATGTAGTAGGGACGTGGGTGTGGTTGTGTGGTCAAGCCAAGCTTCTCGACCATCTCGGAGCTTGCAAGGTTGTTGCGACTCCCTCCATCAATGATGACTCTCTGGGCTCTGTCCTTCACGAAATCAGTGCGAAACAAGTTGTGCCGTTGATTTTGCTCCACTCTCTCCACTTGTGCGCTCAGCACTCGTTGCGCAACAAGGCTCACATGATACTCGGTGTCAACAGAAGCTACTTGTTCCTCTACATCATCAGCATCACTGTCTATCTCATCTCCTCCACCTGCAATGTTAGCTGCAAGTACATATTCGTCCTCAATATCACTAGTACTTACATAACCACCGTCTTTGGTGGCAAGGTATGCTTTCGACCAAGGCGATCCCTCATGGCGTGCCCCATTCCCTTGCAAGTGTGGCACACAATCCAGTGGTACGACCGGTGGAAGCAACCGACGAAGAACTCTTGGTGGTGCACGCACACTAGTAACTTTACTTACCTCGGGTGCATGTGATGTGGTGGAGGTCTTCTGCTGAGCAGCGCCCTACTCGTGGAGGGGCAGCGGACCGTGTAGTGAAGGTGGGGCTGTTTTGGCTTGTTCCGACAACCGGTCGTGGTGTAGACATGCTCCCAAAGTTGTTCCTTGGTCTCTGTTGTCGTCCACGCAATTCCTTTTACGCCAAACATGCAAGTTGGAACAATCTAGGGATGCTATCGTATTCTTTGTAATCCACTATGTCACGAATTTCACGTCTTAATCCTCCATAAAAGCGTGCCATTGCAGCTTCTTCATCCTCAATAATATCACAACGCAACATGCTAATTTGTAGCTCGATAATATTCTTCTCTGGATCTATTACATTGGTTTAAGCGCTGCAATTTATTACGCAAATCACGTTTAAAGAAGGTGGGACAAATCATTACGCATAGCAACCTTTAAACCATCCCACGTAGTAGGCGCTAATCCTTGGTGCATACCCTATTCCACCAAATGATGGCAAAGTTTTTAAATTCACTTGTGGCTTGCCTAACTCTATGCACGGGAACTAAGTGAGCATTCAATTTACATTCTCACCGTCATCTCCCAATCTAGATATATTTCAGCATCATAAGCACCATAAAAGATGGTATAGAGAGCTTAACTTTAGCATATGGATCATCATTAACACGTGCATTATGTTCTTTGAACATTATTACCTCTCATACCTTGGCGGTTGAAGTTGGTCGGTTCCGTTGTCGTGCATCAAAGGCGTCGTGGTCGTGCATCTCATTATCATTATCAAACTCATGGTCATGGGCTGCACCACGAGGTTCCACACGACCAACGTTTGGTGGTCGGTTCACCATTCTTTCAAGGCGTGTAGTGGCGCGCAATACTATCGTTGATTGGCGTTGTAATGTGATCGTGGTAGCTTGAAGCTTCTGTCGATGTCCTCATTAACGGTAGTCGTTGTTCATCCAATAGCGTCATGAGCTCTTCCCTCAAAACACACTCTTGCACATCAATCCTTCACGACATGGTTAGTAGGAGACAAAAGACAACACAAAGGTATTATCCCTATCACTATTAGGTGGTCGGAGGGTGGAATCACACACTCTCAAGCGTCTTACCAAGCTCTTATGAGTTTCTTACCAAATTGCAGCAGGTGGTCTAATCGGCGAAGGTGGGATGTACGATCACGGCGAAGGCGAATCGAGGATCAATCGAGGTCGAAAGTATGTGGAGCTCGGACAGGCAATGTTTAGTAGCAAGGAATAGCAATAACGAAATCAGATTAGCAAAGCTGAACCAAAGCCCACAGTACTCGTCACAGTTGCTGGTCTAAAAGTGCCTCTAGCCCTAGCACAATACTGATCGAAACAAGGACTCAATACAAAGGAGTCCAAAGGATGCAAGGCTGGAACTGGTCGTAGACCAACTAGGGGTGGTCGAATTGCTTCTTCTTCTTTTCTTTTGCACGTTTTGCTTCTTTTCTTTTCTTTTGCACCTTTCGCTTCTTTTCTTCTTTTTTTCACTTTTTGCTTCCTCTCTTTTTTTCTTTTTTTTTCGCAAATTCTTATGTTGCCTTTTTTGGATCCGATGAGGTGATTGGTTAACAAACTTTTTCCGGAGAGCAGGGGTAAAAAGGTAATTAAAAGATACTCTCTCTCTCTGAACTTGGGCTAGTTCTGTTGCGGCTACGGAATCCGACCAGGGGATCGAATCCGATCAGGTGGTAGTTCCTGAGTGGATGGTAGAATGGGTGTTTCTCGAAGAGGTGGTCGGATCCGACTAGATGTTCGATTCCGACCAGATGGTAAATCCCGAGCGGGTGGTCGAATGGGTGTCGCTCGAAAAAGGAAGTCGTGCGTCCAGGATGGATGGTGGCACGGCGGGCGATGGTGCTGACTGGAGACCAAGAATGCTACTCTAAACCAGCAACAAAGACACCGACGATGGACTCGAACTCAACAATACGAAAACTGAAAACAAAATTGCGAAAGGCACAAAGTGGTTTGGACAGCGGAATAAAAACTTTTTGTAGGGCAGTTTTTCTGGACTCTAGGTGAGGGAACACAACTAACAAAAGGGGATAAACGAAATTACCTAACGGGCAACCTTTGCTCTGATACCACTTGATGAGTCACGGTGGCCCGATCTTCCGATAGGTTCGATTTGGTTCGTCGTGAGGACGTTGACGCTTTGAGGCTTCCGACCAACAAATCATCACCTCGCAATTCGCTACACCCGCACGCCTGTCGTTATCGACCACGCTTGCACGCGATCGACCTTACCACGAAGGTTATTGTTCCTGCAAGCAATCGAAGCAACTCACAAGAACAAGGTAGATGCAATCTGAATTGTATTGCGGATATGGATGAAGTTTACAAGTGGGGTTCCTCAAACCGATAATCGGCGAAACTGCAATTGGCAGAATAATCTAAGAAAAACCCGCCTCTAAACTATGGCGGCTACTGTAGATATAGGGGAACGTGAGGAGGTCGACCTAGGGTTGTGCGGCCGTGGGATGAAGCGTACACAACCTGGACTCCGACCTCGTTACGTTTACAAAGTCTTATTAGTTTCCAAAATAGTGACGCAGCACCTTGTGTTGCGTATTTCTGGTCGAAGATCTGGTCGTAGGACTGGTCCTAGGGTGGTCTTGAGAAGTCCATGCTATCTTTGGTCGTAGATTGTGTCCAACGAGTACTGTGCTCTCTTTTCTGGTCGTAGATTGCTCCAATCGAATCAACTAGTCGTAGGTCTTCTTGTAGTGGTCGTAGATCTTCTTGCAGTGGTCGTAGACCTTCTTGAAATAGTCGTAGTACTAGATTCCTGATCGATTAAGTGACGTGCTCTAGCTCTTGTCATAGGACCGTGTAGTTCAGCACCCAGATCTGGAGGGTCTTGTGTCGTGCGTGTATCCGAAGGAGGGATGTCCTCATCACCCCTCGTCCCTCTATGCTCGGGCTCCAGTGAACCCAAACCCTAACCGGTGAGGAGAAAGATGAGGTCATCGGGGCACAAAATCGCAACGCAAAGTCCAAATGTGAGAAAATCGACTGAAAGTTAAGAGATTTTCAGTTGCCCGTGCATTAGCAAAACCATTATATTAAATCTTTAAAAGAGCTAGACCACTTCTGCATAAGAATAGCATTTTGTTTGCAAAAGCTTCATGTTGTACAATTCTAGGCAGAAGCTCCATCAAAATTGTGGAATTTGGTGGGTCGAGGACAACACTAGCTACAGAGGTGGCGAGAGCGAGGCCAAGCTTGTCGACGATCAAATCACCGAAATTACAAATATAAAAAGACAGAGGAAAAACATCACGTATCTCCTGGTAAGGAATGGGGCTACTCTTTATTGATATGAAATGGCTATTACAAAATGTGTCTACAATATAGACCAAATGCTAATTCTCCTAACACTGGAGCACAATGCTTGCTATGACTTTGCAATCTAATCGACTGGTTATCTTCTGAGAGTGATTCCAATCGATCTCCTCCTTCGGTTCCAATCGATCTCCTCCTTTGGTCCTCCCTCCTTCCACGGTCCTCCTTATGTAGTTGATGAAGCGTTGGCAGTTGTCCCTGGGAGAGACGTCTGTTGAGAAGCGGTGCGTCTGGTCGAAGAGAGGCGTCAGTTGACAATGTTTCAACTGCTGTGCGATTATATGTCAGTGAGCCATTTAACCGTATTCCAGTGTCTTAGAGTCACGTAGTGTCGCGTGGTATGGAATATACAGCACATGTTCCATTCGTCACACGGTAAAGCATATACCTGGACTCAAATCCAGATACCAGTTCAAAGCCTTGTGAGCATTTGACTGGTCGGAGACTACGTCAGGAACCTTGTCCGACCAGGTTATATATTATGCCTCTGGAATCCTTACGGCCAGTGAGGACGTTAGCCTTAGGGGTTACGACCATGAAGACGTATGGTCTTCTATATTCTAAATAATAAATAGAGGTTTTAATCCTCGTCAGCTAGCCCCCGAACTTTAAATGAATTGGTCGTATAGACGCTTTCTTCCGATGAAGTCGTATCGGGCATACCCCTCATTAAATGTTGTGGTACTCGAGATGGTCTGTATTCATTTTTAAAGTTGAGGAATTGCCTTGGAAGTTGAAAAAAGCTTATTTGCCCGCTGGTTAAAAAGGATTTTTGTCCATAGGACTTCTTCCTGAAGCGGTTACAGTATTGTGGCTATAAAAACCCCTTAGCACTGGGTGTTAGGATTTCTACACTTTTTGCTTTCCTCTTCATCTTCCAAGAAACCATCTCTGATCACCTTTGAATTCTTCACCCGAAAGAAATCACCATGTCAGATCTCATCACCAACTGGTCAATCTCCGATCTGAATGAAAAGAAATTGGAAAGTTTGGAGAAGGTTGGGCTACTACCCGACAAAAGTCTGATCCCATGGAGATCAGCATTTGGGGAAAATTCTCCAAGCGGTGAGGATAGAGAAATTCTGGTATTCCTCGCATATATTGAATGCGGCTTCAGACTCTCAGTTCACTCCTTTCTTTCCCAAGTTCTGGAGTACTATGGAGTGGAACTGATTAATCTGGCCCCCAATGCCATAGCCAACCTCAGCATTTTCGTTTACCTTTGTGAAGCGTACTTGGGAATTCCAGCAACTCTGGATCTCTTCAAGTACTACTACAGACTAGCAAATACGAAGAAAACGACCAGTACGCCTGGAGAGTGTATCTTGCGTCTCCATGACGGGAAGGCTGATGAGTACATTTTTATGTACTCCAAATCTTCGTGGTCATCAAGGAAGAAGAGTTGGTTTTATATGAAGATTACGCAAGGTGATGGCCTTTACTACAGCGGTAAGAAGGCTGTTGAGAACCTGCGATGGTGTTCCTCCTCGAAGAAGGATAGGAAAATTGAGAGATGGGTTGATGCCATCCATCTCCTGAGTGTCAGGGGTTTAACCTCCTGGCACGTGGTAAGAGATTTTTCCATGCGGAGGATAATGTCCTTTGAAGGCCAGAGCTCATTCGATGTTCTGGTACATTGGTCGTGATTATGCGACCAGGGATTCTAGGGAAGGTAAATCCGAGTTAAATCCGACTAGTATATTTTTGTAGTCAATCGCTTTCATAACCCTAAGACCTCTCTTTTTATTACAGCCTTGTCTTCTGATGAGATCAGAAGTCAGATCAAGATGTTCTGCGCTGGAGAGTCTAACGAAAAGGCTAGTTTCCCTCTGATTTTAGCGGTAACTATTGTTGAAGAGAGGGCTGAGAGACTCCGGGCAAGCATTGTAATACCTCATATAACCAGTTAGGTTGTATCATTTCGGTTGTCTAGGAATGTTATTCGAAATCGAGATTTAAAACTTTCCGGAACCGAATCGGTAAAAAGAAAGAAGTCGGAGAGAGTAAAAGAATCAGTTTTCGTCGAATTTTCCAATCAGCGGAGGGGGTAATTGTTAATTCTCGTCAACTTTGGGCATTGTCCGCGACCAGAGGCCCAAGAGGGGGCCGGTGGCCCATGAGGAGCCGGCCAAAATGGGGCGCCCTCCCCCAAACCCTAGCCGCCACCTGCATCTCCCCCTCCCCCTTGGCCGCCTCCTCCTCTCCCCCAAACCGGCCTCCTTGCTGCCCCTTGGTGCTCCCTCGCAGCGGTGGTTCCAACTCCGGTGATCCCCGTCGCTCCTCCTCAAGGTCCCCTCCATCAACTCCGTTCCCCGCCGCCGTCGACGCCGCTCGTTCGTCTCCCGGTGGCCGGCCCTAAGAGAAGAAAGAGAGGAGAAGCGAGGAAGACCCGTGTGCAGCGGATCTTCGTCGTTTTACTGGTCTACAAGGGTAATTAGACCTCCGATTCGTTGTTTGATTCCATTAGAATTGAGGATCCGATTGGATTTGTAGTTTCGTTTTGATTCGGTTAATAGATTGATTCTGTCCAGTACGTTGTAACTCGGTTTTGGGTATCTTAGAGGCAGAATTGGATGTCTTCGCCTTCTGGAGAATTGTTCCTGGTTTCATTAGCTTTCTTTTGGCACCTGGATCACGAATTTTCACCCAGTAGATTAAAAGTTATGAGTATTTTACCACGTACTGCTCTGTCTGTCAGAAATTCTGGGTATAGTCGGTTGCACCTAGGTTTTGATCTAGTTAGAGTCAGAATCAGGTCAGCCACCCAACTAGGTTTTTGAAGATAATTTCACCATGTTTCCAGGCTGATAAAAATCACTTTATTTGGATCAGTGGTTTAAAAGTTATAGCCTTTTCTTTCGGGCTGTTCTGAATTCTGGGCAGACTGCAATTATAGTTTTTCATTGGATGATTAGACCTCTGTATTGGCCGAATTAGAGTTTACCATCAACTAGAGTTTTGTAGCCAGTTAAGTTAAGAAAATCTGGGCACTGGTTTCGTGTCATTTCGAGTTCCAGATAATTAAATATGCTTTTTCTCGTACCGCTGCTCATAAGGACTGAAATCTGGCAGAATAGTTTATTTTCAATTTGGGTCTATGCGGTATATTGAATAGTCAGGGGTTATTGTAGAACATCGGTAGCAGTGTTATATCATTGTTCTTATTTTGGGAACATGCTTGTGTAGGCGGTGAGACATCCCGTGTGGGAACACCTCCGTTGCCTGCTAACGAGTCACTACGCAAAAGGCAAGTACTGTATGCATAATGATATGTTGTTTACATGAATGTTTTGTGCCTTGTTCATGATGTGGATATACTGCAAGTACCTTGTATACTATGTTTGATGCAAAAATATGATGTGTGAGTGAATGATTATACTTGTTCGTACTTGTAGATGAATGCCATGTGTTTCTTTTCAATTATGAATACTATTCAATAATGCCATGGGATCACATCATGATATGCATAAATTACATTTGTAAGACCCATCAATTCCAGTATGGGCACTTGAAAATCCCATCAATTCCAGAATGGGTACATGAGTCCACCATTCCAATGTGGGCCATGTTACGTGAGTCCACCATTCCAATGTGGGCCACGTTGGACGGTCGTATGAAACGTTCTTCATACGATTAGTTTAAGTGAACACCGACGGGTGTTTCACTCGCTATACCGGTATATGCAGCAATATGTCCAATTCCTTCAATGCATCATTCCACTTCATCCATTCATAAATTTGTTTCCAGTAAATGTTCAAATGATGATTGTGATATATTGTTCATGGAATGTTTGATTGTTACATCTGATTACTTCTTTGAGTCTTTGGCTCATTCTTGCTTTGTTGTTTTATTTAGGTAAATGACAAGGAAGAATGATCTTGTGGAGGGTAGTTCATCACGATGCACTCACTACCATAAACCAAATATTTTGAGGACTTTTACTGTCGTTAATTATGACTTGTGTTGAATTGTAATAAGCCAGTTTGGTCATAACTACCTTATCTCTCAGAATTGTTTATTTCTATTCCATTGATTAAACCTGATGATGAATTCTTGTTTCCGTATAATCTTTCTACTTGATTAACCTGGTCATGTGATTTGATGTTATTCTTCTAAAGAGTAGTGGTTGTAGGTGACATCTTGACTTCCTTATAGTCAGGGTGTTACAAGCATGTTAATTATTTTTCATCTTTACAATATCTTCCGATCGGTGTTTACTTAAAAATCCTCTTTGATATGTAGTCGGTTGGTCTGAGAATTGATGAGGCCACGGAAACATGTGAGCCAATTGATGAACCGATCAATCTTACGATCACTAGTGATCGTGTAGAGGTAGGTAACCGAAGGAAATATTTTTTGTTTTAGATGAAAAGATATGTTCATCACCCGACTAACTTTGTTTGTTAAATTAGGCGGTAGTCATTGAGTCTCATACAGTTGCTCGAGATTTGCCAAAGGTTGTTAAAGCAACTGCTTTGGTGACCAACGAACCTACACCTTCTGATCCAACGATCAGGGATTCTACTCTCGACCAATTGGTTGAAAGTATTACATCTCATCTTCCATTGGAGGATGTAGAGGGTGCAACCAACCCTACCAGTTCAAAACTGGAAAAACTGGTCGAAAAGAAAAGAAAAGCAAGCGCTACAGACTTTAAGCCAGCGCGCTACAGAGTCAAGATAAAGAAGATGACCGGGTATGTTTTAAATGAAAATAATAATATAAATGCATACCTTTTATATCCTCGGTGAACTTTTGAACTCTGAACTTCCTTTCCTTTGTGCAGATCTGCTGGAGCTCCAGTCGCTTCCGACCAGGTTATTCCAGCAGATCAGGCGATCGAGGGCACCTCCGACTAGGGCTTTCCTCAGGTAAGAAATTCTGAAGAGGAAGTGGTTAGGGAAGCCCTCGAGTCTGCTTCAGTACTGGAATCTGGCTTGGATCCTGCAGTGATTGTTACTCCATCAGCGAAGGTATGCATTTCTGCAGATCCATAGCAGATTCCGATCTCTGAAAGCAACTCCTCCCAGACTAACAAGTTTCCTTTCTCTCCTCGATTTATCGAGGATAAGGAGCTTGATGAATCTTGGACGAGGGTGTCAGATCGCCTTGCAAAGGCGAATCCTGATAAATTTTTTGCTGATTACAATGATGTGGTAATTCAAGTAACTGTCTCCAATCATTCTTATGTTTCTCTTTGTAGTTTATTAGAAACTTGAAGAAGAAATGTTATCTATGTAGCATATGGTTGAAAACTTTGCTACGATCGGAGGCCTGACCGAGCGAATAAAAATCTTGGAGCAGAAACACTCCGAATTAGAGAGTAAACACTTCTCCACTTAACTCTTTCTTCCTTATGTCTCTGTCTTTCTCTTTTTAATTATTCTCCCTTATCATATTTGATAGATTTGAAGAAATAAAATAAGAAGCTATAGCTGAAAAGGCTAGAAGACTGAAACTTGAAGAAGATAACCAAGCTAAGAAACAGTCGATCGAAGACTTGACGACCAGAAATAAAGAAATCTTGAAAAATTCTAAGAAGAAGGCCGAAGGTAATTAGTCGTAGACTTGACTTAATATCTCTTCTAATCCTTCTTGACTAATATATGTTTTGCTTATACAGAACAAAATCAAGCATTAGCCAAAGCAAAGAAAACTTTGGAATTTGAGCAAGACAAGGGGGCAGCACTCATGCTTAATCTCGACTTAAAGATTACTGCACTTAATAAAATGATCTTTGACATGGGATCAGGATCAAAGTTGCCCTCCTTGAGTGATCCAATGGAAAAGGTAAATTACCTTGGCCACCTTTTGGAGGACCTTAAGGGCTTGCTCAAGACTACAAGAGAGAATTACGCCCGATCCGTAAAAGAATCCATTGCCAGTGGAGTTAGTCTTGCTTTGGCAAAATTGAAGGCATCCGACCCCTCTACTAATCTTCAAGCTATTGAAGAAGATTTCAACTACTTGCCTGAGGAGGCTACCAAGTTTCTCAAGGAAGTTAAAGCTCTTGGAGACAAGGCTGCAGAAGAAATGGAGGTCGGATCTCCATCAAGTAGTGATTAAATGAGCAATCTCTAGTAGTAAAAAACCTGCAAAAAGAGAGTATGCAAAAATGTGTAAAAACTTACCTCTCTCTTGTCAATGAAATCTTTTGTTCATCCAGTCGACTTATGGATATTCATATATTACCTAGCCCCCGACTATTTTATAGTAGAAGAACTTTACTATACAAGCAGTAGGCCAAGAATAAGAACTTAAGTCTCAACCATTGTTTGAAAGTTTGTACCGATCGTTGAAAAAAAACTGATCGTGATAATACTAGGAAAACTTTTTTGATCGGAACCCGTGCTAGGTTTCGACTAGTTGTAAATCTATTTTTCGTAATCAAAGTACTTACTAAGACAATATATGGTCGGAAGAAAAAAAAAGACTTTCCTTGAGAAGAGAAAAATATATGCAAAAACATAAGATAAGCGGTTTTATTTCTATGTAGTACTCAACGCTGGTCGGAATGAACCGCTAAGAAATGAAGATATAATGTATATCTCGCAATACGTACTCATGCTCTAGTCCGACTGGCAGCGAGGATTGTAAGAAAAGGACCGTTGCTAGGAAGCTCCTTCCAGTGGGCGGAACCACGTGCGAAAAAGGAGAGACTTCGACTAGGTGGTTTTCTGTGTCTCGACTAGTAGCCAAACAAGAGTAGAACATAATTTTAAAAATGAAAATATGATCTTCATAATCTTGAGCAGATGAACCGCGTCGACCAGATTTGCATACCATCATATAAATAACATAACTTACTTCTTTGAATTTAATTAACATTTATTAAATTTAAAGGAAATGAAATGAAATTAAATGAAAAACTTACGCAATTGATCAATATTCGAGGAATTAGACAAAACTCTGCCGTAGGACATAGCTAATCGTACCGAGCTTGGTCGGGTGACTTCGACCACAGTGTAAGAACCTTCCCATTTGGAAAAAAGTTTATTGCGGTTTACTTGGCTCTGAATTTTTCTGAGAACCGGATCACCTGTAGCTAGGCTGCGAGGCTACATCTTACCATTCTGGTACCTTCGCATGGCTTGTTGATAGATTGCCGAACGTATCAAGGCTTGGTTTCGTCGTTCTTGAAGGAAATTGACGTCGTCGAGCAGTTGTTCCTTCTGATCGTTTACATTAAAATAATCAGTACGAGCAGAGCCAATTTTTAATTCCAGAGGAAGCATGGCTTCGGCTCCATAAACTAAAAAGAATGGTGTTTCGCCGGTCGCACGACTGGTCGTGGTTCGAACATCCCATAGGACAGAAGGAAGTTCTAGAACCCAAGCTCCTAACCGCTTTATTAGCTGGTCGAATACTCGGCATTTGACACCCAGCATTATGATACCATTGGCACGCTCAACTGCCCCATTACTCTGTGGATGAGCAATGGAGGCGAAATGGACTTTTATTCCAAGCTCATCGCAGAATTCCTGGAAACTGCCGCTCGAAAATTGAGTACTATTGTCTATGATTATACGACTGGGTATACCAAATAGCGTAATCATATTTTTTTGTCAAGAATCTCTTAGCAGCCTCAGTTGTAGTTTTAACAACTGGATCGGCTTCAATCCATTTTTTAAACGTGTCAATCATGACGAAAATGAATTCGAAGCCCCCGGGTGCTCTTGGGAATGGTTCCAGAATGTCTAGTCCATAGGTTGCAAAAGGCCAGGAAAGAGGAATTGTTTGCAAAGTTTGTGTCGGCTGATGTACTTGTCGGCTATGAAACTGACATTGTACGCACTTCGTCACGAGCTCTTTTGAAACATGAAGGGCAGTTGGCCAATAGTATCCTTACCTGAAGGCTTTACCGACCAATGTTCTGTAGGAATGATGTACTCCACAGACTCCTCCATGAATTTCGGTTAGCAACTTAATGCCATTCGAGCGAGATATGCATCTCATCAACACTCCATGAGATCCTCGTTTGTACATGGCAAGTTCGATTAGAGTGTATGATTTGCCTTTTCGTGCTATACAATCGGGCTCTACATCATCTTCTGGAGTTAGGTCACGCTGAAGATAATTATAGATCGATGTCATCTAATCTCTACCCTGATCGTCACCGATCTGTGGAGCATCTATGTTATCAGAATCAATAGGCATGACCTGATGTTTATCATTGATGTTCTCGGAATGCTCGACCACTGAGGGTGAATCGATTTGCTCTAGAAAAACTCCGGGCGGGACAGTTGACCTCGTGGAGGCCATCCGTGCCAACTGGTCTGCTAGAAAGTTTTCTTTTCTAGGAATGTGTTGGATCTGGAAACTGAAGAAATGCTTTTCGAGTTTCCGTACTTCCGCCAGATAAGACGACATCTTGGTACTCGAGCATTGATACTCTTTCTCTACTTGATTCGCTACTAGTTGAGAATCGTCTTTCACTAGTAATTTGCGAATCCCGAGCAAATGAGCTGCTCGAAGTCCCAGTAGTAAACCTTCATATTCTGCCACATTGTTTGTAACGGGAAGGTTAAACTGGATGGCGTACTTAATGTGTTCGCCAGTAGGGGATATCAAGACGACTCCAGCTCTCGATCCTTTAAGCATCAAAGAACCGTCAATGAACATTGTCCACTCATCGTGGCGCTCGTACTCTGGTTCCTGCTTAGATTCAGAGTTTGTCCATTCGGCAATGAATTCTGCTATTGCCTGATACTTTATTGCTATTCGTGAGATGAAATGGAGATCAAACGTCCCTAGTTCGACTGCCCATTTTGCTATTCGTCCTAATGATTCCCATTTTCCAAGGACTTGACCGAGGGGATATCCAGTGGGTACGACCACTTTGTGGGCTTGAAAGTAATGCCTTAGTTTCCTTGAAGCCATAAGGAGACCATAAAGCAGTTTTTGTACCTGTAGGTATCTTTTCTTCGGACCATGTAAGACTTCGCTTAAATAATACACTAGTCGTTGGACGTTTTCACGTTCCACGACAAGTACACCGCTGACAGTTTGCGGCGTTGTAGCCACATAAATCAGCAATGTTTCTTCTGGTCTCGGAGAGACTAAGACCGGGGCACTCGTAAGGTACTCTTTGAGCTTTTCAAAGGCATCAATGTCGTCCTTTGTCCACTCTAAACTTACACTTTTTCGAAGAAGCTTAAAGAAAGGCAACCCTTTTTCACTTAACCTGGCCATGAAACGGCTTAGCGCTGCCATACAGCCAGTTAGCTTTTGGACTTCTTTCTTTGTGGTCGGAGGGCGCATCTGGTTGATGGCCGATATCTTTGCAGTATTTGCTTCGATACCTCTAGCCGAAACTAGGAAACCGAGAAGTTTTTCAACGGAAACTCCGAACACATATTTCTCCGGATTCAACTTGAGGTTACACCTTCTCAAATTGTTAAAAGTCTCTTGTAAGTCAAGAATGTGATCGCCTGCGTTGATACTCTTCACAACTAAATAATCAACATAGGCTTCTAAATTCTGACCTATCTGTGGGCTAAAGGTTTTCTGCATCAATCTTTAAAAAGTTACACCAGTATTTTTGAGACCAAAATGCATCTTAACATAACAGTAAGTGCCATATAGAGTGATGAAGGAAGTTTTCTCTTCATCTTCTTTACTCATGTTAATCTAGTGGTACCCTGAATATGCATCCAAAAAACTTAATAATTCACACCCGGAGGTGGAATCTACAAGTTGATCAATGCGGGGAAGAGGAAAATTATCCTTCGGACAAGCTTTATTTAGATCTGTGAAGTCTATACACATTCGTCATTTTCTATTATTTTTTCTAACCATTACAGGGTTGGCGAGCCATTGAGGGTGATGGACTTCACGAATAAATCCAGCTTTGAGGAGTTTTTCAACCTCCGACTGGATTTCTTCTTTTCGATCAGGCGCACAGCGTCTTAACTTCTGTTTGACTGGTTTCTTATCATGCTGGAGGGCTTGCCTGTGCTCAATCTCCTCCCTGGGGACTCCAGGCATGTTGGATGCCTGCCAAGCGAATACATCCTGGTTTGCTCGGAGGAAGGAGATGAGCGACTCTTTCTATTTTGGGTTGAGTCCTTCTCCGACCAGCACCTTTGAGATAGACCCGTCAGTGTCTCCTGACTTGACGCTTCCCGGAGGAACACCTTTGTCGAGGAATACTTCTTTTGTCTGGTCGGACGGCTTGGGTGTCACCCTGGGTCTGGAGCGTTTGACCTGCATTGCATTTGGGTCAGTGTTTCTGATCAGAAGTTCATCGATCAGTTCTAAAGATCTTCGATCGCATGCATAAGCCATTTTCTGATCTCCTGGAACCATGATGACACCTTTTGGTCCTAGCATCTTTAAGCTTTGATAACCGTAATGCGTGGCTATCAGAAATTTTGCTAGAGCCGGACGACCAAGAATGCCGTTATATGCTATTTCAAAATCAACCACGTCAAACGAAACTTTTTCTGTTCAGAAGTTGTCAGGGCTTCCGAACGTAACCGGTAAGGACACTTGTCCTATCGGTTAGGCGGTAGAACCAGGGACTATACCATAGAAGGCATATTTTACTTGTTTCACCTTGGATCTAGGAACCTGCATTTCTTCCAATGCTCCCGAAAATAAAATATTTAAAGAACTACCACCATCTATCAAGACTCGATTAACCTTGCAATTATTAATAGTAGGTTCAACTATAATTGGAAACCTACCCGGTCGAGTCGACGGAACAGGGCAATCTTCTTTGGCGAAGGAGATTACCGTGTCTGACCACCTTGATGGTTTGATGGCGATCAAAGACTCCGCAAGGTTGACCTCTAGCTCCATGGCCTTTAGATGACGCCCTGAGTCATACGACGAAGATCCCCCAAAGATCATGCTGACCGTATGTTGAGGTTCCTGGTACTCCATCTCTTCGTCGCCATCCGTGTCTTTCTTGGAGCTTGTTTCCCCTAATTCCCGTATTGAGGGAAGAAGGCCTTTACCTGCATAGTAATCCTCCAACTTCTTTTGCCAAGCACGGCAGGTGCGTAAATCATGCCCTGCCTGTTTATGAAGTGGGCACCACTTCTTATTCTTCTTAAACCCATCGATCGGACTTTTTGTCTTGCCTCGACCGGTATAGTCTTTCTTACCTTTGGTAAACTTATCTGGGACCGCCGGGACCTCATTATTGTCTGCTTTGCGGTGCTTCTTCTTGAGAACTTTTTTAAGCTTCTTTTCTGGCTTCTCTGAACCAGGTCGAGGGGTTTTATCTTTTTGATCTATGGCTTCACTCCATTCAACCGCTTCTCTAGCGGCTGCGTACCTATCAGCCATATCAAAAAGCTCGGCGGTTGTTCGTGGAGGGTTCATGGCAATATCCTCCGTAAATCGCCGATTCCTCAATCCTGCCTTGAAAGCTTGAATTACAGAAGATTCTGCGATCTCTGGTATCGAGTTACGAACCTTGCTAAACCTCTTGATATATTGTCAAAGAGTCTCTTTTGGGTTTTGTCGGATCCGATGGAGGTCATCCTCCTTTCCAGGGCGGTCGTACGTACCCTGAAAATTTACAATCAAAAGATTGCAGAGTTGTTCCCAAGTGTAGATTGATTCGACCGGCTAGTTGAGCAACCAGGACAGGGCAGATCCCTCCAATACCGTAGGTAAGTAGTTGGCCATTACATTTTCATCACCAGCAGCAGCTCTGATGGCGGTGGTATAAATCTAGAGAAATTCCAACAGGTTCTGGGACCCATTGAACCTATCCATGTTGGCCGGTCGGAACCTATTAGGCCAACGCACGGCTTGGAGCCCTGCGGAGAAAGCTCGACAGCCCGTGACTGACTCATGGCGCCTTCTTTGAAAAGGTGCCGGATTGTGAACGGTTGGAGACCGGTTTCTTAGATTAGAAAGCCGTGGCTCCAGTGTTCTGATCCGATCATGGGCGTTAAGACGACGCCCTTCATCACCTACTCGGCCCAGACGATGTCGCAGATCATCGGGGCCAAGCGAATAATCCTCTCGACGACGGGAGGGCGTGGTGGTGTGAAATAACATCCTTCCTTCATGACTCGTTGGTCCAAATCGTCGAGGAGGTCTTGGTACCGATCGATTCCCAACATACCTATGCTACCCTCTGCCGAGGGAGGAACGTTGGGACGAAGTCATAGTCTGACTTTGTGCTGTCCTGTGTTCCCGATACGCTTCCGTACGTTGCACGGTTTGTTGAAGAATTTCCGATACATGTCCCATCAATTGGACAAAGCCTGGAGCTCCTGCCAGAGCAGGGTCAGTATTATTTAGAATATTCTGAATACGCTGTAGGTTTTGTACCGTCACTGAAGGTCTCGGAGGATTCATTAAGGTTGTTGGCGTTCGTAGATCTGAACCTTCTCTTGACCTCGCTCCTAGTCCCCTCCGATCCATCATCCTTGGTGGGGCAGAAATAGGTGTATTAACTGATGGACGTCCATCAGTTCTGTCGCCTCTGATAATTGGTGCTTGATTGCCCGCCCCATTTCCATTAGTACATGGTGGCGATGTAGTGTGTGCAGGACCGTACACGGCATTGTGATCAGTATTTCCGATCATATTTACTTCGTGTTTCCAGCAGCGATCCTCCAGAGAACTTCCACTGTAACCAGTGGAGAGCTGCTCAGTGCTTCTACCAGAGACTTCCACGACAGAGACCGGTCAAAGAGGAGCACCTCCTGAGGTCTTCGTGGTGAACTCAGCCTGATCCTGCGGGTTGCTGATCGTATGCTGAGCCTTATCATTCCCACTCGGCCTATAACGGTGAGAGTTTCATTGACACTGTTACCAGATGCCGGTTGACTTCTGGAATTTACCGAAGCTATTGGTGAGTACCTGTTAGCCATGATTGTGTTGAGAATCTATGAATTCTTGAATTGTTGGGCTGCGTATTCATCACCTTTTTCGCCGGTCGGAAGGACCGAGCTTGGAGGGACTTTCGGACGCTCCGAGCTGGTCGGAGAGTCTTGTCCCTCAGGAGGTACCACTTGTCGCAGTGGTGCATCCTCATCCATCCGCTGGACTCCGCTGTTGTCAGCGACTCGCGAACCCGTGGATGAGGAAGATGATGACGTCCAATCCTCTTGCATGGCCTGAATGTAGGCTTCCATATCGAGATTGGAGTAGTCATACAAATCGAACCAGTTCTCCTCGTCCCAAGTTCCTGCCATAGTCGCATGAACGATTATGAAGGGTGGGTGAGGATTTAATGAGCAAAGAACTTCTTCAGGAGAATTGCGCCTTCTTCCCCACGAACGGCGCTAGCTGTCGACGATCAAATCACTGAACTTACAAATATAAAATGGCAAAGGAAAAACGGCATGTATCTCCTGGTAAGGAATGAGGCTGCTCTTTATTGATATGAACTGGCTATTACAAAATGTGTCTACAATCTAGACCGAAGGCTAATTCTCCTAACACTAGAGCACAATGCTTGCTATGACTTTGCAATATAATCAACTGGTTATCTTCTGAGAGTGATTCCAATCGATCTCCTCCTTCGGTCCTCCCTCCTCCTTCCATGGTGCTCCTTATGTAGTTGATGAAGCGTTGGCAGTTGTCCCTGGGAGAGACGCCTGTTGAGAAGTGGCACGTCTGGTCGGAGAGAGGCGTCAGTTGACAATGTTTCAATTACTGTGCGGTTATATGTCAGTGAGCCATTTAACCGTATTCCAGTGTCTTAGAGTCACGTAGCGTCGCGTGGTATGGAATATACAGCACATGTTCCATTCGTCACACGGTAAAGCATATACCTGAACTCAGATCCAGATACCAGTTCAAAGCCTTATGAGCATTTGACTGGTCGGAGACTAGGTCAGGAACCTTGTCCGACCAGATTATGTATTATGTAACCTTTGAAATTCTTACGACCAGTGAGGTCATTAGCCTTAGGGGTTACGACCATGAAGATATATGGTCTTCTATATTCTAAATAATAAATAGAGGTTTTAATCCTCGTCAGCTAAGCTCTAAAAGGAGCTTACCTGTTCCAAATATCATGTACCTGTTTTCCTTATGTACTCTTATGATTGTCTATTGATATCTTATCTTGTCATTTACGCCAATGTATGAGGTTATTGTCATGGACTCAAATTTTATGATAATTCACATGTTGCATATATATTTTCAATTATAATATGCATTGCCTACATTATTCATTGTTAACAACTCAACCAACTCTCAATTTGTGCACTCTCAAGATACAAATTGAACAATATAATCAAAATACATGGAAACTATCTAATTTGTTAGAAGTTTATATAATTTGTAATTAGTGTTTCATGCACATAGCTTGGTGCTTAGGCATATCAATACCTGTTGATGTGCTTTGAGGTTTGTAACGTTTGGCATGGTATCTTCACATACCTATAAAAAGCGTGTTTGAAATATCAAGCTCCTTAATTCAATTATTGATGGGCCGCGTCCTTGAGGTAGACAATTCTCTAATACACACTCAAGACATGAAAACCTGATTCCCTACTTAGGATAGCCTAGTCTTAAGACAATGGAATTGTTGTGGGCAAACCATGTAAAAACTTTTTTTTATTTATAAGCCAAACAAATAGGTTAATTAAATAAATAAGCTTAGCTAGTAGTTCATCGTGTGAATTAGGCTCTTGAGCCATGAACTTTGGGCGTGTTTGGTTCTCAGGGAATAGCTTGCCTCACCTTATTGGGCTAGTTTAGTTGTTTGGTAGTGGCACCAAAAACTATCTTGGCTGGACAATCTTGCTCGGCAGAGCAAGGAAAACCTTGCCACCCGCGACGTGCCAAATCGGGTCTCCTGCACGGGCAAGCTTCTGAAAAACAGTGCCCCCTGCTGGCTAGATCGCCATCGTCCTCCTATAGCTTCATCATTCCTACCCCTCCTTACCCTTCCCTTTCTCCCCAATTGATTTAAGTTAGTTGTGTCACAATTAGTTTCTTTTCTGTTTTAGAGTTGTTTTTGGATTGTCAGTGTATTAGGCAATTCTGAAATTGTTTTGCATAGCAAATTCGAATGCTTTGCATCGTATACAGAGTCTAAAGAGTCAATGTCAGATTCGGTTTAGGAAGCAGAGTTTGTTTCGGCATAGCTGAACTTTGCCGAAACCGAAACAATATGTAACTTAGTTGTCAATAAAAATAGGTAGAAAACAGAAAAGGTTGCAGACTTTTGCAGCCCAAATTCCTGAGTATTCTGAGATTTCATTTTAGTTCTTCCACCTTGATTCTGTTTTAGTTCTGGGTCTGAATTCCAACAGTTGGTATCAGAGCTAGCAGACGTTTCTTCAAAAGAAGCAGTAAGGCTTCTTTGTAGAAACCAGTAGAGCAGTATCATGGTTGGAGAAGGATCATCGTCAGAAGGTGGAGAAGCGGTCAGAGGCAATTGCTTATCCAGAACTCATGAGGAATAATTACACCATCTGGCCAATGAAGATGCGGGTTGTTCTGCAAGCTCAGGAGGTGTGGGAAGCAGTGGAACCGGCCGACGATGCATACAAGAAGGGAGGCGCGGAGTACCGCAAAGACAGGTTGGCTTTGTCAGCAATCTACCAAGCAATCTCAAAAGCTCTCATGTCAACTCTTGCCCGAAAGGACTCGGCAAAAACAACATGGAAGGCGATCGAGACTTCTCAAATTGGACATGAACGGGTCCATGAAGCTAAACTCCAGACTCTCAAATGAGACTTTGAGGGATTGAAGATGCAAGATGACAAGATAGTGGAAGTTTTCACTGGTCGTTTATCATCTATTGTCAGCAGTATTCGAGGGATCGGTGAGAAGAATCTAGAAGAAATCGACATTGTCCGACGGTTTCTCCATGTGGCTCGTGCAAGTTACATGCAGTTAGTCACTTCAATCAAGCAATGTGTAGACCTAAATACACTCTCTGTCGAAGATTTGATTGTTTGGTATAAAGCATACGATGAACGAGTAAGGAGTAGCTTTGGTGATCAAAAGGAAGGCGAACACTTGATGCTCTCTCGTTCACAGTGGGAGGCTCTGTTTTCTAACAGCAGTAAAGAAGGTTCTTGCAATTCTTCGAAGAAAGACATTGGGTGAAACCATGGTCATGATCACGGCAAGAAAAGCTGGCGAGCTGATGGGCAAACTAAAGAACATCGCAGCAGTACTCCCAAACCCATGTTTGACAAAAAGAAAATCAAATGTTATAACTGTGGGATATATGGGCACTTTGCGTCTGAGTGTCACAAGCCTAAGACGGAGAAACTTATAAGGCCAAGAAGGGCGACAACAGGCCAGCGCTACTATAATGCTTGAAGCATGTGAGCTGATGGAACTAAAGATGAAACTGCTGATCCAGTGACACTCGTGGAGGACCAAGTTCAACTCCATCTTGGAGTGAACGAGAAAGACGAAGCCAATGTCTGGTATCTCGACACAGGAGCATACGATCATATGAGTGATTGTATCAAGCAGTTTACTCAACTTAATACATCGATCAGTGGCTCACTAAAATTTGGTGATGGGTCTGCTATCACCATCGGCGGTCGAGGCACTGTGCTAATCGAGGGACGCACTGCTGAGCACAAGGCCTTGACATATGTGTATTACATCCAGAAGCTAATGAGTAATATCTTTAGTTTAGGCCAACTTGAATAACGTGGATGCAAGGTCGTATTGGAAGACAGCTATCTGTGAGTGTTTGATCAGGAGGGACAACTGCTAGTTCGGGTCAGGAAAACAAGAAATAGGTTGTACATTCTTAACCTAGATCTTGCGCAACCAGTTTTCCTGTTAGCACGACTCGAAGACGATGCATGGAGATGGCATACGCGCGCTTTGGACATTCAAATTTTCAGGCACTTCACAAACTTGAACATGAAGGTATGGTCGATGGTCTCCCACCAGTCAATCATGTGCAGTAATTATCTGACAGTGTCTAGTTGGGAAGCAATGTCGTGCACCGTTTCTGCAAGAGGCGAAGTTCAGGGCAACCAAAGTACTGGAACTCGTACATGGAGATTTGTGCAGACCTATTTCTCCCCTAACCTTGGTGGGCAATCTGTACTTTCTACTAGTAGTTGATGACTATAGTAGATTTATGTGGATTATGTTGTTGAGATCAAAGGATGAAGCTTTTTAAGCTTTCAAAAAGACCAAAGTAGCGGTCGAGGTTGAAGTTGTAATACCCCGAAGGTGATTCGGCTTATTAGAAAAAGTTTCGGAAGAGGGAGCTAATCGAAAAACCAGAATCATATTTTCACCGGGGGGTTTTCTGTGATTTCACGGCAACCTGGGCCTGGGCCACGGCCCAGGAGGGGCACATGTGGTGGCTGGCCATAAGAGGGGGGGTTCCCAGCCCCCAAACCATAAACTCCACATTTCTCTCCCCCTCCCCCCTTTGGAGCCGCCGCCCCCCTTCCCCCTTGCTGTGCACCGTCTTGTACGTCGATTTTGGGTAAGATGCGTTCGTTTTCTTTCCTGTCCACCTCTTAGAAAGTTGTAGGTATTGTTCTTAGCTTTCCATAGCCACCGAGATCACTTGATTCCGCCTTACGGTTTAGGAGATATGATTTTTTTTAGTGCACGCTGTTCTGTCTGTCTGACGAGAAAGATCTGTCGGCTTGATCCTAAGTTTTGATTTAGTTAGAGGCATTTCCAGAACCTCCACCCAAATAAGTTATTGTACCCCTTTAAATTATATTTCAAAGATGATAAATATCATCTCCATTGGATCTGTATAATGAAAGTTATGATATTTTCTTTACCACTGTTCGGAATTTTGGGCAGATAATTGTTAGTGTTTTCATCTATTGTTTAGACTATTTTATAGGCCGAATCTGGGGTTTTTCCCTTCTAGAGTTTTATTCCTGGGAACGTTAGCTTTCTTTTGGCATCGAGATCAGGAATATCCGATCTGTAGTTTGGGAGATATGAATTTTTGATTACAAACTGTCCGGTCTGTCTGAAAACTGAGGTCAGTAGGTTTGTCCCTCGGTTTTGTTCAAATTAGGGGCAGAATCAGAACCTTCACCCAACTAAGTTAGTTTAGCCCTTAAAATTATCTTTCCAAGATGATAAGAATCATTCTCATTGGATCAATAGGTTGAAAGTTACGCCGTTTTCTTTATCTCTGATCTGTATTCTGGACAGACGTAGATGGGTTGTGTTTAGCTGTTAATTAGCCCTCTGTTTTGGCCGAATCAGAGGATTCCACCAACTAATGTTTTGTAGCCTGATCTGTTAATATTCAGTGAGCACTGGTTTCAGGTCTTTTGGAGTTATAGATAATTAATGGTGATTTTTCTAGTATCCCTGCTAGTTTAGCGGTAATCGGGCTGTTGGGTAAACTTGGTAAAATTGATCCGTTGTTTGGGTGGGAGAGATAGAGGGGATGGAAGAGCTCTTGTAGCAATGTCATGCCTTGTTATTCTTATTTCGATTATACATTTGTGTAGGCGGTGAGGCGGTGAGTGGAGGGGCATCTTCGTGTCCTCCTATTACGTCACATCGCGGAAGGCAAGTACCCTATGTTGTTTGGTGATGTTTCCAATTGTTTGCTTGATGTTGGGATAAATTGTGAATGCCTTTTTCTATCCATCCTGATGTTTATTTCATTTCAAGAAGATGATTCTTGTGATTAAAGAATTAGCATTCATTTCTGTGGATTTCATGGGGATATGTTCCAGATCTTAGGATGATGTGACAATTGGCAATGGCGTTTACGGTTTATCGTTTCACGTGTTTTCGACAAAGTTTCAGGCTTACTGGACAGGGGCGGTCCGACCGGTCCTAGCACGACGGTCCGACCGGTCCCAAATCGGTCGGACCGGCCATGTGGGGCGGTCGGACCGGCGGTGACCTAAAAGTGGTCAAAACATGCTGGGCCAAAAATAGGTGTTGTAGGCAAGTGAGGATCCCAATGCACTTGGTCTCATGATTTTGGAGTCTTGATGAAGAAGTTCTATTGGATTTAAGTTTCCGAAGGTTTGGTTTTGAGGGTATGAAATTCGGCTAAGTCTCGGTGGCGGTCCGACCGCTCACGAGGAGCGGTCCGACCGCGGAAGGCGGTCCGACCGCTCACAGGAGCGGTCGGACCGATATCACTTGATCATCGGCCAACCGTGGCGATCTTTGTTTTGTTAGGTCAAGTACATGGGTTCCATGGCATATGTTTTGCATGATGCATGTTTTGACTAACATGGGTCAAGTTGTGAAGAACTTGTTCCCAAATTCGTGTTTGCTTGTCTATGGTTGTGCAGGTAGCTTGGTGGTCAACGACGGTCAACGGCGAGGAGGATCGGGACTAGACTTGGAGAGTTGAGGTCCAGAACGATCGACGATGCCGGGTGAGGTCAATGACTCAAGCGTGACGCAAGATGGACAAGGGTGACCTATTGGCAAATCCATGACGCATGGTGAAGCGGTTTAGGTCAAAAGTTAAAGACGGCGCTTTGCGAAGCGTGTGTGTGTGACCCGTTTGTTAGTGGGCCTTAACGGGAGCCCAATGGAGTCAAACCCTAGGAGTCTAGGCCTCCACTATAAATAGGGGGAGGTGGTGGCTGCACCACCTAGCTCTTTTCTCTCTCGCCTTTTTATGTTTCAAAATCCTAATTGTCTTTAGGGGAGTTGAGGTGGAGGCTAGGGCTCTTGATGGTTTGTGGTGAATTTCGTGATCCTTGATTGTCTACTGATCCATGATGGTGTGGATGTAATCCAGCATCAATCACGAAATCAATCTATGCAAGGTTTGCTTGAGATAAGTCTCTTTTCGTTCTTGCTTTCAATTTCGTGTTTTTAGGGCTTTCTTTGATCCGCGAGTTTGTGATTGATTCTTTCACATGAATTAGCTTGCTGTGATATGTGTGAATCTATCTAGCATCATCTTGATCATCAATCACTCACGAACAAGCATTAGGATCAAGTTTTCGTTCTTGCCCGGTTTTAGACCTTCTGTTAATCAATTGACAATTGCTCAAGATCGTTCCAAGAATTATTATAATATTCGATTGGAATAGGTCCTCAATAGCATAGAGAAGGTGTGTGCAAAGTTTCGTGAAGTTTGGAGTTGAGAATCAAAAGTTAGACCTAATTGCAACTTCGTCATCGGGCTGATTTTACTGTTTCAGATCGGTTCTGTAGACTGCCGGTCCGACCGCCCGTCACCACCGGTTCGACCGATTTCGAAGCGGTCCGACCGCTAGTATAACAGCGGTCCGACCGCCCGGCAATCGGTCCGACCGGTTCAGTACAGAGGTCAGACCGCCAGTACTTGTGTTGCTTTGATTCTTGCTGATTTTTGTCGCATTGCTTAAGGGTTTAATTGGATTCAATACTAGTCTTCCATTTGATCGTATATTGATCTTCATAGCTTTCTAATAGCTACTGGAGTGAAATTGTATTGAGTTCATAATTTGTGAAAAAGTGAGCGTGCTCCTATTCACCCCCCCCCTCTAGTCGCCTTTACGGTCCAACAAGTGGTATCAGAGCCCGGTTAGTTCAATCTTGATCTTAACCGGTCACTGAACTTTGGCGATGGATAGATTCTCTACAAAACCGCATATGTTCAATGGACAAGACTATGCATATTGGAAGAATCGTATGCGAGTATTCCTTGAGAGCGAGGGACAAGCTATATGGGACGTTGTTCGATCCCCGCTCATTATTCCTGAGGTTGAAACTCCTGCTTCTGTGGTTCTTTTGGCTAACAACAACAAGGCCAAGAATCTTTTATATGGTGCGCTTGGTAGACAAGAATATGATAGGATTTGCAATTTTGCGACTGCACATGAGATTTGGAACACTCTCGAAACATATCATGAGGGTTCGTCCCAAATTAAGAAAGTGCGCCAAACAATCTATAAGCGTGATTATAACAAATTTGAGATGCGTCCTGGAGAGAGCATCGATGCCATTTTCAGTCGTTTTAATAAAGTGATTAATCAAATGAAAGCTGTTGATATTGAATATTCTCAATCTGAAAATACCACCCACCTCTTGGCTGCAATCAACACCAAGGAGTGGGAGATGAAGGCTACTGCTATAGAAGAGAATGTTGATCTTTCGAGTCTTACTTTAGAATTGCTTTATAGTAAACTCAAGACTCATGAAATTAAAAGAGTTGATCATCCCAAGAAAGATAATTTAGCTTTGATAGCAGATCCTCACAAAAAGGCTTTTGATGACTCTTTTGAATCTTCTTCTGGATTTTCATTTGCTTGCTTATCTGCGATTTCGAGGAGGAGCTTGAAAATATTCTGAGACGAGTTAGCCCTTTTAGCTAAAAAATTCACACGGGCTTACAACAATGTGAGAAATAAAAGAGAGGTGGTCTGTTACTTGCTATGAGTGTGGAGAGCTTTACCACATCCGCCAATTGCCCCAAGCTAAAAGGTAAGGGTAAGCACAGGAGGAGAAGACGACTTGGAAGAAGCCTCATGAGAACAACTCTGAGTATGATGCTGTCAAGCTCATAAAGGCCGCTCACCGGGTCCTTGCCGCTTTTGGAGAGCAATCCGTTAGCGATGTGGACTCCGGGAGCGAAGAGGATAAGAAAGGGAAGGCCAAGGACTTCACCGGCATGTGCTTCATGGCTGACACCGACAACATTGATAATGATGAGGTATCTTTTTCTTATGATGAGCTTTCTGCTAAATATGATTCTATAGTTGAGCAAGTGCTTAGTCAAGATGAAGCGCTAGAATTTGTCATGACTAAAAATAAGAAACTAGAGTCAAAAATTGGTAAACTGAAACTAGAACTTGCAAATGTTAAGACTCTTGAACCTGATGAATGTTTATCTTGTCATGCTATGCATTCAGAAATTACCAATTTACAATCTGCTCATAATATTGCTTTACAACAACTTGAAAATGCTAGAACCGAGCTAATTGAAATTAAATCTGCTCCTTGTGAAAAATGCTTAGAGTCTAGCAAGTTGATTGCTTCTGATGTGATTGATTCTAGCCCTTGCACTTCATGCTTAGAAAAAGAACGTGAAATCAAAGATATCTTAGAAGCTGCTAGAGTCAAATATGCTAAGCTTAAGGACAATATTGAAAATACTACTTATGCTTCATGTTCCGCTCTTAAGCTTGAAATTGTTGTGTTTAAGGAGAAATCTATGGATAAAACTTGTGATGCTTGTGTTAACTTGAGAAAAGAAAATGCTTACCTTCATGATACATTAGAGAAATTTTCTAAAGGTAAGAAACAATTAAACATGATTCTTGACAAGTCTAAAACTCCTTATAAGAAGCAAGGTTTAGGATTCAATTCTTTTCAAGACAATTCAAAGCCAAAAGTCATTCAAGTCTTGGAAAAAGGTTTAATTGAATTCAAAACCCAACCTGCAAAAACATCTTTTAAATCTGCAGGTTTTGCCCAACCTTGTATTAATTCAAATGGTGCTTCTTCTAGTGATACCAAGTACCATTGCACTTATTGTAAGAAAAGTGGGCATTTGATTGAATTCACATGAGGTTGAAAAATGATAGGAAAAATCTTGATAGAATTTCATTCAGGCAACCTAGAGCTTTTATGAGACATGGTAACACTGAAAGGAATAAACCTGGATTAGGATTTTTCTCACATGCTAATCATTATGTTTCTACATATCCTAATTCTCATGTTCTTGATCACGGCCCGACCATTGGTGCTCACCGGTCGACCGTTTTGGTCGCCGGATCGACCCCAAGACAACGCCGGTCGACCGCCAGGATGATTTAATTCCCATGTTAACTTAAACATTGCTCATAATGAATTTTAGATGAAATCAAGGATAACACTTCGCTTTCCATACTACTCGCAGACGTGTGTCTCAAGATCGGGTTCCCAAGTCTTGTTTAAATAACCCTTGATGTCGAGACACATCGTTCTTTCAGGCCTTGATTTTTCGTGATTACCGCGAAAGAGGAAGAGCACGTGTTTTGTTGACTCTACTGCTCACGTCATATGACCGGAGACTCAAGATGGTTCACCTCCTTCATGCGGTCGACGGGTTTCAAGCATCTCCAATAACTTCCCATCGCCAGGCCGTTAAGCTCTTATTCAGGTACTTACACTCTACTCTCTTTGTATGGCATTTGATATTCCTGTTCTTTATCCTTGTCCATTCGGGAGTTTTTCTTATTCTGTTTGTGCGGGCTGTCGGCTAGATAGGAAGAGTACCTCAGGCGCTTGTCACCCACTAGGCACTTCTTTTGTCTTTTGTTTTTATCCTGACCAAATCTTTAGACCCAACTAGGTTTGTCACCTTGAGAAGCAAGTTAGGGGTTATTTATCCTTATGGGTTGCTTTGAGGGGGAGTTCGATCTTTTCTGATCTTTCCTTGTTCTTTTGATCTTTTATTGTTCTTTTTCTGGACTTAGTGATCTTTTTGAACTTTTTAGGTTTTTAGGCTTTTTAATTGCATCTCATTGTGTCATATTGCATTCATATGAAAAATCCAACAAGTGGTATAACAACAAGTGGTAACAACAAGTGGTTACAACAAGTGGTATGAAAAATCCAAAAGATGCATTATAATATAAGTTTTTCGCTTATCTTTTAAAATTGATGGAGCTTTGCCTATTACCCTTTGGAGCTTTTGTATTTCAATTCTTGCTCAATGTCATGTCTAGTTCTTTGACTTGCTAGAATTATCATGCTTTTACATGTGTAGCTAAGTCTTTGCTATATGAGCTAGAACTTTTAAACAACTCAAACTAAGAAATTGCAATTTGTGGATGTTTTAGCGAGTTGCGCAATTAGTGCTCCTCTTGTGACATTGGCCCTGTGTAATTGCTTTGTTAGCTCTTTGATCTAAAATTGACCATTACTTGAGCTTTTGTGTTCTTGAGATTCTAAAGCGCTCATGTGAAAAATGAAAATCAAGATTGTCTTATGCTTAAACTGTGCCAAACTATTCTTACGAGGCGCTTGTCAAATGACATGAACTTGGAGATAGTTTGATGAACCTGACGATCTCATGGGGACCGCTTGTCGAAATGACATGAACCTCAAGATTTGTCGCCTTGTAGAAGCTTAGAAAGAGTTTGTGGATGGCTCCTAGTCCAGATCTTCTTTACTAAGATATACCTTTAATCAACTTTTGGTGAAGCTTAGGATGAGTTTGTGGATGGCTCCTAGTCCAGATCTTGTCACTAAGTTAGATCATTAGTCAACTTCAATATTCAATGCAAATGAGAAAAATGTTGACAAATGGGCGTTTACAAAATATTGAGCAAAATGATTCAATACGGGACTTGATTGACTCTTAATGTGGTCTTTGTTAGATTTTTGATCTCACTTTGACATTTTGACATGGCCAATTTCACTTTAGGATCCTGTTGATGAACTTTTTGAATTTGAAGCGTTGCTTAAATTGATCAAATCATCGCTTTACTTTTGAGCCTTTGTGCTTAGCTTTGATATATATGTCTTACCATGATCTTGCTAGCTACTGTCGGGCTTGATATGTTGTTTGTGCAATATTAGAGATACTAGCTTATTCTTTTGGGTAATCTCCAAAGCTTCTTGTAATCAAAAATTGAAAAATACAAAAATTGAAGCCACTCCATTGCACTTCATGCATATTCCTCTTTATGCTTCTTTTGGTTCTGCTTCTTCCTGTAACACCCCAGCCCAACACTGAGCCTAGAATGCTCCCACTTGATCACACTAGCGGGGTTCTGGTGACACACCCGCTCCTTGTGACCCGGTCGGCCACACCGACGGCAATCTCCGTCAGTGCACTCAGCAGCAGTGTCCATCACCGCACTTAAAGCAAAGCATGCCCGCCTACGGGACAGACGAAGAGTGGAGTACTGCAAAGGAACGAGGCGCCAAGAAGAGAACGGCCTCGATCGCTAGACTTGAAGGATGCGGTCCTCCTTGAATTTCTGAAAGCGGTGTTGAATAGACCCACATCCTCACTAGAGCTCCTCTTGGTCACCACCGAAGCTACCATCCACGAGGCTTGCTGCCCCTTTGTGAGCTGCATCTCCAACTCCATGCCCCTAGCTTGCTCCACAACAGAGCTGTAGTCATGGAGTGGAGTAGCTCCCAACACATGTCGGTACTCAGAATTGAGACCCCGACGGAACCTCTTGGCCTTCTGAAGATCATCGTTCGCTACTGAAGGGACAAAGCGAACCAAGTTGTTGAACTCAGCCTCATACTCAGCAATAGACCTCTTTCCCTGAGCAAAGGTCGTCAAGGCAACCTCCATCTTCTCAACAAAAGAATAGGGGTAGAACTTTCCCTTGAACTGATCAACAAAGTCCTCCCAAGTGACTGGCCCTTGAGTGGCGGTCCTCGAAGACAACACGCCCTCCCACCAAATATCCGCTTGCCCTTTTGCTGAAAGGCTACAAAACAGACCCTCTGAGGTGAAGGCATCTCTAAAGCTCCAAACTGCCTCTCCATGTAGCGCAACCAGTCCGCTACCTGGACCGGTGTGCCCGACCCGTCAAACGAATCCAACCTCAACCCCATCCACTCTCGAAGTGACATCCGCGCCTCAGGAACCGGTGGATGTGCGACAGGAGCAACAACAGATGCCGCAGCAACAGGGGCTGCCGGCGCCTGTTGACGAAGGGCACGGATCTCTCCCACCAACTCTCTCAACAAAGCAGGGGTCTCATCCTGGACCCCAACCTGAGGTGGGTCAACAAAGAACCCCTCGACCATCGACTCAATCGCACAGGAGGTGGCTCCACGGAACCTCGCCCGCGGCCCCGACCTCCACGATCGCGGCCACCACGACCACGTCCTCTACCCCTCGGCATAGCTATCAACCACAATCAACAATACACAATGAGCTCAAAGATCAAACTAAAATCATCCATCAATGAACAACATAACGGAAGCGTAAAAACTATATTCGTACCTCTCTCTAACCTACTGTGCACTAGTGTGTCAAATTTTAGGTTAGTTAACCATTAGCAAATTTTAGTTGATTTTCTAAACTAAAACAAATTTTAACAATTTTAGTTTGCCTATGTTGTTAATCTATTCACCACGGACCTAAAGCCCGCTCTGATACCAACTGTAACACCCCAGCCCAACACTGAGCCTAGAATGCCACCACACTACACTTTCAACTAATAATTATCGACACACTATAAAATTACATCAAGAAATCATCAATAAACATATCCAAGGATCACAAACGAACATGCATAATTATGGTTCAAACGATAATAAATAAGCAAAGGGAATTATAACCAGATAAATAATCCAAAATAGCATCAACCAATGAATCCAAATTAATAAAGCAAATAGTCTAGTCCAAATGATGTCCTAAACTTTATTCAACCTCTAACATGTCCAAGTGTAATCCAATTCTGAATGAAAAGATTATGAAGGTAAATGATCATGTGTTGCCCATGTGCCCTACTCGCTCTCAGTTACGACGTCCTCGAAGATCACCTAAAGACAACAATAGAGCAAGGGTGAGTCCACGACTCAGCAAACACATCCATAAACAACGTACAATAATAAATCAACAGCATTCAATAACTTCATTATCATCACAGGCACTTCCATTAATATTCTCATGCTGTTAACTTCTCTTTGATTCACATCCATTAATCTCATGTATCAATGCAATTCTAATCTACATGTCCACATGCACTTCTTTCGCGTATACCGGTATAGCATGAGTGAATGCTCGCGACAACATTCACTCTCAAGCCCGTTCCTCCATAAGGATCGGGGACCTCCTCCACTCCCGTGGAGTTGTGATCATTCATGATCACCTTCTCATATGCAATGATGCTTATGAATGCAAACATGCAAACTCCATCATAAACATCATATCCAACTTTTCATCATGTTTATCAACAAAGATATAACCATGTCATTCCATTGTTTGCAATTAAATAAAATAAAAGCACAACAATAATGGTAATAGAAGATAAAGAATCACAGTATTCATCATTGAACGCTGTCTACCATGCACTTGCCTTTACTAGTTGCGACGCACTTGGCTAGCAGACGGCAACAAGTACGACGCCTCTCCTACATTAAATACACAAATTTCAACACCAGCTACAGCATCATAAGAATAACAATCAATCGACATCGCTCCTACACGTCCCCAAATATACCACGTTACGCCGGTATCGAAAAGTTACCCATAGCTGTCTTAGTACTAAAACGAACGTAACTTTTGACTCGAAAGTCCGATCACCACAAACCACCCCATTCTGGATTCTTCATAAAATTATCCACATTTTCTTAGATTACAAAGACTTCTAATTAAATCATCTAACCCTCCGTATTTAGCCCAGAAAGCCGATCTGTCCGCTTCGGAACAGCAGTCTTACTAAATTCATAACTTTTGTTTTACTCAACCAAAATTCGCGTTCTCAGATTCTACAGAACCATTGGACAATTATCTACAACTTTCATGTAGATCAAAAACTCTAATTAAGCTATTTTCTATTTTTAATCCGCAGTCTACCAAAACAGCGCCGAAAGACGACAACCGTAAAAACAGCGGTCTTCCGAAAATCATAACTCGAATTATACTTGTCCGATTGACATGATGAAATATGCTATAGAAAGATATCAAAATTATCTACAATTAACCAGTAGATGAGATTTCCAAAATTTGCCATTAAGGTAACCGAACAAATCGTACAACAGAACAGCAGGTTAACCTCGACTAAAAATTTCTAAAATCGCTCTCTAATTAATCCCAATTCTAACATCTAGCTAAATTAGCAAAATATAGAGGTAACTGAATTATAGATCGTTACTCACAACAAAACCGAGATGTTAACTTCCACCTAAATCCTCCACGCGAAGCGAGGCTCGCTTCGGCTCGGCCAAGCAGTGGTCGCCGGTTCGTGTGCAAGAAGAGCAACGCGGCGCGCATGCGATCAATCGGCTCGGCAGCGCCGTGCAAAGAACGCAACAACGCAAAGAAAGAAAACGCAATAAGAAGCGAGCCTGGCAGCTCGCAGAGCTCGGCGGAAGGCACAGCAGATCGGCTCGGCGCCACAGATCGGCGGCGAGCTTGGCGCTTCCAGCGGCGTCGGTTACCGAAAGAAAGAAGCGATCCACGCAATGATCGGAAGCAAGAAGAAGAATCTCCACGCGGGCCAAGAAGAATAAAGCGGCTAGCATAAAGAAATGGCAAGCGTAGCAGAAGAAGACTGCAACAGCAAAGACAAAGAAGAGTTTTTTTACGGCGCGGCGCAAGTCTCCAGGGGAAAGAAAAAGAAGCTGGCGGCGGTGGAAAAACAAAAGAATAGGCTAGGGTTTCTAGAAAAACCACAATTCATTTATATAACTCTAAAAACAATTCCGAAATTCTATTTTTATATACTAATTAATTTAATTGCACACAGGCCCTTAAAAACGTTAATAATATTTATTTATTATTACCATTTATTTTTTTCAGAATATTACATTCTACCCCCCTTAACGGAATTTGACCCCGAATTCTACTCGCCGTTCTACTCCAAGAAAAAACTATACTGCTGAAATTAAACAACAAAATAACACGTACCCGACGTGAACAACTCCGGGTATTGCTCGCGCATGCGAGACTCCAACTCCCAAGTCGCCTCTCTCGATCGATCGTCCACAAAGACCTTGACGATACCAACGTCTTGTGCCTCAAAGACTCGCTCCGACCTCTCCGATCGCGCACGGACGCGACTCAACTGTGAGGTCTTGCTCAATAGTCACGGCTCTAATGAAATCTTATGCTCGGTCTCTCAAAACTTTCTCAAAGATCGAGACATGAAACACATTATGAACTCCACGCATGGACTCGAGCAGATCCAAGTGGTAGGCTAACTTCCCAATTCTTGCAATAATCGAGAACGGTCCAACGTACTCGGGCTAAGCTTCCTTTGGTACCAAACCGAACAATACCTTTAGTGGGAGACACTCTCAAGAGCACTGGTCACCCACCGCAAACTCCAAGTCACGCCTCAAATCAAGATAACTTTTTCGTCTACTCGAGCCGCCAACAAATTACGCCTCACCATGGCCACACGCTCAACGGTCTTCAATCGGTCCCGACCTAAAATCGCCTTCTCTCCAATCGCATCCCAAAGAAAGCGGCGATCGCACCTCCGCCCATAGAGAACCTCAAATGGCGCGGCTCTAATCTTCGAATGGTAACTATTATTATAAGCAAACTCTGCAAGTGGCAACTGGTCCTCCCAACTACTCTTCCAAGACAAAACGCAAGATCGCAACATGTCCTCCAAAGTCTGAATAGTACGCCTGATCGCCCATCTGCGTGGGTGAAACGCAGACTAAGGCGGGTGTGTGCCCAATGCACTCGCAGACTCTCCGTAACTTGAGACAAACTTGGCCCCTCGTCGTAAATGATGGTCTTTGGCACACCATGCAGTCTTACTATCTCACGCACATAAATAGGAGCTAGATCACTCGCTGAATTTGTCGTGCGAATAGGGATGAAGTGCGCAGACTTGCTGAATCGATCCACCACTACCCAAACTGCATCCTTCCCTCGCGGCGAACGAGGTAACGCCACCACAAAGTCCATAGAGATATCATCCCAAGGCCACTGGGGAACCTCCAAAGGCTGCAACAACCCTGCAGGACGCTTGTGTTCAGCTTTCACTTGCTGACAAACACCACAAGAAGCCACATAATTAGCAATGTCCACCTTCATTCTTTTCCACCAAAAATTCTGTTTCAGATCTCGATACATCTTAGTCTCACCAGGATGAACAGTGTACGGAGTGCGATGTGCCTCCCTCAAGATATCATCCTTGACCTCCGCCTTTTGTGGCACGCAAAGGCGACCTTTAAACCTCAAAGCACCAAAATCATCCATACTAAAATCACCCTCTTTACCCTCATCCAGACGCTTCCTAACCTCCTGTAATAGCCGGTCACTCTGCTGTGCTTCCCGCACACGATCTGGAATAGCTGACTCAAGAATCAACTGTGTCTCAACATGTGTTGTGCCCGCATAACAATAAGATATTCCCATGCGATCAAAATCAGCAATAAGGCAATCTAGAGTAGCGGGAGTCGCCTTGCGACTAAGAGCATCAGCAACTACATTGGCCTTGCCTGGATGATACTGAATAGTAAGATCATAGTCCTTGATCAACTCCAACCACCTCCTTTGCCTCAAATTCAGATCCTTCTGAGTGAAGATATATTTGAGACTCTTGTGATCTGTGAAAATATCACAAGGCTCGCCAGATAGATAATGCCTCCAAATCTTGAGAGCAAAGACAACCGACCAACTCCAAATCATGAGTGGGATAATTCGCTCGTGCTTCTTTAACTGTCTCGACGCATAAGCAATCACCTTACCGCCTTGCATGAGAACACGGCCAAGACCCACTCGAGATGCATCCAAAAGATCGTGAATCGCTTCCCCGGCTCGGGAAGAGTGAGAATAGGAGAGGTCACCAACCTCTCTTTCAAAGTGCAGAAACTGCGCTCACACTCATCAGTCCACTAGAATCTCATACCTTTCTGAGTAAGCTGAGACATCGGTTTGGCAATGATAGAGAAATCCTGCACAAAACGCCGATAATAACCAGCCAATCCCAAGAAACTCCTCACCTCCTTCACATTAGTCGGCCTCTTCCAATCCACCACTGTGGAGACCTTACTAGGATCAACAGCAATGCCCTGAGGGTTAATCACATGACCCAGAAAACCCACTTCTGAAATCCAGAACTCACACTTCTTCAACTTAGCATAGAACTTGTGGTCTCTCAAAGTATCTAAGACCAGCCTCAAATGCCGCTCATGATCCTCATTAGTCTTGGAATAGATAAGAATATCATCAATGAACACCACCACGAAATCATCAAGATACTCGTGCAACATGTTGTTCATAGTCTCCATAAAAATGGCAGGTGCATTAGTCAATCCAAAAGACATAACTTTATATTCATAATGCCCATACCTGGTGGAGAAAGCAGTCTTCTCTACATCTCGCCACGCACACGGATTTGATTATACCGATCGAGATCGATCTTGGAGAATACTTGAGCTCCATTCAACCGATCAAACAAGTCCTCAATGCGGGCAATGGATATTTGTTCTTGATTGTGACTGCATTAAGCGCACGGTAATCAATACACATACGCCAACTCCCATCCTTCTTCTCTGTGAATGTAACAGAGCTCCCCATGGCGATACACTACGCCGATCAAACCTTTAGCCAACAAATCATCCAATCGCTTCTTCAACTCGTCCCAAACGGACGTGCTAGTCGATATGGAGACATCGAGATGGGACGAGTACGGAACAAGATCAATGCGAAACTCCACGCCTCGCGCAGTGGCAAACCCTAAGCTCACCGGGAACACATCCGGTAATCACTAACCACCGAATCTCCTCAATCTGCGAAGCCACACTCGGTTTCTCAAAGAAGAGCTAAAGAAGCCCTGGCCATCGCGCGACGACCCGGAACATCCCACCAACATTGAAAGAGAGCGCGAGGCGCACTCCTGAAAAGTCAAAGTCTCCCGCACGAGGTGCGCACGAGATTCTCTACGTAAACAAGATATCACGGCTCGATAAGAGTGCAACCAATCCATACCCAAGATAACGTCGAACGGCTCCATTTGAATAACTATCAAATTCGCCGTGAACTTCTCTCCATCAATAATAATAGAACATCCAGGACAAACAGTAGAACTAGCAATAATACCCCCAGGAGAACTAACCAACACCGACTGAGAAATCCACTGCATACTCAAGTTCGCTCTCCTAGCAAACGCCGTCGAAACAAACGAAAAGGTAGCCCCTGAATCAAAAAGGACTAAAGCATCAAATGAATCCACAAGCAAAGTACCTGTCACCACGTCAGGACGACCCGCAGACTCTGCAGTAGGCATGGCGTACACTCCAGGTGGCGCCATGGCGAAAGAAGACGACGGCGGGGCGGCGAGAGCCCCAACCATCTGCGGCGGCGGTGCAGGTAAAGCCGGTCGTGCAACCTGAAGCGGTGCCGAAGGTGGCGGCTGCCAGTAGTACCCTACTGGAGGCGCCCAAGCTGAAGGAAATGGCAGCGCTGGAGGAGTAGTCATCATCTGGAAAGATCCTCGAGCAGGACCCACTGAAGAAGAAGATGGCACAGGCTCCCACTTGATCACACTAGCGGGGTTCTGGCGACACACCCGCTCCTTGTGACCCGGTCGGCCACACTGACGGCAATCTCCCGTCCAGGTGCACTCAGCAGCGCGGTGTCCATCACCGCACTTAAAGCAAAGCATGCCCTGCCCTGGGACAGGACGAAGAGCTGGAGTACCTGCAAAGGAACGAGGCACCGAAGAAGAGAACGGCCTCGACTGCTTAGACTTGAAGGACTGCGGTCCTCCCTTGAATTTCTTGAAAGCAGGTCGCTGAATAGACCCACTTCCCTCACTAGAGCTCCTCTTCTGGTCACCACCAGAAGCTACCATCCACTAGAGGCTTGTCGCCTTTGTGAGTCATCTCCAACTCCATGCCCCTAGCTTGCTCCACAACAGAGCTGTAGTCATGGAGTGGAGTAGCTCCCAACACATGTCGGTACTCAGAATTGAGACCCCGACGGAACCTCTTGGCCTTCTGAAGATCATCGTTCGCTACTGAAGGGACAAAGCGAACCAAGTTGTTGAACTCACCTCATACTCAAGAATAGACCTCTTCCCCGAGCAAAGGTCGTCAAGGCAACCTCCATCTTCTCAACAAAAGAATAGGGTAGAACTTTCCCTTGAACTCGATCAACAAAGTCCTCCCAAGTGATCGCCCTTGAGTGGCGGTCCTCAAGACAACACGCCCTCCCACCAAATATCCGCTTGCCCTTTCGGTGAAAGGCTACAAAACGGACCCTCCGAGGTGAAGGCATCTCTAAAGCTCCAAGCGCCTCTCCATGTAGCGCAACCATCCGCTACTCGACCGGTGTGCCCGACCGTCAAACGAATCCAACCTCAACCCCATCCACTCAAGTGACATCCGCGCCTCAGAACCGGTGGATGTGCGACAGAGCAACAACAGATGCGCGCAGAATAGTGGTGCGGCGCGCTGTTGACGAAGGGCACGGATCTCTCCCACCAACTCTCTCAACAAAGCAGGGGTCTCATCCTGGACCCCAACCTGAGGTGGGTCAACAAAGAACCCCTCACCATCGACTCAATCGCACAGGAGGTGGCTCCACGGAACCTCGCCCGCGGCCCCGACCTCCACGATCGCGGCCACCACGACCACGTCCTCTACCCCTCGGCATAGCTATCAACCACAATCAACAATACACAATGAGCTCAAAGATCAAACTAAAATCATCCATCAATGAACAACATAACGGAAGCGTAAAAACTATATTCGTACCTCTCTCTAACCTACTGTGCACTAGTGTGTCAAATTTTAGGTTAGTTAACCATTAGCAAATTTTAGTTGATTTTCTAAACTAAAACAAATTTTAACAATTTTAGTTTGCCTATGTTGTTAATCTATTCACCACGGACCTAAAGCCCGCTCTGATACCAACTGTAACACCCCAGCCCAACACTGAGCCTAGAATGCCACCACACTACACTTTCAACTAATAATTATCGACACACTATAAAATTACATCAAGAAATCATCAATAAACATATCCAAGGATCACAAACGAACATGCATAATTATGGTTCAAACTATAATAAATAAGCAAAGGGAATTATAACCAGATAAATAATCCAAAATAGCATCAACCAATGAATCCAAATTAATAAAGCAAATAGTCTAGTCCAAATGATGTCCTAAACTTTATTCAACCTCTAACATGTCCAAGTGTAATCCAATTCTGAATGAAAAGATTATGAAGGTAAATGATCATGTGTTGCCCATGTGCCCTACTCGCTCTCAGTTACGACGTCCTCGAAGATCACCTAAAGACAACAATAGAGCAAGGGTGAGTCCACGACTCAGCAAACACATCCATAAACAACGTACAATAATAAATCAACAGCATTCAATAACTTCATTATCATCACAGGCACTTCCATTAATATTCTCATGTTGTTAACTTCTCTTTGATTCACATCCATTAATCTCATGTATCAATGCAATTCTAATCTACATGTCCACATGCACTTCTTTCGCGTATACCGGTATAGCATGAGTGAATGCTCGCGACAACATTCACTCTCAAGCCCGTTCCTCCATAAGGATCGGGGACCTCCTCCACTCCCGTGGAGTTGTGATCATTCATGATCACCTTCTCATATGCAATGATGCTTATGAATGCAAACATGCAAACTCCATCATAAACATCATATCCAACTTTTCATCATGTTTATCAACAAAGATATAACCATGTCATTCCATTGTTTGCAATTAAATAAAATAAAAGCACAACAATAATGGTAATAGAAGATAAAGAATCACAGTGTTCATCATTGAACGCTGTCTACCATGCACTTGCCTTTACTAGTTGCGACGCACTTGGCTAGCAGACGGCAACAAGTACGACGCCTCTCCTACATTAAATACACAAATTTCAACACCAGCTATAGCATCATAAGAATAACAATCAATCGACATCGCTCCTACACGTCCCCAAATATACCACGTTACGCCGGTATCGAAAAGTTACCCATAGCTGTCTTAGTACTAAAACGAACGTAACTTTTGACTCGAAAGTCCAATCACCACAAACCACCCCATTCTGGATTCTTCATAAAATTATCCACATTTTCTTAGATTACAAAGACTTCTAATTAAATCATCTAACCCTCCGTATTTAGCCCAGAAAGCCGATCTGTCCGCTTCGGAACAGCAGTCTTACTAAATTCATAACTTTTGTTTTACTCAACCAAAATTCGCGTTCTCAGATTCTACAGAACCATTGGACAATTATCTACAACTTTCATGTAGATCAAAAACTCTAATTAAGCTATTTTCTATTTTTAATCCGCAGTCTACCAAAACAGCGCCGAAAGACGACAACCGTAAAAACAGCGGTCTTCCGAAAATCATAACTCGAATTATACTTGTCCGATTGACATGATGAAATATGCTATAGAAAGATATCGAAATTATCTACAATTAACCAGTAGATGAGATTTCCAAAATTTGCCATTAAGGTAACCGAACAAATCGTACAACAGAACAGCAGGTTAACCTCGACTAAAAATTTCTAAAATCGCTCTCTAATTAATCCCAATTCTAACATCTAGCTAAATTAGCAAAATATAGAGGTAACAGAATTATAGATCGTTACTCACAACAAAACCGAGATGTTAACTTCCACCTAAATCCCTCCACGCGGAAGCAGGGGCTCCGCTCGGCTCGGCGCGCAGGTGGTCGCTGGTTCGGTGCACAGCAGCAGGCAACGCGGCGCGCATGCGATCAATCGGCTCGGCGGCGCTGCAAAGAACGCGCAAGAAAGAAAACGCAATAGCAAGAAGAAGAGCCTGGCGGCTCGCAGCTCGGCGATGCACAACAGATCGGCTCGGCGTCACAGATCAGCGGCATAGCCTTCTTGGCGCTTCAAGCGGCGTCTTACCGAAAGCAAAGAAGCGATCCACGCAATGATCGGAAGCAAGAAGAAGAATCTCCACGCGGCCAAGAAGAAGAAAGCGGCTAGCACAAAGACCAAGCAAAGCAGAAGAAGACTGCTGGCAACAAAGACAAAGAAGAGCTTTTTCGGCGCGGCGCAAGTCTCCAGGGGAAAGAAAAAGAAGCTGGCGGCGGTGGAAAAACAAAAGAATAGGCTAGGGTTTCTAGAAAAACCACAATTCATTTATATAACTCTAAAAACAATTCCGAAATTCTATTTTTATATACTAATTAATTTAATTGCACACAGGCCCTTAAAAACGTTAATAATATTTATTTATTATTACCATTTATTTTTTTCAGAATATTACACTTCCTTTATTCTATATTTATTATCTCTGGATGAGAGGAAGGCGTGATTCCTTGATGAATCCATTGTCAAAGGGGGAGAAGATGTGTTAAATGAGAAGAGAAGATGTGTTAATGAGAATATATTTCTTTGCTAGGGGAGAAGTTTGTACAAAGGGGAGAAACTGAAAATTTGAAAATTGAGGATCATAGTGAGGGGGAGTTCTTGAGTTGCACTCTTATTGTCTTGTTGAATATTCTGAACTTGAATTGCATTCTTTTATACTCACAATGATCATAGGTCAATTGAACAATTGTCCTTTCATATGGACCTCATGTGAGAATTTTGACCCTTTTCTGGAAATCAAAGTTTTTATGCTTTCTTTTGCCTTGTCTCACATGCCTATACTATTCTGATGCCAGCTTGGTCATTTTCATTGCTTTTTCTTGCTTATGGACCAAGTTGTGCCTTTGTGCGAAAACTGCGAGTAAACTCATTTTCAAACCTCTTACTTACATTTTTCGGATAATTGCCAATGTGTTCATCAAGGGGAGATTGTGGATTTCATGGGGATATGTTCGGATCTTAGGATGATGTGACAATTGGCAATGGCGTTTACGGTTTGTCGCTTCACGTGTTTTCGACAAAGTTTCGAGCTTATCGACAGGGCGGTCCGACCGGTCCTAGCACGGTGGTCCGATCGGTCCCAAATCGGTCGGACCGGCCATGTAGGGCGGTCGGACCGCGGTGACCTAAAAGTGGTCAAAACGTCTTTGGGCCAAAAATAGGTGTTGTAGGCAAGTGAGGGATCCCAATGCACTTGGTCTCATGATTTTGGAGTCTTGAAGAAGTTCTATTGGATTTAAGTTTTGAAGGTTTCGGTTTTGAGGGTATGAAATTGGCTAAGTCTCGGTGGCGGTCCGACCGCTCACGAGGAGCGGTCCGACCGGCGAAGGCGGTCCGACCGCTCACGAGGAGCGGTCGGACCGATATCCACTTGATCATCGGCCAACTTCGTGGCGATGCTGTTTTGTTAGGTCAAGTACATGGGTTCCATGGCATATGTTTTGCATGATGCATGTTTTGACTAACATGGGTCAAGTTGTGAAGAACTTGTTCCCAAATTCGTGTTTGCTTGTCTATGGTTGTGCAGGTAGCTTGGTGGTCAACGACGGTCAACGGCGAGGAGGATCGGGACTAGACTTGGAGAGTTGAGGTCCAGAATGATCGACGATGCCGGGTGAGGTCAATGACTCAAGCGTGACGCAAGATGGACAAGGGTGACCTATTGGCAAATCCATGACGCATGGTGAAGCGGTTTAGGTCAAAAGTTAAAGACGGCGCTTTGCGAAGCGTGTGTGTGTGACCCGTTTGTTAGTGGGCCTTAACGGGAGCCCAATGGAGTCAAACCCTAGGAGTCTAGGCCTCCACTATAAATAGGGGGAGGTGGTGGCTGCACCACCTAGCTCTTTTCTCTCTCGCCTTTTTATGTTTCAAAACCCTAATTGTCTTTAGGGGAGTTGAGGTGGAGGCTAGGGCTCTTAATGGTTTGTGGTGAATTTCGTGATCCTTGATTGTCTCTTGATCCATGATGGTGTGGATGTAATCCAAAGATCAATCACGAAATCAATCTATGCAAGGTTTGCTTGAGATAAGTCTCTTTTCGTTCTTGCTTTCAATTTCGTGTTTTTAGGGCTTTCTTTGATCCGCGAGTTTGTGATTGATTCTTTCACGTGAATTAGCTTGTTGTGATATGTGTGAATCTATCTAGCATCATCTTGATCATCAATCACTCACGAACAAGCATTAGGATCAAGTTTTCGTTCTTGCCCGGTTTTAGACCTTCTGTTAATCAATTGACAATTGCTCAAGATCGTTCCAAGAATTATTATAATATTCGATTGGAATAGGTCCTCAATAGCATAGAGAAGGTGTGTGCAAAGTTTCGTGAAGTTTAGAGTTGAGAATCAAAAGTTAGACCTAATTGCAACTTCGTCATCGGGCTGATTTTACTGTTTCAGATCGGTTCTGTAGACTGCCGGTCCGACCGCCCGTCACCACCGGTTCGACCGATTTCGGAGCGGTCCGACCGCCCGGCAATCGGTCCGACCGGTTCAGTACAGAGGTCAGACCGCCAGTACTTGTGTTGCTTTGATTCTTGCTGATTTTTGTCGCATTGCTTAGGGGTTTAATTGGATTCAATACTAGTCTTCCGCTGTACTGGTATATTGATCTTCATAGCTTTCTAATAGCTACTGGAGTGAAATTGTATTGAGTTCATAATTTGTGAAAAAGTGAGCGTGCTCCTATTCACCCCCCCTCTAGTCGCCTTTACGGTCCAACAATTTCAGTTGTTGCATTCCATTACATGCAACTAACTTGTGTAGCATCCTTGATATATTATGTTGTGTGGGAATGCATACTCATACTTGTTTACACATTTTGTTGAATGCCATGTGTCTTTTCCACTAATGTGTGTTATTCATTCATACCATGAGAAATCATCATATTCATTCATAAAATTCATTATGACCACGGAAGTGGATTCTTTTGGTAAGTCCCATCAATTCCAGTATGGGCATTTGAAAGACCCATCAATTCCAGCATGGGCATTTGAAAACCCACCATTCCAATGTGGGTAGTGTTGACCACCATTCCAATGTGGCAACTTGGACACCCGTATGAAACGTTCTTCATACGGTGATTGGGTCCCCGTACTTTGTGAAGTACGGGCTTAAGTGAACACCGACGGGTGTATCACTCGCTATACCGGTATAAGATGTGATTAGTCCATTCCTTCAATGCATTCTTTCATTCCATCCATTCATGTATTCATTCCATTCAATCATATATGTGTTCCAAGATTTGTTCGTAATTCAACTGGATTGTGTTGTCCACTCTATATTTGATTATTCTTGTATGTACTTGCTGAGTCTTCGACTCACCCTTGCTTTGTATGTTTTAATTAGGTAATAGAGGAGAAGACAAGGTGATTTGGTGGGGTAGTTCGGCACACTGCACTTCACTTTTATTCAATCAGAATAATTATTATTACCTTTCAGTCAAGCCAACTTGTTAAATAAATTTTCAGATTTGTAATAATCCAACTTTGGTATTGCTTGACTGTTCGTGGTATTATATCTGTTTATCCATTCATTTCCATGAATCTGGTGATCGTTTATTGTCATTCTTTAGAAATTATTGTTGATTGAATCTGTATAATCCAGCTTTAATGCTATTCTTAGTAGTTTGATAGTTTTGCGTGACATCTTGGCTTCCGAATAGCTAGAGTGTTACAGAAGTAGAGGTGAAGTTGAAAGCACTTCGCACTGATAGGGGAGGTGAATTTGCATCAAATGAATTCGTAGTCTATTGCGAAGAGAAGGGGGTCAGAAGATACTTGACTGCCCCATACTCTCTTCAACAGAACGAAGTTGTCGAGCGAAGAAATCAAACTATGATCGCCATGGCACGAAGCATGATGAAGAGCATGAAGATGCCCAACATGTTCTGGGGAGAGGTCATGATGACTACAGTGTACATGCTGAACAGAGCCCCAACCAAGAGTGTGGTTGGCATGATGCCTTATGAAGCTTGGTACAAATAGAAGCCGATAGTGCATCATCTACGAACTTTCAGGTGCATCCTCATGTAAAGAAAGTTGGCAGTTATCTCGGCAAGCTCGCTAATCGTAGTTCATCGATGGTGTTTATTGGGTATGAAATTGGCTCAAAGGCTTACCGCACCTATGAACCCACCACCAAGAAATATATGTGACGCGAGATGTAGTATTTGCAGAAGAAAAGGCATGGGACTGGAGTACAGAGCACGAGGCAAATCAAACTATTTCGAAAGAAGTATTTTCCATGGACTATGATCAAGTTGCTGCAGTTGGTATTGACAAGGACGTCGATGAACTAGAAGATCAGCAAGTTCTTTCTACTCCAGCGCCGACAACGAAAATCCAAGCATTGGGAGAAGAAACATCCCAGGCCTCAACGGACTCAGCATCTCGAGTATCACCGATCACACCTCTAGAAATTTCGGTGATTGACGCTGCAACGGACCCAACATGGGGAGCTCTAGTTAGAATGTGCACTTTTCAAGACTTCTATGATGCTACCAAGCAGATTCAAGATGACTTTAGTGGTCTCTATTTGCTTGGTGCAGGAGAACCGGCTACCTTCCAAGAAGCTGAGGGGGAGGAAAGCTGGCAGCACGCAATGCAGGAAGAGATGGAGTCAATTCGCGGCAATAATACATGGAGCTTGGTAGACCTCCCTACTGGACATCGAGCAATAGGTCTTAAGTAGGTCTATAAAGGAAAGAAAAACCCATAAGCGACTATGGTAAAACACAAAGCACGCTTAGTCGCAAAAGGATACATGCAAAAACAAGGCATTGATTTCGAGGAAGTGTTTGCTCCAGTTGCTAGGATGGAGACAGTGAGATTACTAATCGCTCTAGCTGCTCAAGAAGGATGGCAACTGTATCATATGGATGTCAAGTTAGCATTTCTTAATGGGGAATGAGAAGAACTATATGTAAGTCAACCTCCTAGTTTTATTAAAGAAGAAAGTGAACATAAGGTACTAAAACTATATAAACCTTTGTATGGTTTGCGACAAGCCCCTAGAGCTTAGAATTCCAAGTTGGATAACACTTTGATGTCACTTGGATTTCAGAGAAGCCCACTTGAGCATGTTGTATACAAGAAAGGAAGAGATAAAAATTGTCTTCTAGTTTTCGTGTATGTGGATGACTTGGTGATTACAGGAGTTTATGAAGAAGAGATTGTGAAATTCAAGAAACAAATGAAGAAGCTATTCAAGATGAGTGATGATGACTTGGCATCGAAGTACATCAAACGCCAAGTGGGATCTCACTTTGTCAGGAAGCATATGGAAAGAAAATTCTTGAAAAATGTGGCATGGGTGATTGTAATTAAGTACAAATTCTGATGGAAGCAAGATTCAAATTAAGCAAGAAAAGCTCATCACCATTGGTTGATCAAACCATGTATAGAAGCATTGTTGGGAGCCTGAGGTATCTTACAAACACAAGACAAGACCTAGCTTATTCGGTTGGGATTGTGAGCTGGTACATGGAATCCCCGACAACTGAACATATGGCTATAGTGAAGCACATATTAAGGTATGTCAAAGGCACACTTAATTTAGGCTGTTTTTACAAAAAAAAATGGAGAGAAGCTGCACTTGGCGGGTTGTAGTGATAGTGATATGGGCAGAGATATTGATGATTGGAAGAGCACAACTAGAGTCACATTCTATTTGGCTTCTAGTCTGATCAGCTGGCTGTCACAAAAACAAAAAGTTGTTGCATTATCATCATGTGAAGCTGAGTACATAGCAGCCGCAACAAGTCAGGATATTTGGTTAGAGCGTCTCCTTGGTGAGCTCATTAACTGAAACCCTGGAGAGGTAATACTCAACATTGACAATAAGTCTGCTATCTCCTTGTGTAAGAATCCAGTACATCATGTTAGAAGCAAGCATATCGATAATAGATTTCATTACATCAGGGAGTGTGTGGAAAACAAGAAGGTTCTGGTTGAGTATGTTAGCACAAATGATTAGCTTGCAAATATTCTAACCAAGCCTTTGGGAAGACTCAAATTCTTGTAGATGAGAGAGAATTGGAATGCAAGTTGTGAAGAAAACACAATTAGCTTAGGGAGGTGAATGTTGATTTTAGTTGTGTCACAATTGGTTTCTTTTCTATTTTAGAGTTGTTTTTGGATTGTCAATGTATTAGGCAATTCTGAAATTGTTTTGCATAGCAAATTTAGATGCTTTGCATCATATACAGAGTCTAAAGATTCAATGTTAGATTCGGTTTAGGAAACAGAGTTTGTTTCAGCAAAACTGAACTTTGCCGGAACTAGAACAGTATGTAACTTAGTTGTTAATAAAAGCAAGCAGAAAATAGAAAATGTTGTAGACTTTTGTAGCGTAAATTCCTGAGTATTCTGATATTTCATTTTAGTTCTTCCATCGTGATTTCATTTTAGTTCTTCCACCGTGATTTTGTTTTAGTTCTGGGTCTAAATTCCGACATCCCCTACCTCTGCAACACCCAATTGTCGTCCCTCGGTCGATGATTGCAGTCCGCCACCAAGGTATGTGGCCGAGGTTGCTGGAGAACGCCGCCACCGTCCAGCTTGTTTGGGGTTCCTTTCTCCATATCAGTGCAAAACAAAAGCCCCATTTGTTGCTTTCATCGTCTTTTGCTACCGTATGTTATTAATTTGGTGTTGATTGGCGAGCCTAACAAATTCTTGCTTCTTCCTCTTAGATGGAATTGAGCTCTATTTTTTTAGATTGATGGAATTAGACTCTTCGTTAGATGGTTTAGTAGGAATCTGCCTCCAAAAATTAATTTGATTGATTAAATCTCTTGGATGGCAGCAAGATGCAAGGAGAATATTTTTGGTTTGGAACAAAGGCATCATCCATGGGCAAAACAACAAAACAACTTAAACCTTCCTTGCCTTGTCTTGCTACATCTAGGGAGGGTTTCATAATGCAAAAATATGACAATTCTGTAGCTTTTTAATTTTTTTGTACATTAAAAAATAGTACACCGAACTACGCCGTTATATTTTGTTGCCCGATAACAACATGTCCAACCACCCGTTCTTCGAGAGCACATGATCCTATCCACCCATTTGTCAGCATCCTCCAGAGTTAATTTATGCTCTATTACTATCTCCCACAGCGCTCGATATCTGTCAGTTCCTACCGAAGTTACTTCCCATCATGCATTCATGTAACACCTCAGCTTAACCAAAGCCCAAGATGTCACTTACAACTACAATCGCTACCAATTTTAACCAATAATCAGGTATTACCAACATCTAGACCTCAAGAAATAACATTCAATCATATGTTAAACATAAATTTCAACAACATGTTGTGTTATAAATTGAATTTAAATTGGACCAAATAATTACCAAATGCATCCTAAATAAGTTTACTCTAAGAAACACATCAACTAACAATAATATGAACCAAAAGGAACTAAAGGAATCCACTAATTGACCAATTATTACAATATAAAATGCTAAATTGCTCATGACCAAAAATGCTGAAATGCTAGGTGGAGTGAAGATCTACAAAAGTGCATAATTTTCATGCTCTATTTCCACCCAATGCATGTCACTTTCAACGATCACCTAAAACAACAATAAGCAAGAGTGAGTCCTCGACTTAGCAAGTACAAAGCAAAATAGTAAATGAGGCATCATCTCAACAACAATATGTTCTCATTATCTCAAATCTCATTTTCACTTTTCATGAATGCAATGCAAACTCATGCTCATGTCACAACTTAACTTCTGCTTATACCGGTATAGCGGAGTGTAATACCCGTCAGTGTTCACTCATGCCCGCATTCTTAAGTGCGGGGACCAATTTTCTGTCCTTTTTATACGGGAACCTCATTACCCATATCTTACATATGGGGATCTCATCTCACTCCCGTGGGTCAAATCATTCCATCATGAATGCTCAACATACAATGCAATTAATAATAATAATTATTATCATCATCATCATTATCAAGTTATCTAAAGCATATGAGCAATATAAAATTGGCATATTTCACATGAATAGTCATGACAAGCATTCATTTAACCAAATAATAATTTCAAACATTCAAATACCATTCTACCATACACTTGCCTTTCTAGCTGTGATGACCGGGATAATTTGAAGGTGACACCAATCCTGAAGCCACTCCGCCTGCAGTAAGCACCCAACTCATGAATACAGGTTGCAGCAATAGAAATCAACACTTAATCAACAACGCTCCTATGAGTTCTCCAATTCCACAACTTTCGCTCATTGCCGAATAATCTCCCCTTCTATCCCGGCACTAAAATTGTCATAACTTTAATCCCTACATCGAAACATGGTAAATCATACCATTTCTAGAATCTATACAAAATTTCCTACAATTTATCAGGTGATCAAAAATCCATATTAAATAATAATAAACCCCATTTTTAACCCAGAACAAGTGTGTTATCTTCTGGACAGCAGATTTAACATTTTTATATCTTTTAATATACATATGCAAAAATATTGAATCATGACTTTTTCAGAAACTACAGGAAATTATCTACCTTTTCCTAGTTATGCCAAAAATTCAATTCTACCAACAATTCAGTCAAATTAATGTTTTCCCACGACTGTGCCCAACAGCAACCCAGTTCTGGACTGGTGTCCCAAAAATCTATGAAAACCTTAAGAAATTACCTACCATTTTTAAGTAGATAAAAACCCCAGATTATTTTATCTTCTATTTTTAATCTACAAATTAATACGTGCTGCTAAAATGTTGTTAGAATCTGGACAACAACCTTCCGAAGGCTGTGATCTTTTCACTCGCTACTCCGTTTTTAATGATTCGCACCTTCCTGGACCGAACTTCAATTCCAAACCTAAATACCCCTAATCGCCCCCGCAATATTCTGCTCTAAACCTGACGAATCTGGACAGAAAATCAGCCACCCTTCCCCTTGACCAAACATTCTAAAAAATAGAATAGAGATTAATCTAGGACAAATCTAAGGGTTTCAGATAGTACCCTCAGAGATCATGAAGTCAAATCACGAATTCCCACGAGTTCCTTCCCTCTTTCTTCCTCTTTTCCTTCTCCTCTCTTCCCCCTTCCTTCTCTTGCTTCTTTGGCCAGCAGCAATGGCTGCAAGGGGAGGAGGCAGTAGGGGAGGGGTTGCAGGAGGGTGGTGACTGGGAGGGGGAGAGGTGGAGGTGCAAGGGCAGGGGGCGGCTTAGGGTTGCTGCTACCCCCTTTTGTCCCCGTAAAGGCTGGTCCAATTGGGTCGAGTCGTCGTGGGCCAAAGGCCCAGGTTCTCTTCTCTCACTCAAAAAGAAATCTGAAATTCCCTCTCTAATTCTAGTTAAATTCATTTGAAATTCATATATTTCTTTGAAGGTTAAACGAGATATTACACTTTCTTTCGCACTTGAGTTTAGAGGAAGGGAGAATCTGATCAATGCAAATATAGTCTTTGCGCCATTGAAACCTAAATGTTGGTTTGATTTTTATACTAGACAGCTTGATGTCTATGAGTTAAGTTAGATATAGATGATTAGGTTTGAGCTTTGGTATTAATGAATGACCAATAATTGGCAAGGACTGAGACCGAGCAGATCGTAGTATGCTAATTGGCTAGTATCAACGACAGTGTAGATAATTTCACAAATATGTTGACTAGATTAGAGATGGTCTTACACATAGAAATTTTATAATATTTTGCATGTCTATTTAATCATTCTGTAGGCGTACTTATTAATAAAATATTCGGTAGTTAAAGCATCATTTATATGGATATAATTATTAATTTTCTTATTTTCAAATATGTCATTTTTAACCTTATCTTCACAATTTCATTTGGATAATCTACCTACAAGTTTTTGTATATAAAAAAGGATCAATTTTAAATTTATTAATTTGGCATAGTAGAAGAAATGTGTTTTCAAATTAACTCATAACTAAAAAATTAGCCAAGTTCGTTTGTTTAGTTATTTGCAAAATGAATGTTGTTAAAAATATTGAAGTGGTTACCAAAGGAAATTAAAAAACTTGAAAATACATTTACTATTGGTGTAATATTATCTTCACTCAATATAAAGTAATTTATTGTCAGTATTGAAGGAAAAATAAATGTCTCTTGAAATGGAAAATTGCTATCATTGAACACATGGAAGTCATTTTAACCTTTTAAAGCCTTATTTGATATTTATCACTAAGGATGTTTAAGATAAATGATACACACATCTTGCAAGCGCCTAGAAGAATTGCGATTTTGCATGTGAAAATATTTTCAGGAAAATTTCTAAAAGAATTTAGAAAAAATAAATTGTGGAGATATTGTTGTTGGAGAAATTTCTAGATAGATTATGTATGTAGGTATATATTCTATGTGAAGCTGTAAGAAACTTAATTAATTACTAGCCTAGAATTTTAGCATGTGTATATATACCTATAAATTTCTTTGTAACATTTCTGTATTACTTATTCAAATTTGAAGATATTTTAGCATGTACTCCCCCCGCCTTTCTTAAATAACATTTTAGAATCCATGAGGTCAAACTTTCTAAAAATTGTTCATCATTATGTTTTAAACTATCTAGATTGTCCATATGAAAATCACATCACAAGATTTATCACGAAATGGGGATTCTAGTAGTCGGAAACTGTGAAATGCGCCAATAACATCATTTTAAAAACATAGAGAGTATATCAACAAACATCTCAAGAGGGGAGGGGGATTTTCTATTAGCTTTGTTTAGGACAAAATAAAATATGGTTACTGGCTACAAACATCTTGGTCCATTGCTATTAGTTTTATTTACGACAAATTAAAAGAAGGTTATTGACTATATTTTACCATAGCCTACAAGAAGGGATGTTGATTAATTCCCAGTAGACAATAGAGTAAAAAATAGTGTTAAGGGAAAGGAAAATATTTGTACATATTGTTTAGAGTGTTTGGGCCATTTATGTCAATATTTAGAATTTGACTAAAATATCCTCTAGAACATACCATTTTGGACAAATCAAGGGTCATGCAATGATGTGCTCCATCAACAAGCTTCATTTATTGTAAAAATAGATATAGTTCCTCTTGAACAACAAATAAAATGAAAAAATAATACTACTCTTCTTACACATTTATCTATGAGAAATTTAGCTTGTTCATCTTTCCTTCACAACTCATAGTCAAATATTCACAGCATAACATATATTGCCTTGTAGTCAATGGTACACTATATATCCTGCACGCATGCACATTGCAACCATTGTACTAATTTAAGTGAATCGTGTACGAATAGTATGGCCTTGGAGACCTTCGATTCAAAATGGACGTGCAGGACCAACGAAGACGATATTTTACGGTCTTTCAAGTTTTCACAAGTTACTCAGACGCTCTCTTTCACTTCCATTGTGGCCGTCCATAGCTTAATAATCCGATGGCTCGGGAAGGACCAAACGTCACTTCCCTATTGCTTCTATCAATTACGTATTCATATCACTTGAAAGTTCAAACCATCATTAAAAAATGGGAACATATTCAACATTAAGTGCCCCCATATAATATTGCACAAACAGCACAGCACCAACCAAGCAGCAATTTCAAACCACAAGCTCCCATCAATAAATAAATAAATAAAAACCCTAAAGAAAACAAAACCTCCCATGGCCATTTCCTTTCCTTTCCTTCGGCAGCTATCCCCATATATACCTTTATTACCTCCCTTTAAATACCCCCTCACCTCCACCCTCCTCTACTCGTGCTAAAACCCGAAAAGCAGCGAAGCATCCCCCCCGCAAAGAAACTCTTGTCTCCTCACCTCTTCCTCACGAACCCAACGACACCAGAATCAGTTGCAAGAAAGAAGAAGAGTTGCAAGCAAACTAAGAGACAGAGATGGAGTCGAGCATGGCGCGGCGGCTGTGGCGCGTGGTGCGCGCCTTGCTATTCATGCTCCGCAAGGGCATGTCCAAGGGGAAGCTGGCCATGGACCTCCACCTCCTCCTCCTCCTCCACCGCGGCAAGATCGCCGGCAAGGCCCTCGGCAAGCTCATGACCACCCACAGCCACCACGACCACGCCGCCTCCACGGCGGCGGCCGTGGAGGTGCCGCCGCCGTCGTTCTCTTGCCGCGCCCTCGACCCGGCCCTCGCCGTCTATGACCCGCGCGGCGCCGGCCGCGAGGTGGAGTTCAGCTGCAGCAACACCCCCTCCTACCCCTATCTCCACCTCATACCCACCGGCAAGCGCCGCCGCCGCAACAACCGCCGCAGAGACCGTGGCGCCAACGGCGCCGAGCCCGGGTGGTACAACTACGATGCGGCCGACATTGCCAGGGTCTTCGAGATCCTCAACAACGAGCAGCAGCTTAGCAACGACAGCCCGGCGCCCCTCGCCGTGGCGGCGACGCCGTCCCCCGCTCTGTGGTCGAGCTTCGGCCGCAGCCCGGCCCCGGTGAGGCAGCTTCGGATCACCGACTCGCCGTTCCCGCTGAGGGACGACGCGCCGGCGGAGGACGGCGGGCAGGTGGACCGCGAGGCGGAGGAGTTCATCAAGAAATTCTACGAGCAGCTGCGCACGCAGCAGAGCCTCGCCGCCGCCACGCCGGATTACGGGTACGCGCGTCCGGTGACCGGCGTCGCCTACTAGGAACTCAGCTACGCGCCGAAGTGTCCATAGGTGTTGGCTAGTTCCTGCATGCATGTCGAGTTGTCGACTAGCTAGTTCAATCGGCACTTTTTTTTTTTGGGTTCCAAGTGTGAAGTGTGTACGTGCTACAGTAGTACATATATGTTTGCCCATGGATCAAGCATGCTTGTAGAGAGCTACTATACTCTTAGTAATTTTCATGGAGATGTCAGATTTTGCATGCTTATATCCATGCATATATCTATATGCCGTATACAGGTATACTAGACTGGTAGTATACTAGTATCACTACTATATATTAGTATAGACTAGTAGGTCAAAGGCTGTACACACCTTGCCTATCTTGTAACTATGTTGCATGTATGCTGAGCTTGTGGTTGATCAAATTAAGAAGGAAGTTACACATGTAAGGCTCAATGATTCAGTTGGGAGTATTTGTGCTAATTGAAGGCCACTAGGCCAGTACCACAACACAACACTGGTACTTGACAAAATTTCTTATTTTGTTTCTTCTTGTGTGTATAGTTCCTTCTTTTCTTGGCCACAAGGGGCTTGTACGTATTGGTGTAGAACTCTAATTATAGAACATGTAGGTTTCATATGATCTTTAGTCGGCTGCTGTCGCGGATCGATCTAGTTGTCAGACATCATAGAATCGTATAATAATCATGTAAACAAACAAGCTTTCTGTTTGATCTACAGATTCATTCTTCTTGTCCGATTTTTTTACTTTTCGTAGCGAACTTCTCGTTCATTTTACCCCTCAATGGATTCTCTTTATTAAGTATGATCCCATTTCCAGATTGTGTCCTTACCGGACACAACATATGCGCCGACTGGCTAAGACGCGACGTTGAGTGGTACAACCGATCCTAACTCGGTTTTTTTTTTTCTGTTAGTGGCTCTTTTTTAGTATATATATATATATATATATATATATATATAAAAGGTATTTTTCGTATTCCCGGAAGTAGTTACTCTCTATTCTGTATCTCATAACGTAGAGAGTATCTTGCACAACCGAGAGTATGTATGTGTGTAGTATACGAGTATATAAGACTATCTAGGTGGTATTCACACCTTTTCAGAGGTGGTATGTACAATTTTTAGATATACTTCTTTTTAGTACGAATATAAAGGTATTTATAAAATATATTAAAACTATAGACTCTTTTATAAATTTTTTGTAGTTCACATTGGAGTATCTTATAATTAGTATATAAGTATATCCAAAATGATAAAAATGTATGTTAAGTTCTTTTAGATGGTATAACAAAGTTAAGAGTAACTATACTGTGTATATATAAATATATATATATATATATATATATATATATATATATATATATATAATTCGTGCCTTCCCGATTCTCTTGTACGAGGGCTTCGTGTTCGAAACAAGAAAATTTCCACTTCCGAGGGCGGCCCTCGCGCGGCGGGTTGCGCCACATCACCTGCCGGCAACCGGGCAGCATCCAGCATCATCAAGGCGATCAATAAATTTCCGGTGTTTTGTTCCGCCAACCAAGAAACATGGACGGTGTTTTCTTCCGCCACATCACCTGTTGCTTCGATTTTTTTTTTTGGAACTTTTTTCGTCGATACATGGACGGTGGACGTATTGACTTGCACTCTCCGACAATCCATATTTGTGACAAAAAAAAACTGACTCAATTTTGGAGTATGAAGTCTATACGACATTCAAATCAAAGCAGAAGATTTGGATTCCTATGTTTGGATTCACGTACCAATAAAGAAGCGAATTCAATCCGAAGCTTTTTCCTACTCGTCGTCTACTCTGACCCAGATCCGCACGAATCTGGTCGAATAACGTTGTCTTCAACAAGCACATGTCCTACGCTCGATCTTTGCTGCTACCTTCTAGCCAGGACAAAAGTCGCCTCAACGAGGGAAAAAAAAGATGGTGAGCATGACCTAATATGTCTGTATGTTCGTAGTGCGGTCTATATGGAGTTATCATAGTATGATTAACCTTATATTGTTCGTTCAAAGTGAGTTATAGTGTCATATAATTCATGTTAGATCCAAAAGTAACACCTCCGGATTAATCATTTTACACAAAGCGGGAACGAAAGTGTAAGTGTGGTGCTATACATATGGGGTCTGTCCTATGGGTGGGCTGGGTATAAAGCGAATTTTGTGCCAGGGTGTTACAGATAGTATCAGAGCATCAACCCTCGCTGCACAAGTACATGTGTGTCAACGATCGAGTCGCCAATCTTACGAAATAAAATAGAGGAAAACACCAAAGAGTTCTTAGAAGAGAATGTGATAGTTCTTTATTGCTATGAACTGGATCCTTTATAGGGGGTATCTTCGACAAGGCGGTGGACTAATCCTAATTACACTGAACGTAGTGCTTGTTATGTTATTGAATCATAGTTGAAACATGAATCTAGTGTCGATTGTGATGCTTCAATCCAATACCCTTGTTCGTCCGTGCTCTGTCTTTAAATTAACATCGAAGATGTGGCTGTTGCTCCTAGAGAAGATGTATCGTAGGGTCAGTTACAGTTAATGAAACAGTAATTGGTCATCGGTTAGTGTCTGTGAGATACTCAACTGTATAGTGGTTATTGTCAGTATCTTAGTACTATGAAACGTCGCATGGTATAGAATAAATATGCCATGTGTTGCATTCATCACACGGTAAGGAATATACTTGGATTCGGATCTAAGTGTCATTTCATAGCTTTCACGAGCAGTCATCTGGTTGGGGATTGGGTGCAGCATCTCATCTGATCAGGGTACCCTTTATGTAACCTCTAGAATCATTATGACAACATGGGTGGTTAGCCTTAGGGGTTATGACCACGAAGATATATAGTCTTCTATTATTTATTAAAGTAATACATAGAGATTTTAATCCTCGTCAGCTAGCCCCAGAACTTTAAAATGAATTGGTCGTGTAGACCCACGATGAAAAGACGTATCGGGAAGACCCACATTTAATGTCGTGACAAATTAACGAGGTGGTTTGTATCCACTTTAAAATTGAGAAACTGTCTTGGGAATCAAAGAGTTTTTCTATCCGTTGGACATTGGTTTGTGTCCGTTGAACTTTTGGGTAGCTCATTTTTGCAGTTAAGAAATTGTAGCTATAAAATTCCTTCGTCACACCGCCTAGAGGACTTTATGCTCTCAGATTTCCTTAAACTTCCTCTTCATCTTCCTACAAAGGATCTCTTCTGACCTCCTTTGTTCTTTTCGCTCAGAAATCTTCTCCGACCACAGCTCATCCAATAATATTGGGCTCGATCACCAAGTAGTTGGTTTCAGATCTGAGCGGGAAAAAGCTCAAGGCTATGGAGGAGATCGGGATGCTTCCAGACAAGAATTTGATTAAGTGGAGGCCAGCAACCGAAGAGCTTTACACGAGCAGAGAAGAAGAGGATATCCCTATTTTTCTTGCATACATCAAGTATGGGCTTAGATTTCCGGTACACAAGTTCCTTTCGCGAGTTCTTGAGTACTACGACATCGAGCTAATAAATCTAGCCGCCAACTCAATAGCCAACCTCAGTATCTTTGCCTACCTCTGCGAGGCGCACTGGGATCCACCGTAATCGAGAGTCTTGTGTATTTTTACAAGATGGCGAGGTCAGGGAAGACGACGGGAACTCCTGGGGAATGCTCGCTATGCCTCCACGACAGGAAGGCCAATGAGTACATCAAAATGTACTAAAAGTCCTCATGGTCATCATAAAAGAAAATATGGCTCTATATAGCGGTCACGAAGGAGGACAGCCTTTACTTCGTCGACAAATTGGTGAGGGAAAACCCCAACTGATGTTCGACCGTAAATAAGGAGGGAAGGGTCAAAAGGTGTTTTGAAGGCAATCCAAAACGTCAGCGCCAGGGGCTTAACTGTTTGGCATGTGGTTAGGGACTTCTTCATGCGTCGGATTAGTCCCTTGATGCTCCGATTACTTTTCCTGCTCTGGTACATTGGTCATGATGAAGTGACCAAGGATACTAGGGAAGATAAGTTTTGAGAATCTCATCTAGTATAGTTTATTAGCTGTATATTTATTAACCTTGAAATCTTTTTATTTCTTGAAGCACTTTCCCCTAATGAGATTAGAAAGCGGATCAAAATGATTTGCGCTGGAAATCCTGATGCCAAGGCCGCGTTTCCCAATATCTTGGCACTTATCTCTTTAGAAGAGAAAGTGAAGAGACTCAAGGTAAAATAACAGCTTGTTCTTCATCATTTATATATTCTCCGATCAGTATAAAATTCTGCTCTAATTATGTAGGCAACAAAGCTAAGGTGAAATACCCGCTAGGCTTCTCTATCCTCGCTTGTTCCGACCGACTCACTCGTGATCGCTGAAGATGATGATCTCCCGAAGGTAAAAGAGCGTTTGACAATGAGTATATATTTTAGATTGAAATAATTCATCACCTAATTAAAATTAATTTTTTTAATTTGGTGGAAGAAAAAAAGGACCCGCAGAGCAAGACGACAGAGGTCGTAGGCGCTAAAGTGGTCGTTCACTACCCGACAGTTGCTACCAAAGCAACTGTCCCAGAAGCCAACGAAGATACCATCTCCGACCAGCTGGTCAGGGACCTCGACCATCTGGTCGAGGCTGTCACTTCCAACCAGAGGTTGGAGGACGTGAAGGGTTTTAACCAACCCTACTGGTTCAAAACCAGCAAAATCGGTGGAGAAGAAGAGAAAGGCAAGTGCCACGGATTATGCGCCTAGGTTCAAGATCAAGACCAAAAAGACGACTAAGTATATATACATGAAAGAGACTTATGAAAGTACATATCTGTGGATATCGTGGGGGATATATGCATGATCTTAAGATGATGAGTCAATTGGCAATGGCATTGTTGGTTTGCAAAATCTCGCATTTTCGGGTTTGCTTCAGTGCTGTCAGGTCACTGGCGGTCCGACCGGCCAGGTTGCTGGTCCGACCGGCCAGTGGAGCGGTCCAACCGGCAATGCTTGCCGGTCCGACCGCCCACAGGTGTTGGTGGAGTTTGAAGCTGAGCCAAAAATAGGTTGTGTAGGCAAGTGAGGGGAGTCTCCTGGATGTGATCACATAATTTTTGGAGCTCCCAGTCGAAAGTTCTATTCATTTAAAAATTCCAGAAGGTTTCGGATTTTCGAGATGAAAAAATGGCTAAGTCTTTTCGGGCGGTCCGACCGCCGTTAAGGAATCGGTCGGACCGGCCTGAAATCGGTCGGACCGGCCGTATGGATTTCAATCACTTGGAGAGTAGCCTTTTTGGCATTGTTGTGATTTGCAGTGTTTTATGTATGGATTTCAATGCTTTATTGTTGCATATTGGGTTGTTGAACTAACGTGGGTCAAGTTGTGAAGAACTTATTCCCGAAGACTATTTCTTTGTCTATTGCCGTGCAGGTGGCTTGCAGGTCAACGACGTCAACGGTGAGGTGGATCGGGACTACGCTTGGAGAGCTGAGGTCCAGAACGATCATGGATGTCGGGTGAGGTCGTGTTACTCAAGCATGGTGCAGAATGGGCAAGATGGATCGAACGGGCAGTTCGTTGCAGCTGGTTGGATCAGGCGGTGCGGAAGTCGGTGCAAGTCCCTAGGAGGTTCCGATGGGATTCGGACGGGAGAGACTTGCCGACATGATAGAGCCGCTGATCAACCTACACGTGGTGAAGCAGGCGATTGCTTCAACAGATGATTGTGTGTGTATCCCATTTGTGTGTGGGCCTTAATGGGAGCCCATGAGTGAAACCCTAGCTCTCCATATAAATAGAAAGGGGGAGGTGGAAAAACCCCTTGAAGTATTCATTTGGAAACTCCAAGACTTTTTTAGGGTTTGGAGAGGAGAGGAGAGGCTAGGGTATGGAGAAATTTGTATGTGTGCTCTTTGATTGAGCTCTTGTCCTCTTTGAGGGAGTGGCTTTGACAAGCATCACATTGAATCAATCAATTCATGAATGCTTGTTCATTGTTGAAGTCTCATTTGGTTTCTTCTCTCTTTTGATGATTGTGGTGCTTCCTTGATCCGGTTGATTTTGGTTGATCTCTTGACCTCATTTACCTTGCTTTGATGTGTGGGAATACTCCTAGAACCATCTAGATCTTCAATCCCCCACAAGCAAGTTGTGGATCAAGTTTTTCCTATTTCTAGGGTTTCAGCACTTCTTTGGTAAAACCTAAAGAGATTGATTATTTGAAGTGGATCTGAACGATCGTCGCTAGAAAAAGGTCTCAGATATCCTCAGGGAGGTGTGCTCCAAATTTGGTCAAGTTTCATTGGTTTAATCAAAAGTTAGACCAATTTTCGTTTTGGCTTTGGGTTTTGTGGTTTGGTACTGGACTAAATCGGTCCAACCGATATAGCAACTGCGGTCTGACCGCCAGCTTTTCAGACCGCAAGGTAGCTGCCGGTCGAACCGATTTCCAACGGTCCGACCGCGGCCACCACGGTCCGATCAGCTAAATCAACCGCCGTTCGACCGCTAACAACCACGGCCTCGACCGCTTAGTACTCGCACCGATCTCCGAGATCATTTCCCTTTGTTTGGGTCTTGTGGTTAAGGGGTAATCGGATTCAAAGACAAGGCTTCCTCTCAGGCATTCACCGATCTTCTTAGCTTTCATAGCTAAAGGAGAAAAGTGCGTGTTGAATTTGATTAAGGCGAAAAATCGAGAAAGCGCCTATTCACCCCCCTCTAGTCACCTTTACGGTCCTACAATATCTGTTTGTAGCTTCTAGTATTCTAAAATCTTGACTTTTCTTTCTTTCATTTTGATAGGTCTTCTCTTCTGGTGTTCCGGTCGTTTCTGACCAGAAAACCCCTCATGAGAAAATTTCTTAGGAAAAAGAGGTCAAGCCAGCCTCCGAGCAGGTGGCAACTCCAGATGCTCAAGTCTATGTAACTTCTGTCTCCTGTTGAGATCGCTAAAGGAGAGAGGAGTTCTTTACCAGTTGTAAGATCTTCTCATCCTAGTTTTTTCTCCAGCCATCGTTGAATTCCTGATAACAAGTTATTCGAGGAGGCCCAGAAGAGTGTGTCAGATCGTCAGTTGGAAACTGATCATAATATTATCTACCCCCAGTATGCTGACACAGCGGTCGAGATAAGCGTCTACAACTACTCTCTTTGTCTCTTCTTTAAATTTTATAAAAAATTTAAAGAAGTCTGCTATCTTTGGTAACATATGATTGAGAACATTGATGTGGTTGAAGGATTGACCAAGCGAATAATTGACTTGGAAAAAGAAAATTACGAGTTAAAAAGTAAGCACTTCTTCCTGACTCTCTTCTCTTCTTTTTAGTACCTCTTTATTATTTCTCAACTGTCCTTTTATCATGAATGACAGAATTGGAGGTACATAAGAAATAGATTATGGCTAAAGAAGCCAAATAACAAAGCTTGAAGAAGAAGGGCAAGCTAATGACCGGCGATTGAATGCTTAACAACCAAACAAAAAGAAATTCTTGAAGTTTGCGAGAAGAAAATTCAAGGTAACTGGTCGTAAAACCTAACTAGTTTACTATGCATTTAAGTTTTATTATTTTATTAACTTTGATCTATTCATGCAGAGCAAAATCAAAAGTTAAAAAGAGTGGAAAAAGCTCTTGAATTTGAGTATGATAAGGAGATAGTTCTTGGACAAAGTCTTGATGAACAAATCAATACTTTTAACAAGATAAGTTTTGACATGGGGTCGGGATCAAGTCTTCCTACCTTGAGAGATCCAGTGGTGAAGATCAATTATCATGGCCGACTCCTCGAAGATATCAAAGGTTTGCTTGTATCTACTTAGGAAAATCATGCACGGACAATGGCGGCGGCGCTTGGACTTACCAGAGGCGCGACGGCCGGGAGCCGACGATTTAAGCCGCGCGAGGAGACGGCGAGGAGACTAAGGGTGGAAGAAGGGAAGAAGCCATTTGTTGCTTATAATCGAGGGGGACCTTTAGTCCGGTGGTATACAACCGACTAAAGACCTTTAGTCCCGTGGTAATACGACCGACTAAAGGTGGACCTTTAGTCCCGGTGGTGTTACGGCCCCGACTAAAGGTCTTATGGGGACATATTTTCCAGAGAACCTTTAGTCCCGGTCAGTGACCTTTAGTCCCAAGCAGACTACGACCGACTAAAGGTCCCCGCTCCCGCCACGCTTTCACAGCTTGGGTTTTGTATTAAGTTTATTTGTATAAATATGCTAATTCTTGTTAAATGCATAGTAAATTAAATACTAGGCATAAATTTTTTAAAATAATAGTTGCATTTCCTTTTATCTTATTGACATTTCAAACGACTTTTATAGTGACCACAAGTCGAAGTGAAGAGCCAACTATAAACAAAATGAAGGGCTCAAACCACAAGTCGGGAATTTCATTTGAAGGCATAAATACTTGCTAAATGTGTCCTTTTATCGAATAGGAATTTCATTTGAAACGATAAAAACAAGAAAAATATGATAGAAACATCCTGGTTACAATTATTACATAAAATCTCTAATACACACTATTTATTAAACATCACTATATATCAAGCGGCACAGTGGTGAACTTCTTCTTGACGATGACCCTTGGTTATGATCATGCCGTAACCATGGAGTGTCCTCGCATTTAGCAGATGCTTGGGTCTTTGGTCACATCAAGGGCGGATTCGGTCATCCCTTTCATAATCTTTCGACTTGTCCGACTTGTCCTCAATTCCCACGATGTTTCTTTTCCCCGAAAGAACTATGTGGCATTTTGGCTCATTGGTTGATTTGTCGTCGTTTTTCCTCTCTTGGGTTTTGTAGACATGTCTTTCACATAGAACACCGATTCACATCAGAAGAAGGACTAATGGTTCGCCTTTGTACCCAATATTGTTGAGGTCCACCGTTGTCATTCCATACTCCTTGTCGATCGTTACCCCGCCTCCGGCCATCTTCACCCATTGGCACCGAACAAAGGGACTTTAAAATTAGGTGCGTAGTCTAGTTCCCAAATCTCCTCTATGCGGCCATAATATGTTTGCCTCTTTCCATTTGGGTCTGTGGCATCTACGCGACACCACTATTTTGGTTCGTGTCTTTTATCTTGGGCTACGTGTAAAATGTATTTCCATTTATCTCGCACTTTGTACGTGAGGATGTGCCACGATGGTTGCCTAGCTAACAAATACAGCTTGCTCATCAATATTGTCATCACCCCGACATTCTTTTCGCAACCAACCGCTGAAAGTTTCCATGTGATGACGCCTAATCCAAGCTTCATTCTTCCTCGAAATCGATCGAGGAACTCCTTGTGTACTCGACATACGGCTCCACCACGGAGGAGTTTTGAAGAACTGTAGTGCGCTTTATTGAAATAATTGTCCCCGCATCGATATATGTTTTCTTCCCTAGTGTTCCTTTCCACTAAGTCTCCCCTCGTGTCGCGATTCAGAACACCAATCGGGTCAAGGTCGGAATGAAGTCAACATGTAACTCAATGACCTCCTCTCGTCCCGTAGCCCTTGGCGATGCTTCCTTCCGCCGAGCATTTGGTGAACATATTTCTTCAGACTCCATGAACCTCTCAAAGGGGAACATGTTGTGTAGGAACACAGACCGAGAATATTAATCTCCTTGACCAGTGAACTAGGAGGTGTGTCATGATATTAAAGAAGGATGGAGGGAACACCAACTCAAAGTCGACAAGACATTGAACCACATCATTCAGTAGTAGCTAGTTCCATTGGATTGATTGCCTTCGAGAAATTGCATTGAGGAATGCACATAGCTTCACGGTGGCTGACGTACATGTGGAGGTAGAATTCCTCTTAAAGCAACCTAAGCAATTGCGTCTATAAGCACGTGGCGATCATGGGACTTTAAGTGTAGGAATTTCTTCTCCGCACATTTATTATACGCTTTATATTGGAGGAGAATCCAGATGGGACCTTGATGTCATTTAGGCATTCAAACATGCTTTCCTTCTCTTCTTTGCTAAGAGTGAAGCTAGCGTGTCTTAAGTAATGGCGCCCATCGTCTGCCTTCTCTGGATGCAAAGTTGTCTCGTTCTTTCATGCGCCGCAAGTCCTGTCGTGCTTCGAGTGAATCCTTAGACTTTCCATACACATCCATGAATCCTAGCAGTTCACACAAAGATTCTTTGTCGTGCATCACGCCGATCGCGCTATGGACCTCTAGGACTTGCCAATAGGGTAGCTCCCAAAATATGGACTTCTTCTTCCACATGGGTGCGTGTCCCTTAGCATCTTTCTAATGTGTTCGCCTTGTCCCTTTCCAAAGACTACTTGCACATCCTTGACCATATCAAGTACATCCTCCCGCCTCGGTTGCGAGGCTTGGTTCGTGTTCTCGCCTTACTGCTAAAATGCTTGCCTTTCTTTCTTAGTTGGTGATTCATAGGAAGAAAACGACGATGGCCAAGGTACACGACCTTCGACATTTTTTCAAATATATACCGTCAATGTCATCAAAACATTGTGTGCATGCATTGTATCCCTTGTTTGTCCGTCTCCGAAAGATTACTTAGAGCAGCCAATCATTGATTGTTACGAACAACAATGCTCGCAGTCGAAGTGTTCCTGCTTGTACTCATCCACACACGCACACCGGTTTGCTCCATAAAAGCAGGAGTTCCTCAACTAATGGCCTCGTGTAGACATCGATGTCGCTGCAAAGTTGCCTCGGCCTTGATGAGCACCGCATCATAATGAACTTCGCTTCATGCATAACCATGGAGGAAGGTTGTAGATACATAGAGTAATGTGCCAAGTGCTATGACTAGTGCTCGTCCCCAAAAGGATTCATACCATCCGCATTTTAAAGCTTAACCTTAGGTTTCTTGCGCCATCCGCAAACTCCGGAATTCTCTCGTCTATTGCTCTCCACCGGGACCCATCGCCAGGTGTCTCAACATGTTGTCTACCTTACGGTCTTCTTTGTGCCATCGCGACAACTTTGCATGGTCCTTGTTTATGAACAGACGCTTCAGCGTGGTATTATAGGAGCATACCACATAACCTGGCGTGGATTTTCTTCCCGACGCGTTCTTCGCCTCAACATCGCCAGGTCATCTCGCCGATCTTATACCGCGACGCTTTGCATACGGGCATTCATCCAAATTCTCGTAGTCCTTGCCACGATACAGATGCGCCATTAGGACATGCATGTATCTTCCGGATTTCTAATCCCAAAGGGCGCGACGACTGCTTTGCTTCGTGACGAGTGGCGTGCAATTCGTTAGGCTTCTAAGCATCTTTTTGGATCTTCAAGAATTGCCCAAATGCCTTGTCTGATACACCATTCTGCGGCCTTCCATTGTAGCAACTCCGTGTTGTACCCAACTTTTTGCCCATCTTCTACGGACGGTATAGTAATTTCTTGTGATCCTCTAGCATGCGGTCAAACTTAGCCTTCTCCTTTTCACTTTCGCAATCTCTTTGTGCATCACGAATGACATCACCAAGAGCATCATCTTCACGAGTGTGTCTTCCGCCTCGCCTCTTCTTCACTTTCGCCCATTGCAAGATCATCAAGTCACCGTATTGAGCAATAATGTCGTTAGGGTCCAATTGTTCTTCTTCACCTTCTTCCATTATAACCCGGTTTCTCCGTGCTTGGTCCAACAAATATAGTTTGGCATGAAACCCGACTTCAACAAGTGTGAGTGAAGACTCCTTGAGCTAGAATATTCCTTCAAATTCTTACACAGGCACATGGACAAAGACATGAAACCATCCCGCTTGTTTGCCTCGGCCACTCTTAAGAAATAATGCACGCCATCAATGAACTCTTTGAGCGGCGATCGCATTGTACATCCAATGGCGTGTCATCGTCTGCATTATATGACATATCACATAATTAAATTTCAAATTTCAAATTTTTCCCAGATAGTACACATGATAGAGAGGCTACCCAAAATTTTTAGAATTTTGAAATTAAGATGAATTTATTTTGAATTTTCAAAGAATCAGACTATTTGACAAATTTGCACTAGAGCTTCGCCTTGCCCTTAATGACTTCCGGCCCCGTGATTTAACGCCAAACAGTAAGCTTAAGGAGAAGGGACATCAAGTTAAATGATAATTAATAATTAACTAAATTGCCCAAAGTCATTAAGGGTGAATGACCCTAGGTCAACAATCAATCCAAAAGGCAAACAATAACTAAGTGATTAAGCTAATTAAGAGATTAACTAATTACTTAATAATTAAATATTAAACTTATTTATTAAAACAAAATTAATATTTATTATTTTTACCCAAGAGGTTGGATCTGATAAGATAAGACTTATCTCATCAAACACCCTCAAAGCTTAACCTAACTAACACATGTAAAAGTCATTTTTCATTTATTTAAATAATTATTAAATAAGGTGAAAAATAAAAGTCTTCAGATTGATCCCAACATTTTTGTACAGATAGTTCATAGCCTAATTAGATGGCAAAACAATTTTCAGAATTTTGGATCATTAATTTAGCCTACAAAATTCATGGAATAATAATTAAATAAATAAGCATAAAATAGGTATAAATTCAACTTTGTCCAAATAGTCTTAAAATTTTTATATGGACTGTTCACAGTGTAACTTAGTGGAATAACAAATTTCATGATTTTTGAAATTTATTGTGGCCTACAAAAATCATGAAAGTTCCATTTATGAATTAATTGGCAATTTTATAACATATAAAAATTATTCAAATTTTACATTTCATATTTTTCATAATGGACGCAGGGTTAGCATCAGAGCTTACCGCGAACACGCCGGTGAATACGGTTGAGTGAATGAACGGCTCGTGGTGGTGACAATGCACAATGGCAAGGTCCAAAGCGGCGACGACGGCTGCTCCCGCTCCCGTGATTTAACGCCAAACAGGGTTTAAATAGAAGGGACATTTAGTCCCGGTTGGTGTTACCAACCGAGACTAAATGCCAACCTTTAGTCCCGGTTGGTACTACAATCCGACTAATGATTTAGTCCGGATTGTAGTACCAACCGACTAAAGGTTGAGATTTAGTCGGTTGGTAACACCAACCGACTAAACGCCCTCTCCGCAAAAGCTCGCCACCGAGCCGCAAGCGGGGATTTTAGTCCCGCTGGTGTCACCAACCGACGAAAGATCTTTTGTCCCGGACGCAATTTTCTCCGAGACTATTGCCCATTTGGCAGTTCGACCAAAGGTCTGTTCTGTAGTAGTGCACGAATCTGGTCGAATAACGTTGTCTTCAACAAGCACATGTCCTACGCTCGATCTTTGCTGCTACCTTCTAGCCAGGACAAAAGTCGCCTCAACGAGGAAAAAAAAGATGGTGAGCATGACCTAATATGTCTGTATGTTCGTAGTGCGGTCTACACGGAGTTATTATAGTATGATTAACCTTATATTGTTCGTTCAAAGTGAGTTATAGTACCATATAATTCATGTTAGATCCAAAAGTAACACCTCCGAATTAATCATTTTACACAAAGCGGGAACGAAAGTGTAAGTGCGGTACTATACATACGGGGTCTGTCCTATGGGTGGGCTGGGGTATAAAGCGAATTTTGTGCCAGGGTGTTACAGATAGTATCAGAGCATCAACCATCGCTGCACAAGTACATGTGTGTCGACGATTGAGTCGTCAATCTTACGAAATAAAATAGAGGAAAACACCAAAGAGTTCTTAGAAGAGAATGTGATAGTTCTTTATTGCTATGAACTGGATCCTTTATAGGGGGTATCTTCGACAAGGCGGTGGACTAATCCTAATTACACTGAACGTAGTGCTTGTTATGTTATTGAATCATAGTTGAACCATGAATCTAGTGTCGATTGTGATGCTTCAATCCAATACCCTTGTTCGTCCGTGCTCCGTCTTTAAATTAACATCGAAGATGTGGCTGTTGCTCCTAGAGAAGATGTGTCGTAGGGTCAGTTACAGTTAATGAAACAGTAATTGGTCATCGGTTAGTGTCTGTGAGACACTCAACTGTATAGTGGTTATTGTCAGTGTCTTAGGATTATGAAACGTCGCATGGTATAGAACAAATATGCCATGTGTTGCATTCATCACATGGTAAGGAATATACTTGGATTCGGATCTAAGTGTCATTTCATAGCTTTCACGAGCAAATATCCGTTGGGGATTAAAAGACTCATCCGATCAGGGTACCCTTTATGTAACCTCTAGAATCATTACGACAACATGGGTGGTTAGCCTTAGGGGTTATGACCACGAAGACATATGGTCTTCTATTATGTATTAAAGTAATACATAGAGATTTTAATCCTCGTCAGCTAGCCCCCAAACTTTAAAATGAATTGGTCGTGTAGACCCACGATGAAAATACGTATCGGGAAGACCCACATTTAATGTCGTGACAAATTAACAAGGTGGTTTGTATCCACTTTAAAATTGAGAAACTGTCTTGGGAATCAAAGAGTTTGTCTATCCGTTGGACATTGGTTTGTGTCCGTTGAATTTTTGGGTAACTCATTTTTGTAGTTAAGAAATTGTAGCTATAAAATTGCTTCGTCACACCGCCTAGAGGACTTTATGCTCTCAGATTTCCTTAAACTTTCTCTTCATCTTCCTACAAAGGATCTCTTCTGACCTCCTTTGTTCTTTTCGCTCAGAAATATTCTTCGACCACAGCTCATCCAATAATATTGGGCTCGATCACCAAGTGGTTGGTTTCAGATCTGAGCGGGAAAAAGCTCAAGGCTATGGAGGAGATCGGGATGCTTCCAGACAATAATTTGATTAAGTGGAGGCCAACAACCGAAGAGCTTTACCCGAGCAGAGAAGAATAGGAAATCCCTATTTTTCTTGCATACATCAAGTATGGGCTTAGATTTCCGGTACACAAGTTCCTTTCGCGAGTTCTTGAGTACTACGACATCGAGCTAATAAGTCTAGCCACCAACTCAATAGCCAACCTCAGTATCTTTACCTACCTCTGAGAGGCGTACCTGGGGATCCGACCGGAACTGAGAGTCTTCAGGTATTTTTACAAGATGGCGAGGTCAAGGAAGACGACGGGAACTCCTGGGGAATGCTCGCTACGCCTCCACGATAGGAAGGCCGATGAGTACATCAAAATGTACTAAAAGTCCTCATGGTCATCATAAAAGAAAATCTGGCTCTATATAGCGGCCACGAAGGAGGACATCCTTTACTTCGTCGACAAATTGGCGAGGGAAAACCCCAACTGATGTTCGACCGTAAAGAAGGAGGGAAGGGTCAAAAGGTGTTTTGAAGGCAATCCAAAACGTCAGCGCCAGGGGCTTAACTGTTTGGCATGTGGTTAGGGACTTCTCCATGCGTCGGATTAGTCCCTTAATGCTCCGATTACTTTTCCTGCTCTGGTACATTGGTCATGATGAAGCGACCAAGGATACTAGCGAAGATAAGTTCTGAGAATCTCATCTAGTATAGTTTATTAGCTGTATATTTATTAACCTTGAAATCTTTTTATTTCTTGAAGCACTTTCCCCTAATGAGATTAGAAAGCGGATCAAAATGATTTGCGCTGGAAATCCTGATGCCAAGGCCGCGTTTCCCAATATCTTGGCACTTATCTCTTTATAAGAGAAAGTGAAGAGACTCAAGGTAAAATAACAGCTTGTTCTTCATCATTTATATATTATCCGATCAGTATAAAATTATGCTCTAATTATGTAGGCAGTCAGGCTAAGGCTGAAATACCCCGTTGTGGCTTCTCTATCCTCAGTTGTTTCGACCGACTCCGCCTCAGCGATCAGTGAAGATGATGATCTCCCGAAGGTAAAAGAGCGTTTGACAATGAGTATATATTTTAGATTGAAATAATTCATCACCTAATTAAAATTAATTTTTTTAATTTGGTGGAAAAAAAAAGGACCTGCAGAGCAAGACGACAGAGGTCGTAGGCCCTAAAGTGGTCGTTCACTACCCGACAGTTGCTACCAAAGCAACTGTCCCAGAAGCCAACGAAGATACCATCTCCGACCAGCTGGTCAGGGACCTCGACCATCTGGTCGAGGCTGTCACTTCCAACTAGAGGTTGGAGGACGTGAAGGGTTTTAACCAACCCTACTGGTTCAAAACCAGCAAAATCGGTGGAGAAGAAGAGAAAGGAAAGTGCCACGGATTATGCTCCTAGGTTCAAGATCAAGACCAAAAAGACGACTAAGTATATATACATGAAAGAGACTTATGAAAGTACATATCTGTTCGTAGCTTCTGGTATTCTAAAATCTTGACTTTTCTTTCTTTCATTTTAATAGGTCTTCTCTTCTGGTGTTCCGGTCGTTTCCGACCAGAAAACCCCTCAGGAGAAAATTCCTTAGGAAAAAGAGGTCGAGCCAGCCTCCGAGCAGGTGGCAACTCCAGATGCTCAAGTCTATGTAACTTTCGTCTCCTGTTGAGATCGCTAAAGGAGAGAGGAGTTCTTTACCAGTTGTAAGATCTTCTCATCCTAGTTTTTTCTCTAGCCATCGTTGAATTCCTGATAACAAGTTATTCGAGGAGGCCTAGAAGAGTGTGTCAGATCGTCAGTTGGAGACTGATCATAATATTATCTACCCCCAGTATGCTGACACAGCGGTCGAGATAAGCGTCTACAACTACTCTCTTTGTCTATTCTTTAAAATTTATAAAAAAAATTAAAGAAGTCTGCTATCTTTGGTAGCATATGATTGAGAACATTGATGTGGTTGAAGGATTGACCAAGCGAATAATTGACTTGGAAAAAGAAAATTACGAGTTAAAAAGTAAGCACTTCTTCCTGACTCTCTTCTCTTCTTTTTAGTACCTCTTTATTATTTCTCAACTCTCCTTTTATCATGAATGACAGAATTGGAGGTACATAAGAAAGAGATTGTGGATAAAGAAGCCAAAATAACAAAGCTTGAAGAAGAAGGCCAAGCTAATGACCGGTCGATCGAATGCTTAACAACCAAACAAAAAGAAATTCTTGAAGTTTGCGAGAAGAAAATTCAAGGTAACTGGTCGTAAAACCTAACTAGTTTACTATGCATTTAAGTTTTATTATTTTATTAACTTTGATCTATTCATGCAGAGCAAAATCAAAAGTTAAAAAGAGTGGAAAAAGCTCTTGAATTTGAGTATGACAAGGAGATAGTTCTTGGACAAAGTCTTGATGAACAAATCAATACTTTTAACAAGATAAGTTTTGACATGGGGTCGGGATCAAGTCTTCCTACCTTGAGAGATCCAGTGGTGAAGATCAATTATCATGGCCGAGTCCTTGAAGATATCAAAGGTTTGCTTGTATCTACTTAGGAAAATCATGCACGGACAATGAAAGACGTCATTGCCAACGGAGTCAGCCTTGCTTTGGCAAAGCTGAAGGCTTCCGACCCCTCTGTTCATCTCAAAGCGGTTGAAGAAGACTAAACTGTTCAGAGGATGAAGCAGCCAAGTAATGGAGGAGATTTTACCTCTTAGAAACAAGGTTGCTGAGGAAATGGAAGTCAGATCTTTGTCCTGCAGCGACCAGTCTAATAATCCCGTGAAGTAAATGGTTGTAAAGTTTGATTTGTAAATAAAAACTTACCTTTTGTCATCAAATTAAGCCGGGCTATCTTTTTGCTTTGCTAAATTCTCATATATTTCCTAGTCCCCGACTACTTGTGTTAGTAGAAAAACTTACTAGAGAAGCAGTAGGCCAAGAAAAAGAGGAAAAGCTATGACCATAGTATAAAGTATGTACTGATTATGTTTAAAAATGATCTACTTAATTCTAGAAAATTATTTTGGTCGGAACCAGCGTATGATTTTGACTAGCTATTGATCCTTTCCATAATCGCAATACCGTATAGTACATTGTCTAGACGGAAGATATGTACAGGACTTGTCCTTGATGAAAAAAATGCAAAGATGTATGCATAAATGATAAGTGATCTTATTTATACATATTATTCAAAATTGGTTGTAAAGGCTACTAAGATTTAAAGACATAATAGACACTTCGTAAAACGTACTCATGTTCAAGCTCGACTGGCAGCGAGGATCGTAAGAAAAAGGTCTTTACTAGGAAACTCCTTCTAGTGGGAAAGACCACGTGCTAGAGAGGAGAGATTTCGACTATGAGGTTTTCCATATCTCGACCAGTAGCTAAACAAGAGTAGAACAAAATGTTAAAATGGAGAAAGGTGGTCTTCAAATTCTTAAGCATATAAGTAATCATATCATGTTGTCTATGTTATGCTTTTTACTTGTTTCTTTTAAGAAGAGAGTGTATGGTCGCGCGTGAGAAACATAACCGAGATGGTCACGACTAGAACTCTTATGGCTTGTGACAATTATGTCGAGGCCAAAAAAGTAAAACATATCCTTTTGGAAAGATATCAGAAGGAATTAGATCTTCTCCGACTAGTTAGACAACAATAGTATGTGATCAGATAATGGATGATGATATATAAACAATATCACTTAGCAAAAAAGAAATGAATATATATTAAAATTGAAATAATGTAAAAAAACAATACGAATAACTAACACAATTGATCAATGTTCCAGGTCGGGTGACTTCGACCACTGTGTAAGGACCTTCCCATTTGGGATAAAGTTTATTGTGATTTGCTTAGTTCTGAATTTATCTAAGAACCAAATTACCTACAGCTAGACTACGAGGTTGCACCTTACGACTATGGTACCTTCTCATGGCTTGTTGGTAGACTGCTGATCGTACGAGGGCTTGGTTCCGTCTTTCTTCAAGGAAATCGATGTCGTCGAGTCTTCGTTCGTTTTGATCATTTTGACAAAAATGATCGGTTCGAGCAGAGCTGATTTTCAGTTTCGGAGGAAGCATTGCTTCAGCACCGTAAATTGGAAAGAATGGTGTTTCATCGGTTGTACAACTGGTCGTGGTTCGAACGACCCATAATACAAAGGGAAGTTCTTGAACCCAAGCTCCTGATCGTTTTGTTAGCTGGTTGAAAACTCGGCGTTTCACTCCTTACATTATTATACCATTAGCTCGCTCGACTGCTCCGTTACTCTACAGATGAGCGACATAAGCGAAATGCATTTTGATACCTAGGTCCTAGAAGGTCGAGTTACCAGGTCGCAAAAGGCCAAGAAAGAGGAATTGTCTGCAAAGCTTGTGCCGACTAATGTACTTGTCGACTATGAAATTAAAATTGTATGCACTTTGTCTTGAGCCCTTTTGCATTATGAAGGGAAGTTGGTCAGTAGTATCCTTGTGTGAAGGCTTTATTGACAAATGTTCTGTTAGAATGATGTGCTCCACAGACTCCTCCATGAATATTGGATAGCAACTTAATGCTATCTGTTTGAGATATGCATGTCATCAACCCTCCGTGAGATCCTCATTTATAAAGGGTACTTTCGATCAAAGTGTATTATTTGGCTTTTCGAGCTATATGATCAGCCTCTACATCATCTTCAGGAATAATATCATGCTAAAGATAATTGTAGATCGACATCATCCAATTTCTATGGGGTTGAGCTTTACAATCTCCTGTGGAGCCTCCATGTTCTCATGATCAATTTGTACGATCTCTAGCGGAACACATGTGTCCTCGGAATGCTTGACCACCGAGGGTGAATCGGGTTGCTCGAGAAAAACTCCGGGCGGGACAGGTGACCTTGTGGAGGCTATCCGGGCCAACCGGTCTGCTAGAAAGTTCTTCTTTCTAGGAATATTTTGATCTGGAAAACGAAGATGTGCTTTTCGAGTTTCCATACTTCTGCTAAATAAGATGATATCTTTATACTTGAGCATTTATACTCTTTTCTTACTTGATTCGCCACTAGTTGAGAATCGTCTTTCACTAGTAATCTGAATCCTAAGTGCTTTGGCAGCTCAGAGTCCTGCCAATAAATCTTCATATTCTACCGCATTGTTTGTGGCAGGAAAGTTTAACTGAATAGTGTATTTGGTGTGTTCTCTAGTATGGGATATCAACACAACTCCAGCACCCGAACCTTTTAACATCAAGGAGCTATCAAAACATATTGTCCACTCATCATGGTGTTCGTACTCGGGCACATAGGTGGGTTCAGGGTTTGTCCATTCAACAATGAATTCTGCTATTGCTTGGGACTTAATTGATGCTCGTGAGATGAAGTGGAGGTCGAACGCCCCAAGCTCGACCGCCCATTTTGCTATTTGTCCTGAAGATTCCCTATTTCTAAGAACTTGACCAAGGGGATATACGGTAGGTATGACTACTTTGTGGGCCTAAAAGTAATACCTTAGTTTCCTTGAAGCCATGAGGCTATAGAGCAACTTTTGTACACGTGGTTATCTTTCCTTAGGTCCATCTAAGACTTCGCACATAATATACTCGTCGTTAGACATTGTCACGCTCTACGACCAGTACACCACTGACTGCTCGTTGCATTGCAGCCACGTAAATCAGCAATGTTTCTCCCAATCTTGGAGATACTAAGACCAAGGCATTCGTAAGGTACCTCTTGTGTTCTTCAAAGGCATTGTTTGCTTCTTTCGTCCACTCGAAACTTCCGTATTTCCGAAGAAGCCTAAAGAAAGGTAACCCTTTTTCGCCTAGCCGTGCTATGAAACGACTTAGCGCTGCCATACAGCCAGTTAGTTTTTGGACTTCTTTTTTTTTGTGGTCAGACGGCGCATCTGGTCGATGGCCAATATTTTTGCTGGATTTGCTTCAATCCCTCTAGCATAAACTAGAAAACTAAGAAGCTTTCCAGAAGAAACTCTGAACACACACTTCTCTGGATTCAACTTAAGGTTATGCCTTCTTAAGTTGTTGAAAGTCTCGTGTAGGTTGGAAATGTGATCGCCAGTGTTGATGCTTTTCACGACCAAGTCCTCAATGCAAGGCTTCTAGATTTTAACCTATCTGTGGATTAAAGGTGTTTGTGCATTAACCTCTGAAAAGTTGCACCAGCACCAGCATTCTTGATACCAAATGGCATCTTAACGTAGCAGTAAGTGACGTATGACGTGATGAAGGATGTTTTCTCTTCATCATCTTTACTCATATTAATCTAGTGGTACCCTGAGTATGCATCTAAAAAAATTAACAACTCACACCCGAAAGTAGAGTCAACAAGTTTATCAATGCGTGGAAGGGGAAAGTCAACCTTAAGATAAGCTTTATTAAGATATGTGAAGTCAAAACACATTCACCATTTTCCATTACTTTTTCTAACCATTACAGGGTTGGCGAGCCACTCTGAGTGATCAACCTCACGAGTAAAGTCAGCATTGAGGAGCTTGTCAATCTCTGACTAGATTGCCTCCTTCCGATCAAGTGCGAAGCATCTTAGCTTTTGCTTGACCGGTTTTTTGTCAAGCTGGAGAGCTAGCCTGTGCTCGATCACCTCCCTTGGGACTCTGGGTATGTTGGACATCTATCGCGTATGCATCTAAAAAATTAACAACGCCGTGGAAGGGAAAGTCAACCTTAAGATAAGCTTTATTAAGATATGTGAAGTGTTTGCTCGAAGGAAGGAGATGAGCGACTCTTCCGATTTAAGGTGGAGTCCTGCCCCGACCATTACCTTTTGGGAAGATGCATTAGTATTTTCTAACCCAGGCTGCATTTTGACGCTTTCCAGAGAAGAATCTTTGTCGATTGGTACCTCCTTGGTCTGGTTAGAAGGTTTTGGGGTTATCTTTGGTCTTGAGTGTTTGACATGCACGGTAGGCATATTAGTCTCTTTGGGTGGAAGCTTGTCGATCAGTTCTAGGGATTTTCGATCACACGCATAAGCCATTTTTCTATCTTCTTGAACTGTGATGACTCCTTTTGGTCCTGCATCTTTAAACTCTGATAGCCATAATGCGTTGCTATCAGGAATTTAGCCAATGCCAGACGACCAAGGATCTCATTATATGTGGTTTCAAAACCCACCACATCAAACGGATCTTTTCAGTTCAAAAGTTGTCAGACCTTCCAAACTTGACTGGTAGGGACAGTTGTCTTATCGGTTTAGCAGTAGAACCAGGAATTATGTCGTGGAAAGAATACTTCACATGTTTTACTTTCGACCTGGGAATTTGCATTTCTTCCAATGCTCCCGTAAACAGAATTTTTAAAGAACTACCTCTATATATTAAGACTCGATTAACTTTGCAGTTGTTAATAGTAGGCTCAACAACAATAGGAAAACTACATGTCGAGCAGACGGGATGGGTCAGTCTTTTTCTTTGCTGAAGGAGATAATTTTTTTCGACCACCTGGATGACTTGATGGCGATCGGAGACTCGGCAAGGTTTACTTCTCACTCCATAGCCTTCAGATGACGTCTTGACTCGTATGAGGAGTGTCGTAGGGGTGGCCCCACCGGCCACAACGACCAGGCGAAGCAACCGTCAGAACCTGAAGAGCCCCGAATCCCCGCGAGGCCCAGGGCAGCAGGACCTCTGGGCCACCTCTGGGGTGGACCCGAAGCCCCCCGAAGGGCCGCGAGACCCGGAGCAGCAAGACCTCCAGGCCACCTCCGGGGTGGGCCCGAAGCCTACCCGAAGGGCCCCAAAGCCCCGCGAGGCCCGGAGTAGCAGGACGTCCGGGCCACCTCCGGGGTGGACCCGAAGCCCCCCTCCCCCCCGAAGGGCCCCGAAGCCCCGCGAGGCCCGGAGCAGCAAGACCTCCGGCCCACCTCCGGGGTGGGCCCGAAGCCTCCCCAAAGGGCCCCGAATCCCCGCGAGGCCCGGAGCAGTAGGACCCCCGGGCCACCTCCGGGGCGAACCCGAAGCCTCTGCCACCGATCCTGGACCGGAGGCACTATCAGGATGGACCGGGCCCAGGAGCGCCTACCATGGACCAAGGCTTAGGCGTAGGGGCGGGAGATGTCCCTGCAACCCCTACGAGTACCGTATCATTATAGGGTCAGAAGGGTAATGTACAAAGACCCTCCAGAGGACTATAAATAGGGGGTCACCCCCCTGTAAAGGGAGAAAAAAACAAGCATGAATTCTTTAGCAATAATAGTTTCTCGTTCTTGTCGCTAGCTAGTCCCCTCTTGTGAGGATCCTCGGAGCCCTCCTGGGCTTGTCCGAGGTTCCCCCACTTTTACTCTATAGCTCGTTTTTGCTACTACAGTTGGCGCCGTCCGTGGGGACCGACAAGTCGAGCGCATACCCAAGTACAAGAATGGCACCTCGAAGAGCCGCCCCTCGCACGCGTGCGTCCGGAGCCACAGCAATAGCCGAACCACCCGGTTTCCCGAGGGCCAAGCGAAATAGGACCTCCCAGGCCGCAGAGCCTGCCGCTCACCCCGAAGAAGAGATTGAGCACTCCACGCAGGACACCGTAGCTGGCGAGATGCCCCCCGAGACTCGGGCAGTCGGCCAACCACTTGCCCCGACCCCACCTGGGGCAGTGCAGAGAGCTCACGACCTACTCCATCAAGAGCTGGCAGATCTCGCCGAGAACTGCTCAACCTCCGATAGTGTGGGGGCGGCCCCACCGCTGCCCAAGGGGGTGCCGCGCCACCCGGAGCCAGAGCACCTACCGCACCGGGGTCCTCCGCCGTCGCTCCCGCACCAGTACTTCGGGGAGATCCTAGCTCCCCCTTGAACGCGGGGCTGGAGGCAGCCCGCTGGCTCCTAGGCTTCAAGATGCCGGAGGTCCGGCCCTTCGAAGGATCGACGGACCCCGCGGAGTTCCTCCGCATCCGCGAGACCGCCATCTAGGCCGCCGAGGGGGGACGACACCACGAAAGCAAAAAAGCTTGACCCTGGCCTTGAGGGGGATAGCATTAACGTGGTTCTTTACCATCCCCCTACGCTCTGTGTATGCGTGGGAACAACTGCGGGATCTGGTGCGCAACAGCTTCCAGGGAAACTACGCCGAACCCAAGGGCGCAGGGGACCTATTCACCATGAAACAAGCCCCGGGCGAGTCCCTCAGCAGCTTCTTCAGAAGGTTTGCAGAGGTCAAATGCCAAGTGAAAGGGGTCAACGAGACAACCGTGATCAACACTATAACTTGCGGACTCCAAAGAGGACCCCTGGCAGAGCGTCTCGCCCACAAACCCGTTCGCTCGGTGGCGGAACTCTTCGACAAAATGGAGGAGTATGCCAGGGCGGAGGAAGACAGCACCCAGCGGGGAGGGACCTCGGGCCACGTCGCGGCAGAGGACGCGGCGGCCAGGCCAGGCCCCCCTCCCCACCGAAGGAGCCAAGACAATCGCCCGAGAGGGCGGAACGTGTACAACATTGAAGGACAGCAACAGCCAGGAGCCCGGGCGGGGCGCAGTCGCGGCCGACAAGACGGAAGGCATACAGAAGCGCGGCTGTTCTGCAACCTTCACGGCGAAGGGTCCCACACAACTCTACAATGCAGAACCCCCCGGGATGGCCAGGAAAGGCCACTCATGTTTTGCGACCTGCACGGCGAGGGATCCCACGCCACCCAGCGCTGTCGCACGATCGCCGCGATGCAGGAATACATGGGCCGTATAAAATTATTCTCTCAGGAGAATGTCTAAATCTGTATAAAATTCATATGTACTTTTCTATATGACTTCACTCTAGGAGAGCCTCAGCATTCATTCATAAGATCGATACTAATCCATCGACAGTTGACACTATAGGTGGGGACTCCTTATTTCTCATTTCCCTTTCAAAAAATTGTCTTTATTTTTCAACTCTAATGCTTTCATGGCTGCAGAGTGGAATGAGGAGAATTGGTTCAATTTGGCAGACAAATCATGGATGCCTGCTACAAGTACGACCAGAGCATTATTTCATTTGATGGCAATGTTGTTTCCAAGGATCTTTCACCAGACCCAGGAGACCATGCCACGGACAATGTTGATGAGGGAGCTCTCCCCCCCACAAAATTATGCCTAGATGAGGAACCAGAATCCAAAAAGGGTAAGGGTCCATCTGACCAGGGTCCGGATCGCCCCACGGCAAGTGCAGAGCACAGCGAGGGTTCCTCCTCCAAACGTTCAAGCCCATCTGGGGCCATCCAATCTGGCACGTCAAGTCCTAGAATTCACAATTTCGGGACTCAATCAACACCTGGTAACTATCACCCTTCGGTTACCCCCACGAGGTGTGTGGTCGAGCCCACTTCACCTTCGGATTCGACCATACCCCCATAGGGTTCACCTTCAACTGGAGACTGTTATAACCCATAATTCCACTTCCTGGAGGGGATTGCTCCAAGTCGTGAGACATTGTCTTTTGACCACTCCTCGAGTTAGGACTCAGCCGCGAGTGGCAATAATAATACCCAAGAGGTCTTTATCCTCCCTCCAGATCCTAATCTCTCTCCAAGAGGCATGGTTGGGGTTGCTTCCCATCACGTACTCACTTCGGGCTCTCTTGGTGATGGCGAGAATGCCTCCGGTGATGATCAGGATCTCCACATTCATGAGCGTGGCCAAAATCTAAGAAATAATTGCTCTCCACTTAGGCACACTCTGCTGACTCAGATATTGATGATCCTGAAACAATCAGAGGAAGAAGAATTGCTACCCAGAGATTCTTACGTGGGCGCACCCAATACCAGTTGGAGGAAGCTCAAGAACTTCAACGAATTATTGACTTGATCGAAAACCCAGCTCCAAGAGCTTGGACAAGAACAAGGCTATGACCTCTTTGCTAAAGAGATCACACAAATACTTCGGGACACAATGGTTAGGCTCGAGCGAAATCGACAACAACATCCTGGAAGTCGTACCTAGACAACTCCATCGAATGTCAGTCATTCGAACGACTCTCCTCATGGAGAACGATAGGACCATAGATATGGTCGATCTCCGACCACGACCCTAGTCGGAAAAGAGTTCCACAAACAACTGATGATCGACAAACTCCTAGAGGAGGCGTCATTCACCACTTCTTCCAAGAAATCTGTAACAGCAAATGGAGCACAAGGAGTATTACCCTCGTAGGGTTGAGATCTATGATAGGTCAGGTCCACCTACCACTTGGTATCATCGAGTACGATGGCTTGTTGATGTCAACCCTTTTTCCCCGCAAAGAATGCATTATGGTATCATTACTGGATGTCGGGCGTTTTCGACTAATCTTCGAGTAGTTCGTTGGCCGCCCCGGTTCTGACCAGTGAACATGGAGAAGTTTGATGGGTCACAAAATCTTATCGAGTTTAATCAATTCTACACCACTGCAATTCGAGCAGCAGCAGGAGGAGAGCATGTCATGACCAACTACCTTTCTACTGTACTCAAAGGATCTACTCGATCATGGCTGTTAAATCAGCCACAAGAGTTGATCTGTTCATGGCAGCACCTATGCGACTTACTGCTAGTAAACTTCAGGGCACTTACAACCGCCCTGGAAAGGAGGACGACCTGCTTAGAATGCGACAAGATGCTCACAAGACCCTACGCCAATTTATCAGGCGTTTCAATCAGGTTTGCAATTCAATTCTTGAAGTTTTTGACTCATCTGTCATCAAAGAATTCAAGCAGGGGGTCCACGTTCAAAGGATCACAGATGATATGGCTTTGAATCCTCTGGCTACCATCGCTGAGCTCTTCAAAATGGTCGACCATTATGCGACTGCAGCAGAAGTGGTCGAGTGGAATCACACGATTGACTGTGACGATAAGGACACACGAGGAGTAGACGAAGGTAGCAAGAAGAAAGATAAAAAGCTGGGAAATCCAAGAGGAAGACTAAAGGCCAAACACCTCAATTCAAAAGCTCTAAGAATGTCTTAGCCGTGAGCAACAAGGAGCCTCAGAGCTCCAAACCATACTCCAATCGGAGCAAAGGTAAACACCTTGAGCAGAATGACGACAAGCCTAGGTGGTTTCCTTTTCACAAAAAAAAGGACACGACCTTCGCAACTGTCGAGTGTCTCTTCGGGAAAATTGGTTGGGTCCCTTGTCTCTACGCAAGGAATCGAAGCAAATCCTGAAAAGATAAGGGCCATTGAACAAATACGCCCTCTGACCATAAAGAAAGAAGTCCAGAAACTTATAGGATGCATGTCGGATTTAAGTCATTTCATCGCACGACTGGGAGAAAAAAGACCCCCTTTCTTTAAACTTATGAGGGAACACAAGGGTTTCTAGTGGTCAGAGGAGGCAAACAATGCCTTCAAGGATGTCAAGAGATATCTTATGAGTATTCCTGTTCTGATTTCTCCTAAACCAGAAGAAACACTCTTAATGTATCTAAGTGCTACGCCACAAGCAGTAAGCGCGGTACTGGTCGTCGAATGTGAAAACATTCAACAACTAGTTTACTAAGTTAGTGAAGTTTTACATGGGCCTAAAGAGCGTTACCCTTAGGTCCAAAAACTTCTATATATCCTCCTCATGTCTTCGAAGAAGCCGAGGCATTATTTCCAGGAGCACAAGTTAATCGTGTTGTCTGAGTTTCCCTTAAGAGAGGTCCTCCAGAACAGGGAAGCAGCGTGGCGCATGGCAGTGGTCGGTTGAACTTGGGAGTTCGACCTCCATTTTGTGTCCCGAACGGCCATTAAATCCCATATCTTGGCAGACTTTATCGCCTAATAGACAAATCCTAAACCTATTCAGGACCCAAGTATAAATCCCACGACTAGTGGACAATGTACTTTGATGGGTCATTTACGCTAAGTGGCTTGGGAGCTAGGGTGGTCTTGGTGTTTCCGACTAGAGAAACTTTAAAATATGTTATTCAATTAAACTTTTCTACTACTAGCAATGTGGCAGAATATGAAGGTTTATTAGCTGGCATATGAGAAGTAAAAGCACTTGGGATTTGATGACTACTCGTGAGAGGAGACTCTCAACTGGTCGCGAATTAGGTCGGAAAAGAGTACGAATGCTCTAATCGACCATATCTCAGTACTTATCGGAAGTGAAGAAGCTTGAAAAATATTTTTTAGTTTTGAGGTACAATATATCCCTCGAAAGGATAATTTCCTCGCTGGCTAGTTAGCTCGAATGGCTTCTTCCGATCACAAGTACCACAAGGAGTCTTCTTGGAACAGCTCCAGAAGTCATCCCTAATTGAAACACCAGAGACATCTCTTATTGAGACAGCCTCCCTAGAATACGTGGATACTTAGATGAACCCTATCTATGAGTATCTTCATAAGGGTATTGTACCCAATAACGATCTTGAGGCTGATCGTTTATCCCGTAAGGCCAAAATGTATACTTTGGTCGAAGAAATCCTCTATTAACTAGGTACTCAAGGGGTTATCATGCGATGTATATAGCAGAAAGAATAGTTAAATCTCGTTCTAGAAATACACAGAGGCGTCAGTGGGACTCATACTTCCTACAGAACGTTGGTCGAAAAAGCTTTTCGACAAGGTTTCTACTGGCCAACAACCCTCTATGGTGCTAAAGAGCTTGTTAAGAAGTGTGTACAATGTCAATTTCATAGCAAGCAAATACACCAACCGGCTCAAGTATTACAAACCATACCTCTTTCTTGGCCTTTTGCAACTTGAGGTCTTGATATCTTAGGACCATTCCCAAAAGCACTAGAGGGTTTCAAGTTCCTTTTTGTAGCTATGATACGTTTACAAAATAGATCGAAACTGAACCTATGACTGGGATAACAATGGAAGCAGCCAAGAAATTTATGATAAAAAATGTGATCACTCAATTTAGTGTGCCAAGTTGGATCATAACAGATAATAGTACATAATTTCCGAGCGTAAAATTCTAAGAATTTTGCAAAGAATTGGGTACTAAGCTATGTTATGCCTCTATCACCCATCCACAAAGCAATAGGGCAGTCAAAAGTGCAAATGGCCAAATTTTTTACCAGCTTATAAATTTCTTGGGGGCATGGGCAAAAGATTTACCCACAGTATTATGGGCAATTCGCATAATAGCTAGTTGAGCAATAGGCGAAACATCATTTTTCTTAATTTCTTGTACTGCACTATGTAGTATTTCTTCAGGGATACAATGTCAGTGGGACTTGCATGCATGATGTAGGGATACTATTGTATTTGGCCTATGTAACATCCCAATTTTCGAGCTTTAAAATATCTTTGTGTAGATTAGGATCCCTAAAAAGCTTCACCAATTTTCCTTGCTTAATTATAGCCTAACCTTGACTTTCCAAATACAAAATGATTTAATTTGATTAACCTGGAATCAATTAAATTTAGAACTATTTTATTTGAGTTCTTTGTGTTTGAAAGTATTTTCTATATTTTTCTGAAAATTTTTCGAGTGTGTTTACTATTTTTCTTCTCTATTTCTTTCTATTTTCTAAAATAGAAACTCTATTTAAAATCTGGAAGGCTGAGTGGGCCCATTTCTTCCACTGGCCCACTTCTCTCTCTCTCTCTCTCTCTCTCTCTCTAGCCCAGTCGTCATCACCCATGCAGCCCAACCGCACAGCCCAGCCAACCCAACATGTGCTCACCACCATGTTGCGTCCGTGTGCGACTCACATCCACCGGCGCCCTACCGTCAGTGACAGGTGGACTTGACCCGGGGGTTACTATGCTTCTTCCCCGAGTCGGACCCGAGCCGGATTCCACCACTGCCTCGGACTCCTTAGTGTGCACGCCACGCCACCGCCCGCCTATTTAAGCGCGCCACTGTCGACTTCTGTACCCAATGCTTTCGCATCCGCCGCCACCGAAACCACAAACCCTAGGGCGCCGAAGCTTCAAACTATTGCATGCTAATTTAAATTATCAAATGTTTATTATTTTTGCGAGATAGTTATGCCACCTATTTGTCATTTATTCCACCTTGATGATTATATTCCATGATCATTTTTCACCTGAGGCTCGATAATACTACTTGGTAATTATTATAGCACCAACGTGGGTGGGTTATACTAGTATGCTTAGCTTTGCAATAGCTTATTGATATCATTTTGAAATGCAAGTCTACACCTGATTAATGGATTATGGAATGTCTTTGTGAATCTTGGTGTGTCATGTGTAGGAAAATGATTTGGAGTGGGGCAAGTGACAAGACTTAGTGTTAAACTATAAGTGGTGGACTATGTGTTGAATTATATGATTATATGTGTAAGCTTAGTGCATTGGGTAGTCTTTTCTTGGACCATTAAGGACTTAACTTTTTGCGCCATTGAACTGAACCAAAATCGTACAATCACATGCTCTAATGGAAGAGTCTGGTTTAGTAAGTTACTGAGTTTCAATGTTGGCTTCCTCAGGAAGTAGGCTAAACTGAGTGTAGGGTGGAGGGTGTGATCTGCTGCGTATGATCCACATCACGGACACTTCCCATTCTGAAATACAACGGTGTACCCTTACATTCGTTCACTGTGTTGTGATATTCCCTGTGTATGGGATAAGGGTGTAGGTGAGTCACCAGGGGAACCAATTGTTGGGGTGAAGTTTCTGAAATGCTTCATTATGATCCTTTGGGTCACACGTCCATGTAAACATGTAAGAACCATATTGTTGGTCATATCTTGTGGAAAAGTTATACAACCCTTAAAGAGTGTTAATCAAATATATTTGAATAGCCATGTTCGCAGTCATGGACATGCTCGGGGATTTCATACAAGGGGTAGTGTTCAAAAATACAAACTGGGAAGGATGGTTATGTGAATGAAATGGATTAGGCTATGGTCAAGCTTTGTGTTCAAATTCTTGTTTATTTATTATTGTCGTATTACTCTATGTTTTTTGATCTATACATATTCTATTCAATTGCAAATGTTGTTTTATGCTAAATAACCTTACTAGTCATATCCTTTGGAATAAGCTGTTATGTATATTTGCATTCTATGGTTCAACCTATTGAGTATTCCATGTACTCACTCTTGCAATAATCATCACCCAGTTAACGAAGAGGAAGAGTCTACACCATTTCTGGAGGAGTACTACGAGGAGGCCGATCGCTAGGTCTTGTTCTTAGTCGGTTGCGTGTGGCAAATCGATGGGTCCCGCTTAAGTTTTCCCCATTCCGCTGTTGTTATCTTTATTTAGAGTTTGAGCTCTGCGAGGCTGAATAAATGTAAACTTGATCATAAGGTCACAATAGTTATTTATTTATCAAACTTAGTATGTTTATCCATAAATTCGTTGTGTATGGATGTGTGCACTAGTATAATTCTGAACTAGTACAGTATATACAGAGTATTCGAATTTGCATATCCGGATCCCTACAGCCTCCTCCATCTAGTTATAGAGGTATACATGCGTCAGAAATTTTAATGCAGCAAACGAGCAGCAACTTTCAGAATTGCGGTATGTATGTCCTGACTCTATCCACCACATTAATGCAGGGCGGGATAATTTAGGAGCTAGCAGTGATCCAAATCATACATATCATGATCAGGCAATGCTCTAGATGCATCCAGCACTGCAAATTATATCCTGAAGGTTTGTTGCTTATGGTCCCAAGTCATTTCACTTGACATCCCCTGCAAGAACGGCACACGTTGGTCGATCGACGGCTCGACGTTGCCCAAATGTTAGCATGCCCCCCACGCGTTCGTACGTGCGTGCTCGGTCCAAACAGATTAAAGAAGCAAAAGTTAGCGCTTGCCTTGTTTATTTGATCAGGAAAGCTTAATAATGATGATCACCAGAGAGGCCCAATGTAAAGAAGTACAGTGACAAATCGACTAGACTTGGAAGCTAACATAAGAGAGGCAAAGCAGCTGCAACACCATGCCGCACGTGTCGCCATCGGTCACCAAAGAAAAATAAAGCGTGCGAAAGAGAACTTAAATAGGGGGCAAAATAATTGCCCCTAGCTGATCATCACAAACGCACAAACCATTAGTAACGTTGTTAGGCTCTCAATCCCCATAGTTAGACGTCACTGTCTCCTTTAATTGTCAATGTGAAATTAAAACCTAGCTTTCATCGGTGGCAATAATTCTTCGAGCTTGACTTGCCGGGCCTTGCTTTCCACGGAGGCATATGCGGGGTATGCTAGCTCTCATCCTTGAGCTAGCCTAGCTCAACAATTTGGCGGATATTTGATTGCGGCAAGGGCCAAACGGTCCATCCGAGATCCATCGGCTGATGATCCGTCGAGCCAGCGGTCGACACCTCACGACCAGATCCGTCGAGCCAGCGGCGCAAATCGGCCATGGCAGTGGCAGTGGCAGTGGCAGTGGCTCGATTGGACGGAGCAGGGCCTTCACCATCGCCGTTGAAGTCCGTCCTTTGCGGTAGCCTGGTTGCGACGAGCGGCGGCAACGCCATTGGTGCGAACTGCAGCAACGACTTTGGTGAAGCAGCGGGGTATGGATTGGTGCTGGATTGAGGGAGTTCAACGCTGCTGGATTATGCGAGTGTGATTCTGAATTGTGGTGTTCATTTTTTCTGGTAAAAAGAAGAACTTCTATTCCAATTCCGAAGGCCACCCCAAAAAAGAACTTGAATTGGCTTGAATCAATTTCGAATTCTACTAGAATAGGATTTGTAATCCAAATGAATGAATCAAATTCAATTCATGGGATCCAAACGGGGGTCAATTGAAAATTTTACAAACAGTTCAATTTGACTTTTCAGACTTCGGCCGGCATCAAATCAATCTAGTGCTCCCTCGGGGAAAAAGGGCTGGTTTTTTTTTGGGGAAAAAAAAAGAGGCCTAGTGGAAAAATCATTGGTTGGATGGTGCTTAACATAATTCATCTGGGCCAAGGCCCACTACAGTTTATAAAATGGTTTTGCATCTTTCATCTACTCCATTTCTATAAAAAAATCTATCTACTCCATTTTCCGCTCAAAACGACTTGCAATTTCCTATAAAACAAATCTACCCCGTTTGCAATTAGGTCTGTATTAAACTTGACATAATCTTTAACCCAAACTGTAAATAAAGCAATAGAACGTCGCAGTTTGAACTTCAGAATAGCAGTGCAATTTTACCAAAGCAGGTAGATCAAAAAGTTTGTTAGTGCAAATTAAGTATTAACTACTGTGTGGATTTCAACTTCTCCTTGTGTCATTCTTAAAGTAAAGACCTAGCTAGCATTGGTCCCATTTCCACGTGCGGACAGCGGGAGCTCCACTTCGTCGTCTCTTCTCGTGGATTGGCAGCTGGGTATCAATACTGTTGAGTAACCGTCGCTGAAGATTTTAGTTCGAATGGCTACCTCGTATACAATGATCAGAATCGTAAAAACGAATGAAGAATATAAGAACACACCAGTAAATTGAACACAGAGATATGAGAGGACTTCAGGCTTCGCTTTATTGCTTCTGATAAATCGGGGTTACAATGAGAGGGGGAAACCCGCTATTTATAGACTACGGGATGAGGAGTTCAACTGGTCCAGGACTCTTCGGGGTCTTGGGCCCGTACTGGGTCAGGACTCTCCGGAGTCCTTGGCCCGGTTTCTTAACACTTCCCCTTGGACACTCATCTAACATGTTCATGTCTCGTCAAAACTCCATAAAAATCCAGTGGAAAAAATTTAGAGAAAGAGTACATGTCATGCGTTTTGCTGTGTTGCATGAATTGTCTCAATAAAAACCTTAGCCGAGAAACTTCAGAAAAACTCGTCAAGGGAAAAAGAGTACAATCCACCCTACTTCATTTAATCTCCAGGATTTATTCTTTGTGTACTTGATCTTCGTGATCAAGATTCAATAATGAGTTCGTGAAGATTCTCCCCCTAAATTCTGCACTTGTCTAAGTCTTATCATTCCAATTCCACGTATGCATCTTTCAAAACTAGACGCTGGAAGTGACTTAGTGAATAAATCTACAAGATTTTCACATGACTTAGTATGCAGTACCTTAATTTCGTCCATCTTTTGCATTTCGTGAGCATAGAAGAACTTGGGATTGATATGCTTTGTGATGGGACTCTTCACATAACCCATTTACTCTGGTGCGACATAAGCTGTATTATCTTCATAGATAATAGTGCGGGTTTGCACGGTATTCAATCCACATGACTGCTGGATGTGGTGAATCATCTGCCGAAGCCAAGCACATTCTTGTGAGGCCTCGTACAGTGCTATGATTTGCGAGTGGTTCGTTGAAGTCGATACAAGACTTTGCTTAGACGATTTTTATGGAATTACAGTTCCACCACATAGGAATACATAGCCTGTTTGCGACTTGGTTGTATGTGGGTCCGACAGGAACCCAACATCTGCATAGTCATTCATACACAAGTCTTGGTTCTTTCTGTAAAATAGACCAAATTCTTTGCTTTCTTGGAGGTAACAGAAGATGTCCATTATTTCCTGCCAATGCCTTTGGTAGGTTCTATACTATACCTTGCTAATACGTTTACGGCAAATGCAATGCCTGATCTAGTACAGTTTGCTAAATACATGAGTGCTCCTACTGCACTTAGGTATGGGAATTTTGGTCCCAGGACTTCCTCCCCCTCTTCTTTAGGTCTGTATAGGTCCTTGTCTTGCTGCAAGGATCTCCCGACCATCGGCATTTTCGAAGGATATGCCTTTCCAAAGCCTAACATTTCCAACACTTTCTGAGTGTAGGTTGGCTGATGTACTAGAGTCCCTTCAGGGGTATGCTCAAGCTGCAAGCCTAGGCAGTATTTGGTTTTACCCAAGTATTTCATTTCGAACTATGACTCCAGGTAAGAGTTTACTTTCTTAATACATTCTAGGGTTCCAATGATATTAAGATCACCTTCATACACTGAGATTATACAAAATCCATCCTGGGATCGTCGTATAAATATACAGGGAAAATTCTCATTGTTCGTGTAGCCTTTCTTGCATAGCAAGTCGCTTGAAGCGATTATACCACATTCTGTCTGATCGCTTCAGTCCATACAGTGACTTTCTGAGTTGCACACAATATAGATTTCTATTTGCTTGTCTTGGTTTGGGACATGGATACATTCAGGTATCTTCATATAAATGTTCGAATCCAAATTCTCATAAAGGTATGCAGTTACCACATCCATTAATTTCACTTCTAACTTCAAGTTCACTGCCATTGAGATAAATATCTAAAGGTAATTCCGCCCATGACCGGGGAATATGTTTCTTCATAACAATCTCCTGGACGTTGAGTGAAACCTTGTGCAACGAGCCTTGCTTCTTTCATTTCTCTTTCGAACAAATACCCACTTATGCCCTCAGGTGCACATGGGGAGGTATCGACTACATGTGCCCAAACACCTCTCTTTTATTCAGAGATAACAATTTAGTTTCTATTGCCATCTTCCAATCTTCTCAATCTGATCTTTTCTTACATTCAGCGAGCGATGCAGGCTCTGGATCAAGATTGATGATTGTGGTATTTTTTTATTGCAAAGTAAATGTCGACATTGGCTATTGGCTTATTCATAGATTCTCCCGAGGTCATAAAGTTTATAGCTATTTCTTCAAGGGGCGATATTTCTAATGCTTCTACTTGCTTACCGCTACTTTTAATTGCGGGGCAAGTCCCTTTAGTTTTTCAGCTCCGATGTGTGCGCACACATCCATGCTGATGTCTCCCTTCATGGGGATGTTCAATTCTAGTATGCCTTTTCTGAAGGTTCCATACCGATGCCAGGTCTCAACTGGCCCCCCTTCTGATTCTGGGGTACTTTAGTGATCGGCTGTGTCAAGTCCTTCTTATCCTTTTTCACTAGGCGTCCCCGGTTACTTCGGATTCGAGGGGGCGGAGTTCTCATCCTTTCAGAGGCCTTAGGACGGGATTAGGGATACCTTCATCGGTATTTCAACCCTCTCCGATGCATTGCGTACAGGCATATGCGACTTGGTCACGCTCTTCAAATCACTAAAGTGGTTAGGCAGTTGATTCGCTAATGCTTGCAAATCAATTATCTTCTGGACTGCAATTGTCTTCGAGACTTCAATTGTTTTCTAGACTTCTCTATTTGCTTCACTAGTGCGCGGGTCATATGCATAGATTTCAAATATCTTCTAGACTTCAATTGTCTTCTAGACTTCAATTATCTTCTGGACTTCTCTATTTCTCGACATTTTTCATCAAGGGTTGATTTCCTCCCCCTAATGACGAGAAATAATTCTCATCTAATATGCTATCAGCGAAGTTGGCTGCATGCAAATATCCAGTCGTGGGGTCCACATACCTGATTATGGATGTTGTCTCATAACCAACGTATATCCCAGACTTTTGGAGAGTGCCCATTTCAGTTTGATGTGGTGGTGGTATAGGTACATAAACCTTGCAACCAAACCTTCAAAGATGAGAAATTTTCAGTGTTGACCCTTGAGCTAGTTGTATAGGTGAATGGATGTTATATGTCGGTGGTCTAAAATTGATGAGAGTTGCTGCATGTAGGACTGCGTGTCCCCAACATGTAGTTGGTAAATAACAATTCTGCTAGTCCATTCTGGGTGTGGACATACGGTATGGGAAGCTCAACTTTAATTATCATTTTCACACAATAATCATAAAATGCCCTCGAAGTAAATGCTCTGGCGTTGTCTATTCTGGTGGATTTCACATGATGATTAGGGAAATTATTCTTAATGTTAATTATCTGCGAGATGAGCTTTGCAGAAGCGTGGTTTCTCGTAGGCAATAAATAAATGTGCGACCATTTCGAGGAAGCATCGATGAGCACCATAAAATACCTAAATGGCCCTTACAAGGGCTGTTTAGGACCGCAAATGTCTCCCTGTATACGGTCCAGGAATGCAGGAATTTCGTCCTTTACTTTCAGAGTGGAGGGTCTAGTAATCATTTTTCTGGTGGTACATGCAGGGCACACAAAATCTTCTGGATTCGGGAAGTTCTTTACATTGACACTATGTCCCTGTGAATTGTTAATTATATTTCTCATCATCCTAAGACCTAAGTGGCATAATCTATCATGCTAGAGATAGAAGAGGTTTAGAGCTTCTAAATATAGTTTTCAAGGCAGTATAGGCTGCAGATGCCCATTTTCAAATGAAGGAAGTCATTCTAATACCATTTTTTTTATTTTCGTCACGCTTTGTAATGAGCAGGTATTCCTTACCATGCTCTTATTCAGTCTCTACGTGGAAACCGTTAGCGCGAATATCCTTGAGAGTTCTACTCGATTATGGGCACAACAAGGCTTCTTTGATGACCAAAATTGTGTCCGTCGGGAGTATAATTGTAGCCCTTCCTGATCCTATTATACATGTATCGCTGCATGCGATTGTCGTAAGGCTACAAGTATTCTTACTGATCAACTGAAAAATTCCGTCTCTCTCAAGTTGGTATTCATATTCATTGTGCCACTACCTGCTAAGCACACTTCCTCCATAGGGCGCTACATGCGTTCTAATATAATGTACTTTATTAATATGTAGCAGAAATCAAGCAACACATAAATAAAATACTTCAGATATCAGAACATAACTTGCTATTATAGATACGGGAATATAAGTCTTGCAGGACTCATCATAAGATTTTAATGCTTTGCTCTCTAGAGTTTGCAACTATTATTCAAAGTTATTTCATAATCACAAACTACAAGTGACTGTAAAAGGATCTGGGTGCAATGCGTGCACTAGATCGAATCAGCGAAGTATTCAGAAACTTCTGCCTCAATCTACTACATAGTGATCTTCTCCTCTTGGGCAACTACGGTTGTGGCCGCTGCTATGTCCAAAGGAGGGATGATGGGGGCTGCTACTAGGCTGTCCACATCTATAAGTGCAACTAATAGGTGTGGATCTTCCGTGTCTGCAATGGTGAGGTGTGTCTCATGCTATCCTTTGCCCCTTTTCTTAGACTGTAAAACACCAATTACGTGCGACTCACGACCTTACCCTTATTGCCCCCCTCCTTCGTGAGAGGCTTCAATTCCTTGTAGCTACTAGTATTGGCTTCATAGCCAACATTGCTACTTGATGGCTGTGAGATGTAGTTCTTCCTTAGAACATCATCTTGTGCTTTCGCAATTTTCATGATGTCAATCACTGCGGTATACTCCTTGTAGCCATTTTGACAATAATTGCGTGCGGATTGCACCGCATTCGGGTGAAGGTGGAGAGGGTCTTGTCAATCTTCTGCTCATCCGTGATTACCTTATCACATAGTGGAAGACTGTACAAATTATGGCCATGCTGGACCAACTCTTTCGAACTTCTGGTTCGTGATGCTAGTCATTTTTCATATTCATGTAAAAAGTTCATAAGGTTACTGCTGGTAATCAACATAAAATAGTTGTAAAATTCTCATAATGCTCTTCGAACTCCCAGTTCGAGATCCCGCATTTTTCCATGTATTTTCATGATTTACTGCTATTTTCAGTGATTAAAAGCAATATTAATAATCACAAATAATCAAAAATAGTAAATACAATAAATAAATTGCATATAAATTAATAATAACAAGATAAAATATGCTTCAAATGCAAAAACAGATACAAAATATGAATTCTCGGGGCCCTTTTCTGCCGGAATATGAATTTTCAGTGAATTCTATAATTTTTAGGGGCTAAACCGTGAACCTTTAGTTCTGAGAAATTGTCGCGCAATTTACGGAACAACTGAGGGCCTTTTTGCTAAACGGCCTTTTTATTTCCCTTTTTGATCGGAAGAATTGGCCGGGCTGTTTGGCCCTTGGTAGGTGCTAAAATGGGGTCAGGTAAACCCTACCCCCGATCTCCTGGGCGGCGGCGGTTCCCTCCATGGGAGCCGCGTGTGGCGGCTTGAAGCCGGCGGAGATGGCGGCGACGCTGCCGGCCGAGTCGGCCGCCGCGGCAGGCGGCGCTGAGCCGGATCGCCGCGAGTCGGGACCGCTTCAAGCCCGGCGTGGAAGCCGGCGGCGATTTGCCTGGCTTGCAGCGAGCTGTGGTGCGGCTGTTCGGGCGGCGACGCAGTGCTTCTAGTGCGCCGGGGCGGCGGCGATCGACGCCGAGCTGGAGGCGCCGCTTCTAAGCGCATCCGAGGCGGCGAGGCCGACCGCGCCGGGTGTCAATGTGAGCGGGCCGGCGACTTGAGCGCGGAGGGGCTTGGCCAGCGTCTGGCGGGACGCTGTGCGGGCCGCTCCATGCCCCTCCCCTTTGCTCGTGTTGTTGTTACGGTGCACGGGTGCCGTGCTGAAACAAGCCGGTGGCTTAGCGGCGGGAGGCGGCGCGGCGGCGAGGTGGTCTTTGTCTTTGGCGGCCGAAGCGATCTTGCGTCTTTGAAGCATGGTCGCATAGCTGCGAGCGGTGGTGGAGGCGCCGTCGCGGCGCCGACCGATGTCCGTGACTTAGTGCGAGCTTGGCGGCCGTGGAGGTCGGCCATGGCAGCCGGCGGTAGTGAGGATTTGCCCATGCAGGGACGGCGGCAGCTGGCCGGTGGGGGTCGGTGGCTGCACACGAGCGGCCAAGAAGGCCGGCGGCTCCAGGCCGTAGGCCAAATTTTCTTTCCTCCTGTTTTTACTGTTTATATATAATATTGTTCATCCGAAAGGAAAAACTATTTATTCAATTCAATTTTCGTTCATACAATAATCTACGATGCAATCAACATCCAATCTTTCATGTAATCCACTGATCGGCATTGTGCCGGCGACTTCAAGTCTGCTCGCGGTAGGTTAGAACAGATTTGCATTGTAGAAAACCAATCTAGAAAGCTAAATTTGCAGAATTGAAAGCAATCTAGAAAAATGATTCAATCTACGAGTGTTGTTCAATGACGGTTACCTTTCGATGCGAGGAGAGTCGATCGCACTGATAACGTGTTGAGTAACCGTCGCTGGAGATTCCAGTCCGAACGGGTACCTCGTATACAATGATCAGAATCGTAAGAACGAATGAAGAATACAAGAACACAACAGTAGATTGAACACAGAGATATGAGAGGACTTCAGACTTCGCTTTATTGCTTTTGATAAATCGGGGTTACAATGAGAGGGGTAGACCCTCTATTTATAGACTACGGGATGAGGAGTTCAACTGGGCCAGGACTCTCCGGGGTCTTGGGCCCGTACTGGGCCAGGACTCTCCAGAGTCCTGGGCCCGGTTTCTTAACAAATACCATCTCTCGTAGATTTGCATTACCCACAAACCGCCACCAGATCAGCCCGTAGTTATGTCATACGAACAGATAGTGGTGCCCAAACGGGTGGTGCGGCATGGTCCACTTGGCTCAGTAGATTAAACGGGTTGTGCTGTGTTCGTCGTGAGCTCAGTCGCGAATCCACATTCAGCATATTGAGCTCACAGACCGTGTCGTACTGCTTTAAGCACGTTTAACCCAATGGGCCAACGTATGCCCGTTTAGCTCACCTTGGTCTTTTTTTTGGGGAAAATTGCAAAATTTTCATAAAAATGTATAGAATTCCAAAATACAAATTAAAATTTTAAAAAATAAATTCTATACCCATAAAAAAGACAAATATATTGAAAATATAATGAACTTTATTAATGTTTAGATGACCGCGTCGTTAAAAACTTTGCCAAGTAAAAACTCAACTTTAGAAAACCTTGGCCAAAAAAATACAACCAATAGCTCTGCATACAACGATGTTCTAAATGTTGTTGTCTAGATAAAGATTATCCTCCAACTCTGTATTTTCTATAGAGTGTTGATCTTGTGCATCAACTTGTTCCCAGTCTTTCACTCGTGGGACTTGTTCTTTTTCTTCTCTTATATTCTTACAAAAAGACTGAAAGCAGACTCAGAAGAAACCATCGAGACAAATACAGTTAACACATCTCATGCTAATATGCATAGCACTGGATATGTTATCTTCTGCTCATGTCACCATTGCAAAATATTGAATTGCTCTTCGCACTAATCCACGGTATCACTCTCTAGATAGACGGATAATTTCCCGAATGCTATGGTGGTTGTGTTTTGTTTCAGAACTTAACGTTGTAGAACCTAAACCTCTGAAGGAAGAATCTGTACCTTAGATTTTGTCCCATGTGGTTTTCTTCTTACTTGTGGTGGTTCGTGGTGGACTTCATTGCAAGCGAACTCTTTGAAACTTTAGTTCATACTTTTGATAAAATATTGGGAAATTTAGTACGAACGTCTGAAAAATAGTTAGAATAATACATCCTTGTAGCAACACTCAGAATTTGGAGAACATTAGTGAATCCTTGAAGTTCAGCTTTGGGATCTAAAATAAATGCAAAAGCACATAAATATGGAAGCACATGCCATCATCGTGGACGGAGTCAGCCATAAAGTACATGCCGGTGAAGTCCTTGGTTTTGTCCGTCTCTCGAGGGTCTCCTCCTCCTTGTCCTCCTCGCTATCGGAGTCCACATCTCTCAAGAAGTGATCTCCAAAAGCAGTAAGGACCCGGTGAGCGGCTTTCACAAGCTTGGTGGCATCGAACTTCACCTTGCTCCCTTCAGGCTTCCTCCAAGCGGGCTTCTTCTCCTTATGATTGCTCGTCTCATTGAGCTTAGGGTAGTTTGCCCGAATGTGGTATAGTTCACCACATTCATAGCAAGTCATTGGACCTCCTCTCTTTCTGTTCCACACATTATTGTAGGCCCATGTGAACTTTTTGGCTAGGAGGGCGAACTCAGACTTAGGGATGGACTCGAACTCTTCTTCATTGATTATAGAAAGACATGCAAGAGAGAAACCCGAAGACTCGAAAAAGTCATCAAGAGACTTCTTGAGAGGGTCAGCTACCAAGGCTATATTCTCCTTCTTGGGATGTCAATCCCCCTGATCTCATGAGTATTAAGCTTACTATAGAGCAGCTTCAAGGTGAAATCATATAGATTAACATTCTCCTCAATTATGGTAGCCTTCATCTTTCACTCCTTGGTGTTGATTGCATCCAAGAGGTGGGTTGCGTTCTCGAACTGAGAATACTCAATATCGAACGTCATCAACTGATTGAGCTCCTTGTTGAAGCAAGTGAATACGTTAACGATGCTCTCTCCACGACGCCTCTCAAACCTTTTGTATTCTCGCTTGAAGACCATTAGACGTACTTGCTTGATTTCGAATGAGCCTGTAGGGATACGAGTAGGCTACGCTAGCTGGTAATTCAAAAATTCTACCACGTCAACTAGGATGCCATGCAAGCAAGCGATCACAGATCGTTACCACCAGAAGCGCAATGCAGCAGAAGAAGAGTTAGAGCAGCCTGGTCCAATGAAGAGCGTGTCGTTGTAGTGGTCGTAGTTGATCGTCCAACGTAGTTGATCGTCCTCTTAGTCGATTGTCTTCTCAAACAACCGATCGCTTTCCTTGCAAAGTCACGATCGCCCTCAAGCACAATAGCAACCGCAGTAGAGCCTCTACGGTATCCACACGTTCAGGGCGGGAACACCGTACGCCGGTGTGCTAGCACCAAGTCGCACGGGGAATGAGCTCTCAAGAAGGCAGCTAGGGTTTGGAGCAACTCACGTCAACTCTTGTTGTGATTCCTCTCGTCTTTTTTCCAATAGCCTCAAGCATCTCCTTATATAATGCCCATGACGGATCCTATCCCAACACGTTTGACGAATCGTATCTGTACTAGTTTGTTCCAACCCATTAAGTGTGTGACACTGTAGGTTTATGCGTAGTTTGGTTGTGACTCGGAAACCTTTTCCGACCATGAGTCGTTAGTGGTACCTAGCAGGACATAATGATTCCCGAATACGCACAAATTATATTGAACGAACCTTAATGCGATATGATCTACGACCAGGTCCTTATCACTAACGACCAACTCGTATCTCTATACGACCAGCTCGTATTTAGTCCCGACCAGTTCGTAACTCCTTACGACTAGATTTCGACTACTTCGTGATGATGTTTGACCATGCTACGATCAGCTCGTATTTCTATACGACTAGTCCATATCTGATCGAACTGAAAGACCTGCTCATGTATTCTCCCTTTGCCTTATGATATTTGGTTGAACTCCAAGTGAGATGTTTTATCATCTATGGACTGTTCAATACTTTCTCGATTGAGTGTCGAATAACTTCATATGGTCAAACTCTTCGACCACCAGTGGCATGACCATGCGCTTTCTTTATCTGACCACATCGAGGGGCCCAGATATATCTCTCCGGTTATGTTAGGACGGACAAATCTCATATTTGATCAGTCACATTCCTCCGCATGTTTCATAGCATACTCGAAAGCTACCTTTACAACAACCCAGTTACGAGTAGCGTTTGACAGCCCCAAAGTGTACTCTTACGCATGTAGGAAACCATGCTGATCTCAGGTCCAAGGATTATACATCAAAATTGCTTCAGACCAACTGAAGACATATGAAATCATAACAATCTTAACAGTGTCTCAAGGTGAGTCAATCCAACACCATGTTCTCTAACATGTGTTCATATTATAGGTTCGATATCCCTATATCCATGTCCGGTGAAACATGGTCATCAATCAATACATGTGCTGGTCGATAGAGTCACTAGTGTTCTGACCAGTGACATTCGACCAGAGATACATTTAGAACGACATCATCATATGTTAAAAGAGCTTCACCAACAAGTCACATACTCGTTAATCTTTATAACTGATGATTTATTCAAGGAATAGAATAACACTTATTCAAAAACACATAAATAGAGACGTGATACAATTATCTCTATGATTGCCTCTAGGGCATACCATCAATAGTCTCCCACTTGCACTAGAGTCAATCAAATAGGTATCGAATACCCATAGCTCTTGTGTGCACTTGGTCATGTTCGACCAGTCTACGACCAGCTCGTATCTCCATACAACTAGTCTGGATCTGGTCGTATCACTATACGAGTAGTCCTGGTTCTTGTCGTGTCACTATAAGACTAGTCCTGGATCTGGTTGTATCACTATACGACTAGTCCAGAATCTGGTCGTATTACTATACGACCAGTCCATACCTGGTCGAACTTGCACTACAGTCAATCATTTAGGTATGTTACACCCATCGCTTTTGTGTGCGCCTCATGCTTAGGTTGCGAGAGAGACTTGGCCAACGGATCAGCAATATTCAAACCCGTGTGCACTTTGCATATCTTCACATCACATCTTTCAACGATATCATGAATAATGTGATATCGCCGAAGTATGTTCTTGAACTTTTGAGGCGATCTAGGCTCCTTAGCTTGTGGAATGGCTCAACTATTATCACAATAGAGATCTATTGGACTGGAAGCACTCAAAACCACACCCAGTTCATTAATGAACTTTCTAATCCATACGGCCTTTTTTGCAACTTCCAAAGCTACAATGTACTCAGCCTCTGTTGTAGAATCAGTAACTGTTCCCTTCTTAGAACACTTCCAGCTCACTGCTCATCTATTAAGACAAAACAAAAACCCTAATTGCGATTTGAAAGCATCCGGATTAGTTTGGAAGTTAGCATCGGTGCAACCATTTAAGACCAGCTCTTCCTCATCACTATACACAAGGAATGCATCCTTCATCCTTCTCAAGTACGTAGGCATACTCTTGACTGCTATCCAGTGACCTTCACCTGGATCCGACTGATATCTGCTCGTAACACTTAGAGCATACGACACATCTGGTCATGTACATAGCATAGCATACAAGATAGATCTAATAGCCTAAGCATATAGAATTCTATTCATTTTGTCTCACTCATCAGTGGTCGTAGGACACTGATTCTTGTTAAGATTAATGTCATATGCCATGGGCAAGAAACCTCTTGTAGAATCTTTCATGCTGGAGTATTTCCACACCTTGTCTATGTACATATCCTGGCTTAATCCAATTAGCTTTTAAGATCTATCTTTATAGATCCTTATACCAAGAATATATGCTGCATCTCCTAAATCTTTCATTGAGAAACTATTTCTTAATAAAATTTTAACAGATTCAAGCATAGGAATATCATTTCCAACCAATTGTATGTCATCCACATACCAGATTAGAAACACAAGCTTGCTCCCACTAAACTTCTTGGAAACAAAAAGTTCTTCTTCGTTTTTGATGAAGTCAAACCCTTTGATCGACCACTTCATCAAAACGAATGTTCTAACTCCGACATGCTTGCTTCAATCCATAGATGGATTTCTTAAGCTTGCATACCTTTCTGGCTTCCTTTGGATCGACAAAATCCTAAGGCCGTATCATGTACACATCCTCACTTAGGTTTCCATTTAGGAAAGCCGTTTTGACATCCATTTTTCCATATCTCATAATCGAAATATGCAGTAATTTTTAGAATGATATGGATAGATTTAAGCATCGCGACATGCGAGAAGGTTTCATCGTAATCAACACATTGAATTTGTTTGAAACCCATTGCGACCAGTCGTGCCTTATGAATGCGAATATTTCCATCCATATCTATCTTTTCCTTAAAAACTATTTGCACTCAATTGTTGTAACACCATCAGGTGTATCAACCAAGTTCCAAACTTGATTGTCATGCATGGACTTTATTCGGATCTCATGGCATTTATGCCATGACTTAAAGTCTGGGTCCACCATCACTTCCGCATAAGTTTTAGTCTCATCATTATTCAATAATAAAACGTCATGCCCATATGTTATAGGCAATTGATGTGGGGCAGATGCCTCATCTACAAGTTCAACAACACTTTGTTCATTCTGTAAAGGTTTAGTAGGAGTTGAAATATTTTCAGATAGTTCGCGAATTTCTCCAAGTTGTACCTTGCTCCCACTGACTCCTTTGGAAAGAAACTCTTTCTCCAAGAAGATACCATCTCGGACAACAAACACTTTGTTATCAACCCGATAAAGAAGCACTTATCGGACTTAGGTGTGAGTTTATCAGACGTCAAATTTTTACATAAACCTCACAATCTCATACCCTGAGAAAAGACAATTCAAGACTCTTCCCGGTGCATATCTCATATGGTGTCTTCTCTACAGTTTTTGATGGAACCCTATTTAAAGTGAAAGCAGTTGTTCCTAGAGCGTATCCTCAGAATTGCAATGGAAGATCAGATTGGCTCATCATTGACCGAACCATATCTAACAATATTCAGTTCCGTCGTTCAGATACCCCATTCCATTGGGACGTCCTAGGCGGAGTAAATTGTGGGACAATTTCACACTTCTTTAGATGATCACCAAACTCATGACTCAAATATTCACCTCCACGATCATATCGTAGACATTTGATTGTCTTGTGAAATTGATTCTACACTTCATTCTGAAATTATTTGAACTTTTCAAAGGATTCTGACTTATACCTCATCAAATAGATATAGCCATATCTACCGAAATCATCAGTAAAAGTTATGAAATACTAAAAACCAACTCTGGCCGAAGTGCTCATTGGTCCACATACATTTGTATGCACAATGGCCAATAAGTCACTTGCCCTCTCACCTCTATTCGTGAAAGGGGCATTCGCCATCTTGCTAAGTAAACAAGATTCACATGTTTCAAATGATTCAAAATCAAATAAGTTTAGAATACCATCTTTATGGACCTTCATCATGTGCTTCTCATTTATATAACCTAGATGACAATGCCAAATAAAAGGGTATTCAAATCATTAGGTCAAAATCTCTTAGCGTTTATGTTATAGATGGGCTCATCCTTAAAATTCAAAACATACAATCCATTCACTAATGGAACATGACCATAAAGCATATCTTCAAAATAAATTGAACAACAATTGTTCTTTATTCTGAACTCATAACCTTCTGCTCCTAAACAGGAAGCAGAAATAATATTTTTGCTTAAGGCCGGAACATAATTACAATTATTTAGTTCCATAACTAATCCTGAGGTAGTGCTAATGGAAAAGTGCCAATAGCTAATGTAGCAATTCTTGCTCCATTGTCCACATGAAGATCAACATCCCCTTTTTCAAAACTTCTACTCCTTATCAGTCCTTGCATCGAATTGCAAATATGAGCAACCAATCATGTATCAAATACCCAAGAACTAGTCAGAGAAGTGGCAAGATTAATTTCTATAACATTTATACCTGAACTAAGTCTTACTTCCCTTGTTCTTTTTCATCTCTGCTAAGTACTTCTTGCAATTTCTCTTTCGATGACCCTCTAGAGCATATTCATTCTTTTCTTGTTTAAGAATAATTCTCAAATTATAAAACCAGTCAAGAATAGATAGCAAATTAAAGGTAGGTGTAGAAGAAGTAGTAGGTGCCATGGTCTACAACAGAAATATATACAAAGATTCAGTATTATGTTTATGTAGGATCTTCTATTAGACATTCATGTTGGTGGTCGTGTTCGACCAGTCTATGACCAGCTCGTATTTCTAAACAACTAGTCTAGATCCAGTCGTATCACCATACGACTAGTGTGGACCCAGTCGTAGCACTATACGACTAGTCTGAAATAGACTAGATCTGGTCGTATTACTATAAGACTACTTTGGATTTGGTCGTATCACTATACGACCAGTCCATACCTGGTTGAACTTAATTATCAACAGTCAATAAAAGATACTCCCACTATATCTAAACTATGTTTCCCTCAAATATCATATAGTGAGTTCAAGATCCAAAAATCATTAAGCCCTAGTGAGCTTTGACATCCCTGCTAAAAACTTAGTGATTTTAGGTAGACAAACTCTTACCAATCATACCACCCATGACTCTTATCTGTTGGGTGGTATCTCTATGCCCTGGCGACCGACAATACTATGCTCCAAGGCCCAAAACCCTTTTGATAGCCTTGTCAAGCTAAATTAATACTATGCATATGGGTGTCCCACACCCACCCCATCTTATTAAGATAGTCAATGATACTCTACTTTGGTAGACCTACTAATTAGCGATCAAAATCGTGACAAGCGCAGCAATTGGAAAGGCATCAAATTAACTTAATTTTTCTTGAGGGATACTATTCTACCATGTTAAAACATCTAATGAAAAACATGACCAAATAGCATGACAGAAATAAACATTCAAGATAATCAAATTAAACTGTGAAATAGTATGACCCTTATCATGACGATCTCCATCGCTGTGCTTCCTGTCCTTCGACCATCATGCTTGAAGTCTCCAACCACATTCATCTACTAAGCAATTACTCCAAAAAAACTAGTAATGAATTACAGACGAGAATATCAGACATCACATGTCGGTACACAGACCGTTATACAATAATATGTAGCTCGATGGATATCTCACAACATGACACGCAGGCCATGAGAAATCCATACATGTATCACATACACAATAGGCTATACTATTCACATCAATCCCTGAAAAAAATGAGTTATGCATAGAATACAACTCTATCAGGTGACATGACACATAATGCCATATAACGTGGCTACGACCACGGCTGTCTCGCTAGCCGGTTAGCGGGCGGGGTTCGAAAGGGCAGCGCTCTCGAAAACTTTTTCCGGGACATGAATCTTATTCACGTAACCGAGCCTTGGAAATCATCGGATTAATCATATTAACCCTATTCCGAACCAATTTGATCACTGCCTTGATACGACCACACTGTGGCATACTCCGATGGCGTAATTCTGACAGTAGGAGTATCATGCAAGGCAGTCGAAAATAAGTTCAGTAAATCATCTGGTGCTCTTAACTTGTACCTCTTTGCAAAACCCATCTACTACCACCAAAAACTGATCGATCTTATTGACTAGTGCCTAGATCATCCCATCCGTATGAATAGATCTAGGTTACCAGACCAACCAGTAATAAATTGAATCTACTACTGACACATATCAAGTATATACGACCGATCTAGATCAAAAACTATGCAACTTGACTCAGATACCACTGTAGGGATATGACTAGGCTACGCTAGCTGACAATTCAAAAATTCTACCATGAAAACTAGGATGCCATGCAAGCACGAGATCACAGATTGTTACCACCAGACGCGTAATGCAGCAGAAGAAGAGTAGGAGCAACCTAGTCCAATGAAGATCGTCATTCAAGCATAACAACAACTGTAGTAGCGCCTCTACGGTATCCACACGTCCAGGGCAGGAACGTCGTACGCCGGTGTGCTAGCACCAAGTCACACCGGGAAGGCTCTCTCAAGAAGATGGCGTCTAGGGTTTGGAGAAACTCACATCAACTCTTGTCGTGATTCCTCACGTCCTTTTCCTAATAATCTCATGCATCTCCATATATAGTGCCCGTGACGGATCCTATCCGATCACGTTTAACGAATTATATCCGTACTGATTTGTTCCAACCCATTAAGTGTGTGACCCTGTAGGTTCATGTGTAGTTCGGTTGTGACTCGGAAACCTTTTTCGACCACGAGTCGTTAGTGGTACCTAGCAGGACACAACGATTCCCGAATAATACACATAAATTATGTCGGACGAACCTTAATGCAATATGATCTACAACTAGATCCTTATCACTAATGACCAGATGTATCTCTATACGACCAACTCGTATCTCTATACGACCGGCTCGTATCTCTATACGACTAGCTCATATTTGGTCTCGGCCAGCTCATATTTGGTCTCGACCAGTTCGTAACTCCTTACGACCAGATTTCGACCACTTAGTGATCATGTTCAACAAGCCTATGGCCAGCTCGTATCTCCATACAACTAGTTTGTATCTGATTGAACCAAAATACTTGCTCATGTATTTTTCTTGTGCCTCACGATATCTGGTTGAACTCCATGTGAGATGTTGTGTCATCCATGGACTGTTCAATACTTTCTCAATCGAGTGTCGGATAACTTCATGTGGTCGAACTCTTCGACCACCAGTGGCATGGCCAAGCACTTTCTTTATTCGACCACATCGAGGGGCTCAAAGACATCTCTCATGTTATGTTAGGAGGGGTAAATCCCATATCCGATCAGTCACATTTCTCCGCATGTTTCATAGCATACTCGAAAGCTACCTTTATAACTACCCAGTTACGAGTAGCGTTTGACAACCCCAAAGTGTACTGTTATGAATGTAGGGAACCATGCCGATCTCAGGTCTAAGGATTATACATCATCATTTGTTGAGACCAACTGATGACACATGAAATCATAACAATCTCAACAATGTCTCAAGGTGGGTCAATTCAATACCATGTTCTCTAATATGTGTTCATATTATTGATTCGATATCCCTATATCCATGACCAGTGAAACATGGTTATCAATCAATACATGTGCTGGTCAATAGAGTCACTAGTGTTACAACCAGTGACATTCGACTAGGGATACATTTAGAACGACATCATCATAAGTTAAAAGAGCTTTACCAACAAGTCACATACTCGTTAATCTTTATAACTGATGATTCATTCAAGGAACAGAATAAAACTTATTTAATAACACATAAATATAGACGTGATACAATCATCTCTAGGATTGCCTCTAGGGCATATCACCAACAGAGCCCTCATGGTAAGTCTCGAGGGTGTGCTAAATCTCATACGTGGTCTCAAGGTGACAGATACTGTCATACTCCTGTTTACCAAGCCCGGCATATAGGAGGTTATTTGCCTTGTGGTTGCTAAACAAGAAGGCCGCCGAAGCCGGCGTAGCAACCTCGAGCAAGACGAGCGGGGCTCAGCATAACCTCTCGTATGGCTTGACCTTCGATCTGAAGGTAGACATCCATGCTATTCTTCCCATAGGTATAGTCAAGACCATTGAAGACATGCGACTTAGTGGAGTACTTCTCTATCGCCAAGTTTAGTGACCGGTTAAGATCAAGAATGAACTAACAGGGCTCCGATACCACTTGTTGGAATGAAACGGTGACTAGAGAAGGGAGTGAATAGGAGCACTACTTCTTTTTCATCTCGGCCATATAAGCTATAAAGATCGAAGGTACAAGCACAATGGAAGTCTTGTATTGAATCCAATCAAAACCTCGCGACACAACAACCAAAAATACAAAAAACTAAAAGCAAAGAGAGTTGGGCGGTCAAACCTCTGAAGATGGGTAGTCTGACCGATGGCCAAACGATCAGACCTCTCATAGGGGTGGTCTAACCTCTCGCATGATCAACAGTAAAATCAGCACGATTTCAAAATCACAAATCTATTCAACTTTTGATCCAGTGGTCAAAATCTCCTCAAATTTCAACCATAGCTCTTCAAGAAGGCCATTAATCTATTCAAATCAACGACCGGGAAGATTAAGACCAAGATTCCACTAATTTCTTAGTTGAGGGAAAAGAGGCACAAGAATCGAGGAGATTCAAATTTTGATCCAAAACTTGCTAGTAGGTAGATGAAGATCAAGATGATCCTAGATGTATTCCCACATATCCCAGCAAGCAAGATCACAACAAAAGACTACAAGAGAATCAAAGAAATACCAAAATCCATTAAAGAGCGTAAGAACATGAAGAGACTCATCTTGAAGAAATTTTGCTTGGATTGATTTGAGAAGGATGTTGTTTTATAACCACTTCATCATAGAGGACAAAAGCTCAACACTTGAGCACTCAATCAATCCATCTATCATAAATCCAAGTCTCAACTACTCCAAAGATCCCTAGATCACAAATGTGGGTTTTTCTCTTGGAAGGACTTGAAAACTGCACATCTCGAGATTACCCTTTTATAGTGGAGGCTAGGTTGAGAGAGAAGATCCTAACGGGCACCCATTAAGCCCACACACAAACAGATCTACACTCGTGCACACTTCTCAAAGAAGATGATGAACCGGGATTCCCGAGCTTGTTTCTTCATGATATTTATCTTCACTTGTCCTCAACAACATCTCCTTGTGCTGTTTTGCACCGTGGTTTAGCCAAAGGTCACTAGGGCGGTATTTTGGTGAAGTTAAGAAAATACCCCTTCTCGATCATTCTCCAAACACCGAGTCCAATCTTTATGAAGCAATTCCATCCTTCGCCACGTGTAGGTTGATAAATGTTCCTCTTCATATTGGTAAGTCTCTCTCATCCAGCTCCCACCGAAACCACTATGACACTTGTACCGACCCCCGCACCACTTGATGCAACCCATCGCATTGAACTTCTTGTTCGGTCATCCTTGTCCATTTTGTGCCATGGTTGAGTCCAATGGCTTCATTCGACATCCTCGATCGTTATGGACCTCAGCTGTCCAAACCTAGTCCTAATCATTCTCGTCGTTGACCGTCGTTGACCTCCAAACCACCTGTATAACAATAGACTAAGAAATCGATTCCGAGCATAAGTTCTTTGCAACTTGACCAAGGTTATTCAAAACATGCATCATGCAATACATATGCACTGAACGCCATGAAGTTGACCTAACCCATGAACATCACCGCCTTATCGGCTAGTGGATAGGGAAAAATCAGTCAGACCACTGCCCATGGCCAGTCTGACCACCAACACAATGACTTAGCCATATTTTTTCCCTGAAAATATAAACCCTCTCTGGAAATTTAAAATTATTAGAACTTTTGGCTCGAAGCTCCAAAAATTATGATACCAAATGCAAAAGAATCCTCTCTCGCCTACACCCTCTTTTTTTTGGCCCGCACATAAATTCAAAAGTAACATTTTTGGCCCGTCAAAGCCGTCGCTCCTGATCGGTCTCGACCACGACCTTTGACTGTCCCTATCTTGGTCAGCCACGAGGTGGCGGTCAAACCACTGACTAGACCCGTTTGACCGCCGCCCTCTCCGGTCTAACCGCCTAAAACCCGACAACGTCTGAATTTTGTCGAAAAGGTGTGTTTTGACAAACCCTCGTCACCATTACCAATTGTATCATCATCCTAAAATTATAAGTATATCCCATGATATCCACAATAATACATTCCAGATAAAGCAACAGTTGAATTATAAAATCTGCCCAGACAGATTTTTGAAACAGTAGTAGTGGAATCACAAACAACAAATGTTACATGGACTTTATTTACGTATGGCTCGAATTTCTTATCAAAATCTACCCACACTTCTGATGTACTAGACCCGGATCTCTTTGCTCCGGTGCTTGTAGACATAGAGACGCTCGTAGAGCCTAATGTTGGTATTACTTGCTCTTCCTTTTGTGTTGGAGGCATAACATTCTCAAAGGATGTAAAGTTCTTCAGTGAAATTTAGAAATCAGAAATAGGAAAATTATGATAAGTTTCTGTTGAGAAAACTAGAAAAAAAATCACACTATTATATATTTCACCTTAGTACAAAAATGAACAATAAAAATCTGTATTGCTACTTCTTTTCCTGACGGTAGCCAGATTTCAAAATTTTGAATATTTGGCAAAATATTTTGAATTTTGCCAAATTATCACAAAGTGGATGTAAAATTTTACAACATAATTCGGGGAAGTGAATGAAGGTTAGATGGTGGCTGAATGAGGGTGGTTTGCTGCCTATTTATAGAAAAAAAAATTGAGACTTTTTTGGGTATTTTTTAAGCTTCCCAATGGCTATAAATGACAAGAAAGTCCAAAAAATTGACTGTTACCATGCATAACGGACGTGTCTACCATGCCTAACGGGCATACCGTTGCTTAAATGGGCCTCATTGTGCCGTGCCTAAACGGACCGTGTCGTGTCTTGAGTCGTGCCGGGCTGGGCACTGTTCTATACGTGTCATGTCGTGCTGGCTCTTTGGGCAGTAGTTGGAACCCAAGCATGACATGTGTCGTTGTAATAGCCCGGCCCGAACCGTTTAGGTGGTGGGGCGTACCATGCCTGGATCGGGCCAACAGTGGTCTGCTTTCGGGTCGGTCCCACTGATATGACCCATTTGACTACCACTATATACAGTCAAGGGCGGAGCTACCATTCGGGCATGCCCGGTTGGTCGCCCGACCTCCGCCGCTGGTCAGAACATACCTGAATGGTATTCTTGCATGGTGTTCTCTACCCTTGATTTATTTATTCAGAAGTTGAACTAAGCAATCAACCTAAATTACGACCATAATTTCATACAACTTGTTCATGCATCGGATCCTTGAAGAGATCGTGATCTTGATGTTTAATGGTGTCACTATGTACATGGAGTAACATGAGTGTTTAATGCATCTAGCATATTGCATATTCCAAAAGAATCCTTTTTATTAGTTCATTCTACACTTGTTGTCCGAGGAAAGAGGTTAGCATAGCAACAAAGCAATTAAAACTTGATAACTTAAACCTATTATTAGTTCATTGAAGGATGTACTGTATCAAGCTATGGAGCAGCACCGAGCAACCAAACCGTAGCAACGCGCTGTGCGGTGGCACCTAACCAGAAAATGAATTTAATTCTAAATCCGCTACTGCACATAATTTTTTGCTCACAGTTTTTTTTTAAGCAGTGTCATACGTAAAGGAGAAAAAAAATCGATGTATGCCCAGGGTGGGTTGATGGATACAATAATCAAAATCCTGATGGAATGCAGCCATGTTGACGTGCGAACGAGTGAACGGACGAAGACGACGCAGAGGACCCTGTGGACCCCGCCTGTAACGAGCGCAACCAAACCGATGGAGAACTCATCCATTCCCCCACCCACGAGGACACATAATTTTAGACATATTTAACTCAGTTAGGCTATCGAAATTTCAAAAGTAACTCTCGTAGCGTTAAAATTCTAAAAATAGTCTTCTCACCGCGTCTGCTACCGTGTGGGATAGCAGCTGCTGCCAAATTTTTTTGAAAAAATGTAAAAAAATTGTTCTATAATTTCTGCTATTAATTAATGAACAAATTTCAGTTCCACGTACCTTTGTTGTATTTTGGTTTTGGCTATTAAAGTGCAATGATTGACCTGTATTTATGTTGTTTATTTAATTATTATAGTTGCTTTGCAGAACTTGTGATATTTACCTTTTTGAGTAGCTATTATAGTTGTACATACTATCTTAGTTTAGTTAGAGGCACTACTACAAACAAGCTATACTAGAAGCCTCTTCACAGACGGTTCATTTACTCTTTGATTTTACTATGTCTTGGATTTTACCGCGGCACACAATCCTCTGCAGTGGTGGGATTTACGCAGCCAATCCTTTGCCGCGGTAGGATTTGGGTACATAATCCTTTGCCGCAGTAGGATTTAGGCACACAATCCTCTGACACGGTAGGATTTGGGCACACAATCCTCGGCCATGGCACACAATCCTCTGTCGTGGCACATAATCACCTACCGTGGTAGCTAATCCTCTCTCGCGACATATAATCCTCTGCTGTGGTAGCTAATCCTCTGCCATGGCACATAATCCTTTATCGTAGTAGCTAATCCTCTGCCGCGGCACACAATCCTCGGCTGCAGAGGATTGACCGTGGCAGAGGATTGGCTGCGTAGATCCTACCACGGCAGAGGATTATGTGCCACGGTAAAATTCCAAGCCATGGTGCACTTCAATCTGCATTGAGAGTACATGAAACATCCTAATCTGCACTAATTTTTTTCTTAAGATGTTATTCTACAGGACAACTCAAATAAACCATTTTGTTCTAGTTAATTCTACTGATGCACTTCAATTGATGTCTAAATTACAATTGCAATTCATGATAACCCATTTTTTTACAAATTTTTTATTTGTTTTTTACAAAAAAAAATTTAATTTTTTGGCAGCAGCTGCTACCGTGTGGGACGATAGTACCTTAGTTGTTGCCATCCCACGTGGTAAAATTTTAACGTTATTCCGAGGACACGAGACTACCCACAAACCAAAGCAGGCGACAGCGGAAAAGAAAATAAAAGAGCCCACTAATTTTCAGATCTAACCCAGCCCACCCCAGTCGCATCTCCCTCCCCCCTCTCCCTCCCCTGTTTGCTTCCTCCCTCGGAGTCGGTGCAATCGGCGGCTTCTGTCAGGTCATGCCCGTCTCCTCCTCCTCCGCCGCCTCCTCTTTGTCTGTGCTCCAATGCCGTACTGTCCGCGAGGAGATTTGTACATGGATAAATCTGGGGGTTGCGGGGCTCCGATGTATGTTATGTTCTGTTACCAGTAGTACGGTGCTAGGCTGCCAGTAGTAGTACGGTGCGACTAGCTGGTTCCTGCGGCATTTCGATCCCTTTGCTTTTCTTTTCCCTTTCTTTCTTGGGTTCTTTACAAGTAGCGCTTAATTAGATGGCAAGTGTGGTTTATGTATTATGTATCTCCGGATTTTCTTCGTTGAGTTAATTGGCAGCACGTAGTGCTGTGTCTTCGTTGTTCGTACAGTAGATTTGCTTCAATCGAAATGTATCAAGAGTTTCTGTGCTAGGGTTCCTGGAATTACGAAACTGGGATGAATGGATGATGTTCTTGCACTTTTCGGCCTTCAAATCCAGCCATAAACGGAAAAAAAGAAAGTGACAAATACTGTGGCCGTTCCTGTTGAAATTGATGCGTCAAAGTAGTAGCATTCCTATTTTGGGCATATTCTGTTGAAATTGATGCGTCAAAGTAGTAGCATTCCTATTTTGGGCATATTCTGGATGACTGCTTTGACTCTCGAGAACTCTGCATATTATACCTTTTTTTGTTGTTTCGAGAGAAACTCTGCATATTATACTATTACTAGTGTCATATACCTGGTTTGACGGGAGATCAGCTAAGGATTCCTAGGCTGTTAGACTCTCAGATATATATCACACTAGTAACTTACCAGTTGCATTTTGTGTTCAATTTTATAGTTCCTTTTTTGTTTCGGATGTCCCATTAACATGCACTGCTACCGATTTCGAAATTGCTTAGCCTGAAATTTCCATTTAATATGTCCTTGAGAGTTCAGAAGAGAAATAGTAGCTACCATGCGCTCTTTACTTTGTTGATGCTAGCTTGTTGCTTGAAGAATGGGGGAAGGGGAATTGCATGTAATATTATTGCCTTTCCACAGAACTTGAATTATATTACTATTGCAGACCACAAATTTGGCCTTGGGGGACCGAATTGTGCTACGGCCAGTGGTGTGGCCCTTCATGTTTCTAGATTTACTTCATTTGTTTAACTTGGTGCATAACAAACTGCGGTGCAGCACATGCTTTCTGTTGTGAGGGTGTCTAATGGGTGACAGTTTGCAGATCGACCTCTAGAAAGTGCTATATATGCTCTGCCTCCACATCTAGAAAAGTATGTTAGTATTAAAGCATACCAGTGGGGGAGATTAGTCCTAACAATTATCATGACAAAGATAATAGTATTGAGATCTTTTTAAGTAGAAGACAAATATGTGACCAATTTCCTGGTGTAAACACTTGGCCCCAGCAATCAGGCCCAAACCTGTACTTCCTTCCAAGCAATCCATCTTTCCAATTTTGTTGTGTGAAGTCTTCATACCAAACTGCAAGGATTTCTCTGCTTAAGTATATGGATGGAAACCACTTCATGATATGCAAATGTGTTCTTCATTCCTAGTCGTCATCTTTTCTTTTACCTTTTCTTTTGTTTATATCAAGAAGCAATAATCACAGATGCCGCCATGCATGAATGTTGTTAGAAGGTATATCTCAGTGTTGTTAGAATAGTGTAGGAGATATGGCGAGCTCTGTTGTCAGTATGACATAGTTTGAGGGTGGTCTAGTGATTCATATCTAAAATGGGCCATCTCAAGAAGGTTTTGCTTAGGGTTGTCTGCGGGTGGGAGAATACTTGCAATGAAGAAGATAGACATTGTTTCCGTTATATTTATATCATAGTTATAACTTGTAGATGCTTTGGGTTATACGGGATAGTTTGGATAAGGATAGGGCTAATTTTAGCATGCGTGCTTGATCCGCTAACTTTGCATCAGTGCACATTTGCCCCAAAAGTAGTTTTAATATTTGTGTGCTACTCTAGAGGTGGAGCATAAAAGCACTTCTGGGAGGTGTTATACACTTATACTATCCAATTACTATACTTAAATGTTTTATACCATATATGTGAACTCTTATTAGTTTATTGGGTAATTTTTGTGTATTTTGTACTGATAAATGGAACTAAGCAACTTACAACCTGACCTTCGTTGTGTGTTCTTTTTCAGCAGTCGTAAACATGCTTCATCATTCAAGTAGCCGTCACCAAAGGAACAGAGGATCAAGAATCAAAACACTACTCCAGGTTACCTTACTTGTAGGTGTCGCTGTTTGGCTTCTGTATCAGGTGAAGCATTCCTATGATAAGAAAAATGAGTACTTGGATGATACTGAGGACCAGCTTGCCCATGATGATAGAAGCATGTTCCAGGGGAGGAAAGAAAGGGTAAGTGGTGATGGTAATGTGGAAAAGGTTGGAGAGAATTCTGATGTAATAAGCAAACCAGAGGAAGAGAAGAGTGGAGAAACTGTGTTCGAGAAAGAGAATAATGGCTCGCATGAAGATGATACAAGAAACACAGAGAGGTCAGAAGCTGAAGAAGGGCAATCCAGTGGTGCAGATGGTAATACAGAAGCTCATAGTAATGATGAAGACGAAACAACTGGTCACTCAGAAACAGACAAGCATGATGCTGAATCCAACTCATCTGGTGCTGAGATTAAAAGTGAAGTCCATTCAGCTGGAGATGATGTGCCCCAAAACAATCATGCCCAAGAGGAAAGCACTGGTGAGACAAATGGAACACCCCATGAAGAAGTGGCACAAGGTGATGAATCTACTAATGCAGATCTGACCAATGCAAGGAGTGATGGATCAGATGGAGAGGAAGCTGAGAAAAAGGAGTCAGTGGATTCTCAAACTGACTCTGGATCCCTTTCTGATGATACCAAGACTGGAACAAGTGATGAGCATGTCACTGAAACTCTTCCAGATGAAACAGGCAATGTACCATCAGTTCATAATGAGAATTCACAAAATTATGGCAGTGAAAACCAAGGTGATGCAGCTTCCACTACATCTGATGCTTCTGAGCATAGAACCAGTGAGAATGTTCATATTGAGACTAGATCTGAACATGGAGGTGAAGCAACATCATCTGGGACTGCATCTGGTGATGATATGAAGGGTGGAGAAACGGGTTCAGCCAATGAGTTATCAGACTCCAAAGAAGTAAACTCTGAGGAAGGCAATGCTGCCACAGAAGTTTCCAATGACCAGGCTGCAAATACGGAGACAGAGAACTCCCAAGGAGTGTCTGCTGCTGAAGTGGCAAATGGTTCTTCAGAAGAGACAAAGCCCGTGGAGAACCAGAGTGATGGAGCTACGGACACGTCTAACAATAGTGAGCAAGAGGATACCAAGATTGAAGCCAGCACATCTACCAATGATGAGCACAATGAATCTCAAGGTGGTGATGGCAGTTCTGGGTCAAATGGCTCAAATGACAGTGGCCCTGAACAAACTGGCAAAACTGAAACCGAGTGATAGAACCAAATGGATACGAACATTGTTTAGTATACGGATTTGTTCCTGGACAAGAAGAGGAGCTACTGCACATAGAATTGTTCAGATTGAGGTTACGATCTTTTAGTTGCATTGCTTATGTACAATTGTGCCAATTGTGCACACTACGTGATCCATGCTCTTGAAGACAATTGCATATCGTATGCTTTCCTGTCAAGCTATAGCTACTTGATTCATGTCACTTTGGCTGCTAGATTTTTAATATCGGTTCATTTGTTCAGTAGTCTGTCAATGCCATATGAAATTTTCAATATTACTGTGAGAAAACAAAATCATTTTCGTGCTTGGTTACTGCTGTTCTCAGTATCCTCAGTCATATTTGCTTTCCTTACAGCCCTATTACGGCATTTTGTTTGTAAGATTACACCTAAATAGGGAGATTCGGGACTCGGTACGATACGCTGCGACTTGTGCCTCATGTTTGTACCAGTTAGGCAGTTACCAATAGCAGTGTGGTTTTTGCAACTTCGTCGATAAAAAAAGGCATATCTAGCTTTTGTTAACGCTGTGGAACAATCGATGTGTGGATATTCCCTAAGCCGATCCAAAAACCCCACGTAGCCCATCAGCATAGTTTAGTCTCATGTTTATTTAGAGTTTAATCGTCGGCAACTCGTGACATCCAATACACCGAACAGTCATACACTTTATACCACGGAGCTCAAATGCATTTCCCGTTGCGTTGATTTTTTTTTAGATCTCACTGCCGAATTAACAAATGTATTGCCGGTTGCGTGGATTGAATTTAACATGCATTCGGTTTATTGCAAAAGAAAGAAAGAAAGTAAGATTCCATTCTTGTCGTCATGCTAATTATTTTTTCCTCGCAATTTCTGTGTTTGCCAAAGCTAGTCGAAATCTTGGACAAACGCGCTAATAAATCTCGGCACACATTGGTAGGGCAAAATAATACGCTTTAATTCGCAAAACTACAATTACAAATTCAAGCCCAATTTAACTTTGCAGTCCACAGCCGAAAGGCCAACAAGGGGACGATTCGGCAAATTTGCGGGCAAAGCGAGCGGTCCCTAAAATCGGTGGTCTATGCGTAAAGAATGGTAGGCACGGCCTATTTCTTGGATATCTTTGTGACAAATGGGACGACAGCATCAAAGCAGGCTTGAAAATTACATTTTTGGGGGCACGCCAATGTTTTGGCATAAATCCAAACGCTAGTCAAATTACCGTAGTCGTTGAGGCCACAATCCAAATAGGCCCTAAGTACGACTATCCTAGGAGCTGCGTATAAGAGGTCACCCACTCTAATCGGACAGCAAAAATCTCTTAAGGAGGAGGGTACAGGCCCTTCTCGGCGGGCAAATAAATAAACCATCCAAACATTGTTGACGGGAATCAAACTCTGGCCTCAAGTTACACAAAACATGTGCCACATCTACTGGAATTTGGAATATGTAATGGTTTGCATGTAGTTAACTAATTATGTAGATGTGTTATGTTTACGTCTAAAAACCCTATTCTTAGAAATGAGTAGAATCAAGTAGAATTTCAACACAGGAAGATAAGTATCATCACCAATTGTAGCATAGCTAATGTCGTGGCACCTTGTCTCTCTACTTGATAATTAAAGTTTGATTCTCACCGACCACAAGTTATGCGTAGTTTCCACTACGATTTTTTTTTCATGATTTGGACTGAACTAGAAATCAACAACTAGACACGTCGATGCAATAAAAAAAAATCAACAAGCAAAAATACTGAAAAGAAAATTGCAAAGGCTCAGATTAGTTTGGACAATATGAACTATCCCTTTTTTATTATTTTTCGTGGACTGTAGGTAGAGGAAAAAATTATCATCAATAAACGAAAGCTCTGATACCACCTGATACGGCAATAGGTGTTTGGATCTTTCGATGAGATAGATAATCCGATTTGGATGGAGACGACTCTCACGATTTGGCTACCAATCGCACACGACTAATATGCCCGCAATTGTTGAACCGACTCTATGATTGTTATCGACCTTGTTAGAAGCACGATTGACCTGACCACGAATGTCTATTCCTTTACGCAATCGAAGAACAAGCAAGAATACAATAGATAAGCAATCTGAGATTATGAATACGAATTAAAATTATATTGATAAGTGGGGTTCTGAAGGACAATGTCGCTGTTGTACTCATTGCACAAGAGAACAATGTATAAAGTAGCAAAGCTAAATTTCAATCTATCAAAACATGAATTTTACTAAAGGGCGGCAGCTCCTATACGAGGAGAGCGGTCAGGAGGTGGAAACCCTAGGGTGGAGTACTGTTCACATGGAGGTGGTATTGTTCAAGTGAACAGACCGGACTCCTAGGGTGGCCGACCAGTATATGGGCCAAGTCAACCCATTCACGACATAAGTCAGCCCATTCACTACATAGCCCATCGGCCAATAAGAGGTAACACAGCACCAGGGTATGTAGACGTAGTATGATGGCATGCGATGTAGCTCGACTCGTAGGAGTAGAAGTAGCTCGGTCCAATTAGAGAATATGGCATTGTAGTAGCCGAAAGTCCTATTAGAGAAGATGTGGTTGAACTAGAGGATGCAGTGCAGCGGGTCGAAGAAGTGGTTGCATTCTTAGGGTTGATGTCCTCATCAGGGCGTGCGCGGCCGATGTGGGCGAGGTGAGCGAAAACAGTGGGTGCAACTAAAACCTGCGATGAGCTTGGGGATGCTCGCGTGGCGTGCTGGAGCGGTGTATCCATGCACGGGCGAGCTGGTCCTCAGGCGTGCGCCACGTAGGAGAAGAAGGCTGGCCAACAGGCCCGGCTAGTTAGTGAGGTGAGGAGGGAGGCTGTGCTGAGCTGGTCTGGTTGCAACATGGTGCGGTCGGAGCAATAGCAAGCCCGACGAATGGGGTCCACCCATCAGTGAGGGGAGGGAAAGGGATTTTTGGATTTTTCTAATTTTGTAATTAAGATGAGAGTTTGAGTGAATTTTAAATATATATGCAGAGCTCTAACAATAATAAAAAATTGAGGGGAGGCTTCTGACACAGTGTAGACCATTGTGTAATTTTTCTAGGGTTTAATTTGTTTTAATTTTTTCTCTAAAAATCCTTTCAGTTTCTATTTTGCTTGCTTTTATTATTTGATGTGAGGAGAATTTCCAACATTTGCTTGAATTAATTTCCCATTTAATATTCAGTATAATTATGCTGAGTTTTGATTTTTTATTACAAATTTTATTGTACTTTATTTATTTATTTATTCATTTGGTTTATGTTTTCCAAGAATTGATATGTAGGTTTAAAATCAACAAAAACTTTGAATAAAAATCCAAATAAATTAACCGACAAGGGGAAAACATCAAAAGTTTTAAAAAGATCATATTTTTATATTTTTGAAAATTTTTGGGCTATTACAAAATTAGAGAATTCGTATGCTACGGGTAAAGTTGTATACCTCTGCAGAGTGTAAATCTATTTAAATAGCCCTATTCGCGGTCATGAGCATGCAATGAGCAACCACATCTGGTATAGTCTCCACTTTTACAAAAAAAAATGGTCTTATCGGGAATTATTGGGATGGATATTTTGATGTTGTTAAATCTGAGTGTCACGTCTATAGCTGAAAATAAGATGTTGATTACAGCCAAAGAGGGTTGTGATTTGTTATTTATCAGGTTACTTACTTGTTGTTCCTTATTTATTTAACTACTCTTTAAACTTTCGTTGCAAAATACTATGTATTGATATTGCAAATAAAATTAGCTTAATGCTAAAAACAACTTATAGCATAGAGTCTCATCCCTTGTTAGTTAAGTATGTATATAAATTTTACGATATACTACAAGTCTTGCCGAGTACGTAATGTACTCAATCTTGCTTAAATTATTGTTCAGATGATGAGGATGATCAAATGCCAGATGACGCTATCTTCGGTCCCGGTCTTGGGGGTATGGGGACGAGTCTTTCTAGGGTTTACTCCTTGTCGGTTGCTTGAGGGTTTGGATAGACATGCTGTTGGACTTTTGCATTTAATCTATTAAATTTCCACTGCTACTTCTAATACTTGAACTTTTATTTGGTCGGTCGCTCTTGTATTGTAAACTATGTAATCGCTTAAGTTCATGTACCATATTTGTTTCATTTTGCATGTAATTGTGTGTGGATGTGTATGTCAATGTTGTGGATGGGTGTACTACGGTACACACAAGAGGATTTTGGGTATTCAATGCCCGGAGTTCGACAAGCAGAGTTGCATTTTAAACAAAGGGAACAAATCATATTAGTTATTATTAATTATCTAGATTTGCCACTAGTCATTAACCATGGTGTTTTGTTTTAAGATTGATAGACTTTCCAAAAAAAAAGTACTGGAGCAAACCCCATAGTTTATTGAATCCTTTGTATCAATTAGATCATGGGTCGACATATACATATACATATACATATACATATACAATAATAATAATAACTCTCTTTATAGCGGAAACAAGAGTTTTTTTAAAATAATATTATTTTAAATGAAAATTACAAAAATAAATAGCTAGCTCAAAAATTTACAAAAATGGGTTCCTGTCGCCGGTTGAAAACATGAAGTTGGACCACTGAGTTTCGAGTTTCGACTACTTAGTTTCGAGTTTCGACTACTTAGTTTCGAGTTTCGATCATATTGGTATTTGGTTGAACCCATTTTTGTAATTTTTTGGGCCTATTATTTATTTTTGTAATTTTCTTTTAAAATAATAATATATTTTTTTTAAAAAAAAACATCACGGAAACAATCCCGCAATGCTCAAGCATGACCGCACACTAATTTTGCGTACAGGTCCTTGGGCTTTATGAAATTCATCCGAGTCCCGTACAAATCGATTATATTCAGTAGTGCTGCAAAAAATGGACTTAAAATTTGGTAGGGAGAGCCCTGACTATTTTCATTAGTGCTGCAAAAAAATGGACTTCAAATTATGCAGGGAGAACTTGATAGATAAGAGAACGATTTATTATAGAACTATTATGGGGACAAATCGCCGTACGCCAATCACGGCTAGACGCGTTCCGGAGAGGCTCCCGGCGTTTCGATGTGCGCCGACCGTTGGATCACGATCGGAACACGAACATCGAGCTGGTGCAAAGATGTTGGACCGTGGGTTTGCAATGGAAGACCCAGATCCGTTCACCCCATCTCCGCACCCCCAGAACCCTAGCTAGGGTTCCCCAGCCCATATCGTTCCCCTCCTCCATGTCGATCGCTGCTAGCCGCAGGCGGCGCCTCGCGCTTAGGTCTACCCTAGCTGCCGCCCTCGCACTCGCCTCCTCCCCGCGGTCGGCAGCAACGCCCATCAACCTCACACTCACCTCGCCTTCGTGTCCTCTATTTCTCCCCTCTGTTGCCGCCGCCGTCGTTGGTGTAAGCGCAAAAAAAGCCTGCTGCCGCTCCACCGACGTCGCTTTCGCCTCACAGACTTCCAGCCCCTCCTGATCCTCCGCCACTTGTAGCTTGCACCAAGAATTACATGATACTTTTGATTGCTTTGTCATACTGTTTATTCTGGAACAATGATACTTCGCACTTCACTTATATCTTATGTTTTGTTCTATTAGATCAGCAAATACTTCCGTTGGATTCTCACAACAGTACTGAATCAACACCTTAACGGCTTGCAATTAATAATTATACTCAGTTGAGATCTAAGATCTTTGCTAGCTGTACATCTAGAAAGATGTTGTACACCTGTTTTTTTTTTGTAAAAAAATTGCAGCATGGAAAAAAATTCAACATTACATTCTTTTTTGAGACAATGTGTACATAACTAGAAAGATGTTGGCCAATTGGTAGATGTGTGGGCAAACCAGGAAAGAGCTGAAGCAATATGTCCATAGATCACGAAGAATGACGTTGAGGAACAAAAAACTCAATGAAATTGGTGCCATTGTAGTGAGTATGGCTCGATTGTAGATCATTCTTCTATGTACTGGCTTCTTATTCTTTAGCTCATGTTAGAGTTCTATCAAATTCTGGTATAGGCCAAATTCAAGTGTACTTATTAAAATAATGAGGATACATGCACATGAGTACACATTTTATTGGGCATTAATTTGGGCTGATTCTGAACTAATGTGTCTTGATTCTTGCTTACGGTCTTTTGCAGTTCAGATAAATATTAAAAGATGGATGGATCGCGGGAGGTAGAGATGTCAATGAATCCTACTTCTGATCTTTATTGCCTGCTTTTTCCGAGAAGGTGCAGCTGTTGAGCTCTTTGACGAACCTCTAGGGCAACACAAATATCATGATTTAGTGTACATAAACAATGGTATGATCGTCGGCTCTTCTGTTAGATTTTCTATGCATCTCGAAAGACAAGGTCTATGCAATGGTATGATCGTCGGATCTTCCGTTAGATTTTCTATGCAACCTAAAAGACAAGTTCTATGCAATGGTACGACGCGCATTAAGCTGACTCGCTTCTGTAAGTCACTGTATTTTGTAGTCTCAGTTTATGTCAGATGGCATTGTGATCTAGAGTATGTTGATTGCGACATTTCATCATTCTTCCTCCCCTTCGTTAGTTGATTGCCCAAAGCAGAGATTGCTCTAACCAGGCTTGCTCTTGCTATGTAATCATCTATGCACTTCACTCAGTATGTAATCATCCATTCCCTAGTTGCTCTGGTTGATCAAGTGTAGGCACCCAGATTTCTTAATCTGGATTCATCTATAAAATCACTGTGCTATTCCCTGGATCAGTAGATAGCACTTCACAAACACATTATTGAATCAAATCATACATGACGTAAAACCATACCATTCATTAATTTACACATCAGAGTTTACATAGACCGCTTCTGGCCAATTTTTACATTAAGGATCGAACAGGCCAAATGAATACATTACAAAAGATAGCGGAAGCAACAACGGAAGTAAAGAGGGTGAGAGCACATCTCTCCACAGGCAAGTGACTGGAGAACCCGTGTACACCCGATATTATCCGAAACTTCGGACAATATAAGAGGCACACAAAAATCGATGGAATCAGCTAGACTGGGGTGAGATTGGAACAGCTAAGGACTAAACTATGCTTCAATAACTCATGGGTCTTCAGACTCCTGGATCCTCGTAGTAGTCGAAAGCTCCAAGGTTCCTGTTTCTGAGGGTTTGGGAAAAGAGCGAGGATGAGCACAACTATCGTGCTCGCGAGCCAACACAACAGATGTAATAATATACATGCAAGGCTTAATAAGGGTGGCTCGGGTTCTTTTATTTGTGTAAAGTAACATTTATAAATACAGATATTATAAAATCCTATCACTTAGCACTTTAACCAAATTGCATTTTAAAAGAGATTAATTGTGTAATAATTAATAACAGCAGAGGCTATCTCCACCTTCATGCTTATTTTCGATGGTGATTACACCCACCTATTATCATCACTGGGTAAGGCTACCCAGGGAAAAATCCAAAGCAAGGGCTAGATGAGCCCTGCACATTTTTCAACCCATCCACAAAAGTTTTTTTTGAAATAGAACTATATCTTGTAAGTTCCTACGTCCGTCCGTGACTGTGGGCACGGTTGTTCGAACAGTTTTATTCTCTGCAGAGATTGTACATCTTTACCCACAAGAGATAATCGTCTTGATATATACACACGTTTCCTTGGACATGTGAATCAAGGGGAGATTATTATAAAGCCTTTACAAGGCATCCCTCGGTATTTACCACACCCGCTAAGGTTTCACCTGAGTAGAGTTTTGCTCCCGTGGGACCCGACAACCACTTACCCAGACCCCTTTTTGCGCCATACGACTTACGCCTAGGGTCCCATAAGTCGCATACCCCAACCCGTAGCCTCGTGGGCTCACAGCGAAGGGGAGTCCCCCAATGGTGCAGCACGTACCGGTGGGCACCAATTAGTTAGTCGGGTCGACACCATTATTGACTTGTGGTTGTACTATTTTGCAATAGGAGGTCATCGCATGATTAAGTCCTTAAGATTATCTGGGCGGTTCATACCACATACCAACCATTCTCGTGCTCGACGGCACCCACCATCCTTCCATCCGCCCAGATTGGGGATTAGCAAGTTTTTAGGGTTTTGGATAAGTAGAAAATAAATTACCTCAACCAATTCAGTCATTCTCCCCAATGACTGCCCAAAACAATTGTTATGATTTAAAGAATGATGATTTGGGTAGTAATACCCCGGTACTTAAACAAGACTAACATGGCATTTAAGTACGACCTATAACTAGTAGGTTACCATATATTTACTTGGGTGACAAGGATTTTGGGAGTTCAATTATCAAGGACATGGTATAGTAATTAATTAATCATCAAATAGGCATTTAACTACCTTAGAGCTTTTGACATACGTTTGCATAGGAAATTAAAGCATGCAATTTGATATTTTAAAAGAACATAATTTGCATAAAATGTAGGTTCAACATGATCAAAGTGTTGACTCGCCTGGGCTATTTTACCGCGATCGTGATCTCACTCAAGGCCTTCTTGACCAGGGGTCTGGAAGTCTTGGGCTGCGCCTTTGCTTGAATCTTGGTTCTGCTCGAGTCGTCGCTTCTTCTGGATTTCTAATTATGCGACAACGATCGAGAAAACCAAATAAATCCTAAGAACTCCAAAAGACCAAATAAAACACGAGAGCTTTAAATAAGATCGCGGAGGACGAGCTTAAGAGAAGAGATTGAGCGACACGGGAATGTTTGACAGAGTCAAACGACCAGTTGAGCGAGAGGAGGAATTGGCGGAGAAACTCTACTAGAAGGAAAAATACAATGGAGGGTAAGGTCGAAGGAACTTTTGCAGGGATACTCCACTTCGGATTTGGAAGATAGCAATATTACTACACATAATTTCAGTTGACTGCTACTCAATCCACTGCTAAACAATCACACTGAGATTTCAAGATTTCAATTGTCAGATTACCAACAGGGATTTCAAATGCTAGATTATATAGAGGTTTCAAAAGCCAGCACTCAAAACAGATTGTCGAATGTCAGAACACTTCACAGATGATTCATTTTCTGGATTATACACAGATTTTGTCAGATCAATGGAAACTTCACTGCCAACAATATTGATATCTCTACTAATGATCACTGCTCCTAACAATCAGGATCTAGTGAAACAATCAACAATTCCATTCACTGCCAACAAAACATCCTACTGCCCTATTGCATCAATTCTCAATTGCGAGATCAAACACAGAACTTCAATTGCTGGCTACACCAAATACTGCCAACAATCATCCATTGACATTGAAGATCATTGCTAATCCCTAACTATCAATGAACTGAGGAGGCAAATACTCATACATTACTGATGCTGATCAAACCATTGTCGCTGCACTGGGAGGGGCTCGGCCACAGAGAGAGCAGTCGGCAGAGAGGGGAGTAGGGCAGCGGGGAGTCTTACCGAGCGGTCGGCGGGGCGGGGAAGCACTGGGGTGTCGCCTCGGTGCTCCAAGCGCTAGTGATGGGAGCCGAGGGCGGCGTAGGAGGGGAGAACGATGACGGAGGTCCACGGTGGCTGGGAGCCGCATTTCTTGGGTGGCACGAGGCGTCGCCGCTGCGCTCGGCTCAGCGCCAGCTGACGGGTGAGGTGGTAATCTGGGCGGCCGGACAGAAGGGGCGACTTGGCGGTGGGGGGAAAAGCGGTGGTGCTCTTGGAGAGACTTACCAGCGGGGGGAAGAAAGCGGTGGTGTTTGAGCAGGTGTGCGGACCAGCGAGGACGACGGGAAGGCGCCGTAGGCGGAGCAGGCGGCATGGTGCGGGAGTAGGCGGCGCAGGCGGGGAGGTGGTGGAGGTGATGCACTGTGGGGGCGGCTGGCAGGGGAGAAGGTGGGGAGTGGGGGCGGCGCTGCAGAGGTGTGGGGGCGGTGCTGTAGTGGTGGGGGAAAGGAGAAGTCGAGCGAGCTGGTGGGCCGAGAGTATAAGGAGGCCGACGGAAGGGGAGAAGCGAAGCCGGGCCGATGGAGAAGGAGCACGGGGGCGGGCGACGCAACCGGGGAAGAGGGGAGAAGGAAAAAGGCGAAGCGGCCGAGGGGACGGGGGTCGGGGACAGAAGAGGCATGCCCGAGGAGTCGGTGCGACCGAAGGAAAGAAAAGAGGTCGGGGAAGGCGACATGGCCGGGCCGGGGGAAAAGGAAAGAGCAGGCCCGGGGGAAAAAGTCGGCCTAGGGAGGTGGAAATGCGGGCCGGCCAGGAAAGATGCGGCCGGGCCGTGGGGAAAAGAAGAAGGTGGGCTAGGGAGATTTGGTCCGGGAAAGAAAATTGGGGAGAGGGAAAAAAGATGACTAGGCTGGGAGAAATTGGGTTGGCCCAAAAGAATAGTGTTGGGCCCAAGCAAAACAGGGGAGGCAGATTTTGGGAAGGGTTCAAAACTGAAAAGGGCGAATTCAATTTGAATTCGGGAATTGAATGGAGGTTTGAAATACAAACCCGAGCTTAGAGGAAGCTCGGAGTTTTCAGAATTTAGGCGACAAAATGGAAAAACGAAAAACGACGGAAACCGAAAACCAAAATGGTAAGTACTATTTGCCGTCCGAAAATGGGACATCACATCAAGCTCTCAAGCGACATCATCTTTGTCACTCAACTGGTTTTTACAAACTGGCCACTCCGACATGGTTCGCCTATCGTCAAGCCCTACGCAAACATCATCTGCTTTTATTTGCAGACCGATAGCTCCGCGTCTTCCAATGGTTATGCATGTTACCACGCACCAATCAATTATGCAAATCCTAGATTGTTTTATGTATATATAAGCCATATAAGCTCTCCGCCAAACGAATTATTTGTGTATATATAATTCAAAACAAGCAAACATCGGCTCGGCGTAGCGCGCATTTTCATTCTGGTACACTTATTGACCCTTACACGCAAGAGCTAGCTTTGCTTGAACATTACAATACGCAGTGTCCATTATTTCGACGGCTTTCCATTCTTTTGGCAACAACATGCGAGTCCACAACATGTGGTGCAGGAGCTACCATTCCTATCAAAACCAGCGTGTTCGCAAAAGTCCTGGCATTGTTTGAGCGAGCATTCTGGGGCAGGGAAACACACCTCACCATCCCTAACACCTACGCACAACGAAGCAGGTGCACCCACAGCACAATTAGTAAATTACACAGAAATCCCTTTCAACATATATAATGCATGGGTGAGTTGATTTGAACATTGATAAGAAAGCATGTACAAGCATAAAACCCCTGTGTTGTTCCCTGCTAAAGAAAGAAATGTACCTATGTGGTTGGTTCTTGCTGCGCGACTGGACAAGAAAGTGGCAGACATGACCACAAGGGCTGTCAAGCATAGAACCCTTGCATTGTTCTTGATCAGCGGCGCCATGAGAAGACACTAGCTTCCTTCTACAATTGTTTTTTCTGGTCAATATCTTGTTGCTACTGTGCTCCTTTATAAGTACACTAGCAGGAATTAATTAATACTGTTGAGGTGTACGTGTCAGGTTGCATGGCAAAGAGTTACTGTGGTAGTGCCATATGGGGTTCATACGATAGCATGCATGTAATGGGAAGCTTGATCACAAGACACTTGTGATAACAGGTGTCATCTTCTCCTTTCTTGCATGATTTCATAATAGGTGTCATCTTCTCCTTTCTTGTATGATTTATGGAGTTTGGTGGCATTGTGGGTAGCTGCTACCTAATAGGACATGTGGCGGTCCATGGGGTTTCTTAAGAGCTAAGCGATTGCTCAAGGGTTGGATTATTTTGTAATTATGGACAAATGCGAATGCTTAAATGCCAAACCATGCATGTGTATATCTAAAATTTGTTTAAAAATAAATGCACTGTGAACTCCCATATCAGAAATGTGATTTGATGCAACTATATAATTAGCTAAGTCGGGATCGACCACAGCTAAATTTTCTCAGCCTCTCGTTTCACGACGTGACTTAACACATCATATCAAGGTTGTTAGGATCACGATCATAAGAAGAATCGTTTTTCGTGGGCAGTATCAGATTATAGGACCAGATCGTAGAATCACATCCACGTACGTGAGATTCTTAAATATATTCAAAGAAAGTTATAATTAATTCCCAAGGATACGATATACAGATGTACCACCTCAAGAGCCTTTTTTTAGCTTGTTTTATAATGTGAATAAGTTTACTTTATTCCTTTTGCATCTAATTATTTTATTGTGAATAAGATTACTTTAGGACGTACTCCTTTTCTTTTGCATCTATCCGTATTGTATTCTACCATCCAGGAGCTCTCCTCCGTTCTCGTCATCCTCTTTACTAATCAAGTCGGTTAACTGAAGGCCCGTGGGACGGTGAGGCTGAGTACCTTGTGGAGTTCAGGGGCGCTCCAGTGACAGATATAGGGGCCGCGGGACTACGATGCAGCAGTTCAATTTCCCTAATGTTTTCATTTCTCTCTCTCTTAATTGGTCGATCTTTGAAATAACCTAAAAAAAAAAATCCGAAATTACAATTTTTTTTGAATCTTTTGGTTTGAATTTGAAAACTATCCTTTTTTTTCGAAAACTCCAGCTCAAAATCACTTTCCCTTTTCGAAAATCCCGTTTTCCCTCAGCCAAAAATGGCTTTCTTCTCCCGGGTGCCTTCGGCCTTCTTCTTCCTTCTTCTTTCTTCTTCTCAGCGCTTCACTGCCCCAACGCCAGCATCACCTCCTCTGCTGCCGTCAGTCACCACAGCCTGAACCACCGCACTACCACCAGCTCCTTCTACCGCCTTCGCCGCGCCACCTCACCCTGCCACCTCTCCCTCCCCTGCACTGTCCAAGCTCCGTCGGCCAACCATGTCGCCGCCCACGCGCTGAGCTCTCCTCCACCCTCCACTGCTCCCACCGCCATTCTCCGGCTATAAAAGACCGCCCAGGGATTGCCTTCATCTCCACCTCCCACCACACCACCTCCCCTTACTCCTGTCACCGGCACCAGCCGAATTTGAAGCTTTCCTCGCCGCCTCCTTCTCGGCCGAGGTGAGCTTCGGTAAAATTCATCCTCTCCCATGCTCCCCTTCCCTCCCCCCTCCCGGTTCAAGTACCACCTCATCGCCACCCATCTTTTCCCCACCTCACCCATTACCCAAACCTACCGGAGCTCGCCGGCACCGAGCTCCACCACCACCTTCTTCACGGCCGCCATTGCCAACGCGCCTTGGACCTCCCTGAGCACCAACACCACCACCTCTGAGCTCCCCTCTACCCACTGATGCCTCTCCACTAGTCACCCTGACCGGAGCTCCACTGTAGCACCGCCGCCTCCTTCCCCTGCTCTGGCCATGTACTTTCATCCCCGCCGCCCCACCTTCGCACCTCCTCCGTCCCTCCAAAGCCCCAAAATGGATTCACCGCACCACCGTGATGCTCAGTGTCCCCTTCCCCGTTGGCATTGCTATCAAAGAAACTCCTTCACTATTCTCCACTCCTACATGCCTCATGGCAAAAGGAGATAAGGTAAAATCCATTGATAGTGATGAACCAACTTATGAAGAATTATTGGATATGCTTGATGAATTAAATGAATTTAATGAAAAGAGAAATCAAAATTTAAAGTCTTGAAGAAAGAATATCTCTCTCTAAAAGACTCTTTTGAGGAGCTAAAGAAAGCTCATGATTCTCTCATCTTAAAGAATATTGAAAATCTCATTCACATATTGGAATTACTTGTGATTTAATGAATGAGATGTCTAAAGTAGATATTGCTTTAAATGAAAAATCCATGTCTAGCATTTCTACTTCATGTGATGATTTACTTGCCATGCCATGTTGCTCTAGTGATGATTCAATTGCTAGTTTAGCAAATACTTGTGATCCTTTACTTATTGTTGAGAACCATGAATTAAAAGAACAAGTCAATAAACTAAGCAAAAGTTTGGAAAGATGCTTTAAGGGTAAGGCCACCTTAGACAAGCTTTTGAGTGAGCAAAGGTGCTCATTCAACAAGGAAGGTCTCGGGTATGTGCCTAAGAAAGGTAAGAAGCCAGCAAATAAACCCACAAGGTATGTGAGGGAAAATGGTAAGTATTGCTATAAGTCTTGGAAATAGGACATGTGCAACAAAATTGTCCTAAAGGTAAAATTGCATCTTTTGGTATATATGATTCATGCTATATGCTTAGAAAGACTAAGGATGGTAAAATACTTGCTCATTTTATTGGCACTTCAATTTTAGGCGCTAAAAGAATGCTATTTGGGTGCCTAAAACCTTGGTCACTAACTCCAAGGACCCAAACAAATTTGGGTACCTAAAAGAACTTGATTCTTGTTTTGTAGGTGAACTACAAGACCGGTGGAAAACATTGGGTGCTTGATAGTGGTTGCACTCAACACATGACCGGTGATAGAAAAATGTTCACCACATTCGAGAATGGGAAAGGAATGGACAAAATCACATTTGGTGACAATAGCAAAGGAAAGGTAATTGGATTGGGTAAAATTGCTATCTCAAATGACCTTTCCATTTCAAATGTATCTCTAGTAGAATCACTAAACTTTAACTTGTTATCAGTAGCTCAAATATGTGATCTAGGACTAATTTGTTCCTTCTCTAAAGAAGGTGTTGCAATTTCAAATGAAAATGATAACTCTTTAATTTTTAAAGGATTTAGATTTGGAAACCTTTATTTGGTAGATTTCACTTCAAATGATTCATGCTTAAAAACTTGTTTGATGGCAAAACCTCCTTGGGTTGGCTTTGGCATAGAAGGCTAGCTCATGTAGGAATGATTCAACTCAAAAGCTTTTCAAACATGATTTAGTTGTTGGCTTGAAAGATGTGAAGTTTGAGAAAAACCGACTTTGTAGTGCATGTCAAGCAGGTAAACAAGTCGCTAATTCTCACCCTTCCAAAAGTATCATGTCAACTTCTAGACCATTGGAACTCTTACATATGGATTTGTTTGGGCCAACAACCTATAAGAGTATAGGGGGAAATAGCTATTGTTTGGTTATTGTGGATGATTACTCTAGATATACATGGGTATTCTTCCTAGATGATAAAAGTGAAACCTCAGAATTTTCAAAACTTTACAAAAGGGCCCAAAATGAATTTGATTTCAAAATAAAGAAAATCCATAAGTGATAATGGTTCCGAGTTCAAAAATACTAAAGTTGAAGACTTTTGTGATGAACTTGGAATAAAGCACGAACTTTCCACAACCTACACCCCGGAACAAAATGGAGTTGTAGAAAGGAAAAATCGTACATTAATTGAAATGGCTAGGACAATGCTTGATAAATATAATACTTAGATAGTTTTTGGCGGAAGCAATTAACACCGCTTGTCATGCCATAAATCGTCTTTATTTACATCGTCTTTTGAAAAAGACTTCCTATGAGCTTCTTGTAGGAAGAAAACCGAACATCTCCTATTTTCGTGTATTTGGTTGTAAATGCTATATTTTAAAGAAGGGTGTTCGGCTATCAAAATTTGAAAGTAGGTGTGATGTTGGTTTCTTGCTAGGTTATTCATCAAATAGTAAAGTTTATCGTGTCTTCAACAAAAACTCGGTTTAGTTGAAGAAAAACATGATGTTCAATTTGATGAAACTAACGGCTCTCAAGAAGAGCATGAGAATTTGGATGATGTAGGCAATGAAGCTTTGAGAAGGGCAATGGAGCATATGCAAATTGGTGACATAAAGCCCGAAGATGATTCATCATCCTCCACACAAGTTGAACCACCAACATCTTCTACAAACCAAGTTCAATTTGACAATAAGGAAGATGATCAACCATCTAACTTACCACCAAGAATCCACAATGCAATTGCTAAGGATCATCCAATAGACCAAATATTGGGTGATGTAAGTAAGGGTGTTCAAACTCGATCTCGTGTTGCTTCTTTTGTGAATATTACTCTTTTGTCTCTTGTATTGAGCCAAAGCATGTAGAAGAAGCACTTGAAGATCCGGATTGGGTGAATGCTATGCATGAAGAACTCAACAACTTCACCGGAATGAAGTTTGGACATTGGTGGATCGACCCAAGGAACACAACGTCATTGGTACAAAATGGGTCTTTAGGAACAAGCAAGATGAAAATGGTTTGGTTGTTCGAAACAAAGCAAGATTGGTAGCTCAAGGGTATTCACAAGTTGAAGGTTTGGATTTTGGTGAAACTTTTGCTCCGTAGCTAGATTAGAATCAATTCGGATATTACTTGCTTTTGCATCATGCTTTGATATTAAATTATTTCAAATGGATGTTAAAAGTGCTTTCTTAAATGGTAAAATTTCGAACTTGTATTTGTTGAACAACCTCCGGTTTTGAAGATCCTAAAATCCAAATAATGTCTATAAACTCTCTAAAGCGCTCTATGGCCTTAAACAAGCTCCTAGAGCATGGTATGAACGACTTAGAGATTTTCTAGTCTCAAAAGGATTCAAAATTGGGAAGATTGATTCAACCTTATTTACTAAAGTTATAGATGATGATTTCTTTGTATGTCAAATTTATGTTGATGATATTATTTTGGGTCTACTAATCAAGATTTTTGCAAAGAGTTTGGTGATATGATGTCTAGGGAATTTGAAATGTCGATGATTGGAGAATTAAGCTACTTCCTTGGATTCCAAATCAAGCAACTCAAAGATGGGACCTTCGTGAGCCAAACCAAGTATGCAAAAGAATTGATCAAGAAGTTTGGTATGGAGGATGCAAAACCCATCAAGACTCCCATGGCAACAAATGGTCATCTTGACTTAAATGAGGGAGGTAAATCGGTAGATTTAAAGCTTTATAGATCTATGATTGGTAGTTTGCTTTATCTTACCGCATCTAGGCCCGATATCATGTTTAGTGTTTGTATGTGTGCTCGCTTTCAAGCAAATCCAAAAGAATGTCATTTAATGGCTGTTAAAAGAATTCTAAGATATTTAAAGCATTCCTCTAGCATTGGCCTTTGGTTCGAAAGGTGCTAAATTTGACTTAATTGGATATTCGGACTCCGATTATGCGGGATGCAAAGTGGATAGAAAAAGCACCTCGGGTAGTTGTCAATTTTTAGGAAGATCTTTAGTATCATGGTCATCCAAGAAACAAAATTCCGTAGCCCTATCCACCGCCGAAGCCGAATATGTTTCCGCGGGAAGTTGTTGTGCTCAATTGCTATGGATGAGGCAAACATTGATGGATTATGGAATTAAAACTGATAAAATGCCTCTTTTGTGTGACAATGATAGTCTTTGTGAAAATTGCTAATAATCCTGTTCAACACTCAAGAACCAAGCATATAGATATTCGCCACCATTTCTTGAGAGATCATGTGATCAAGGGAGACATTGAAATTAGCCACATAAGAACCGAAGACCAATTAGCGGATATTTTCACCAAGCCATTAGATGAAGGCGCTTTTGCAAATTGAGGAATGAATTAAATGTCATAGATTATTCAAACATTGTTTAAATTTTTGTTATTACGAGTGCTTTTTATTTGGTGTTATTTAAATATTTTGTAAAAGAATTTCTCAAATCTCATATTAAATTCACTATAATTATAAAAACTATGTTTATATATAATCTTCAGTATATTATATGCATAATGATCCCTAAATGATGTTTTATTGAGTGTAAATCTAAGGATCATTTGCAATTATTCAAAATTCCAAAGAAATCCAGAGCTTTATCAAAATCCCAGGACAATCGGTACATCCGGAGTTATGCGAACGGTACGTCCGCAGTGCGGATCATCCGGCGTTATAATAGCGGAACGTCCGTTTTCCTTTTGACCTTATCACTCCAGCTGCTCGTCCGTTTTCTTTTTCATCTCGGTCGCTCGGGTTCCTCTCTCCGGTCGAAGCGTCTCTCAAAACCCTCTCTCAAATCGAGTGGTTCTCTCGGTGGATCTCAAGTCCTCGCCGATCCTTGCATTTCAGTGCTCTCCTTCCTCAAATCTCAAGGTAAAACATCTATTGATTCGTGTTTTACCGCATTTGGAGCACTCGAGGCGCTTTTAGGGTTTTGATAATGTTGTTGATAACTAGCAATCTAATTGGGCAAAAGTGCTTCATTTGGTGTCCTATGACCCTGCGCATCCGGTTCTAGCACTCACTCTCTTAGATTCCATCAAAATCTCGGAAATTCTTCAACCTAGTTTTGGTCGGGACAATCGGACGTTAGGTTCTTGAGGGCTGAACGACCGCGATTCGACGTTCCGCCACATAACGGCGGATGATCCGATTATCTGACAGAACGTAAATTGTCATTTCTTTCAATTCAATTCAATTCAAATCGTTCCTTGACATCTTATAATCACTCCAATCTCGTATAGATGCCTAGAATGCGAGGAACATCCAAGAAGTCTCGAGGATCGTCAAGACAAGGGTCTTGGCACCTCAACCTCCATCGCAAATTGAAAGAGTTCAACCCGACATTCTGTTCGTCAAACTCGAACATTCGACGTAAGAAGACCTGCGAGGAAAAGGAAAGGAAAGAGACCACTCCGTAAACCGAATCGGAAAATAGCTCAGAAGTAAATCAATTGAGGAATCGAATCCAAGAAGAAGAAGAAGAAGAGGAAGTTCCTCCAAGGACAAAGAGAAGATGATGATTTGATTGATCCTCGGGGACTCCTATTGACCTACATCTTCATCGTGAGATGACTATGCCATCAAGCGCCATGTCAATCAATATCTTCTGAAGAATGACACATTAAATCCAAGATTCCACACAATCTTTCAAGAGCAAGTGTATGAGCAAATATATGGTAGGCACAAGAAATTTGCCGATCATAAATGGATTAAGTGGTCTAATATTAACACCTTGGACAAATACAGTGGAGTCTATCAGCTTTTCTACAATGTGGGTCTTCATGATCTTGTGGGCATAAAACAGAATTATGATGACAAGATCATTCGACGCTTTATGCCACACGCATATGTCCCATGACTTGAAGACTTTTAGATGGTGTTGGTGCGGAAATGTGGAAAGCACCAAAGAGGAATTTGCGAGAGTGTTGAGAATTCAGTCCAGCTCTTGGGACAAAATCTTTGAGAGTCCAGCCCTACTTGTTCCTGCTTGGGCCAGGCATTATGACTCTTCAGCCAAATGCAAGTTAGGGACAATTACTGGATTGAAGCCAGAAGTGAGCATGATTAACAGGATAATTAATCATACTTTCTACCCTAAGAATGGGAATTTCGATGCAGTACGGGGGCATGTTTGGAACATGATAGATCATATTGTGGAGGGAGTTAAATTTGATGTAGTGGATGTTATTCTTCAAGGCATAGCCTCCTCCAAGAATGACAGAGTTAAAAGGATTTATTATGCTCCTTACATCATGGCATTGATTGTTAGAAAGATCGAGTACCGTGGTGGCTTGGGATCTCCTCACAAGCCATATAAACCACGAGATGCCATTCCTCCTCAACAAGTCTCTGAGGATGCCCCTGCTGAGGTTGATGCTCCTCCTGCTGCCGCTATGCACGATGCAAGTGCTCTAGCGCAAGTACTTCAAAATCGCGATCTATTATCAACACTTTGCGTGAAATGAAGGTGAACAAGTTGCCTTCGGGATGAGACTCGTCATAGGCTTACCGAGATGGCGGCTATCCAAAATGACTTCTTTGATGAGACTCATAACAGATTATCGGCTTTGTCGAGGGCCTAAATGACTTAGAACTTTTCTCAAGACCCTCGGCGTTATGTTCGCCGACCTCCTCAGTCGCCCAAGGGTCCTTCTTCTTGGACAGCTGCACCTACCTCGGCTCCTCATTGCACCTCATCGAGTTTGAGCTCCGGCTACCTCTCAGCTCCTCCGGCTCCTACCACCCTCTCGGTATCTCAGATCCCGCCCTCGTGGTCGACTTCTCCGGATCCTGCACGGCCAGCTCACTTCTTTGCTTCTCCTCCCTCTGCTCCGCCCTCGGGACCCGCTTTCTTCCTCTCAGACCCCCTGTTTGATGCTTTTGGTACTTTGATGCCAAAGGGGGAGAAATTGTGAAGATGTGAAGACTTAGTTTTAGGGGGAGCTATGGGCTTATGTGATTTATATGTGTTTTGTAAAACTGGTTGATTGTTGATCTATTTTGTGCCTGTAATAGTTGGTAACTTTTGTTGAACTTGTGGAATGTGGTTATGTCTTATTATCTTTTATGCAATGCAATCAATTATTTGACATATCTTATCTTGTATTGCTTCCTCAAGTTCATAAATGCAAAAGAAACTCCATAAAATTTTCAATTCTTTACATATGCTTGCAAATTATTTACTATCCATATGCATTTGTTTAGGGGGAGTCTTCTTTTAATTGGATTTGACAAGAAAAATAATTCTCAAAATTTACTTATGCTCATTGCAAAGATTATTTTACCTGTCAAAAGACTTCAAAAGAATATACACTCTTAGTATATTCAAAACAACTTTTCTCACATATTAAGTGTGTTGTCATCAATTACCAAAAGGGAGATTGAAAGCATCTAGGCCCCTAAAATGGTTTGGTAATTAATGATAATATGTGAATATGGGATTAACAAGTTTACTAAGAATGTGCAAGGTTAATTCCATTTGATGAACATGATGAAGCAAGGATGCATGCTAAAGGAAAATATGAAGATCAACAAGGCTTAAAGTCAAGGTACAAATAGTCTAGGATCCTTTTCTATTTTACCGGTCTAAGGAGAATTGGTTGGTAGACCGGATTATAGGATAAATGCCGTACTATTAAGGGGGATCACGACTAGTAGCTTGATAGCTTATTCTTGTGCCATATGGATCAACTTAGGATCATGCATGCATTTAAAATTGGACTTGAATTTAAGTTAGAATGAATTCGATGCTTTAATTCGAATCGGATGAACAGAAGGCTTAGCAATGGTTGTGCAGAAGCGCGGTTGTTCGGCGGCATGTGGCGGTTCAACCGTTAGCCTTTTAAATTGAAAATCAAGCGATCGTCGGATCCTAATCTAACGGCTAGGATTAAGTGGCCGTTCGGACCGTCCAAGTGGCAACGCATGTGGATCGTTGGATTAAAATCAAACGGCTCGAGATCTTGTGTCTTGACCGGACCACTAGACGAGAGTCCATCGTGGCCTTCCACGTGTCATGATCTCGTGGTGATCGATTTCGTGGGCTGCGGTTGTACCGATGGCTTGAAGCAGACGACCGCATCCCGGTTGTTCCGATGATATTACGGCGGTTGCAAAATAACGATCGAGTGTAATCTCCTTTGAAAACCTCTTTTGAGAATCGGCCGCATCGCGACGTATAATCGGATGAACCATATACGGATGTTCAAATGTATTTGGCGGTTGTAAAATTCCAGAACAGATGCAAAATCTCTGGTTTAGAAACCCTGAAATCGGACGATCCGGGTGTTTGCCTGCGGATGAACCGCAACTAAATCCAACGGCTATATCAGTGCATTTAATGCGTGTAAAATAGCCATATCGCATGCATTGAGCATAGCGCGGTTGTACCGATGCTAACACGCCGGTTGTTCCGATATGTGCTGAACTTTCGTGAACTTCTTCCCAACGGCTAGAATTGTTTGGTGGAGGCTATAAATACCTCCCCAACTGCACAAGGGAGATGTTACACAGTGCATTGAAGATATCTCAACCCTTGTGAGCATTGTGCATTCAATTCTACTCCCAATTTACTCTTGCATTCATTGAGAGGGAGATCAAGTGCATTCATCTTTAGTTGATTCATTGGCACTTGAGTAAAGTCAAGCGAGGATCGTTGATCTATTCTCTTGGGGTGTTGCCGCACTCCTAGACGGCTTGGCGGTGAAGCACGGTGATCTTCTCAAGTGAAGCTTGTGAGAAGACCCGAGCAAGATTGTGAGTGGTTGGTGTTCACCATCTCCGGAGCGGAGGAAGAACAACCCAAGTGATCGAGGGAAGGCTTAATTCGTGGAGCCGGCTTGGGTGGTCAAGCTTCCTCAACGTGGACTAGTGAAGACCGGCAAGTCTTCGATACCACGGGAAAAACATCATTGTGTCTTGTGGTTATTTCTTGTCTTTACAATTCCGCACTTATATTTCTAGCTTGCTTATTGTGATTAAATTGCCTAGCTAGGAGCATAACTTGTTTAGACTAAGTCATTAATTGAATTGGATAAATTGTTAATTTGTTAAAAACTTTAAAAACCTCCTATTCACCCCCCTCTAGTCGGTTATCCTTGATCCTACAATCAGTGAGGGGAGGGAAAGTGATTTTTGGATTTTCTAATTTTGTAATTAAGATGAGAGTTTGAGTGAATTTTAAATATATATACAGAGCTCTAAAAATAATAAAAATTGAGGGGAGGCTTCTCACACAGTGTAGACCATTGTGTAATTTTTCTAGGGTTTAATTTGTTTTAATTTTTTCTCTAAAAATCCTTTCAGTTTCTATTTTGCTTGCTTTTATTATTTGATGTGAGGAGAATTTCCAACATTTGCTTGAATTAATTTCCCATTTAATATTCAGTATAATTATGCTGAGTTTTGATTTTTTTATTACAAATTTTATTGTACTTTATTTATTTATTTATTCATTTGGTTTATGTTTTCCAAGAATTGATATGTAGGTTTAAAATCAACAAAAACTTTGAATAAAAATCCAAATAAATTAACCGACAAGGGGAAAACATCAAAAGTTTTAAAAAGATCATATTTTTATATTTTTGAAAATTTTTGGGCTATTACAAAATTAGAGAATTCGTATGCTACGGGTAAAGTTGTATACCTCTGCAGAGTGTAAATCTATTTAAATAGCCCTATTCGCGGTCATGAGCATGCAATGAGCAACCACATCTGGTATAGTCTCCACTTTTACAAAAAAAAATGGTCTTATCGGGAATTATTGGGATGGATATTTTGATGTTGTTAAATCTGAGTGTCACGTCTATAGCTGAAAATAAGATGTTGATTACAGCCAAAGAGGGTTGTGATTTGTTATTTATCAGGTTACTTACTTGTTGTTCCTTATTTATTTAACTACTCTTTAAACTTTCGTTGCAAAATACTATGTATTGATATTGCAAATAAAATTAGCTTAATGCTAAAAACAACTTATAGCATAGAGTCTCATCCCTTGTTAGTTAAGTATGTATATAAATTTTACGATATACTACAAGTCTTGCGAGAAACGTAATGTACTCAATCTTGCTTAAATTATTGTTCAGAGGATGAGGATGATCAAATGCCAGATGACGCTATCTTCGGTCCCGGTCTTGGGGGTATGGGGATGAGTCTTTCTAGGGTTTACTCCTTGTCGGTTGCTTGAGGGTTTGGATAGACATGCTGTTGGACTTTTGCATTTAATCTATTAAATTTCCACTGCTACTTCTAATACTTGAACTTTTATTTGGTCGGTCGCTCTTGTATTGTAAACTATGTAATCGCTTAAGTTCATGTACCATATTTGTTTCATTTTGCATGTAATTGTGTGTGGATGTGTATGTCAATGTTGTGGATGGGTGTACTACGGTACACACAAGAGGATTTTGGGTATTCAATGCCCGGAGTACGACAAGCAGAGTTGCATTTTAAACAAAGGGAACAAATCATATTAGTTATTATTAATTATCTAGATTTGCCACTAGTCATTAACCATGGCGTTTTGTTTTAAGATTGATAGACTTTCCAAAAAAAAAAGTACTGGAGCAAACCCCATAGTTTATTGAATCCTTTGTATCAATTAGATCATGGGCCGACATATACATATACATATACATATACATATACATATACATATACATATACAATAATAATAATAACTCTCTTTATAGCGGAAACAAGAGTTTTTTAAAATAATATTATTTTAAATGAAAATTACAAAAATAAATAGCTAGCTCAAAAATTTACAAAAATGGGTTCCTGTCGCCGGTTGAAAACATGAAGTTGGACCACTGAGTTTCGAGTTTTGACCAATTAGTTTCGAGTTTCGACTACTTAGTTTCGAGTTTTGACCATATTGATCTTTGGTTTCGACCACTCAATTCAACTGGCGATAGGAAGTTGGACCGGCGACAGGGGGGACAGGGCACCTGTCGCCAGTTGAACTGGCAATAGGAGTCTGTCGCCAGTTCAACCGGCGACTTGAACCCATTTTTGTAATTTTTTGGGCCTATTATTTATTTTTGTAATTTTCTTTTAAAATAATAATAATATGTATTTTTTTAAAAAAAACATCACGGAAACAATCCCGCAATGCTCAAGCATGACAGCACACTAATTTTGCGTACAGGTCCTTGGGCTTTATGAAATTCATCCGAGTCCCGTACAAATCGATTATATTCAGTAGTGCTGCAAAAAATGGACTTAAAAGTTGGTAGGGAGAGCCCTGACTATTTTCATTAGTGCTGCAAAAAAATGGACTTAAAATTATGCAGGGAGAACTTGATAGATAAGAGAACGATTTATTATAGAACTATTATGGGGACAAATCGCCGTACGCCAATCACGGCTAGACGCGTTCCGGAGAGGCTCCCGGCGTTTCGATGTGCGCCGACCGTTGGATCACGATCGGAACACGAACATCGAGCTGGTGCAAAGATGTTGGACCGTGGGTTTGCAATGGAAGACCCAGATCCGTTCACCCCATCTCCGCACCCCCAGAACCCTAGCTAGGGTTCCCCAGCCCATATCGTTCCCCTCCTCCATGTCGCTGCTAGCCGCAGGCGGCGCCTCGCGCTTGGGTCTACCCTAGCTGCCGCCCTCGCACTCGCCTCCTCCCCGCGGTCGGCAGCAACGCCCATCAACCTCACACTCACCTCGCCTTCGTGTCCTCTATTTCTCCCCTCTGTTGCCGCCGCCGTCGTTGGTGTAAGCGCAAAAAAAGCCTGCTGCCGCTCCACCGACGTCGCTTTCGCCTCACAGACTTCCAGCCCCTCCTGATCCTCCGCCACTTGTAGCTTGCACCAAGAATTACATGATACTTTTGATTGCTTTGTCATACTGTTTATTCTGGAACAATGATACTTCGCACTTCACTTATATCTTATGTTTTGTTCTATTAGATCAGCAAATACTTCCGTTGGATTCTCACAACAGTACTGAATCAACACCTTAACGGCTTGCAATTAATAATTATACTCAGTTGAGATCTAAGATCTTTGCTAGCTGTACATCTAGAAAGATGTTGTACACCTGTTTTTTTTTTGTAAAAAAATTGCAGCATGGAAAAAAATTCAACATTACATTCTTTTTTGAGACAATGTGTACATAACTAGAAAGATGTTGGCCAATTGGTAGATGTGTGGGCAAACCAGGAAAGAGCTGAAGCAATATGTCCATAGATCACGAAGAATGACGTTGAGGAACAAAAAACTCAATGAAATTGGTGCCATTGTAGTGAGTATGGCTCGAACATTGTAGATCATTCTTCTATGTACTGGCTTCTTATTCTTTAGCTCATGTTAGAGTTCTATCAAATTCTGGTATAGGCCAAATTCAAGTGTACTTATTAAAATAATGAGGATACATGCACATGAGTACACATTTTATTGGGCATTTGGGCTGATTCTGAACTAATGTGTCTTGATTCTTGCTTACGGTCTTTTGCAGTTCAGATAAATATTAAAAGATGGATGGATCGCGGGAGGTAGAGAGGTCAATGAATCCTACTTCTGATCTTTATTGCCTGCTTTTTCCGAGAAGGTGCAGCTGTTGAGCTCTTTGACGAACCTCTAGGGCAACACAAATATCATGATTTAGTGTACATAAACAATGGTATGATCGTCGGCTCTTCTGTTAGATTTTCTATGCATCTCGAAAGACAAGGTCTATGCAATGGTATGATCGTCGGATCTTCCGTTAGATTTTCTATGCAACCTAAAAGACAAGTTCTATATATGCAATGGTACGACGCGCATTAAGCTGACTCGCTTCTGTAAGTCACTGTATTTTGTAGTCTCAGTTTATGTCAGATGGCATTGTGATCTAGAGTATGTTGATTGCGACATTTCATCATTCTTCCTCCCCTTCGTTAGTTGATTGCCCAAAGCAGAGATTGCTCTAACCAGGCTTGCTCTTGCTATGTAATCATCTATGCACTTCACTCAGTATGTAATCATCCATTCCCTAGTTGCTCTGGTTGATCAAGTGTAGGCGCCCAGATTTCTTAATCTGGATTCATCTATAAAATTACTGTGCTATTCCCTGGATCAGTAGATAGCACTTCACAAACACATTATTGAATCAAATCATACATGACGTAAAACCATACCATTCATTAATTTACACATCAGAGTTTACATAGACCGCTTCGGGCCAATTTTTACATTAAGGATCGAACAGGCCAAATGAATACATTACAAAAGATAGCGGAAGCAACAACGGAAGTAAAGAGGGTGAGAGCACATCTCTCCACGGGCAAGTATTTGGAGAACCGTGTACGCCCGATATTATCCGAAACTTCGGACAATATAAGAGGCACACAAAAATCGATGGAATCAGCTAGACTGGGGTGAGATTGGAACAGCTAAGGACTAAACTATGCTTCAATAACTCATGGGTCTTCAGACTCCTGGATCCTCGTAGTAGTCGAAAGCTCCAAGGTTCCTGTTTCTGAGGGTTTGGGGAAAAGAGCGAGGATGAGCACAACTATCGTGCTCGCGAGCCAACACAACAGATGTAATAATATACATGCAAGGCTTAATAAGGGTGGCTCGGGTTCTTTTATTTGTGTAAAGCAACATTTATAAATACAGATATTATAAAATCCTATCACTTAGCACTTTAACCAAATTGCATTTTAAAAGAGATTAATTGTGTAATAATTAATAGCAGTGAGAGCTATCTCCACCTTCATGCTTATTTTCGATGGTGATTACAGCCACCTATTATCATCACTGGGTAAGGCTACCCAGGGAAAAATCCAAAGCAAGGGCTAGATGAGCCCTGCACATTTTTCAACCCATCCACAAAAGTTTTTTTTTTGAAATAGAACTATATCTTGTAAGTTCCTACGTCCGTCAGTATTTGTGAGCACGGTTGTTGAAATGATTTTATTCTCTGCAGAGATTGTACATCTTTACCCACAAGAGATAATCGTCTTGATATATACACACGTTTCCTTGGACATGTGAATCAAGGGGAGATTATTACAAAGCCTTTACAAGGCATCCCTCGGTATTTACCACACCCGCTAAGGTTTCACCTGAGTAGAGTTTTGCTCCCGTGGGACCCGACAACCACTTACCCAGACCCCTTTTTGCGCCATACGACTTACGCCTAGGGTCCCATAAGTCGCATACCCCAACCCATAGCCTCGTGGGCTCACAGCGAAGGGGAGTCCCCCAATGGTGCAGCACGTACCGGTGGGCACCAATTAGTTAGTCGGGTCGACACCATTATTGACTTGTGGTTGTACTGTTTTGCAATAGGAGGTCATCGCATGATTAAGTCCTTAAGATTATCTGGGCGGTTCATACCACATACCAACCATTCTCGTGCTCGACGGCACCCACCATCCTTCCATCCGCCCAGATGGGGGATTAGCAAGTTTTTAGGGTTTTGGATAAGTAGAAAATAAATTACCCAACCAATTCAGTCATTCTCCCCCAATGACTGCCCAAAACAATTGTTATGATTTAAAGAATGATGATTTAGGTAGTAATACCCCGGTACTTAAACAAGACTAACATGGCATTTAAGTACGACCTATAACTAGTAGGTTACCATATATTTACTAGGGTGACAAGGATTTTGGGAGTTCAATTATCAAGGACATGGTATAGTAATTAATTAATCATCAAATAGGCATTTAACTACCTTAGGGCTTTTGACATACGTTTGCATAGGAAATTAAAGCATGGAATTTGATATTTTAAAAGAACATAATTTGCATAAAATGTAGGTTCAACATGATCAAAGTGTTGACTCGCCTGGGCTATTTTACCGCGATCGTGATCTCACTCAAGGCCTTCTTGACCAGGGGTCTGGAAGTCGTGGGCTGCGCCTTTGCTTGAATCTTGGTTCTGCTCGAGTCGTCGCTTCTTCTGGACTTCGATTTCTAATTATGCGACAACGATCGAGAAAACCAAATAAATCCAAAGAACTCCAAAAGACCAAATAAAACACGAGAGCTTTAAATAAGATCGCGGAGGACGAGCTTAAGAGAAGAGATTGAGCGACACGGGAATGTTTGACAGAGTCAAACGACCAGTTGAGCGAGAGGAGGAATTGGCGGAGAAACTCTACTAGAAGGAAAAATACAATGGAGGGTAAGGTCGAAGGAACTTTTGCAGGGATACTCCACTTCGGATTTGGAAGATAGCAATATTACTACACATAATTTCAGTTGACTGCTACTCAATCCACTGCTAAACAATCACACTGAGATTTCAAGATTTCAATTGTCAGATTACCAACAGGGATTTCAAATGCTAGATTATATAGAGGTTTCAAAAGCCAGCACTCAAAACATATTGTCGAATGTCAGAACACTTCACAGATGATTCATTTTCCGAATTATACACAGATTTTGTCAGATCAATGGAAACTTCACTGCCAACAATATTGATATCTCTACTAATGATCACTGCTCCTAACAATCAGGATCTAGTGAAACAATCAACAATTCCATTCACTGCCAACAAAACATCCTACTGCCCTATTGCATCAATTCTCAATTGCGAGATCAAACACAGAACTTCAATTGCTGGCTACACCAAATACTGCCAACAATCATCCATTGACATTGAAGATCATTGCTAATCCCTAACTATCAATGAACTGAGGAGGCAAATACTCATACATTCACGATCTTGATCAAACCATTGTCATTGCCTTTGGGAGGGCTCGGCCACAGAGAGAGCAGTCGGCAGAGAGGGGAGTAGGGCAGCGGGGAGTCTTACCGAGCGGTCGGCGGGGCGGGGAAGCACTGGGGTGTCGCCTCGGCGCTCCAAGCGCTAGTGATGGGAGCCGAGGGCGGCGTAGGAGGGGAGAACGATGACGGCGGTCCACGGTGGGCGGAGGCCGCGGCGGCCTTCTGGCAGGGTGCAGCAGCGTCGCGGCTGCGCTCAATGGCGGCCCGGACCGAGGTGGCACCAGGCGCCGACAGCGAAGAAGCGACCGAATTGGGGGGAAGAAAGCGGTGGTGCTCTTGGAGACTTACAGTGGGGAAGAAAGCGGTGGTGTTTGAGCAGGTGTGCGGACCAGCGAGGGCGACGGGAGGCGCCAGAGGGCGAGCAAAGCGGCATGGTGCGGGAGAGGCGGCGGCAGGGGAGGTGGTGGAGGTGATGCACCGTGGGGCGGTGGCGGGAGAAGGTGGGGAGTGGGGGCGGCGCTGCAGAGGTGTGGGGGCGGTGCTGTAGTGGTGGGGGAAAGGAGAAGTCGAGCGAGCTGGTGGGCCGAGAGTATAAGGAGGCCGGCGGAAGGGGAGAAGTGAAGCCGGGCCGATGGAGAAGGAGCACGGGGGCGGGCGACGCAACCGGGGAAGAGGGGAGAAGGAAAAAGGCGAAGCGGTCGAGGGGACGGGGGTCGGGGAAAGAAGAGGCATGCCCGAGGGGTCGGTGCGACCGAAGGAAAGAAAAGAGGTCGGGGAAGGCGACACGGCCGGGCCGGGGGAAAAGGAAAGAGCAGGCCCGGGGGAAAAAGTCGGCCTAGGGAGGTGGAAATGCGGGCCGGCCAGGGAAGATGCGGCCGGGCCGGGGGGAAAAGAAGAAGGTGGGCTAGGGAGATTTGGTCCGGGAAAGAAAATTGGGGAGAGGGAAAAAAGATGACTAGGCTGGGAGAAATTGGGTTGGCCCAAAAGAATAGTGTTGGGCCCAAGCAAAACAGGGGAGGCAGATTTTGGGAAGGGTTCAAAACTGAAAAGGGCGAATTCAATTTGAATTCGGGAATTGAATGGAGGTTTGAAACACAAACCCGAGCTTAGAGGAAGCTCGGAGTTTTCAGAATTTAGGCGACAAAATGGAAAAACGAAAAACGACGGAAACCGAAAACCAAAATGGTAAGTATTATTTGCCGTCCGAAAACGGGATGTCACATCAAGCTCTCAAGCGACATCATCTTTGTCACTCAACTGGTTTTTACAAACTGGCCACTCCGACATGGTTCGCCTATCGTCAAGCCCTACGCAAACATCATCTGCTTTTATTTGCAGACCGATAGCTAGCTCCGCGTCTTCCAATGGTTATGCATGTTACCACGCACCAATCAATTATGCAAATCCTAGATTGTTTTATGTATATATAAGCCATATAAGCTCTCCGCCAAACGAATTATTTGTGTATATATAATTCAAAACAAGCAAACATCGGCTCGGCGTAGCGCGCATTTTCATTCTGGTACACTTATTGACCCTTACACGCAAGAGCTAGCTTTGCTTGAACATTACAATACGCAGTGTCCATTATTTCGACGGCTTTCCATTCTTTTGGCAACAACATGCGAGTCCACAACATGTGGTGCAGGAGCTACCATTCCTATCAAAACCAGCGTGTTCGCAAAAGTCCTGGCATTGTTTGAGCGAGCATTCTGGGGCAGGGAAACACACCTCACCATCCCTAACACCTACGCACAACGAAGCAGGTGCACCCACAGCACAATTAGTAAATTACACTACAGAAATCCCTTTCAACATATATAATCCATGGGTGAGTTGATTTGAACATTGATAAGAAAGCATGTACAAGCATAAAACCCTTGTGTTGTTCCCTGCTGAAGAAAGAAATGTACCTATGTGGTTGGTTCTTGCTGCGCGACTGGACAAGAAAGTGGCAGACATGACCACAAGAGCTGTCAAGCATAGAACCCTTGCATTGTTCTTGATCAGCGGCGCCATGAGAAGACACTAGCTTCCTTCTACAATTGTTTTTTCTGGTCAATATCTTGTTGCTACTGTGCTCCTTTATAAGTACACTAGCAGGAATTAATTAATACTGTTGAGGTGTACGTGTCAGGTTGCATGGCAAAGAGTTACTGTGGTAGTGCCATATGGGGTTCATACGATAGCATGCATGTAATGGGAAGCTTGATCACAAGACACTTGTGATAACAGGTGTCATCTTCTCCTTTCTTGCATGATTTCATAATAGGTGTCATCTTCTCCTTTCTTGTATGATTTATGGAGTTTGGTGGCATTGTGGGTAGCTGCTACCTAATAGGACATGTGGCGGTCCATGGGGTTTCTTAAGAGCTAAGCGATTGCTCAAGGGTTGGATTATTTTGTAATTATGGACAAATGCGAATGCTTAAATGCCAAACCATGCATGTGTATATCTAAAATTGGTTTAAAAATAAATGCACTGTGAACTCCCATATCAGAAATGTGATTTGATGCAACTATATGATTAGCTAAGTCGGGATCGACCACAGCTAAATTTTCTCTGCCTCTCGGTTTCACGACGTGACTTAACACATCATATCAAGGTTGTTAGGATCACGATCATAAGAAGAATCGTTTTTCGTGGGCAGTATCAGATTATAGGACCAGATCGTAGAATCACATCCACGTACGTGAGATTCTTAAATATATTCAAAGAAAGTTATAATTAATTCCCAAGGATACGATATACAGATGTACCACCTCAAGAGCCTTTTTTAGCTTGTTTTATAATGTGAATAAGTTTACTTTATTCCTTTTGCATCTAATTATTTTATTGTGAATAAGATTACTTTAGGACGTACTCCTTTTCTTTTGCATCTATCCGTATTGTATTCTACCATCCAGGAGCTCTCCTCCGTTCTCGTCATCCTCTTTACTAATCGAGTCGGTTAACTGAAGGCCCGTGGGACGGTGAGGCTGAGTACCTTGTGGAGTTCAGGGGCGCTCCAGTGACAGATCTGCATAGGGGCCGCGGGGACTACGATGCAGCAGTTCAATTTCCCTAATGTTTTCATTTCTCTCTCTCTTAATTGGTCGATCTTTGAAATAACCTAAAAAAATCCGAAATTACAATTTTTTTGAATCTTTTGGTTTGAATTTGAAAACTATCCTTTTTTTTCGAAAACTCCAGCTCAAAATCGCTTTCCCTTTTCGAAAATCCCGTTTTCCCTCAGCCAAAAATGGCTTTCTTCTCCCGGGTGCCTTCGGCCTTCTTCTTCCTTCTTCTTTCTTCTTCTCAGCGCTTCACTGCCCCAACGCCAGCATCACCTCCTCTGCCGCCGTCAGTCACCACAGCCTGAACCACCGCACTACCACCAGCTCCTTCTACCGCCTTCGCCGCGCCACCTCACCCTGCCACCTCTCCCTCCCCTGCACTGTCCAAGCTCCGTCGGCCAACCATGTCGCCGCCCACGCTACTGAGCTCTCCTCCACCCTCCACTGCTCCCACCGCCATTCTCGGCTATAAAGACCGCCCAGGATTGCCTTCATCTCCACCTCCCACCACACCACCTCCCTTACTCTGTCACACGGCACCACCAATTTGAAGCTTTCCTCGCCTCCTTCTCGCCGAGGTGAGCTTGATGAAAGTCATCCTCTCCCATGCTCCCTTCCTCCCCCTCCGGCTCAAGTACCACCTCATCGCCGCCCATCTTTTCCCCACCTCACCCATTACCCAAACCTACCGGAGCTCGCCGGCACCGAGCTCCACCACCACCTTCTTCACGGCCGCCATTGCCAACACGCCTTGGACCTCCCTGAGCACCAACACCACCACCTCTGAGCTCCCCTCTACCCACTGATGCCTCTCCACTAGTCACCCTGACCGGAGCGCCACTGTAGCACCGCCGCCTCCTTCCCCTGCTCTGGCCATGTACTTTCATCCCCGCCGCCCCACCTTCGCACCTCCTCCGTCCCTCCAAAGCCCCAAAATGGATTCACCGCACCACCGTGATGCTCAGTGTCCCCTTCCCCGGCTGCGACCACCGTAAATCACTTTGGAGACACCATTGGTGCCGGCTCGGCCTTGGTAGAGCGCGACTCAAAGGTCGCTTGATCGTGGGCCGTTATGGCTTAGCCATTTTGGCCGTGGGCGCCTGATAATGAGTAGGGCCATTCTCATTAACGGTTTCAGCCCAACACTGTTCCCAAACAGTAAGATGATTACTGTTCATCCAATCTGGTAAAAAACTGTTCACAGTTATTACTATTCATAATCCAAAACAACACCCTAGTTACTGTTCACTACCCATTTTTATCCATAAATAGTAAAACTTGCACTATTCATCATCTAGCACTATTCATCCCCAAAACCCAAATTCGACATTATATATCCATTTCGTCTGTTTCGAGCCCAGGAATCCATTTCTCCACTCCGTTCAGTCCAATTAAACACTAGATAAATTCTACCCTCCCACGCCACCTTACTTGGTGTTTCTTTTCGTTTATTTTTACTTGCATGTTGTTCCTAACTCATTTCTTATTGAGCCAAATTTTATTTGGTTTATTTTGCGCTAGGTCCCAACTTCGACGACCAAGCCGCAGAAGACGCCGGACAAGGAGAGCTACTAGAAGAATTTGTGCAAGGAGGCAAGTCGCATTCATTGATCATTTTGAACCAACATTTAATGTATTTATATTATTACTTTTATTACTGTATTTGTGCCACTTACTTTAAATATTGAAATAATACTTTTGAATGCCATGATGGTTAGAATAATCCTATTACCCCACGTACAAACCGACCTACTCTTGTAGGCCATATTCACATTGACAAGTTTAGGTTACATATAATAATGACTAGATATTTAGCTTTGTCACAAAAAATATGCTGATAAATCCTGAAAAGTAGTATTGGCTATTCGCCAATGGTTTTGGAGGAAAGTTGAGGGTTGAGGCCAGGAAGTTGGACAACCCAATAGACTTATGTTAAAAGTGAGTCAAAGGTGAGATCAAGCAGGTGGACAACCACGGGATGGTGTTGGTCCATTTCCTCACTCGAGACAAGTAAGGACAAGAACCTTGTGCAAAAGTAACAGACACACAAAACCGCTCAACCACAGGTGTGGTCATTACTCCTTGGCGTAGTACACTGCTCTTCCATTTGAATATATACAGGATATCAACTGCTCTTATGTGTTAGAGCAGAAGGAATTGGGGTGGGATAGGTGTAACACCCTGTCTATTCGGAAGACAAGATGTCACCTAACAAGACAACCTACTATTCAATTCATAAGATTAACATCGCATTCAATGCTAAAGAAACGATTAACCATGATAACAATCTATGGCTTAATCACAGTTCATCTATAAATTTAAACGAGAATTAACCAAAGCGATATTAATGAACCTCCAAGTGACAATTAATACAGTCCATTACATTATAAATGAAACTGAAGAGATGTAAATAGAACTTTAACGAATGATTATTTTATTCATGTGCAAGGAGCGTCTTTGGACTACACCCTCCGCTAGCAACCGTTTTCTTTGGAATTCACCTAAAAATAAATAAAAGCAAGAGTGAGTGAAACTCAGCAAGCACAACATATACATTCCCAAAGAATCTTGAATCGGAACAATTTTCCAAGTACATCATTGACTTCATGAACTTAAGAAAGCATGGTATGAATGAATGAATGCATTGAAGGAGAATGGACTTTCCACATGTTTATACGGTATAACTAGTGACACACCGTCGGTGTTCACTTAAGCCCGCTCTTAACAAAGAGCGGGGATCCAAGTCCGTATGAAGAACGTTTCATACGGAATGTCCGAAACTGCCTACATTGGAATGGTAGGTCTTACATGCCCATATTGGAATTAATGGGACTTAATCAAGTTTCCACTCCCGTGGACAGCAACTGAATTATGTATGCATGGAATGAAAAGCATAACTTGGCATATAACTCAATGTATCATCGAATAAGGTATTGAACTCTACCACATCATACTCAAATCACAAGAATATTCATAATTTACCAAGTTAACATGAAAACAATGAATTCACACAATTTAAACATTTGCACTTGCCTTCCGTGTGGTGACGTGTTGTGAAACAACGAAGGTGTCCTTCCACCCACCGTCTCACCGCCTACACAAGTATTACCACGTATTACGGATAATCGAATATGGCACAGCTTCAAGTGTACTACGATGCTCTCTAATCAACCTACTCATCCCAAGGGTTCAATTTGACATATACACCAAAAGTCCAGATTATCGTTCTACGGGCAGTTGCACAAGAAAATTCGCCATTAATTAACTGTAACTCTAAACGACCTGAAACCAGTGCTCACTGATTCTTAACTGATCAGGCTACAAAAACTTAGTTGGCGGAATCTTCTGATTCGGCCAAAACAGAGGGGTAATTAACTGCTAAACCTAACCCATCTACAACAGTCCAGAAAACAGATCAGCAGTAAAGAAAATAGTGTAACTTTTAGCCTACTGATCCAAATGGAATGATCTTTATCAACATGGAAAGATAATTTCAAGATCTACAATAACTTAGTTGGGGAAGTCTTCTGATTCGGCCTCTATTTTGAACAAAAACGAGGGACAAAACTACTGACCACAGATTTCAGACAGATTGGACAGATCGCATTCAAAAAATCATATCTCTCAAACTACTGGTCGGATTTTGCTCATCTTGGTGTCAAAAGAAAGCTAACGAAACCAGGAACAAATCTCTAGAAGGGCAAAACCCCAAATTCGGCCTCTAAAATACTGAAACAAGCCGCGCAACATTCTGATCAATTCTGTAAATTCTGGAACTCTAAACCGACGTGACTCAAATGATCTCTACCGCAACAAAACTTGATCAAACAAATAACCGGGGTGCTCGTTACCCTTGAAGACCCGTAGCACGACGAAGAACCACTCCCCGCTGGTCTCCCTTCTTCTTCCTTGGCGGCCACACCACAGCGAACCACGGCGAAGAAGCGACCCGCCGGAGGACAGATCGGAGGAGGGCGCCGGGATCTTGAGACCAACCGGGAGCACCAATGGCCAGCCACCAAGGGGAGGCGGCGCCCAACCAGGGAGGAGGCGCCGGCCAAGGAGGATGGAGAGGGAGGGTGGCGGCTTGGTGGGAGGAAGGAGGCGGCTAGGGTTTGGGAGTGGTGCCCCTCCCTCTTATATGGCCGGCCTCCTAGTGGGCGGCCAGCCCTCCCTTGGCCCAAGTTAGTGGAAAACTCCGATAACCCCCTGCGATTTGGAAAATTCTGAAAAAACTACTTCTTTCTCTCCTCCGACTTCCCTCTTTTACCGAATGCGATTCCGGAGAAATTTGAATCTCGTTTTCGAATAAATTCCAAACAATACGAACTAGCTGGATTTATGAGGTATTACAATAGGAGTGGGCCTGAAGGGACACTCTCTGATCTATACAACGGTATGACCCCGTCAGCCTCGGAGTATAAATTCCACAGTGGGCTGGTGTTCTCTCGAGGGCTGTATGGAGTAGAACCTACCGGGTAGAGGCTAAAAAGGGTTGAGCAGGGAAAAGGCTTTGTTATCTCAACTCAGTCACACGCTAACGTGTTGTATGTATGTAGCTTGACAGTATGAGCTTGAGGCATCTTGTGGGTAAAGCCGAGCAACTATGTAGAATATAATTAATGGTATTCGAATATGCCGTGCTTCCGGTTAATGAAGCTATGTTCATGGGTGATTCCAACACATGAGGCATAAGTAGAGTTTTTGAGATGTTAAGTTGGTAATTGCAATTGTTGAGAAACCCCATGTTGTTATTATTTATTATTATATTACTATTTTAAAGTTAAACTGCATTGACTACAAAATGCATCCACATATGCCTGTTAAGGTAAACCCTAACCATCAAATAAATTTATTGCATGTAATTATTTAGTGGGTGATGCGGTCTGCAGGGGCGAGCGGGGAGGGTCGGCTCTTCGCGTACCTTCATGATGGGCGGTGTCAACCGAAGAAGAAGGATACCGGCAATACGCTTAACTTCGGGTGTGTCAACTTTAAGCCCAAGGCACGCTGTCTCCGGTATTTGCTGGCTCGCGTGTCCAGGAACAGGTGGGAGACCGACTAGACTCGTCGGTGGTTTTACCACAAGTCCTCGGCGGGCGACGGCTTGCGCTCGACCGGAGGGCCTATCCAACTGACCCCCTCCCCAGACATTGAGTTGATGTCGAGGAAGGAGGCGCTTCTCCAGTTGCTTTTGAGCGCGACGCGGAGGCTCTCCACAAGGGATCTTGTGGAGGAGTTCTGCGCACTTCGAGTATGGCCCCTCGCGTGGGGGGTGGAACGTTAAGCTTGTGGCAGTGAGGGGTGGCCTCCGTTCTTTCGATTTATTAGGCGGTGAGGGAGGTAAGGATTATTCCCTTCGTCTTGTTTTTTTACAAGGGCATTTGTGCAGTGCTGCCTATCGATGAGGCTGCGCGGGTTGTGGAGCAGCTTTTGGGCCTCTATACTAGGGAGGAGAATGCGAAGTGGGGGTTGGTGATGCACGATCCTTGACTGAATTGGGCATACTTAGACTAGCTTTTCACATGGTGGAGTGGCCAAACCCCGTCGAGCGGAGGAAGAAGAAGAACCGCGTGCCAGAAGAGCTCAATACCCTGGGGCCGATTGGCGTGGTTCCCTTGCAATGTGTTGATGCTGGAGACGCGACCGGCTTACGCTGCGCGAGGGTGGACACGGCGGGGCGTCCGCTGAAGGTGGCGCGGATCCTCGGGATCAAGCGTGTGAGCTCGACAGGGTCTTCTTCAGAAGTGCGCCTAGTTTCTTCGGAGGCTCCTGCAGAGGGCACCGAAGCAGCGGAGAGGGTGGCTGGCTCATTTCGTGTGGCAAGCCTGGCCCTCAAAGTGCCTTTGTCTGGGACTCCTTCACATGTCTACAGTCGAGGGTGTGAGGATACCTTGGCAGAGGTACCCGTTGCTAGCCTGGGCGTGACCGGTGAGTTCTTCTCGCGCTTACTTTTGCTATTGCCACTGTGCTGACTTGACGTGTTTCATAGTCATAAGCGACGAGGAGGACGGTGTGGCGGTTCGAGTCTTAGGGGTCATAGGGTGACGGTGCGGTAGTCTTTGCGGGTGGCTCAGTGCGGGAGTCCGGGGAGGTGGGCAGACTCTTTGGCACATTCGGTGCCGTGGGTAGCGCGGACCTTGGTTCTCTATGTACCAATGACTTCAAGGTTAGCTCCAGAGCGGCGACTGTTTGCAAGGAGGTGGCTCCTTTGCCGCTCGGCCCTACGTGGAGCAGCTTTTCGAAAGCATGCCCACACACCGGATGTTTAGGCTCATCGAAGCCAATGCCACGAGGGAAAGTTCAGAAATTCTTATTTTCTTTCTTCACCTATTTTTTTGACCAAGGTATGGTCTACGCAGACCATGATGCTTTCCCACGCGCTCGAAGGGGACATCCGCCATGGCTACGCGGAGATCCAGGAGCGAGTCGACTTGGAGCACACATGGAACGAGGCGCTTTGCTCCGAGTGCTTGTCCCTCGCCAATAGAGCGAAGGAGCTGGAGGCTCGGGTCACTGAGCTGGATGGGGAGCACCACAACCTCCGAGAGGAGGTGCGGATGCTTTGGGGTGCTCACGCCGATCTTGAGGCGAAGGTCCAGGCGGAGCGATAGTTCGCGGAGACGATGTCGCGCACCACGTGGGAGGCCATGTAGTCGCTGGAGGGCGCCGTGACCGAGCTTGGAGCAGTGTCGCCACCTCGGAAGCACACACCTGCGCAAGTGGATGTCACGTTGGGTCAGCTTTGGCACGCTGGGGAGATCTACTTGCCGACCGCACAAGCCTACGGCGACAATTGTGCGAAGGCCGCTTGTATGGCGGCTTTCGTATCACTTCAGAGAGCTGGGTGCGGGCATGTTGATGCCCTTGGTGTTGGCAATATGCCCAAGAACAATCATAAAGATGATTATATTTCATTATGTTCATAACATTGGATAATATGTTATCTTGTTCCTAGAATAATATCAATAATATTTATAATCAAGTACTTGACTTGATTGTGAAACTCTATATTTCTGTGATGATTATTCTTAAACGTTCCCTGGTCGAAAACATATGAGGACATATATGAATAGACTAGCATATGCATTGGTTAATGACTATGTTTCACAAGTCATGGATATGGAGATATCAAACCAATAATATGGACACATGTTAGAGAACATTATGTTGGAAAAGACCCACCTTGAGACACTGTTGAGATTGTTATGATTCTATGTATCATGAGTTGGTCTCAAGCAATGATGATGTATAATCCTTAGACCAGAGATCAGTATGGTTTCCTACATATGTAGTAGCACTCTTAGGGGTTGCCAAATGCTACTCGTAACTGGGTAGTTATAAAGGTAGCTTTCGGATATGTTATGAAATATGCGAAGGGATGTGACTCGTCGGATTTGGAATTTGCCCCTCCTAACATAACAGGAGAGATGTCTCTGGGCCCCACGTTGTGGTCGGATAAAGAAAGTGCATGGTCATACCACTAGTGGTCGAAGTGTCGACCACAAGAAGTTATTCGACACTTAATCGAGAAAGTATTGAACAGTCCATTGATGATACAACATCTCACCTGGAGTTCACCCAGACATCGTGAGGCAAAGGGAGAATACACGAGAAGGTCTTTTAGTTTGATCAGATATGGACTAGTCGTATGGAAATACGCGCTAGTCGTAGGCTGGTCGAACATGGCACTAAGTAGTCGGAACCTGGTCGTAAGGAGTGTCGGGACCCAAATATGCAAATCTGGACCCTCTGTGTATTCTGCACTAGTCCAGGATCACGCTAGTGCACACAGTGTCAACATCGATGAAATATCACATTTATACAACGAATATAAGAATAAACGAGTACTTTGAATAACAAATAACTGTTGGGACCTTACGATCGAGTTTTACATTTATTAAGCCATGCAAGGCTGACAATAAAGAAATAAACTGCAGCGGTAACGAAGTAAACTCCGGTGGACTCCCGTCAATTTACCACAGGCAACTGACTGGGATCAAGACCCTAACGATCAACCTTCGTAGAATTCTTCTTCAAAAGCAAGCGACGACTCCTCCACTTCTGTTGATTTGTTTAGCAAGAGTGAGTACACACGTACTCATAAGTCATACCACAGAATGCAATTTATAGATGATGGCTTATTCCAAAGGAATGGCTTCTGTGGTTATTTTGCAGAAATGCAACATTTGTAATTGAATACAAATAATAGATTGAAAGCATAATTCAAAACAAATAGACAATAATAAGTTAACAATTGATTTAATAAAGGACACACAGTCTAATCAAATTATTCACACAGCTGCACAAGTTATCTCACACAGCTGACCCTTCCTAATTGTTTTATGAAAAACTACCCCTCGTGTGAAATTCCCGAGCATGTCCATAACCGAGGACGCGGCTATTCGAATAGATTGGTTTAAACACTCTGCAGAGGTTGTACACTTTACCCACACGATGTAACCAACTGGATCAGAGTTGATCACAACAAAACCTTTCGGAAACTTCATCTCAAACAATGACACTCCCGATGTGCTTTACCGCCGTCCAATTTGTACACCTAGCCCTTGGAACGACACACCGTTGGGCGGGGATGCGTGAACCGTCCGCGATGTGACCCAAACACGGTACACACCTCCGACCCATCACATAGTTTAAATACAACTTTGAGTTGTCAATGTCAAGACTCCATAGCTTACTAAGTCGGCCCGACCCATACTAGGCATGTGGTGCGTGCAGTGAGGCCAGATTCAATGGCGCACAAAGTTAAGTCCTTAATTGACCAAGGCAAGACTTCCAGTTTTAACCCAAATCACAAAGTTTATAGCACACAGTTCCACCGTTCACACAGATCCACCACTTGCCTCAGTCCAAATCTTTTCCCACCCTGTTGATTAAGTGCAACACATGCCATCACGAGTAACAGCACACAGCACACACAGTTTCATCACACAGTTCCATAATCGCTTAGTCAAGTTTATAATTGCAACTCTCACATGAAATGATGACTCGTGGCATGGCTAAGCCGTCTAATCGTATCTAACCATCCCACATTGGTGCTACGATAATACCAACTAATAATTAACCAACTTAGGGTGACAAGAGATCATGGCATACAATAGACAAGGTGGCATAACAATTTGGATTGATAACTACACCCAAAAGCATTTAAATAAAAACTTGAAATAGAATGCAATACATTGAAACAAAGTATTTTGAAAACTAGGTTCAATATGATCAAAGGTATAACTTGCTTTGGAATAGATCTAGATATTGGTCCTGGTCTTGAGGTGCTCCTTCTTCTGCAAAATTCCCCGAAGTATCGACGTCTACTCGCAAACGAGACAAAAGAAACAAAAATAAATAAATAACAGAGGCAAAACAATTCCAAAAATTCAAATAAAATTCACCATTAAATAGATCTTAATTTTTTATGAATTTACAAATTTGAATGGGCTCAATCGGAGTTCGGATGAAAAAGATATGGGCTTTGGAAGATTGAAAAAAATCAAATAAACCCTAATTTGGATTTTATTGAATTTCCCGAATTATTTTTATAAAGGAAAATCGAATTATTGCGCAATGCTTGCGTCGTAGAGAATTTTGGAAAAGAAATATAAATAAAAACCGTACTAACAAGTGTGGGCCCCTGCGTCAGTCTCTGGGCTCATGGTGAATCGGGTTCCGAGCCACGGAGGTTTGGTGCGGTGGATGAGCCACCTTGGCCGCGATGTGGCGACCACGCGGTGTGACATAGCGCTAGAGGTGACGGCGTGGCATGGCTGCGACGATGCTGCCAGAGGCGGCGCCACGGGGACTAAGGGCTCGCCGTGGCGGCGGCGCGAGTCGTCGGTGACCAACGGTACGAAGGTTCCACAGGTTATTGCGCACCGATGGTACCCTTACCGATGGTAGGCGGCGGTGACGGCCGTGGCGAGGAAGAAGCGGCGGAGAAGCCTTTGGTTTTGTCGGACGAGCTCATGCGCGATGCTCGAGCGAAGAGAAGGCGCACAAGGTGGCACAGGACTTGCGATCACGATGGTGCGGTCGGTGGAGCAAAGCGGCGACGATGGCGGCGCAATTCACGAGAAGAAACTCGGCGAAAACCCTAAAGCTTGAAATGCGGCGGCGCTAGAGCGTCAGGCGGCGAGTGGCGGCTTTGGGTTGCGGAGGTCGGCGGTGCTAAGGGGTATTTATAGGCGGAGGCGCAGAGATTTGGAAACCCCAAATCGGTCGGAAGCAGTAGGGTTTTGAATTCCTTGATTCGGGAGATATTTGCAGAGTTCGGTTTGATTTGGTTGGAGATAGATGCGGGATAGACGGGGTTTAAATTGGTGGGGTTGGCGCAAGAAAATCGGGACGAGAGTCCGTTGTCGTCTGTAGTCGAGCTCGGCAATGGCGGTAGGCGGCGGGCGGAGAAGAAGGAAGAAGAAAGCCAGCGGAGGCAGCGACCTCGGCGGGCCAGCTGGTCGGCGAGAGCGAGGAAGCGCTTGTGTGTGAGCGGCGACAACCGGCGATAAGCGATCAACGGCCGGGAAGAGCCTGGTGGGGTTTGGTGAGGAAAGGCTGAGTCTGTCAATTTGGAATAGTGTTGGGCTTGGCCCACAAGATTACGAAGGATTTTCTTTTATTTTTCTTTTAAATAAATCCAGAAAATACAAATAGCAATTAGAAAATAGCAAATGACTTTGGAAAAATCCCAGAAAATTCTATAAAATATATCCAAGCATATAGAATCTAAATAAAATAATTTTGGCAATGTTGGTGTTGGGATTAAGCACATTAAATCAATTTGTCCTTAAAGTCCATATTAAGCTTTTTAAATTAATATTCAAATAAATCCAAATGGTGAATTTTCTTACTACCATTATTTAAAAGATTTTTAAAGCTCTGAAAATTGGGATGTTACAAGGAGTTACAAATAGGTCGAGACCAAATATGAACTGGTCGTATAGAGATACGAGCTGGTTGTTAGTGATATGGACCTGGTCATAGATAATATTGCATTAAGGTTCGTCCGATATATTCTATGTGTGTTTTGGGAATCGTTATGTGTTGCTACGTACCGCTAATGACTAGTGGTCGGAAAAGAGTTTCCGAGTCAAAACCGATTACACATGAACCTATAGGGTCGCACACTTAAAGGGCTGGGATTTGGTTTGGATGGTGATTCGAATTCTTGTAGGCCATGAGTTCGTAATAGGCATCAAGTACGAAACCCATTATGGATGCATATAAATAGAGGGGCGGTGGCAAGGGGTGTGATGATCTTTGGAGCAACTCTCGAAACCATAATAGCCACGCCTTCCTCAACCACGTCGCCAGTGCTAGCCTTCCAGCGCGTGGTGCCCCTGCCTCGTACGTGTGGATAACTTGAATGTGTTGTTGCGAAGCACCAGCACTAGGACGATCCGCAACTCAGTATGACCACTAAGAGGAGCAGACGCGTGGCGAGTACGACTACTCGTAGGAGAAAATGCGCGGTGAGTACGACCACTCGGAGGAGAAGACGCGCGATGAGTAGGACTACGACCGTATCAACTCGCTACATCGACTCCACTTCCGCCACGAGTCGGCGCGTCTAGTGGTAATCTCGTGATCTATTACTAGCGGAGGTTCCTTGGTTGGGCGGTAATTTTTTATTGTGTACTATCGTAGCCTTCCCACGATCCTACAGTGGTATCAGAGCCATCCCATCTTGTTTTAGATTCGGATTAAATGCATATTGTGATATGTGGAAGTCATAGATCATTTTTGGCGCTGGTCGATTTGATCCTCCATGCACGGTGATCGCAAGATGGGTTCATGTTCGTTATTCCGTGATCGTGCTTTCATGGTCGAATCACGACTTGCCTCTACCGATAGGTTTTCGCCATCGGGGTAGACAGTGATCGTAAAACCATTGGAGCACGCGAAGATCAATCTGGTTGATCGAATCGGAGTTGAGATCGAAAAGGACCATATGGTTTATTGCGCTTGTTCATGATCACACTACATAACACTCCTACCGGTCGGAATTATGTTATCGGAGTATGCTGTAGGATGTGGTCACATCAAGGCAATGATCAGATTGGTTCGGAATAGGGTTAATATGATTAATCCGATGATTTCCAAGGCTCGGTTACGTGAATAAGATTCATGTCGAAAAAATTTCCGAACGCGCTACCCTCGACCAGCGAGGGGCGCTGCCCCTTCGAACCACTGTGTTGGGTAATCGTACTGCGTATTATAGGTAGTATGTGTTCTTGTCGCCCAATAGAATGCGATTCTATGCCTAACTTATTTTGTAGGTTTTTGTGAATAGTATGACCCATGATGTATGAGATGCATGTATGTGTGTAATGTTCATGACATGCGTGTCATGTTTATTGCAGCCCAAGGCCGTCTATATTTGTATAACGGCCTGCGTGTCGACTTGTGTTGCCTTTTCTCTCCTTGTAATTTATTACTAGTGCTATTAGGAGTAATAGCTTAGTGGGAGTACTTGAAGGATTTGGCCACTTGGATACATGGCGAATAGGAAGCTCGGCGATGGAGATCACCATTTGGAAGGGTCATACTATATCACAATGCAATTTGATTGTCTGTGCATGCCTTTATATTCCTGTTCATTTATTTCTATGCATGCTATTTAATTGCTTTAAATGCTTTTAACATGGTAGAAGTAAAATTCCCTCACATAATATTATGTTAAATTGATGCTCTCCCAATTAGCTGCACCATCCAAAGTCATGTATTTTAATGGTAGGTCTTGCTAAAGAAGAGTGCATTAATATTCTTTGACTAGATGGGTTTGTGTTGGACACTTACACGCACAACATTGGTTTAACTTGACAAAGTCATCAAAACGGTTGTGGACTTTGGGGCATAGGGTTGGTGCGGAGCATAGAGATGCTGCCCAACAATAAGAGTCATATAGAGATATGATTAGCAAAGGGTTACTTACCAAATTCACTAATCTTCTAGCAGTGATGCCAAAGCTCACTAGTGATTAACTGATTGTGGGTCTTGAATCACTAAATGTCATAAGAGGGATATGGTATTCAATGGGAGTATCTTTATTAAATTGTTTAATAGAAGTTACTTTTCTTGAACATATGTCTTAGTTTTGCATATTTTATGTTGTAGATCATGGCACCAACTGTTGTACCTACATCCAGCTTTGCTTTACGTTCGATACTTGATAAGGAAAAACTGAATGAAACAAATTTTGTGGATTGGTCCCGCAACCTAAGAATTGTTCTTAGGCAAGATAAAAAGGAACATGTTCTAGAGGAACCAATTCCTGATGTGCCTGCTAAGAATGCTGTTGCTACTCTTAAAATAGCTTATAAAAAGCATGTGATGAGTCCCTTGATGTTAGCTGTCTCATGCTTGCTACCATGAACTCAGACCTTCAGAAGTAGTTTGAGAATATTGAGGCCTACGATATGATCGTGGCACTCAAAGGTATGTTTGAGACACGAGCAAGAACTGAGAGTTATGGGATCTCAAAGAAATTATTTAGGAGTAAGCTAGTTGAGGGTAGTCCGGTGAGCCCACATGTGATCAAGATGGTTGGTTACACACAGAGCTTGGAAAAACTTGGTTTTTCACTTAGTCAAGAGTTGGCTACAGATTTGATTCTTGCTTCGCTTCCTGCAAGCTATAGGTAGTTCATTTTGAACTTCCATATAAATGGCTTATACAAGAATCTCACCGAACTGCGTATGATGCTCAAGACTGCAGAAGACAGTATTAAGAAAAGCAACAGTCATGTGATGATGGTGAAAAAGAGTACAAGTTTCAAGAAGAAGGCTAAGACTTGGGTCAAAGGTAAGGGCAAGGCTAAAGTTTCGGATTGGATCCAAACTAACAAGCCTAAGCCCAAGACTAAGTCCGGCTCGACTCAAGAGAATGAATGCTTTTACTACAAAGAGACAGGCCATTGGAAGAGAAACTGCAAGAAATACCTGGCTGATCTGAAAAAAAGAATGGTGGGACTAAACCTTCCACTTCATGTATTAATGTTATAGATGTTTTCTTGCTGATTCTTCTATTAGCTCCTGGGTATTTGATACCGAATCGGTTGCTCATATATGTAATTCGATGCAGAGTCTAACAAGGAGTAGGAGAATTGCAAGGGGCGAGATGGATCTTCGCGTCGGGAATAAAGCAAGGGTTGCTGCATTAGCCGTCGGGACTTTGCCATTACTTTTGCCCTCAGGATTTATTATGGAATTAAATAATTGTTATTACGTTCTAGCCATAAGTAGAAATACCATCTCTACCTCATGTTTGACGGCAGAGGTTTATAAATTCATCATTGAGAACAATGGTTGTTCTATATTTTTGAATGAAATGTTTTATGGCTATGCTCCTGTTTTGAATGGGTTGGTTATTTTAAATCTTGATGATGCACCCGTCTATAATATTAATGCGAAGAGGCTTTGACCCAATGATATGAATTCCACTTTTATGTGGCATTGTCGTTTGGGTCACATAAGTGAGAAACATATGAAGAAGCTCCATGATGATGGAATTCTAAACTCATTTGATTTGGAATAATTTGAAACATGCGAATCTTGCCTACTTGGAAAGATGACCAAGACACCTTTCACTGGTCGGAATGAGAGGGCGTCCGACTTGCTGGCACTCATACATACTGATGTATGTTGACCAATGAGCACGACAGTTAGAGGTGGTTTTCAGTACTTTATTACTTTCACCGATGACTATAGTAGATATAGATATATATATATATATATATATATATATATATATATATATATTTAATGAGACACGAGTCGGAATCCTTTGAAAAGTTAAAGGAGTTTCAGAATGAAGTACAAAATCAACTTTGCAAGACAATCAAATCCATACGATCTGATCGTGGAGGTGAATTTTTGAGCTATGAATTTGGTGATCATTTGAAGCAATGTGGAATTGTTCCACAGCTTACACCACCGGGCACTCCACAATGGAATGGGGTGTCCGAGCGGCGTAATCGAACCTTGTTAGACATGGTTCGATCGATGATGATCTGCTGTTGTATTTTTGGGGTTATGCTATAGAAACTGCAGCTTTCACTTTAAATAGGGTACCATCAAAATCAGTAGATAAGACACCATATGAGATATAGACTGGGAAGAGTCCTAGCTTGTCTTTTCTAAAGATTTGGGGATGTGATGTCTATGTTAAACATTTGACATCTGATAAAATCACACCCAAGTCAGATAAATGCTTCTTTATAGGATATCCTAGGGAAACCAAAGGATATTATTGCTATAACCGGGAAGAAGGCAAAGTTTTTGTTGCTCGAAATGGTGTTTTTTGGAGAAAGAGTTTCTTTCAAAAGAAGTCAGTGGGAGAAAGATGCAACTTGGAGAAATTCGGGAAATGTCTAAAAGTATTTCAACTCCTACTGAACCTCTACAGGATGAACAAAATATTGTTGAACCTGTTGATGAGGCATCAGCCCTACGTAGATCTAAAAGGCTATGTCAATTGCCTATAAAGTATGGGCATGGCGTATTCTTATTGAATAATGATGAGCCTAAGACTTATGAGAAAGCGATGATGGACCCAGACTCTGAGAAATGGCTTGGAGCCATGAAATCTGAGATAGACTCCATGAGAGACAATCAGGTTTGGAACCTAGTCGATCCACTTGATGGTGTTAAAACCTTTGAGTGCAAATGGATCTATAAGAAAAAAGATTGACATGGATGGAAATATTCACATTCATAAAGCTTGACTAGTTGCAAAAGGGTTTCGACAAGTTCAAGGAGTTGACTACGATGAGACTTTCTCACCAGTAGCGATGCTTAATTCTATACTGACCATTCTAGCTATTGCTGCATATTTTGACTATGAGATATGACAGATGGATGTCAAAACAGCTTTCCTTAATGGAAACCTTAGTGAGGATGTGTACATGACACAATCTGAAGGTTTTGTCGATCCAAATAATGCTAGTAAAGTGGGCAAACTTTAGAAATCCATTTATGGGTTGAAGCAAGCACCTCATAGTTGAAATTTACGTTTTGATGAGGAAATCAAAAGGTTTGGTTTCGTCAAAAACAAAAAAGAACCTTGTGTTTACATGAAGGTTAGTGGGAGCGCACTTGTAGTTCTAATCTTATATATGGATGACATATTATTGATTGGGAATGACATTCCTAAGCTAGAATCGGTTAAGGCATCATTGAAAAATAGTTTTTCTATGAAGGACCTAGGAGAGGCAGCATATATCTTAGGGATAAAGATCTATAGAGATAGATCAAGAAGGCTAATTGGATTAAGCCAAAGTACTTATATTGACAAGGTGTTGATTCGGTTCAACATGCAGAATGTCAAGAAAGGGTTCTTGCCTATGTCACATGACATAAGTCTTTGCAAGAGTTATTGTCCTTCGACAACTAATGAGGGAGACCATATGAATGGTATTTCATACGCTTCGGCTATTGGATCTATCATGTATGCCTTGATATGTACTTGACCAGATGTATCCTATGCTCTAAGTGTTACAAGCAGATACCAAACTGATCCAAGTGAAGGTCACTGGACAAATATGAAAAATATTCTTAAGTTTTTTAGAAGAACTAAGGATGCGTTCCTATTTTATGGCGGTGATGAAGAGCTCGTTGTAAATGGTTACACCGATGCAAACTTCCAAACCGACAAAGATGATTGTCGTTCGCAATCTGGTTTTGTATTCATTTTGAATAGAGGAGCAGTGAGCTGGAAAAGTTCCAAGCAAGAGACAGTTGCTGATTCTACGATGGAGGTTGAGTACATTGTAGCATCTGAAGCTGTGAAAGAAGGTGTTTGGATAAGAAATATCATTGCTGAGTTGAGTGTGGAATATCCATTGCGCAGGCTAAGGATCCTAGATCCCATTAGAATTCTAAGCATATACTCAGGCGTTATCATCTTATTCGCTAATTGGTGGATAGAGGAGATGTTAAGATATGCAAAGTTCATACGGATTTAAATGTTGCTAATCTATTAACAAAGCCTCTCACACAGCCAAAGCATAAGGCGCACACAAGGGCTATCGGTACTAGATACTTAAATGATTGACTCTAGTGCAAGTGGGAGACTGTTGGATGGATGGATGTCAAAACAACTTTCCTTAATGGAAACCTTAGTGAGGATGTGTACATGACACAACCTGAAGGTTTTGTCGATCCAAATAATGCTAGTAAAGTGGGCAAACTTTAGAAATCCATTTATGGGTTGAAGCAAGCACCTCGGAGTTGGAATTTACGTTTTGATGAGGAAATCAAAAGGTTTGGTTTGGTCAAAAACAAAAAAGAACATTGTGTTTACATGAAGGTTAGCGGGAGCGCACTTGTAATTCTAATCTTATATATGGATGACATATTATTTATTGGGAATGACATTCCTAAGCTAGAATCGGTTAAGGCATCATTGAAAAATAGTTTTTCTATGAAGGACCTAGGAGAGGCAGCATATATCTTAGGGATAAAGATCTATAGAGATAGATCAAGAAGACTAATTGGATTAAGCCAAAGTACTTATATTGACAAGGTGTTGATTCGGTTCAACATACAGAATGCCAAGAAAGGGTTCTTACCTATGTCACATGACATAAGTCTTTGCAAGAGTTAGTGTCCTTCGACAACTAATGAGGGAGACCGTATGAATGGTATTTCATACGCTTCGGCTATTGGATCTATCATGTATGCCATGATATGTACTTGTGTTGGACCGTAAAGGCGACTAGAGGGGGGGGGTGAATAGGAGCACGCTCACTTTTTCACAAATTATGAACTCAATACAATTTCACTCCAGTAGCTATTAGAAAGCTATGAAGATCAATATACGATCTGTTGGAAGACTAGTATTGAATCAATAAAAACCCTAAGCAATGCGACAATAATCGCTAAGAATCAAAGCAACACAAATCTTGGCGGTCGACCTCTGTAGTGAACCGGTCGGACCGATTGCGGGCGGTCGGACCCGGCTGTTATCTTGGCGGTCGGACCGCTCAAATCGGTCGGACCGGTGGTGACAATGATCGGACCGGCGATCTGAACCGATCTGAAGCGATAAAATCAGCCCGATGGCGAAGTTGCAATTAGGTCTAACTTTTGATTCTCAACTCCAAACTTCACGAAACTTTGCACACACCTTCTCTATGCTATTGAGGACCTATTCCAATCGAATATTATGATAATTCTTGGAGCGATCTTGAGCAATTACCAATTGATTAACGAAGGTCTAAAAGGGCAAGAACGAAAACTTGATCCTAAAGCTTGTTCGTGAGGATTGATGATCAAGATGATGCTAGATAGATTCACACATATCACAGCAAGCTAATTCACGTGAAAGAATCAATCACAAACTCGCGGATCAAAGAAAGCCCTAAAAACACGAAATTGAAAGCAAGAACGAAAAGAGACTTATCTCAAGCAAACCTTGCATAGATTGATTTCGTGATTGTTCTTGGATTACATCCACACCATCATGGATCGATGGACAATCAAAGATCACGAAATTCACCACAAACCATCAAGAGCCCTTGCCTCCACCTCAACTCCCTTAAGACAATTAGGGTTTTGAAACATAAAAGGCGAGAGAGAGAGGTGCAGCCACCATCTCCTCCTATTTATAGTGGAGGCCTAAAACTCTTAGGGTTTGACTCTCTTGGGCTCCGTTAAGGCCCACTAACAAGCGGGTCACACACGCTTGCGCCGCGGCGCCGTTTTAACTTTTGACCTAAACCGCTTCACCATGCGTCATGGATTTGCCAATAGGTCACCCTTGTCCATCTTGTGTCACGCTTGAGTCGTCGACCTCACCCGGCATCGTCGATCGTTCTGGACCTCAACTCTCCAAGTCTAGTCCCGATTCTCCTCGCCGTTGACCGTCGTTGACCATCAAGCTACCTGCACAACCATAGATAAGAAAACACGAATTCGGGAACAAGTTCTTCACAACTTGACCCATGTTAGTCAAAACATGCATCATGCAAATCATATGCCATGAAACCAATGACTTTGACCTAACAAAACAACATCGCCACGAAGTTGGCGGCGTTCAAGTAAACCGGTCGACCGCTCGGGTGAGCGGTCGGACCGCCATGGCGGTCGGACCGCTCCTCGTGAGCGGTCGGACCGCCCCTTGGGACTTAGCCGAAATTCAACCCCTGAAAATCCGAAACCTTATGGAAACTTTAAACCAATAGAACTTTTTACTGAAGACTCCAAAAATCATGGGACCAAGTGCATTGGGATCCCCTCACTTGCCTACAACACCTATTTTTGGCCCAGCTCATTTTGACCACTTTGGTCATCGCCGGTCCGACCACCCCACATGGCCGGTCCGACCTATTTGGGACCGGTCGGACCGCCCCTGTCCAGAATACCTGTAGCTTTGTCGAAAACACGTGAAACTACAAACCGTAAACGCCATTGCCAATTGTCACATCATCCTAAGATCTGGAGCATATCCCCATGAAATCCACAATCTCCCCCTTGATGAACACATTGGCAATTATCCGAAAAATGTAAGTAAGAGGTTTGAAAGCGAGTTTACTCAGATTTTCGCACAAAGGCACAACTTGGTCCATAAGCAAGAAAAAGCAATGTAAATGACCAAGCTGGCATCAGAATAGTATATGCATGTGAGACAAGACAAAAGTAAGCATAAAAACTTTGATTTCCAGAAAAGGGTCAAAATTCTCACATAAGGTCCATATGAAAGAACAATTATACAATTGACCTATGATCATTGTGAGTATAAAAGAATGCAATTCAAGTTCAGAATATTCAATAAGACAATAAGAATGCAACTCAAGAACTCCCCTCACTATGATCCTCAATTTTCAAAATTTGATTTCTCCCCTTTGTACAAACTTCTCCCCCAACAAAGAAATATATTCTCATTAACACATCTTCTCTTCTCATTTAACACATCTTCTCCCCCTTTGACAATGGATTCATCAAGGAATCACGCCTTCCTCTCATCCAGAGATAACAAATAGAAAATAAAAGAAGAAGCAGAAACAAGAGAAGCATAAAGAGGAATATGCATGAAGTGCAATGGAGTGGCTTCAATTTTTGTATTTTTCAATTTTTGATTACAAGAAGCTTTGGAGATTACCCAAAAGAACAAGCTAGTATCTCTAATATTGCACAAACGACATATCAAGCTGTGGTAGCTAGCAAGATCATGGTAAGACATATATATCAAAGCTAAGCACAAAGGCTCAAAAGTAAAGCGATAGATTTGATCAATTTAAGCAACACTTCAAATTGACAAGTTCATCAACAGGATCCTAAAGTGAAATTGGCCATGTCAAAATGTCAAAGTGAGATCAAAAATCTAACAAAGACCACATTAAGAGTCAATCAAGTCCGTATTGAATCATTTTGCTCAATATTTTATGCGCCCATTTGTCAACATTTTTCTCATTTGCATTGAATATTGAAGTTGACTAATGATCTAACTTAGTGACAAGATCTGGACTAGGAGCCATCCACAAACTCATCCTAAGCTTGACCAAAAGTTGATTAAAGGTATATCTTAGTAAAGAAGATCTGGACTAGGAGCCATCCACAAACTCTTTCTAAGCTTCTACAGGCGACAAATCTTGAGGTTCATGTCATTTCGACAAGCGGTCCCCATGAGATCGTCGGTTCATCAAACTATCTCCAAGTTCATGTCATTTGACAAGCGGTCTCGTAAGAATAGTTTGGCACAATTTAAGCATAAGACAATCTTGATTTTCATTTTCACATGAGCAGTTTAGAATCTCAAGAACACAAAAGCTCAAGTAATGGTCAATTTTAGATCAAAGAGCTAACAAAGCAATTCAGCGGGGCCAATGTCACAAGAGGAGCACTAATTGCGCAACTCGCTAAAACATCCACAAATTGCAATTTCTTAGTTTGAGTTGTTTAAAAGATTCTAGCTCATATAGCAAAGACTTAGCTACACATGTAAAAGCATGATAATTCTAGCAAGTCAAAGAACTAGACATGACATTGAGCAAGAATTGAAATACAAAAGCTCTAAAGGGTAATAGGCAAAGCTTCATCATTTTAAAAGATAAGCAGAAAATCTTATATTACAATGCATCTTTTTGGATTTTTCATACCACTTGTTGTATTTTTCATATGAATGCAATATGACACAATGAGATGCAATTAAAAGCCTAAAAACCTAAAAAGTTTGAAAAGATCACTAAGTTGGAAAAGAACAATAAAAGATCAAAAGAACAAGGAAAGATAAGAAAAAATCAAACTCCCCTCAAACCAACCCATAAGGATAAATTACCCTAACTCGCTTCTTAAGGAGGAAAATGCGGTTTGATCTAAAGGCTTGGTAAGAATATACGCCAATTGAGCTTGGACTCTCGAAGTGCATCACAATATCACCTTTTTCAACATGATCTTTAAGGAAGTGAAATCGAATGTCTATGTGCTTAGTCCTAGAATGTTGCAATTGGGTTTTTAGCAATATTAATAGCGAAGTGTTATCACGAAAAGAGGAACACTAGCAAAGTTTAACCCATAATCTTTCAAAGTGGGCGTCATCCACAAAATCAGCTCTGACAACTAGCGTGACTACATACTCCGCTTCGTGATGGATTGTGCAATGTAAGACCGCTTCCTAGAAGACCAAGATACAAGAGAAGTGCCTAGGAAGTGACAGTGCACGAGGTACTCTTCCTATCTAACAAATGACCATAAAATCAGAATCGAAAAACCTCTAATGGACAAAGTGAAGAGCAGAATACCAAATGCCATATAAGAGGGTAGAGTGTAAATACACGAATATGCGCTTAACGGCTTAGCGATGGGAAGTTCTCGGAGACGCCTGAAATCTTGCACAAAGGCATACCGTGAAGTGAATGTCCGGTCTCGAGGCCGTCAAATACAGAAGGAGCCGATCATGCTGCGGTACTCGCGTTGATCCACGACTTCTCCTTCCTCATCTGGATCCAAAGCGATCGAAGTTACCATGGGAGTGGAAATTGGCTTGCAGTCACCCATGTTGAAGCGTTTGAGTAGATCTTTAGTGTACTTCGTCTGATGGATGAAAGTTCCTTCCTTGCATTGCTTGATTTGAAGTCCCAAAAAGTAATTAAGCTCTCCCATCATACTCATCTCAAATTCCCTGGACATAGTGTCAGAAAAGCTGGAAACAAGAGCATTAGAGGAACCACCAAAATAATATCATCCACGTAAATTTGAGCAAGCAGGAAGTCATTATCACGTCTAAGAATAAATAGAGTTTTATCCACTTTACCCATCTCAAAATTATTTTTAAGCAAGAAGGTCTTAAGTCTATCATACCAGGCTCTAGGGGCTTGTTTAAGACCATATAATGCTTTAGATAGCTTGAAAACACGATTTGGATATTTAGGATCCTCAAAACCAGGGGTTGCTTAACATACACTTCCTCATCTATGAAACCATTTAAAAAGGCACTTTTAACATCCATCTGATATAATTTAAAACCTTTTGATGCAGCAAATGCAAGCAGAATGCGAATGGCTTCTAGTCTAGCAACAGGAGCAAATGTCTCATCAAAATCTAACCCCTCAACTTGGCTGAAACCCTGAGCTACCAATCTGGCTTTATTTCTAACCACAGAACCATCCTCACCTTGTTTATTCTTAAACACCCAACGGGTTCCTATAACATTATGACCACTAGGAGGTTCTACTAGGTTCCAAACTTTGTTTCTTTCAAAATTCTCTAACTCCTCATGCATGGCATTTACCCAGCTAGAATCAGATAAAGCATGTGATATATCGCGGGGTTCAAAAGAAGCAACAAAAGCCGAATGAGAGTAGAGATTTGGATCATTATACCTGGAGCGAGTGACTCGCTCATGTAGATTACCTATTATACATTAGGAGGATCTTTGTCTCTGAATGCGAAGTGGGCGCCGGGTGAGATCTCGTTTCTTCGACCTCAGTATCTGCGATGATGAAGATCGTGCAGAGCCTCAAGCGAAGGTGAAGTAGGCGTAGCGAGTTCTTGTATTAGTATGGGCGCCAAGATGTGGCAGATGAAGGAATGATATTAGCCGTCCTCATCTTCCTCCACAAAAATGCTCTCTGTCACTGTAAATCATCAGCAGCAATAGATCTAGCTCTGGGCTAGTCTCATCAAAAGTGACATTACAAGTCTCTGAATAATGTTAGTCTCGATATTAAAAACTCGAAAACCCTCGAATGAGCGGGATAACCCGAAATACCCCATCAAAAGTTCTTGATTCAAATTTATCTAAGTTGCTGTCTTAAGGATAAAACATTTTGATCCAAAAACTCGAAAATGCGAAGCAGAGGGTTTTCTACCAAAGCGAAGCTCATAAGGAGTCTTGCCTAAAGAAGGTCTCAAAAGACACGATTGGCAATATGGCAAGCGATAGCAATAGCTTCGCCCAAAATCTCCTCGGTGTGTTATATTCATCTAGCATCGTTCTAGCCATTTCGACCAAGGTCCTATTCTTCCTTTCCACCACGCCATTTTGTTGAGGGACGTGGAGAGGAGAAGCGATGCTCAATACCACGCTCGGCACAAAAGAAGCAAAGAAGCATTTTGAACTCCGTGCCATTATCACTGCGAATCGCTCTCAAAGCACCGAGAAGCTCGAAGCCAAGCGAAGAACAAGGTCATGAAAATAACCAAAAGCTTCATCTTTTGAAGTAAGAAAGAACACCCAAGTATATCTAGAAAGATCATCGACTATGACAAGAATATACCATTTTCCACCGTGGCGATCGGACTCTAGCGGGACCAACGGTATCCATATGAAGCAAGCGTCCCAGTCCGTCGGTCATAACCATAGTCACAGAAGGGTGTGAGGCGGCAACTTGTTTGCCATGCCTACAGTGCACATCTGACATCTTTGATGACTTTGAGTTTGGGCAAACCTCTCATGAGATCAAGGTTGCTAACTCGTGTCGGATGATCAAAACCAATGTGCCCCAAGCGTCGATGCCAAAGCCGTAAATCGAGAAGAAGATGTAAGCAAACATTTAAGACATCCGGCAAGAGATTACGAAAAATCGGCTCAAAAATTCTACCAACTCTAGAGATTCCAAACACAAGCTCACGGTAGAATCAAGCACACGACAAGCATTTTCTTAAAAGCAGTCTCATACCCATCATCAAGAAGGTGAGAAGCGAAGGAGATTATACCTAAGCTTGTCCACAAGAGCGACATCCTTTAGAATGAATTTATTGTTCACCTAATTGATCCTGTTCCTTCAATTCGCCCTTGTGTATCATCTCCAAAGGTGATGAAGTCATCACTGTTGCTCGCGTGAAAGAGGTGAACCATTTTGAGTTCGGTCATGTGGCGTGAACATCCGAGTCAACGAACCACGTGTTCTTCCCCTTTCGCGATAATCCACGAAAATCAAGGAACAAAAGAACGATGTGTCTCAATACTGGGGTTAGATAAACATGATTTAGGAATCCAGTACTGAGACACGTCTGCAAGGAGTATACAAACCAAAAGTACTATCCTTGATTTCATCTAACATTCGGTTATGAGCAATGTTTAAATTAAAATGAGACTTGAACTGTCCATGGGCGATCGCGGCGTTGAAATTTGTGGTCGAGCCGGTGACCAAAGCGGTCGGACCGGTGACCACCAATGGTCGGACCGCTTGATCGATAAACATTAAAATTAGGATATTTAGGAACATAATGATTTGCATGAGAGAAAAATCCTAATCCAGGTTTATTCTTTTCAATGTTACCATGTCTCATAGAAGCTCTAGGTTGCATGAATGAAATTCTATCAAAATGTTTCCTATCATTTTCAACCTCACGCCAATGAATTCAATCAAATGTCCACCTTTTTTGCAATAAGTGCAATGGTACTTGGTACCACTAGAAGAAGCACCATTTGAATTAATACAAGGTTGGGCAAAGCCTGCTGATTTAAAAGATATTTTTGCGGGTTGGGTTTTGAATTCAATTAAACCTTTTCCAAGACTTGAATGACTTTTGGGTTTGAATTGTCTTGAAAAGAATTGAATCCTAAACCTTGCTTCTTATAGGAGTTTTAGACTTGTCAAGAATCATGTTTAATTGTTTCTTACCTTTAGAAAATTTCTCTAATGTATCATGAAGGTAAGCATTTTCTTTTCTCAAGTTAACACAAGCATCACAAGTTTTATCCATAGATTTCTCCTTATACAAAGCAATTTCAAGCTTAAGAGCGGAACAAGAAGCACAAGTAGTATTTTCAATATTGTCCTTAAGCTTAGCATATTTGACTCTAGCGACTTCTAAGATATCTTTGATTTCACGTTCCTTTTCTAAACATGAAGTGCAAGGGCTAGAATCAAACACATCAAAAGCAATCAATTTACTAGATTCTAAACATTTTTCACAAGGAGCACTTTTAATTTCATTTAGTTCAGATCTAGCATTCTCAAGTTGTTGTACAGAAATATTATGAGCAGTTTGTAACTTAGTAATTTACGAGTGCATAGCATGACAAGATAAACATTCATCGAGTTCAAGAGTCTTAGCATTTTTAAGCTCTACTTTCAGTTTGCTAATCTTTGACTCTAATTTCTTATTTTTGTCATAACAAATTCTAGCGCTTCATCTTGACTAAGCAATTGCTCAACTATAGAATCATATTTAGCGTAAAGCTCATCATAAGAAAAAGATACCTCATCATCATCAATGTCGTCGGTGTCGACCATGAAGCACATGCCGTGAAGTCTTTGGCCTTTCCTTTCTTTTTGCCTTGAGGATCTCCTCCTCCTTGTCCTCCTCACTCCCGGTATCCACATCGCTCAAGGATTGATCCTCAAAGCGGCAAGGACCGGTGAGTAGCCTTCACAAGCTTATTAGCCTCATACCTTGATTTGTTGAAAGGAGGCTTCTTCCAAGTAGCTTTCCTTCCTTATGATTGCTCTTACCTTTGACTTGGGGCAATTTGCGGATATGATTGAGCTCACCACATTCATAGCATATCACGGACCACCTCTCTTTTGTTTCTCACATTATTGTAGGCCCGTGTGAATTTTTTAGCTAGAAGAGCTAACTCTGTTTGAGAATACTTTCAAGCTCCTCTTCATGAATAGCGGATAAACAAGCAAATGAAAATCCGGAAGAAGATTCAAAAGAGTCATCAAAAGCCTTTTGAGAGGATCGCTACCAAAGCTAAATTATCTTTCTTGGGATGATCAACTCTTTTAATTTCATGAGTCTTGAGTTTACTATAAAGCAATTCTAAAGTAAGACTTGAAAGATCAACATTTTCTTCAATAGCAGTAGCCTTCATCTCCCACTCCTTGGTGTTGATTGCAGCCAAGAGATGGGTGGCATTTTCAGATTGAGAATATTCAATATCAACGACTTTCATTTGATTAATTACTTTATTAAAGCGATCTGAAAATATCATCGATGCTCTCTCGGGGCGCATCTCGAATTTATTGTATTCACGCTTGTAAGCAGTTTGGCGCACCTTTTTGATTTGGGACGAACCCTCATGATATGTTTCGAGAGTGTTCCAAATTTCATCTTGTGATTGAAAGATTACAAATTCGATCATATTCTTGTCTACCAAATGCACCATATAAAAGATTCTTAGCCTTATTGTTGTTAGCCAAAAGAATTACGAAGCGGTGTAGCAATTTCAGGAATAACGGTGGGGCTCTAACAACATTCCAAATAGCTTGTCCCTCGCTCTCAAGAAAGACGCGCATGCGATTCTTCCAATAGGCATAGTCGTGCCCATCGAAGATATGCGGTTTAGTAGAAAACTTATCTATCGCCAAAGTTGGTGACGGTTAATATCAAAATTGAACTAGCAGGGCTCGATACCACTGTTGGACCGTAAAGGCGACTAGAGGGGTGAATAGAACACGCTCACTTTTTCACAAATTATGAACTCAATACAATTTCACTCCGGTAGCTATTAGAAAGCTATGAAGATCAATATACGATCTGTGGAAGACTAGTATTGAATCCAATAAAAACCCTAAGCAATGCGACAATAATCGGCAAGAATCAAAGCAACACAAATCTTGGCGGTCGACCTCAGTAGTGAACCGGTCGGACCGATTGCGGCGGCGATCGGACGCTGTTATCTTGGCGGTCGGACGCTCAAATCGGTCGGACCGGTGGTAATGGCGATCGGACCGGCGATCTAACCGATCTGAAGCGATAAAATCGGCCGATGCGAAGTTGCAATTAGGTCTAACTTTTGATTCTCAACTCCAAACTTCATGAAACTTTGCACACACCTTCTCTATGCTATTGAGGACCTATTCAATCGAATATTATGATAATTCTTGGAGCGATCTTGAGCAATTACCAATTGATTAACGAAGGTCTAAAGCGGGCAAGAGCGAAAACTTGATCCTAAAGCTTGTTCGTGAGGATTGATGATCAAGATGATGCTAGATAGATTCACACATATCACAGCAAGCTAATTCCGTGAAAGAATCAATCACAAACTCGCGGATCAAAGAAAGCCCTAAAAACACGAAATTGAAAGCAAGAACGAAAAGAGACTTATCTCAAGCAAACCTTGCATAGATTGATTTCGTGATTGTTCTTTGGATTACATCCACACCATCATGGATCGATGGACAATCAAAGATCACGAAATTCACCACAAACCATCAAGAGCCCTTGCCTCCACCTCAACTCCCTTAAGACAATTAGGGTTTTGAAACATAAAAGGCGAGAGAGAGAGGTGCAGCCACCATCTCCTCCTATTTATAGTGGAGGCCTAAAACTCTTAGGGTTTGACTCTCTTGGGCTCCGTTAAGGCCCACTAACAAGCGGGTCACACACGCACGCGCCAGCGAGCGCCGTTTTAACTTTTGACCTAAACCGCTTCACCATGCGTCATGGATTTGCCAATAGGTCACCCTTGTCCATCTTGTGTCACGCTTGAGTCGTCGACCTCACCCGGCATCGTCGATCGTTCTGGACCTCAACTCTCCAAGTCTAGTCCCGATTCTCCTCGCCGTTGACCGTCGTTGACCATCAAGCTACCTGCACAACCATAGACAAGAAAACACGAATTCGGGAACAAGTTCTTCACAACTTGACCCTTGTTAGTCAAAACATGCATCATTCAAATCATATGCCATGAAACCAATGACTTTGACCTAACAAAACAACATCGCCAAGTTGGCGGCGTTCAAGTAGAAACCGGTCGACCGCTCCGGTGAGCGGTCGGACCGCCATGGCGGTCGGACCGCTCTCGTGAGCGGTCGGACCGCCTATGGGACTTCAGTAGAAATTCAACCCCTGAAAATCCGAAACCTTCTGGAAACTTTAAACCAATAGAACTTTTTACTGAAGACTCCAAAAATCATGAGACCAAGTGCATTGGGATCCCCTCACTTGCCTACAACACCTATTTTTGGCCCAGCTCATTTTGACCACTTTGGTCATCGCCGGTCCGACCGCCCCACATGGCCGGTCCGACCGCCCCACATGGCCGGTCCGACCTATTTGGGACCGGTCGGACCGCCGTGCAAGGACCGGTCGGACCGCCCCTGTCCAGAATACCTGTAGCTTTGTCGAAAACACGTGAAACTACAAACCGTAAACGCCATTGCCAATTGTCACATCATCCTAAGATCTGGAGCATATCCTCATGAAATCCACAACTTGACCAGATGTATCCTATGCTCTAAGTGTTACAAGCAGATACCAAGCTGATCCAGGTGAAGGTCACTGGACAGATATGAAAAATATTCTTAAGTTTTTGAGAAGAACTAAGGATGCGTTCCTATTTTATGGCGGTGATGAAGAGCTCGTTGTAAATGGTTACACCGATGCAAACTTCCAAACCGACAAAGATGATTGTCGTTCGCAATCTGGTTTTGTATTCATTTTGAATGGAGGAGCAGTGAGCTGGAAAAGTTCCAAGCAAGAGACAATTGCTGATTCTACGATGGAGGCCGAGTACATTGCAGCATCTGAAGCTGTGAAAGAAGGTGTTTGGATAAGGAATATCATTGCTGAGTTGAGTGTGGAATATCCATTGCGCAGGCTAAGGAGCCTAGATCCCATTAGAATTCTAAGCATATACTCAGGCGTTATCATCTTACTCGCTAATTGGTGGATAGAGGAGATGTTAAGATATGCAAAGTTCATACGGATTTAAATGTTGCTAATCTATTGACAAAGCCTCTCACACAGCCAAAGCATAAGGCGCACACAAGGGCTATCGGTACTAGATACTAAAATGATTGACTCTAGTGCAAGTGGGAGACTGTTGGAAATATGCCCCAGAGGCAATCATAAAGATGATTATATTTTATTATGTTCATAACATTGGATAATATGTTATCTATTCCTAGAATAATATTAATAATATTTATTATCAAGTACGTGACTTGATTGTGAAACTCTATATTTCTGTGATGATTATTCTTAAACGTTCCCTGGTCGAAAACATATGAGGACACATATGAATAGACTAGCACATGTATTGGTTGATGACTATGTTTCACAAGTCATGGATATGGAGATATCAAAGCAATAATATGGACACATGTTAGAGAACATGGTGTTGGAAAAGACCCACATTGAGACACTGTTGAGATTGTTATGATTCTATGTATCATGAGTTGGTCTCAAGCAATGATGATGTATAATCCTTAGACCCGAGATCAACATGGTTTCCTACATATGTAGTAGCACTCTTAGGGGTTGCCAAACGCTACTCGTAAATGGGTAGTTATAAAGGTAGCTTTCGGTTATGCTATGAAATATACGGAGGTATGTGACTGGTTGGATATGAGATTTGCCCCTCCTAACATGACAGGAGAGATGTCTTTGGGCCCCTCGTTGTGGTCGGATAAAGAAAGTGCATGGCCATGCCACTAGTGGTCGAAGTGTCGACCACATGAAGTTATTCGACACTTGATCGAGAAAGTATTGAAGAGTCCATTGATGATACAACATCTCACCTGGAGTTCAACCAGACATCATGAGGCAAAGGGAGAATACACGAGAAGGTCTATCAGTTCGATCAGATATGGACTAGTCGTATGAAGATACGAGCTGGTCGTAGACTGGTCGAACATGGTCACTAAGTGGTCGGAACCTGGTCGTAGGGAGTTACGAATTGGTCGAGACCAAATATGAACTGGTTGTATAGAGATACGAGCTGGTCGTTAGTGATATGGACCTGGTCATAGATCATATTGCATTAAGGTTCATCCGATATATTCTATGTGTATTTTGGGAATCGTTATGTGCTGCTAGGTACCGCTAACGACTAGTGGTCGGAAAAGAGTTTCCGAGTCACAACCGATTACACATGAACCTATAGGGTCGCACACTTAAAGGGTTGGGATTTGGTTTGGATGGTGATCCGAATTCTTGTAGGCCACGAGTTCGTAATAGGCCTCAAGTAAGAGACCCATTATGGATGCCTATAAATAGAGGGGCGGTGGCAAGGGGTGTGATGATCTTTGGAAGAACTCCCGAAACTCTAATAACCACACTTTCCTCAACCACGCCGCCGGTGCTAGCACTCCAGGGCGTGGTGCCCCTACCCCGTACGTGTGGATACCTTAGGGCTGTTGTTTCGAAGCATCAACACTAGGACGATCCGCAACTCAGTAGAACCACTCGGAGGAGTAGACGTGCGGCTAGTACAACCACTCGGAGGAGAAGACACGCGGTGAGTACGACCACGACCGCATCAACTCGCTACATCGACTCTACTTCCGCTACGAGTCGGCAGCGTCTAGTGGTAATCTCGTGATCTATTACTAGCGAAGGTTCCTTGGTTGCGCGGTAATTTTTTATTTTGTGCTATCATAGCCTTCCCGCGATCCTACACTCGGTGCTCGCTCTGTGCCCATGGCATCCGCGACAGAAATTACCTCTGATCAGCGGTAGGTACAGAAGGCAGGCAACACCTTCTCTCGTGAATTCTGGGCGCCGCGTGGCCACGATGCTGCGATGGAGTCCCTTCACTCCGTGCTGACTCAAAAGGCGAAGGGCAAGGCTATGACAGTCGGTGAAGCTGCTGGCGAGCAGGGGGCCACCACCGGAGACAAGGTGTGATCCTCTGCCCTTCTCTAGCAATCCGAATTTAGATTTTGCGTAGGTTTTTTAGATGTTCCCTACTCGGCTCTTGTGCCAGGGCATAGTTAGGTGGGAGGGGTTGCTGTTTTCTGTAATGACCTCTGATTTTGAATGAAAAGATAGTTGTGAATCTTATTTGCATTGAAGTCTATGCTCGCGTTGTGTTCATTCTCTTGTTTGTTGGTGGGAGGGGTTTGCCTTTGTTCCGACGCACTACTCGGCGGGTGCCTCGCCCTCCCAGGGATCCGATGCACTACTCGGCGGGGGCCTCGCCTCCTGGGCGCAAGTGATGAAAGACAATGTGCCTCCACGCGGTACGAAGGATGAGCGGAACCTCCTTTCCATCTGGCCCCTGCAGCTGTTTTACCGAGGGGTCGTGTACCACGGGGCGAAGTGGCAGTGGTGGAAGCTGACGAACCCGGAGGGGTCGATGGAGCATTTTTTGGCTTTTTCGTGAGCACAAGGCGGCGAGGGTGCGCGATGATATACGTGCTTTCTGGGAAGGCCGGGCACCGCCCCTACGGCTACGACCCCGTTGGCCCTGTCCGCTAATTCAGCCACGTCACCAGTGGAGTCCTCTATCGGGGACTCCTCCAGATCCCTATGCGACACGGAGAGGGACTACTAGAACCATGTGTCTACGGGGTCGTCCGATGAGGAGCTCCTTGAGTGGGCGGTGTGGACAGAGGTGTGGGACTTTGTGCCATAGTGCTACGGGGCAGCGATGTGTGGTGTATATGTACGAAGTTGTAACTTGTGTGAGCGGTTGGTGATATTTTATTGTATTTCTTGCTTTTCTTTGGCGATTGCGTTGTTTGTCTCGGTTGTGGCTATGTACATGTCTGGTGTACCTTGGATATTTTTTACAAATAAAGCCTGTGGCAATACTGTTCCGTTTGTGAGGGGAGGCGAAGCCTGCGCCGTCCCCCATACCTTTTTAGATAGGGCTCCGGGGAGACCTAACCCCCTTTTTTGCGAGGGGGAGGTGAAGCCGGCGCCGTCCCCCATACTTTTTTAGATAGGGCTCCGGGGGAGCCCTAACTTCTATTCTTTGCGAGGGGGAGGCGAAGCCGGTGCCGCCCCTCATACTTTTTTAGATATGGTTCCAGGGGAGTCCTAACTTCTATTCTTTGCGAGGGGTGAGGAGAAGCCGGCGATGTCCCCCATACTTTTTTAGATAGGGCTCTGGGGGAGCCCTAACTTCTGTTCTTTGCTAGGGGTGAGGCAAAGCCGGCACCGTCCCCTATACTTTTTTAGATAGGGCTCTGAGGGAGCCCTAACTTCTATTCTTTGCGAGGGGTGGGGCGAAGCCAGCACTGTCCCACATACTTTTTTTAGATAGGGATCCGGGGGAGCCCTAACTTTTATTCTTTGTCTGGGGTGAGGCGAAGACGGTGCCGTCCCCCATACTTTTTTAGATAGGGCTCCAGGGGAGCTCTAACTTCTATTTTTGTGAGGGGGGAGGCGAAGCCGGCGCCGTCCCCATACTTTTTTAGAGAGGTCTCCGGGGAGCCCTAACTTCTATTTTTTGCGAGAGGGAGGCAAAGCTGCCGCCGTCCCTCCTCGACGTGTCTTGGTTCTTGGGACCAGGTGAGGTGTCGAGGTTCCAGCCATGTGCGGTGTCTTTGACTGCGTACTAGTTCCTGTGGGAGCTACGGTTCACACTGGGGCTGAAGGCCATGCGCGGTGTGTTTATACACTCGTGTCTGCAGAGGGCTACGGTGTGCACTAGGGCCGAAGGACATGCGCAGTGTGTTTATACATTCATGCCTGCAGAGGGCTACGGTGTGCACCAGGGCCGAAGGCCAATGGCGGTGTCTGTTTATACACTCGTGCCTACAAAGGGCTACGATATGCACCGGGGCCGAAAGCCATACACGGTGTCTATTTATACACTCGTGCCTATTGAGGGCTACGGTGTGCACCAGGGCTAAAAGCCATGATTGGTGTTTATTTATACACTCGTGCCTTCAGAGGGCTATGGTGTGCACTAGGGCCGAAGGACGTGCGCTGTGTCTGTTTATACACTCATGCCTGCGGAGGGCTACAGTGTGCACCGGGGCCGAAGGCCATGCACGGTGTCTTGTTTATACACTCATGCCTGCGGAGGGTTACGGTGCACACCGGGGCCAAAGTGTGGGGATCCCTAATTATTGACAATAGACCATAGTCCTCCAGGTCATATGTAAATAACTCTAGGTCTCCAAGATCTGACCATAACTAGATGATCGACCCGCATACCACACGAGGGTGTATGCACCGAGCTGATCTATAATAGTCCGAGACCATACTTACATGAATCAAATAGCATTTCATATCTTCGGATATGTGTCCCGTGTTAGCTTCCTTTGATCTTCCAAGGATCAAAGGCTAACATACACATATCTCAATCAACATTGATCATAGTCATACAGAAGGCATACAAATATATTACAAAGTGTCGTACGAGACAAGGACTTATATCCATAAGTTACAAAAGCGCTGACCGGCCAAATTTAACATTAACCAAAGTACGCAACAGAAAGTAAAGTGTCATTAGCAAAAATTCCAGGAAAGGTGTGCCCTTCCCAAAGGCAACCGAGTGGAGGTCAGAAACAGCGCTATTCGTTTGTGTCACCAAAATCGGTGCTAACGAAGTGATCTAGAGTATAGTCTTCCTCACCTGAACAAATGGACAATCTGTTACAGTACAAAGTTGTACTCCCAAGACTTACACAAAGAAAAATTTATACATGCTAGTGGTTGATCAAAAGAGAGGTTATAGTGGCTCTAGTTTTTGCATAAAGGCAGCAATTCTCAACCTACACATTCTAGCTTTTTTTTTAAAAAAAAATGGCAGTTTAGTGACACACTTTTTATCAAAAGAAATTTAAATGACATAAATATAAACATAGATCAAACAATATCAAAGTAGCAGCCCACTTTGATAAACTAAACCACATGACGAACCAGTCATGTTGATACCAAGTTGTTTCCATTTCAAGTTTTAGTTTAGAGTCTAAAAATGATGTGCGTCAAGACCCAAGTGTTGTCCATAACCGTGGACACAGACATTCGAATAGTTTATAACCCTACAGGGGAGTACATCTTTACCGACATGACTTGATCAGCCCGTAAGCCTCTGGATAATGACACACTACCTTTGGTGTTCCTGCTGGGGAAATCAAGACTCGATATTTTTTAGCAAGAAACCCATATTGAATTGAATCATCCATGCACGATGAAATCCCGCTTAGTGCTAGCTATACCACCTGCTAACTAATCGAGCATGCATGTTGTGTTGGAATGGCCAATGTAAGAAGTTAGCATGTGGGTCAAACCCCCAACATCAAAATAAAACAGCTCTCACTTGCACATTATATTCTTACATTGGGTTCCTACGGAACACAGGATTCCACGGTCCCATGCCCGCACACCACTTGTGTTTCAAATAAATACGACCATCCCCTTACTTGACCAAGCAGCTCCCAACCCACGTGTGGAAGTACGAGTAATACTTGGAGTGACAGTCCAAATTTCGGTCTTTAATGATCTGGACAAGTCTTTCCATGATACCCAATTCTCGTGCATGATGGCACCCTCACTAAGCACGTAGGCCGTGGCCTTGTGGTGGCGACGGTCGCCCATTCAAGGAACACGATGCCGTGCTGTATATCTTGGGGCGCGAAGACAAGCGCGGGGTCGACGATGAAGTAGGCCTCCAGGTTGCTGGCGCCGGCCAAGTGGTTGACGACGTCGAGGTAGCGCTCGTTGTCCTGCCACTTCATCGCCTCCTCCCGCTCCAGTGCCACGCGCCTCCCCATGGCGCGCTCCTTGGACGCCTTGTACATAGTCTTTCAACTATAAAATTCAAGACGACAAAATCTTAATACAAGAATTACTACATAAGAGAAAATTAAAAGCTAGGCCAAACTAAGGTCATTATTGCTAGTCAAATTTAGTTCAGAACTGGATATTGGAGACAAAAAGAAATCAACACGAGATTATTTTGCACCGTATCAACTGATACCACTTTTCAGTTTTTCTCCTTTTATAGATTTTCAGAGGAATTACAATCAGGTTCCCTATCGGAATCTGAAGCCAAAACGAACACCTAAAGCTTTCCAACAATTAACTAGGATGTGATAGCCTACAGTCATCTTCAGAAACTGACTAGGAACAAAAACTGAACAGAATGCTGACTCCTTCAGACCTACTAAAAACAAAAGAACAAAATACGTACGTGGCTTGTAGGCTGCAGAGGTTAGCAATAGGCTGAGGAGAGCTTGCGGCCACAAGGCCGACGATGTGGACGACAACATCCTGAGGAAAAGCGACGGCGATCGCCGACCTCCTTGCGTTGGCCCTCGCCGTCATGCTCCGCGTGCTCACCATGGCGCACGATGACCATTCTTCTAAAATATCGAAGAGACATATCGTAACGTCGGTGCGCGAGACGAAGAGACGCATTGCGCAGGAGCCGAAAGATTGAATTATCATGGATGGTTATATTTAAAAACCGCTTGTGAAGTATGTGATCACGGATGGTTCTTATTAAAAACCGTCTGTAAAGTATATAGTCACAGACGGTTCTTATTAAAAATCGTCTATGATGCTTCAGTTGTAAACATAGGAAAAGGAGCATCGACCGTATTTATGAAAAATAATTTCCGAAAAGATGGTGATGCTGGTTACCAACGATTTATTAGGAGCAGATTCTAATAAATCATATCCATCGGACTTTCATCTTTATTCGTTAATTTAATCTTGCCACAAGTTGTTAAGCCTATAAATAACAATCAGAAGGGGCGCATGCACAGAACTAAGAAAAAATCACTCACAAACTTTCCATCTTTTTTTACTTCTATTTCTTCTTAAAGTTCTCATCTCGATCCCTAGTAAGACAAAATTCATGGAACAAATTGACTTTTCGACCAGCGTGTATGAAAAAAACAAAATCCCTGGATGAGCTATCGACTACTTCAATTTAGGTGGTCAGAAAGTCAATTTGGTCTATGGATTTGAAGTCTTCAAGAAATTGGCAGAAGATCATATCCCTACGATTAGGTGAGCACTTCACTGTCTATGATGTGTAACTTCCGATCGATCGATCACGTAAAGTACTTCTACATTCTTCTGTTGATCGAAAGTTACACGTCAAGACAGTGAAGTTACACATGATACGGAACAAGGTGTCTACCAGATTACATATCTTCTACTTTATTCTGTTAGGGAAATCAGCTTCCATTCGACCACTTTAAAAGATCAATCTAGCCCGATCAGGAGTGGTGTAGTCGGAATCAGCTAATCATCAGTTGTTTCTAATTACAGACAGTTTCAATAAATAACCGTCTGTGAATTTAGTACTATATATCACAAACGGTTCTTGTTCAGAACCGTCCGTGATACGTCACAGATGGTTTTCAATACTGACCGTCTGTGATATTACTTGTTCACAGACGTTTTTAGTGCAGTCAGAAGCACGGATGGTCGCTAAACCAAAACCGTCTGTGATTGTATTTAATACAGACGGTTTTGATCAACCGTCTGTGATGAGCCGTCCAATATTAGCTTTTTTGTAGTAGTGATGTAACAAGATAGACATGATTGTTATCTCATATCCATCTTGAAAGGTAGTGTTGGTGATATTAGAGTTTAGATAATATTTAAGTCATATACGAGTCTAAGAGTTCGAGTTGGATTGTAATTTTTACCACTATAAATAAAGGGTGTGAGGATTATTCCTGAAATTCTACATTGTGAACTCTCTTACTACAATTCAATCATTTGTATTAATCAACTCAATCTGTGTTTAGTCACTTAGGCCTGTGCTTCTCCAATTCGAGACACGTGGTATTTACCACTAGGTTTTAGTAACAGATCAGATTTTAGTGGGCTGAATTAGCCAGAGGGACCAATATTTGATCTTTCTTTTTTTATAAACTAGTAGAAGAGTCTAAGTCAGCCAATAATGAAAGTTTAATCAGAGACAAATGTGCATATAATTTCCCAATATTCAACAACAAATAACTAGGCTCATGTCAGCATACTAGATAGCTATTATATACTGAACCAATTAAGTTCATGTCAGCATTCACATGACCTCAAATGTTAGTAATTAACAAGCGACAACGACAATACAGCTTGATAGATGTCACCGATGACATAACACGAACTACCTACGTCTACATAGCATAATATCTACAGTCCCTGCGTCTTTAGGCAATCAAAGTTTTCATGGCTGCCGCGAGGCGAGATGTCGGTTTTGATGCGGAGAGCTCGACGAAAGTATGATGATATGATCTGGTTGGGTGGTTGGATCAGTTTCGCATGTGATCTGTAGACCTTGCGCACTTATTGCTCATCCAAGTTGAAAATTAAGCTACCCATTCCTTTTTTGATCAAGGGAATTTGTTCATAAGGTCATGTGTGTGTAGTATGATAAGTTGATAGCTTTTCTGGAAAAAGAGAGATAAGTTGATAATTGATCGCTTATCACTCGTCTTATTCGCTCTCTTTTTCAAGAACTTTCCTACAAATTGTTGCAACTAAGAGTTCTAGAAATATGTCCTAGCTTCATTTTCCATGTAACACCTGTGCCATTGTGACATAGCTTGCAACATATGCAAATATATGTAGTGTTTTAAAAATAATAGGAGTATATTGATGTATCGACTATTCGACTGTCGTCGTCTCAGGCCTCACTTATCGGCTTCATTTTTTTTTGTCATTAGCTAATTTGGACATCTTTGCGGTATCGTTGAGCTGTTTTTTTTTTCTTAGAGCAAATTGCAAATAAGCATCCCAGACACTATAACTACAATTCGCATATAATACTAGAAGAAAGTATAGCCGCAAGCTAAGCTACAACTTGATGCCTTCATGGTATAGATGTGCGGTTAAAGCGTGGCCGGACAAATAATATATCTAGCAGGCGTCCGGACATTAATGCGTAGATCTGATTCTTAGTTGCTCAGAACAGCATCCACTCGCTAGGAGTAGTAGCTTGCAATGTCGAAGTCTAGAAAGCTACCTTCCAGGCATCCTCTCTAGCGGCCGTGACGAGCTTCTCGTGATCTCCTTGACTCTTTCCCTTCCTTCTGTGCTGCATATCCATGAGATGGAACTCTGGCCATACATGCAATTGCAAACATCAATGATGTGGAGAGCACAGAGCTAGATGATATTGACCCTTTTATATATGAATATTAAGTGGGCAGGAATCAAATCCACTAAAAAGAGTGAAATTTATGAGACGTACTGTTGATCATTCACCTTATTTCCTCTTGAAATTTAGTGGATGATACTTATCTTTTTTTTAGAAGGTAGGAACAATTGGCTAGTGCACTCTGGTCATCAGCTAGATATACAAATTAAGTACCACGCCGTTAGGCTATGCCAAGGCTCGCAATGGTGCTTGTCTTGTGTTGAAATCTACTGAAGAATAATTCTACTCATTTATACAAAATTAGTTAACTACATGCAAACCGTTGAATAGTCCAATAGGTGTGGCACATGTTCTGTCGAGCTTAAGGTCATAGTTTGGTTACCATCTACTATGCAGTTGGATGGCTTATTTGTAGATTTTTGGTGTTTCATTGGATGACCTCTTGTACGCAAATCTTAAGGATAGTTGTGCTAAATGCTAATCAGTTGCATGTCCACTTTCTTGAAAAAACAAGTTAAGCAACTACGCAAACTAATTATCATTTCTAAAAATGTAACTAATTATGAAATAATGTAGAGTATCCCAATAAGAAGAATCCATGCATCACAAACTTGCAAGATGCAATATTTTCATATATGCATTTCAAAAAGGAACCGCGAAGTCTCTCCATTTTAACACAATATATATATGGATATGCTTATTATAGACACTAGGTGATGTGCTGTAACATTCTCAATTTCAAAGAAAAGTAATTGTTTTTTTATTTCGCAACTTCAAAACAAAATCAAAAATTGAGTTCGATTTCAAACTTACCTCGGTTGGGCCCATCCCGGCCCAGTTCCCCCCGGCCTGGCCTATCCCACCTCCTCCTTCCCTCTCCATCTGGCCACTGCATTGCCCAGCGCGTGTCGGCCGACCGTGCCCTCACCGGCCGGAAGCAGCGCCGCCGCCTCTGCGCCGCCCGCCTGCCTCCTCCCACGCGCGTCGCGCGCAGCGGACCAGGCCCCTTCTCCTTCCTCGCCCCCCCCGGCGCCGCCGCTCCGGCTTTGGCCGCCTCTGGCCCCCTTCCCTCATCGCCTCCTCCCCGCGCTTAGCCTTCTCCTCCTCGCCCCTCGGCTATTTAAGCCCGCGCACACCTCTCTTTTCTCCCCTCCACGCCGCCTCCTCTCTCTGTTGCCCTCGCGACGCTCGCCGCCGCCCCGCCGTCTCCGTCGCTGTCGTTGTCGCCTTCGCCTTCGCCTCCTCCCGCGCCTCGGCCGTAGCCGCATCGCAGACGCCGTCGCTCCACCGCCTTCGCCTCCACCTCCGGCCCCGCTCCCGGCACCGCCCGCTCCCTCCCTCCTTCCCGTGCCACCGCCGCCGTGCGGCCCCTCGCCTCCCCCTCTCTCTCCCTCTCCCTCCCCCCTGATTTTCTCCGCGCGGCGTCGCTCCCCGCGTGACGCCGTCGCCTCTTAAAGCCACGCCTGCGCTGACAAGTGGGCCCCCTGCTACAGTGCCGTGTGAGGCTACATGTGGGCCCCACACGCACTGTGATGTGGACCCATACACCGGTGCGCATGGACTCGGACCACGCATTGTGCGGTGGATCGAGCCCTATGCTCATGCCACGTGTCAGCACGTGGTAATTCTGGTTTTTCTAATTTTTTTCAATTAAAAATTCATTTGAAAAGCTTCAACAATTGATATCTTTTTCGTTATAACTCCAAAAATTATGAAACTTGTTTCTAAAATTTTATAAATTCAAGACCTTGATAATGCTCCTGGTCTTGTTCAATTTGGAGTTCATCTATTATGGGTTTTGTATTTATTTGTTCTCTCTGCTGTTGTGCATTTTTCTGGTACTTTCGTCCAATTAGGGTTCAAAGACGCAGGAGATCTCCCCTTCGACCAAGCTCAAGAGTAATAAGACCCCACTGCCTTTCACCAAGGCGAGTCAATACTTTGATCATTTTGAGCCTATATTTCATGCAAGGTATATTTATTTAAAATATCAAAATTGGATGCTTTAACTTTGTAATCAAATATATGTTAAAGGTTAAGGTAGTTAAACACCCATTTGATGATTAATTAATTATTAACCATCCTTTGATAAATTGAATATATCTTTCCGTGTCACCCTAGTAAATATGTGATAAATACTAGTATAGATTGTACTTAAGCGACATGCTAGTCTTGCTTAAGTACCGGGACAATCAATGTCCTGGTCATCATCTTTTAATCATGAAAGTGGTTTTGGGAAGTCATTGGATGTAAATGACTGGCGTGTTGTGTTAATTGGCATTTCCTCTCCAAAACCCTAAACAACTCACTAGTACCACATCTGGGCGGATTGAAAGACTGGTGGGTGCCGTCGCTCACGAGAGTGGTTGGTATGTGGTATGAACCACCTAGATGGATTAAGGACTTAATCTTGTCATGACCTCTTGTGTAAAACAAGTACAACTGCAAGTCTGCAAAGTTCAACTTGGCTTAGTAAAATTATTAAACCCTGAATGTTATCCCAGAAATTGGTGTGTGGAAGCGTGCAAGCAGCAGGATGTGTTCCTGCTTGAAAGGGACACCGATGTAGGGTGAAGTTGCCAGCTGCGCTAGTCGTTGTGGCCGGAGCCAGCTGCGCTAGTCGTTGTGGTGAACATCCCCACAACTTATGGGAGTGGCCCATATGGGTGAGATGACGGAAGGGGCAAGGTAGTTCGAAAAGTTACTGTGACGATCGCTCAACTACATGACTATGGAATCATGTGGGGTAACGAGTATGATTATCCCTTGTGGGTATAGTGTACAACCTCTGCAGAGTCTAAACTGTTTAAACAGTCGTGCCTACGGTCAAAGGTGGACATGGGATCTTAATTTGAGTTAGTTCTATTTCAAAAACCTTTGTGGGTGGAATACAACCAGGTCGGCTCATCTAGCCTGAGGTTGACAACCAGGTAGGCTCATCTAGCCTGAGGTTGGATTTTCCTGAGCCGTCGAGTTCAGTGGTGTGAAGGAGCGGAGGTAGCTCTAATAAATTGATGCATGTGTAGAGTTCCGATGGAGGGAACCTCTACTGTTATTTAATATTTCACTTACACTCTTTAATAAAATGCAATTCGTTTAAAATCCTATGTCATAGGAATTTGTAATTATGATAATTGAAAATGTTGATTTAGCAAATAAAAGAACCCGAGCCATCCTTTGTTAAGCCAAGCATGTATACTATTGCATCTGTGTGTTGCTCGCGAGCACGGAAGTTGTGCACATTCTCGCTCTTCCCCCAAACCCTCCAGATGATGTGGATCAAGGGGACTATGCTTACTATGAAGACCCTGAAGTCGATGGACAAGTAAACGACGAGGAGTAGTATAGTCTGTAATTTAGATCTCGCCCCAGTCTAAGTGGACTCGTTTGATACTTGCGTACAGCGGGTATTGTCCAACCCCTTGGGTAATATCCGTCGTACACAGGTTACCCCAGTCGCTTGCTTGTGGAGAGATGAACCCTATTTCCCCCTTTTTCTTCCGCTGTAGCTATGTGCTTTTATGTAATGTAATCGATTTGGCCTACCGGCCCTTATGTAAAACTTGACCCGACGTAGCCTATGTCACTCTAAAAGTTGTAATATATCGAATGTCTTAATTTACTCCTTGTATGAATTGATTCAGTAATATGCCTGTGAGTGCTATCTATTGATCCAGGGAATAGCACAGTGTATTCACAGAGAATTCGGGATTAGAAAATCCGGTCCGACATGCACATAGGCAGTCGTCTCTATGCAGATCAGAATTTACATGCCATTCATTTCATTTTCAGCAAAAATCTATGTTAAAAAATGGCAACAAATGAAAACGGAAACTGGACCATTTTAGCCCAGTTGTGCGACAAAAATTCTAAAAATAGCCCGTATAATTTAAAAATTCCAAAATTAGCCCCTATAATTTAAAAATTCCAAAATTAGCCCCCTTGTTGTACTAGCTGCCGTTGGGGACGGCAACAACCGAGTTGCTACCGTCGGGGACGACAGCACCTTGCCCCCAAACAAAAAGAAATATTTGATACTATTTGTTGGAATATTTTTAAAATATATAAATTAAGCTCAAAAAATTATGAAATTTTATGTGGAGCCTCTTGGCACAGTGTGTTTGCTTGTGTAATTTTTTAAAATTTTATGCATTTTTATTTTTCCTCCAAAATTCTTTAAAGGCGAATGTTTCCACAAATTTTCTAATATAGCAAATGAGGTCCAAATATTATGAATTTTTTTCCAGACTCCGTACACAGTGGACTTGATTGTGTAAATTTTACATAATTTGATATGCTCTGAAATTGTCTTGACAAATTCAGGGTTTCGGTCTAAAACATTAGGACGAGACGTTTAGGAAAATAGGGTTTCATGATTTCATGTGACTTGAGATGTGTGAAGTTTGGTACGACATGACTACTCTTGGTCACTCTGATTCTTGATCACATTTCTTCTGTACGGTGGAGTTAAAGCAAAGTACAGAAATTAACTTAACTGAAGGGGCTGAGAACGTTGCGATTACGGAGAAACCCTAAAACATAAAAGAATCGATGTCGATGTGAATGGTTATCTCTGGGATTCCACCAGAAGAGGCATACTTTGATGGCTCAGCAGAGGCACAGAACCAGAACTACATTGCAGTCCACGCGCGGACAGAAGCACATTACATGTGGTCACATGGCATGATGGTTCGACTAATTTCTTTACCATGGACGCTACTACTACGGTAACTTGCGACACGAGCTTCCGGACCATGTAAGTACGCATGCCTTTAGGGGATAGTAAAAAACATGGCGAATAGGAGGAGGGACTACTACGGAATGGCCTGACCTACTGCGTGGACCGGGGCCATTTGCCCTTCCTTGCGAGCTCAGCATTGTACTCCTCGCCTGCCGTTCTGGCCTCGGCCACCATTTCCCGCTTTTTCTAGCGCTCCCTCTCGCGTGCCTTGCACTCCCTGCGCCTGCACGCCTCGAGATGGGCCTGCGTCTCCCGCCGGATACGCTGGTTGTGCTCTTCAGTTCGACACTCCTCCTCCTGGATCTCGCATGCCCTTTTAGCATTCCACTCTTCGAAGTCGATTCGCCACTGGTCGTGTGGGTGGATCTCTAGGTCGATCCACTTGTGGTAGCCACATATCAACTCTGGGGACTACGAGTAGACGGGAGAGATTGTTAGTGTGTACTTTCAAAGAGAATTGGTAGGGGAACTTACTGTAAGTAGTCCTTACCGGTTGCCGATAGCTGCTCGTATCCCAACGACGGTCGGGATAGTCAGAGGAGTAGTTAGGACAACCCCAGTAACGCATGCTGAGGCTGAGCTGGTGCTTGGATTTGAAGAACTTGCATGTGTCCCTGCACCACAGAGGGGCGGCGTCTCCCCTCTGGCGGGTGTTGCGGCGAAGGCTCGGTTGGAATGTTCTGGCAGGGATTGCTACTACGGGGGGCTTCATTGCGGAGAGCTGCTATCCTGGCAAGCTGCTCTTGCCGGACCCGGGCCTCAGCAGCCCTAGCTTGCTCGGCCCGTGCCGTTGAAGCCATTGCTAGATCACGGATCTCGTCCCATTGCTTCTTGAGGTTGTCCATCCCAGCGTGGTGAAGCAAGCTCTGGTGTAGCGTTGGGTTTGGTTGTGTGGTTTTCTCTCGTAGATGTCTTCCACCTCCTTTTATAAGAGGGTTGGTATGGTGTGGTTGGCAGAGTCTTGTCTAATCTTTTTGTAGAGAAGCCATGTCCCATTTTTCGGAGTGCTGTCCTTTCGGTCTTAAAAGCTGGCGAGGCAGAGTGTTGTCACGTCTTACTTTGCAGAGTCATGTCTCGTCCTGCTTTGCAGAGAGAAGTCACGTATTACTTTGCAGAGTGCTGTCATTTCGGTCTGAAAAGCTGACAAGGCAGTGTGTTGTCACGTCTTACTTTGCAAAGTGTTATCTTTTCGGTTTGAAAAGCTGGCAAGACAGAGTGTTGTCACGTCTTACTCTGCAGAGTGTTGTCATTTCGGTCTGAAAAGCTGGTGAGGTAGTGTGTTGCCACATCTTACTTTGCAGAGTGCTGTCATTTCGATCTAAAAAGCTGACGAGGTAGTGTGTTGTCATGTCTTACTTTGCAGAGTGCTGTCATTTCGGTTTGAAAAGTTGGCGAGACAGAGTGTTGTCACGTCTTACTCTGCAGAGTGATGTCATTTGATCGAAAAGTGGTGAGACGAGTGTTGTCACGTCTTACTCTGCGAGTCTTGTCATTTCGGCTGAAGTCGTAGCGTCTGAGTATTGTCACGTCTTACTCTGCAGAGTGTTGTCATTTCGGTCTGAAAAGCTGGCGAGGCGGTGTGTTGTCACGTCTTACTTCGTAGAGTGCTGTCATTTCGGCCTGAAAAGCTGGCGAGGCAGTGTGTTGTCACGTCTTACTTTACAGAGTGTTGTAATTTGACGAAAAGCTGGCGAGGTAGTGTGTTATCACGTCTTACTTTGCAGAGTGCTGTCATTTCGGTCAGAAAAACAGGCGAGGTAGTGTGTTGTGACTTAAGTTTGCAAATTTGTTTTGCAATTGAAGTTGTTTTGAAAGCCATCTGCTGCTTTGTCAGGATAATCGGTAGTTCTGGCGTTATAAGTGCGGAACTACCGCTGGGCAGAACTTCCGAAAATCTCGCAAAATATTTTTTTTCAGAGAGTACCCTTTTTGGGACTTAGCCGATGGTCTACAAGCGCGGTAGTACCGCCATGTTGGTAGCAGAACTAATGCACCGCAGAAGTTCTGATTTTCGCGCTGAACATTTTTTTCCAAAGTGGGTCTTTTTGCACTTCATTTAAGAGCGGAAGTACCGCAAGAAATTTGTGGAACTTTCGATGATTGGAAGTACCGCAAATTAGTTGGCGGTAGTTCCGCGCTGATTTTTCCAATGGCTAGTTTCTCGTCTGAAATAGCCGTTACTGTGTGGAGTCATATCGTGCGGTCTTGCCATTACGAAAACTAAGTATGCTGAAATTGTCTGCAACATTACAGATTTAGGTCTCGAAAATTTGGAATGTAGGATTTGGAAATTAGGGTTTGATTAATTCACACGTAAAGTATTCATAACGGAATTAGATAGAGGCATACATGATACAAATGAGTACAACAACACCGCAAAGGCATATATCACGTAGTGCAGGGATGCATAGATAAAGAGTGGATATTACAATCTTATTAAAACTGAACTTCTACTTGGCAAGAACAAGAAATAATAGAAGAAAAATTACCAAACTGGCTATGTTAACTAATTTCTGTAGCGATTTCTCAACCTTTCTATCCTTTCATCCAGTATTTTAAGAACATTATCTTTATTTTCCGTCGGTTGATCCGATGGCCGAGGCACTTGACAAAATGCAGCCACACGACGGGTGTCCTCTTGCAAGACTGCAATTTGTATTGCAATATCTCGAACCTCTGGCACAGCTTCATCAGCCCACAGCTAGAACCGACATGTTGTGTTCTGTAAAAATAATTGGAACTGCAAGTGAAAAAATATGCTGTTTGGAAAGAAGTTTATTGGGGATGATCAGGCACAAGTTACGTAAGATTTGAACACTTCATGAACACTCGGGGTGGATTTGTTGGCGTATGGGAGGTGAACACATTCACCGGATCCCTGCAACGAGGGCAATCCAAGTGTTGTCGTAGTGTTTCTAATTGCTTGCTCACTCGGAAGTTTGATGAGGCCGTTGACATCCCATTTAAGACTGGAAGGAAGGAGAAGAGGAGCTCAAGACTGAGGGGAATGGCAGCCAAATCAAGCATATATATAGCCTGCGGGGTAAATTACAATTTGGTTGAAGAAAATTCGCGTCCGCGAGGTAGCGAGATTGAGGAGGTATCGTGGGGGCAGCATTGCGTTATGTCTTTAAGGTTTAGTAAGTTAAAATTGGGAGGTACAGTTGTTGTTAGTACTAAATATTTCGAAGAACATTTTATGTACATAAATCACAGTGTCGTAACGCACAGGGACATTACATAAATCACAAAGGCGGGATGCACAATGGTATTACATAACAAGTTTTACACGGCCATGGCATTAGTTAGGGCGCATCGTCGTGTCGCTTACCGGGACGGCGTAGTTGATCCTCAGGGAAGGTGAGCCTGTCCGGTGAGCGACGTACGTCTCGAAGGCCGTAGTAGGGGCCCTGTCTGGGAGGCGAATCTGGGGTGATCTCATCGTGGGGGTCCGGCTGAGGCCTGAGCATATCGTCACCCCACTGGTGCTCTTCCTGCGGGAAGGGTACAGGGTGAGTTAGTCATTGGTTTTGTGCGATGGGAAAATCGGTGTAAGTAAGTTCACGCGTACCTGAGTAGGCTGTTGTGTTGACGAGGATCCTCCTGGCCAGTCCGAGCCATAGTGCTGCATGGTGTACCCTCCGTACGTGTCGCCGAACCACTGGTCGCGCTCCCGCGGGTGTGATTGAACGCCGTGCGAGGAAGTCCAGTCCTGCCCTTCCCTCCGTGATGACGATGGTTGTAGCAGAGTGTTGTCCCCTCGCAAATGTTGCAAGAACAAAGGGTAATGTCAGATACGTCCTAAATGAGTGCATGAAAAAGTACTCACGACAAGAACCGGTTGACAGATGACAGACCTATGGCCCGAGGCGGGTCAGGTCCGAGCGACCGTAGCTCCGACGACTCCCGGAGTGCGACGGGCATGCGGAGGGCGGTGCCGACGGAGGTGCCAAGGGTGGAGGTGGCGGAGGGTGCCCACCGTGTACGCGATGCTGTGCGTGAACGTCGCTGTGGTGACCATAAGTTACGGATCTAATCGCAGCAATTGCGTCCTCGCGTATCACGCCTAGGAGATGATCAAATGTGCTGTTGTTTCCATGGCGTAGAGCTTCAGTAGTCTCATGCCGGATACGCTCCAAGCGGTAGTACTGCATGAAAACCGATAGTAAGTGCGAAAAGTGTTGCCAGACAAAAATTATGCGAAGAATGTTTTACCGTCTCGTCGAGGCGGCGGCCCGATGACGGTCGGCACGGCTAGTACGATGTCGCCTCGCATGGCGTCCCATGGGCGTTGTGGCGCTAGCCCGATAAGCTCGCTTGCACCTAGTGTGCGGGCGTACCACCGCAAGTGCGCAGTGCGCACGCGGATGGCGTAGCCGCGAAACTCCAAGCACCACGTCCGTCGTAACCACAGCCGGTCCACGCCGCCCAAGGCTGCGCGGTTCGCCTCCGATCGTCGCTCCTTCGCCCTCTCCTCGTTTGCCTGCAATTGAATGGATATGTCAGAAAATCTTATTCAGACATGCCCTCAAATTGACACCAAAGAATGACATACCGGTGAGCCTTTGCTGTGAAAGGTCGTCCCGCGGGCGGTGACACCTTCTGGTAAAGGTCAAACTGTCTCATGACCCGCTACGGATTGTACTGCTCGACCATGTGCGAGAAGACCAGGTGACAGGTGGTCAACCAGAGTGCCTCGTCCAGAGTGCACTGGGATGATAATCTGTAGGGGGCCGTGTCGTGAAGGAACTGTGTTGTCCATGGCCACCAGATGACCTCGTCCCCGTGGAGAGTCTCGAAAAGGTTATGGAACACTGGGTACACGCGCCTCGGTCTCTCCCTAGCCCACCCTAGGGTAGTACGTGTCCAACGTGTTCCCATCGTAGGCCTGTCGACGGGGTCGTCTCCTGCAGCGTTCTTGTAAAGCTCGGCGGTCACCTAGTTAGGGTGCGCGCTACTGCGGAAGTACGGTCCGTCAACTAGAAAGTGCTCCCACAACCATAACTATAGCAGGGCGTAGCATACCGCGAGGACTGGCTCCTCCCGTGCTGCGCTGACAAGCATCGCACAACCCTCGGTAGGTGGCACAAAGCACTGCGGAGCCCCAAACATCTTGTGGAACCTCCTCGGGCGGGCGTCCACCAAAGGCATGCGGATGGATGTAGTGGGGTACACGCAGTCTCCCTGCGTGGTAGGAAACAGGATCCATCCGAACAGGAACAAAGAGTACGCGACTAAGTGTGTCCTCACTTCCTCCACAGTCGCATGCACGGGGCAGATCATGTACTACCGCAGCCAGGAATGTGGCACACCCGACGCGTTCGCAGGAATCAGGTGACCGAATGCGTCGGCCAAATGGACCTTCAGTCATCGCCCTCGGAGGGGGCACTCCGAAGACCACGCGTGATAGACACTGTAAGCGAGCCACATCCTCGAGTAATGGTCATCTCCCCATCGGAGTAGAAAGTATGAGTCTCGGCCTCAGCGGTCCACGGCGCGACGCGAGTGTCGCGTCAAATTGCGAGGCGCGTCGCGGGAGGTCCAACATCCGGGCAGGGGCGAGAGCCCGGTCTCCGCGGCACTGGGACGACGCTTCGTCAAGGGCCAACTCTCTCTGGGGCGCTCGGGACGGTTCGGAGGGCCGACGCCGGCGGACCACGCCCGGCAACGATGTCCCACATCCCAGCGTGGGTCGAGCAGCTCGTACGTGTCATCAACTGGAGCCTGCGCCATTTCCTACCAACAGGGAAACAATATGTCAGTGCACGCATGTAAAACATATTGTGCGGCACAGGAAAATAAGGCAAAACATACAACAAAAAATTCAACAACACAATATAACCGTAATGAGTTAACAAAAGACACAGACAACTTAACAAGTAGTACATAAAGGTATGGATTAATAGCAACACAGCCCATCAAATACATTGAAATAAGCAAGCGACATCACGACTTAGTAATTATATCTTCCTCGCTACAGTACACTGCTTGTGCCGAGTCTGTTTGGGCAGCGGCTGATGGAGTGCCCAATCGCCTTGCATACCGCAGCGAGGCGTGAACTCGTTGCCGTCTTGTTGTCGTCCATGTCGTTCCGGATGCGTCGGGACTGGCGTCTTCCACGGCCGGGGTGCTTTAGTGCGTCGTTGGGCACCCACTTGACCTGCCCCAGCCAAAGGTCCCTGTAGTGCGTGTCCAGTTCATACGAATGGAACTCGACACTCCATGTGGTATAGAGGTGGTGGATGTCGTAGTACTCGAAGATGTAACGCTCCGAGGCCTGCCGCCACGCTGCGCACGCTGTGTACACATGGGAGCATGGTTTGTGCGGAAGCTGCGGCATGTTGCAGGTGCACGATGCTTCTTCACCAATCGTGCAGACCTGTTTACGATCCCCTCTAGCGTGGCCCATCACGTACTTCTTCCTGAGCCTGATCTCGAACTTTTGCCTGACGCCATCTATGGTACGAGTGGCGTGCGATCGAGCCTTACTGATCTTATTCTCCACGTAGGCATGCATTACTTCGGAGAATTGCTTCCCATCCTCCAGATGATTCTTGGCCATCATGGCCCTGTTAACAAAGTCTCTGATGATACGGTTCTAGCTCTCCTCCACGATCGCAGTGATCGGCAGGGAGCGGACACCCTTGAGCACACCGTTGTACACCTCCGACATGTTGGTCGTCATGATCACGTACCTTGCACCGTCAGTGTCGTGTAGCAGGGACCATTTCTCCAGGTCAGGTGCGTGCGAGTTAACCCACTGTGTGAACTCCCCAACTCTCGCGGACCCTCCAGCCGTAGCCCCTGCCTCAGCATGCGCTGAGTCCCTTAGATGCTTCCCAGTCTCCTCATCGAGCTGTCTCCACACCGCTTCGAATTTCCTCCTTTGGTTCTGCATGTAGAGCTTCTTGAACATCTTCATGAGGTCCTTGCTCTGAAACCTTGTGTGGAAGTTGGCCGCGAGATACCTCATGCATCAACGGCTCCTAACATCGTTCCACTGGAACGGCGGCTGCGTCCCGTTTTGCATCATCTCAACCCAACATTGCGATCCGAGATGGTACACACATCTGGCCGATCTTGGACCACCGCCTGCTTCACATTGCACAGGAACCACAACCAGTTCTCGGTGTTCTCGCTCTCAACAATTGCGAACGCCACGGGGACTAATTGGTCATTCGCATCGGCCGCAACGGCGCTGAGGATTGTACCCCTATACTTCCCACATACGAAGATGTCATCCATTGTGAGCACGGGACGACAATGCTTGAACCCTTCGATCGCCTGACGGAAGGCCCAGAAGTCCCTTTCAAGAACAAAACAATTGGGTCCCTCAGTCGGATGCACCCGCTCAAGCTTGTTTACGTACGTCCCGGGATTAGATTCTGCGATTTGATGCAGCAATCTTGGTACTAGGTTGTAAGTCTCTTCGAATGTGCCGAATATTCACTCCAGAACCCTGCGTTTCGCATGCCATGCTGTCTTGTAGCTGACCAGGAACCCCACCATATTGACAACATCCGCCAGCAAGAGCTTTCGCGAATTGGACACATCTGCAGTGACGAGGTGGCTTATCAAGCTGGCAACATACGAGGACGTCATGTTGCGGTGCTTGTGAAGCGGCTCAGCTAACTCGCATGTGTGGTCCTTCAGCACCGTTATCCGGAAGCCCATGGCAGTGGCTGTGAACCTCTGCGCACGGACCTTGCCAGCACAGGATTCATCAACACACCTGATGATGTACGTGTCGGGGTTGGACCTCTGCACCCAACACGTCCGACCGATGTTAACGGCGTATGTAGCAATAGCATGATGTGCGGCGCTCTTGTTAGGGAAGCGCTGGCCTAGGAGTAGGGTGTCCTCATTGAACCCCCACTCAGCCCCTTCCAGACGTGGCAGAACCAGTGATGTCGTCGCAACGTCGTCCAATCGTGAGGGGACATAAGCAATGTTAGTGGTCACAAAACCACCAACTGCACCTCCTCCCGTAGCAGCTTCTCCGTCTTCGTCGTCTTCCGAACTAGTTGTTTCCACGTCCTCCTCTCTTTCCACCTCATCCACCTAGTCGGCCAGGTACTCGTGCCAATCAATACGGGCTGACCACCATCTCTCCGCTCCTTCATTGGGCTCGAAATTGACCGCACGCCTCCTCAGGTCTCCATCGCCCACGTCTCCTCCAACACCGGAGACCAACGCAGGCTACTCCTCACCAGCAGCTTCACCTTCACCGGAACCACCCGCGCCGGATGTCCCCGTCCTCTCCAAGAACAGAACGTAGACCATCGGCGCATATATCGCAGCAGCGGGGTTGCAAACAACCCCCATGTAGTTGGCCCATGAAGCGTCAGATGTGACCTTCATAAGTTGCCAAACGGTCTTCCCTGCACCACCCACCACTGAGGCATACAACGCCTCGATGCGCAGCTTCTTCCTTCCAGTGGCACGATCGAACGCGGAACACACGCACCGCCTTAGCTCCGAGAGGCTCATGTCCTTCAGAGCCGGCGCCCGGATCACGGTGCGGTGACAATTTGACAGGTCTGCACCGTACGGTCCGTCGCGTACGAGAGCGTCCCCGTGGAACACGAACAGATCTTGAATTTCCGCCATAAAGTACCTAACACATGTGCATATGAAAACATCGAATTATTTGTGGGATTTTTTTTCTGAATGAATGCTTCTACAAATTTGGTTATGCCCACTGTACACGAGCGTTTTGTCGTACAGGTTTTCAATCCCGATTAGAGTTCGTATGATTTTTCTATCTATGAAATGTCCAAGCTAATATTATTTGTAATATAAAAAATCCGTTGCCTATTCTATGTTACACTTCTGAAATTTCCTGTGGTACTAAATTAAAAAGAAAACCAGCAAAACTGATTTCCCTAAATTTTTATAAACTTATGAATTTTTTAACTAGTTCGATATTACAACGCAAAAATAATTCACTTCAGAATTTCTTATTGCATTTGTACTTTTCCATACCCGAGTTAGACCTAGCTTACACCAATGACATGCGGGGTCTACGACACAGTATTCTTTTTCATTAAATTTCGGACATAAAAACTTACTGACAGGTGCGGTCAGTTTCTCATTGTAGCGGGGTACTGCGTAGTGCATGCATCGAAGGCAATATGCCCGATCAAGAGTACATATACAAAGCGTTCAGTGGGTCTATTTCTATTTCGTTTAACGACCTCCAAATATTTTGCTATTTTATGACCAAGTTCATAAAACTATACAAATAACCAAGATGAAATTTGCAATACTATTAACAAAAGGTCTGTTAAGTCAACTAATTACGGCCTAATGACATTGCTAACTACTGAGTCTTCAAAATAAACTGACTACACAACTATAACTACTCCGTTGCTACAATTCATCTAATTGCATCCTAATCATATTACTAAAACTAGTGATAATAATAGCCAGATACGAATGACACTTACCTTTTCTAGGTGCTCGCAGTAGGCCGCACAACTTATTTGCTTCTCCCTTCTCTTCCAAGAACTGCTTTCTCTCTCCCTTGTGAAATTTTTCCTTCGCTCTCGCGCGTGAATATTTTTCCGCTCGTGGAATTTTTTGCAGAATTTTTTTCACTTATCGCATCGCAGGAGCCAGTGAGGGAGCTAATTTTGGAATTTTTAAATTATAGAGGTTATTTTTAGAATTTTTGTTGCGCAACGGGGCTAAAACTGTCAGCTGTCACAACAACTTATCAGCTGCAAAAAAAAAAAAGTATGATGGGAGTTAAACCACAACGCAATTGGCTGCGTTTCACAGTCACCTTTTTTGCAAATGCTGGCCATTTTCAACCCCTACTTTGAGGCTCTCCCAAACACCATCACGTGCATAAGATTATAAACCTATCACTGCGTCTCCCACTTGACACAAAGATATCATAACTATCCCTTTTACCATATCTTGAGGTCACAATTTGCAATCCCTTTAGGTGCACCACCAAGCCACCACAAGTTTACACTCATCAAGTTGTACATCACCTTTTTGACACATCTTGTGGCCAATATCATGCATATGTATGAACGTAGCTTTCCTTCGGCTCAGCTCAAACCTCTCTATAAATGGCGCCCCATGGCCCATGCATGCTGATCTTAAGCGTCTTATCATACAAGGAACAACAATCTGTTCTCCAAAAAAAAAAAAAACAAGCACAGCAATCAATCTTAAGCCAAGTCACTACTAGCCTACTAGGACATACGACACATTGCCATGAAACACCAAGATCTAGACAAATTGATCTTCATGGCTCCCAGGAGAGAGGCGTGCGCGGTCGCCATGGCCATGGCAGCGCCGTTCATTGCGATGGCAAGCAATATCAGCGCCGGAAGCGTCGAGAAGCGGCGCAGGACCTCGTCCGACGCCCACCAGCGCACCGTGTCCGACGTCTCCTACGAGCTCCACCACCACGGAGGCGCCAAGGAGGAGGTGGCCGAGCATCAGCAGCAGCAGCTTCACCGCGGCCCGGAGGTGGAGGACGCCAACTGCGAGTGCTGCGGCATGTCGGAGGAGTGCACGCCGGAGTACATCCGCGACGTGCGCGGCCGCTTCACGGGGCGGTGGGTCTGTGGGCTGTGCGCGGAGGCCGTGACGGAGGAGGCGGGGAAGAACGGCGGCGCACGGGAAGAGGCGCTCCGGGTGCATATGGGCGTGTGCAAGAAGTTCAACGGTTTCGGGAGGACGCACCCGGTGCTGTTCCAGGCCGAGGCCATGAGGGAGATCCTGAGGAAGCGGTCCAAGCTCGGGCCGAGGTCCAGGTCCAGCATCAACCCCAGGGAGGTCAGGGAAGGCGCCGCGAAGGCCGCCGCTGCCGCGGCCGGCGGCGGCATCGCCCGCAGCTCCAGCTGCATGCCGTTCATCGTCGACGAGTTCAACGACCGGGTGTCGATCAACTAGAGAGAGTTGGTTGGTTGGCTAATTTTAAGCATGACAAGTACTTGATTAGCTAGATGGATAGTTTGAAAGCTTGCTCACCTTCGTTTTAGGCCAGGGGGTGCATATTTTTACATGCTTTTGATGGTGTTTTTTTGTTGCCCTTCTAGCATAGTTAGAAGCTTGCGAAGTGTACTAGGCTTACTTAACTGGGTTTGGTGGATGGACACCCTTTGCCCTTAATTTGGTAGTGTCTAGGTTGTGGTTTAGGTGTTTTTTTGGATGGAGCTTTTGTTTGGCTCTCTTCTGGTGTATTCTCATCAGAAGGAGCGGTTGGGTCAGCCCCGTCTTCCATTAATTGATGGAGTATGCATGTATACATGTATTAACGGACTAGTACTACTCCTGATCTTGTCATCCATAAATAAAAGCAAATGATGTGTATGCATGGTCCTTGTTGTGTGTTGATTAATTAATTTGAATGTCTTACTCTAAGTATTTTACCACGAGATTATATAGGTGATATACGTTTGTAGCTCCCTGTACAAATAGTAAATTAACTGTGAAAGTATATTAGCTCTGTTAAGAAAATGGAAGTAGAAGAAAATGAAACATGAACGCCTAGTTGTTTTAATTCCCTAGCTTCTAAACTTTGGCATTCGTCCTCAGGAAGGACATGAAAAGAACAAGATAACATAATACAAGAGAAACATGAATAAGAAATAAGTACTTGTTTGAAACGCATGATCAATTTAATAGGAGACAGATTAATTCGTAAGAATCGGGGGGCAAAAATATGTTCTTCAGACGTGCCGCTCGTATTTGCATCAACCTTGCTACAATTGTTTTGTTGACGTCAGATCCTAAGAAAACAAGGAAGAAATTAAATATCGTGAAACCCAATGAATTAAAATGCTAATATGTACAGCTTCTTCGTATCCATGTCACAACCTCAAGAACTACCCGTAACAAGTTAACGACACCGTCTATCTAGCGCACAGCCCCCGTCGTCGCTATGCATCACAACGTCGTTCTCCTCGTTCATGTACGCGGACATATTCATGTACTGTTGCTCCTGCTCCCGGCTTGGCTGCCGCCACCGCGCCCGGCACACGACGCACGTCGCCGCCCGCCTCGCGCGGCTGCACTTCCACCGCGCGAAGCACTCGGCGTGCACCGAATTCCGGCACGTGCCGCAAGTCAGCAACGCCTACCCCTGCCCCGCCGCCGCCCCGCCTTGAGCTTGCGTTTGCGGCGAAGCCATCTCCTCCAGGCACACCGGGCAGGCCGCGCCGTCGATGTAGCGCCCGCCTCCTTCTGGCGCGGGTGGTCGGCCTTGGCAACAGCCGCCCGGGCCGACCACAGCTGGTGGAACCTCTGCCGGGCGCGACGGCCGGCGAGAACATCCGGGTACGTGGGCGTGCCGACTAGGCGCGCGAGCTGGCACGGCCGCAGCGACTGCCTCCAGACGCAGGCCTCATCGAGGGAGAGGCCGAGGACGCGGAGCAGCACGAAGAGGATGTGCTTGCACGGCACGGCCGGGTCGGGGCACGTGCACGCCGGTGTGGTGTCCAGCGTCACCGTGTACACGTTCCCCGTGGCGCCCAGCACGAAGAAGTCCGCGCCGGCGCGGTGCAGCAGCCGGAGCTGGTGCTGCAGCGCGCGGATGATGCGGTTGGCTACGCGCCGTGTCGACGCGGCACTCGCCGCCGCCGGGGATTCGACCCCACCGACTCCATCGACTGCACGTTCCTCGTTTCTTGCATGAAATGGCACGAGCTGGGGCTATCAGCTATGCAAGGTTGGGTCACCGAACGCCCGGATGCGTCGAGTGGCGTAGGAGAAGACCACAAAAGCTGAGAATTACGGGGGAGTGAAGCAAGCTACGGAGGAGGCAGCTCGGGCAAGTTAACACTGGGTAAGCCCACAGGACAATCCTTCCAAGTCTCGATAACCAGGTATACCAAATCATGGGTTAACTTAACCAGAGGCAGTGTTCTACTTGCGAAGGTCAGCTTGGCAGTTGGATGATGCATGGAAGCTATCTAATTTGACCAAATTGCTTACAGAATGATTTTGTTCTGTTCATACTTTTTTTTAACCTTTTTCTAGATTGAGGTATGTGAAAACAAGCCTAGCTTATACAATAATTCCATATCACTAAAAGGAGAATATTAGTTATGTGCAAATGGGAAATGACAAAAGGAAGCAAGAAAGAATTGGAACAGCAGTTTAAAGATTCTGTTAGCTTGGACCCGTGCGGTGTGAAATAAAGAAAGTAATTTCATCGAAGTGCAAAAACATGGTCATATAGGTGCGCATCTTGTACAGATAATGCTGATGAACTCTCGGAGGAGTTGATGTTGCTGCCACGTTATCTTTCATTATCGATGCAAAAGCAACTGTTTGCTAAACTGTGTCAACTGATGGTTAGCAGGGAAGCAGTTATTATATAGTTAACAATAACATAACTTGGACATGAAAATTTTGGATCCGACAAACTTGGTTACACTGCAATCAAACAGGTTGGGTCGCACAAAAGTGCCAACTCAGTTGGGTTCATCAATCTTGGTCTTCACTCTTCAGCACAAAAATGTCTAAATAATAACACTACCTTGTAACAACATGCGCAAAATACAGAAGACAGAAATAAATGACAGCAACAAAAGTGGAAGATACGCACCACAGGCATTGCTAGGACACACTACTTAGAGAGCATAACAAGCAAGGTGTCAAAACACACAGCTGAGAAGAAATACATATAGCAGATACAGGAATCAAAATTTTCGCCCTTATCTATTCATCTGTACAAATATATATGCCTATCTGAAGCTACTTAGGAGAATAGCAATAATAAAATCAGCAATACATGCTCTTACCATAAATAAGGACCTTCAGTTATTACTTATAAACATTGCTTAAAGAAACAATGGTAAGTAGAAAAGTGTAGGTATCGTAACAAAAACACAACCAATCATCAAAAGATGCACAAATAAAATTCCTAGAGTGCAACTTAAGGCAGGCAGGAATTGGCCACATCCTACAGACTTGCAAATTTTTGTAACCACAGTGGAGAGTGTAATATCAAGTTATCAACTAAGCATCAAAATCAAAGCAGATTACAGGGATGGGATCATCTGGAAGCAATAGACAACCCAAACCATAAGCTTCTTAGTATTGAAAGATTAGTAATGATAACAAGGACTTATAAAAGGCTCAGTGCATCTCCTTGGCTTACTAACCATTTGTCGGACGTTGATGATTATAGACGCGCCTATATGCTTCAAGAGAAATAATAATTGAAGTAGATACTTTCTTGTTGAAAACTAATCAATCGTTATCTGAAGTAAGTAACTATTATCTAGGTTAACGTGGTTATTTCTGAATGCAGAAAAAAAGATCAGTCATTGCTCATTGATGTTGAAACTGAAACTAATGAAAACAGGTGAATCCAGTTGAGTCACACAAACTAGTTCACTATCTATGCAACATATTGTGTCAGAAAGGACTATGCTTGCTCACTATATAATTAAACAATTCATCACAGCAATCACATCATGAAACTCAGGCACTCAACTTGTCATTGATGCGGTTATGCTCAACTTGCAGGAAATCCATAACCAACAAACATTCTCATTATTAGAACAATTCAATCGTGGGAATGTTGCAAGTAAAATAATCAAGATGTAAAATGAAACACTTGGTTGGACCAATTAACCCTTTCTAGTAATCTCACCTCTGATGAACTCACCTGTTATTCAGCTGATCTCACTTGTACTGGACAAGCTAGTCCTACCAAAAGCATCCCCCACTACCTATGGTAAGAACTTATATGCAGTTTGATGTTTGGATGCATAGAAAGTGAAATATGAAAATTTACCAGCACATTTCTGAGATATTGCTATCTATTACCATAGTATGACACCTAACATTTTTCTTAAAAGCAACATTCTGCCAGTGGTGAACTTGTGATTAATTTCCATTGTCTCGGAAAGGAAATTCGTTCAATAAACACAAATAGTCTTGTTACAATTTTGTATATCTGTACGGTTTTTTTTTTTGAAGGGGTCTACTGATTCATTCCTTCAATGTTACCCACAACATAAACCTAGAACTGAATCATCACCTCCTCACTGCTTTTTTAGACAATGAAACCTGAGCCAGGTTTTCCCTTTTAATTTCACTGTTCTCTATATTAATCAAATACTGAACCAAACCCTTTTTCTGCTTCATTATTCTCGAATTACTCCATGTGACACCACCACTGGGTTTTAGTTTTGGGAACCATATTCAAACTAATTTCAACAGACCCAATTTTTGTCCGAGGTCCCAAGAGAATTCATTCTCACGGTAAGTTGAATAATAAGGATGATGTATATGCAGAACTGAACCCTTCATAGAAGGGAAGGGCAACGTGTTCTGTTATCAGCCCCTCAAATAACAGAAAATTTGCACCCATTGTTTTTAGGGAAAAAAAAACTAAGAAAAGTATGTCGCTTTGGAAATCACCATCCTGATCCAAGTTGAAGCCTGTAATTAATAGCAACCTCCCAACAGAACAATCACATTTGTATTTCCAATGAATACAAAATCTGACAACTCCATATGCACCTTCATCATGATATCAACCCAATAAAAAGCTCAGAAATTCAGATCACAGCCAATTCTTGTATGATAATTATACAATGATTATAATCTAGTACAAAACCACCGCAAAAGCAATCCCATTTGTAGATTGGAACACTGTGACTTACACTAAACACTGGTGGTAGTGAAAAATCTATCGGCCGATTTTCGCCGGTAGAAATTCAAACCGGCGGCGAAAAATCGGTTTTGGTAAAATTTGTTCGAAAAAATTCAAATTTGCATGAATTATGTTCGAATTTGATTTTTTAAAAATTTTAAAATTCAAAATTTTCGAATTTTTTTTTAAAAAATTCAGCCGAAATTTGGCCGAAATTTCCGGTTACCGGCGGTAATTGGGTTATCGGCGCCCTCCGAAAAAAAATCCAACCGGTATAGTAAACACTGGCTCCAACAGCAAGGAAGGAAGCAAAGGTAAAAGAAGCAGATGATCATATCCGATCAGAATTAGACTCCCGGGTAAGAGATGCAGACCGTACCCTGCGACATGGCGCACGCCACCCCGGCCTCGCCGGGCCCCAGCCGCGACGTGAGCCGCGCCGCCGACACCGCTGTGCAGCGGCTGTAGCGACCGCGCGATGCCCGTCTGCCTCCCTCCCCCCACAGGTCTACCCAAGGAGAAACACGTAAGGACCAAACACACAATTACACAAAGAAAAAGGGAGCTTGGGCAAGGAAGATCTTTGTGACGTGCGTGTTTTTTTTTCGCGTGGTTAAGGATTAGGTTAGTTTGTTACCTGGGAATGCGAGGAAGGGAGGCGGAGTGTGGCGTGGAGGTTGCGATCCGGGCGGCGGCGCCGGAGAGGATGAAGGCGGCAGCGGGCCGGGAGACGGAGCGGAGGCGCGACGCCATGGCTGGGGAATTTTTCTCTCTTTTTTTCTTATTTTTGGCTGAATTGCTTATTTTAGCGGAATTTGTCTTGTGAGTTTTTAAAATTCGAAATCCACTTTATTTCTTAAACCGAAAACGGAATCCAGTTTTTAGACGAGGCTCGGGAGATTTTGCGATTGGATAAAGTAAGATCCATACATCCTGAGCAAATAACAATATTAACTGATTTTTCCCTTGGTCCTTGCCCAGAACCAACACGTCACTACGGGAAACATGTGATTTACCGAGTGCAAAAATCTTTGCCGAGTGCCAAATTTCGGGCACTCGGCAAAGACCTGCTTTGCCGAGCGCCGCACTCGGCAAAATATGGCAAAGGCAAGGCCTTTGTCGAGTGCCTGGCACTCGGCAAACACCTGCACTCGGCAAAGACTGTCTTTGCCAAGTGCCAGGCACTCGGCAAAGGTAGACACTCGGCAAAGATTGGTAGAGGCCTAACGGCATCCAGCGGCGTCCTCTTTGCCGAGTGCCCCCCGTTTGGCACTCGGCAAAGAATGTATTTTGCCGAGTGCCAAAACTTGGCACTAGGCAAAATAATTTTTTTTTTGGTTTTTTGCCACCAATTTTTTTTGAAACTTTAGTACACTACCACAAACAACATGTTTAAATTTGGGATATTTTCATTGCCTTTTGGCATATTTGTATAGTTTATTTTGTTTTGTTGAATTTTTCCAGAAAATGTAAGTTTGAACTGCAGGTGCATCGAATAATGGATTACATTCGTTCAAAAAATGTTATCGTTGTTTCTTAGTGTAAATTTAGGCTAAATCCAGGAACTGTCTCAAAATTTCGATCAACGTGCTCGCGGGCAACGCCGCTAACTTATGGGAGTGGTTTTTAATTGTATAAAATGCGGACGAATTCGAAAATCATGAAACTTGTCGAGTTGTCATCAGATCGTATGCGTGATGCTGTGGAAAAATTTGAAAAATTTTCGAGCACGCTGTCACGTACAATGCTTGCAAACCTTAGAAAAACAGAAGAATACGTGACAACTTCTTCGGAGATTCTTCGGTTTGCAAGCATCCTACGTGACAACTTGCGCGAAACCTTCTCAAATTTTTATCACAGCCTCCACATATGATATCATGACATCTTCCCAAGTTTCATGATTTTCGGACTTCGTTTGCTTTTTATACAATTTAAAAACAACTCGACCGCAAGTTCGTGGTCATGTTTCGTGAACAAGATGCTCGAAATTGGTGGTCTGTTCCTGGTTACGGCCTCACATTATACTAAATAACATGAATATCATTTTTCCATTCATTTTTTTTCATTATTCGAATGACTAGCAGTTATAATTTGAATTATCCAAGAAAATTCAATTAATTGAAATAAATTAAAGAAATATAGAACAAGTCCGAGAAATGTGCCACATTGGAACATGGAGTACTGTATTGTATGGGACCGCAGAAAAGTTTGGAGGTCAAAAGTGGAAAAAAAATATGGTTTGCCGAGTGTCGAGAAATGACACTTTAGAAAGAGATCTTTGCCGAGTGTCAAACAATGACACTCGGCAAAGGAGATATATTTGCCGAGTGTCAAAAAATGACACCCTAAGAATAATTTTATAGGGTTTAAAAAACCCTATTTGCCGAAAGTCGAGATCGGGCACTAAGCAAAGGCCTCTTTGCCGAGTGCCGATCGGGGCACTCGGCAAAGGCCTCTTTAACCCCGCCGCCACCCACCCAGACACGCACACGCGACACACGCCCGGCTCGGCGCCATCGCTCGCTTCGCCTACGCCACGCCGGGCGCCGCTTCACCTCGCCGCCACACACGCTGTCGCCGCTCATCGCCACGCGCCGCCGCGCATACCGCGCGCTTCCGCGCCGCAGCTGTGTGTCGCCGCCATAGCGCCACGCCCGCCATCGCTGCGTTCGTGGACCCCACCCCAAAACAATCTGTTCATCTCGCTTGGCTTGAAGGTATCTTCTATAGCCATATCGACCTATGTTTATTATTTGATAGCAAAACAATCGGGAGGAGTTAGCGTGTGGTGTCCTAGTAAGCATCTTTTCATTTTGCAAGTAGAAAATTCCTCAAGGTTCGATGATCAAAGGTTGCAATAAAATTTAGAGTTTCTAACAAACAAGATGTGTTAGTATGCAAACATGAAAGCACATTCTATGATTTCAATCTTCTTAACATGAATAGTCGGAGATTATAAACATGCTTTAGCCAAGTACATTGACATATGAGGTTAATATATGCGTAACGAAGGTCGAGCCTATTGTCTAACTCATAACTGAACAAGGAAAGAAACCAATTGTCGATCTCACCTCTTGCCGCCCACCACCAAGCATGTTGTATTTCTTGTTGTGATCGTGCAGATAGCCTCCGTAATCAATGTGTCTGAGTCTTACTTTTTGATCCCGCTTCCATACCTTACCACTTCCTCAATTTCTAGTCTGCGAGAATACCAAAAGAAGGCCACCCTGCATATTAGAATTAAGAAAACAAACAAAGATGCATCCTTATTGTAAGTCGTTAGTAATTACACCTCCAATAATCACCAAGGTGTCGATTGTCCATCCCCACCAAAACCGCTAACTGTAAAGTTCACATCCAAGCTTCAGGCACATACTTAATTTGAGAAAATAATGCAAAAGAAACATAGAATTTGAGAAAATAATGGTGTCTTCCATGGCAAAGTATTGTCAACATAAGGCTCTCATAGTTTTAGTCTAAACAACAAAGATGGTAATTTATTTCATCAGAAGAAAAGTTGACACGTAGTAAAGATGTTTGCACTAGATCCACCTATATTTTCCGAATCTTGACACTAAAGATACATAATATGGGAATTATCTCAAATCGTACTACGGACACAAATAAGCATAGTTGGATATGGCTTTCATCGACATCGCATGGTCAAGTGCTTTGCTACTATTTGGATGGTTTTTCATGAAGGCATTGTAGTATAAGTTTTTTTTGATGGGAAGACAGTGTAGTATAAAGTATTGACTGATTCTTTTTCTCAGATTTACCAAATTGATTTTCTATGGGTATCTATGGCGTTAGGATATTCTTCCAGAATAACCCTTTAATAGCTATAATCCATTCACTAACTTTATCTATTTGCAATTGTTGGCTTACTTTTGTCATATTTTGATAGTAAAGTACTTGATTTTAAGAAAATGCGTGTAGGTTGTCGACACAAATTTTGACAATAGTAGTAATTTTAATCTTTGGAATGGGAAATTAATAGGTTGGCCCATTAATTTTGAAATGCAAATGCATAAGCAATCATCAAATGCCTTGTGTCATTTTATTTTGGTCGCTTTCCCTTGTCAAAAGTCGTACCAAGTGTTCTATGCTTACCTTTTCACCATGTCCAACTAATCGACCATTGAGTCTAATGATATTGCTGTGTTCCTTCAAGTTGTTCTTTTTTCTCGACCAAGTCAAGCACCTTACATCTTGAATTGTTGCGTAAAACAGATTGTCAGAGGAAAAGTTGTTGTTGCTCCATCGACTAGAGCTCAACATTTAAAGCCTAAGCCAATTTTCTAGAGGGTGGGTAAAAGAAAACTATTTTCTCAAGCTCGATTCTTCTATGTTCCGCTTGCTGTAATTTGGAGATCAATCACCGAATCGGCGCACTCTGTGAGCGAAATCTCGGGCGCACTCAGAATGAACCCTGAGCAGTCCCAAATATGTGATTTGGGTGGACTCGAGCCAGATCTCGAGCGTGCCTGGGCGCGTGGATCCAGGATAGATGTAGGTTCGCACTCAAAGGCAAGCTCTGAGCAGTCCCAAACCTGTGGATTTGGGCGATCTCGAGAACGGGATCCATGCATCATATTATTTGATTACTTCATTGTTAGAACCTTGTTATATATTAAGGGGGGATGAGTGCTTATTATTTGATAGAGTTCCACATGTGCATGTCGGCCATCGTGCCGTTGGTTTTCTTGGTGTTTTGGAAACCTCACCGTGTGGGAGGTGTGCCAAATTTTGTATTGACAGCTTTATGTTTCTTTTTTTGCAGAGAAGAGCCAGTCCGAACGGCGCCGGAGTACCTCGGCGACTCCGATCGCCTTCGTCGCCGCTGGTTCTGCTTCGCACGCGTCGCCGCGATCGCACCGCCATCAAGATTCGATTGGTATATCACTTTGTTATTGCTATATCACTTTGTTGAATGCCATTCTCTCGATTGGTCGCCCAGCTTTATTCTCCGTTAGGCGTAATCTAGTTAGGCGTCTCCCGTTCGAAAGAGATACGGTTGGAAATATGCGCATCTTTGCATATCTATAACCGTGATCTGCTTCAATTGTCCACGTTTTTGGACAGCGAGGATGCGTAGATGAGGTTAGTTTCCGTGGTCTACTCCGATCCGTGACTGAGTTTCGGCAACATCTCCCTGTTGTTCTCCGGATACACAATCTCCATGCCAGGACGTGTATTTGGAGAACAATGGGAGGTGTCGCCAAATTCGCTCTGATAGGAGTAGAGCATGGAAACTAACCTCATCTACGCATCCTGGTGGGATTAGGACCTATCTTCACCTATTAGATAGGAGAAAGATCATGTAGATGCATTTGATTCTTATATTACTCCCCGATATGTTAGAGGATGGATGATCGTCATTGGATGTACACGGCTCGAGAAGTCGAGTGATTACACCACTGAATGGATGAACAAGACCGATGCTTTCTTGAACTGCATTTGGCAAGGTCGCTAAAGGACATTGTCTAGTTTTGTGTCCTCGCAAAGAAATGTGGAAACAGGAGAAGGGTAAACAAGGTGGACATGGGTAAACATCTTTTGAAGAATGGATTTACGCGGACTACACCCGTGGGTCCACCATGGTGAAGCCCATCGTATGAGAGAGGAGGTGGTGAGACCACACGCCGAGGCTTATGATGTCGATGCCGGGTAGCGTATATGTTAGATGACTTTCACCAAGGACATTTCGATGAGGGACGTGAGAAGGAGGAGATGGAGGCACCAGACAGCGTTCTATGACATGATGGACTCAAGACGTAAACCCCTTCACGATCGGTCAACGGTGTCTCAACCGGATGCCATTGGACGCTTAATGGGGTTGAAGTCCGAGTTAAACCCGAGTCGAGAAGGCTTCGATAAGATGTTGGCCGTGATTGGCACCCGCCGGAGGGCCACATTCTCGCCAAAGAGCATGTACGAGTCACGTAAACTCCTTCGCACTTAAGATGCCGTATGAGCAGATACATGCTTGTTCAAGGGTGCGCCCTATTTAGGAAAGAACACAAGGATGCAAAGTATCGTCCAAAGTGTAAATCCTCCAGTACCGGAGGTAGACTCGTGATGGCCGAAGAGGCACCATTACGATCCCCGTGAAAATCCTACGGTACCTTCCGCTCCTACCGAGGATCCAACGGCTATACATGACCGAGGAATCCGCGAAGCAGATGACATGGCACGAAATGGCAAACGGTACAACTCGACAAGATGGTACATCCATCCGATGGTGAAGCATGGACCGCTTTGATGACAAACATCGTGAGAAAGCGTATGAGGCTCGTGAATGTACGTGTCGCTACCGGCGCAGATGGGTTCAATCCTTATGGACCGATGGCTGCCCCATACACATGTTGGCTCGTGTTCGTTATCCCCTCAATCTCCCCGGCTGCCTCCTTTCAACGACATAACGATTCTTGTCGCTGATAATTCCCGACACCCGGGAGTAATATGGGTGTGTTCATGGAGCCCGTGTTTGATGAATTGGTCCGTGTTTGGGACGAAGGGTATGGACATACGACCGAGCTACAAAGACAAGCTTCAAAATGCACGCTTGGTACCACTACTCCTCGCATGACTTCTGGCGTATGGGTTATTCTCGCTACCGTGTGTTCACTCGGAAGTTCCCATGCCCAATATGCAAGGAAGGTGTGAGGTTCATTTGGTTGCACAAGGGTGGCAAGTACTTGTCGCTCGACAGACATCGCCAATTCCTCCCTCTTGACCATCCATTCGACAAGACATCAAGAACTTTACGAAAGGTGTCGAGTGATGCACCGCACCGCGGATGATGATCGGTGCCGAGGTTCATGCTCACATAGATGCTCGTGCCCAATCAAGAAGGTGGTTTTGTGGGATATGGTGAGCAACATATGTGGACTCATAAGTCGGGCTTGACTAGGCTCCCCTATTTCGATGACCTTCTTCTGCCACATAACATTGATGTAATGCACACTGAAAAGAATGTCGCCGAGGCACTTTGGGCAACACTCATGGACACTGAAAAGTCTAAGGACAACCCTAAGGCTAGAGTGGACTCGCAACGTTATGCGATAGACCAAATCAAGAGATGCACCTCCTAGTCGCGCAAGAAGACATGGAGAAGGCCTAAGGCCGATTTCGCCTTGAAAAAGGACCAAAGGAGGGAAGTACTTGAATGGATCCAGACGCTAATGTTCCCGGATGGGTATGCAGCGAATCTGAAGAGGGGAGTGAACTTAGGCACTCTGCGAATCAACGGGATGAAGAGTCATGACTACCACATATGGATTGAGCGGCTTCTTCCGCGATGGTTCGAGGCTATGTCCCGAGCATGTCCGCAAGTCGGGCAGAGTTGAGCTATTTCTTCCGCATGACTTTGTGCCAAGGAGCTATCTCGGACCGTCATTGATGACTTGGAAAAAGTGGCACCGTGTTGCTCGTAAGTTGGAGAAGATCTTTCCACCCGGCTTTTTCTTGGCGATGCAAAGATTTGATTGTGCACCTCCCGTATGAGGCACGATGGGGGCGGCAAGGTCTGTTGGTGCTATCCAATCGAGAGATGTCTCAAGACTCTTCGCAAAAATGTAGAAATAAAGCCAAAATTGAGGCTTCCATTGCAGAGGCATACATTCTGGAGGAGGTGTCAAACTTCACAGAGAAATACTACACTGAGAACCTTCCTAGCGTTTATAATCCACCCCCTCGTTACAATGCTGGCGAAAATGAATCGAACCTCAGCCTTTTCCAAGGGCAACTCTAAGCGCAAGTGCATCGACCACTAAGCAATTGAAAATGAAGAGTGGCGCAGATCATGCTATATGTGTTGACCAACCTTGTCGAGGTGCACTGCTCATTGGGTAAGTTTTCAACGAACTTGTTTCAATACGCCATCCTCCTTGTTTCTTCGCCCAACCCCTTGTTTCTCGCTGGTACAGGAATTTCTTCGTCAATCTCGGCATGAATCAAGGGATCCTACCGCAGAAACCGATACCCTTCTTTCACGGTGCGGGACCAGGAGCCCGATTTCATTTCTTGGTTCAAACATGTAGGACCGGAAGGCGACTAGGGGGTGAATAGGCGCTTTCAAAACTTTCGCCTAAATCAAAACCAACACGAACTTTACTCCTTTAGTTATGAAAGCTAAGAAGTTCAAGTGCACACAACGGAAGCCTTGTGTTGAATTTGATAAACCCCTCAAGCACACGACACAAAAAGAGAATAGAACTCAATGTTCTTCATCGACACGGGCGGTCCGACCGGCTACCACAAGGCGGTCTGACCGACTTCATCCAATGGTCCGACCAAGAACTAACCAAATGGCCGGACCGGTGGATAGCGGTTCGACCCGCCAAACCAACGGTTCGAATACATCGGGCGGTCGAACCGCCGCTGAAAGGTTCGGTCGGACCGGAGAGTCCAAGATGAAAAACTCCACCGAATCCAAAACGAAATTTGATCCAACTTTTGATTCAACCAATAAAACTTGACCAAATTTCTAGCACACCTTCCTAATGATATTAGAGACCTATTTCTAGGACGATCCGCCGATCCACTTCACAGAATCGATCTCTTGAGATTTTACCAAATAGGTGCACAAACCCTAGAAGTGAGAAAATCTTGATTCAAGACTTGCTTGTGGGGGTTTGATGATCTAGATGACTCTAGGAGTAATCCCACACATCAAAGCAAGATAAAGTAGGCCAAGAGACCAAGTATGAACCTTTGAATCAAGGAAGCACCAAAAACATCCAAAAGAGAGAAGAACACAAAGGAGCAATTGATCTTTCAATTAAGCAACACAAGATTGTTCACTCACAATAGATGCTTACAAAGCCTCTCCACCAAGGAGGGCAAGAGCTCAACAAGGAGCACACTCCAAACCCTAGTTCTCCTCTCCTCTCCTCCAAACCCTAGAAAAGGAAGAAGGGGCTAAATGAATGCTTGCTTGGGTTTTCCACCTCTCCCTTCCTATTTATACTAGAGAGCTAGGGTTTCCTTTGGGTCTCTTACACATGGGACCCACACACAAATAACTCTTGAAGCAATCGCCGCTTCACCACGTGTAGGTTGATCACGGTTCTCATCGACGCCAAGCCTCTCTTGTCCGAATCCCATCGAACCTCCCGCAGACTCGCACCGATATCCGCACCGCCGATCCAACCAATTGCTTCAACCACCCGCTCGATCCATCTTGTCCATTCGCACCATGCTTGAGTCACACAACCTCACCCAGATCCCCGATCGCTCGACCTCGGCTCTCCAAGCGTAGTCCCGATCCACTCACCGCTGACGCCGTTGACTCGCAAGCCACTTGCACAAAGAATAGACAAACAAATCGCTTCCGAATAAGTTCTTCACAACTTGACCCACGCCGGTTCCAATGCGATATACAACAATAAAGCATTGAAGTTCATATAAAACACACTTGAAACAAACTCAATGCAACACTTGGCTCACTTCCAGTGATCACGGCCCGATCAGCCTTACGTGGCCGGTCCGACCGATTCATGTCGGCCGGACCGCTCCCACAACGCGGTCGGACCGGTCCAAATGACTTAGCCAAAATTCAAGCGAGAAATTCAAACCTTCCGAAATTTCAAACGAATAGAACTTTTGTTGGGAGCTCCAAAATGATGGGACCACATCCAAGACTCCTCACTTGCCTACACAACCTATTTTTGGCCCACTCCAAAACCCAACTTTCAAAGCGGCGGTCGGACCGCCACCATGGTCGGTCGGACTCATCCACGGGCGGTCGACCGCCAAGACAACCGGTCGACCGCCTGGCTCGACAAAGATTGGAGCAAACCCAAAACGCGAGATTTTGCAAACCAACAACGCCATTGCCAATTGACTCATCATCCCGAGATCGCACATATCCTCACGATATCCACAATCTCCCCTTGATGAACACATTGGCAATTTTCAAGAAAATGTGGTTTTTCAAAATGAAAAGTAAAAACTTCATTGCTGCATAAAGGCACAACTTGGTTCATAAGCAACAAAAAGCCTAGGAACCACCAAGTCGGCTTCGAATAGTGTAAGCAAGTGAGATAAGGCATTGAAAGCACAAAAGGATTCAAATTCGTAAAGTAGCCAAAAATCTCACTTAGGTCCAAATGAAAAGCAATTTTCTATTTGACCTTTGATCATTGTGAGTCTTCTTGAATTGCAAATCAAATCAATCAGAAAAGACAATAAAACCGTAAACTCAACTCACCAAGATCACAAAATTTCAAAAGGTTCACAAAAGTTTTTTTTATGTGTGTTCTTTATGTATGAAACCAAAGGCTCCAACAGCATTTTCTTCACAATCTTTCTCCCCCTTTGACAATGAATTCATCAAGATGCATGAAAAAGAAAGAGCATGAAGGAATGACTTTATTTTTGAACTTAGGTAAAAAGGAGCCATGACCATTATACATGAAGACAATACAAGTATTATACCAAGCCATATAAAGAGTAGACGCTATATTCAATCATGGCAAAACGTGTACTGCAAGGCTAAAACCAAGATAGCAGCAATCTGAGATTAACAGAATTAAAATCATGAAAGGTTGCTCAAAATCATAGATTCACTCAAAGCAACCAAAAATGAGTCAAGCCATGTCTATAAGTAAAAAGAGACTCAAAACAAGAATTGAGGCATTTTGAGCATTAAGAAAATTCTTTTGAAGCAAAGCTCAAGCACTTAGCCCTTTTTGGGCAATTTTCCTTTTTCTTTCTCTTCTTTTTTTTTGTGCTAGATCTGAAGCCTTGCCGCGACCATCTCAAGCGATAAGCTTAAAAGAATGATCTAGGTTATCCAAAACTCCCCCTGAGTTCATGCCTAGTGCAATGGCAAGCCGTCTCATGAGAAAGGATTGGTGAGATCAGTTTTTCAAGACAGAGATTTTTTCTTTTCTTTTGCTTGACTTATGAAGATAGAAAGCTCATTTTTCATCTCAAAAAGTTCAAGACTCAAATCGACTTGTAAGACATGGCGAGAGTCATAAGAGGATCACTAGAGCAAAACTAGTCACAAGATCCAACAAGACATGATTTGATTCAAATTGCTTCATGAGATATAAGGCTAGCAAGGCAAAAGCTAAGCCAAACACGAAGAGCCATAAAAGAGGTCTAGCAGACTATCACTGATATGACAAGGTATAGAATATGAGAACAAGTCATACAAGGATAATAATCAAAGCTCCACCGATTTTATTATACAATGCAAGGCAAATGGAATGAAACATGCATTATGATACAATGAATGCAAAAGAGCAACTTCCTCAAAAAAGCCCAATAGGACTAATAACCCCTAACTCTCCCCAAAGCAAAGAAACGAGAAGAATCAAGAGCCTTAGTGAAAATATCCGCAAGTCGTTGCTCGACTCTACAAAATGAAGCACAACATCACCTTTCTCAACATGGTCTCTCGTAAAATGAAATCGAATGTCAATGTGTTTAGTCCCGAATGTTGCAATCGGGTTTTTGGCAATATTAATTGCGAAGTGTTGTCACGTAAAAGAGGAACACTTCCCAAAGATAACCCATAGTCCCGCAAATGGATAAAATCCAAAGAACTCGAGAGCGACCATCGCGGCAGCCTACATACTCTACCAATCAGATGTGCAATGTAAGACCTGCTTTCTAGAAGACCAAGAAACAAGAGATGTGCCCAAGAAATGACAAGTGCCAAGTACTCTTCCTATCCACTCTACACCCGTGAAATCAAGATCGAAAATGCTCGAATTGAAAGAGCCAAGAGGAAGAATACCGAGTCCAAAATCAAGCGTATCTTGAAGGTACCGAATATGCGCGATCGCTTGACGTGAGAAGCACGGGAAGCTCAAAGCGAGCGCACGGATATACGGCAAATTGTATGTCCGCCTCGATTTGTAAGATAGAGGAGGAGCCAATCATATCGCGATACTCCTTCCGATCCATCGACTTCCATCCTCATCGAGGATCCAAAGACGGTGGTTGTTGCAATGGGAGTAGACATTGGCCTATCGCTTCCCATATTGAAGCCAAGAAGGTCCTTTGTATACTTACACTCGTGAACGAAGGTGCCTTCTTTCGCTTGCTTGATTTGAAGACCAAGGAAGAATGTCAATTCTCCCATCATGCTCATCTCAAATTCACTGCTCATAGAATCTGAAAATCTAGACACCAAAGCATGAGAAGAACCACGAAAATAATATCATCCACATATATTTGAACCAACAAGAAATCACTGCCATGCCTGAGAGTGAACAAGGTTTTATCAACCATTCCCATTTTGAAATCATTTTCAAGCAAGAAACTCTTAAGCCTGTCATACCAAGCTCTAGGAGCTTGTTTCAATCCATACAGAGCTTTAGAGAGTTTAAAAACATGGTTTGGGAATTTTTGATTTTCAAACCCAGGAGGTTGCTTGACAAAGACCTCTTCTTCTATGAAGCTATTCAAGAAAGCACTTTTAACATCCATTTGAAAAGCTTGAAACCCTTGGATGTTGCAAATGCTAAAAGAATGCGAATGGCCTCCAATCTAGCTACTTTGGAGCAAAGGTCTCCTCAAAGTCTAAGCCTCTCACTGAATAACCTTGAGCAACAAGTCTAGCCTTATTAAGTAACAACCAATCCATCCTCACTTTGCTTATTTTTAAAAACCCATTTTGTTCCAATAACATGAGAATCAGAAGGTCGCTCAACTAAAAACCAGACTTTGTTTCTTTCAAAATTTTCAAGCTCTTCATGCATGGCATTGACCCAAGAGGCATCAGATAAAGCATGGGTGATATCTCGGGGTTCAAAAGAAGCGACAAAAGCGTAATGTGCATGGGAATCAGAGAATAAACACGAGCGAGTGACTCGCTCTTGAAGATCCCCAATCATCTGCTCAGAGGATGTTGTCGCCGAATGCGAAGAGGTGCTCCCGGTGCGTATGGCCTCTACCCCATGAGTTGTGGAGGTAGGAACAGAGCCACTCGGATCGTCGGTGGGGATAGGAGGCTACTCGCCACCGACATCAAGTAGTAGTAGTGTGCTCTCCACCCCTCTCGAGGTAGCAGGAGGATGGTTTGAGTCTTCATCCTCGTAATCATCATCGACGAAGATGCTTTCTTGAGTTTCGTAAACCTGTACCAAGCATCGGGTCTAGTACTGTGACTAGCCTCATCAAAAGTGACTTCGCAAGTCTCAACAATTTTGTTAGTATCAACATTAAAAACACGATAGCCACGAGAATGAGCAGGATATCCAAGAAATATGCCATCAAAACATCTAGACTCAAATTTATCAAGATTGCCATGTTTAAGAATGAAGCACTTGCAACCAAAAATCTTGAAATGAGAGACCTTGGGAGAATGACCACATCTAAGCTCATAAGAAGTCTTCCCAACCACGATCTCAAGAAAACCCTATTGAGATATAACAAGCAAGAGAGATCGCCTCATTTCAAAATCTCCTAGGAGTAGAATGCTCATCTAGCATGGTCCGAGCCATCTCTACAAGGGTTCTGTTCTTCCTTTCTACAACACCATTCTGCTGAGGAACTCTAGGAGAAGAAAACTGATGCTCAATTCCCCTATCAGCGCAGAAGGTAGAAAAGAAGAATTCTTGAACTCGTCCCATTATCACTCCTAATGGCTCTCAAAGCTCCTGTATATCAACAAAGAATTCTAAGGACCAAATCTTTAAAGAATCCAAATGCTTCGTCCTTAGAAGCAAGAAAATAAACCCATGAATACTTGGAATAATCATCCACAACCACCAAAGACATACCATTTCCCACCATTGATCAACTCTAGAAGGACCAATCAGATCTAAGTGAAGAAGTCAGCCCGGTCCATCACCATTACCAAAGTAAGAGGTGGGTGGAAGCAGACACCATCTTACCATGTCTACTGTGGTGAGCACACAAGATCTCTGACAGCCTTCAGCCTAGGCAAACCTCTAATCAAGTCCTTGCAACTGACTCTAGACAAATGATCAAAACCTATATGCCCAAGTCTACGATGCCACAAAACAAGGTCAAGAGAATCAGAGGCTACCAGACACCTAGGACTGGAAACAGAAGAAATACTGAAATTTGCACAGAAGATCTTCTCAAATCTGGAGATCTCAAAAACAAGCTCACCTGAGGAATCTAGAACTCTACACTCACCTCTCTTAAACCTCACTTCTAGACCCTCATCAAGCAGCTGAGAAACAGATAGAAGATTATACCTCAGCTTACTTACCAAAGCGACGTCTTTTAGCATGAACTTGTCGTTGACGCGCCACGGTGCCCCTTTGCAAATACACGGTCCCGAGAGAGGCATCCCCAAATGTAATCAATTCATTGCCGGATGCACGGTGAGGAGGAGAACCATCTAGAATCTCCGGTCATATGTCGAGAACACCCGGAGTCAACAAGCCACTTGTCCTCCTTCCTCGCACGACGGACCTAAAAGGCACAATCAGAAAACATCCGTGCCTCAGTACTGGGGTTAGTGATAAATGAACGAGGAATCCAGTACTGAGAAGCACGATGTCTGGGAGCAAGCAGAGAAATAGTCAAACATGATCAGAACAAAATCATAAGGATGCACATGAGAATCACCTAGACCTCTCCAAACGATCTACCAAAAGATCGATACTCCCCGCCTAGGTGCTACCCGGTGTCTCTCCTCACGATGTCCTAATCCAACATGCTGCCTAGACCCACCAAAAGAGTCTACAAAGTTCTCTACAAATCTAGGTGTGGATTTCATGGGGATATGCTCCAGATCTTAGGATGATGTGACAATTGGCAATGGCGTTTACGGTTTGTCGCTTCACGCTTTTCGACAAAGTTACTGAGCTTATCGCTCGAAGGGCGGTCCGACCGGTCCTTGCATGGCGGTCCGACCGTCCCATATCGGTCGGACCGGCCATCCGGGCGGTCGGACCGGCGATGACCAAAAGTGTTCAAATCGAGTGGGCCAAAAATAGGTGTTGTAGACAAGTAAGGGGATCCCAATGCACTTGGTCTCATGATTTTGGAGCCTCGGTGAAAAGTTCTATTGGTTTAAAGTTTCCGAAGGTTTCGATTTTGGGAGCTTGAATTTCGCTAAGTCTAAGGCGGTCCGACCGCTCATTGTGGAGCGGTCCGACCGCCATGGCGGTCCGACGGCTCACTGGAGCGGTCGGACCAGAACTACTTGAACGCCACCAACTTCGTGGCGATGTTGATTTGTTAGGTCAAAGTCATTGATATCATGGCATATGATTTGCATGATGCATGTTTTGACTAACATGGGTCAAGTTGTGAAGAACTTGTTCCGAACACGTGTTTTCTTGTCGTGGTTGTGCGAGGTTGCTTGGTGGTCAACGACGGTCAACGGCGAGAAGGATCGGGACTAGACTCGAGAGTTGAGGTCCGTAACGATCGACGATGCCGGGTGAGGTCAACGACTCAAGCGTGACACAAGATGGACAAGGGTGACCTATTGGCGAATCCATGACGCATGGTGAAGCGGTTTAGGTCAAAGGTTAAAGACGGCGCTTGCCATAAGCGTGCGTGTGTGACCCGCTTGTTAGTGGGTCTTAACGGAGCCCAATTAAGTCAAACCCTAAGAGTTTTAGGCCTCCACTATAAATAGGAGGAGATGGTGGTGCACCTCTTCCTCTCTCGCCTTTTATGTTTCAAAACCCTAATTGTCTTTAGGGAGTTGAGGTGGAGGCTAGGGCTCTTGATGGTTTGTGGTGAATTTCATGATCCTTGATTGTCCATCGATCCATGATGGTGTGGATGTAATCCAAAGAACAATCACGAAATCAATCTATGCAAGGTTTGCTTGAGATAAGTCTCTTTCGCTCTTGCTTTCAATTTCGTGTTTTTAGGGTTTTCTTTGATCCGCGAGTTTGTGATTGATTCTTTCACGGAATTAGCTTGCTGTGATATGTGTGAATCTATCTAGCATCATCTTGATCATCAATCTCTCACGAACAAGCTTTAGGATCAAGTTTTCGTTCTTGCCCTGCTTTAGACCTTCGTTAATCAATTGGCAATTGCTCAAGATCGCTCCAAGAATTATCATAATATTCGATTGAATAGGTCCTCAATAGCATAGAGAAGGTGTGTGCAAAGTTTCGTGAAGTTTGGAGTTGAGAATCAAAAGTTAGACCTAATTGCAACCGTCATCGGCCTGATTTCTTGCTTCAGATCGATTCTCAGATCGCCGGTCCGATCACCGTCACCACCGGTCCGACCGATTTTGAGCGGTCCGACCGCCAAAGATAACAATGGTCCGACCGCCCGCAATCGGTCCGACCGGTTCACTCTAGCCTGGTCGACCGCCAAGATTTGTATTGCTTTGATTCTTGTTGATTATTATCGCATTGCTTAGGGGTTTTATTGGATTCAATACTAGTCTTCCACAGTCTTGGTATATTGATCTTCATAGCTTTCTAATAGCTACTGGAGTGAAATTGTATTGAGTTCATAATTTGTGAAAAAGTGGCGTGCTCCTATTCACCCCTCTAGTCGCCTTTACGGTCCAACAAGTGGTATCGAGCCCTTAGTTCAATCTTGATCTTAACAGGTCACTTTGAACTTTGGCGATGGATAAGTTTTCTACTAAACCGCATATCTTCGATGGGCACGACTATGCCTATTGGAAGAATCGTATGCGCGTCTTTCTTGAGAGCGAGGACAAGCTATTTGGGATGTTGTTAGAGCCCATTGGTTATTCTGAAATTGCTACACTGCTTCGCAATTCTTTTGGCTAACAACAATAAGGCTAAGAATCTTTTATATGGTGCACTTGGTAGACAAGAATATGATAGAATTTGCAATCTTTCAATCACAAGATGAAATTTGGAACACTCTCGAAACATATCATGAGGGTTCGTCCCAAATCAAAAGGTGCGCCAAAGCTGTTTACAAGCGTGAGTACAATAAATTCGAGATGCGCCTGGAGAGAGCATCGATGACATTTTCATCGCTTTAATAAAGTAATTAATCAAATGAAAGTCGTTGATATTGAATATTCTCAATCTGAAAATGCCACCCATCTCTTGGCCGCAATCAACACCAAGGTGGGAGATGAAAGCTACTTGCTATAGAAGAAAATGTTGATCTTTCAAGTCTTACTTTAGAATTGCTTTATAGTAAACTCAAGACTCATGAAATTAAAAGAGTTGATCATCCTAAGAAAGATAATTTAGCTTTGGTAGCGATCCTCTCAAAAGGCTTTTGATGACTCTTGTGAATCTTCTTACCGATTTTCATTTGCTTGTTTATCCGCTATTCATGAAGAGGAGCTTGAAAGTATTCACAAACAGAGTTAGCTCTTCTAGCAAAGAAATTCACGGGCCTACAATAATGTGAGAAACAAAAGAGAGGTGGTCCAGAACATGCTATGAATGTGGTGAGCTCAATCATATCCGCAAATTGCCCCAAGTGAAAGGTAAGAGCAATCATAAGGAAGGAAAGCCACTTGGAAGAAGCCTCCTTTCAACAAATCAAGGTATGAGGCAAATAAGCTTGTGAAGGTCGCTCACCGGTCCTTGCCGCTTTGAGGATCAATCCTTGAGCGATGTGGATACCGGGAGTGAGGAGGACAAGGAGGAGGAGATCCTCAAGGTAAAAAGAAAGGGAAGGCCAAAGATTTCACCGGCATGTGCTTCATGGTCGACACTGACGACATTGATGATAATGAGGTATCTTTTTCTTATGATGAGCTTTCGCTAAATATGATTCTATAGTTGAGCAATTGCTTAGTCAAGATGAAGCGCTTGAATTTGTTATGACAAAAATAAGAAATTAGAGTCAAAAATTAGCAAACTGAAAGTAGAGCTTAAAGCTGCTAAGACTCTTGAACTCGATGAATGTTTATCTTGTCATGCTATGCATTCAAATTACCAAGTTACAATCTGCTCATAATATTTGTGTACAACAACTTGAGAATGCTAAATCTGAACTAAATGAAATTAAAAGTGCTCCTTGTGAAAAATGTTTAGAATCTAGTAAATTGATTGCTTTTGATGTTTTTGATTCTAGCCCTTGCACTTCATGCTTAGAAAAGAACGTGAAATCAAAGATATCTTAGAAGTCGCTAGAGTCAAATATGCTAAGCTTAAGGACAATATTGAAAATACTACTTGTGCTTCATGTTCCACTCTTAAGCTTGAAATTGCTTTGTATAAGGAAAAATCTATGGATAAAACTTGTGATTCTTGTGTCAACTTGAGAAAAGAAAATGCTTACCTTCATGATACATTAGAGAAATTTTCTAAAGGTAAGAAACAATTAAACATGATTCTTGACAAGTCTAAAACTCCTTATAAGAAGCAAGGTTTAGGATTCAATTCTTTTCAAGACAATTCAAACCCAAAAGTCATTCAAGTCTTGGAAAAAGGTTTAATTGAATTCAAAACCCAACTCGCAAAAACATCTTTTAAATCAAGTGTTTTGCCCAACCTTGTATTAATTCAAATGGTGCTTCTTCTAGTGGTACCAAGTACCATTGCACTTATTGCAAAAAGGTGGACATTTGATTGAATATTTGCATGAGGTTGAAAATGATAGGAAAAATTTTGATAGAATTTCATTCATGCAACCTAGAGCTTCTATGAGACATGGTAACACCGAAAAGAATAAACACGGATTAGGATTTTTATCTCATGCAAATCATTATGTTTCTAGACATCCTAATTCTAATGTGTATCGATTGGCGGTCCGATCACTGGTGCTCACCGGATCGACTGCTTTGGTCACCGGCCCGACCGCCAAGACAAAGCCTGGCCGACCGCCCATGGACGATTCAAGTCTCATTTTAATTTGAACATTGCTCATAACCAAATGTTAAATGAAATCAAGGATAGTACTTCGGTTTGTATACTCCTTGTAGACGTGTGTCTCAAGATCGATTCCTAAATCTTGTTTATCTAATCCCGAGATTGAGACACATCGCTCTTTTGCTCCTTGATTTTTAGGATTACCGCGGAAAGGGAAGAACACATGGTTCGTTGACTCGGATGTTCACGCCACATGACCGAACTCAAAATGGTTCACCTCTTTCACGCGAGCAACGGTGATGACTTCATCACCTTTGGAGATGATACACAAGGGCGAATTGAAGGAACAGGATCAATTAGGGTAAACAACAAATTCATTCTAAAGGATGTCGCTCTTGTGGACAAGCTTAGGTATAATCTCCTTTCTTTCTCGACTTCTTGATGATGGGTATGAGACTGCTTTTAAGAAAAATGCTTGTCGTGTGCTTGATTCTCTACCGTGAGCTTGTGTTTGGAATCTCTAGAGTTGGTAGAATTTTTGGAGCCTTTTTCGTAATCTCTTGTCGGATCTCTTAAATGTTTGCTTACATCTTCTTCGATTTTTGGCTTTGGCATCGACGTTTGGGGCACATTGGTTTTGATCATTTGACGCGAGTTAGCAACCTTGATCTCATGAGAGGTTTGCCTAAGCTCAAAGTCATCAAAGATGTCAGATGTGCGCTTTGTAGGCATGGCAAACAAGTTCTCGCCTCACACCCTTCAGGACTATGGTTATGGTCGACGGACTGTGACGCTTGCTTCATATGGATCTTGTTGGTCCCGCTAGAGTCCGATCATTGGTGGAAAATGGTATATTCTAGTCATAGTCGATGATCTTTCAAGATATACTTGGGTGTTCTTTCTTACTTCAAAGGATGAAGCTTTTGGTTATTTTCATGATCTTGTTCTTCGCTTGGCTTCGAGCTTCCGGTGCTTTGAGAGCGATTCGCAGTGATAATGGCACGGAGTTCAAAATGCTTCTTTGCTTCTTTTGTGCCGAGCGTGGTATTGAGCATCGCTTCTCCTCTCCACACGTCCCTCAACAAAATGGCGTGGTGGAAAGGAAGAATAGGACCTTGGTCGAAATGGCTAGGACGATGCTAGATGAGTATAGCACACCTAGGAGATTTTGGGCGAAGCTATTGCTATTGCTGCCATATTGCCAATCGTGTCTTTTTGAGACCTTCTTTAGGCAAGACTCCTTATGAGCTTCGTTTTGGTAGAAAACCCTCTGTTTCGCATTTTCGAGTTTTGGATCAAAATGTTTTATTCTTAAGACAGCAATTTAGATAAATTTGAATCAAGAACTTTTGATGGGGTATTTTTGGGTTATCCCGCTCATTCGAGGGTTTTCGAGTTTTAATCTCGAGACTAACATTATTCAGAGACTTGTAATGTCACTTTTGATGAGACTAGCCCCGAGCTAGATCAATTGCTGAGATGATTTACAGTGTGAGAGTATTTTTGTGGAGGAAGATGAGGACGGCTAATGTCATTCCCTCATCTGCTGCCGCCAAGCGCCCATATTGATACAAGAACTCGCTACGTCTACTTCACCTTGATTGAGGCCTCACGCATCATCATCATCAGCGATACTGCGGAGGTCAAGAAACGACATCTCACCCGGCGCTCCACTTCGCATTCAGAGACAAAGATCCTCGGAGAATGATAATAGGTAATCTACATGAGCGAGTCACTCGCTCCTGTATAATGATCCAAATCTCTACTCTCATTCGGCTTTTGTTGCTTCTTTTGAACCCCGCGATATATCACATGCTTTATCCGATTCTAGCTGGGTAAATGCCATGCATGAGGAGTTAGAGAATTTTGAAAGAAACAAAGTTTGGAACCTAGTAGAACCTCCTAGTGGTCATAATGTTATAGGAACCCGTTGGGTGTTTAAGAATAAACAAGGTGAGGATGGTTCGTGGTTAGAAATAAGGCCGATTGGTAGCTCGTGGTTTGACCAAGTTGAGGGGTTAGATTTTGATGAGACATTTGCTCTGTTGCTAGACTAGAAGCCATTCGATTCTCGCTTGCATTTGCTGCATCAAAAGGTTTTAAATTATATCGATGGATGTTAAAAGTGCCTTTTAAATGGTTTCATAGATGAGGAAGTGTATGTTAAGCAACCCCTCGGTTTTGAGGATCCTAAATATCCAAATCGTGTTTTCAAGCTATCTAAAGCATTGTATGGTCTTAAACAAGCCCCTAGAGCCCGGTATGATAGACTTAAGACCTTCTTGCTTAAAAATAATTTTGAGATGGGTAAAGTGGATAAAACCCTATTCATTCTTAGACGTGACAATGACTTCCGCTTGCTCAAATTTATGTGGATGATATTATCTTTGGTGGTTCCTCTAATGCTCTTGTTTCCAAACTTTTCCGACACTATGTCTAGGGAATTTGAGATGAGTATGATGGGAGAGCTTAATTACTTTTGGGACTTCAAATCAAGCAATGCAAGGAAGGAACTTTCATCCATCGACGAAGTACACTAAAGATCTTCTCAAACGCTTCAACATGGGTGATCGCAAGCCAATTTCCACTCCCATGGCAACTTCAACTGCTTTGGATCCAGATGAGGAAGGAGAAGTCGTGGATCAACGCGAGTACCGCAAAGATGATCGGCTCCTTCGATTTGTGACCTCGAGACCGACATTCACTTCACGGTATGCCTTTGTGCAAGATTTCAGCGCCTCCGAGAACTTCCCATCGCCAAGCCGTTAAGTTTATATTCGTGTATTTACACTCTACCCTCTTATATGGCATTTGGTATTCTGCTCTTCACTTTGTCCATTAGAGGTTTTTCGATTTCGATTTTGCGGTCAGTTCGGTTAGATAGGAAGAGTACCTCGTGCACCTGTCACTTTCTAGGCACGTCTCTTGTATCTTGGTCTTCTAGAAAGCGGTCTTGCATTGCACAATCCATCACGAGGCGGAGTATGTTGTCTTTGCTAGTTGTCAGAGCTGATTTTGTGGATGACGCCCACTTTGAAAGATTATGGGTTAAACTTTGCTAGTGTTCCTCTTTTCTCGTGATAACATTCGCTATTAATATTGCTAAAAACCCAGTGCAACATTCTAGGACTAAGCACATAGACATTCGCTTTCACTTCCTTAAAGATCATGTTGAAAAAGGTGATATTGTGATGCACTTTGTAGAGTCCGAAGCTCAATTGGCGTATATTCTTACCAAGCCTTTAGATCAAACCAGATTTTCCTCCTTAAGAAGTGAGTTAGGGTAATTTATCCTTATGGGTTGGTTTGAGGGGAGTTTGATCTTTTCTTATCTTTCCTTGTTCTTTTGATCTTTTATTGTTCTTTTCGAACTTAGTGATTTTTTCAACTTTTAGATTTTTAGGCCTTTTAATTGCATCTCATTGTGTCATATTGCATTCATATGAAAAATACAACAAGTGGTATGAAAATTCAAAAAAAAATGCATTGTAATATAAGATTTTCTCGCTTATCTTTTAAAATTGATGAAGCTTTGCCTATTACCCTTTAGAGCTTTTGTATTTCAATTCTTGCTCAATGTCATGTCTAGTTCTTTGACTTGCTAGAATTATCATGCTTTTACATGTGTAGCTAAGTCTTTGCTATATGAGCTAGAACCTTTTAAACAACTCAAACTAAGAAATTGCAATTTGTGGATGTTTTAGCGAGTTGCGTAATTAGTGCTCCTCTTGTGACATTGGCCTGTAATTGCTTTGTTAGCTCTTTGATCTAAAATTGACCATTACTTGAGCTTTTGTGTTCTTGAGATTCTAAAACTGCTCTTGTGAAAATGAAAATCAAGATTGTCTTATGCTTAAATTGTGCCAAACTATTCTTACGAGACCGCTTGTCAAATGACATGAACTTGGAGATAGTTTGATGAACTGCACGATCTCATGGGGACCGCTTGTCGAAATGACATGAACCTCAAGATTTGTCGCCTGTAGAAGCTTAGAAAGAGTTTGTGGATGGCTCCTAGTCCAGATCTTCTTTACTAAGATATACCTTTAATCAACTTTTGGTCAAGCTTAGGATGAGTTTGTGGATGGCTCCTAGTCCAGATCTTGTCACTAAGTTAGATCATTAGTCAACTTCAATATTCAATGCAAATGAGAAAAATGTTGACAAATAGGCGTTTACAAAATATTGAGCAAAATGATTCAATACGGGACTTGATTGACTCTTCATGTGGTCTTTGTTAGATTTTTGATCTCACTTTGACATTTGACATGGCCAATTTCACTTTAGGATCCTCGTTGATGAACTTGCTGAATTTGAAGCGTTGCTTAAATTGATAAAATCTAATGCTTTACTTTTGAGCCTTTGTGCTTAGCTTTGATATATATGTCTTACCATGATCTTGCTAGCGTTGTCAGGCTTGATATGCTGTTTGTGCAATATTAGAGAAACTACATTGTTCTTTTGGGTAATCTCCAAAGCTTCTTATCAAAAATTGAAAATACAAAAATTGAAGCCACTCCATTGCACTTCATGCATATTCCTCTTTATGCTTCTTTTGTTTCGCTTCTTTCTTTATTCTCTATTTGTTATTCTGGATGAGAGGAAGGCGTGATTCCTTGATGAATCCATTGTCAAAGGGGGAGAAGATGTGTTAAATGAAAAGATATTTCTTTGGGAGAAGATGTGTAATATTTCTTTGCTACTCTTATTTGGAGAAGATGTGTTAATGAGAAGATTGGGGGAGAAGTTTATACAAAGGGAGAAACGAAAATTTGAAATTTGATGATCATAGTGAGGGGAGTTCTTGAGTTGCATTCTTATTGTCTTATTGAATATTCGAACTTGAATTGCATTCTTTTATACTCACAATGATCATAGGTCAATTGAACAATTGTTCTTTCATATGGACCTCATGTGAGAATTTTGACCCTTTTCCGAAATCAAAGTTTTATGCTTTCTTTTGCCTTGTCTCACATGCCTATACTATTCGATGCCACTTGGTCATGTTCATTGCTTTTTCTTGCTTATGGACCAAGTTGTGCCTTTGTGCGAAAGCTGCGAGTAAACTCGCTTTCAAACCTCTTACTTACATTTTTGGATAATTGCCAATGTGTTCATCAAGGGGAGATTGTGGATTTCATGGGGATATGCTCCGGATCTTAGGATGATGTGACAATTGGCAATGGCGTTACGGCTTGTCGCTTCGCGTTTTCGACAAAGTTACTGTGCTTATTGCTCAGGCGGTCCGACCGGTCCTTGACGCAATGGTCCGACCGGTCCCATATCGGTCGGACCGCCATCTGAAATGATCGGACCGGCGATGACCAAAAGTGTTCAAATCGAGTGGGCCAAAAATAGGTGTTGTAGACAAGTAAGGGGATCCCAATGCACTTGGTCTCATGATTTTTGGAGCCTCGGTGAAAAGTTCTATTGGTTTAAAGTTTCCGAAGGTTTCGGATTTTGGGAGCTTGAATTTCGCTAAGTCTATAGGCGGTCCGACCGCTCACGTGGAGCGGTCCGACCGCCATGGGCGGTCTCGACCGGCTCACTGGAGCGGTCGACCAGAATTACTTGAACGTCGGCCAACTTCTGGCGATGTTGATTTGTTAGGTCAAAGTCATTGATATCATGGCATATGATTTGCATGATGCATGTTTTGACTAACATGGGTCAAGTTGTGAAGAACTTGTTCCCGAATCGTGTTTTCTTATGCGTGGTTGTGTAGGTTGCTTGGTGGTCAACGACGGTCAACGGCGAGAAGGATCGGGACTAGACTTGAGAGTTGAGGTCCGAGCGATCGACGATGCGGGTGAGGTCAACGACTCAAGCGTGACACAAGATGGACAAGGGTGACCTATTGGCGAATCCATGACGCATGGTGAAGCGGTTTAGGTCAAAGGTTAAAGACGCGCGCCGCGAAGCGTGCGTGTGTGACCCGCTTGTTAGTGGGTCTTAACGGAGCCCAATTAAGTCAAACCCTAAGAGTTTTAGGCCTCCACTATAAATAGGAGGAGATGGTGGCTGCACCTCTTCTCTCTCGCCTTTTATGTTTCAAAACCCTAATTGTCTTTAGGGAGTTGAGGTGGAGGCTAGGGCTCTTGATGGTTTGTGGTGAATTTCGTGATCCTTGATTGTCCATCGATCCATGATGGTGTGGATGTAATCCAGCAACAATCACGAAATCAATCTATGCAAGGTTTGCTTGAGATAAGTCTCTTTTCGTTCTTGCTTTCAATTTCGTGTTTTTAGGGTTTTCTTTGATCCGCGAGTTTGTGATTGATTCTTTCACGTGAATTAGCTTGCTGTGATATGTGTGAATCTATCTAGCATCATCTTGATCATCAATCTCTCACGAACAAGCTTTAGGATCAAGTTTTCGTTCTTGCCCGGTTTTAGACCTTCATTAATCAATTGGCAATTGCTCAAGATCGCTCCAAGAATTATCATAATATTCGATTGGAATAGGTCCTCAATAGCATAGAGAAGGTGTGTGCAAAGTTTCGTGAAGTTTGGAGTTGAGAATCAAAAGTTAGACCTAATTACAACTTCGTCATCGGGCTGATTTTATTGTTTCAGATCGGTTTCAGATCGCCGGTCCGACCGCCGTCACCACCGGTCCGACCGATTTTGAGCGGTCCGACCGCCAAAGATAACAATGGTCCGACCGCCCGCAATCGGTCCGACCGGTTCACTACAACGGTCGGACCGCCAAGCTTGTATTGCTTTGATTCTTGTCGATTATTGTCGCATTGCTTAGGGTTTTATTGGATTCAATACTAGTCTTCCATTTGATTGGTATATTGATCTTCATAGCTTTCTAATAGCTCTGGAGTGAAATTGTATTGAGTTCATAATTTGTGAAAAAGTGAGCGTGCTCCTATTCACCCCCCCTCTAGTCGCCTTTACGGTCCAACACTAGGCCTATGTGTGGTGCGATAAACAGGCTGCCTAGCTCTAGAGACTACATCTGGAGAAGGGACTCCTCTAATGGATCTTAGGACGCTCATCCTCTCTTTTCTCTCAAGTTTTGCTCTCCAGGAAGTAGAACTCAACAAGATGGCCTTCTTTCTTGCGGAAGGTGCAATGGCATCGACCTTTGAGGGGTCTGTAGAGAATGAGTGAAAGCACCTTTCTTGCCAGAAAGGGTTTGAGCAAAACCACCGGATTTGAAAACAACCCCGGATGGCATAGGAGGTTCTAGCTCAAACAAACCATTCTTCACAACTCTAGCAATCTTAGGTGGGTTTTTCTTGGAATGCTCTAGGGGGTTGAAACCTAGACCACTATTTTTCACGCTCACCTTGGATTGATCAAGAATCATGTTGAGTTTCTTTTCCCACTTGAAAATTTCTCAAGAGTCACCTTGAGGTAATCATTCTCTTTCATTAACTCCTCACATCTAGTACACTTGCTAGACTTGATTACCTCATTGCGCTTACTCTTAAGAAGGGCCACTTCCACTTTGAAGGCCTCACAAGACACACAATAGGATTCCCGAATCCTACTCAAGCGCTCCTTAAACTTGACTCTAAAAGCCTCTTGTATCCGACTAACCATGGTTTCAACTTGAGATTCAAAACACAAGAGTTAGAATCAATAACCTTTTAGAAGCAAGATAAAAGACATGGATCTTTCAATTTTAGCCTTTTCTTCCAGGTCTTGTTTAAGGCTTCAATCTCAATTGTAAGCTTGGGACAATTTTCACAAGATGCAACTCTAGAGTAAATCAATGTTTCATCATCTCTTGCATCTTAATCCTATTATCCTTACAATGAGAGCATGTGTGACTAGCATCAAACTTTTGCAATTCTTCTAAGGAACTATCCAATTTTAATTCTAGCAAAGCACAATTAGAGCAAGTTAAAGGGATAGCTTCCATGGCAATACATCAAGAGGAATGACATCTAAACAAGGGATCTAGACTTGAAAGATTCTAGTTCATCGAGAGCATCTTTTAGTTGATTTGTGACAATGAATGAGCAGATTTCAAGCTTGTCAAATCTTTAAGCAAGCTAGTGCAGAATCACAAATATCGCCAGGATTGATAGATTTAAGCCTAACAACTTCAAGATTCAAATTATCAATCATAATGTCCTCGCTTCCTAATCATTTTTACTTGCTTATGCAATTTCGCTCAAAGAAGCACCAAAGCCCTTTCATATCAAAGCAATAGAAGGGCATACCTCATCGATCACCGAAAGGATCCTCATTGTTGGAGGAGTCGCTATCGTGGTGTTCTTGGCCATGAAACACATGCGGTGAAGTCATGCGCCTTCTTCTTGCCACGAGAATCACTCGCCGTCCTCCGCTTCCGAGTCCACATCGCTCATATTTACATTCTCAAGAGCGGCAAGGACCCACCGACAAACTTTCGATAGTTTGTCTTCTTGGGTTTTGCATCCTCTCCCGGGATGTTTTCGTGTCTCCTTCTCCTCCTTGCCCTTTAGCTTGGGGCACTGGAGCGAATGTGGTTTGGCTCACCACATTCAAGCACGTGATAGGTCCCTCCTCCTCCTATTTCTCACCTTGTTGTACGCTCTTGTGAATTTGGTGGAAAGGAGGGCTAAGTCATCCCGGGCAATTTCTCAAGTTGCTCATCACTCAAAGAATGTAAAGCGTATAATGAAAAGCCGGATGAGCTACAATCAAGAGAATCGGAGAAGAGCAACCCTTGGATTTGTCGACCACTAAAGCCATCGACTGTCTTGGGAGACGCAAGATAAAGTCAATCTCATGCGTCTTCAACCTCGAGTAGAGCTTATCCATGGTAAGCTCACTCATGACAATGTTGTCATTGATGGAAGTGATCTTCATACCCTGCACTTCACATCAAGAGCACCCGTAAGTGGCGTGCATTTTCGCACTCGTAAAATACCAAGTCAACAAAGCGGAGATCATGAAGAATTTTAGAGAATCTTCCCACACTCATCCAAAGACTCACCAGCCTTTGTTCGATCTTCGAGTAAACCTTTTGAGTCGGTTACATCTCACTTCCTTGATCGCGATGGACCATTCGTGATAATCACAAAGTGTCCGCCGATCTCGTGAGCGGACCGCAAGTGAGCAACACGCTCAAACTCGGATCGACTAAGGCCTTGGATCAAATAATTCCGAGCCTTGCTGTTGGCCTCCACATCCGAGTGATCGATCGCCATCTACCGCACGACATAAGGGTTTTTCACCTTTAGCCAAATAGCGTGCCCTTGAGCCTCGATATACGCTTGCATACGAGCCTTCCAAAGATGCAAAGTCAACTCCTCAAAATGTGTGGCTTGGTTGAGTACTTGTCATCGCCATGGCTCCAAAGACCGGTTAAGATCTATAGAAAAGAGCTAACCGGCTCTGATACCACTTGTAGGACCGGAAAGGCGACTAGGGGGGGTGAATAGGCGCTTTCAAAACTTTCTCGCCTAAATCAAAACCAACACGAACTTTACTCCTTTAGTTATGAAAGCTAAGAAGTTCGGTGCACACAACTGAAGCCTTGTGTTGAATTTGATAAACCCCTCAAGCACACGACACAAAAAGAGAAAAGAACTCAATGTTCTTCATCGACACGAAGCGGTCCGACCGGCTACCACTGGCTGGTCGGACCGACGGTCATCCAATGTCCGACCAAGAACTAACCCAATGGTCGGACCGGTGGGATACGGTTCGACCCGCCAAACCGGGTGATCGAATACGGGCGGTCGAACCGCCGTTGAAACGGTCGGACCGGTAGAGTCCAAGATCAAAAACTCCACCCAATCCAAAACGAAATTTGATCCAACTTTTGATTCAACCAATAAAACTTGACCAAATTTCTAGCACACCTTCCTAATGATATTAGAGACCTATTTCTAGCGACGATCCGTCAGATCCACTTCGCAGAATCGATCTCTTGAGATTTTACCAAATAGGTGCACAAACCCTAGAAGTGAGAAAATCTTGATTCAAGACTTGCTTGTGGGGGTTTGATGATCTAGATGACTCTAGGAGTAATCCCACACATCAAAGCAAGATAAAGTAGGCCAAGAGACCAAGTATGAACCTTTGAATCAAGGAAGCACCAAAAACATCCAAAAGAGAGAAGAACACAAAGGGAGCAATTGATCTTTCAATTAAGCAACACAAGATTGTTCACTCACAATAGATGCTTACAAAGCCTCTCCACCAAGGAGGGCAAGAGCGCAACAAGGAGCACACTCCAAACCCTAGTTCTCCTCTCCTCTCCTCCAAACCCTAGAAAAAGGAAGAAGGGGGCTAAATGAATGCTTGCTTGGGTTTTCCACCTCTCCCCTTCCTATTTATACTAGAGAGCTAGGGTTTCCCTTTTTGGGTCTCTTACACATGGGACCCACACACAAATAACTCTTGAAGCAATCGCCTGCTTCACCACGTGTAGGTTGATCAGTGGTTCTCATCGACGCCAAGCCTCTCTTGTCCGAATCCCATCGGAACCTCCCAGAGACTCGCACCGATATCTGCACCACCTGATCCAACCAGCTGTTTCGAACCACCCGTTCGATCCATCTTGTCCATTCTGCACCATGCTTGAGTCACACAACCTCACCCGGTATCCCTAATCGTCCTGGACCTCAGCTCTCCAAGCGTAGTCCCGATCCACTCACCGTTGACGTCGTTGACCTGCAAGCCACCTGCACAGCAATAGACAAACAAATCGTTTCCGGGAACAAGTTCTTCACAACTTGACCCACATCAGTTCCGCAATGCGATATACAACAATAAAGCATTGAAGTTCATATAAAAACACACTTGAAATAAACTCAATGCAACACTTGGCTCACTTCCTAGTGACTGCCGGTCTGACCGTCCCACAGGGCCGGTCCGACCGATTTCATGCCGGTCGGACCGCTCCCACAACGGCGGTCGGACCGGTCCAAATGACTTAGCCAAAATTCAAGCGAGAAATTCAAACCTTCGAAATTTCAAACGAATAGAACTTTTGTTGGGAGCTCCAAAATGATGGGACCACATCCGTAAGACTCCTCACTTGCCTACACAACCTATTTTTGGCCCAGCTCCAAAAACCCAACTTTCAAAGCGGAGGTCGGACCGCCACCATGGCGGCCGGATTCTCCACGGGCGGTTCGACCGCCCAAGACAACCGATCCGACCGCCAGTGGCTTCGACAAAGATTGGAGCAAACCCAAACGCGAGATTTTGCAAACCAACAACGCCATTGCCAATTGACTCATCATCCTGAGATCGTGCACATATCCTCACGATTTCCACAAAACAGAAGGTACTATCCAATTTAGCTCGTACTTAGTTCGACATTCCAAGTTGATCGTGACGTTCAATAATATAACGATCTATCTCGCTTGTGCTTGCGTGCCCAAACCGATGCGCCTATAAGTGACGAGTTGAGACAGTTGCAAACTACCGTGGTCGTTAGGGTCAAGTCATTTACCGGTTATGACGTGAATGGATATCGCTTTCACACGACCAAGCTACGAGCGTAGTCTACCAATCGAAAAACCACAAACAATGGAGTTTTTACGCCAAGACCGATGGCCTCGACTATTATGGAAGAATTGAAGAAATCTACGAACTTGCATTTTATGGTTCCAAACCTCTTAATCTGTCATATTCAAATGCCTTTGGTTTCATCCTCGAGTAACGAGACGAACCCTAAGCTTGGGCTAGTCGAGATTCGATAGATTCCGTCTATCCAGAAAAGATGTCTACATTGTGGCTTAACAGCCGTCTGTGTTTATTATACGCCATACGCGTGCCAAGACAAAGAGCATCTTAAGGGTTGGGCTATTGTGCACAAGGTGTCGCCACACAGTAAACTACTCCGTCCCAAACGATGAAGATTACAACTTCAACCCAAACACATATGATGGAGAGTTCTTTCAAGAAGAGGGGCTACAAGGAGGTTTGAGATAGACTTAACCAAGCGATAGGAATGGAAGTAGACAATGAAAGGGTTGATGACGAGGACGCTGGAGACGAGGTGCGAAATGTGAAGGACTTACAAATGCTTGAGCGATTACGTTTAGGCAATGACAATGAAGACAACATTCCTCCTTCGGATAGTGTTGATGATTTGGACAATGTTGATAGTGATGGCGAGACCTATGATCCAGCTAATCCCAATCATGAAGATTATTTCTAATACATGTAATACTATGTTTTTTGTAATTATGTTTTGTTCATTTTGCATCTATTTCTAATACATGTATTACTATGTTTTTGTAATTATGTTTTGTTCATTTTGCATCTATTTCTAATTACGCCTTGCTTATTCTTTTTAATTGCGGTGAGTGAACAAAGATGGCGGGCGACCGTCGAGGGCCGTGTCCTCGCTTACTGAGACCACGACCGCGGAGGAGGAGGCGGAGGGTCGGACAGAGGAGGAGGAAGAGGACCGCCGGCCGCAGAGGGGCCGTCTCCTCCCACGCCGCGTGAGGAGGTCTTTGGAGGAGGAGGTGGCGCCCGTGGACGAGTTGGACGAGGAGCCGGTTCGGCAGACAGGCGAGGAGGAGGTGGCGCCCGTGGGCGAGTTGGGCGAGGAGCTGGTTCGGCAGAGGCGAGGAGGAGGAGGCGCCACGAGACGACGACGAGGCGGTAGGCACAGTTCCGCTTCCTCCTCTTCCTCTTCGAGTGTCTACTTGCGAGGTCCCGCGAGCCTCCCTCGTGGTCTGCATCCTCACCAACGCCCGTTGATTCGCCGAAGGGCAAAAAGTAAGTAACTTTAGATGTTGTCATCACTACTCCATATGATATGTTGAAAAAAAAGAGAAACTAATAATTTTTCTTAATCACTTGTGCAGAACCGGGTGGTTGTGTCGTGGTAGCGCACGCTCCGCCAATGGCATCCTCGGTCTTCGTGCGCAGCAACACTACCCCGCATTGTCACGTCTGTTGGGAAGACGGAGCCGCCTACTCGCTTGACCACTACGCCGCCGCCCCGGCGCGGAGTACCCCAACAAGGCGGCGCGGTGAAGACGGAGTTTTGGGTAAGTCTCCCTCGCACAACATTGCTCAATACATCGCATTCATTGGACTTTTCTTGAAATAATGAATGGATACATCGCGTTTGTATGCATACTTATTTCAGATGCGATGAGGATTTGAGGCCGTGGCGGACGGTGGCTACTAAAGCTCGTAAAAACTCATCACCGACATGCATCACGAGGTGCGATCGAGCCATCGTAACCTACCACGGGTCGAAGCTTGGAGAGAAGGTCACCAAGAAAGACAAAAGAAACATGACGACCGACCGACCAAGACTTGAGGTAGATGAAGAACATTAATATTGATTCGCTTTGAGATTAAATACGTTTAATTTGATCTTCTTATATGTCAAATACTTGATGACGGTAGATGATTCCCCTGGTGGTGCCAATCGTATCCCGAGTCTTTGGCGATGATCGTGGACAAGTGGTTCACGGAGGAGTATCTCCAGATGCACGATGATGCCCGCCCGCTGCTTGATGATGCAAGGTCCAAAGACACCATCAAGGCAACCGCACCTCTCCGCATACAAATAAGCATGGGTACACGAATTCATTTATCTATTGTGACGCCAATTCTCGCTCGATTTCTAATTATCTTGTTGTCTTTCTCGCAATCGGCCACATAGTGGCCACCTTGCTCGGACTTTCAGCATGGTGTATGGCCCACAAGGGCAAGGCGACGTCCGACGCCTCCTTCAACTCGGAGGACCCGCCCAGCGACACGAACCCGAAGCGCCCACACCCACATCGGTGAGTACATCGCGGCAAGGTCGGTCCATGGGCCAGACCATGATCCGAGCACCCAAGACTTTGATGGAGAGATCGTCATGAGGGTGGGACAAGGCAAGAAGCATGGGCGGTTCTGGCTTGGCGACGGCCTCATCGACACGGCCTCTACTCCATCTCTCTCCCAGATCCGAGCACGAGCACGAGCGAGAGCCCGCCATACGCCCACAGGCATCACAGACAAGACCGGTCGACGACTCGAGGTTATTCCTGCTTTACTCGCCGACATTGATCTTTACACACCTTAATTAGCTTTGCATTATCAAACATTGGAGTGAAATATTGCAGTCCTACCGAACAAGAAATGAGGCAACGCTGAGCCGGAGGCCGAGCAAATAGAGGATGTCGGCCACCGAGGTCGAGCAGCCGAGCGGCAGCCCAGACGCAGAGGTCAAGCGGACATTACGGAGTTCCTACAAGGTCTTGGGCAACATACGGGCTTTCTTTGTGCAGTGTGGCCGTTGGCTCCACCTCCGCCTCCGCGTCCTGCAGCCGCAGCTACTCCTGTGAGTATGAAAGTTTCTTGCTTTCGCTTGTGCTTTGCTTGTATGACCTCTACCTTCCTAGATTAGGTATCTAATGTAATCTTGTCTCACATGCAATCTCTTCTTCTTTGTGCAGCCTCAATCGGCGGGTTCGAATAATCCACCTCATGCGCCTCCGAATGATGGAGCTTTTCCTTCACCACAGTCGCAGTGGCCACCTTCGAGATGAATGGTAGTTGTATTTTCATTTGTTGTTCACTTGGTGATGGACTTGTCATATACTTGTGATGCACTTGTCGTCTGTGATGAACTTGTGGATTTGTTTGGATGGACTTGAGCACTTATTGTTATATATGTGGTGGATGAGATATATATGTGATGGATGAGATATATATGTGATGGATGTGATATATGTTTGGATGGATTTGTTTGTCGCGATGGAATGTAATAAATAAATAAAAAACACAGTTTTGGGTCACTTTGCCGAGTGCAACACTCGGCAAAGGACCCCTTTGCCGAGTGCCATGACCATGGCACTCGGCAAAGCTGGGAATGTGGGCGCCTGAAACCCCAGTTTTCCAGCTTTGCCGAGTGCCATGGTCAAGGCACTTGGCAAATATTCCAGGTTTGCCGAGTGCAATGGTCCAAGCACTCGGCAAAGCTTCCAGCTTTGCCGAGTGCCATGGTCAAGGCACTCGGCAAATATTCCAGCTTTGCCGAGTGCCATGGTCAAGGCACTCGGCAAAGCTTCCAGATTTGCCGAGTGCCAGAGATCCGACTCTCGGCAAAGAATTTTTCAAAAAAAAAATTAAAAAATCTTTGCCGAGTGTGTAGGGTTGGCACTCGGCAAAAGGCCGCCAAAAGGGCGGCGCCGCGGATCGTGTCTTTTCTTTGAAGAGGTCGACTCGGCACTCTAAGCAAAGCCTTTACCAAGTGCCCGACAAAAGGCACTCGGCAAAGGTTGCTTCGCCGATAATTTTTCTTCCGAGTGCCCTTTGCCGAGTGTTGCACTTGGCAAAGTTTTTGCCGAGTGCAAAGGGGCCTTTGCCGAGTGCCTGAGGCACTCGGCAAATAGCCGGAATCCAGTAGTGCGTTCTTCTGTTCTTATTTCCCAATAACCCTATCTCCCTAATACTCCCGTCACCTCCACCTCAGCCCTATCTACTCTATCTCTCTCTCTCTCTCTCTCTCTCTCTCTCTCTCTTAACGCAGTGAGCTCTCCAAGCAACGTTCACTGCTACTCTTGTTATCCAATATCCCTATCCCCTCCACCCCTAGGTCCTTATCTCTATTTGCTCTATTCCTCATGTATTCGCTCTCTCTCCTAGCGCAACAGACTCCAACCAACTATTCATACCGTGATCATCAATTAGTGTTGTGTCTTAGTCTTAGCTAGGCATAGCAACTTCGAGTGCCATCGGACAGACCGAGCTCTCTCACTGTCGCCTGGTCTTCTACCCTATCATACCAAGTTTTACAGCTGGCCACCCGGTCCGGGGTTGCCCCCTCCCACGCTCAGGGATGGCCATCTACGACATTCGAAGCACGTAGTTCCGTAGAGTCTCACTTCTTTGATAGTTTGTAAGTCTTTTTATTGCGAGCGTGAAAGAAATATTACGACTGTTGAAAAAAATATCACATATACAGATGCTCCACTTCTTCTTTAATAGTTAGTTTTTTTTTTGTTATGAACGTTGAAAAAAATTTGTACATTTTTTATTGTAATACGTGTTTTCAGATGTTCCACCTCTTCTTTGCTGTGACAGTTGAAAAAAAAATTGCACGCTTTTTCAATTCGTTTTAAAATATACATATCTTCTTATTTTCTGTTGCATCAAAACGTACGATTTGCGGCGGCGTCGCAGCCCAATCCTGATGAATGGGCGCAGCCCAAATATGTTGGCCCGGGTAACGAAAAGTGGAGACCTCGGCTATAGTTCGGCGCAGATGCGGCCGCGGCCTGATGAATTCCCGTGCGCGCCCCGGCCTGTCTTGCAGCGAAAGGTGGCCTTGGCTGGCTATCGCGTCGCGAGTCGCGCGTCCGTTGCAGCCGCAACCGCCACGACAGAGTCCACCGCCCGCCAGTACGCTCTCCACTCCCGACGATCCCCAGCGTTGACGTAACTAACTCCTCAGTCCTCACCCTATCCCATCCTCTTCTCTCTGACTCCCCTCCCCTTGCTTTCTTTATAACCCGTCACCCCACTGCTCCTCTCCTCTCATTCATTGTCACTAGGATTACGACTACCACCTCTCGCAAGACAGTTCGCAACTGTGCCAGCTCGCCTATCCGGGCTTAGTTCTCCTTCATTTGTTCGTACCAAACGATCGACATATGGCTCAGTCACTCGCCTTCTTCTGCCTACTCGCCGCCGCTGCCATCGCCGGGCGGTGCGCCTGCACGGTGCTTCCTGCCCCGCTGGGTAAGCGGTACATCGTCGGCGGCATGGATGGATGGCGCATGCCGCAGCCGGAGAACATGGACATGTACATGAAGTGGGCCGGCGCCATCCACTTCTACGTCGAGGACTCCATTGGTAAGGGCTAAGCAAATGTCCGATCGACCTGCATGCGCATCTTTGCACGCACGCACCCGTTAAGCTCATCGCTTATTTCTTTTCTCTTCTTGTGAAGAATTCGTGTACAAGAACGACACGGTGGTAAAGGTGGACAAGTTCGGGTACTACCACTGCAACGTGACGGCGCCCGTCGGCACTGCGCCGGCTGCCAAGGACGGCAGCGCGCTGTTCCTCCTCGACGAGCCCGGCTTCGTCTACTTCTCCAGCGCCGATCTCAAGCGCTGCAAGAAGGGCCAGCGGCTCATGGTTAACGTCGAGGCCAGGCCGTGCCCGGCCCCGGCGCCGGCAGCAGCAATTGCAGTCCCTCCTGCCTCGGCCCCGTCGTCCGCGCCGGCGCCGGCGCCGCAAGAACCACTGATGATGAGCGCCGCAGCATCGTCATACTCGGCCTCGTCGTCTTCTCAGGCCTTGGGGTTGGTGGTGTCTGTCGTGGCACTGGCCTTGGTGGGCTTGATTCGAGCATGAGATATCACATGATCGAGCGTAGTACCAGCTAGTAGCATAGTTTAGTTCAGAGTTCTAGCGTCGTTAATTTCCTAGCTAGGTACGGCGTGGTACGTGTTAGGTGAAAGTCCATTACGAGGAGTGCTTCGGTCTGTCGAGTTCGAGTTTCTCATCGGTGAAGTGGAATAATTTTGATGTGAATTGCTTTCAGCTTTTCGCTTCAGGAGCAAAGAAGCTAGATCGATTCATTTCATGCATAGTATACAGATGTTGTCTCTGATTTCTCAATTGATTCCGTTTTATACATGCACTGGAAACAAACAGACAAGATCACCAAAGACCAAAGTGCAAAGGTCGGAAACATGAGCATCCATGTGCTGCTCTTCACACGGTTTGCTGCCAGCGCCTGCGCAAGTGAGCACCCTGAAACTGCCTTAAACGCAGGCTTAGTGGCTTTAATTCTGCAATGAATAATTAAAGGACCAGCGAGGAGTCGCTGGCCGTCGGGACTCGGCAAGAGCGAAATGGACCTCTTTTATTTTCTTGATTTGCCCATGGCCACCAAAGCATCACGCTGGGCCGCCGTCCCTGTTCCGTAAGCCACCAGAATTAACACACTTCCTATGGTGTGTTGGCCGGGGACGTCAAGATTTGGTACTTTTTAGCAAGAAAGTCATATTGAGACAGGTCCCCTTGCGAGATGAACCCCAAACTTAGTACAAACGGTGAATACCAATGCAATAAAAATAAAGAAAAGTAGTGCTCCCATGCACATATAGAAACTGCATCAGATCCTACAAACAAATGATCAACACAAGTGTCCCCACACAACTTGAGACCCATCCCAATAAAACATCCCCCCTACTTGACCAAGCGGCACCCATATACCATGCGTAGTAGCATGATAGTTACTTGGAATGACAACCCATGGGCCAGTCCTTAGCGGTTTGAACAAGTCTACCACATACCCGATCTCTTGCACGATGGCACCATCACTAGCAACCTCTTGTCAAAACCAATACTATTTGAAACAACAAAATTTATACTCAAAATAACCAGATGCGATGACCTGGATCAAAATTTATAATTGATAAGTTAGAAGTGTTTCCCACGATCGACGGGTTAATCCCGTCAACCATTCTAATGTATCTACTAGACATGCGTGGCTAAGCACTCAATACACAAGAAAATCATCACATCCATCTATTCCTAAGCATATATGTGTACTGGAATTAAACAAGGATATCATCAAGATTGGGATATAACTAACTACACATCACAAAAATATTGATATACTGAAATGGTATGCAAGCAATTATCATTGCATTTCAAAATACTACTTATCAAAAATGGGATCAATATGACGCAAAAATAAAGTTCAAATGATGCTTTCCATGCTAAAAGTCTTGTTGCTCACTCTCGGTGGCATACGAGTCTATATCAATCGCTTCGGAATCTATATAAATACAACACTGAATAAATATCGAGAAAATGTGAAAAATACAAATTGCTCAAAAATGCATGAAATTTATACAGTAGCTAGATTATGATTTTATGTTAATTTAGGTGAAATAATTACTCAATTTGGAATTGTGACGAGAGAGTTATAACAGTTTGAAATCAGTTTTCTAGAAATTCCACAAAATTCCCATTTGGTACTGTTCACTGAAATTAAAATTTTTGAAAAAATTTGCAAAGCAGTGGTGGAGATAAGGATTATAGGGATGGATAGAGTATATTATTATAAAACCAAAATAACTTGGTTCATCTCAATTGGAGTTTTTATGAATGAGTTATGAATTTTCAAAGTTATCGCCTTTTTCTATTGTAAAAATAATTGAGTAAAGGATCATTTTCCAAAAATATATTCTATGTTATAGAGACATATTTTAAACCTATTTTAAATTAAATTTAAATTTAAATGAAGATTATCAAAATTGGTTTCACTGAATTTGGAGTTAAAAATAATTAGTTATGCATTTTTGAATTCAATATAATTTTATGTGCGACAATAATTCACTGCTAGATTTATAAATGTATTTAATACTTTTATTACCGAATCTTACCTAGCTGCAGCTGACTGGTTTGGCCTAATGAATAGTATGTTTTTCATTTAAATTTCTGATTTAACTGCGTTCTCACATATGGGACCCATGGTCACAGACTTGGTCCACCGTGCATTGCAGCGTACGTTGCACACTTAAGGATTGGACCCACATGTCATACTTTAACATGTTTTATTTAACTCTGCCAATTTATATTCGCGGGCCCACGTGTAAGTGACACATTAAGCATTTTAAGACAGCATTAATCACTAATAATTGTCATTAGCTCTAACCTACTCACTACAGAGATTTGCCGGACGCCCCGACAACAGGGAACTCCCAGCCGTGTGCTTGCCCGGTGGCTCGCTCGCGCTACGTGCCATGGCGGCACCGACCAAGACTCGTAAAAGGTTCAGAATAGCCCTACGCACCTCCTGGTAGTATCGGCGGCGGCTGAGACGGACCAAAACGACAACTAGCTGGAGTTGGGCCGCGGCACCATTACGACAAGCATGCATGCAACGATAAAGCTCCGCATTGTGCCACTACGAGGGTGCCCGAGCATTTAAGGAGTCAAGTGATGCTACCTGAGCAAAGGAGAGGAGTGGAGGTGGCCGGAGCAACGTCGGCGTCGAAGAGGGTGACGGCGGCAGTAAAGTTCAACGAGGAGAGGTCAACTAAAGAAAAATGAAACAGAAAGAATGTGTGGGATAGCTTAAAGATCATCAGAGGATGCTCTAGTAGCATGGAATCAAAGAATGCATTACCGAAATGAAGTGGGAGACGAAGAGGTGTTCTTCGGCCGAAAATCGACCAAGCTTCAAATCCTCGATCTCCTGTCGTGCATTGACGAAATTAGTTGAGGCATTTTCAATGTCATATCCAATGACATGATATGACACTCAAGATTGAGGATAATACTAACCAGAGGTGGAGATGACACAATGATGTCTTTCGGAGCACGCTCTGGAGATAGTGAGAGTAGGAGTTTGCCTCGGATCCTACAAGCAAAGACAAAGGCTCAGATGAGCTAAAATGGAAATGTCATTGACGGTAGGAGCTGAGGGACAAGGTGGTGAGGACTTTACCGAAGCAAAGAGCAAATGCGAGCCTCCTTTTACTCGACCGAATAGAGGAGAAGTGAGGAATTGCTAGTTTGGAGGGGTTTTAATCCGGGGAGATGACGGGGATAGAGGCGGCGTGAGAGGGCGAAGCTCCTAGATAGGTCGCTGAAGGCGATGCAGTCACGGTGTGGACGGAGCATGACAGAGCATGTGTGGTGCATGGCGCTTGCGCTCTGCAGCGTGCCTACCCAAGGTTGAAGAAGGGACTGTCGCAGTGGGCCTAAGATGTCGGCAACACGAGCGAACGGGTGCGGCGGGAGTTGGTTGGGTCGGACCGCGTGGTTTGAGTCTGGGTCATAGTAATAGTGCGAGGGCTCGAGTCGGAGTCCTGTGCGGGCTATTCGGCGAGTTGGTTGGGCCGAGTCAAGACGGGGTTGGGTTTGAGTCGGTGCAGCAGTGAAAGTTTGACTGATTTCAATTTCATTTGATTCTATTTTGACCAAGCCACAAAATATATCAAATAAATTTCTAAAATTCTAAAATTAATCAGAGCGGTTCTTGGGATGACCTAGTTCTCAAATAAAATTTTAAAGCCCATTGTTCATGATTTATTTGCTTAATTTAAATTCAAAACCGCATGGGTATTTAGGAAGGGATTTAAATTTTTACAAGAGTGATTTAAATTCTATAAATTTGGGAAAAGTATATTTATTCATGATAAATATTACATTGTTTGAATAAATTATTTACCACAGAATTTTATAAGCATTTATCTTCTTTTTTTTGAGCTTCATATTTGATTTGTGGGTTGAACTTTGATTTGAAGTTTTTAAATGCAATATTTTGTGCAAATATTTCAAGAATGCCATGTATAATCATGAGATGCATAATAATTCTATTTATTAAAATTGGGAATGTGACAACATAGCTGAAACACTATGGAAGAACAAAACAAATGAACTCTTCAGATTAAAGTTTTATTGTGACTACAACATAATACTTGACAGCAAAACTGCAGCTCCCACTTACACACAACCCAAACAAAACATACTGCAAAAACGATCTAACGATTCTACTAAAGACTCTAATCTGACGGCACCCACTCTAGACTGGTGTCGAACCTAGTATTCTGAACTAGTCCCATGATCAGTACCTAGTTCACACAGTAAACAGTTATGGTAACATCCACAAATCGCATAACTTTATTAATAAATATCAAACCTTATTACAAAAGACTTACAAGCCTATAATAAAGAACACAACGGAAGACGAACAAGACGTAGTAGAGTCCAGCTGATCTGCCACAGACAACCGACTGGGGTAGCGGCCTAGTCGTCGAGATCCACACCGGTAGCAAAGTCCTTCTCCTCTGAACATTATGTAACACCCCAGCCCAACACTGAGCCTAGAATGCCACCACACTACTCTTCCAACTAATAATTATCGACACACTATAAAATTTCAGCAAGGAACTAACGATAATCATATCAATGGATCACAAAAGAACATGCATAATTATGGATCAAACGACAATAAATAAGCAATGGGAATTATAACCAGCTAAACAGTCCAAAATAGCATCAACCAAAGAATCCAAATTATTGAGATAAATATTCTAGTCCAAAATGTTGTCCTAAAATTTATTCAATAACTAACATGTCCAAGAGTAATCCAATATTGAATGAAAAGATTATTATGACGAATGATCATGTGTTGTCCATGTGCTCTACTCGCTCTCAGTTACGGCATCCTCGCAGATCACCTAAAGACAACAATAGAGCAAGGGTGAGTCCACGACTCAGCAAACACATCGATATACAACGATAATAATAAATCAACAGCAATCAATAACTTCATTATCATCACAGGCACTTTCATTAATATTCTCAGTCATTAATCTCATTTATGAATGCAACTCTATTCTACATGTCCACATGCACTTCTTTCGCGTATACCGGTATAGCGTGAGTGAATGCTCGCGACAACATTCACTCTCAAGCCCGTTCCTCCATAAGGATCGGGGACCTCCTCCACTCCCGTGGAGTTGTGATCAATCATGATCACCTTCTCTTATGCAAAGATGCTTATGTATGCAAACATGCAAACTCCATCATAAACATCATATCCAACTTTTCATCATGCTTGTCAACAACGATATAAACATACCAATTATTTGCTTGCAATTAAACAAAATAAAATCACAACAATAATGGTAATAGAAGATAAAGAAAACAGTGATCGATCATTGATCGCTGTCTACCATGCACTTGCCTTTACTAGTTGCGACGCACGATTTGATTAGAAGATGGCAACACGCACGACGCCTCTCCTATATTAAATACACCAACTTCAATACAAATTACAGCAACAAGAATAGCAATCAATATGCTTCGCTCCTACACGTCCCCAAATATACCACGTTACGCCGGTACCGAATAGTTACCCATAGCTGTCCGGTTACTAAAAAGAGCGTAACTTTTGACTCAAAAGTCCGATCACCACAAACCACCCCATTCTGGATTCTTCATAAAATTATCCACATTTTCTTAGATTACAAAGACTTCTAATTAAATCATCTAATCCTCCGTTTTAGCCCAGAAAGTCGGTCTGTCCGCTTGAACAGCAGTCTTACTAAATTCATAACTTTTGTTTTACTCAACCAAAATTCGTGTTCTCAGATTCTACAGATCCATTGGACAATTATCTACAACTTTCATGTAGATCAAAAACTCTAATTAAGCTATTTACTATTTTTAATCTACAGTTTACCAAAACGGCGCCGAATAACGACAACTGTAAAAACAGCGGCCTTCCAAAATTCATAACTCGAATTATACTTGTCCGATTGACATGATAAAATATGCTAAAGAAAGCTATCGACATTATCTACAATTAACTAGTAGATGAGATTTCCAAAATTCGTCGTTAAGGTACCCGAATAAATTGTACAACAAAACAGCGGGCTAAACAGTGCTAAACAGATCTATTATTCGACTCTTCGATTAGAAATTCTAAACCTCTCTAATTAATCTCAATTATAATCTCTAATTAACATAGAAAAACAGAGAGAACATGTATTTAATACTAGCAAACCTCTACGTGACGTCGAGTCAAAAAAACAGCAGCAGCAACGTTCGGCTCAGGCGGCGCCCACGCTGCAAGGGGGAGCAAAGAAGACGGCACTTTCGGCTACGGCGGTAGCATCCAGTAGAGGCCGGGAAGAAGTAGAAGACACGAGGAGCGGCGGCGCAAGAAGAAGACACTGGCGGCCGGCCGGCGGTGGCGCGCAATGCGCGAAGACGCAAAGACACCCACGCTCGGCGCTTCCGGTGGTGGTTCGGCTCCATCGCGCGCCGCAGTGGCGGCTTCAATGGCAAGCGAGCATCGCAGAAAGACGGCGTGCGGCAACCAAAGCAGCAAGGCAAAGCGTAGCGGGAGATCGGCCGTGGGCTCGGTTCCGCGAGCAAAGAATGAGCGATCACCAGAGGCAATAGCCGGCTTCAGTAAGTAGCGAGGGGCTCGGAAGACGGCAAGAAGAACATAAACGCAAAGACAGAGCAATCCGGTGCGGCAATCGAGAAAATGCTCAAGCGGCGGCTTGGAAAAAAACGAGAGGAAAAGAAAGAGCTAGGGTTTTCTAGAGAATCCAAAATCTATTTATATAGCTCTTAAAAATTCAAATTCTATTTTTATATACTAATTAATTTAATTGCACATGTGCCCTTAAAACGTTTTTATGTATACTATTCGATTAATTACGCTCAGGCCCTTAAGACGTGATTATTAATATTAATATTATTTTGAGTATTACATTCTACCCCTTAACGGAATTCGACCGAATTCTACTCGCGCTCTACTCAAATAAAACTACCTGCTGAAATTAAACAACAAAATAACACGTGCCGACGTGAACAACTCAAGGTAATGCTCGCGCATGCGAGACTCCAACTCCCAAGTCGCCTCTCTCTCGGTGATCGCCCACAAAGACCTTAACGTATACCAACGTCTTGTGCCTCAAGACTCGCCCGACCTCTCCGAGAATGCTTGGCGGACGCGACTCAACCGTGAGGTCTTGCTCAATAGTCACGGCTCCAATGAAATCTTATGCTCTGGGTCTCTCAAAACTTTCTCAAGATCGAGACGTGAAACACATTATGAACTCCACGCATGGACTCAGCGAGTCCAGCGGTAAGCTAACTTCCCAATTCTTGCAATAATCGAGAACGGTCCAACGTACCTCGGGCTAAGCTTCCCTTTGGTACCGAACCAACAATACCTTTAGTGGGAGACACTCTCAAGAGCACTGGTCACCCACCGCAAACTCCAAGTCACGCCTCCTCAAATCAAGATAACTTTACATCTTACTCGAGCCGCCAACAAATTACGCCTCACCATGGCCACACGCTCAACGGTCTTCAATCCAACCCGACCCAAAGCGCCTTCTCTCCAATCGCATCCCAACAAAGCGGCGATCGCACTTCCGCCCATAGAGAACCTCAAATGGCGCGCTCTAATCTTGGAATGGTAACTATTATTATAAGCAAACTCGCAAGTGGCAATCGGTCCTCCCAGCTACCCTTCCAAGACAAAACATAAGATCGCAGCATGTCCTCCAAAGTCCAATAGTCCGCCTCGATCGCCCATCATGCATGGGTGAAAGCAGACTAAAGTGAGCTGTGTGCCCAATGCACTCTGCAGACTCTCCCGAACTTGGAGACAAACTTGGCGTCCCTGTCGAAACGATGGTCTTTGGCACACCATGCGATCGACTATTTCACGCACATAAATAGGAGCTAGATCACTCATTTGAATTTGTTGTGCGAATAGGAATGAAGTCTTGCAGACTTCTTTGAATCGATCCACCACTACCCAAATCGCATCCTTCCCTCGCGCGAACGAGGTAGCGCCACCACAAAGTCCATAGAGATATCATCCCAAGGCCACTGGGAACCTCCAAAGGTCGCAACAACCTGCGGGACGCTTGTGCTCGACTTTCACTTGCGACAAACACCACAAGAAGCCACATAATTAGCAATGTCCACCTTCATTCTTTTCCACCAAAAATTCTGTTTCAGATCTCGATACATCTTAGTCTCACCAGGGTGAACAGTGTACGGAGTGCGATGTGCTTCCCTCAAGATATCATCTTTAACCTCCGCCTTTTGCGGCACGCAAAGACGACCTTTAAACCTCAAGGTACCAGAATCGTCCATACTAAAATCACCCTCTTTACCTTCATCCAGACGCTTCCTAACCTCCTGTAATAGCCGGTCACTCTGCTGTGCTTCCCGCACACGGTCTGGAATAGCTGACTCAAGAATCCACTGTGTCTCAACATGAGATGTGCCCGCATAACAATAAGATATACCCATGCGATCAAAATCAGCAATAAGGCAATCTAGAGTAGCGGGAGTCGCCTTACGACTAAGAGCATCAGCAACTACATTGGCCTTGCCTGGATGATACTGAATAGTAAGATCATAATCCTTGATCAACTCCAACTACCTCCTTTGCCTCAAATTCAGATCCTTCTGAGTGAAGATATACTTGAGACTCTTGTGATCTGTGAAAATATCACAAGGCTCACCGTATAGATAATGCCTCCAAATCTTGAGAGCAAAGACAACCGCAGCCAACTCCAAATCATGAGTGGGATAATTCTGCTCGTGCTTCTTTAACTGTCTCGACACATAAGCAATCACCTTACCGTCTTGCATGAGAACACAGCCAAGACCCACTCGAGACGCATCTGAAAAGACTGTGAACCGCTTCCCCGGCTCGGGAAGAGTGAGAATAGGAGAGGTCACCAACCTGTCCTTCAAAATGCAGAAACTGCGTTCACACTCATCAGTCCACTGGAATCTCACACCTTTCTGAGTAAGCTGAGACATCGGCTTGGCAATGATAGAGAAATCCTGCACAAAACGCCGATAATAACCAGCCAAACCCAAGAAACTCCTCACCTCCTTCACACTAGTCGGCCTTTTCCAATCCACCACTGTAGATACCTTGCTAGGATCAACAGCAATACCCTGAGGGTTAATCACATGACCCAGAAAACCCACTTCTGAAATCCAGAACTCACACTTCTTCAACTTAGCATAGAACTTGTGCTCTCTCAAAGTATCTAAAACCAACCTCAAATGACGCTCATGATCCTCATTGGTCTTGGAATAGATAAGAATATCATCAATGAACACCACCACGAAGTCATCTAGATACTCGTGTAACATGTTGTTCATGGTTTCCATAAAATGGCGGTGCATTAGTCAATCCAAAAGACATAACTTTATACTCATAATGCCCATACCGTGGAGAAAGCGGTCTTCTCTACATCTCGCCTCACGCACACGGATTTGATTATACCCGATCGAGATCAATTTTGGAGAACACTTGAGCTCCATTCAACCGATCAAACAAGTCCTCAATGCGGGCAATGGATATTTGTTCTTGATTGTGGCGCATTAAGCGCACGATAATCAATACACATGCGCCAACTCCCATCCTTCTTCTCTGTGAATAGAACAGGAGCTCCCCATGGCGATACACTACGCCTGATCAAACCTTTAGCCAACAAATCATCCAATTGCTTCTTCAACTCATCCTGAAATGGACGTGCTAGTCGATATGGAGACATCGAGATGGGACGAGTACCCGGAACAAGAACAATACGAAACTCCACGTCTCGCGCAGGTGGCAAACCCGGAAGATCAGCTGGGAACACATCTGGGTAATCACTAACCACTGGAATCTCCTCAATCTGCGAAGCCACGCTCGGTTTCTCAGAAGAGCTAACGAAGCCCGCCATTTTCGCACGACCGAAACAATCCAGCCAACATTGAAAGAGAGCGCGGAGGCGCACTCCCCTGAAAAGTCAAAGTCTCCCCAGACGAGGTCTGCACAGAGACTGTTCTACAGAAACAAGATATCACGGCTCGATAAGAGTGCAACCAATCCATACCCAAGATAACGTCGAACGGCTCCATTTGAATAACTATCAAATTCGCCGTGAACTTCTCTCCATCAATGACAATAGAACACCCAGGACAAACAGTAGAGCTAGCAATAATACCCCCAGGAGAACTAACCAACACTGACTGAGAAATCCACTGCATACTCAAGTTCGCTCTCCTAGCAAACGCCGTCGACACAAACGAAAAGGTAGCCCCTGAATCAAAAAGGACTAAAGCATCAAACGAATCCACAAGCAAAGTACACATCACCACGCCAGACGACCGCGGACTCTGCAGAGGCATAGCGTACACTCTGTGGCGCCATGGCGAAGAAGACGACGGCGGGCGGCGAGCCCCAACAATCTTTGTGGCGGTGCGAGTAAAGCCGGTCGTGCAACTGAAGCGGTGCGAAGGTGGCGGCGCCGAGTACCTGCTGGGCGCCCAAGTCAAGGAAATGGCATCGTTGGAGGAGCGATCATCATCCGGAAAGATCCTCGAGCAGACCCATCAAGAAGAAGATGGCACAGCTCCCACTTGATCACGCTTAGCGGGGTTTCGCGACACACCCGCTCCTTGTGACCGGTCGGCCACACCAGCGGCAATCTCCGTCCAAGTGCACTTTCTCAACGCGGTGTCCATCACCGCACTTAAAGCAAAGCATGCCCTGCCCTGGGACAGGACGAAGAGCTGGAGTACCTGCAAAAGGACGAGGCGCCGAAGAAGAGAACGGCCTCGATCGCTAGACACGAAGATCATGCGGTCCTCCCTTGAATTTCTTGAAAGCGGTGTCGAGCAGCACCCACTTCCCTCACTAGAGCTCCTCTTGGTCACCACGAAGCAACGATCCACTGAGGCTTGTCGCCTTTGTGAGTGCATCTCCAACTCCATGCCCCTAGCTTGCTCCACAATGAGTGTAGTCACGGAGTGGAGTAGCTCCCAACACATGTCGGTACTCGTAATTGAGACCCGACGGAACCTCTTGGCTTTCGAAGATCATCGTTAAGCTCTTTGAAGGGACAAAGCGAACCAAGTTGTTGAACTCAGCCTCATACTCAGCAATAGACCTCTTCCCCTGAGCAAAGGTCGTCAAGGCAACCTCCATCTTCTCAACAAACGAGTAGGGTAGAACTTCCCCTTGAACCGATCAACAAAGCCCTCCCAAGTGATCGCCCTTGAGTGGCGGTCCTCAAGACAACACGCCCTCCCACCAAATATCGCTTGCCCTTTGGTGAAAGGCTACAAACGGACCCTCCGAGGTGAAGACATCTCTAAAGCTCCAAACCGCCTCTCCATGTAGCGCAACCAGTCCATTGCTCGGACGGTGTGCCCGACCAGTCAAACGAATCAAACCTCAACCCCATCCACTCGAATTGACATCGCGCCTCAGAACCGGTGGATGAACGCAGAGCAACAACAGATGCCGCGAAGAATAGGCGGCGCTACCGCTGACGAAGAGCACGGATCTCACCCACCAACTCTCTCAAAGCGGGGTCTCATCTCGACCACCACCGAGGCGGGTCAACAAAGAACCCCTCGACCATCGACTCATCTCACTACGGGAGGTGGCTCCACGGAACCTCGCCGCGCGGCCACGACCTCCACGACCGCGCCACCACGACCACGCCCTCTACCCCTCGGCATAGCTATCCACCACAATCAACAATACACAATGAGTTCAAAGCTCAAAATAAACTCATCCATCAATGAACAACATAACGGAAGCGTAAAAACTATATTCGTACCTCTCTCTAACCTACTGTGCACTAGTGTGTCAAATTTTAGGTTAGTTAACCATTAGCAAATTTTAGTTGATTTACTAAGACTAAAACAAATTTTAACAAATTTTAGTTTGCCTATGTTGTTAATCTATTCACCACGGACCTAAAGCCCGCTCTGATACCAACTGTAACACCCCAGCCCAACACTGAGCCTAGAATGCCACCACACTACTCTTCCAACTAATAATTATCGACACACTATAAAATTTCAGCAAGGAACTAACGATAATCATATCAATGGATCACAAAAGAACATGCATAATTATGGATCAAACGACAATAAATAAGCAATGGGAATTATAACCAGCTAAACAGTCCAAAATAGCATCAACCAAAGAATCCAAATTATTGAGATAAATATTCTAGTCCAAAATGTTGTCCTAAAATTTATTCAATAACTAACATGTCCAAGAGTAATCCAATATTGAATGAAAAGATTATTATGACGAATGATCATGTGTTGTCCATGTGCTCTACTCGCTCTCAGTTACGGCATCCTCGCAGATCACCTAAAGACAACAATAGAGCAAGGGTGAGTCCACGACTCAAGAAACACATCGATATACAACGATAATAATAAATCAACAAAGAATCAATAACTTCATTATCATCACAGGCACTTTCATTAATATTCTCGGTCATTAATCTCATTTATGAATGCAACTCTATTCTACATGTCCACATGCACTTCTTTCACAGATACGGTATAGCGTGAGTGAATGCTCGCGACAACATTCACTCTCAAGCCCGTTCCTCCATAAGGATCGGGGACCTCCTCCACTCCCGTGGAGTTGTGATCAATCATGATCACCTTCTCTTATGCAAAGATGCTTATGTATGCAAACATGCAAACTCCATCATAAACATCATATCCAACTTTTCATCATGCTTGTCAACAACGATATAAACATACCAATTATTTGCTTGCAATTAAACAAAATAAAATCACAACAATAATGGTAATAGAAGATAAAAAAGCGGTGATCGATCATTGATCGCCGCTCACCATGCACTTGCCTTTACTAGTTGCGACGCACGATTTGATTAGAAGATGGCAACACGCACGACGCCTCTCCTATATTAAATACACCAACTTCAATACAAATTACAGCAACAAGAATAGCAATCAATATGCTTCGCTCCTACACGTCCCCAAATATACCACGTTACGCCGGTACCGAATAGTTACCCATAGCTGTCCGGTTACTAAAAAGAGCGTAACTTTTGACTCAAAAGTCCGATCACCACAAACCACCCCATTCTGGATTCTTCATAAAATTATCCACATTTTCTTAGATTACAAAGACTTCTAATTAAATCATCTAATCCTCCGTTTTTAGCCCAGAAAGTCGGTCTGTCCGCTTCGGAACAGCAGTCTTACTAAATTCATAACTTTTGTTTTACTCAACCAAAATTCGTGTTCTCAGATTCTACAGATCCATTGGACAATTATCTACAACTTTCATGTAGATCAAAAACTCTAATTAAGCTATTTACTATTTTTAATCTACAGTTTACCAAAACGGCGCCGAATAACGACAACTGTAAAAACAGCGGCCTTCCAAAATTCATAACTCGAATTATACTTGTCCGATTGACATGATAAAATATGCTAAAGAAAGCTATCGACATTATCTACAATTAACTAGTAGATGAGATTTCCAAAATTCGTCGTTAAGGTACCCGAATAAATTGTACAACAAAACAGCGGGCTAAACAGTGCTAAACAGATCTATTATTCGACTCTTCGATTAGAAATTCTAAACCTCTCTAATTAATCTCAATTATAATCTCTAATTAACATAGAAAAACAGAGAGAACATGTATTTAATACTAGCAAACCTCTACGTGACGTCGAGTCAAAAAAGCAAGAAGCGACAACGTTCGCTCTCGGCGGCGCCCACGCTGCAACAGGGGAGCAAAGAAGACGGCACTCGGCTACAGCCGGTAGTCAGTAGCCCAAATAGAGAGCCGAAGAAGATATTACCATAGCAGAGCCCGGAAGAAGAAGACACAAGCAGAAGATCGGGCGATCGGCGGCGGCGGCAGAAGACGCAAAGACGACCACGCAGATTTCGCTCGGCGCTTCGGTGGTTCGGCTCCCACGCGTTAACGCAGGCAATAATGGCTTCGGCGGCGGCGAGCACGTGCAGAAAGACGGCGTGCAAACAACGGCAAACAAGAAGGTGCGGGAGATCGGCCGTGGGCTCGGTTCCACGTAGCGACAACGCAGCGATCACCAGAGATAAAGCGGCGGCTTCAGCACAGGCGAGGGCTCGGCGGAAGACGGCGCCAGCAGCACAAGCGCAAAGACAGAGCAATCCGGTAGCAAAGAATCGAGAAAATGCACGGCGGCTTGGAAAAAGAACAGAGGAAAAGAAAGAGCTAGGGTTTTCTAGAGAATCCAAAATCTATTTATATAGCTCTTAAAAATTCCGAAATTCTATTTTTTATATACTAATTAATTTAATTGCACACAGGCCCTTAAAACGTTTTTATGTATACTATTCGATTAATTACGCTCCGACCCTTAAGACGTGATTATTAATATTAATATTATTTTCAGAGTATTACACATTATTTGTATTAAGCAAGGGTGAGCACAAACAACTGTGCTTGCAAGTTACACCCATAACAGAGTTAATGCATGCATGGATATTAACAAAGGAAATCTTATAGGGTTATTTATGCAAAAAGCAATATTTGACATTTTAAATACAATACTAAGTTCAAAATCTCAAGTTTTACAATATCTAAAAATGAGTTTTAACTGAATTGATAAAGCTAGTGTAGGCAACAACCTAACACTACTTAAACACGAGCACCAACCCGGGTTTCAACCCATAATTTTTCTCATGGACACCAATCCATGACATAAACTCTTTTATAAATCATTTTAAAATCAAAACAAAAGTCTAATATGTGAAAGGCTTTGATCAACATGTGTAGCGTCCCGTTTTTTGGAGCTTTTGAAAATTTTAAAAAGAAAACCATTTGCTTCTATTTGCCAAAAGCTTAATTTGGAAATTTCAAAATCCATTTGCAGTTTAATATGAGTTAATCAAACTTCAATTAAATTAAAGTTGGTTTAATTGAGTTTTCTGGAATTTAAAATCAAAATTATTATTTTAAGAATTTTCTTGGATTTATTGGATTTTAGAAATTTATTTTCCTTTTACCCGAAATTAAAAATTAATTTAATTGCAAAAGAAAAAGAAAATTTAAAGTTAAAAGTATTTTTATTAAGTCCAGAATAATTCAAGGAATTTCTTTGAATTTTTTTTAGAATTTTTGGAGTCTATTTGCTATTTTCTAAATTGCTTTTTGATTTATTTGAATTTCTAAAATCAAAAAGGTATTTTAATCTCTTTTCTGTGCGTGGGCCGAAACCCTAGCCGCCCACCATCGCTCTCTCGCCCCTCCACTGACGCCCGCCTCGCTCGCCGGCCGCTCTGCGTAGCTGGCCGCCTCACCGTTGGATCTCATCCGAAGCGCCCTCGCTTCGCCGCGTCGCCCGTCTTCGACCGTTGGATCGAGATCCGCCGCTCCCGTTCGCCATGGCCGTTCGTCTCCCCGCCGTCCCCTTTCTCGCGACCGTCCGACGCTATCGACGGCCGATCGCTCGCGCTTCTTCCTCTTCTCACCGTCCGATCAAAATCGGACGGCGCCCGCTCAGATCCGTTCGCCGCGCCGTTGATTTCCCACCGTCCGTCGAAATCGGACGGCTCTCTTCACCGCGCCCCTTCGCTCCCACCGTCCGACGCAATCGGACGGCTTCCGCTCGTCGTCTCGCGCGCTTCGCCGCGAATCCCGCCGCCGCGAATCCGCCGCGCGCGTCCCGTCCCCGCCCTGCGAATCCCGCCGTGCCGTCTCGTCCGCCTCCGCCGCGCCGCTCGCGCCGCTTCGTGGCGTCGCCTATAAAAGCCGTCGGATTTTCTCCGTCTTCTCTCTCTCTCTCTTCTCTCTCTCTCTCATTTGCTTCGCGCGCCTCCTTCTTCTTCTTCTCTCTCCGCTGTCGCCGCCGTTCTCAAGCCGCCGCTGTCGCCGTCTTCCCGAGCTCGGTCGCCGCCGTCTTCCCTCGCCCCGGCCCTTCCTTCCCTCTCTCTCTCTCTCTCTCTCTCTCTGCATGGCCCGAGCGGTCCAAGCAGCGTCGGCGCCACGTCGCCGCGCCGGCGTGTTTGCCAGCGTGTGGCTGCTGCGTCGGCGAAGCTATGCAAGCACCGATCATGTAATCCGGATTTTTCAATAGAAAAATAAATCCAAAAATCAAAACCCTAATTCTATCATTTTATGTGATTTGAAATTTCTTTTGGCTATAACTTTCACATCGAACTCCGATTTGGGTGATCCAAATTTCTAAATTCATATAAATTCATCCTCTTTCATTTGGTACTGGTTTTGTAATTTTGGAGTTCATTTGGTGCTGTTTTATTTATTTGTTGCTATTCTCTTGACGTAGATTCCGCTGTTTGGAAGATTTCTTCGACGACGCATCAAGACCCTCTCCTCGTCAACGAAGGCAAGTCGTAGGCCTTTGACCATGTTGAACCCATTTTACAAATGTATATTGTATTAAATTATCATGCATGGCTAGTTTTATTAAAAATGGTTTTGGGAGTAGATAATTACCAAATTGCCATTATGCCTCCTTGATAAATTGAAAATGAAATGTCTCCTTGAATGACATATATCCTTGGACACCATAGGATGGTTATTTCTAGTTGGACATAATTGTATTACCAACTTGGGTGCGATATTGCTTAGACATGCTCTAGTTACATGAGACTTTCGATCACATGTTCAATGATTATTGAAATTTGACTAATGGAACTATGGAACAAAGTGGTGTGAGGCCACTTTTATTAAAGATGTTGTGCCATGGCGAGGATTGCCATTTGGTCGGTATGAACAAAAATGTTTTATGCTCGGGCTTGAGGTAGGAAGCTAGAGTGGGTGCGTAATGCACATTGGGTTGTGGTAGACTTGTGCGAGCGACCAACTAAGGACTTAACTTTGCAAGTCATTGATCCGGGTCACCTCGTGCAACCATAAGTCCGGTATGGGACGGACACGGCCAATTAATTAGGAAAGTTTTGAGTCGGTTCTGTTGTGGTACATTATTATTGGCGCAAGAGGGTCGTGATGGCGAAACCTTAGCGAGGCGTAACCGAGGCAAAATGGAACTTTGTAAAAGCCTTGTCACGTGCTCTAGACTACTCACCTAAGGAAGTGGCGGTGGTATCGACGGATGCCAAACAAACTAGAGAATTCATGTCTTGTGGGTAAAGTCGCATAACCTCTGCAGAGTGTCAAAATCTATTCGAATAGCCGTGTCCCGATTACGGACATGCCCAGTGATTTCGCGCAAGGTAGTATTTTCAAAAATTGGTGTGGTTCGTTGGAAAGGTTTGGTTGGAATGGTTGGGAAGTGAACGGGATGTTCACTGCTTGATTCAAAAGAACTTGGTTATCTATGTATTATTCTTTTAAAATCCTGCTTTGCAATCTAATTATTGTATTTATCGTTAAACTTGCTTTACGCAAATTAACCATAAAGCCATCCTTGTTTAAGCCTGGCATGAATACTATGTGCATACATTTCTCTACGACTTGCTGAGTACTTTATGTACTCACGGCTTTATGCCCTTTTGTTGATCAGTCCCAGCAGAAGAACCAGGAAATGTTGAGTACTATGAAGAAGGCTACTTTGAAGACTTTGCGAACTAGGTCACGTCCTCCACTCGATTGCCTGTGGGCATGTCGATTGGGCTCCACGTATTTTGAGATTTCATTGCGGATACTCTGTTGTTGCTAAGCCCTGTGAGGCGACTTTTGTAAGAACCTTGACCATAAGGTCTTTGTTGTTTTAATTAATATTACTTTGTCTGCTTCATTAGTTCGTTGTTGAATGGTTATGATTACATCATTGTTGTAACTGTGCAAGCTAGCTACTGATCATGGGACTAGCTTGGTATGCACAGAGGGTCTCGGGGTTGTGTGACACCCGGGGTCCGACAAGAGATGGTATCAGAGCCATATCGACTGTAGGGCGTAGCCTTTAGTTAGATTGGTCGTCTTAGTCAAAAATTCAAAATATATTTTCTAAATCAAACCAAGCAATTAACTTGACTAGATATTCTTCTCTCATCTTATTCTGTTCTTTCTTATCTTATTCTATTCTTATCTTATCATCTTACCCTCTTATATCATTCTTGAGTTCTTTCATCTTATCTTTTCTGAAACTTGGTTTTCAAATTTAAATTTAACTCCCTCATCTCTGGATTATCCCTAGGATCGAGCCCTTCAAGATCAAGCAATGGAAGTTTTGGAAGCTCAAGATCCGCAGTCTGTTCCCAGTTGACCCTCCATAAAGATTAGATTGGTAGCTGCCTCCCTAGTTTTAGAGTCGTTTAGTCTGCGTAATAGTGCTTTTGTGCTTAAGTGTCCCTTTTGGTTTGCTTCTTGATAGCTTTTCGGCTATCCGTTCGTTGGGTAAAACCAATTTTGTCCGCATTAGGTTGATCCATCTATCTCCCTTGTTTCTCGCTTATCTAAATGCTTTCCCTCTCATCTAAATTGCTTTCTTCCTCTCGTCTATTAAACCCGTGAAGCTTTGTCGCAGATGGTTCGCACCGCAACTCCGCAAGCCGTGATGAGACTCCAAGCGCGATGCCCGTCTTCCCGAGCCGCCGCAGCAGATCTGGGTTTGAGTCGATTCATGGCAGCCAGCCGCGGTGATGAGCTCTTTGATGCGTAATATGACTCGGATGATGAATCGCCAGAACTGCATCTGCGCCGCCGCAATGATGAATCGAGCAGATCAAGCGGTGCCACGCCCACACCGCTCCACCCCAGTGTTTCCTCACCAGTGGCGAGTTTCTAAGGACCTATCCGCCCACTTTCTCTAGCTCCTCCGAGCCATTGGACGCAGATGACCGTTACGTTCCATGGAAAGAAGCTCGCTATCACCGTTGTGATGATCGCGAGAAGGTTCTCTATGCCACTCACCCGGCTTGAAGGTACGCTGCGAGAATGGTGGGAGAACTATTGTGCCGCCCATGGAAACCGAGAGTATCACTTGGGCGAGTTTTGAGGAGCTTTCCGCCACTCCCATATCCCCGATGGAAAGGTGGAAATGAAGAAGAATGAGTTCCGTGAGTGCGCAAAGGCAACATGTCGGTGAGTGAATACCTTATGATTCACTCGGCTATCCGTTATGCCCCGAGGACGCGTTGCCACGAGATGATGCCCGCCAAGCGCTTCAAGAGAGGACTCAACCCCGGTTTGAAGGTGCAAGTCATTGGGAATGATTATGCAGATTTCAAAGACTTGGTGAACAAGGCCATGCTCATCGAGGAATCCGTAGTGAACTTGAAGAATCCGCAAGAGAAAGATGATGCGACATAGTGCCCATCGGTCTCACTCCCAGAGAGTCGAATGAATGTGCCGCCTCCGCCGTGTTGCTCCACTGTCACATTCAGAGCCCTCAGAGCGACAGACTCGCCTGGCAGTTCGGTGACCCGCAGCTTCAACGTACTCCGGCAACCCAAAGAACCAAGGAATGGCAACCCCGCGGTGGGATCACTGCTTTAAGTGCCATCACCGGGCACTTCGCTATCAGCTGCCCGCAGAGGCAAGGCCTTTCTCTGTTCGTTTCAACATGGGAGCCACTCCAACCAGACCCCCACTCCAGAGTCGCACTGAGCCCCTCGCACTCAACCGCACTACCAAGTCTCCTCGGCCTTTTGGAAGAGGTCGTGTGAACCACACCATTGTGGAGGAAGCCCATGCTGCCGGACGTCGTCTTGGGTAAGTTCCTTGTCAATTCAAAGACTCGCCCTTTGTTTTGTTTGATTACGGAGCTTAGATTCGCTTGTTTCTGAGTTTTGGCCAAAGGCACCAATTGGAAGTTTTGCCTCTTAAAAGTGTTTTGTTGGTTCAGTCTCCCGGTTCGGAATTGAGTACGAACCAAGGTTGCCCTAAGGTTAAAGTGACCATAGAAGGGGTAGAATTCCTTGCCAATCTCATTATCATAGACACCAAGTCTCTTGATGTGATTTTGGGAATGGATTGGCTTGCCAATCACCAAGCCCTCTTGGATTGTGGTGGTAGAAGCATCACTTTGGTCAGTCCGGATGGAACCAAGGTAAAGTTTGAAGCCTCCCGGAGAAGCTAATTTGGATCTTTAGTCTGCAGATGCAGTGTTGTGTCTTTGGAGGAAGTGCCGTGAGTCGAGAGTTCCCGGATGTCTTTCCGATGACCTACCCGAATGCCGCTGCATCGAGACTTGGAGTTTGTCATCAATCTTGTTCCAGAACTGCACCTATTTTCAAGAGACCCTCTGATTGCTCACAATGATTTGGTTGAACTAAAGAAGCAAATTGAAGAAATGCAAGAGAAAGGTTTTGTCCGACCTAGTTCTTCACCTTGGGGAGCCCCAGTGATCTTTGTTGCAAAGAAGGATGGTACCCAACGGATGTGTGTGGATTACCGAGCCCTCAATGAGGTCACCATCAAGAACAAGTGTCGGGACCCAAAATTTCGATTCAGGACCCTCTGTGTTTAATGCACTAGCCCAGGATCACGCTAGTGCACACAGTGTTAACAAAGATGGAAATCGATCCATACAAGCGAATAGTAACATAAACGAATAACTTTGATTAATAAATAATGGTTTTGACCTTAAGGTCGAGTTACAATTACTGAGCCACGCAGGGCTAACAGAGAAAATAAACGACAGCGGAAACGAAAAAGATAGTGGCACCCCATCGATTCACCACAGCAACCGATCGATCAAGACTCACGATTAAGCACCTCCGATGTACTCGTCCTCGAATCTTTGGTGAAGACTCCTCCTCTGCTTGATTCGTCAAAACAAGCGTGAGTACACACCGTACTCGCAAGCCACACCACAGAGATGCAAAATGTATATATGCGGCTTTTTACAAGGAAAGGCATTTTGTGGCTCTTTTGCATAAATGCAACCTTTGCAATTTAATACAATTAATAGATTGAAAACAGGTAAAACCAATAGACAATAATAATCTTAACAAGTTATTTCACAAAGACACACACAGCCTGACAGTTTATTCACATAGCTAGATGATTTAATCACATAGCTCCTTCCCACACGCTTTATGAAAACATCTACCCCTAGTGTGAAATCCCGAGCATTGTCCATGATCATGACGCGCTATTCGAATAGATTAAGTTACACTGCAGAGGTTTGTACACTTTACCCACAAGATACACTTAGTGTAGCTAACACTAAGCATAACAAAGCAATTCAGATACCTTATCTTACTATGCTAGGCCCGTCTTAAAAGCAGGCATGTGGTCGCACAGAAGCTTCAGTTCAATGACGCACATGGTGAGGTCCTTAATTGACCAAGGCAAGACTTCCAACTAACCAAACCACATAGACACACAGATTAATATTACTCACACATTCCACACAGTCCACCCTTTCACACAAGATTCACCCTTGCCTCACCCAAATCCTTTACCACCCTAGTTGATTTAAGTGCAACATATGCCACAAAGACACATAGTACACGGTTTGTTCACACGGTTTCATATTCACTTAGTCAATTTATGACAGCAGTATACATGACAAGTGATTCGTGGCATGGCTAAGCAATCTAATACACAACTAACCAACCCACGTTGGTGCTACCATATTTACCAACTAAATACCAACTAAGGTGACAAGGAATCAGGACATAGCAATTAACAAGGATGGCATAACAATGCGGGATTAACTCATCGCACCCAAAAGCTTTTAAATAAATACTTGAATTAAGATGCAGTAATTTGAATTAAAATACTTTTATAAAACTGGGGAGCAAAATGGTCAAGGGTATAGCTTGCCTTGGAATAGGTTCAAGTGCTGGTCTTGGTCTTGGAAAGCTCCTTCTTCCTCAAACCTTCCAGAAGTATCGTCGAAGTCTACTCGCAACGAAGCAACAACAAGAAAAATAAATAACAGCAGTAAATAACTCTGATAAAAATAATTAAAAATCTCCAATAGATAGATCTTGATTTTATACAAATTTAGAAATTTGAATGGATGGATTTGGAGTTAGGATGCAAAAGTTATAAGGTTTCAAAGTTTGAATCAAAAGAAAAACCCTAAAAATAGGATTTACTGGAATTCCGAATTATTTTTCAATAGAAAAATCGGATTATTGCGCAAGCATGACGTCAGCGAAGGATTTTCCGGAAATTAAAAGAATTAAAGAATTAACTGACATGTGGGGCCCACATGTCGCTGACCTCACCACGGTGGACCAAGTCCACCGAGCCACCGACTGTGGTTGAAATCGAGGTGGCGACTCGCGCGGCAGCGTGACGACGCCAGCGCCACGTGGATGACACGTGCGCACGACGCTGAGGTGGCAGGTGACACGGACGGCGGCGAGGGCGGCGGCGCACGGGAACCAAGGGTTCCGGCGAACAGTAGCTCTCCGGCGAGGGTGGGTGGTACCAGCGGATAGAGGGCGTCAGTGCGAACCTAGGGGTGTGCTCCCCGGTGCTCCAGGACGAGCGAGGTGACCGACGGCGAGGCTTTGGCGGAGGAGGTGGTACGGGCGCGACGGCGACGGCGTTAGAGAGCTCCTCCGGCGAAGGCGAGGTGAGCACCAGCTTCGCGGCGTCACGGGGAATCCAACGGTGGCGGTGGCGACGACGCGAGGACGACGGAGGCGGCGCAATCGAAGCTCCAAGCCCTCGGTGTGTCGCATGGGAATTCGCGATTCCGGCGAGCAGAGGCGAGAGAGGGAGTGGGTGGCGGCCGGATGGGTGACGCGAGGGGCGCCCGGGGCTCTCCTTTATAGGGCCCGGGGAGGTCCGAAGCGGCGTGGCGGCGTGGAGGTCGTGGGCGGCGGTTGCGGCTTGGGCGCCCGCGTGCGCGAGGAGAGGGGAGAAGACGTGGAGGTCGTGCGGAGGAGGGCGCGAGTCTCGCGCGCACGTCCGGAGGGAACGGGAGGTTGAGGCGCCGCTGCATGGCTTCGGCGTTGACCGTCAATGGCGGTTAGGCGGTGCGTCCGCTGAGAAGAAGGCGGCGAGGACGAAAAGGGGGTCCACCGGCGGTGAGACGGGAGGCGAGGCGCGTGCGCAGGGGCGAGATCGCCGCCCGGCCCGATCGGATCCTGCCACGGAGAGATGGGTTGATGGGAGTGTTGGGCCGAGAGATTCGCCCAACGATCGCTTGGAGATTTAAATTAGTTTTTCGTTTTTAGAAAATAGCAGAAATTCAAATAAGCAATGGAAAATAGCAAATGATCCTGGAAAAATTCTAGAAAATTCTGTAAAATATAACCAAGCATATGGAATCTAAATAAAATAATTTTGGCAATTGTTAATGTTGGGATTAAGCTCATTAAATCGGTTTATCCTTAAAGTCCATATTAAGCTTTTTAAATTAAAATTCAAATAAATCCAAATGGTGAATTTTCTTAATACCATTGTTTAAAAGATTTTTTTAAAGCTCTGAAAATTGGGATGTTACAAACCTTCCCCCCTTAATGGAATCTCGACCCCGAGATTCAGGCTAGCTAGAGAAAAGGCTAGGGAACTCGGCTTTCAACTCTTCTTCACGTTCCCACGCTGTTTCTCCTTCCGAGTGGTTACTCCATCGACTTTGCGTAAACGAACGGTCTTGCTTCAGTGCGCGCTCGCGACATCCATAATCTTGACCTACGCTCTTTGTAGGTGAGGTCTTCTTTTAGTTCAATCGAATCCAACGGTGCTTGTTCTTCTGGCACACGAAGACACTTCTTCAGCTGTGAGACGTGAAAGACATCGTGTACTCCTGCTAGCGATTGTGGCAGCTCCAACTGATAAGCCACTTCTCCACGACGTTCCAAAATCTTGAACGGACCAACATACCGAGGGGCAAGTTTCCCTTTGGCGTGGAACCTTTTCACACCTCTCGAGGCGAATCAAGATACACAAAATCTTCTCGATTCAAAATCGAGATCACGACGACGGTTGTCAAGATAACTCTTCTCGTCTCGATCGAGCTATCTTTAATCTCTCTCGATCATTGACACTTGCTCTTCTCGCTTCTTGAATAATATCCGACCAAAGATCAGACGTCACGTGGTTTCGACCAGTTCAACGGGTTCTACAGCACGACCATACAAGGCTTCAAATGGTGACATTTGTAGATCGCTTGATAATCGTTGTTGTACGAGAATTTCGCATACGGTAAACTCTTATCCCAACGAGTAGCATTTGCTAACGCACAGTGCTCTCAAAGATATCCTCCAATATCGATTAACCCTTTCGACCATCCATCCGTCAGGGGTGATACGCAGATGAAATTGTGTGAGTCCCTAAGGCTTCATGTAAACTCGCCAAAATCGGAGGTGAACCGAGATCCTCGATCCGACACAATCTTCTTAGGTACACCATGCAAAATGACGATCTTCGACATATGCTGTACCGCAGACGATCTCCGAGTAAGTGGTTTTGACTGTAAGAAATGGGCAACTTTAGTCGACGATCCACTATTACCCAAATCGAATCGTAACTGATTGAGTCTTGGGTAATCCAAAGAATGAAATCCATTCCGATTTCTTCCCACTTCCATTCGAATCTTCAAAGGTTGCAATGCACCTGCCGGCCTCTGATGCTCTGCTTTAACTTTTTGACACACGTCGCACAAGGCAACGAACTCTGCGACTTCTCGCTTCAGATTTGGCCACCAAAACTTGTTCTTAACATCCTGATACATCTTAGTACTACCAGGGTGAATCGAATATTTTGAGTCATGGGCCTCCTTCAAAATTAGCTGTCTCAATCCATCAATATCTGGGACGCAGATACGTCCATTGATCCACAGTATGTCTTGATCATCCACTGTGAAGTCCTTGAACTTCCCTTCTGTCATCTTCTCCTTGATGTCGGAGAACTCTGAGTCCTTCGGCTGAGCTTCGCGAATCTGCTTCTCCAAAGTAGATTGCACTTCCAGATTTGCCACGAATCCTTTAGATACTACTTCTAGCTTCAGCTTATGGAATTCCTCTTGAAGTTCTGAACAAAGCTCTTTCACTTCCAAGGCATTACAGTGGCTCTTACGGCTCAAAGCGTGCAGAACGACATTGGCTTTACCAGATGGTAATGGATTCCAAGGTTATAATCCTTTATCAATTCTAGCCATCTTCTACGCCTCATATTCAGATCCGACCGAGTGAAAATATATTTCAAGCTCTTATGATCTCAGATATACCTCGCAATGATATCCGATGAGGTAATGACGCTAAATCTTCAAGGCATGCACTATCGCAGCCTAACTCCATATCATGGGTGGGATAGTTCTCTTCATGCGGCCTTAATCGCTTTGACGATAAGCTTACGCTCTTCCTTCTTGCATCAGACACATCCTAATCCTTGACGCGAAGCATCGCAATAGATATCAAATCCTTGCGAATATCCGCAAAATCGATCGGGTCAAGTCAAACATTTCTTCAATTCTTGAAAACTTTCTTCACAAGTCAGTCCAGTAAACTTTTTCTTTCTTCAACAATTGCGTAAGAGGTTTAGCAATTGATGAGAATCCTTCAATGAAACGACGATAATATCCCGCCAATCCCAAGAAACCGCGAACTGGAGTGACGGTCTTGGAACATTCCCATTGTAGTACCGCTTTAACTTTATCGGGTCCACGGCTACTCTCGCAATTGCCATCACATGACCAAGAAAATCCACTTCCTTTTTCCGTAAATCACACTTGCTAAACTTAGCATACAACCGATGTCCTCTCGAGCTTTCTAGAATTAATCTCAAATGTTCGGCATGTTGTTCCTCCGAATTTGAGTAGACCAAAATATCATCGATGAATACAACTACAAACTTGTCCAGATACTCCATGAATACCTTATTCATCATGTTCATGAAATAGGCGGGGCATTGGTCAGACCAAAGGACATGACTAGGAACTCATAATGTCCGTACCGCGTTGAGAAAGCGGTCTTAGGTATATCCTTGGGACAGATCTTCAACTGATGGTAACCTGATCGCAGGTCGATCTTCGAGAACACTCCGGCTCCTTTCATTTGATCAAACAGATCGTCTATTCGGGTAATGGATACTTATTCTTAATAGTGACTTCATTGAGAGACCGTAGTCGATGCACATTCTCATGCTTCCATCCTTCTTTTGTGAACAAATCAAGCGCTCCCCAAGGCGATTTAACTAGGCCTCACAAAGCCTTTCTCCAAAAGTTCTTCTACTTGCTTCTTCATTTCTACTAGCTCATCGGTGGCATCCGATAAGGTCTCTTCGAGAGTGGTGCTCCCCACGTACTAGATCAATGACAAACTCGATGTCACGATCCGGTGGCATTCCTGGTAACTCTTCTGGAAACACATCTGGATACTCTTTGACGACTGGTACTTCTTCCAACGAGACGGTCTTCAGGCTATTGACTAGTAGATGTTCATTACGCACTGAGGTAGATAGGAACTCCACTTTGTTTCCTTTGGTATCCTCGATTGTAACGGCTCTTCGCCACAATCTAGCATGACTTTGTGCTTGGTTAACCAATCCATGCCAAGGATGACATCTATGGTTTGGGTGTCTAGAATAACCAGTTAGCTAGAAACTCAACTCCGACTATGAGTAACTTAGCCCCTAAACAACCCATATTACAACTTAGCTCGCTCGGTGGTGGACCGACAGAGTACGCTTAAGGTGCATAACTTCCAATTTACTCTTGGTTGCAAAATTCCGAAACAAACGAATGCGAAGCTCCGTAATCAAATGTAGCTAGGCAGTATCGAATTTACTAGAACTTACCCAAGACAACTTCTGGTGCTTCCTGGGCTCCTTCCAAAGTGACGTGATTAACACGACCTCTGACCACTGACTGAGGCGTTCCTCCTGGTTGACTGGTCCCCTGAGAAACTCCTTGGTTGTTCTGCACTGGGGTCTTGGCAGGTGTCGCTCCAAGGTTGAAGCGAACTGGAGTGATAGTTCCCTTTTGAGGACACTGATTAGCGAAATGCCCTGGCTGACGGCAATGGTAACACACTCTTGGTTCATTCTGACGATTGTTGTTTCCTGGGGTGGGGTTGACTGGTGTAGGGTTACGAGAATGCTGAGCAAAAGGACGAGGTGCTGAAGGCGGTGTAGGTGTTCTGAAAGAACTCTGTGGCGGGAACCGATTAGACTGCTGTGGCATTATCCTTGCCCTCTGCTGTTGTGGCTGGTGGCTTCCCTGCTGAATCATCCTACGCTTGCGGTAATCCTCCAGCTCCTTGCGTTTGTCCTCCATAACCAACGCCTTGTTAATCAGCTCCTGGAAATCTGGGAAGGTGTGAGCAAGCAGATTGACTTGTAGTCCTGAGTTCGCACTTCAAGAATCGACTCTGGCGAGACACAGCCGAGAGCGACGTCTTCGGAGCATAGCGAGCTAGCCGAGAAAACTTGTTCGTGTAATCACCATCGACATACCCCTTGCTTGAGAGCGCGAACTCGCCCTTCTTCGGATCCATAATGCCTTCAGTACATGATATCTTGGCGAAAAGTCATGAGAACTCTTCCTGTGTGATATTCTGCGGTGCTCCATGCGGCTGCGCAAGTTTTCCCACCACTCGCAGCCTATGCCCTCCATCCGATGGGTGGCATACAAAACCTTCTCATGATCGCCGTGCATTGGGTGATCGCAGCTTCCTCTCAATCACGCCAAGCCAATCATCGCCTTCCTTTGGCGAGACATGTCCGAGAAAGTTGGCGGGTCCTCATGAATTCAAACCAATTTGATGGTCCCCGATGACTATGAGCAACCGGGCTCCTCCTCGATGATGGTTGTGGTTGTTGTTGTTGTTGTTCATGGCTCGCATCCGTTCATCATGGTGTACATCATCAAGGTCTCAGGCCGCCATGAAGGCTCCAAAGTTCTGTAAGTCAATAGGAGGTGCTTGGGGTGGTACTGCTCCCGTAGTGGTTTGCTCATTGCCTTCTGATCCTTGGGCTCGGCCCACTTGCAATGCAGATGTAGAGTCCGAACCATCCGATGAGGTTCCATGGGTTAGATAAGGTAGAGAGCACAAGGTGAGTTAAGAACTAGATAGGGATAGATTAAACCCAACAAACACAGCCCAAGAAACTTCGAATGAAATAATCTTCATTAATAGCTTAATAGCATGGCTGCAACAAATGCCTAAGGGCCTTTGCAGCTCATACTTGCACACAGGAAAATGAAGCGAACCTAAGCACACAAGCTACCGCCTAAAGGGCGACTCTGAAAAGGAAACTGGCTAAGCCTGACTAAACTGGACTTAGACGAACTACTCGAGAAAGCCTCCAAATCCACGGCGACGCTCCTGCCTGGTGTAGACTCTGAAGTTAGCTGGCATCGTCGCGAACTGATTCTGATGCCCCGGGACTGGTGCAGTAGGAGCATGCGTGCTAGGTGCAGTGCAATGGCTCCTCCATTGCGGCGACTCTCATCGATCCTCTAGAATCTCCTCTGGGTCTTCCTCGGCTTCTTTTGGCTCTTCCGGATCTTCCTTTTGATCATCTTCGAGCTCATGCTGACCGTAGAGAGCTTGCTCTAGGACGGCGATCCTTTCCTCGGCTTCCTCCCAGGCCTGATAGGCGCACCTCAGCTCGGTGGCGGCCATCTCCAGCGAATCCTCCTGGGCAGCTGTGAACCGTGCAAGATGCACCACTGTGGCATGGCCTTCTCCGTTTGTAGACGGAAAGTGCACAGACATCTCCCCTGAAGCAGCTCTGGGATGATAGCGAAAGACGGTGTGTGGCAGTTCTTCAGCGTAAATGTGGCAGACTCGGAGCATGGCCAGTCGTGACGACTCCTGGATTCCTTGTGTGAAGGTGATCCTCCTGACTGAGATGTACAAAGGCTGGCTGCCTCTAGTGTTCCTCCTGGCGTAGATTGTCAGGCGGCAGACTATACCACGATCCCGTCCGTTGACCATGTACTCACTACCATGGTACATCGGGCAGTCGAAGCCTCCAAGTGTCTGCAACAGTTTCCACAGCTCTGCGGCAAGTCCTCCGTTGCTATCTCCGAAGGTCTGAAGGTAAGGCATCTGTCAAGACAGACGGAGAGGTAAGAACCATGTTAAAACAATGGGAGAGTAAAGAAGTTATAGCAATAGATGAGTTAAGAGAGATATAAGAGGAGTTAGCAATTCATTTAGTCTTGCAAGTTACTTTTCTTTAGAAAATAATTTGAACACTGAACGCCAATCTAACTAAGGTCTAGACCTACAACAAGATGGCTCGATACCACTTTTGTCGGGACCCAAAATTTCGATTCAGACCTTCAGGTTTAATGCACTAGCCTGTGATCACGCTTAGTGCACACAAGTGTTAACAAAGATGGAAATCGATCCATACAAGCTTAATAGTAACATAAACGAATAACTTTGATTAATAAATAATGGTTTTGACCTTAAGGTCGAAGTTACAATTCTTGAGCCACGCAGGCTAACAGAGAAAATAAACGACAGTGAAACGAAAAAGATAGTGGCACCCCATCGATTCACCACAGGCAACCGACTGGGATCAAGACCTCACGATTAAGCACCTCCGATGTACTCGTCCTCGAATGCTGGTGAAGACTCCTCCTCTGCTTGATTCGTCAAAACAAGCGTGAGTACACACCGTACTCGCAAGCCACACCACGAGATGCAAAATGTATATATGCGCTTTTACAAGGAAAGGCATTTTGTGGCTCTTTTGCATAAATGCAACCTTTGCAATTTAATACAATTAATAGATTGAAAACAGGTAAAACCAATAGACAATAATAATCTTAACAAGTTATTTCACAAAGACACACACAGACTGACAGTTTATTCACATAGCTAGATGATTTAATCACATAGCTCCCTTCCCACACAGTTTTATGAAAACATCTACCCCTAGTGTGAAATCCCCGAGCATTGTCCATGATCATGACGCGCTATTCGAATAGATTAAGTTACACTCTGCAGAGGTTTGTACACTTTACCCACAAGATACACTTAGTGTAGCTAACACTAAGCATAACAAAGCAATTCAGATACCTTATCTTACTATGCTAGGCCCGTCTTAAAACAGGCATGTGGTCGTACAGGAAGCTCAGTTCAATGACGCACATGGTGAGGTCCTTAATTGACCAAGGCAAGACTTCCACTAACCAAACCACATAGACACACAGATTAATATTACTCACACACATTCACACAGTCCACCCTTTCACACAAGATCCACCCTTGCCTCACCCAAATCCTTTTACCACCTCGTTGATTTAAGTGCAACATATGCCACAAAGACACATAGTACACACAGTTTGTTCACACGGTTTCATATTCACTTAGTCAATTTATGACAAAGAAGATACATGACAAGTGATTCGTGGCATGGCTAAGCAATCTAATACACAACTAACCAACCCACGCTGGTGCTACCATATTTACCAACTAAATACCAACTAAGGTGACAAGGAATCGGGACATAGCAATTAACAAGGATGGCATAACAATGTAGGATTAACTCATCGCACCCAAAAGCTTTTAAATAAATACTTGAATTAAGATGCAGAATTTGAATTAAAATACTTTTATAAACTGGGAGCAAAATGGTCAAGGGTATAGCTTGCCTTGGAATAGGTTCAAGTGCTGGTCTTGGTCTTGGAAAGCTCCTTCTTCCTCAAACCTTCCGTAGTATCGTCAAGTCTACTCAGAACGAAGCAACAACAAGAAAAATAAATAACAGCAGTAAATAACTCTGATAAAAATAATTAAAAATCTCCAATAGATAGATCTTGATTTTATACAAATTTAGAAATTTGAATGGATGGATTTGGAGTTAGGATGCAAAAGTTATAAGGTTTCAAAGTTTGAATCAAAAGAAAAACCTAAAAATAGGATTTATCGAATTCGAATTATTTTTCAATAGAAAAATCGGATTATTGCGCAAGCATGACGTCAGCCAAGGATTTTCCGGAAATTAAAAGAATTAAAGAATTAATCGACATGTGGGGCCCACATGTCGCTGACCCGGCCACGCGACCAAGTCCACCGAGCCACCGACCGTGGTTGGCCGAGGTGGCGCATCTCAGCGCTGCGTGGCGCCACGCCGCGCCACTGTGGATGACACGCGGCGCACGACGCCGAGGTGGCGAGTGACACTGACGGCGGCGAGGCGCGCAAGACGGAACCAAGGGTTCCGACGAACGAGCTCTCCGGCGAGGGTGGGTGGTACCAATGATAGAGGCGCCATGCGAACCTAGGGGTGTGCTCCCTGCTCCAGACGAGCGAGGTGACCGACGGCGCAGGCTTTGGCGGAGGAGGTGGTACGGGCGCGACGGCGACGGCGTTAGAGAGCTCCTCCGGCAAGGCGAGGTGAGCACCACCAGCGGCGCCACGGGAATCCAACGGTGGTGGCGACGACGCGAGGACGACGGAGGCGGCGCAATCGAAGCTCCAAGCCCTCGGTGTCGGGCAAGGGAATTCGCGATTCGCGAGCACATGTGGCAGAGAGAGAGGGAGTGGGTGGCGGCCGGGATGGGTGACGCGAGGGCGCCGGGCTCTCCTTTATAGGCCCGGAGGTCCGGCGGCGGCGGCGTGGAGGTCGGGCGGCGGTTGCGGCTTGGGCGCCGCGGCGCGAGGAGAGGGAGAAGACGTGGAGGTCGTGCGGAGGAGGCGCGAGTCTCGCGCGCACGTCCGAGGAACGGGAGGTTGAGGCGCCGCCTGGCTCGGCGCTGACCGTCAATGGCGGCTTGCAGAGCGTCCGCGCGGAGAAGAAGGCGGCGAGGACGAAGGCGGTGGGGTCCACCGGGCAGTGAGACGGGGAGGCGAGGCGCGCGTGCGTGGGCGAGATCGCCGTCCAGCCCCGATCGGACGGCTACGGAGAGATGGGCCAGATGAGCAGTGTTGGGCCGGAGAGATTCGCCCAACGATCGCTTGGAGATTTAAATTAGTTTTTCGCTTTTTAGAAAATAGCGAAATTCAAATAAGCAATGGAAAATAGCAAATGATCCCGAAAAATTCTAGAAAATTCTGTAAAATATAACCAAGCATATGGAATCTAAATAAAATAATTTTGGCAATTGTTAATGTTGGGATTAAGCTCATTAAATCGGTTTATCCTTAAAGTCCATATTAAGCTTTTTAAATTAAAATTCAAATAAATCCAAATGGTGAATTTTCTTAATACCATTGTTTAAAAGATTTTTTTAAAGCTCTGAAAATTGGGATGTTACAACAAGTACCCTCTGCCCAGGATCGATGATTTGTTTGATCAGTTGAAAGGAGCCGGTGTGTTCTCCAAGATAGACTTGAGGTCGTTACCACCGCTTGAAGATTCGCCCGTAAGATATTCCCAAGATGCCTTTCTCCACCGGTAGATGGATCAGTATGAGTTCACGGTCATGTCATTTGATTGACCAATGCCCTCGCTACTTTATGAGCTTGATGAATAAAGTATTCATGGAGTATTTGGATAAGTTCGTCATTGTCTTCATTGACGATATTTTGGTGTATTCCAAGAGTGAAGAAGAGCATGAAGAGCACCTCCGTTTGGTCCTGAATAAGCTTAGAGATCATCAACTCTATGCTAAATTCAGCAAGTGTGAGTTTTGGATGGAAGAAGTTACTTTCTTGGGTCACGCCATGTCTGGAATGAGTATCTCATAACCCTAGTAAGGTTAAGGATTTGCTTAATTGGGAGTCACCCAAGTCGCTGCCTCAGTCGAAGTTTTCTTGGAATGGCGGATACTATCGCCGATTCATAGAAGGATTCTCCAAGATAGCAAGACCCTCACTCACCGTTGAAGAAAGAAAAGAAATTTGCTTGGACAATGACAGAGCAAAGTTTTCAAGAGTTGAAGACGCTGCGTCGACAAATGACTCCGGTGTTGATTTTGCCCGATGTCCGGAAGGATTTTGAGATTTTCTGTGATGCATCCCGGCAAGGACTTGGTTGTGTCCTGATGCAAGAAAGGAAGGTTGTAGCTTATGCTTCCCGTCAATTGAGGCCTCATGAAGTGAATTACCCCACTCATGACTTGGAGTTAGCCGAGTGCATGCTTTAAAGATATGGCGCCATTACCTTATTGGTAATCGCGTGGAAGTCTACACTTGACCATAAGAGCTTGAAGTACATTTTCACTCAGGCTGATCTTAATATGAGGCAAAGAAGGTGGTTAGAGTTAATCAAGGATTATGATATTGGAATCCATTACCACCTAGGCAAAGCTAATGTTGTGGCAGATGCCTTGAGCAGAAAAGTTCATCGCAATACCGACGATCAAGGAAAATCACCACCGCATGAAGAATTCCGAAGCCTGCTAGAGTTGGTTGAAGAAGGTTATCTAGTCGCCCTAGAAGTTCAACCCACTTTGCGGAATCGATCAAGGAAGCTCAAGTTGAAGATGCCAATATTAAGGAAATCAAGAGCAACATGAAAAAGGGTAAAGCCCCGAGATTTTCGTAAGATGAGCAAGGCACCATTTGGTTTGACAAGTTTATCTGTGTTCCAGATCGTAAAGAGCTTAGCAAATGATACTGTGGAAGCCCATGAAACTTTGTACTCCATTCACCCCGAAGCACAAAGATGTACCAAGACCTCAAAGAAATGTATTGGTGGCCTAGCATGAAGCGTGAGATTGCCGAGTATGTAGCTCAGTGTGATGTCATCAATGAAGTTAAAGCCGAGCATCAAAGACCCGCTGACTCTCGCAACCCTTGAGAGTGCTCGAATGGAAATGGGAAGAAATTGGCATGGATTTTATCACCGGTTTGCCAAGGACAAGGTCGATATGATTCTATCTGGGTAATTGTGGATCGCCTAACCAAAGTTGCTCACTTTCTCCCACCAAGACTACTTACTCGTGATAGATCGCAGAATTGTACATGGCAAAGATAGTGTGCCAAAGATGGAGGCCAAGAAGATCGTGTCGATCGAGGATCCCGCTTCACCTCAAGATTTTGGCGAAGTTGCATGTTGTTTGGGTACTAATCTAAATTTCAAGATGCCTTATCATCCCAGACGGATGGATGATGACAGAAAGAGTAAATCAAATCCTAGAAGATATGTTAAGGGCTTGTGCCTTAGCAAATCGCATCACTTGGGATCAAATGCTACCTTATGCGTAGTTTTCCTATAACAACAAGCTACAGTCAAGCCTTCGATGTCTCCATTTGAAGCTCTTACTGAAGAAAATGCGAACACCCTTGTATTGGAATGAAGTAGGTGAAAGACAAGTGTTTGGGCCAGATATTTTGGAAAAAGCCAAGAGCAAGTTCGATCAATCGAGAAAGGTCAAAACAAAGATGCACTGTGCAGAAGAGTTATGCCGATAACTGCCGCCGAGATCTAGCTTTTGCACTGGTGATCATGTGTACTCAAGGTGTCGCCTCAAAGGGATGCGCTGCTTCAGAGTAAGTGGAAAGCTTGCACCAAGGTACATCTGACCTTCCCGCTTCTAGCCCAAGAGGTGAAGTCGCTACGCTTGGAGCTCCCGCCTTAGTATCCGATGTGCATAATGTCTTCCACGTGTCGCAATTAAGAAGTGTTTATGCAGTTCAAGAGCAGATGCTGGAATCAATTGCCCGCAAGAAGACCTCACCTACAAGGAGCATCCCATCAAGATCTTGGAAGTAGCGTAACGAGTGACAAGAAGCAAGATAATCCGTTTCGCAAGGTCCAAAGGAGCAACCACACCAAGAAGAAGCCACTTGGGAACGAGAAGATGACTTGAAGGTCGAAGTTTCCCCACCTATTCTCTAGTCACCAATCTCTGGTCGAGATTCCCTTTAAGAGGGGTAGGTTTGAAGGTCCGCTTTTCTGAGCTTTTGAAAATTTTAAAAGAAAACCATTTGCTTCTATTTGCCAAAAGCTTAATTTGGAAATTTCAAAATCCATTTGCGCTTAATATGAGTTAATCAAACTTCAATTAAATTAAAGTTGGTTTAATTGAGTTTTCTGGAATTTAAAATCAAAATTATTATTTTAAGAATTTTCTTGGATTTATTGATTTTAGAAATTTATTTTCCTTTTACCCAAATTAAAAATTAATTTAATTGCAAAAGAAAAAGAAAATTTAAAGTTAAAAGTATTTTATTAAGTCCAGAATAATTCAAGGAATTTCTTTGAATTTTTCTAGAATTTTGGAGTCTATTTGCTATTTTCTAAATTGCTTTTGATTTATTTGAATTTCTAAAATCAAAAGGTATTTTAATCTCTTTTTTTTCAGGCGTGGGCGAAACCCTAGCCGCCCACCATCGTTCCTCGCCTGCCCACACTCCGCTGCCCGCCTCGCTCACGCTGCCGTCAAGCCTTCGCCCACTGTTGATCTCATCCAGCGCCTCGCTTCGCTGCGCCGCTTCGTCGCCGCCGACCGCTGGATCGAGATCCGCCGCTCCTGCTCGCCGCGGCCGCTCGTCTCCCGCCGCGTCCCTTTTCTCGCGACCGTCTCGACGCTATCGCACGGCCAGACGCTCGCGCTTCTTCTTCTTCTCACCGTCCGATAAAATCGGACGGCGCCGCCGCATCCGCTTCGCCCGCGCCGTTGATTTCCACCGTCCGACAATCGGACGGCTCTCCTTCACCGCGCTTCTTCGCTCCCACCGTCCGATCGCAATCGGACGGCTTCGCTGTCGCCTCGCGCGCCTTCGCAATCGCCGCCGCGAATAATCTCAAGGCCAAGGCTGCCCCGCCCCGCAATCTCAAGGCTGTGCCTGCCTCGCCCCGCCTCCGCTGCGCCACGCCGCTCATCCGTCCTCCTGCCTCGGCTCCAAGGCCGCTTCGCTGTGGTTGCCGCTTATAAAGCCGCCGGATTTTCCTCCTCTTCTCTCTCTCTCTCTTCTCTCTCTCTCTCTCGCTGCCGCGCCGCCTTCTTCTTCTTTTTCCTCCGCGCCGCTGCCGCTGTTTCTCAGCGCCGCTGCCGCTGCCTTCCCGAGCCCGCCGCCGCCGTTTTCAGCCGGCCAAGGCCGCTTCTTCCCGTCTCTCTCTCTCTCTCTCTCTCTCCCATGGGCCCGAGCCGGTCGGGCCTGCTGTCAGCTACGCCGGCGCAGGCAACAATAGAGTTTGTTCTGCTGGGTCGCTGCGCAATAGCTATGCAAGCACCGATGTAATCCGGATTTTTCAATAGAAAATAAACCAAAATCCGAAAACCCTAATTCTATCATTTTATGTGATTTGAAATTTCTTTTGGCTATAACTTTCACATCCGAACTCGATTTGGGTGATCCAAATTTCTAAATTCATATAAATTCATCCTCTTTCATTTGGTACTGGTTTTGTAATTTTGGAGTTCATTTGGTGCTGTTTTATTTATTTGTTGCTATTCTCGCACGTAGATTCCGCTGCTTTAAGATTTCTTCAATTCGACGATCAAGACCTCTCCTCACAACGAAGGCAAGTCGAGGCCTTTGACCATGTTGAACCCATTTTACAATGTATATTGTATTAAATTATCATGCATGGCTAGTTTTATTAAAAATGGTTTTGGGAGTAGATAATTACCAAATTGCCATTATGCCTCCTTGATAAATTGAAAATGAAATGTCTCCTTGAATGACATATATCCTGGACACCATAGGATGGTTATTTCTAGTTGGACATAATTGTATTACCAACTTGGGTGCGATATTGTTTAGACATGCTCTAGTTACCCGCAGACTTTCGATCACATGTTCAATGATTATTGAAATTTGACTAATGGAACTATGGAACAGTGGTGTGAGGCCACTTTTATTAAAGATGTCGTGCCATGGCGGTGGATTGCCATTTGGCCTGTATGAACAAAAATGTTTTATGCTCGGGCTTGAGGTAGGAAGCTAGAGGGTGCGTAATGCACATTGGGTTGTGGTAGACTTGTCCGAGCAACCAACTAAGGACTTAACTTTGCAAGTCATTGATCCGGTCACCCGTGCAACCATAAGTCCGGTATGGGACTGACCGCCAATTAATTAGGAAAGTTTTGAGTCGGTTCATTGTGGTGCTTATTGGCGCAAGAGGGGTCGTGATGGCTAAACCTTAGCGCGTAACCGAGGCAAAATGGAACTTTGTAAAGCCTTGTCACGCGCTCCAGACTACTCACCTAAGGAAGTGAGCGTGGTATCGACGGATGCCAAACAAACTAGAGAATTCGTGTCTTGTGGGTAAAGTCGCACAACCTCTCGCAGAGTGTCAAAATCTATTCAATAGCCGTGTCCCCTGCTACGGACATGCCCGTGATTTCGCGCAAGGGGTAGTATTTTCAAAAATTGGTGTGGTTCGCTGGAAAGGTTTGGTTGAATGGTTGGGAAGTGAACGGATGTTCACCGCTTGATTCAAAAGAACTTGGTTATCTATGTATTATTCTTTTAAAATCTCGCTTGCAATCTAATTATTGTATTTATCGTTAAACTTGCTTTCGCAAATTAACCATAAAGCCATCCTTGTTTAAGCCTCGCATGAATACTATGTGCATACATTTCTCACGACTTGTCGAGTACTTTATGTACTCACCGCTTTATGCCCTTTGTTGATCACCCCAGCAGAAGAACCAGGAAATGTTGAGTACTATGAAGAAGGCTACTTTGAAGACTTTATGAACTAGGTCACGCCCTCCACTCGATTGCTCGTGGGCATGTCGATTGGGCCCACGTATTTTGAGATTTCCACGCTGATACTCTGTTGTTGCTAAGCCCCGTGAGGCGACTTTGTAAGAACCTTGACCATAAGGTCTTTGCTGCTTTAATTAATATTACTTTGTCCGCTTCATTAGTTCGTTGTTGAATGGTTATGATTACATCATTGTTGTAATCGCAAGCTAGCTACTGATCATGGGACTAGCTTGGTATGCACAGAGGGTCTCGGGGTTGTGTGACACCCGGGGTCCGACAACATGTCCATGACCGTGGACATGGAAATTCGAATAGATTGACACTTTGTAGAGATTGTACAACTTTACCCACAAGAGATAATCAACTTTTAATGTCTGTCTAACACACTTCCGAAGGTGTGCGACTAAGTAATTATCACAAGGCCTTTACAATGTGCTATACTAGAGTAGTCTTGCCCGCTAAGGTTTCACTTCCTTTGACTCACCGCTGGAAGCCCCTCTTGCACCATGTGGGAATATAAAATCGAACAAAGACAACCATGGTGAAATGTTGCAAATTATTTAGCCAGATCCTACCCACACAGGGCTTCTTGTAGTACATAATTAAGGACTTTGAAATTCGCAGCTTGTAGACCGGTCCTTAATTGACTGGGCGACTTCTAAAATTAATCCATGGGCGTCAACCATTCCCGAATTGACCCCATACATAAACTTGCTCCTACCATATATCCATTTCACCCAAGTCCAAACCAGTTTTTTGATTTTATTTAATTTTTCAAAATCATTTGAAAACTTCCATGGCACACCAATGCTTTGGACACAATTTAATAATTTTGGGGCTAAGCATGACTAAGCATAATTTTTCTCAAAAGGTTCTAGTTCATACTATTGCAAAAAATAGGTTTTATCTAAGGTCTCAAGGTATGGATATTTCAATATCAATACTTGGCCATACAAATAGAATCGGGAATAACAATAAATTTAAAACAGGAATTTAAATTACGTTGAACAGAAATAAGCATGTAGTAATAATTTAAAATAGATTAAATAACTTAAAATAATAGTATCAAATATGATCAAAGATGTAACTTGCCTTGCTCAATTAGTTGTTGTTCTGAATCGGCATATAAATTCGGTTATCCGAAGTCGTCAAAATCTATATGCGTAAATAAGCCAAATACAAATAACACTCAAATAAAATCCAAATAAAATACAAAAATTATGAAATAAATAATGGGAGGAAGATATTCAATTTAGATGAATTTAGGAATTTGAATCGGCGGAATCAGAGTTCGTATGAAGGAGAACGAACATCTAAAAGTTTTTGTATCCCAAGAAATGATAGAATCCGAGTACTACTCATCTTCGACTATTGATCATCTTTCGAGTAATGTTTATCTTCGAGTACTGTTCATCTTTCGAGTACTGTTCTCCTCCGAGTACTGTTCACCTCCGAGTACTGTTCACCTCTGAGTACTGTTCACCTCCGAGTACGCTGGTTAAAGGAGATTGCGACTATACTAGTCGAAGTAAGATTTCGACTACACTCGTCGAAGGAAAACTATGACTATCATGTCTAAGGAAGCTATGACTATCTATTCGATGGAAGGCTATGACTATCTAGTCGAAGGAAGCTACGACTATCTACTCGAAGGAAGCTATGACTATCTACTCGAAGGAAGGTTACGACTACCCAAGGCAGCGGTGGTGGTCTCGACTATAAGCTCATCGGCGCTACGTGCCATGGCGAGCTACGCGAAGGCGAGCAAAACGAAGGGGAGATGACCCTAAACCTTATGCGATACCTTACGATGGTGAAGCACAATGGAGTGGCCGGCGGAGGGGTATGGGTGACGGTGGCGACGGTGTTCCGATGGTCCTCCAGTGAAGAAGAAGTACAATTGAGGTAGAACTCGACGCGGTGAAGCTCCCAGTGTATACGATGACACTAGAGATCAACGGACAACGACACAATCAACGGTGCTAGCGCAGGCAGTGGAGAAGCTTTTGCTTTGATTCTGATGGATAGAAACGTTGTGTGATCGTGTGTAACACCCTGGCTATTCGGAAGCCAAAATATTACCTAAAGAACTAACATACAACCACATTACGGAAGAATTTAAACCGTAACTCATCTAAGAACATAAAGAGATCAACTTTAATAGTACCATGGCAGGAATAAAGATTGAATCCAAATAATTATCTCAAGGGGTGATCAAGGACCATAAGCAGTACTTAAGCAACTATATCTTGGAGAGAGATATCAACCACATCTAACGTTATTTATTATAGTTCATCAATTAACGAATGAACAACAAGAACCAAATCATATTATTTAAACTTGATTATGGTGAATTGAATGAATAGTGCATGTCTACTCCCTCCCAATTGCCATCATCAAGGATCACCTAAAATAAACAACAAAAGCAAGAATGAGTCCGAGACTCAACAAGTACTGGTCATACAACATATATGAACAAGGCAACATCATTAAAGATTATGAACATAACACCGAAGGAATATATGAATGAATGGAATGAATGGATCTAATGGAAGGAATGGACTGCACACATGCTTATATCGGTATAGCTAGTGGCACACCCGTCGGTGTCCACTTAAGCCCGCATTTAACCAAATATGGGGATCCAAATCCCGTATGAAGAACGTTTCATACGGGTGTCCAAATCTGCCCACATTGGAATAGTGGGTCTTACTTGCCCATACTGGAATTGATGGGTCTTTATTTTCCACTCCCGTGAAAGAAACATGAACAAATGAATGAATGGAATAAAACATGACTAATGAAAGACATCATCTCTTTCAACATGGATTAACGGATATGTAAGGAACATGAAGCATTGAAAGTAATCATGGATCATAGAAATAACCGTATGAACACAAGAACTCATCATCCATCAACATAAAATTACAATGTACTTGCCCATATTGAAATTACGGATTTCACCGCCACCCCGTGGGCTTAACAGAACGAGGAACGAACGAATATAATGAACGTAGGCTCATTATTGAAGATTCATGGTATATCAACTATGAAATGAGACAAGGAATACCGAAGTTACCCATTTCATATTCATCAATCAAGTGGAATTAGCAACAAACAAGACAAATCAATTGTACTTGCCTTTCGAACTACGACGCGTTAGGAGGCAAGGACGGCCACTAATCTCGAATTCCTTCTCCTACACAAATTAATTACTTAAATAAGTAACAACGTGAACAAGACGCTACTCAAATGCTTAGTCATAGCATCCTAAACCCAAGGTTCACATAGTCCATCTACCCAATTAAAATGATAGTCTAGCAGGACGGTAATCTAGACAATGATACTAAAAACAACCATATCTTTTGCTCTGAGACTCGAAAAGAGGTGATCTCAGATCCTATGGAAAGGTAACGAAAATCTCCACATTAACCTAGTTGGCTGAACCTTCTAATTCGGCCAACAACCTAGGCTAACATTTAGATGATAGTCTTAATAGAAAATCTGCTCAGCGTAATTACATCAAGTAAAGAAATAACCATAACTTTTGATAAAATTAACCAAAATCTATGATTCTTGTCATTCTGAAAATCTAAGAACATGACCTTCAAAAGTCTAGTTGTAATGAAACTCATAATTTGCATTTAACAAAATCTAGCCCACGGCTCAAAACTACAGACAGCAAACCAACAACCATTCGTAATAGAAGCACGACAAAATTCATATTTATTAACTGGGACTCTAACGAGGTGAAGCCGATCATGTGGAAACTTAACGAACCTATCTACAAAATTCTAGATGTCAAGATCACCAAATTCGGCCAAACTAAATTGCTAAACAGTGGATGAAAATACAGGATGGGTTCTGTCTAGATGAAAGGAACAACAATAAAGAATATATCACAACTTTTAACCTACAAATCCGATTGGGGTGTTCTTTATCAACTGAAATATTATATAAATTTATACAATAACCTAGTTGGGTGAAAACCGTGAATCTACCATTAACTTATTCATATTTTAAAAGACAACTAGACAGTTCATTCTCGATAGGCAGTCAGGACAGTGTGGAAAGATTATATCATAACTTTTGAACCGTAGATCAGAATCTTGTGATCGTGGAGGATATGGAAAGCTAAGAATAGTGGCTACAAATCTCTTGGAAGTGTAAACCTCCTATTCGGCCTCGATGGACCCAAACTAACCACGCAACCCATCGGATGTAACCGATCTACTAGCAATGCAATTCGATCTAATCGATCTAATCGAATTCTATCTAATATGAATCAAACAGCGAGGGGGAACCATTGTTCCCCTTGTAGAACCTTAGGAAGACGCTGAAGAAGACCCACAAAGACAATCTCTCCTCTTCTCCTCCTTCCTCTTTCTTCCTCCTCCTTTCCTTCTCCTCTTCTCCTCCTTCCTTCTCTTTGGCCGGCCCTCCAATGATAGCTTCCCCTTCCTTCCTCCCAAAGGGCAGTAGCAAGAACTTCGCCGAGGGAGATGAGGCACTGCTGGAGGTGCTGGTGGTGCAAGTTGCAAGGGGGCGGCGGCCAAGTGGGAATGAAGTAGGGGGGAGAGAGAGAGAGGAGGGCTACGGTTTTGGGGAACCCCCCCCTCTTTGGCCGACTACTTCATGGGCCCCTCTTGGGTCGTGGCCCAGGCCCAGGTTGGCGAGAATTAGCGGAAAACCCCTTGTTCTACACAGAATTCCACTCCTTTAATTGGATTTTCCTCTCCCGGCTTCTTTTCTAATTACTCGATTCGCTTCCGGGGTATTACATTCTAGCCCCTTAATAGGATTCGACCCCAATCTAAACTCCAATCTATACAAAAGGAATCTTGCAATTGGGAGATTGTTGTCAAAAACACGTACCCGACGCTAACAACCCTGGTAAAAGCTCACAAATGCAATTTTCCAAGTCTCAAGTCTCAACACACTTAGACCATCACGTACACCAATGTCTTCGTCTCGATCTTTACAGGTTCCCTCAACACACAGGACACAAATGTAAGGTCTTACTAGTTGACCAATGGCTCTATCGAAAACTCACACTTTGGACCTCTCAGGTACTCACTAAGTACTAGACATACAAGATGTTTCGTACTATGCGCATGGACTCAAGAACGTCCTGGCGATGCGCCAACCTCCAAAATCAAATCCATGTACCTTGGACCGACCTTCACTTCGGTACCAAACCAGAAGTCCTGCACACGTCACACGAGACTTTTGCTCCAACTCTCAATCGAACTCTCCACCGAAACAAGGAATACCTCCTTTAAACAAGAATGCACAACAGAATTGGTTCTTAAACCACTGACTCACAAAGAGAATTCAACTGAAAATAGAGAATCATCGCAATCACGCAATACTAACTGTCCACCAAAAGTGTTAAATCCCAAATTTGACAATTCATCACGAAAACAAATCCATTTTCTAAATAGGCATTTTACGAATGAACACCGCGACAGCCAAAGGAGAAATCACTCGAATGCCCAAACCAAATACTTCTTTTGGTTTGTCTGAATTGGAAAGAATCAAACATGCCAACACAAATACCAACTCAAATTATGGAAGACACCACCAACAACACAAAACTCAAACGAGAATCAAGAAAACACTTCACTATCCGAGGAAACATCATTTTTCTCAGTTTCTCTTTTAGGAATTAAAATTCTCTCGAACCTTGCAATTCGAGTTCATCGCATACCACATGATCTTAAACCTCTTAATTAAACATCCTCAAATTATGCTCAAACTGAAATACATCATCCACACCATTGTGGAGAGGTTCTATTGAATCCACCGAATACACTAGGCAACTCATTCTACTAAAAAATTTAATTTGATAGAAGGCATCCAAAGCACCACAAAATAGGTCCCACACAATCACATTACCTCCAATTTTCAAGAACAACAACTCAAAATCCTTAGTACGCACGTTCATCTACTACATCAGAAGGGTTCTATCAATAATCCTTCCACTGCTCAAAAAACTCCATTATTTCACTTTCTCTACACACAATCACTGTATGACCAAAAGGTCTAGCATAAAAAATGCAAAGCCCAGATCCAACCTCCAAGACCTTTACAACAAATTTCTCTTATATCAGGTAGTGAAATCATCGGATTAAATCTCTAACATTCCCATAATTCTAACATACTCACTCATTGACATCATCAGAAATCACCCACACAATCTCGCAATACAATTCAATTGCGTTACTCTATAAAACTAATCAAAGTTTTCATATCTTCGATAATCACCAACATTTCAACATGAACTAAGGTTCTGGAATTACACTATACCATAGATTCTACATAGTCATAACACTATTCAATTTTTTTACTTCGAAGCTCTACATTCCATTGGAATCAAAGTTCCTCTAAGAGGTACAGGTCATAACCAATTCATTTTCTAATACTCCTCCAATAGCTTGGTAGCAAAATCTCACCGCTACAATTATTTAACCACCATCAAAAAATTGCCAATTTACGCCTTGTAAAACTTTGCAACACAAAACTGTGTATTCTTTCTCAAAAGAAAAAGGCGAACAAGGACATGTTTCGTCACACAGAAAAACGTTGTTCCTCACAAATGAGCACGAAACGAAAAGAAACAATTTGATAACGATGATCTTGGAAAACGAAAGTTGAGTTCACTGATAAGGGCACACATCTCTCAAAAAAAAAGGAATAGCAAATAACAACCGATAAGAAAATGACAATGCGATTGAAACTCGACATCTCTTTAAAGGAAAGACCGTAAAGTTTAGGCATCGATTCAAATAACCACAAAGTTATAAAACTTGACTCTATTTCTCAAATACTTTTATCGCACTCCTTCCTTTAACACCTAAATTAACCCTTTTGATAATAACAACACTTTTCCACAACGAACAAGATAAGTTCTTTAGTCCAAACCACAAGAAATAGTGAAGAACCAATAAAATTCTTCAACACGACATTTTTCCTGAGATCCAAATGATCCCACCACAAAACTCGAGACATTTTCATTTAAGGAATATCACTAAAAGCAAGCAAATTTCTTTTCTTCTTAAAGGAATCAACATAATAATTTCGTTGATTGCAACCTCACGCTATAACTCACACCAAAGAGCCTTTAAGATTAAATCACATGAATTTCTTAAGAAACAATAGGACATTCCAATACATTATTTTATTTAAAACAATTTCAAGAACTACATAATTCATGAGCTCCTAAAAGATTATGAAAGCAAAACTTGAAATATTCTCTTTAAGCAATATCACCATAGGTGATCAAATTACTACGAGAATTAACATCAATCTCACATAACACCACAAAACCTTACAAAGGGTTTCGACACTTTCGCTTTCAAGGAAAATGTTCTAAACTCCAACACTCCAACTACAAAAGAAATGAGCAGGGTCAAAATTTTCTTCAATGAACTTTGTAAAGATAATTCTCATTATCCAACCTACCAAACGGATAACTAGGTTACCTTTATCAACAAGAAAGATTGGATTCTCATGAAAGAGAACAATCTTGTAAATAACAACGCTATAAGTAGCAAAGATAGCTCAACAGTCGGAAAGACATTAGTTGTTCTGGAAAAGAATTAGGGGCCAATGGAAACCCATACTCAACCATTTTCTTTGATTACAATCTTCGACTTGACCACAACAAGACATCACAAAAAGATTTTAACACTTTCTTTTAGAAAAGAGATGCACTAAACTTCAACATACGAAATGATCCAAAAGAAATACATGGAGCCAAAGCTTTTTCATGTTAACGAACTTGCAATACAAAACTCTCATTATCCAAACTATCAAACGAATAAATGAGTCATTATTTTCCAATAAGAAAGAAGGAACATCCATGGAAATGTCAATCTTGCCAATTGACAACGATCACTACAAGTAAAAGCAACTCAACCGTCAAAAAATCAATAATTGTTTCAAAGAACCATTAGAGACCCATTGAACCCATCAACTACCATGAACCATGAACCCAAGAGAAATTCATCAACCACCACGTAACAAGAGTTTGCCAAATTAAAAAAATCAAGGAAGAGAAAACTTTCTAAAGCAACTCACGCCAACACCAAACTATGGTACTTGCCAACTACTTCCCTAACCACATACCATGAACGGTGGTGTAACTTGGTGAATCCCAGAGTAACAACCACGACCTCAACTTCTTTACATCCACTATCAACATGCAAAACCAATATAATCAATTATGAATATAAAGGATCATCTCATGACAATCATAGAATACATGCATATATATATAATATCACATCATATCATAGATTAACAACAAGAAATGTAGTACATAAGCAATTCGATACAATACAACATAATGAACCACATCACTAGAAATGTGGATGCAATGGATTTCCAAACCCCACCTACTATGCACAAGATGTCATTTTAATACTTTGTTTACTGTGGACCTAAAGCCCGCCTCGATACCAACTATAACACTCGCTATTCAAAGCCAAAATGTTACCTAAAGAACTAACATACAACCACATTATGGAAGACATTAACTATGAAAGGAGACAAGAAATACCGAAGTTACCCATTTCATATTCATCAATCAAGTGGAATAAGCAACAAACAAGACAAATCAATTGTACTTGCCTTCCGAACTGCGACGCGTTAGGAGGCAAGGACGAAGCCACTAATCTCGAATAACCTTCTCCTACACAAATTAATTACTTAAATAAGTAACAACGTGAACAGGACGCTACTCGAAATGCTTAGTCGCAGCATCCTAAACCCAAGGTTCACATAGTCGATCTACCAAATTAAACTGACACTCTAGCAGATTCGAATCTAGACAAAGGATACTAAAAACACCATATCTTTTGCTCGAGACTCAAAAGGGTGATCTCAGATCCTATGGAAAGGTAACGAAAATCTCCACATTAACCTAGTTGGCTGAACCTTCTATTCGGCCAACAACCTAGGCTAACATTTACATGATAGTCTTAATACAAAATCTGTCTAGCTGAATTACACCGAAGTAAAGAAATAATCATAACTTTTGATAAAATTAACCAAAATCGATGATTCCTGTCATTCTAGAAAGCTAAGAACATGACCTTCAAAAGTCTAGTTCGCATGATACTTATAATTTGCCTTTAACAAAATCTAGCCCACGGCTCAAAACTACAACAAGAAACCAACAACCATTCAGACAGCAAAGACGGCAAAATTCATATTTATTAATCTGGGACTGAACGAGGTGAGGCCAGATCGTGTGGAAATTTAACGAATCTATCTAAAAAATTCTAGTTTACAAGATCACCTAATTCGGCCAAACTAAATTGCTAAATAGTTGTTGAAAATACAAGAAAGGTTCTGTCTAGATGAAAGGGACAGCAGTAAAGAATATATCACAACTTTTAACCTACAGCTCCGATTGGGGTGTTCTTTACCAATCTGGAAAGATTATAAAATTTTCTACAATAACCTAGTTGTTTGAAAACTATGAATCTGCCATTGACAATTCATATTTTAAAGACAACTAGACAGTTCATTCTCAACAAAAAGAGATAAAGTGGAAAGATTATATCATAACTTTTGAACCGTAGATTGGAATCTTGTGATCTACTGGAGACCTACTGGAGCTTGCCCACTTCATTATACCCCCCATTCAAAATAAATTCATAAACTGCAAGAAACTACAACCAGGAAACTAGATACAAGCTCGAGAAAGATAACAAATTGATCAACGAGCTCATGCTCAACATGTAACTTATGGAACAAAGTGGTAAGAACTTTTTAATTTCATACCACGAACAAAGGTGTAGCCTCGCAAAACCTGTGGCAACAACGATTTAACTCAATCGCCAACGACGCTACCAATACGCATAGCCAAAATAATCAATTACGAATATAAGGTCATCTCACAGTAATCATAGGGTAAATTCATATATATAGGATATCACATCATATCAAAGATTGACAACAAGAAAGATAGTACATAAGCAATTCGATACAGTGCAACATAATGAACCGCATCACTAAAAATGCGGATGCAATGGATTTCCAAACCCCACCTATCTATGCACAAGGTGTCATTTTAATACTTTGTTTACTACGACCTAAAGCCCGCCTCGATACCAACCAGAACACCCGCTATTCGTAAGCTAAGATGATACCTAAAGTACTAACATACAACCACATTACGGAAGAATTTAAATTGTAACTCCTCTAAGAACATAAAGAGATCATCCCTACTAGCTTCATGGTAGAAATAAAGACTAAATTTCATCAGAATATGACCATGGAGTAATTTAAACAAAGCACTAGCAGCATTTAACAAAACAAGTCGTAATAAAGAGAGGAATATCACGTAGTCTTAAATTTATTTATTACAGATCCTCCGATAACAAGTGAAAGACATAATCGATCTTAACCATGAAAGTAAATTAATAGTGAAGGTGAATTATGGTGAACTGAATGAAATGTGCTTGACTACTCCCTTCCCACAAAGCCATCATCAACGTTCACCTAAATAAATAAAGAAAATAAGAATGAGTCGAAACTCAGCAAGTACATTAAGCAATTGAACAAACAGGATTAGGAACTATGAACTGATGAGTATGAATGGAATGAATGGATGCATTGAAGGAACGGACTGCACACATGCTCATACCGGTATAGCGAGTGATACACCCGTCGGTGTTCACTTAAGTCCGTACTTAACAAAGTCCGGGGACCAAAATTACCGTATGAAGAACATTTCATACGGGTGTCCGAAATTGCCCACATTGGAATGGTGGGTCTTACATGCCCATACTGGAGTTGATGGGTCTTTACAAATCCACGCCCGTGGACGGAACAAGAACAACACATGAATGGAATGAACATATGAAATGAAGGTTACCATTTTCTTCCACATGGATTATCGAATAAGAACGGAATGTATAACATGGAATAGAAACATGGATCATAACAATGACATCACATCAACAAGCATTCAACACAAATCAATATATCTTAACGCATTGCACTTGCATGCATGAATGAACAAGATGAATAATGAAATAACATCAACTAAACCATTGTAATCTGATACGACCATGAACAAGTACATATCACTATTATTCATCATATAATCACCAAAGAGGGAAAAACACATATTAGTTACAAATATATAGTTGTACTTGCCTTACACGATGTGACGCGCTAGGAGACAACGAAGGTGCTCTTACACTCGCCGCCTCACCTCCTACACCAATGTGTACCCAAAATAAGAACGACGTGATATGAAAATGCTACCAGAGATCTACAATACCCCCTGTGTACCCAACACAACGAACGGACCAAAACTGACATCAAACTATTCAGCCACCTGACAACCCTACTTGGCAGCAGTACGGAAAAAATCATAATTAATGATCTGGAACTCAGAACGATATGAAACTAGTGCCCAATGAAACTTAACGAACCAACCTACAAAACTCTAGTTGACAATATTTACTAAATTTGCTAACACATTAGGCTAACCAATAGTTGAAAATGTCTGACAGACATCTGTCTAGACAACAGATCAGTAGCAAAGAACATAATATAACTTTTACTCTACAGATCCAATGGAAGTGTTCTTTATCAATTTGGAAATATTATGAAATTTTCTTCAGAAATAGTTTGGGGTGACCAACCTGAATCAGACTCTAACTAAGTCATATTTCAATAAACAACTTTACTGACAATTCTCGTCAGGTTTCTTAGGACAGCAATAATGAATCTATCATAACTTTCGAACCACAGATCGGAATTAGGTGATCTTGGTGGCTATCGAAAGCTAAGAGTCGTGGCTATAATTCTCTAGGAGGGGGGAACCTCCAGATTGGCCTCTAACAGGTCTATACTGGATGCACAACAAACTAGATCTATTTTGGGAATCAAAAGACAGCAAGTCGGTTTAACCCAAATAATCAATTCCTCCTCCAAACAGTATCAAACAACGAATTAGACTCTTCGTTGCCCTTGAAGACCTGCAGGGAGATATTGAACTACCACCCTAAGAACTTCCCTCCTTCTCCTTCTCTTCCTCCTTCTCTTGGTCGGCCACCGTACGCGATACACACCGCCCGGGGACAGCAACGGGAGGTAACGGCCGGAGCGCTCGACGTCGGGGGAGGACGGCACCACCACCAGGGAGGGGCGGCAGCAGGGGAGGCGCCAGATGGGGAGGGAGGCTGGCGGCTTGGAGGTGGGGAGAGGGGAAGGGGCGGCTTGGGGAGGGGAGTGGGGAGAGAAAGGGGAGAGGCTAGGGTTTGGGGGAGGAAACCCCCCTTGGCTGCCTCCCCCCTCATGGGCCCCTCCTAGGCTACGGCCCAGGCCCAGGTTGTGGGAAGTTCGCTGAAAACCCCCCGATGAGAGGATAATTCCAGATTTTTGTTTCACTCCCTCTCCTAGGACTTCTTCCGAAAAACTGATTCACTTTCGGGATAACACATCCTTCCTCCCAAAGGGCAGCAGCAAGAACATCACCGGGGGAAATGAGGCGCTGCTGGAGGTGCTGGTGGTGCAAGGGGGCGCATGGGGCAAGGGGGAGGCGGCCAAGTGGGAGCGAAGTGGGGGAGAGATTGAGAGAGGAGGGCTAGGGTTTAGGGGGAACCCCCCCTCTTTGGCCGGCCACTTCATGGGCCCCTCTTGGGTCGTGGCCCATGCCCATGTTGTCGAGAATTAGTGGAAAGCCCCTTGTTCTACACAGAATTCCACTCCTTTAATTGGATTTTCCTCTCCCAGCTTCTTTTCCAATTACCCGATTCTCTTCCGGGGTATTACATCGTGGTTGTGGGGATTGGAGTGAGGGGCGAAATGCGAAGGCCATGCGCCCTTTTATAGGGCAAGGAGTAGCTAGAATGTCGAGGACATGACTACAAGCTCGTCGACACTACGCGCCATGGAGAGCTACGCGAAGGTGCGCAAAACGAAGGGGAGATAACACTAAACCTTATGCAATACCTTACGACGGTGAAGCACAACGGAGTGGCCGGCGGCGAGGTATGGGTTCTGGTGGCAACGGTGCTCCGATGGTCCTCCGCGAAGAAGTACGCCTGAGGTAGAACTCGACGCGGTAAAGCTCCCAGTGTAGACGATGAAACCAGAGGTCAACGGATGGCGATGCAATCTACGGTGCTAGTGCTGGTGGTGGAGGAGCTTCGGCTTCGATCCCAGTGAATAGAAATGGGCTGCGTGGTCGTGGTTGCGTGGATTGGAGTGTGGGGCAAAATACGAAGGCTATGCCCCCATTTATTGGGCAAGGAGTAGCTGGAACATAGAGGACTTGTGCGGCCGTTAATGGCCGATGCGACAGTGATGATTAAAGTGAGTAAAGATGGAGAAACGGTTGATTGAGTGTGGTAGTGAGTGAATAGTGATTGTGGTAATTATTGGACACGATATCGAGTAGAAACAAACACATCAATGCGCTTTACGACCGGAATTGGCAGCACTCTAGCTCAGCCAGGGGAAGATGAAGGCCTGGTCGAAGAGGACAGGTGGGGTCAGAGCGGAAGGGAAAGAGAGAGAGAGAGAGAAAGACTAGTGTGAGCTGATTAGCGAAAAGGAAAAGGTCAGGCCAGAAGGATTCTAAGAACCATCGCTACAAAGGTTTAGCGTTTTAAAATAAATTAGTTAATTCATTTAAGCTTTAGAAAATAATAATAAAAGTCCAAAAATCATGAAAAAATTTACAGAAATTCCCTGAATCATTTTGGACTTAAATGGAATATTTTTAACTCATAATTGGTGATTAATTGTTTCAAATAATTTATTTTGGCATCAACATAATTAGGGAAAACCTTTTTAAAATTTTAGAAAAATTCCCAAAATTAATTAAATTTTCCTTTTCAACTTTAAATACAATAAAAACGCAGAAAGATCAATTAAATTTCTTTTTGACTTTTAAAAACTTGGAAATTGAAGAAAAGCAATAAAACTCTTTTAAATTTAAAAAATCCAATAAAATAATAACTTTATTAATTTTATGTTTGGTAATAGAACTTTGGGATGTTACAACTGGACAGTGAAAACGCTTAATAAATAATGGAACGAAGCGACAAAGATACTCCTAACGATTGTCAATGATTAGACTTCTCTCTTCTAGAAAAAAGAAATTTATGAGGCAAGAAAGTCAATTTAAGATTATAAAATAAAATTCAGCAAAGATAAAAACAAGATTTCTAGAATAAGGTGAGAAAAGAAAAGAATAGACTGAGATGAGAAAAGTATAGAGTAGTTGAGAAAAGAACAACCACTTAAATCAAATTAAGTTGATTTGATTTGGAAAATAAGCTTTGAAGCCTTTGGCTAAGACGACAATGCTAACTAAGGTTGCGTTCTACCATTGATATGGCTCTGATACCACCTCTGTCGATACCCAGATTTACACATCTGAAACCTTCAGTATATTCTGAACTAGTCCTAGATCAGTAGCTAACTCACACAAGAAACATCTATAAAATACCATCTATTTATCGATTTAACTAAAAAGATCTCAAAATAACAAATAGTAATAGTAAATGGACCTTATGATCAATGTTTACTTAACTTACCACGCAGGGCTAAAGAAATAAATAAACTCTTGCAGCGGAACGAAAAAACTTTGAAAGACCAATCAACATGCCTACGAGCAATCGAGTGGAGAACGCATCCTAATCCGCAAAGCCTTCATAAAACTCCTGTTCGTAGAACTCTTGAGCAGCTTGATATTCTTCAACTGAGCAGTAGAGTTTGAAGTCATGAGAACATAATGTACTCAACAAGTTGTAGGAAAATAATATGCAATTAATATTCAAGCCAAGCTTGAACAAGGGATTTGCTGTATAGTTCTTTTGCAGAAAGCAGTATTGACAATAAATACGGTAAATAGATTGAAATACGTAATTGAAAAGAATAATAAATATATAAACAATTTCTTTAAAACAACTAGTGAACTTCCCATTCACTTGCCAACCAAACCACCAATGTGAATTCCCCATTCACCAACTAACAAAAACCACCATGGAATTCCCATTCACCAAACAAATATTATATTCATCAAGTGAACTTCTCATTCACACTGACAAATTTTATAAAGAAACACTACTCGCGTGATATCCCTGACATGTGCATAATCATGACGTGGCAATTCAATAGGTTAATTAACACGCATCGCAAAGATTGTACACTTTACCTACAATATGTAATCAACTTGTATGAAGCAGATCACGACAAAACCTTTCGGAAGTTTCATATCAGCAATTCACTCTCCCGATGTGCATACTATCAATCCCAACCTCACTACTGGTTTGACACACACCGTTAGACCTGGAGACGGCAAACCGCCCAAAGATGTGACTGTTATAATAGTCCACACCTCCACCCATATACTGTTGGTGATATGCCCTAGAGGCAATCATAGAGATGATTATATCATGTCTATGTTTATGAGTTATTGAATAAGTGTTATTTTGTTCCTTGAATGAATCATTAGTTATGAAGATTAACGAGTATGTGACTCGTTGGTGAAGCTCTTTTAACTTATGATGATATCGTTCTAAATGTATCCCTGGTTGTATGTCACTGGTTGGAACACCAGATATCCTATCGACCAACACATGTATTGATTGATGTTCATGTTTCACCAGGCATGGATATAGGGATATCGACTCAATAATGTGAACACATGATAGAGAACATAGTGTTGGATTGATCCACCTAGAGGCACTGGTGAGATTCTTATGATTTTATGTGTCATCAGTTGGTCTGAAGCAATGATGATGTATAATCCTTAGACCTGATATCAGTATGGTTTCCAACATGCATAAGAGTACACTTTGGGTTGCTAAACGTTACTCCATAACTCGGTAGTTATAAAGATAGCTTTGTATGCTATGAAACATGCGAAGGAATGTGACTAGTCAGACATGAAATTTGACCTCCTATCATAACAGGAGAGATATCTCTGCGCCCCTTGATGTGGTCGGATAAAGAAAGTGCATGGCTATGCCACTGGTGGTCGAAGAGTTCGACCACATGAAGTTATCCGACACTCGATCGAGATAGTATTGAACAGCCCATGGATCACACATCTCACCAGGAGTTCAACCATATATCGTGAGGCAAAGAAAGAATACATGAACATGTCTTTCAATTTGATCAGATATGGACTAGTCATATAGAGATACGAGCTGGTCATAGGTTGGTCGAACATGATCACTAAGTGGTCAAAATCTGGTCGTAAGAAGTCACGAACTGATCGAGACCAAATATGAACTGATCATATAGAGATAGAGCTGGTCATATAGAGACACGAGATGGTCGTTAGTGATAAGGACCTGGTTGAATATCATATTGTATTAAGGTTTCTCTGATATAATTTGTGTGTATTTGGGAATCGTTATGCCCTTCTAAGTACCACAAACGACTCATGGTCGGAAAATGTTTTCAAGTCACACCCGAACTACGCATGAACCTACAGGGTCACACACTTAACTAGTTGGAACAAACTAGTACATATACGATTTGTTAAACGTGTTCAGATAAGTTCTATCACGGGAACTATATAAGGAGATGCTTGAGGCTATTGGGTATAAGAAAAAAGGAGAGGAGACATACGATAATGCACAACAAGTGAGTTCCTCCAAACCCTAGTCGCCATCTTCTTGAGAGAGCATTCTCGACTTGGTGCTAGCACACCGCGCATTTACATACCTATCCTGGATGTGTGGATACCATAGAGGCACTATTGCGGTTGCTATTGCACTCGAGGACAATCTACAACTTTGCAAGCAAAGTGATCGGTTGCTGGAGGAGACGATCCACGACGAGGATGCTGGACAATCGACTGTGAGAAGTCGATCTGTGGATATCATGGGGATATGTTCCAGATCTTAGGATGATGTGACAATTGGCAATGGCGTTAACGGTTTGTCGTTTCACGGGTTTTTGACAAAGTTGCGTAACTGCGTGCATTCTCGATGGGGCGGTTCGACCGGCCATAGCATGGCGGTCCGACTGGTCCTAAATCGGTCGGATCGACCATGTGCGACGTTCAGACCGGCCGTGACCAAAAATGGTCAGAACAGGCTGGGCCAAAAATAGAGGGTGTAGGCAAGTGAGGGGATCCCATTGCTCTTGGTTCCATAATTTTTGGAGTCTCTAGTCAAAAGTTCTATTGGTTTAAAGTTTCCAGTAGGTTTCGGATTTTCAGGGGTTGAAAATCGGCTAAGTCCTTTCGGGCGGTCCAACCGGCCTATGGTCGGCGGTCCGACCGGCAGAGCGGGCGGTCGACCGCCTTGAGGGGCTGGCTCGACCGTTGTCACTTGAACGCCGGCCTTCGTGGCGGCGTTGTTCGCTGGTTAGGTCAAAGTCATGAGTTTCAAAGGCATATGTGTTGCATGATGCATGTTTTGACTAACGTGAGTCAAGTTGTAAAGAACTTGTTCCCGGATTCGATTTGCTTGTCTATTGTTGTGCAGGTTGCTTGGTGGTCAACGACGGTCAACGGCGAGGATGATCGGACGAGGCTTGGAGAGCCGAGGTCCGTAACGATCGACGATGCCGCGTGAGGTCAATGAAATCAAGTATGGTGCATCGGATAGGATGACCGAACGGACAAGCCGGCGATCGGGTTTGACTCAAGCGCGGAGTCGGTGCAAGTGCCATGGTGGTTTTTGTGGGAGCCGGATGGGAGAGACTTGCCGACATGGAGAGAGCCGTTGATCAACCTACACGTATGAGCATGCGTGGTGTTTCACAGATGGACTCGGTCTTCGGAGAAGGACCGAGAAGGGGTATTTTGGTAATCTTACTAAATACCACCCAGATGACCTTTTGCCTACCCACGGCGCAAGACGACGCAAAGAGAAGCGGTTTAGGTCAAGAGGTGTTGAAGACGGCGCTTTAAAATACGTGCGTGTGTGACCCGTTTGTGTTGGGCCTTAACGGGAGCCCATTTAAGTTAAAACTTCTAGAAGGTCTAAGTCTCCACTATAAATAGAGGAGGGAGGTGGCTGCACCCCCTTCAACCCTTTCATTATTGTTGAAACCCTAGTTTGGCTTAGGGAGAGGATTAGTGGAGGTTAGGGTTCTAGAGAGTTTTGATTTGATTTCGTGCTCTTGGATTGAGCTTTGTCCTCCATTGATGGAGTGACTGTAAACCCAAACCCTATCAAATCAATCCAAAGAAAGTTTGATCAAAGATGTGTCTCTTTGCCTTTCTTCTCTCTATTTGGTGATTTTGAGTCTTTCTTTGATTCGCATATTTGTGATTAATTTCTTTACATGATCTAGCTTGCTGTGACATGTGGGAACACATCTAAGATCATCTTGATCATCAATCACCCACGAGCAAGTTTTTGGAACTAGTTTTCGTTTTGACTCGGTTTTAAACCATCCACCTCTCAAACTGAAAAAGGTCTGAACTTTTCCAAGGATCTTCACGATCTTCGATTGGAATAGGTTCCTGACATCTTAGAGAAGGTGTGTACCAAGTTTTATCAAGTTTGGAGTTGTAGATCAAAAGTTACATCTATTTGCAACTTCATTTTTCGGGCTGATTTCACTGTTCATCAGGCTGGAGGTCAGACCGCCCATGGACCGGTCAGACCGCCATTGAATAGAGGTCAGACCGCCCTACACTTAGGAAATTAATTTTTGGTTGTTTTTGGTTGTTTTGCTTCGGGTTTTGATTGATTCAATCCTAGTCTTCCACAGATCGGTATATCGATCTTCATAGCTTCTATAGCTATTGGAGTGAAATTTGTGTTGAATATAATCTTGGTTGAAAAGTGAGCGTGTTCTATTCACCCCCTCTAGTCGCTTTTTCGGTCCAACAGTAGTATCGTGAGCCCTGCTAGTTCAATCTTGATCTTAACCGTCACCGAACTTGGCGATGGATAAGTACTCTACCAAGCCGCATATCTTCGATGGGCACGACTATGCCTATTGGAAGAATCGCATGTAGACTTCCTTGAGAGCGAAGGACAAGCTATATGGGAGGTTGTTCGAGCCCCGCCGTTTTTCCCGGTTGTTACGCCGCTTCAATGTTCTCTCTTGGCTAACAACAATAAGGCAAAGAACCTCTTATATGGCGGGCTTGGTAGACAGGAGTATGATAGAATTTGTAATCTTGAGATCGCGACGAGATTTGGAACACTCGAAACCTACCATGAGGGTTCGTCCCAAATCAAGAAAGTACGCCGCATACCTATAAGCGTGAATACAACAAATTCGAGATGCGCCCCGAGAGAGCATCGATGACATTTTCACGCTTAACAAAGTGATTAATCGATGAAGGTCGTTGGAATTGAATATTCTCGCCTGAAATGCCACCCACCTCTTGGCTGCAATCAACACCAAGGAGTGGGAGATAAAGGCTACCGCCATTGAGGAGAACGCCAACCTCTCTCGATCCGACTTTGAGTCGCTTCTATAGCAAGCTCAAGACACATGAGATCAAGAAGATTGATCATCCCAAGAAGGAAAACATGGCCTTGGTAGCGTAATTCGCCAAGAGAGCTTCGATGGGTCTTCGAGTCTTCTTCCCGATTTTCGCTGTCGGGTTTATCTCGCAATCCATGAAGAGGAGTTTGAGAGTCTTCCCGAGGCCGAAGTTAGCCCTCATAGTCGAAAAGCCACACGGCCTATAACAATATGAGAAACAAAAAGAGAGGAGGTCCCGTGACTTGCTATGAGTGTGGTGAGCTTAATCACATCCGGGCAAACTACCCCAAGTTGAAAGGAAAGAGCAACCACAAGGAAGGAAAGCCAGCTTGGAAGAAGCCTCAATGGAACAAATTAAGATTTGATGTCGCTAAGTCGACAATGCAGCCACCGTGTTCTTACCGCTTTGGGGAACAACTTGCGATGTGGACTCGGAGCGAGGATGACAAGGAGGAGGAGATCCTCAAGACAAGAAGAAGGAAGGCCAAGGACTTCACAGCGCTTGTTTCATGGCCGACTCGACGACGCCGACGACGATGAGGTACCTCTCTCCTATGATGTCCTTTCTGATAGATACGAAACTATCTTTGAGCAACTCATGAGCCAAGATAAGGCGTTAGAGTATATCATGGCTAGGAACAAGGACTTAGAGTCTCAAGTAGATAATTTGACTTTAGAACATGCAAATACTAAGACTCTTGAATCTGATGAATGTTCTTCCTGCCATGCTTGATGAGGACATCCCTCCTTCGGATACACGCACTGCACAAGACCCTCCAGATTTGGGTGCTGAACTACACGGTCCTATGACAAGAGCTAGAGCACGTCACTTAATCGATCAGGTAAAGTCGTTTCTAGGGCTGAGTGTATTATTTGAGAACTCTATGATGCTGCCTAATGCGATGATTTACTTGTACTGTGAATCTAGGATTACGACCGCCTCAAGAAGGTCCACGATCAGCTCCAAGCAGGTCTACGACCACTACAAGAAGACCTACAACTAGTTGATTCGATTGGAGCACCCACGACCGTAAAAGCGAGCACAAGACTCGCTGGACACAATATACAACCAAAGATAGCATGGACTCCTCAAGACCACCCTAGGACCAAGCTACGCACCAGATCTTCCACTGTAAATACGCAACACAAGGTGTCACACACCGCTTTGGAAACTAATAGGACTTTGTAAACGTGACGAGGTCGGAGTCCGTGTTGTGTACGCTTCATCCCACTACCGCACAACCCTAGGTCGACCTCCTCACGCCCCTATATATATACAAGAGTCGCCATAGTTTAGGGCGGTTTTTCTTAGATTATTCTCGCCAATTGCGCTTCGCCATTATCGGTTTGAGGAATCCCACTTGTAAACTTCATCCATATCCGCAATACAATTCGTGATTGCATCTACCTTGTTCTTGTGACTTGCTTCGATTGCTTGCGTAAACAATAACCTTCGTGGTAAGGTCGATCGCGCAAGCGTGGTCGATAACGACAGCGCAAGGGTGTAGCAAATTGCGAGGTGACGATCCGCTGGTCGGAAGCCTCAAAGCGCCAACGCCCTCACGATTTAACCAAATCGAACCTATCGGAAGATCGGGCCCAGAACTCATCAAGTGGTATCGAGCAAAGGTTGCCCGTTAGGTAATTTCGCTTATCCCCTTTTGTTAGTTGTGTTCCTCACCTAGAGTCCATAAAACCGCCCTACAAAAAGTTTTAGATCGTAATTATTCCACCGTCCAAACCACTTTGTGGCTTTCGCAATTTTGTTTTCGCCGCATTGTTGAGTTCGAGTCCATCGCTTGCGCTCTTTGTTGCTGGTTTAGAGTAGCATTCATGGTCTCTAGTCAAGACTGCCGCCGCCGTGCCACCATCCATCCCGATGCACGACTCCTTTTTCGAGCGACACCCATTCGACCACCCGCCGGATTTACCATCCGGTCTGAATCGAACATCTACTCGGATCCCACCACCTCTTCGAGCAACACCCATTCTACCATCCACTCAGGAACAACCACCTGGTCGGATTCGATCCCCGGTCTGATTTCAGAGCCGCAATGTAATCCAGCCCAAGTTCGTGAGAGAGAGAGAGAGAGAGTATCTTTTAATTACCTATTTACCCTCGCTTCTCCTAAAAAGTTTGTGACCTAATCACCTCATCGATCCAGAAAAGGTAACAGAAGAATTTTGGGCTTGGGTCACGTTTGCAAAAAAAAAGAGGAAGCAAAAAGTGCAAAAGAAAAGAAAAGAAGCAAAAAGTGCAAAAGAAAAGAAAAGAAGCAAAAAAGTGCAAAAGAAAAGAAGAAGCACCGACCACCCTAGTGGTCTACGACCGCCCACTTTGCATCCTTTGGACTCCTTTGTATCGAGTCCTTGTTCGATCAGTATTGTGCTAGGGCTAGGTGCACTTTTAGACTAGCAACTGTGACGAGTACTTTTGGCTTTGGTTCAGCTTTGCTAACCTGATTTCATTATTGCTATTCCTTGCTACTAAACATTGCCTGTCCGAGCTCCACATACTTTCGACCTCGATTGATCCTCGATTCGCCTCCGCCGTGATCGCACATCCCACCTTCGCCGAATTGACCACCGCCGTAATTTGGTAAGAAACTCATAAGAGCTTGGTAAGACGCTTGAGAGTGTGTGATTCCACCTCCCACCACCTAATAGTGATAGGATAATACCTTTGTGTTGTCTTTATCTCCTACTAACCATATCGTGAAGGATTGATGCGCAAGAGTGTGTTTTGAGGAAGAGCTCATGACGCTATTGATGAACAACGCACTACCGTAATGAGGACATCGACAGAAGCTTCAAGCTACCACGATCACATTACAACGCCAATCAACGATAGTATTGCGCGCCACTACACGCTCGAAGAATGGTGAACCGACCACCAAACGTTGGTCGTGGTGGAACCTCATGGTGCAGCCCATGACCATGAGTTTGATAATGATAATGAGATGCACGCACCACGACGCCTTTGATGCACGCATAACGGAACCGACCAACTTCAACCGCCAAGGTATGAGAGGTAATAATGTTCAAGAACATAATGCACGTGTTAATGATGATCCATATGCTAAAGTTAAGTTCTCTATATCATCTTTTGCGGGTGCTTATGATGCTGAAATATATCTAGACCGGGAGATGACGGTGAGAATGTAAATTGAATGCTCACTTAGTTCCCGGCGCATAGAGTTAGCAAGCCACAAGTGAATTTAAAAACTTTGCCATCATTTGGTGGAATAGGTATGCACCGACGGATTAGCGCCATCAACGTGGGATGGTTTAAAGGTTGCTATGCGTAATGATTTGTCCCACCTTCTTTTAAACGTGATTTGCGTAATAAATTGCAGCACTTAAACCAAGGTAATAGATCCGTAGAAGAATATTATCGAGCTACAAATTAGCATGTTATGTTGTGATATTATTGAGGATGAAGAAGTCGCAATGGCACGCTTTTATGGAGGATTAAGATGTGAAATTCGTGACATGGTGGATTACAAAGAATACGATAGCGCCCCTAGATTATTCCAACTTGCATGTTTGGCGTAAAAGGAATTGCAGTGGACGACAAACAAGCCAAGGAACAACTTTGGGAGCATGTATACACCACGACCAAAGGTCGGGCAAGCCAAAACAGCCCCACCTTCACCTACACGGTCCGCTGCCCTCCACGAGTAGGGCGTTGCTCAAAGAAGACTCCACCACATCACATGCACCCGAGGTAAGTAGTTACTAGTGTGCAGCACCACCAAGAGTTCTTCGTTTTGCTTCCATCGGTCGCACCATCGGGATTGTGTGCCACTGCTTAAGGGAATGGGGCACGCCATGAGGGATCGCCTCTACCAAAGCATACCTTGCCACCAAAGACGGTGGTTATGTAAGTACTAGTGATATTGAGGACTAATATGTACTTGCACTAACATTGCGGTGGAGGAAATGAGATAGACAAGGATGCCGATGATGTAGAGGAACAAGTAGTCATTGCTGACACCGAGTATCATGTGAGCCTTGTTAAGCAACGAGTGCCGAGCGCACAAGTGGAGAGAGCGAGCAAAATCAACGGCACAACTTGTTTCGCACTGCATTTCGTGAAGGATGAGCCCGCAGAGTCATCATTGATGGAGGGAGTCGCAACAACCTTGCAAGCTCCGAGATGGTAGAGAAGCTTGGCTTGACCACACAACCACACCCACGCCCCTACTACATCCAATGGTTCAATTTGTGGTAAATTAAAGGTACACAAAGTTGTGAAAGTGCAATTTTAGGTGTAATTACAAAGATAGTTCGATTTTGATATCGTGCTCATGCAAGCATGCTCTTTGTTGCTCAAGAGACCTTGGATATATGACAATGATGTTTTGCACCGTGGTAGAGCTAATACCTACTCATTTTCACATAAGGGTAAGAAGATTAAGTTGTTGCCTTTGACACCACCGAGATTCTCAAAGATGAAGAAGAGCGCTTAAAAATGAAAGAAACACCGATAAGCATGATTCTCAAAATCAGCAAGTAGCAAAACGTGTTTTCCCACCCAAAAGGGAGAAAGTGGCGTCTAGTCCAAGTCCGAGGGAATTAAATTGAAGGGATGTGTTACGATTGCCACTAAATCAACTTGCTGAAATTTGTAATAATGAGTCGACATGCTATGCTTTGATATGCAAAATGCCTTATATTCGCTTGAGGACATAGCTAGCTCTTTGCCTCCCGTCATGCTAACCTTTTGCAGGAGTATGTGGATGTATTTCCAACCGAGGTACCCCGGATTACCACCTATTCGAGGAATTGAGCATCAAATTGATTTGATCCTCAGAGCGATTTTGCCAAACCGGCCGCATATAGGACCAATCCAGAGGAGACTAAGGAAATTCAATGACAAGTCCAAGATCTTTTGGACCGTGGGTACGTAAGAGAAAGCCTTAGTCCTTGTGCTGCTCCAGCTTTTTGGTGCCTAAGAAAGACGGTAGTTGGCGATGTGTGTTGATTGCAGAGCCATTAATAACATTACTATAAGGTATTGTCATCCTATCCCAAGGCTAGACGACATGCTAGATGAATTGAGTGGTTCTATTATTTTCACAAAGATTGACTTATGGAGTGGTTACCACCAGATTAGAATGAAATTAGAGATGAATGGAAAACCGCTTAAAACTAAGTTCGGATTATATGAGTGGTTAGTGATGCCTTCGGTCTAACTAATGCACCTAGTACTTTTATGCGCTTGATGAACGAGGTTTTACGCCCTTTTATTGGAAAATTTGTGGTGGTTTACTTTGATGATATCTTGATTTATAGCAAGTCACATGAGCAACACTTAAATCATATACGTGCGCTTTTAATGCTTTGAGAGACGACGCTTGTTTGGTAACCTCGAGAAGTGCACCTTTGCACCGATCGAGTTGCATTTCTTGGTTATGTTGTGACACCACAGTGGCATTGAGGTGGATGAGACAAAGATTGTAGCCATCCAAAGCTGGCCGACGCCTACCATCGTGTCACAAATGCGGAGCTTCCATGGCCTTGCTGGATTCTATCGGCGCTTGAAAGGGATTTCAGCACCATTGCCGCACCATTGAATGAATTGACAAAGAAAGGAGTGCCTTTCCAATGGGGACTCGCACAAGAGAAGGCATTCAACTTGTTGAAAGAGAAGCTCACCCAAGCACCCCTACTCCAACTCCCGATTTTGGTAAGACTTTGAAATTGAATGTGATGCCAGTGGGATTAGGATAGGTGGTGTATTGATTCAAGAAGGTAAACCATTGCATATTTCAAATAAAAACTAAATGGGTCTAGTTTGAATTATTCCACCTATGATAAGGAATTGTATGCTTTAGTTCGAGTGCTTCAAACTTGGCAGCATTATCTATGGCCCAAAGAATTTGTTATACATTCGGATCATGAATCGCTAAAACATATTAGAAGTCAAGCTAAACTGAATAAACGACATGCTAACTGGGTAGAATTTATTGAGTCATTCCCATATGTTATAAAGCATAAGAAATGTAAGGATAATGTGATTGCTGATGCGCTCTCTAGACGTTATACCATGTTATCTCAACTTGACCATAAGATTTTTGGTTTGGAGGCTATTAAGAGTTTATATGTCACTGATTTGGACTTTAAGGAAGTGCTTGAACATTGTAAAGGAGGGAAGACATGGAATAACTATGTGCTGAATGATGGTTTGGTCTATCGTGCTAACAAGCTATGCCCAAATAGCTCTGTTCATCTTTTGTTATTACAGAGGCACATGGAGGAGGTTTGATGGCGATTTTGGAGCAAAGAAGACAAGAAGATGCTGGCCACCCACTTCTTTTGGCCAAAGATGAGGCGTGATGTCGAGCGCTACGTAGCTCGCTGCACTACATGCAACAAAGCTAAGTCCCGTCTCCTTCCACATGGACTTTATATGCCTCTTCCTATTCCTAGCGCCCCTTGGGAGGATATTTCTATGGATTTTGTTTTAGGATTGCCTAGGACAAAGAGGGGGAGAGATAGTATATTTGTAGTAGTGGATCGATTTTCTAAAATGGCACATTTTATATCTTGTCACAAGAGCGATGATGCTACAAACATAGCTGATTTGTTTTTCAGGAAATCATTCGCTACATGGAGTGCCCAATACTATTGTCTCTGATCATGATGCTAAGTTTTGAGCCACTTTGGAGATCACTTTGGAATAAATTGGGACAAAGTCGCTGTTTCACTACATGCCATCCCCAAACCGATGGACAAACGGAGGTTGTCAACCGCACGTTATCCACCATGTTGCGGGTGTTTTAAATAAGAACTTGAAGATGTGGAAAGAGTGTTTACCGATATTGAGTTTGCTTACAATAGGTCAAGACACTCCACCACCAAGGTAAGTCCATTTCGTGTAGTGTATGGTTTTAACCCCGTGTTCTATTGATTTACTACCTTACCGACTCAAAAAATTAATCTAGATGCTAAGAAGCGTGCTGCATTTATTCTCAAGTTGCATGAAACCACTAAAGAGAATATAGAGCATATGACTGAAAGGTATAAGGTTGCTGGAAGTAAAGGTAGGAAAGTTGTCAAATTTGAACCAGGTGATTTAGTTTGGGTTCATTTGAGAAAGGATAGGTTTCCGGAATTAAGAAAATCAAAGTTGATGCCTAGAGCTGAAGGACCGTTTAAGATAATTAAGAAGATAAATGATAATGCATATCAATTAGAATTACCTGCAGATTTTGGGGTTAGCCCCACATTTAACATTTCAGATTTGAAACCATACGTGGGAGAAGAAGATGAGCTTGAGTCGAGGACGACTCCAATTCAAGAGGGGGAGTATGATGAGGACATCCCTCCTTCGGATACACGCACTACACAAGACCCTCCAGATCTGGGTGCTGAACTACACGGTCCTATGACAAGAGCTAGAGCACGTCACTTAATCGATCAGGTAAAGTCGTTTCTAGGGCTGAGTGTATTATTTGAGAACTCTATGATGTCGCTTAATGGAGATGATTTACTTGTACTGTGAATCTAGGATTACGACTGGGCTCAAGAAGGTCCACGACTGGGCTCAAGCAGGTCTACGACCACTACAAGAAGACCCACGACTAGTTGATTCGATTGGAGCAATCTACGACCGTAAAAGCGAGCACAAGACTGACTGGACACAATATACGACCAAAGATAGCATGGACTCCTCAAGACCACCCTAGGACCACCCCACGACTGATCTTCCACTGTAATACGCAACACAAGGTGTCACACACCGCTTTGGAAACTAATAGGACTTTGTAAACGTGACGAGGTAGGAGTCCGTGTTGTGTACGCTTCATCCCACTACCGACAACCCTAGGTCGACCTCCTCACGCTCCCTATATATATACAAGAGTCGCCATAGTGTAGGGCGGGTTTTTCTTAGATTATTCTCGCCAATTGCGCTCACGATTATCGATTTGAGGAACCCCACTTGTAAACTTCATCCATATCCGCAATACAATTCAGATTGCATCTACCTTGTTCTTGTGAGTTGCTTCGATTGCTTGTGAACAATAACCTTCGTGGTAAGGTCGATCGCGGCAAGCGTGGTCGATAACGACAGCGCATGGTGTAGCGAATTGCAGGTGACGATCCGCTGGTCGGAAGCCTCAAAGCTTCAACGCCTCACGATTTAACCAAATTGAACCTATCGAAGATTGGGCCAGAACTCATCAATGCTCTACACTTAATTTGCTAAACCGCACCGCTTCATGATATTGCTTTGCAACAACTTGAAAAAGCTAGGATCGAGCTAGTTGAGGTTAAATCTGCTCCTTGTGAAAATGCTTAGATTCTAGCAAGTTGGTTGCTTCGTGTCATTGATTCTAGCCTTTGCTCTTTTGCATTGAACGTGAACGAAGTTAAAGATATCTTAGAAGCGCTTAGAGCTAAATATGCCAAGCTTAAGGACAAGATGAGTCTTCTACATGTGCTTCATGTCCCGCTTTAAACTTGAAATTGCTTTATATAAAGAAAAGTATGCTATAGCTATTAAAGGCAAAACTTGTGAGTCATGTGTTAATCTTGAAAAAGAAAATGCTTATCTTAAGGATACCTTAGAAAATTTTTCTAAAGGTAAGAAACAATTAAACATGATTCGACAAATCTAAGACTCCTTATAAGAAGCAAGGATTAGGATACAACTCGCCCAAGATAATTCTAAGCCCAAAGTAACTCAAGTCTTGGAAAATGGGTTAGTTGAATTTAAAACCCAACCTCGCAAAAACTATTTTTAAATCTGCTGGTTTTGCCCAAACCTCTGTTAAGTCAAAGGGTGCTTCTCCCAAAGGGTATCAAGTACCATTGCACCTATTGCAAGAAGAATGAGCATTTGGTTGAGTTCTCACATGAGTTTGAAAACCGATAAGAAAAATTTTGCTAGAATTTCACTCAATCAACCTAGAGCTTTTACGAGACATGGTAATGTAGAAAAGAAGAAACCTCGGTTTAGGATTTGTGTCACATGCTCATCATCATGTTCCTAGACAGATAACTCTTATGTTAAAGTAACCATTGCTCATAATGTAACTTCAAACTTAATCAAGGATAGAACTTCGCTTGCATACTATCATAGACGTGTGTCTCAAAGATCGGGTTCCCAAGTCTTGTTTAACTAACCCCTAAGATTGAGACACATCGCTTTTTCGTGCCTTGATTTTCGTGGATTACCGCGAAAGAGGAAGGACACGTGGTTCGCCGACCGGCTGCTCACGCCACATGACCGAGATCAAGATGGTTCACCTCCTTCACGCGGTCGACGGGTGATGAATTCATCACCTTTGGAGACGATAGGCAAGGGCGGATTGAAGGAACGGATCGATCAGTGGTGAACGACAAGTTCATCCTCAAGGACGCCGCCTTGTGGACAAGCTAACGCTTAATTTGCTTTCGCCTCTTAACTTCTTGATGATGGCTATGAGACTAGATTTAAGAAAAAATACTTGTCGGGTGCTTGATTCAACGGGTGAGCTTGTTTTTGGGATTACTAGAGTTGCTAGGATCTTTGGAGCCGATTTTTCCAATCTCTTCCCGGTTCTCTCAAGCGCTTAATTTCATCTTCTTCTTCGAAGTTCGCTTTGGCACCGCTGCTTGGGGCACATTGGTTTTGATCACCGACGCGAGTTAGCAACCTTGAGCTCATGAGAGGTTTGCCTAAACTCAAAGCCGCCAAGGATGTCAGATGTGCGCTCGTAGGCATGGCAAGGAAGTTGCCGCCACACCCATCGCTGACTATGGTCATGACTTACTGACCGACAGCTTGCTTCATATGGATACCGCTGGTCCCGCTTAGGGTTCGGCCCATTGGTGGAAAATGGTACATTCTTGTCATAGTCGATGATTTTTCTAGATACACTTGGGTGTTCTTTCTGCTTCAAGGATGAAGCTTTTGATCATTATCATAATCTTGTTCTTCGCTTGGCTTCGAACTTCCGAGTGCCTTGAGAGCGATCCGCAAAGGACAATGGCACGAGTTCAAGAATGCATATTTTGCTTCCTTTGTGCCGAGCGGAATTGAGCATCGCCTCCTCCCTACACGCCCTCAACAAAATGGCGTTGTGGAAAGAAAGAACAGACCCTAGTCGAGATGGCTAGGACGATGCTAGATGAGTATAGCACTGAGGAGGTTTTGGGCCGAAGCTATTTCTAATGCTTGCCATATTGCAAATCGTGTCTTTTTGAGACCGTCTTTGGGCAAGACTCCTTATGAGCTTTGTTTCTGTAGAAAACCCTCTGTCTCGCACTTTCGAGTCTTTGGATCCAAGTGTTTTATTCTCAAGACAGGAAACCTATTGGTCCCATAATTTTTGGAGTCTCCAATCAAAAGTTCTATTGGTTTAAAGTTTCCAGTAGGTTTCATATTTTCAGGGGTTGAAAATCGGCTAAGTCCTTTCAGGCGGTCCGACCGGCCTATGGCTGGCGGTCCGACCGGCAAGGCCAGCGGTCAGACTGGCCCTGATATATCACATGCTTTATCTGATTCTAGTTGGGTCAATGCCACGCATGAGGAGTTAGAGAATTTTGAGAGGAATAAGGTCTGGAACCTAGTAGAACCTCCTAGTGGTCATAATATTATAGGAACCCGCTGGGTTTTCAAAAACAAACAAAATGAGGATGGTTCTGTGATTATAAACAAGGCTAGGTTGGTAGCTCAAGGGTTTAGCCAAGTTGAGGGGTTAGATTTTGATGAGACCTTTGCTCCTGTTGCTAGACTAGAAGCTATTCGCATTCTTCTTGCATTTGCTGCCTCTAAGGGCTTTAGATTATATCAGATGGATGTTAAGAGTGCCTTTCTGAATGGTTTCATAGAGGAGGAGGTTTATGTTAGGCAACCCCCAGGCTTTGAGAATCCCAAAAACCCACATCATGTCTTCAAGCTGTCCAAAGCCTTGTATGGTCTTAAATAAGCCCCTAGAGCTTGGTATGATAGGGTTAAGACCTTCTTGCTTAAGAATGATTTTGAGATGGGTAAGGTAGACAAGACCTTGTTCATTCTTAGGCGTGGCAATGACTTCTTACTTGCTCAGATTTACGTTGATGATATTATCTTTGGTGGTTCTTCTCATGCTCTTGTTTCCAGCTTTTCTGAGACTATGTCTAGGGAATTTGAGATGAGCATGATGGGAGAGCTCAATTACTTTCTAGGGCTTCAAATCAAGCAATGTAAGGAAGGGATCTTCATCCATCAGACGAAGTATACTAAGGATCTCGCCAAACGCTCGACATGGGTGATCGCAGTCGATCGCCACTCCCATGGCGATTTCGATCGCTGGATCCGATGAGGAAGGAGAAGCCGTGGATCAACGCGAGTACCGCAAAGATGATCGGCTCCCTCCCGCACTGACGCCTCGAGACCGACATCCACTTCACACCGTCTGCGAGGTTTCAGCATCTCCGAGAGCTTCCCATCGCCAAGTCATAACATATTCGTATTTACACTCTACCTCCAAGATGGCATTTGGTACTCTCGTTCTTCTTCTTTGTCCATTCGAGGGTTTTCTCGATTCTGATTTTATGGGTTTCGGCTTGATAGGAAGAGTACCTCGCACTTGTCACTTCCTAGGCACTTCTCTTGTTTCTGGTCTTCTAGGAAGCAAATCCTCTGTTGTACACCCATCACGAGGTGAATATGTAGCCGCTAGTTGTCAGAGTCGATTTTGTGGATGGTATCCATCTGTTATGACTATGGGTTAAATTTCGCTAGTGTTCCTCTTTTCTGCGATAACACTTCTGCTATTAACATTGCTAACAACCCTGTGCAACACTCTAGGACCAAGCACATAGACATTCGCTATCACTTCCATAGAGACCATGTCGAGAAGGGTGATATTGTACTGCACTTCGTGGAGTCCGAGGCTCAACTGGCTGATATCCTCACCAAACCTTTAGACCCAACTAGGTTTGCCACCTTGAGAAGCGAGTTAAGGGTAATTTATCCTTATGGGTTGGTTTGAGGGGGAGTTCGATCATTTCTGATCTTACCTTGTTCTTTTGATCTTTTATTGTTCTTTTTATGTGAGACCCTGGTTTATCCGGCTTGTAATGCTTAACCATCCATTCGGTCCTAGCATCACAAAGCAGATAATCCGAGACTCGAGACATGTATACTTCCCAGAAATGCAGTATACACACCTCTTTACAAAGTTCATGCATCAATTCCATTCATTCACATAGAACCGAAGCATAAACATCAAGCCAACATATAACATAAATAGAAGATAGCAATTTACAAAAGAGAGGCCGACCGGCCAAACGACATATACACATAGAAATTGAACAGCGGAAGCAAAAGTGCCATAAGATGGCTGAAAGCAAAAGAGCCGACCAGTTTGCCCTTAACCCACAAGGCAACCGACCGGACCGCCAAGCTAGTCGCCAAACCCGAAGCACATCTCACAAAAGTGAGGCCCTTGAGCTCACCTCCTTCCCCGAACAAAAGCAACAAGCAAAAGCCGGTGAGTACTTTGAATGCACTCGCAAGACTTTCAGGTGGAGTAACAAACCTGTACATATACTACATGCAAGCTCATTGAAGTGGGGGCTGTATGTTTCATTTTAGCATAAAGCAAGTTTCCATTGGCAATAATGTAATAGATTGAAAGCAATTTAACAAATCAGTTTTCAATGTTCCAAATAACCGAAAGGACAATAATACAAGCAGTAGATAGAAGACAACCACAACCTGGAAGTGACTAACCCAATAGTCACCATAACAATAGTATGAATTACCCATTCATACCAACCATGTCAAGTTTTAATTTTTGAAAACAAAGGTTGTAGTCTAACTTGGAAGACCTCCCAAGCGTGTCCATAACCTAGGACGAGGCTATTCAATAGTTTTATCCTCGCAGGTGTACCAACTTACCCACATGTCGGACCGCCTTTTGCCACATGATTAAGCACACTACCTTTGGTATGCCAAGACGGCTAAGTCCTACGAGACGCTTCCAATATTATGTATTAACTCGAGTCGCCTGTATGGATAGAAACCCATACGTTGTGTCGGGTCGTGGCCCACCTGACAACTACCCATCACGGTAAAGCCTTGGACAATCATGACGCCTCGAGGTGGAGAACCTTCCCGCAATCCCCACCACCGCACACCCAACACAAACACAAGAACACAATGCATGTTTCACGCGACACACACACAAAACTTTTCCTCCCGCGACTGAGATAACACACGCCAAAGTACTAAGTCAAGAGGGTCCCATATATCCTCATGTGGTTAGTACGCTAATAGTGCTTGGTTTAGTGTAACAAGATGTTCGGTCCTTGATGACTTGGGCACCATTCGATCACACCCAAAAACACCACACCAACATACCATTATGCCCAAGTCCAAATCTTTTCATTTTTAGTTTTTGATTTGCAAATTAACAAAGCACCAAGTGCGAACATAATGGAAAAATAATAATTTTGTGTGATCAAGACCATCGACTAAGTCGATGATCGCCCAAAGCTACCGAACTAAGCATGGCTAAGCATTTTCCAATCGAAGCTACTAAGTGATCCAAGTCCTCCATCGGACTCACCACAAAGAAATAACCTAAGCTCATAGTAGTAGAGGATAGACAAGTCCTACAGAGTATGCAACTATAGGACACTAGCCATAATTTGACAACAAAATAGCAATGCATACATACGAAGTTGGAAATCAATATAGTAGACTGAAAAGAAAATAATAGGATTAACATGATCAAACCGCTTGTTCGCTTGTCGTGGGTCGATGTTGTCGAGGGTCGATTAATATTGTCGATGTGCTCTTCTGATCCTAACGAGAAGGCTAAAAGCAACCAATAAGAACAAATAAAATACAAAGACTCAACAAAGAAACTTTCTCCAAAAATTCAAAATCTTACCAAGCAAGGTGCATCGATTATAAAGAATGTAGCAACAAGAATCGATTGATTTGGATTCTTAATGCTAAAACTACGATCGAAAGAAACGCCTTACGACTGTAATGGTCGAGGTAACCCACGAATCGACAGAGTCGTGGAAGGATTTACGACCGATAGTGGTCGAGAAGGTCGACGATCGGGTACTAGTCGAGATGCACTCACCGACTAGGTGCATGTCGAGAAGTACTTATGACCCTGACATAGTCGTAGTAAGACTTACGACGCAGGTACAGCCACGACATAACTTTCGACCGGGTAATGGTCGAAGAAGGACTTATGAACACGCCATAGTCGTAGTAAGACTTATTTACTATGGGGGTGATTGTAGGAGAACTTACAATCACTCAGAGGCCTCCTTACAAACATAAGGTCCGGGACTACGCGACGCCATATTTACTCACCCTATTATCGCATCCGGTCGAAACGCACTGCTACGCTGGATCGGTCGAAATCCCGACCACGAGGCGCCAACCAAGGACGGGTTGAGCGCCTAAAGGTTTAACGCTTTGCCCTCGCGCCAAGATCGGTCGAAGTATGGTCGCAATAGCTGGTACGACCACGAGTGCGCCAAACAGTATGGCTCGGGAGAACTCCCGAACGGCCAATACCAAAGGGCAATGAGAACACACCTAAGCTCCTAGGGCAACGCGAAGTACTGAAATGAAGAACCACCGTGAGTCCCACGGAGTGGCTCCCGCGACGAGTGACTGACCGGACGCTGTGAGGTCCTCACTAGCCACAACGACCGAGTAAAGAGAGAACCACACCGAGTGAGGGTCAAGTCAGAGAGTGAAGGGGAAGCAGAGGGGCCAAGACTTGAAAAAGAAAAACCCCACCGCACCGCCCACCTAAGCTCCACACCCAACAATAGCGGTCGAGGAGATTGCGAGGAACTGCAACTCAAGCAAGGTGGCTAATGCTAGCCGGAGTTGCAAAGTGCTAAAGGAAGCTAAGGGTGAAGCACAAAGGAGTTTAAATAGGGCGATGGCAGAGAGCAACGGCCGAATTTTTCCAGTAGGGTCAACACTGCCATAAGAGCACTTGAGAGCGACAGGAGCAGGTAGGTCATGGCCTACTGAGGTAGGAGTGCGACAGACATTTAATGCGCGCAGAGCTAGCCGCTTAAAGGTGGACATAGAGTGGATCGCACGCCATCAAGCTTCCTCCGCGCACGCCATGGCAGAGCTCACGCGCGACGGGGAGGAAGGAGACGACTCGCTGGTCGCCGGATTGAAATCGAACGGCCGGGCCGGATCGAGCGCATCGAAACGATCCCATCGCCGACCGTCGAGGACCGCTCGACGCCGATCCAACGATCGAGTCGACGGGCGGTTCACAACGACTCCATTCGCTCGGCCGGTCGAAGGTCGCGGCGATACCGATCCAACGGCCACGCACCCCAGCGCCCGAACGACCGAGTGGGTACAGTTAGTGGGTTGGACCGAGTTCAGTGGCTCGAGCCCGAGTCCGACTCGACCCTACTTTAACAAAGACAAACCAGCTTAGGGTTTGGATTTGAATAATCGATCTTTGAGGAATTATTTAAGGTAGCAAGCCACCCAAAAATTATGAAATTTTAACTCGAGTTTGTCGACGACGGAGGAACCTCATATGAAATTTCCAGAGATTCTAATGCACTGATTTTTCCTCCAGAGATTTTTGTAAGAGGGGAAGCTAGGGTTTGACCAAGCTTTGACTCGCCCCAAGAATCATCAAATAATTTCTAAAAGTCATGAGATAATCTGAGGTGCTGCTAAGTCTCCCTAGAACTCGTGGAGAAATATCTCCAAGGGTTTGGCACAAGGTCTATGACAAGGAGGTTTTGATTAGCGCCGAATGAGGATTTGAATTTGACCTTCCACAATTCTTTTAAAAGAATTACAAATGACCAGTGGGTTTCAAGATGCAAGAAAAGTTTTAATTCCTCCCGATTTTCTTACACTTGAAACTCAATTCCTGATTTGGGATGTTACAAAACCTCCCCCTTACAAAAATCTCGCCCGAGATTTGGTTCACTCAAAGAAAGATGGATAGTCCTGCAGGAGACGATCTTCCCTTTCCCAAGTAGCCTCATCCTCGTAATGGTTCGACCATCGAACTTTAAGGAACTTGATGGCTCTATTCCTTGTTCTTCGCTCCTACCATCGAGTATGCGAACAGTGGTGCTCGCGATAGGTCAAATCTTCTTGACATCGAGAGTTTCCAACGGGCTTCTCGCTTGGAACACTGAGGCACTTCTTTAATTGGGACACATGGAAAATATCATGTACCCTCGAGTGCAACTGGCAATTCCAACTTATAGGCAACAGCTCCTTTCTTCTTGATAACACGGTAAGGACCGACATATCGAGGAGCTAACTTGCCCTTGACGACAAACGCTGATGACCCTTCAAAGGAGAGACTTTGAGATAAACAAAGTCATTAGGCTTAAAGCTCAACTCGCGACGCCATCGATCCGCATAGCTCTTTTGCCTCGGATTGAGCTATGCGTAAACGATCACGAATAAGTCGGATTTGACTCTCGCCTCATTGATCGAGTCCGACCAAAGAAAGATATTTCGCCTGCCTCCGACCAATTCAACGGGGTTCGCGACTTTCTCCCGTATAAGGCCTCGAAAGGTGCCATGCCGAGACCGGCCCGAAAGTCGTTGTTGTAGGAAATCTCGCTAATGGCAAGCATTTTTCCCAACGCTCCCATAAGAAAGAACACAAGCACGGCATGTCTTCCAACACTTGGTTGACCCTCTGGCCCGACCATCGGTTTGAGGGTGATATGTCTGTGCTAAAGGTAAGACGGTGCCCATAGCCTCTGCAGACTATGCCAAAATCGAGAAGTGAACAGGAACCACGATCGAAATGATCGCCTTCGGATCCCATGCAAACTCACACTCGCGATATAGAGCTCACTAGGAGCCCGACGCGGTCTGCGCTTGACAGAATGAAATGAGCCACTTTAGTCAAGCGATCGATGACGCACCCAAATGGCATCATTTCTTAGGCGACTGGTAGACCGTGATAAAATCCATCCCGATCGAATCCCACTTCCATTCCGAATAGGCAATGGTCAAGCAGCCCCGCCGACGCCGATGCTCGCCTTGACACGACGACATACGCCACACTCGGCAACGAACTTCGCAATTTCCCTCTTCATTCGGGTCCACCAAAATCTCTAACGGAGATCTTGATACATCTTTGTGGCCCCGGGATGAATAGACAAAGGCGAATCATGGGCTTCACGGAGAATCGAATTCGCAATTCCATGTCCTTTGGAACCAAGGCGCTGTTCGAACCTTACAACACCATGCTCATCCTCCGAGAAGCACTTGGCTGTTCCGTTCTTGACATTTTCCTTGATGCGGTTCGCTCCAACATCCGATTGCTGAGCGACCTTAATCCGATCCACCAAGGTTGGTTGCACAACCAAGGCAATGAGGAACCATGCTCAACCAAACCTGTTGAGACGCTGGAATTCCGCCGAAGGGTGGGTTGACGCTCGAGCAACAAGGCATTGCAATGCGCTTATGATCGAGCGCATCAAGAACGACATTAGCCTTGCCCGGATGGTAGTGAATACCCATGTCATAATCCTTGACTCAACTCCAACCATCTCTTTGCCCGAGGTTCAGATCCGTTGGGTGAACAAATACCTTAGGCTTTTGTGATCCGAATACACTTCACAACGACACCGATTAGGTAATGTCGCCAAATCTTAAGTGCATGAATCACGGCACCAATTCCAAGTCATGGGTAGGATAGTTGAGTTCATGAGGTCTCAATTGCCTTGATGCATAGGCTACTACCTTGCCCTCTTGCATAAGGACACAACCGAGCCCTCGAGAAGCATCGCAAAGATATCGAAGCTCCTGAATATCGGAAGAACGAGGACGGAGCGTGGTCAAACGCTTCTTAAGTACTTGGAAACTTTCCTCACAAGCATCGGACCACAAGAACTTCTTGTCCTTCTTAAGCAACTCCGTCATCGGCCGCGACCTTGGAGAAGTTCTCGATAAAACGGCGATAATATCCCGCTAAACCAAGAAAACTTCGCACTTTGCCATCAAGTAGGTCGAACCACGAAAGAACGTCACGACCTTGCTAGGGTCAACGGCTATGCCTCCCGCTGAAAGAATATGACCCAAGAAGGCCACTTCCTTCAACCGTAACGCGCACTTGTCGAACTTTGCATACAACCGATGCTCACGGCTTGCCTAACACAAGCCTCGGATGCTCATCGTGTTGCTCATCATCCTTGGAATAGATGAGAATATCATCGATGAAGACCACGACAAACTTATCCAAATACTCCATGAATACCGAATTCATGAGGTTCATGAACAAGGCGGAGCATTGGTTAAGCCAAATGACATGACGGTGTACTCATACAAGCCGAGCGAGTAGAAAAAGCCGCCTTTGGAATATCCTCGTCGATCCGAACTTGATGATATCCCATTCTCAAATCAATCTTGGAGAATCTTCGAGCTCAGTTAATTGATCAAAGAGATCATCGGCGCGGGCAATGGATACTTGTTCTTTACCGAATTACTTCATTAAGCTTGACGGTAATCAACGACATGCGCAAAGTATTGTCCTTCTTCTTACAGATATTGCAGACAACCCCACTGAGATGAGCTAGGCGGATGAAACCTTTTCCTTGCAGCTCATTAAGTTGCTTCTTCAACTCCACCAACTCGCTCGTGCATCCGATAATGCCTCTTTGAAATTGGGGCAAGACGGGAACCAACTCAATGACAAACTCGAGGTCTCGAATCGTGGCATCCCCGAAGAGCTTCAGGAAAAACATCCATGAATTCACGGACGGTTGGGACGTCACCAATATCTAGAGCGGGCTTCGCTTCAAGCGCGAAGAGACGCGGACCTAGCAGCTTCGGCGAAAAGCGAACCTGTTCGCCGGAAGGACTAGATAGAGAGACGCACTTCTTGGCACAATCGATGTGTCCCTTATGCTGAGACAACCAATCCATACCAAGAATTACATCTAAACTTGCTGAATGTAGAAGGATGAGATTCGCTAAGAACCTCACTCCCTCGATCTCAATTGGAACATCCCTACACTCTAATTCAGCCCTCAACTCCGAACCGGGAGAGCGAATGAGCAACGGGACCAACAATGGAGCAATAAGGAGTTCACCAATAGCAGCAAAAGACTCAGAAACAAAAGAATGAGATGCTCCTGAATCAAACAACACGGTAGCAGAACGAGAGTTGACAGAAAGCGTACCCAACACAACGTCAGGTGCCTCCTGTGCTTCCTCTGCTGAGATGAGGTTGACGCGACCACTACCTACACCTTGGGTAGCGGGGACCATCTTCAGGTTCTGAGAAGAACCACCTCCTTGCCCGCGTCCTCCATTAGGACGAGGGTCGCCTGTCTTCTTGGGGCAATTATTTGCATAATGCCCTTGTTGTTGCAGGTAATAGCGTGTGACATCCGCACCGGGCTGAGGCCTCTGGCCGACTCGCAGTGCACGTGATTGGGGCACGGCTCGCGAAGGACGGGGCGGTGCCGACGATCTCTGGGTGTCAAGGTCGAGGACGGACCCCGAGACCGATCAAGCGGGATAGCGGCCCAGATGACTTGCGGCCTCCCACTTACGCCATGGAATCCACAAGGGCTCTCCTGCGTGCTCGACGATGGCCTTGTCCACCAAGGCTCGGAAACCGAAGTCCACTACGATAGCTTGTCCCGCAGCTCCTCGCACAAACCATCCTTGAACTTCTCTTGTTTGGCCTCATCGCTGGCCACCTCTTCCGAGCATAACGAGCCAAATGGTTGAACTCGTAAAGATACTCCGTGAATCGAGACGCCTTGTCTGAGCGACAAGAACTCCTTCTTCTTCAGCCTCATCAGTGGAAGGAATGTGACTCGACGGAAGGCGCGAACGCCTCCCAAGTGACGGTGTGATCGTCAGGCTGCATGGCGAGAAAGCTCTCCCACCAAGACAAAGCTGCACCCTCCAGCTTGTGCGATGCGAACATCGCCTTCTCGTGCTCCTCGCATCGCGCGGCGCGGCTTGCGCCAACCGACGGCCAATCGTTCACGCTAAGCGGTCCTCGACCTAGAGAACGTGGGAGGCTGGGTGCGAAGAAACTCCGCGAGTCCCCACGCGGCTGATGACCACTCCCTTGCCCGGATCCTGAAGCACCGGTAAGGGCGGAAGTGTTGCGCGCGATGACGTCCAGAAGAACCGTCCTGTCCTCTGCACGGTTGCGCTCGATCTCAAGAAGGACCTCGGCCATGGTCGGAGGAGGAGGAAGATCCTCGTCCGGACCAAATGATCGCCTTGGCCGCGAAAAGGCCCGCCATCCTGTTACAAGAAATTTTTGGTTAAAACTAAACTCAAAGGTTCAAAGCCGAAAGAAAGCGAAAAGCTAACGACTAGGGGAATGGAATATCACCCTAACCGAAAGCCAAAAACAGTATGTGTATAATCTTAAACATGCTTATAAAAAGACTCCAAAATTTGTCGCCTTAAGATTTGTCGCCCTGGTAGAAGCTTAGAAAGAGTTTGTGGATGGCTCCTAGTCCAGGATCTTCTTTACTAAGATTTACCTTTAATCAACTTCTGGTCGAAGATTAGGATGAGTTTGTGGATGGGTCCTAGTCCAGGATCTTGTCACTAAGTTAGATCATTAGTCAACTTCAATATTCAATGCATATGTGAAAACTATTGACAAATGAGCTTTTGAGAAATACTGAGCAAAATGATTCAATACAGGACCTGATTGACTCTTAATGTGGTCTTTGTTAGATTTTTGATCTCACTTTGATATTTTGACATGGCCAATTTCATTTTAGGATCCCTTTTGATGAACTTGCTGAATTTGAAGCTTTGCTTAAATTGATCAAATCTATTGCTTTACTTTTGAGCTTTTGTGCTTAGCTTTGCTATACATGTCTTACCATGATCTTGCTAGCGCTGTCAGGCTTGATATGTTATTTATGCAATATTAGAAATGTGGCTAATGTTTTGGGTAATCTCCAAAGCTTTTGTAATCAAAATTGAAAAATACAAAAATGAAGCCACTCCATTGCACTTCATGCATACTTCTTATTTTTGCTTCTTTCTTCATTCTGCAATTGTTATCTCGGGATGAGAGGAAGGCGTGATTCCTTGATGACTCCATTGTCAAAGGGGGAGAAGATATGTCAATGTTGGGGAGAAGATTATACAAAGGGGAGAAAGTTGGAGAATTTAAAATTTTCTGAAATCCGAGGATCATAGTGAGGGGGAGTTCTTGAATTGCATTCTTATTGTCTTATTGAATCTTCTGAACTTGAATTGCATTTATTACACCTCACAATGATCAAAGGTCAATTGAACAATTGTTCTTTCATATGGACCTTAAGTGAGATTTTTGATTTTTTTCTGCAAATCAAAGTTTTTATGCTTTCTTTTGCCTTATCTCACATGCCTATGCTATTCTGATGCCAGCTTGGTCATTTCCATTGCTTTCTCTTGCTTATGGACCAAGTTGTGCTTTTGTGCGAAAACGAAAGTATTTTACTTTTCAAACCTCCAAATTACATTTTCTGAATTATTGCCAATGTGTTCATCAAGGGGGAGATTGTGGATATCATGAGGATATGCTCCAAATCTTAGGATGATGTGACAATTGGCAATGGCGTTAACGGTTTATCGTTTCACGGTATTCGACAAAGTTGCGTAACTCGCTCGCATTTCGACAGGCGGTCCGACCGCCATAGCATGGCGGTTCGACCGTCCTAATCGGCCGGACCGCCATGTGCGGTAGTCGACCGCCGTGACAAAAATGGTCGAACAGTGGGCCAAAAATAGAGGTGTAGGCAAGAGGGGATCCCATTGCTCTTGGTCCCATAATTTTTGGAGTCTCCAGTCAAAAGTTCTATTGGTTTAAAGTTTCCAGTAGGTTTCAGATTTTCAGGGGTTGAAAATCGGCTAAGTCCTTTCGGGCGGTCCGACCGCCTATGGTCGGCATCCGACCGCAGGCAAGGGCGTCGACCGCCTCGAGGGGCTGGTCGACCGATTGTCACTTGAACGCCACCGTGGCGGCGTTGTTCGTTAGTTAGGTCAAAGTCATGAGTTTCGATGCATATGTGTTGCATGATGCATGTTTTGACTAACGTGGGTCAAGTTGTGAAGAACTTGTTCCCGGATTCGATTTGCTTGTCTATTGTTGTGCAGGTTGCTTGGTGGTCAACGACGGTCAACGGCGAGGATGATCGGACGAGGCTTGGAGAGCCGAGGTCCGTAACGATCGACGATGCCGGTGAGGTCAATGAAATCAAGAATGGTGCGAATGGATAAGGATGACCGAACGATTGGCCGGCGATCGGTTTGATCAAGCGCGCGGGAGTCGGTGCAAGTATCATGGTGGTTTCGTGGGAGCCGGATGGGAGAGACTTGCCGACATGGAGAGCCGCTGATCAACCTACACGTGGCGAGCATGCGAAGTTAGCAGATGGACTCGGTCTTCGGAGAAGGACCGAGAAGGGGTATTTTGGTAATCTTACCAAATACCACCCAGATGACCTTTTGCCTACCCACGGCGCAAGACGACCCAAAGAGAAGCGGTTTAGGTCAAGAGGTGTTGAAGACGGCGCTTTAAAATACGTGCGTGTGTGACCCGTTTGTTTTGGGCCTTAACGGGAGCCCATTTAAGTTAAAACTTCTAGAAGGTCTAAGTCTCCACTATAAATAGAGGAGGGAGGTGGCTGCACCCCCTTCAAGCCTTTCATTATTGTTGAAACCCTAGTTTGGCTTAGGGAGAGGATTAGTGGAGGTTAGGGTTCTAGAGAGTTTTGATTTGATTTCGTGCTCTTGGATTGAGCTTTATCCTCAATTGATGGAGTGGCTGTAAACCCAAACCCTATCAAATCAATCCAAAGAAAGTTTGATCAAAGATATGTCTCTTTGCCTTTCTTCTCTCTATTTGGTGATTTTGAGTCTTTCTTTGATTCGGATGTTTGTGATTGATTTATTTACATGATCTAGCTTGTTGTGACATGTGGGAACACATCTAAGATCATCTTGATCATCAATCACCCACGAGCAAGTTTTTGGATCTAGTTTTCGTTTTAACTCGGTTTTAAACAATCCACCTCTCAAACTGAAAAAGGTCTGAACTTTTCCAAGGATCTTCACGATCTTCGATTGGAATAGGTTCCTAACATCTTAGAGAAGGTGTGTACCAAGTTTTATCAAGTTTGGAGTTGTAGATCAAAAGTTACATCTATTTGCAACTTCATTTTTCGGGCTGATTTCACTGTTCATCAGCCGAGGTCGATCGCTTTAAATGAGGTCAGACCGCCCATGGACCGGTCAGACCGCCATTGAATAGAGGTCAGACCGCCCTACACTTAGGAAATTAAGTTTCGGTTGTTTTTGGTTGTTTTGCTTCGGGGTTTTGATTGGATTCAATCCTAGTCTTCCATTTGCATGGTATATCGATCTTCATAGCTTCTATAGCTATTGGAGTGAAATTTGTGTTGAATCTAATCTTGGTTGAAAAAGTGAGTGTGCTCCTATTCACCCCCCCCCCCTCTAGTCGCCTTTTCGGTCCAACACGATCAACTACGAGGACGATCGACTCCACTGGATGACCGACCACGTTGGAAGATCGACTCTGACCACTACTTCGACGTGGTCCTCGTTGGACCAAGATGCTCCAACTCTTCTTCCGCTACATTGCATGTCTAGTGGTAACGATATGTGATATCTTGCTTGCATAGCATCATGGTTTACGTGCTAGAATTTTTGAATAGTCAGCTAGCGTAGCTTACTCGTATCCCTTCATATACTATATGAGTATTCAATGTCAAAACTTTATAACTTGCAAAACTAGGCATGTGGTTGTATCATAAGGCCCAGTTCAATGGCACAGAAGATTAAGTTCTTGACCAGTTACTCAGGCGAGTTTACCACAAACCCACAACGAGCTAACCCGCACCGCCACTTCACGATCGCTCGCCTAAGCGGAAATCATTTTGTTCAATGGTGGTAGATGACACTCTCGGAGAGGCAAGGGACACACCTGTAACATTCCAAAGTTCTGTTACCAAAATAAAATTAATAAAGTTATTATTTTATTTGATTTTGTGAAATTTAAAAGAGATCTATTGCTTTTCTTGAATTTCCTAAATTCTAAAAATTAAAAATAAAATTTATTGAGTTTTCTGCTATTTAATTGGATTTAAATTGAAAATAAACTTTTAATTAATTTCTGGAATTTTCTGGTATTTAAAAATACTTTTCCTATATTTCAGAAAATAAGTTTAATTACTGTACAAAAATAATATATAAATTTAAATTTAAATTATGTTTATTAAGTTAAAAATAAATAAAGAAATTTCTCTAAATTTTTCTAGAATTTTTGAACACTGTTTGTTATTTTCTAAAAATCCCTATTTGATTTTTGTATTATCTAGCAATTAAAAATGAATTTCTGTTCGCAAGGAAAAGATAAAGTTTTGTTGAAAATATTTTATTTAAGATAAAAATACCCTATTGAACTACTCTAAAAAGTTATAGAATTTTTAGACCTATATTACTATTTTTCAAGATTAAAAATAATTTTTAGCAATATAAAAATAATTACTGTATAATAATAAAATTATTATTTTTACTTTTATTATTTTATTTGCGTTCAGAATCTAGTGTTTAATATCTGTGATTTGTTTCGAAATTTTCGGAATGTACTTGCTATTTTTCTGGAATTAATTAATGCTTTTCGAATTTTGAAAAAAAAAGAATATTCCTCGAAATATTCCATACGCTACAAATTACCCCAAAAATTCAGCTCAAAATCCGGTCATAAAACCGTGAGCAATTCCCGCTGCATCATACTCCTTTGTGCCTATAAATTGAACCGTAGCCCTCCTCCTCATTCCCACATCCCACTCGCCAGATTTATGAAAAGCCTCCAGAGCTCCTCTCGCTAGCTCTTCTTCTCCAACTCCATGACAACTCGCGAGCCCGATCTCCCCATCCGGTGCTCCAGCGTTAAATTTTACCAGTGAGTTCATCTCGAGATTCTCTACATTTCTATTCAAACCGAATTTTGATTTGCCTACTGTTTCACCTCAGCCACAAAAGCACCGACGGTCTTCTTCTCCAACTCCGGCGAGCTCGATCTCTTCATCCGTTAGGTAATTGCTCGAGCCCTTTACCTACATGTTCCTTTCAATATTATCTACCTTTCTATTCAAGCGAAATTTTGAATTTTGCAACAACTCACCATCGTCATGGACTGTCCGATCTAAATTGAACGCCCGATCATAATGGCGCATCCGACCAGTCGATCATTTTGGCGCTCCGATCGGCCGATCAAGAAGGCCCGTCCGATTAAATCGAACGCCAAGCACCATCCGCCTGTTCCTTTATTGTCGCATTTGGTAGGCGGCCCGCTCGCGTGTCGTCTCCTCTCTTTTTCTTCCGCGCGGATCGCGCTTCGCCTTCCATTACCGCCGAATGAAGCTTCATCAATTTTCCGCTTTCCGAATTCTTCTCGCATTATTGCACATTCAAACCGCGGTTTCCGCGCAATCATTCCCGACCATTCCTCGCCTCAATAAATGCCCAAATCAACGGAACGCGCCATGTCCGCCATGACACCGCTCCTTGATCTCCGCTTCCGACCTCCTCTACCTATAAAAGGTAACCCCGGTGCGGATTCGCTCCACCCAACGCCCAACTCTCCTTTCACCCAAGTCCTCTATCGCTGGCATTTGGAATTTCTCCGCGATCCTCAAGCACGGTTCTTCCGATTCCATCGCCAACGACCGCCGCCCACCGCCTGATCGCATCATCAAGATCGCAACTGTAATGACCAAAATTTCAAGTTTGGTTAAAGTTTAAAATTTATTTGGAATTGTGAAATTTCCAAATTTTCCTTAAACTGCTTTTAAGTTAAAATAAATTTATTATCAAATTATATTAACAACTTAAGTTGGAACTATTTTATTTAAATCCGAATAATTCTAGGGACTTGTCAATTTTTCTAGAATTTTGGGATTTATTTGCTATTTTCTAAGCCCTTTTGAATTAACCGGATTAAATAAATTAAGAAATCAATTTAAAATCCCGAAAATAGTGTCGGGCGAATCCACCACCGTATGCGGCCCAAAACTATTTGTTTTCCACCCATTTGGCCCGCCCGCACTGATCCATCTATTCCACCGTCGATTAAAATCACGACGCCACCACTGCCCGCCTTCCTCGCTCTCTCTTCGCGACCCACCGCGCCCCGTTTCTCGCTTCACGTGGGCTCGCGCCGCGTTTTCCCGCCGCTGTCTCGCGGCCGCCGCCACGATCGCCATTAGCGCGTGGCCGAGCTCGCCAACCGCGCTCCAACCGCCTCCGCCTCCCGCTCCTCGCGCACGATCCGCGCCCACCTCCGCACGACCCCCACCTCTTGCCCCCTTCTCCGCGTGCTTGCGCCACGATCCCGCAACCGCCGCCGCCACGACCTCCACGTCGCTCACGCCACTCGGACCCCTCGCCCCTATAAAGCAAGCCCGGCGCCTCTTCTCACTCATTCCGCCACCACTCTCTCCCCTCTCCGTGGTGCTCGCGGATTTGAAGCTTCTTCGCCGACCACCGAGTTTGGAGTTCCATTTGCGCCGCCGCCAGACGCCGCGCTACTCACCGCCGCCACCAACCGTGATCGCGCGTGACACCGCTGGCCGGTCGCGCACTCGCCTTCGCCGGAGGACCCTCGAGCCGCTGCCTCGTCGCCACCCGGCTCGCGCCGCTATCTCACCGCCGGCCTCCGCCCTCGCCTCGCCGAGTGGGTGAGAGCCTCGAGTCCGCCACTTCCTCCTCTTTGCACACACGGCACCCCGGCCGCGCCAGAGCCGGCGACCTTCGTCTCGCGCGTGGCTGCTCGCCACCGTGGGTCGCCACGCGCACTCGTGGCGCCACCTCGCCGGGTCCGACGAGATCCGACGCGGCTCCCAAGTCGGCGCCACCTCCTCACCAAGCACGTGAATCGGGTCCATGTAAACCGAGCCTATGACACGTGGGGCCCATTTGGCCGAATTATTTTTAATTTTGAAAATCGGAAGGTCGACGCTTCGGTATTATGCAATAAATGATTTTCTTTAGAAATTTAAATCGAAAATTTGAATTAGGATTAAATTTGTAAAATTCATATCTTTTGCATCTTAACTCCAAATTGAGTGATTCAAATTGCTAAAATTCTAGAAAATTATTATCTAGCTAAATAAAATAAAATAATTTCATTTTGATTTGGTTTTATTTATCTTTTTGAATATAGTTGAATTTCTTTTGATTTGTTGTATTTTCACGCTTAGACTTCGACGATTAGGGATTTGGACCTCATCAAGATTTAGAATTTCAAGACTTCAACGAAGGCAAGTTACACTTTGACCATGTTGACCCTAATATTTTAAAGTTATTTATTTCAGTTTCTAAATAATTATTGCATGCATAGTTTTAATCAATTATTTTGCTTCCTGTTTTAAATGCTTAGTTATACCAATTCTTTTTGTATGGCCAATGTGAATGTTGGAAGTCATTCCCTTGTCACCCTTAGATAAAATTTATACAAAGTATATATGCTTAGCAAATGCTTAGGTCATGATTTGAGTTTTGGGAATTTAGCCAAATCAATTCAATTTGATTTAAAAAGTTTAATCCATGGTATTATCTTACCATGGAGGCGCAGTAAAGATGGTTTTAATCAAAATGAAAATGATTTGGACTTGGGCGAAACGGAGGAATGGTGGGTGCAAGTTTATGCATGGGTTTAACTGGTTAGGATTAAAGCCCATGGTTTGAATTGAAAGTCGCCAAGTCGCTTGAGGACCGGCCTTTGAGCGCATTTTGCTACGCCTATTCGTACTACCACTTGGTCTCGTGTGGGCGTAACTCGGCTTAATAATTTGGGATATTCCATAGATATTCGTGCCATGTGTATGAGTGGGTGTCGATTAGGCAGCCCCACTGGCGCAAGAGGGGCTCCTGAGGATGGTTAGTCCAAAGGAGGCGAAACCTTAGCTGCATGAGTACTTTGGGGTAGAACATTGTAATGACCTTGTGATAGTTGCTTAGTCGCACGCCTTGAAGCGTGTAATGGCCGACATGTTAAGCAAACTGTCTCGTGGGTAAAGTTGTACCAACTCTGCAGAGTAAAAATCTATTCGAATAGCTGGCGTCATGCTGTTATGGACATGCTAGCAAAGCCACTCCGAAGTTAGACTTATTTTTGGTTTTAAAAATGTTTTAAGCATTGTTTCAGAAAATTTATCCTTGTGGAAAAATTGGGCGGTTAGCCATAGGAGGGTATCCTTCACCACCAAATATGGAGGTTATCCACATTGAAACTTTGTCATTTCTAAATTTGATTTTAGGTAAGATATAAAATGGCCTTGAAATTAATATTATTTAAAATCAAAATGCCATTTTATGCAAATAACCCGCCATTATCCCTTGACTACTTTATGCATGCATTACCATTCAATATTGGGTGTGACTTATGAGCTACTGTTGTAGTGCTCATTCTGTTGAATATCTTTATTCAGAGAAGACTTCTACCAGACGGTGAGGACACCGACGTTTAGGGTCAGCGCCTGCACGATTGCCCGTGGCGGAATTGTTCGCCTACTACTATCGCTTTACTTCCGCTGTGCTATTTACTTAATTATTATTTGGCCATTGGGCCCGTTTGTATCCAACTTTGAATTATTCTATTAATGAAATGCGTGATATGTTTGTGATACCATTTTGTAAGCGTGGTACGCTGGAAATCTCGGACTAGTGTATGAACACGAGGATTCGGATCCTTCGCCCCGGGTCCGACTACGCCTTCATTGCGATCCTCAGCGCACCATCGCTTCCCTGTGAGACCACTGAACGCCGCCGCCAACCACTCCGCTGAGCTCTGCGCCGTAAGGTACCCGTAGGGTTCAAGATCTCCTCCTCTTCGCTTTGGCACACCTTCGCATAGCTCGCCGTTGCGCATAACACCAGCAAGCCGTAGTTGAGCACCGTCGTTGCTGCATTAGATGATCGTAGCTTTCTTCGATTAAATAGTCGTAGTTTCTACCGACTAGGTAGTCGTAACCTTTCCTTCGACCAGTGCTGTTGAAACCCTTCTTTCGACCAGTGCTGTTGGAACCTTCCTTCGACTAGGTAGTCGTAGTTTCCTTCGACCTGGTAATCGTAGCTTCTGCCGACTAGGAAGTCGTAGCCTTTCTTTCGACCAATGTTGTCAAAATCACTTTCGACCACCAATGAAACCTTTCTTTGACTAGTGCGCATTGAAATCTCTTTCACCAAGAGAAACCTTTCTTTTGACCAGTAGAAACCTTTATCTCAACCAGTGTTGTCATAACTCCTTTCGACCACGCAAAATGAACAGTACTTGGAGATGAACAGTGTTCGAAGTGAACAGTTCTCGGAAGAAGAACAATACTGAGATTCTATCTTTTCTTGTGATATCCAAACTTCTGGATGTTCGTTCTTCTTCATACGAACTCCGATTCCATCGATTCAAATTCCTATATTCATATAAATTGGATATCTTCCTTATAGTATTTATTTTATAATTTTTGGATTTTATTTGGATTTCATTTGAATGCTATTTGAATTTGGATCATTTACGCGTATAGATTTCGACGACTTCGGACAACCGGATTTCGACGTCGTTTGAGAACAACATATAACCAAGCAAGGCAAGTTATACCTTTGATCATATTTGATCCTATTATTTCAAATTATTTAAATTATGTTTTAAATTATTATTGCATGCTTATTTTTATTCAATGTAATTTAAATACCTGTTTTAAATTTATAGTTATGCCTAAATTCTTTGTATGGCCAATGTTGATATTTGAATCAAATATATTGTTACCCTAGATAAAAACCTAGTTGATACAATAGTATGAACTGGGGTCATTTGAAAATATTATGCAAAGATATGCTTAGACCAAAAATATTTAGTTTGGGACATTTTAACCAAATGATTAACAATTGTTTAAAAGTCTATGGCATTGGTTTGTCATGGAAGATTTTGCAAATGACTTTGAAAAGAAAAAATGAAAAGTTGGTTTGTACTTGGGCGAAATGGATGCTTGGTGGGTGCAGGTTTATGCACGGGCTCAATCTGGGTAGGATTGAGGCCCAGGGGTTATTTTGAAAGTCGCCCAAGTCGATTAAGGACCGGTCTCGAGCCGCATCTTGCAAAGCTCCACCGCACTACCACAAGTCCGGAATGGGACAAAGCTAGGTGAATAATTTACAACGCTCCATTGTTAGTTGTGCCATTTTGGTGTGTGGGTGTCGGTTAGACAAGATTCCACTTGGTGCAAGAGGGGTTTCCGTGGTGGTTAACCCAATGGAAGTGAAACCTTAGCGGCGCAAGAGGGGGCTTCTAGCGGATGGTTAATCCAAAGGAAGTGAAACCTTAGCGGGCATGACTACTTTGGAATGACGCATTGTAAAGGTCTCGTGATAATCACTTAGTCGCACACCTACGGAAGTGTGTCAGACGGACATTAAAAGTTGATTATCTCTTGTGGGTAAAGTTGTACAACCTCTGCAGAGTGTAAACTATTCGAATAGCCGTGTCCACGGTCATGGACATGCTGAGCATAGCCACTCAAAGTTAGACTTTGATTTGTTTTAAAAATGATTTTCGCAAATGATTTGAGGATGGTTAATCCTTGTGGTAAAATTCGGCGGTTAGCCATGTGATAGGAGGGTATCCATCACCATGTTTCATATGGATGTTATCCTCGCTATAAAACTTGAGAATTTATTAAAATGAATTCTAGTTATAGAATAACTGCTTTGGAACCTAGTATAAATATTTAAAGAAAATATTGCTTTACTTAAATTCAACCAATAAGCCTTCCTTTGATATATCCATGCATGCATTAACTCACATCGGTGTAACTTGCGAGCACCAGTAGTTGTGCTCACCCTTGCTTCATGCAAATAAATTTCAGAGGAGAAGAACTTGGATCTCGACGACTAGGCCGCTATTCTCGATCGATTGCTCGTGGCGATCACCGACTCCACTACTTCTTCGTCTTCTGCTGTGTTTGTTTAATGTTGGCTTGTAAGCCTTTCTTGTAATCAACTCTGATATTTATTAATAAAGTTGTGCGATTTATGGATGTTACCATATTTGTTTACTGTGTGAACTAGCTACTGATCATGGGACTAGTTCATAAATGCACAGAGGATTCTGGGGTGTTACTCCCGGGTCCGACAACACCGGAGAAAGAGATCAACAGTGGAGATGGCGGCTGACTTTGAAAAAGAAAATGACGTTGATATCTTGATGGTCCTCAGGCGATGAGGGAGATAGCAGTGCGTAGAACGCGACAACGCGATTTCAACGGTGGCGAAGGCACGGGCGGAGATGCACTGACGGTGACAAAATCCCGCGGAGAAGACCATGGTGGCAGCGGCGGCTTCCCTGTGAAATTCGGCACAAAGAAGGTGAAACCAATAGTGGCTCTTTAGGGATTCGGGAGAGAAGGATGAGGTAAAGATTTCGATGACAGGAGGCGTGCTTAAATAGGCACCCAAGAGGGAGAGTTAGAGTAAAGGCCGGCGGCTTGGCGTGCTCGACTCGAACACTGCTGACGCTCTCCAGGATGAAGATGACGCTGATGTGGCAGGTACCACAAGGCAGAGAGAGGTGGGAAAGAAAAGTAAAAAAAGGAGGAGTGTGGGCTGCAGGAGAAAGAAGGAAAACAAACAGGCCGACTCGGCTCGGCCGGAAAGAAAAGAAAAGAATAGAAAGGAAAAGTAGGCTGGTTGGGAAATAGAAAGAAATTGGCCCAAGGAGAAAGAAAAAGGAAATGGCCCAGAATGAAAAATAAAATAGTCCCAAAGGGAGAAATCCAGAAAAAAAGAATTTTCAAATTTCAGAAATTAGATTAAAGATAATCAAGCTGAAAGAAATAGCAAATAAACACCAAACATTTCTAGAAAATTCCAAAAAATACTATGGAACTCAAGGAACCCACATAAAACAACTTTTAATATAAGTTAAGTTTAAATTAATAACATTAAATTATTTTAATTTCTGATAATTCAATTTAAGATTTTACTTAAACAAGAAAATTCAAAAGGTTATTTTTCTTTTTAAAACTTTAGAAACAAACCAAATTTTGGGATGTTACACCTACCTTCCTAATATTTTTATTTATTATTTTTTGGAGTTTATTTGTTGCTATATTTTGTATTTATTTGGGTTTTTCTTTTGTTTGCGAGTATACGTTGATACTTCTAGAGCTTTTGAGGAAGGAGGGGTTGATCAAGACCAGTACAAAGACTTGTTTTAAGGCAAGTTGTACCTTTGACCATGTTGAATCTAGTTTTTCAAAATTACTTTGATTCAAACTATTGCCTGTTATTTCAAGTATCTAATTCTTTAAATATGTTGGGTTTATCTATACACCTACTTGTTTACATCCACCTTGCTCATTGTATTACCATGATCTTTTGTCACACTAGTTTGCTTAGTTATTAGTTGGTATCATTATAGTGCCAACATGGGTTGGTTAGATACAAATAGTCTGCTTAGCCATGCAACAGGTTATTGACATCATTTTGAGTTGCATGCAAACTAAACTTGACTAAGTGAATATGGAATACTTTATGAAAAATTGTGTGTAGTATGTTGTTACTCGTTGATAGCATGTGTTGCACTTAACCAACAGGGTGGGAAAATATTTAGACCGAGGCAGGTGGATGAAATTGTGACATGGTGGAGCTGTGTGTGTTTGGAAAAATATGAATACGATAGTTGGTAGTAATTGTCAGTCTCGCCTTGGTCAATTAAGGATTTAACTTTGCATGTCATTGAACTGACCCATAACTGTAAGACCACATGCTTGGTATGGGATATGCCTAACTTAGTAAGCTACGAAGTCTTGACGTTGACTACTCAGGAAGATAGGTTAAGTTGTATACTAGGGTAGAGGTGTGATTCTATCTGTGTGGAAATTCACATTTATGAGCGGTTCGCCGTGTCCAAGTCCAGTGGTGTGCGACAGACCAACAACCTATGTAGGGGGTTTTGTGCCGTCAGTATGCACAACGGAAGGGTCATTGGTTGAGATGATGTTTCAAAAAGGTTTTATTATGATTAGTTCTAGCTACACTGCTTATATCTTGTGGGTAAAATATATAAATATCTGCATAGTATTAATCAATCTATTCGAATAGTCATGTGTGCAGTCGTAGACATGTTTGAGGATTTCACACGAGGGGTAAACGTACTGAGCTCTGGAGCAACTTGTTGTTGGTAGTGCTGAAGACACGCATGGGCATGCCCTTGGAGCCGACAGTAGCGAGCACGGGACAACACGATGTAAGCATTGGAGTAGTGTGCGCGCATGTAGAGGCGATCCACTCTACATCTGCACACCTGCACCTCAGCCTTGAGCTTGCATGCCCTTGTGTGCGGTGCCGTTCGTCTTGACATGGTCATAGATCGATGGAGGCTCTTGGCAATGGAATGTCGACATTTGCGACTGCCCCGGTGTGGAGCACCGTGGATCCCATAGGGATCCTCCCAGCAAACGCCAAGATGGACTGCACAGCGACACCACGTGTGGCAATCCAGTGTCTCCTTGGCTGTGGTACCCCTGATCCCACGGCCGCAATGGCCACGGTGGCTGGACGACGGCAGCATCAGCATCTAGATCAAGCCTCCAAGGGGGGAGGCGCTGGTGGCCGTGTGCTCTGACCAAGAGGACCGGGAAGATTGGTAGCTCCATGCCTCCAGAGGGTCATCTTGTCGCCACCTTGTTGGCCACGTTCGTCTCACCGCCACCACGTTGGTCGCGCTCTCGCGAGTAGATCTAAAAAGAGGGGAGGAGGGGAGGCGGTGCAGCTGCGTTGGCAGCCAGCGTGGGGCTGGAAGCAGGGGGCTCTCGGGATTTGGAAGCGTTGCTCCTGGGTCGCCCGAAGGAGCAACACGAGAGTCTGCTTGTTGAGGTGGGTTCCTCTACATCTCTCAAATGCACCAAATCTTGCTCTGTATTCTTGCTGTTGATTTATGGCACTTCATGCTAAGCAGCCAAGGTTGTGTGGTTTATGATTTCTCTCTCAATTTAGCTGGAAACTATAAAATAAATCGTCTGCTGGGTGGTCAAAAAGAGTTGCATTCCAAAAAAGAAGCCTTAATAATAGGGGAACAAACCAAAATCGACATTTGGACCAGAAATATTGTGAGGACCGGGTTAATCCCGTAAGACCGAGACAATCCCGATCTTAAGGAAGTAACTCTGGGCCTCAAGTAAATGAATTCCAAGTTTACTCCATCTAAGTGGGAGGCCCAACCGAAACTAGAGCCCTTGTGATCATGCACGCTGTTACTCTGCGAGCACTACATGATGATCGGTTCTCCAACGGTTCAAGCACCCACTTAAACGAGTAAAAAGAGAATTCATCAACAGTGAGGATGAGACCATGTTGGCTCCCAAGATCAGTGACCAACATGCCCCAAACTCACCTTCAACATTGATCACATCTATACAACAATCATACATTGACAGTTCAAAAATACATACATCAATAATAGTCAAGTTACAACTATTACAAGTGGCCGACCGGCCAAATTCAAATAAGAATATAATGTAGCAGTGGAAGCAAGTTAAATAAACCAAAAGTACAATATGGTGTGCCCCATAACTCGTGGCAACCGATTGGGGTTAAATAACAACACTACTTGTCAATGTCGCCTAAATCGGCACTGACGATCTCATCGGGCTTGAAATCGACCTCACCTGAAAAGCCAGCAAACACCTGGCTGAGTACAAAAGGGTACTCGTAAGTCTTACACAAAGAAAAATTAGTTATGTATATTGGGCAATCAAAGGATAGCATTAGTGGTTCTAGTTTTGCATAAAACACAACATCTTACATTCCTAGACCATCTAGTTTTCAAAAGCCAAGTTGTAAATTGATTATTCAAGAAAGTTTTCACAAGACATATGTAGTAGTATAGATCAATCAAGATCAAAGTGGTTGTCCACTTTGATAAACTAAAGTGCACGAACATCTCATTCATGCCTTAACCAATTGTAACCATGTCAACTTTTAATTTTCAACTCTAACGATGAAGCATACTTAAACCAAGTGTTGTCCATAACCGTGGACACAACTATTTGAATAGATTATCTCTACAAAGGTGTACTACTTTACCCACACGACCCGACTAGCCCGTAAGCCTCCGAAAAATAACAAGGGAATTATCAAGGATAACCAGCAAGTAGAGTAGAAGGAGACAAAGGGTTACAAAGATAAATAGAGAATATTATTATAAACCCAAAATAATTGAGTTTAGCTCATTTGAAGTTCTTATGATTTAGTTATGAATTTCTAAAGTTATTAACCTTTTCAATTGTAAAAAAATAGATTTATGGGTTATTCTCCCAAACTATATTCTCTACTACATATAAAAATTTGAGACCTATTTTGAAATTAAGTTCACTAAAAATGAAAATTTTCAGCACTGGTTTCATCCAATTTGGAGTTAAGATGAATTATTTATATATTTTTGAAGTTAATCATATTTTTTAGTGTATAAATAAATATATTCTGAATTTCCTTAATCCTTTATTACTTTTATTACCGGCAGCCACGCTAGCCGCGGTTACTGACTAGCGGGTTTGGTAACTAGTGCTTTTTTCATTTATCCATCCAATTTAAAATTTACGTACTGACGTGTGGGACCTAGTGTCAGTGACCTGGTTCACTGGACCTGGTCCACCGACCGCGTGCACGACGCAGGTGCTTAAGACTTGGGGCCCACCAGTCAGCCGCGCTATGTTTTCTACTTAACGCCACGGATTTCTGTGCATTGGCCCACATGTAAGCGATTAATTAAATCCTTAAGACAACAGTTAACGCTAATGATTACCACTTAATGCTTAATTGTCCAGCTACAGTGCGGTCTGCATCCGACAACGCTCCCACGAGATTGCTCGGCGGCTCACCGGTGCTACGCGCCACGACGGAGCCGACCAAGGGCTGGGACAGCTGCGCAGTAGCCATGCAAACCTCTTGGAAGTGGTTACACTAGCTGAGGTGGACTGTGCCGGCAGCGAGCTGGAGTGGGGCGGCGGTGTAAACACGGCAAATAGGCACAACACAAACAAGCTCCACAACGTTCAAAGAAGCAGGTGTCGAGCATCTACAGACTACTAGGAAGCTACCTGAGCACTGGAGAAAAGAGTGGACGACCGGAGCTTGCTTGGCGACGGTGAGGTCCACAGCGGGATAGCTCATAGATCACTAGAGTATGATCTAGTAGCAAAGAATCTAAGAATGGCTTACCGGAGCAAGGTGGGAGGTGAAAAGTCAGTTCTTTGGCCGAAAATGGGCAAAGCTTCAATTCGACCAAAATCTATCGTGCATTGTTGGAATTGACTTAGGGGTTTTGAATGTTATATACTAAGACGTGATATGACGTAGAAGATTGTGGCCAATACCTTCCGGAGAAGAGAAAAGCTCGAGGATGTCCATTGGAGCGCGCTCTAAGACTGCCGAGGGTGTCAGGCGAGGTCCGGGGTCTACAAAGCGAATGGGGAGCTGGCATTAGCCAAAATGGAACCAGCATTGGTACTGGAGAAGGAAGGGTGTGTCGGCGGGGAATTTACCCCAGCGTAGTGCTCAAATGAGCTTTTTCCTTCTCAGCTTCGAGAGAAGGAATGAGCTGAAGATAGGTGAAGGAGGGAGTATTTAGCTCAGGGAGATGACGGGGTGGAGGCGGCGTGAAAAGTAGAAGGCTCAGGAGTGGTCGGAAGGGGCGGTGCGGTCACGGCGTTCACTGGCGCGATCAGGGCAATGCGGCCGTGTGGTGCAGCTCTTCTGCTCGTGCTCCAGCGAAGGTAGGGTCGACCCTGACAGGTGGGGCCCAGATGGCAGCAGCACGGAGCGGCGAGCGTGCGAGTTAACGTACCGGTTGGGATATCACGCCTCTGAAAGTTAAGACGTGTGTTCGGCCCGTTCAATTTGGACCGGACGATTCCGATCAGACGGTCGATGAGTTAGTTGGTTCAGTCGAGTCGACGCGCCGAGTCGGACTCCGGTCCAGTCACTGTGCGTGTGATTCGGCCCGAGGAACAGTGTTAACTTTGACTGATTTTGAATTTTGTTTCTTCTAGTTTGATTGGACTTCAAAATATAGTAAAAAATTTGTAAAAATCTAAAATAAATCAGGGAGGTTCCTGGGGTGACCTAGTACCCATATGAAATTTTTAAAAGCACTGTTCACGAGCATAGGTTATTAATCATGGTTGAATTTTCTGTGGTTCGAATTTGGTTCCAAAAATTTGGAAAAAATTATATTAATTCATGATAATTAATATAGTATTTGAATAAATTATGTCCGTAGGATGTTCACATGTTTTTATCACTGTTTTCATTTGGGAGTTCAATTTGAAGTGTATGTTTAACCATTGTTGGAGATTTTTCAAGTGCAATACCTTATGCAAATGTTGCAAAACATGATACATGCCGATGATATGCATAATAATCCTATTTAATAAATTGAGGATGTGACAAATATACTCTTATTAAGCTAACTAATTATCAACCCGTGCAACTGCACCGGCTGCATAAGTTTTTTTTTTACTATTATATATAATGTAGAATCCTAACTTAGTACGAATGGATAGAATTTTATTTCTTAGTTGCATGGTGGCTTCCACTGCAATGCCATAATCAATCAACAAACTTTAGACATTGAAAATGTTAATATTTGAAAATTCAAAAATATTTATATTTCAAATGGCAATTCAGAGTTTGTATATACATGGACAGATAAGGCTGGTTTAAATTTCAAATTCTGAATTGTTTTTACATTTATATTATCTATAAATGTGGTTTAAAAAAATCTAGTTGTTAGATGCTGCTTGACCATGCTTTTCATACTAAATTGAAGTGTAGTTCCAGCTTCACATCTTGCTTTTTATACGTGAACTCCTCTGTTTTAAATTAGGCAACATTGGCTATATTACACCTATAATTTGTTGTATTTGCTTTAGGATATTAGTTTTTGATATCTTTACTAGAACACAGTACTTTTGTTATTTGTTGTGGGACACCGGGACTATTAAAATATATATTGTGTGAAAATTGAAAAATAACTACTCCATTTTCTCTCACACTCTACTTCAATCTCGGGATGCTTCTAGCGACGTGCAGAGGCGCCCAGTTCCCAGCGCCGTCCTCGCCGACACAAGCGGCCACGAGGTGAAGTCTGCGGCCGTCGGGAGGGGCTCGTCCGCGCGAAGAGGAGCCAACCGATAGCGCAACGCCAGTGTCGTCGATTTGCTCGAGCATGCGGCGCTCGGAGCTAAGGGGAGATCAACGGCGAACACCATGGCGGGGAGGCCACACCGCCACACGCAAACCGCCAGATCCAGCATTCCCCGACCTCGGCGCTTCTAGCTCCAGCCGATCCTATACACTGCTTTCGCCAGATCCGCCCTTCCACCGTCGTGGTCCTTCTTCTGTTCTAGCGTGGACGAGTGGTCCTTTTCCTATCCTCCGGCAAGTCCCCTTGCTTCGGTGAGTCCAGATCCAGATCGAGCTCGTTGCTAACTCCACCGCCATTAATTGTTTCGCGGCTTTCGCCCCGTCGTCGTCTCCTTCATTTCCGGCGTGTAGACCTATCGCGGATGTCGTCGCCCCTGTCCTCTTCATCCTCGACAGCATCACATAGGTATACCGCGCCGCCGACGCGCTCGGCCAAGCAACGTGACCCCCTCCTCCTGGCTTGCCTGCTGCTTCTTCCCCTTTGGCTTCTGTCCTCCTTCTGGCTCTCCGGCGCCTGCTACGATGGGGAAGAGATGACGGAGACAGAGAGAGCGGTTCGGTCAGGGCCCCTGAAGTCTTTTTTTTTTTTTTTGAAAATTTCTCCCCTTTCCGGCTGAAAATGATATTATAACAGTCTTAGTGTTCCATAACAAAGAGTTATATTTTTATTGTGTCTTTAGATAAAGATATAAAATTTGGATATCATACAGTAAATATCACAATTGTAAAATCAAGTAGCCAATTTTGTCCTTGAATTATCGGCCTCATTGGTTGAACCATAAAAAGTATTGTTGTGGTAGAAACTAAAGGGTCAGACATTGATCAGGATTCTTTTAATATTCCATTAGTCACACCCTTGCTATGTGTCCATCATTGTGCCCAACTCGACCGGAAGCTGGCCTGTGGCCAAATGGCTAGGGATGTGATTGTGTGCACAATTCACTAGAGTTAAGTTCTAGACTTATACTAGTGTCTACCGTTTTTAGGAGCATGGTGTGTATTGAGTGTTTGCGTTTGCCTTTTACTCTCCCTTAAAAAAACTTGACCAGACATACATCAACATCGATCTGGTTGATCTGGTTGCGCGTATGCGACCCGCACACGCACACGCCCGGGCAAGCGGGCATGCATACATGACCAATCGTGCGCAACTTGCACAAGATGCTCAGGGTGGCCGATTCTTATGGCTGTAGAAATGTTGATGCGCACGACACTTTGTCTGTTTCAACCGAGCTTATCAATTTCATTCCGGTATCGGTCGAAATATGTCATACCAGCACACAACAAGCTTAATCTTGTTCCGACCAATATCCGTCATTCCGGCCATTCCACCAATTTCGGTACCGAGCATAATTGAAGTGTGGGCCCGTTAAGAAAATTCGCAACCGTCAAAATTTGTCCGTTTTCTAGTAGTGATAGTAAAATATATGAAGTTATGAACTCAGGTTGTATTATTTATTTATCTGCATACAACCTTTGTATTTACAAACTCATGAGATTCAAAGTGAAATATATATATATATATATATATATATATATATATATATATATATATATATATTTTTGAAACAGTGCAACAGAATTGATTGGTATTGACACATTTCATATCAAGAGAAAAACTGGAACTGACTCGGAGTGGAATCGACAACTATTGTTGCGACCAAAAGTGGAAAGGACGACCGTGCATGCTCGCTAGTTACTTACCAGTTACCAGGATGAATCTGCATGCACGGAGGTGTGTACGAAGTATGCATGCAAGGTATCAGCGGTGTGGGGCCCACCGGGGATATCCTACGTGGCAGCCGGAGCGGATGCCGACAATCGCTTTCCCGTGCGATGCCCTCGTTGTCGCCCGAGAAGGAGACACAGAGCAATTACTTTAAATTTACATACCGCACTGCAGTATATACGCGTACACCGCTAAAATTTCCTTCCTTAAACTTGCTCTAAAACCAAGCGCTACCACGATCATAATCGGCCCTACCGCTGGACACCCTCCGCATCCTGTCCACTACAAGAAACAACCAAGAAGTGTTGTCTGACGGTCTTGAGTATGAGATCGAGATGCAAACACACGCATTTTAGACAAGAGTGTGCATGCGCAGACGTGCACTCGTACCAGTTGCCACCTCTCTTGTTAGTATTAAAACACCAAAACATCTCTAATTAACTTGCTACTATCGAAGGTTTTGCTTACCTACGTACTGTCGAGAGGCCAAAATGTAGGTATGTTAGATACACTTTTTTTTTAACCGGAATATGTCATAGGCAAACATCTTCAATGCATATGAACCTGAGTGAAATGTTTGAACTATAAGTGAATTGTCCGTCTTTTCTCATTAGCTTAAGCTCTTAGGTAAATCGATTAGAGCATGTAACTCAATATAGTATTAAAGTTAAGAAGTCTTGACGAGGATCTAATAATCTCAATTTAATCAAATTGTTTTTATATGTAATTGTTATTATAGATAGCAATATCTCCATATTATTCGTAAGGATAGCCCTTATCATTAATAAGGAAAAAATTTAGTCGAGTGGTCGTAAATCATTATACGACCACCCTACATGGTCGTAAGTACTTCTACAACTATATAGTAGTATTAAGATTTACTACTACCACCTCGTAATCATGATCCTTACTACGATCACTTTATGGTCGTAAGCTTTACTATGACCACCTATAGTGAACAAAGCCTACAGACATGTGGGACGTCTAATCGACTAGGACGCTTATACGATGTATTTAATACATAATGTAGTTAATATATGTTGTTATTCTCAGGGATAACAACACATATTAAGCCTTTGTCTCTAACAATAACCGTCACAGAACGCTCGCAAGCCATCAAATGGTGAGCACCTCTTGATAATGGACAACTGTCACCTCTTCACACGCTATATAAGGAGTAAAGTCGGTGGACAGAGGGGGACAAGAAAAAAGGAGAACAACGACAACAAAGACACGATCAATAGACAAAAGTCATTAAGCCTAGTTTTAGTTATTTCTTCCCTGTTGTAAAGTATAATTAATACAACAACACAAGAGTTGGGTTATTATTCTCTCTGGAGAAGGTCTGAACCTATATAAAATCCTGTCTTTTTTCTGTGTGGTTTAGCTCAAGAAAAGTGCTCAGTGTTCATTCGTAAGATCGATACTAAACCATCGACCGTTGGTGCCGTCTGTGAGGATCTTCTAGTTTCTCTTCAACAAATTATCTTCATTTTTTAACTCTAATGCTTTCATGAGAGTGGAATAAGGAGAATTGGTTTGATTTGGTAGACTACGCAGAACCTGACATGGATGCCTGCTATGAGTATGAGCAGAGCATCATTTCGTCCGATGGTAATGTCATTTTCAGGGGTCATTCACCAGATCCAGGAGACTATACCACGAACAAGGTTGGTGAGGGAGCTCTCTCCCCCACAACATTATGCCTAGATGAGAAACCAAACTCCTCCAAGGGTAAGGTTCCATCAGACCAGAGTCAGGATTGCGCCACGGTGAGTATAGAGCATGCCAAGGGCTCCCCCTCCAAATGTTTAAGTCCGTTTGAGGCCATCCAATCTAGCATAACAAGTCCTGGAATCCATAGTTTCAGGACTCAACCAACACCTGATAATCATCACCCTTCGGTTATCCCCACGAGGTCCATTGTCGAGCCCGCTTCACCTATAGATTCGACCACACCCCCGCAGGGTCCACCTTCAGATGGAAACAATTATAACACTGAATTACACTTCCTGGAGGGGATTGCTCCAAGTCACGAGGCGTTGTCTTTTGACAACACCTCGAGTCAGGAGGACTCAGACGCAAGTGGGGATAATAGAAACCAGGAGGCCTTTGTCCCCTCAAATCCTAATCTCTCTCCAATAGGAAGGGCTAGTGATGCCTCACATCGCACACTCACTTCGGGCTCTCGTGGTGATGGCGATAACACCTCTGGTGATGAATAAGATCTCCACCTTCATGAGTATGCCCGAAATCCTAGAAATGATCTCTCTCCACTGAGGCATGCTCTGACAGACTCGGGCATTGATGATCCTGAAACCATTCGGAGGAGAAGAATTACTACCCAGAGGTCTTTACCTGGGCACATCTAATACTAGTCAGAGGAAGCTCAAGAACTTCAATGAATCAATGACCTGATCGAAAACCCGACTCAAGAACTTGGACAAGCGCTAGGCTATGACCTCTTTGCTCATGAGATCACACGAAGACTTTGGAACATGATGGTCAGTCTTGAGCGGACTCAATGACATCATTCTGGTAGTCATACTGGGACAACTCCATCAAACGCCAGTGGTTCAGATGAATCTCCTCGTGGAGAACGACAAGACAACAGGACTGGTAGATCTCCTAACCATGACTCTAGTCGAATAAGAGTCCTTCGAACAACTGGTGATCGATAAACTCCTAGGAGAAGTGGTCATTCGCCACTTCTTCTGATAAATCTACACCAGCAAATGGAGCACGAGGAGTATTACCCTCGTAGTGCTGAGATCTATGATAGGTTAGGTCCACTTACCAATGGGTATCGTCGAGTACGATCGCCTGGTGACATCAACCCTTCTTTGCCGCGGAGAAGGTGTTATGATATTATTACCTGATGTTAGGCATTTTCACTTGATCTTCGAGCAGTTCGCTGGCCTCCAAGGTTCTCACCAGTGAACATGGAAAAGTTTGGTGGGTCAAAATATCGCATCAAGTTTCTTTAAATCTATACCAGCGTTATTCGAGCAGCAGGAGGAGGGCATGTCATGGCCAACTACCTTCCTATTGTTCTCGAAGGATCTCCTCGGTTGTGGTTGTTAAATCAGCCACAAGAGTCAATCTACTCATCACAACACCTCTATGACATACTACTAGCCAACTTCCAGGGCACTTACAACCGCCTAGGAAAGAAGGATGACCTACTTAAGATGCCACGGGATTCTCACGAGACCTTGCGCCAATTTATCAGGCATTTCAGCCAGGTTCGCAATTCAATTCCAGAAGCTTCTGACACTTCTGTCATCAAAGCATTCGAACAGGGAGTTCGCAACCGCAGGATCACAGAGGATATCGCTCTAAATCCTCCTGGTACCATCACCGAGCTCTTTGAAATGGGCAATCGCTATGCAACTGCTGCGGAAGTAGTCGAGTGTAATCGCACGATTGATCGTGACGATTAGGACACTCGAGGAGTGGGCGAAGGCAGCAAGAAGAAAAATAAAAGGCTGAAAAATCTAAAAGCAAAGCTATAGACCAAAAGCTTCAAGTCAAAAGCTCTAAGGATGTCTTAGTCGTGACTGATAAGGAGCCTCGGTGCTCCAAACCATATCTCGGTTGGGGCAAAGGTAAGCGCCCCAACGAAATAATGACAAGCCTAGGTGGTATCCTTTTCACAAAAAGGAAGGACACAATCTTAGCAATTGCTAAGTTTTCCAGCATAAACTCAAAGATTGCTACATCGACAAAGGACCACTTCCTACACTTGAAGAGGTGGGGCAGACGAGTGGTTAAAAATAGTCAGATGATGATGAGATGTTGCTTCAAGATCTAGAACACACCATCGATTACATCTACAGAGGATCTTCAGCATACGAGTGGAAACGACAGCTCAAGGCTGTCAAACGTGAGGTACATTCCATCAACCCTCTTGTTTGTAAAGGTGACTATCTGATCCCTTCTACTCAGCCTGGTAATTTTTTTATCGTGGTCGAGCCTGCCATCAACAACTATCGAGTCAATCGTGTGTTAGTTAATGGTGTGAGTTCGCTGAATATATTCTTTACAAGTGCCTTGGATGATATGCAAGTTCCCAGGACAAAGATCAAGCCTATACGATACTCATTTTATGGGATCGTACTGGGGTATTTGGCCAAACTCATTGGTTAGGTTTCTCTTCCTCTAACATTTGGTTCACCAAACAATTTCAGGACAGAGAAAATCTCTTTTGATGTGATCAAATTTGACACGTCATACAATGTCATACTCGGTCAACCAACTATGGCATGATTCTTAATGGCTGCTCATTATGGTTATCAATGTCTTAAGATGCCAGGTCCCAAAGGAGTAATCAAAGTCCACTATGATAAAATAATGGCGTTTACATGCGACTGCAAATCCCTCGAGATAGTTGGACAAATACCAACTCGAGAAGCAAGCTATGGGCAACCTTCGATTAAACAGTCGAAGCCTAAATTAGCACCAAAGCTGAACGACCAAGTCAAATAAGTTCCACTAAATACCAGGGAGCCTGCATAGGAAGACGCCCTCGTCACCTTCCTCTGAGCAAACGCAGATGTCTCCGCGTGGCAAGTATCCGATATACCCAGAGTCCACAGTAGGTGATCAAGCACAAGCTAGCTCTACGGACTGACAAGAAACCCGTAAAACAAAAATTACAGAGATTTGCACCTAATCGACGAGATTCTATCAGATCTCAATTTGATAAGCTACTTAAAGCAAGCTTCATAAGACAAGTCGACCATAAAGAGTGGTTGGCTAACCCTGTAATGGTTAAAAAGTCTAATGGTTAATGGCATATGTGTGTATACTTTAATGATCTTAATAAAGCTTGCTCGAAAGATGATTTCTACTTCCTCGTATTGATCAGTTGGTTGATTCTAAAGCTGGTTGTGAAAGATTAAGTTTACTAGATGCATATTCTCGTTATCATCAAATAAGTATGTACCTAGATGATGAAGAAAAGACCACATTTATTACACCATTTGGAATATTTTACAATGTCAAAATACCACTTGGTCTAAACAATGATTGTAACATACCAAAGTTCTATTACCAAAAAAATAAAATTAATAAAGTTATTATTTTATTTGATTTTCTAAAATTTAAAAGAGTTTTATTGCTTTTCTTGAATTTCCAAGATTTTAAAAGTCAAAAATAAGGTTTATTGAGTTTTATGGGTTTTTATTCGATTTCAAGTGAACAAGGAAATTTAATTAATTTTCTAAAATTTTTGGAATTTTAAAAGCTTTTTCCTAATTATTTTAAAGCCAAAATTAATTATCTACAAAAATTAATTACCAATTATGAGTTGAAAATATTTTATTTAAGTCCAATTTAACACAAAGAATTTTTGTTAATTTTTCCATATTTTTTTGGACTTTATTTACTATTTTCTAAAGCCTAAATAAATTATCTGAATTATTTTAATCAGTAAAGCACTTGAAAATCCGAAATAGTGGTTGGGCCAAATTCCTTCCCCGGCCCACGAACTTTGTGTTCAGCGCCGACCCACCATCGACCAACCCTTCACTCTATCTCTCTTCCGTCCGACCCCACCTGTCATCTTCGACCAGCTTTCCTCTCTCCTTCTCTCATCCGTCCGACCCCACCTGTCATCCCAGTCATCTCCTTCGTCTTCCTTCGGCCGAAACAAAGCGCCACCGATTCGGTCATTTATACCTCTTTGAACCATATGTTTCCACTCGAGATCGTGCCCAATAATTACCACGATCATCCTTCACTCTCGGCCGCTCTCAATCGACGGTTTCTCCTTCTTAACTCGCTTTACTCGTCGCCGCCACATCGACCATTATCACCCGCTCACAACCTCAACAATCTGGCTACTTCTTGCTCTATAAAAGAGGGCACTGCCTTTGCATTTCTCCCCTCACACCAGTCCTTGCACCCACGACCACGTTGTTCGTTTCTGTCCGCTGGAATCAAAGCATCCGCTGGAATCAAAGCCGAAGTGCCTCCGATGCCAGCTCTAGCGTAGCCAATTTCAGCGTTGTCCGTTAGTCTCTAGTGTCATCGTCCACACCGGTAGCTTTGCCACGTCGTATTCTACATTAGGTGTGCTTCTTCTTCGTCGGAGGACCATGGGAGCACCATCACCACCAAAACCCGTACTCCGCCACCGCCAAACCACCTCGCCGCTGACCACTCCTTTGTGCTTCGCCACCTTAAGGTACCCTATAAGGTTCGGTGTCTTCTCCTCCTCCTTTTGTGCACCTTCATGTAGCTCACTGTGGCGTGTAGCGCTGACGAGCTTGTAGCCGAGCGCCACCGCTTTCGCCCTGTGTTGTCGAAACCTTTTGCCTATGTAGTCATAGCCCCTTTGACGAGGTAGTCGTAGCACCTTTCGACTAGATAGTCATAGTTTCCGTCGACTAGGTAGTCGTAGCTCCTTTCGACTAGATAGTCGTAGTTTCCTTCGACTAGATAGTTGTAGCTTCTGTCCACTAGATAGTCGTAGTTTCTTTCGACCAGGTAGTCGTAGCTTCTGTCAAATAGATAGTCGTAGCCTTCCTTCGAATAGATAGTCGTAGCGTTTCTTCGACCAGTGTTGTCGAAACCTTCTTTCGACCTGTGCAATCGAAACCATTCTTTCGAGTAGCGTTGTCGAAATCTCTTTCAACCAAGGCAAATAAACCTTTTTGACCAAATTGTAGTCGACATCTCTTTCGACCAAAGGCAATAAACCTTCCTTCGACCAAGATTGTCGAAATGTCTTTCGACCAGTGTAGTTGAAAGCTTCCGACCACTCGAAGATGGATAGTACTCAGAGGTGAATAGTACTCAAAGATGAGCAGTACTCGGATTCTATCACTTCTTGTGATATTCAAACTTCTGGATGTTCGTTCTCCTTCATACGAACTCCAAATCTATCGATTCTTATTCCTAAATTCCTATAAATTAATTACCTACTAACAGAGCTAAAATTATTTAATTTACAATTTATTGGTATTTTCATTTCAATTTATTTGTATTTTTTTGTTATTGCTGTGTATTCGCGTATAGATTTCGATGACTCTGAAAAATTTGAGGTAGTTGAAGAAGAAGAATTTGAGCAATACAAGTTACATATTTAATCATATTTGAACTCATTATTTTAAATTATTTAAATTCTATTTTAAATTATTATCGCATGCTTATTTATACTCAAGTTAATTTAAATCACTGTTTTTATTTTATAGTTATTCCTAATTCCTTTGTACATCCAATTTTTATATTGAATCAAACATACCTTGACACCTTCGATAAAATATGGTTTGTGCAATAGTATGAACTAGAGCATTTTAGGAAAAATTATGCTTAGTAATACTTAGACCTAAAATTATTTGATTTTGGAAATTTTAGCCAAAAATCAAATGTTGTTTAAAATTGTATCGACAACATTGGTGTGCAATGGAATTGAAGTTTACAAATGATTTAAAAAACAATATGAAAATTTGTTTGGACTTGGGTGAAATGGATGTTGATATGGTGCAAATTTATGCACGGGCTCAACTCGGGAATTGTTGAGTCCCAGGGGTTATTTTAGAAGTCGCCCAAGTCAGTTAAGGACCGGTCTTCAAGACGCATCTTGCTAAGCCCTATCACACTACCACATGTCCTGTGTGGACAGGACTTGGCTAACTAATTTACAATATTTCACCATGGTTGTGCCATCCGATTGCGTGGGTGTCTGTATGACTTACTTTTATGTATTCCCACCTGGCGCAAGAGGGGGCTTAGATCCGGCGGATAGTTCAATCCAAAGGAAGTGAAACATTAGCGAGGCGGGACTTCGGTGGGATGGTGCATTGTAAAGGCCTTGACACATGCTCCGCATCGCTACCTAAGGCAAGTGAGCAAAGTGGTATCGACGGATGACAAACAAACTAGGGAGGTCATGTTGTGTGGATAAAGTTGTACAACCTCTGCAGAGTGTAAAACTATTCAAATAGCTGTGTCCATGGTCATGGACATGCTAGCAAAGTGTTGGGACCAAAAAAATGCAATTCTGGACTCTCTGTGTATAACGCACTAGTCTAGGATCACACTAGTGAACGCAGTGTCAACATAGATGAATATTGATCCACACAATATGAATAACAACATAAATAAGTAATTTGAATAACAAATAATGGTTTTGACCTTATAGTCGAGTTTACATTTATTAAGCCTCACAGGCTGGTAACAAATAAAATAGCAACAGCGAAACAAAATTAAACTCTAGCGGAAACCCATCAATTCACAACAGGCAACCAACTCGGATCAAGACCCTAACGATCAACACCTTCATAGAACTCCTCCTCAAATGCAGACGAAGACTCCTCCACTTCTGTTGAATGTTTGAAGTAAGCATGAGTACACAACCGTAGTCGCAAGTCATACCACAAAATGCAATTTATAGATGATGGCATATTCCAAAGGAATGGCTTCTGTAGTTCGTTTGCAGATATGCAACATTTGCAATTGAATATGAATAATAGATTGAAAACATAATTCAAAACAAATAAACAATAATAGTTTAACATTTATTTTCACAAAGGACACAAAGCCTAATCAAATTCTTTCACACAGACATATGGATTAAGTCACACAGATGTCTCTTCCTAAATGTTTTATGAAAATCTAACCCTCATGTGAAATCCCTGAGCATGTCCATGACCGCGGACGCGGCTATTCGAATAGATTGATTAACACTCTGCAGAGGTTGTACACTTTTCTCACACGATATAATCAGTGTAGCTAGTACTAATCATAAAAAACCTTTCAGAAACTTCATCTCAAGTATTGGCACCCCCGATGTGCTTTACCGCCGTCCAATTTATGCACACAGCTCTTGGCACGACACACACCGTTTGACAAGGAAGCGGCGAACAGTCCTGCGATGTGAGAATCACACCTCCACCCTGGCACATAGCCTAACCTACAACCTGAGTTGTCAATGTTAAGACTCCATAACCTACTAAGTTAGGCCCATCCCATCAGGTATGTGGTTGTATGGAAGGCCCAGTTCAATAGCACACAAAGTTAAGTCCTTAATTGACCAAGGCAAGACTTCCAATTTCTAACTAATGTCACACAGACTAATATTCCCATGCACATAGCTTCCACTTATCACACAGTATCCACCACTTTCCTTAGTCTAAACCTTTGCCCAACTTATTTGTTTAGTGTAACATATGCCATCAACGAGTAACAACACACAACGTACATAGTTTTATCACACAGTTCCATACTCACTTAGTCAAGTTTATTTTTGCAACTCACATGAGATGATGACTCGTAGCATGGCTAAGCAATCTACTCGAATCTAACCAACCCACGTTGGTGCTATGACAATACCAACTAGTAATGAACCAACCTAGGGTGACAAAAAAATCAAGACATAACAATAGACAAGGTGGATGTAACAAATTGGATTAATAACTAAACTCAAACACATTTAAATAAATACTTGAAATAGAATGCAATAATTTGAATCAAAGTATTTTAAAAACTAGGTTCAATATTATCAAAGGTATAACTTGCCTTGGAATAGGTCTAGGTACTGGTCTTGATCTTAGTGCACTCCTTCTTCGAAAGTCCCCGATGAATCAACGTCTACTCACAAATAAAATAAATAAATAATATAGACAAAATGATCTCCAAAAATTAAATAAAAATCTCAAATAAATAGATCTTGAATTTAGATAAATTGACGAATTTGAATTGGCTCAATCGAATTTCAGATGAAGAAGATATGACCTTCGAAGATCAAAACTAAAGAAATAACCTAAATTAGAATTTCTAGAATTATCTGAATTATTTTTATACTAAAAAATCCAGAATATGATGTAAACTAATGTTAGAACAGAATTTTGGATTTTAAAATAAATCCACGAAAAGGCTACAGTGGCTGACAGTGGGAACCACGATCGATGGACCGAGTCCACTAAGATGGGCTCTGGTGTACAGGCTCACGAGTCTATGGAATAGTGATCTAGTTAGTGGACCCCACATGGCATAGACACGGCTCATGATGGATTAGGTTTACGGAAGTTTGGATCTAGGGTTTGGTGAACCGTGCCACACACGCTTGCACGTGGCCGCTGACACGGCGCAACGCACGCAACACGCAGACGCGAAGGCTGAGATGGCGGCACACGTGGGCGAACACATCAGACTGGTGGCGGCGTGGCTCTGGAACCGATGGTGGATTGCGAACGGTGGCAGCTCGCCGGCGGTGAGTGGTACCAACGTGAAGCTGGCGCTATTGCGCACTCGTGGGTGCACTCACTGGTGGTCAAGGTGGATGGTGGTGGCTGGCGGTGAGGTTTGAGCGGAGAAGAAGACACAGCTGTTGTTGGGATTCAACTCTAGTGATGCTCCAGCAACGGCAAGGGTGCGCGAGGGAGCTCCGGTGACAGCAGACTCAGCAGTGCAGTCGACCTTGATGAGGAAGCGACGGCGGCGGTGCAATACGAAAAATGAAAAGCTTGGGCTGAAAACCTAAAACTTGGATTGCGGCGACGCTAGGGTTCTCGGGATTATGAGGGTGGGGCTTTGGGTTGCGGAGGTGCTGGCGAACCTCGGGTGCCTTTTATAGGGCTCGAGCGCGCCAGGATAAGGAATCCCCAAATTGAGTCCGTGATGAACACAAGATCAAATTCAGAAATCTAGGAGATAGAAACCGATACGGGATATGATTTAGCTGGATTTGGATGTGGGGACATAAGGGATAAGATTTGACGTGGAAACCCGGGGTGATTTAATTGGAGATTCTCCACTGTCGAACGGAGCTCGAGCACTAGCCATGGCGAACGAAGCGCACAGCTCCGCGAGGACGACGATGTGATGAGGACGAAGACCTGATGCGTGGGCCCCATGTGTCAGCGGAACAGAGGCGCGGACATGTGCGCAGGCGAGCAGGTTGGCGCGGAACTGGGCCGAAACAAGAGAAATGTGCCGGATGGAAGAAAGATTCGGCCCACGGAATTTCTGAGATTAATAAATAGGTTTTCTAATTTATAAATACCAGAAAACTCAAATAGCAATTAGAAAATAGCAAATGAACTCGAAATTTTTTAGAAAATATATCCAAGCACATAAGACCCAAATAAAATTGTTTTGACAATTGTTGATGTTGGAATTAATTATATTAAATTGTTTTGATACTAAAAGTCTATATTAAGCTATAATTAAAATTTAAATAACATCCTAATTGTGAATTTTTTCAACTACTAACTAACAAAAAGGTTTTTAAAACTCAGAAAATTAGGATGTTACAAACCTCCCCCCTTAAAGGAATCTCAACCTCGAGATTCAGGCTAGTTGGAGAAAAGGCTGGGAAACTCGGCTTTTAGCTCTTCTTTACACTCCCACATTGCTTCTCCTTCCGAGTGGTTGCTACACTGAACTTTGCAAAAATGAATGATCTTACTTCTGTTATGATGCTCTGTGGCATCCAAAATCTTGACTGGCTGCTCTTTATAAGTGAGATCCTATTTCAACTCAATTGAATCCAACGGGGTTTGTTCTTCTGGCACGCAAAGACACTTCTTCAACTGCGAGGCATGAAAGATATCATGCACTCCTACTAACGACTGTGATAGCTCCAGCTGATATGCTACTTCTCCACAGCGATCCAAAATCTTGAACAGGCCAACATACCTAGGGGCAAGCTTCCATTTGGCATGAAACCTTTACACCTCTAAGTGGAGTAACTCGAAGATAAACAAATCCTTCTGGTTCAAAGCTGAGGTCACGATGACGGTTATCAGCGTAATTCTTTTACCTCGACTGGGCTATCTTTAATCTTTCTCTGATAATAGACACTTGTTCTTCTGCTTCCTGAATAATATATGGTCCAAATACCAAACGTTTTGTTGTTTCTGACCAATTCAATGGGGTTCTCCAAGCACAACTATACAAAGCTTCAAATTGTGACATTTGCAGACTGGCTTGATAACTGTTGTTGTACGAGAATTCTGCATACGGCAAACTCTTATCCCAACTGGTAGCATTAGCAAGAGCACAAGCTCTCAACATATCGCCTAATATTTGATTGAATCTTTCAGTCTGTCCATCTATCTGGGGATGATAAGTAGTACTGAAGTTCAGGTGAGTTCCCAAAGCTTCATGCAGGCTCTGCCAAAAACACGAGGTGAAATGGGATCCTCAATCTGACACTATCTTCTTGGGCATACCATGTAAACTGACAATTCTTTACATATACAACTTTGCAAGACGATCTCTTTAGTAAGTAGTTTTGACTAACAAGAAATGAGCAACTTTAGTCAAACGATCAACTATTACTCAAATCGAATCGTAACTCGATTGAGTCCTGGGTAAACTGGTAATAAAATCTATTCTGATTTCTTCTCACTTCCACTCTAGAATCTTCAGTGGTTCTAACAAACCTGCTAGTCTTTGATGTTCTGCCTTTACTTTCTGACATAGGTTGCACAAGGAAACGAACTCTGCGACTTCTCGTTTCAAATTTGGCCACCAAATCTTATTCTTGACATCCTCGTACATTTTCGTACTACCAGAGTGAATTGAATACATTTAGTCATGGGCGTCCTTCAAGATTAGTTGCCTCAAACCATCAACATCTGGCACGCAGATATGTCCATTGGGATGTTAAAAACCTCCCCGCCTAAAGGAATCTCGACCCCGAGATTCAGGCTAACTACAGAAAAGTCCAGGAAACTCAGCTTTCGGATCTACTCCCTACTCCCACGTTGCTTCTCCTTCTGAGTGGTTACTCTACTGAACATTACAAAAATGAAAGGTCTTGCTTCTAGTACGGTGCTCTATCACATCCAAAATCTTAATTGGCTGCTATTTATAAGTGAGATATTCTTTCAACTCAATTGAATCCAACGGGGTTTGTTCTTCTGGCACGCGAAGACGCTTCTTAAACTGCGAGACATCAAACACATCATACACTCCTGCTAACGACTGCGACAGCTTTAACTGATAGGCAACTTCGCCACAACGATCCAAAATCTTGAATGGCCCAACACACCTAGGGGCAAGCTTCCCTTTGGCATGAAACATTTTGACACCTCTGAGTGGGGTAACTCGAAGATAAACAAAATCTTCTGGTTCAAAGCTGAGGTCACGACGAAGGTTATCAGCATAACTCTTCTGCCTTGACTGGGATATCTTCAATCTTTCTCTGGTCATGGCCACTTGTCCTTCTGCCTCCTGAATAATATCTGGTCCAAATACCAAACGTTCAGCTATTTCTGATCAATTCAAAGGGGTTCTGCAAGCACAACCAAACAAAGCTTCAAATGTTGACATTTACAGACAGACTTGATAACTGTTGTTGTACGAGAATTATGCATATGGTAAACTCTTATCCCAACTGGTAGCATTAGCTAGAGCACAAGCTCTCAACATATCATCCAATATTTCATTGACTTTTTCAGTCTGTCCATCTTTCTAGGGATGATAAGCAGTACTGAAATTTAGGTGAGTTCCCAAAGCTTCATACAGACTCTGCAAAAAACACGATGTGAACTGAGATCTTTGATCTGACACTATCTTATTAGGCACACCATGCAAACTAACAATTCTTGACATATATAACTCTGCAAGGCGATCTCCTGAGTAAGTGGTTTTGACTAATAGGAAATGGGCAACTTTAGTCAAACGATCAACTATTACCCAAATTGAATCGTAACCCGATTGCGTCCTGGGTAAACCGGTAATGAAATCCATTTTGATTTCTTCCCACTTCCATTCTACAATCTTCAGGGGTTGTAACAAACCTACTGGTCTTTGATGTTCTGCCTTTACATTCGGACATACGTCACAGAAGGCAACGAACTCTGCGATTTCCCACTTTAAATTTGGCCACCAGAATTTGATCTTAACATCCTGGTACATCTTAGTACTACCATGGTGAATCGAATACTTTGAGTCATGGGCTTTCTTCAAGATTAGCTGTCTCAAACCATCCACATCTGGCACGTAGATACGTCCATTAATCCACAGTATATCTTGATCATCTTTAGTGAAGACTTTGAATTTTCCTTCTGCCATTTTGAGCTTGATGTTTGAAAGCATGGGATCCTTTGGTTGTGCTTCACGAATCTGCTTCTCTAATGTAGACCGTACCTCTAGACTGGCTACGAATCCTGTAACACCTTGGCTATTTGAAAGACAAGATGCTACCTAAAGATACAACATACAAACCAAATGCGGACTAAGATTCAATAGGCATCTCACCAAATAACAATCACAACGTAACGACGTGTAAGATAAAACAATTCATCAATGTTGAATAATCAAGGAGCTAGTCAAATAACGACATGACGAGAAGTCTAAGCTTTACTTATTACAGTCCATCTCTCATCAAAGGATAACAAGGTTGAATTCATTATTGAAAATGTGAAGTAATGATCTATGTGAGGCGTGCTGGACTACTCCCTCCCAAAAGCATCAACATCAGCATGGATCACCTAAATAACATCAGAAACAAGGGTGAGTCGAAACTCAGCAAGTACAATAATCTTTTAATCATGGCATATTTGGACTAGATAAACATTTCACGGTACATTCACCAATCATCAAAATTTTATTAATTTGAATGAAATGAATATATGCACTGAAAGGAAATGGACTACTCAATTACTTATACCGGTATAGCGAGTGATACACCCGTCGGTGTTCACTTAAGCCCGTACTTATCAAAGTCTGGGGACCCAAATACCGTATGAAGAATGTTTCACACGGTTGTCCGAAACCGCCCATATTGGAATGGTGGGTCTTACGTGCCCATACTGGAATTGATGGATCTTAGCAAATTGAACTCCCGTGGACGGAAATTGAATAGTATATGAATGGAATGGAACAATTGTTATGAATGCCGGTATATTTATTCACAAGATTTATCAATTTGAAACGAAATGAACATCATGGACGAATATCAAATACATACACAAAGGTAACACATCACCATGCATACAATTGAAATCAACATATTTTAACAAATGGTACTTGCCTTCCGTGATTGGTCGTACTAGGTGGCAAAGATGGTGCGCCTACACTCGCCGCCACCTTTCTACACGTAAACAATTGAAATAAGAATAGCGCGATGCGGCGACACTCACCGGTGAACTACAATGACTCGGTTGATGAGACCCGGTTTATCGGGCTTGTAATGCTTAGCCATCCATTCGGCCCTAGCATCACAAATCAGATAAGCCGAGACTCGAGACATGTATACTTCCCATAAATGCAGTATACACACCTCTTTACAAAATTCATGCATCAATTCCATTCATTCACATAGAACCGAAGCAAAGCAACAACCAGAAGATAACACATATAAAAGATAGTTATTACAAAGAGAGGCCAAATTAGCCAAATGACATATACAAAAAGAAATTTAACAATGAAGCAAAAGTGCCATAAGATGGCCATAAACAAAAGAGCCAATCGGTGTGCCTTTAACCCACAAGGCAACCGAGGACCGCCAAGCTAGTCGTCGAATCCACAGCACATTTCACAAAAGTGAGGCCCTTGGGGCTCACCTTCCTCCCCTGCAACAAAGAGCACAACAACGCCGGGTGAGTACTTGGAATGTACTCGCAAGACTTATGTGTAGCGTAACAAACCTGTACATAACTATATGCAAGCTTTTTGAGTGGAGGTCAGTATGTTTCATTTTCAAGACAAAGCAATCTTTATTTGCAATAATGTAGTACATGTAAAAGCAAGTTGACAAATCTGTTTTTAATGTTCAAATAATCGGAAATGACAACAATATAACAGTAGATAGAGAACAACAGTCCTGGAAGTGACTAAATGTAACAGCCCAAAATTTCAATTTCAGTTAAAAATAAGACTTTATTAATTTTTGTGGATTTTCTGGAAATTTTAAAAACTTTTCCCTAAAGTATATTAAGGCTAAAAGAATTTATGTGCAAAATCTATTACCAACTAAAAGTTGGAATTATTTTATTTAAGTCCAGAATGCCTCATAGAATTTCTGTGAATTTTCTCAAAAATTTTGGACTTCATTTACTATTTTCTAAAGCCTATTTGAATTTCTGGAATTAAATCAATTGAAAAAGAATTTAAAATCTTCACATAAGATCGGGCCAAGCCAAGACCAGGCGCTGCCTCGCCCAACTCTCCCAGCGAGTAACGCTGGACCGTCCGATCAAAATCGGACGGCCGACAATCAATCCGCCCGCGCCCTCTCTCCCGCTCCTGTCTCGCTGACTGGTGGGCCCTCGTACTGTGCTTCTTCCCCGTTCCCTTCTTCTCCGCAGCGTCGCCCTCCTGCCGCCATTGATGCCGCACGCGGAGCTTCGTCTCCTCCGTGATTCCCTCCGTCTTAACCCCCGCATTTACGCGCATTAGCATCGCCGGCTCCTCCGCATTCACCCCGGCATTACCCCTTCTTAACACCGTAACGCCCCGCGCCTCGCTCCGCCATTACCGCCGCACTCAATCTCCCGCTCCGGCCTCCCTCGCCCTATAAAGCCGCCCCGGTGCGCATTCTTTCCACAACTCATTCCCCGCCTCCGTAGCCGCTCGCTCTCAATCGCCGGCATTTGAAGTTTCCGTCGGCCGAGCTCCATATTCTTCGATTCCGCGACAGAAGCTCTCCCGCCACATCGACGCACCACCGGCTTCTGTCCTCTCGGCGATCCTTGTGCGCGCCTCGTCTTCGCTCGAGATCCCGAGCACCCTCCCGCCAACAGCCGAACAACTCGCCGCCTCTCGCCGTCGCCGACCATCTTCCGCCACTCTCCACCGCCGCCAGTAGCGCCTCGCATCGAGATCGTCTCCGAGTATTTTGCGCACTCACCGGAGCCCACCGCGCCGCCGTTCACGGTACCATTGGAACCCGGCGCCTCCCTCTCCGGCGGCCGGCGTGGACAACCACCTCGGCGCCACCTCATCACTTTAGCGGGCGTGGCGATCAAGTCGGCGCCAGCGTCGCTGCATGCCTTGTGTAGCAAGATGCCAAGACACCACTCCTTCTCATTGCTGTGGACTCATCCATGACTGTTTGGGCCCACATGTCGGTCTCGGTGAGAATAAGATCTGCTGACGTCATTTGGCGCAATAAATAGAATTTCCTTTAGAAATTTAATTCGGGAAATTGGAAATTTTGATTTTAGGATTTAATTTAGGTTTTAAACTTCCAGAGCTCGTATTTCTTCATACAAACTCCGATTTAGGTGATTCAAATTTCTAAATTTGTATAAAATCAAGATCTAGATAACTAAACCAAAATTATTTAATTTGGAGTTAATTTGAATTTTCATTTGAATTTATTTGTGTTCATTTGAATTCGTTTGAATTTGGAATATTTTCACAGTATAGATTTTGACGACTCCGGAGAGCTTGACCCTATTGAAGAAGTAGAATACCAGGAATTTGAGCAAGGCAAGTTACACCATTGACCATTTTGCCCCTAATATTTAAAATTATTTAATTTCTGTTTTAAATTATTATTGCATGCATAATTGTATTTAATTATTTTAAATTCCTGTTTTAAATATTTAATTATTCCAATTCCTTTGTATAGCCAAATTTGATTGTTGTATTATCAATTCCTTGTAACCTTAGTCAAATGAATTTAAAAATAAATATATGCATAGCAAATGCTTAGACCATGAAATATTTGACTTTGGGAGAATTTAGCCAAAATTTCATAAATTGATAAAAAGCCTATGACATTGCTTTGTCATGGTGGACTTTTGCAAATGTCTTTGAAAATTAAAAATAAAAGAAAATGATTTATACTTGGGCAAACATGGACCGTTGGTGGGTGCAAATTTATGCACGGGCCTGTCTGGTTAGGACTGAGACCCAGGGTTTTTATTGAAAGTTGCCCAAGTAGATTAAGGACCGGCCTTCGAGCCGCATCTTGCAAAAGCTCCACCGTACTACCACATGTTACAGATGGGCGAGAACTGTGCTTAATAAATTGTATTACCTCAGTATTGTTTATGCCATTTTTGTTGTGTGGGTGTCGGTTAGACTTTATTCCCACTTGGCGCAAGAGGGGGCTTCCGGCAGGTGGTTAGCCTAATGGAAGTGAAACCTTAGCGGGCATATTGGTATTGAGGTAGTGCATTGGAAACGCCTTGTGATAATTGCCTAGTCACACACCTAAGGAAGTGTGTATTGGCCGACATAACGGGCAAATTATCTCGTGTGGGTAAAGTTGTACCACCTCTGCAGAGTGTAAATCTATTCAATAGCCGTGTCCACGGCTATGGACATGCTGAGCAAAGCCACTCTAAGTTAGATTTGTTTTTGGTTTTAAAATAACTTTGGACATGATTTGAGGATGGTTAATCCTTGTGGTAAATTTGGCGGGTAGCCTTGTGATAGGAGGGTATCCTTCACCATGTTTCATATGGAGGTTATCCACTATAAAATGATAAATTTTAAATCTGATTTTAGTTATGAAATGAAATTATGCCTTGAAACTTAGTATAACTATTTAAACCAAAAATGCTGATTTATGCAAATAAACCCTATAACCTTCCTTTGAATAACTTATGCATGCATTCTAAATTCTGTATTGGGTGTAATTTGCGAGCACAGTTGTAGTGCTCACTCTTGCTGAATATTATTATTCAGGAGAAGACTGCTATCCCGAAGGTGAGGAGCAGGACGATTAGGCAGCGACCTCCAGACGATTGCCTGTGGCGTATCGTGTGGCTTACTATTATATTTTGCTTCCGCTTAATGTTTTATTTGGCCTCCGGCCCCAGTTGTAATAAACTCTATGCTTATTAATTATACACGCTGGATATGATTGTGATAACATTTTTGTGACTGTGTACACTGGAAATCCTGGACTAGTGTATGAACACAGAGAATTCGGGATCCTTCGTTCCCGGGTTCGACAAAAGTGGTATCAGAGCCATATCGACTGTAGGTCGTGACCTAGAAGGAAATCAAACCCTTAAGGATTTATTTTGAAAATTCCTCAACTTTTCTCTTGAAAAATTATTTACTAACTCATCTCCTTTTCAAAAATTGTAGATGGCTGAAGTTCCGAATGCCATTTCCCATGGAGTCTTCTTTGGTCATTGGGCGCCATTCTCGGAAGATGATGCAGCACTTGGACTTTGAAGAAAGACCGACGATCAAGGATACAAGTATAAGGTGGGAAATCAGAACGATGGAGAGTAGAGGTGATCCTCTACTCCAATCTATCGCCAACACGACTTCCACGCCTTCGATGCCCCAATGCGACGAGACACCTTCGCCAAGGCATCCAGATGCAACCAGGAAGCAACCCGCAGACTTCGCTACATCTACGATCATCGCCTCAACTAAGCCCGGGTTCCACTATTACCCAATGCATATCCCAACCCGCATGACGGTGCTTTCGCTCAACTAGAGATGAAGATCTGCCCCGATCTCACTCATCGTGGATCCGCCGAGCCATGGATTATGCCTACGGAATACACTAGATGAGCCGCTCTCCCGCAAGTGAAATTACAAGATGCGTAAGAAAAGTTGAAGATTGCGAGTAAAAGAACGGCCTCTTACAAGGAAGGCGAGGCTAGTTCTAGTGAGCCGATTATACCCCAATAACACCATAGATTTGACCTTAAATTTTTCCTTTAGTTGTAATTATGAGCTACCAAACCTTTGTAGTAGCCATAATGAATTAATAAAATAAAAATAAATTATTTTGCTGAAATGTTCTTGTCTTGTGTTTGTTGAATTTGGGCTATTTTAGATCTATACTCTTATAATTCCTATCTCTCTTGTCTAATGTATGAAGAGTTCATCGATGGTGACCACCCGCACCTAAGTGTCAAGATTGCTAGAGGGCAAGGAAATGAGAATGCCGAATATCAAGAAAACCAGTTCAACGACCACCACCTCCTCCAATCAAGCTCCGATCGGCGCTAAATGATGGCCAATCGACTCATCCGATTGAGTTGCTAGCCCATCCCTTCACAAAGAATCGTAATACCTGCCGCGTCGCAACCTATCATGCTCCTCCACCTCCCGCAAGAGTAACTTTGTCAGAGTTCATGAGGATGCGTCCGCCAACGTTTTCTAGTAGCACGGAACCCATGGACGCAGATGATTGGCTCGGTGGTCATTGGAAAGAAGTCGGATATTGCTCAATGCATGATCGTGAGAGAGTTTTGTTTGCCTCTCATCAATTGATGGGTCCCGTGATCGAATGGTGGATAATTTCAGCATGTCCCATGCTAATGCCCAAGAAATCACTTGGGATGAGTTCATGCAAGCTTTCCACGATCTCACATTCCATCCGCATGATTACTTTGAAAAGAAGGAGTTTCGCCGCTTCGCCAAGGAAACCGTTCAGTCGGTGAATATCTGCATAAGTTTAACCAACTTGCTCGCTATGCCCCCGAGGATGTAGCTAGAGACGAAGACAGGCAAGAGCGGTTTCTGAAAGGGTTGAACGACGAACTCTCTGCTTGTTTGATTTCTCGAGATTTTACCGACTTTGTAGCTTGGTAATAAGGTCATACGCCAGAAGGCAAACATCAAGAAATGGAGAATCGCAAGCGAGGATGGCCGCTCGTAAGTTTAACTCAGAGGACTGCCCAAGCCTCGTTTTCGGCCTCACCACCTCGGCGTGGGAGATTCAGCCTACTACACCGAGAGTTCCAACCTGTGTCCGCACCAAATACTCCGGATTCGTAGTAGTTCATCCGAGGATGGGCCAGCAGGCTACTATTTCCACAGCAGGAATCACTTGCTTTCACTGCAACGAGTTGGGTCACTATGCCAATAAGTGTCCCAAGAAGCAGCAGACTGTCACCCCCGTCAAGCCAACTCCCGGAGTTTCAGTCTCCGGCGGTCCCTCAAGACCAGCCGGTCAGTTCATGAAGGGACGTGTGAATCACGTCACCGCAGAGGAAGCCTATGCAACACGGATGTTGTTCTTGGTACGTTCCTTGTCAACTCAGCATCAAAGATCGCTTTATTTGATTCCGAGCTTCGATTCTTTTGTGTCAAATAAGTTTGTGGAAAATATGGGTTATCTACCTCCCCTTAGTTAAGCCCATGTTAATCCATTCCCTGCTCGTAAATGAGAGCTAGTTTATTCTGTCCAAATCTTACCTTTGAAATCTCTCGAGTAACTTTCTCGGCCAACTTAATAGTCTGCTCGCAAGGATTGGACGTAATTTTGGAATGGGTCGCTTGCCAAAAATCGTAAGGTGATAGATTGTGCTAGTAGATCTATCAACCTCACCAATGAACAAGGGATTTCAGAGAGTTCCACCCAAGACTTCTACGGAAAGAAGTCCTATCTTGACCGCTTTAAAGGAAGTGAAATCGGAAGATATACCCGTGGTACAAGAATATCCAGATGTTTTTCCGAGGACTTACAGTATGCCACCGACCGGATATAATGTTCTTAATTGACTTAGTCCTGTGGATCGCCCAATTTCAAGCGACCCTACTGCACGCTGCAAACGATCTAGCAGAGTTGAAGAAGCGCATCAAGAACTACAGAGTAAAGGTTACATTCAACCGAAGTTCATCGCCTTGGGGAGCTCCAAGACTATTTGTCAAAAGAAAGATAATAGTATGAGAATATGTGTGGACTATAGATCACTCAACGAGGTAACAATCAAAAACAAGTACCGTTACCTAGGATAGATGATCCGCTTGATCAACTTAAAGGAGCCGATGTTTTCTCCAAGATTGATTTGAGGTCGCTACCATCGTTAAAAATCGACCGGAAGATATTTCAAGACAACCTTCACCACCGGATATGGATCAGCGAGTTCACGGTGATGTCATTTGGACTAACAAATGCCCTCGCTTATTTCATGAATATGATGAACAAAGTGTTCATGGAATTCTTGGATAAGTTTGTAGTGGTATTCATAGATGATATTCTCATCTACTCAAGAGATGTGGAAGAGCATGAAAAACATCTCAGAATTATTTTGGACAAACTCCGAGAACACCAACTTTATGCCAAACTTAGCAAAAGTGAATTTTGGCTCACCAAGTGGCTTTTCTTGGACACATTGTGTCGCAGGAGGAGTTGCGAGAGACCCTCAAAGGTTGAAGTCAGAATGGATTGGAAGCAACCCAAGTCATCCGCGAAGTGAGAAGTTTTCTCGGATTAGCTGGGTACTACCGCAGATTCATTGAAAGTTTCTCCAAGATCGCCAAACCCATGACTCAACTTCTAAAGAAGGAAAAGAAATTTGAATGGACAAGTGCATGTGAACATAGTTTCCAAGAGTCAAGAAAAGATTAGTCTCTCGCGATGCTAGTCTTACCGGATATACGTAAGGATTTTGAAGTTTTCAGGACGCATCCATGAGGCTAGGATGTGTTGATGCAGAAGAAAAGGTTGTGGCTTATGCATCTCGCCGATTAAGGCCACATGAAGGAAATTATCCAACTCATGATCTAGAATTAGCGGCAATTGTGCATGCTTTGAAAATCAAGCGGCATTATCTCATTGGTAATCACTGTGAGATTTTCACAGATCATAAGAGTTCTGAAATATATCTTCACCCCAATGATCTTAATCTCGTGCAAAGAAGATGGTTAGAGCTGATAAAGATTATGACTTTGGAATTCATTATCACCGGGTAAAGCCAACGTGGTAGCAGATGCTCGAGTAGGAAGGCATCGCAACACGGTGTTAATTCAAGAAAATCAACCGAGTTGTATGAAGAACTAAAGCATCCGAATCTGAAATTGTCGGTCAAGGTCAGATCAACACAAAGGAAGTCCAACCAACCATACAAAGTCGATCGTAGAAAACAAATAGAAGACAAAGACATCAAAGAAATCATGAAGAACATGAGAAGAGGCAAAGCCCGTGATTTTCTCAAGACGAGCAGGCACAGTATGGTTTGGCAACCGTGATCGTGTACCTAAACATCATGAAACCGCATAACCGATTCGAAAGAAGCTCATGAATCACCTTACTCTATCCATCCCGGAGTACCAAGATGTACCAGATCCAAGGAAAAGTATTGGTGGGTTAGTATGAAGCGAGAGATCGCCGAGTTTGTTGCGTTGTGATGTATGTCGTGTTAAGGCGAACATCGAGACTCGCGGATTGTTACAACCATTACCAATTCCCGAGTGGAAATGGGAGGAGATTGGTATGGATTTTATCACCGGACTTCCTAGGACCCAATCAAAGTTGTGATTCCATTTGGGTGATAATTGACCGATTAACAAAAGTGGCTCATTTATTCCACCAAGACCACTTACGTAGCAATAAGTTAGCGAATTGTACATGGCGGGATCGTCTGTCTACATGGTATACCCAAGAAAATTGTGTCCAGTGAGGTTCGAGCTCACTTCAAAATTTTGGCGAGTCTACATGAAGCTTTAGGAACCAGACTCAACTTCAAAGACAAAGATATCATCCCCAAACAGATGGCCGACCGAACGTGTAAATCAGTCCTAGAAGACATGCTTCGAGCTTGTGCTATAGATTATGGAAGAAGTGGGATAAGAATTTGCCCTATGCAGAATTTTCCTACAACAACAACTTTCAAGCTAGCCTCAGATGTCGCCATTTGAAGCATTGTATGGTAGAAAGTGTAGAACCCTCTCCTTTGGGATCAAGTAGGAGAGCACCAATTCTTCTGACGAATTGATAAAAGAAGTGAAAGTAAGGTAAAAGCAATAAGAGAACGTCTCAAAGTAGCTCAAACCCGACAAAAGAGTTATGCCGATAATCGTCTGAGAGAACTATCCTTCGAGATGGGAGATTTTGTCTATCTCAGGTAACTCCACCCGAGGAGTGAAGAGATTTCAGACTAAAGGAAAACTCGCACCTGATTTGTCGGACCTATAAGATTTTGGCAAAAGAGGTGAAGTTGCTTATCGCTTGAACTACCAAAGATCTCATCATTTGCTCACAATGTCTTCCATGTATCCCGCTTAAAGAAATGTCTCAGAGTACCAACAAGAAACACCGCTGAGAGCATCGATCTTGAGAAGATCTCACCTATGTGGAACAACCAATCAAGATTCTCGATGTGGCGTAACGCGTCACCGAAGCAAAGTCATTCGTTCTTGTAAGGTTCAAGTGGAGCAATCATTGTAAGAAGAAGCTACCGGGAGCGAGAAGAAGTTTTGAGAGCCGAGTATCCCTACCTTTTGTCGACTAAGTCCAATCTCTGGTCGAGATTCCCTTTAAGGGGTAGGTTTGTAATGACCCAAAATTTCAATTTCATTAAAAATAAGACTTTATTAATTTTGTGGATTTTCCGAAATTTTAAAAACTTTTCCTAAAGTATATTATGGCTAAAAGAATTTATGTGCAAAATCTATTACCAACTAAAAGTTGGAATTATTTTATTTAAGTCCGTAATGCCTCATAGAATTTCTGTGAATTTTCTCAAAATTTTTGGACTTCATTTACTATTTTCTAAAGCCTATTTGAATTTTCGAATTAAATCAATTGAAAAGAATTTAAAATCTTACACTTAAGATCTTGGGCGAAGCCCGGCCTTGTCTTGGCGCTCTCGCCCAACTCTCCCAGCGCGAGTAACGCGGACCGTCCGATCAAAATCGGACGGCCGACAATCAATCCGCCGCGCCTCTCCCCCGCTCTCGTCTCGCCGACCGTGGGCCTCGATCTTGTGCTTCTTCCCCGTTCCTTCTTCTCCGCAATCACGCTCCCGCCGCCATTGATGCCGACGCGAGCTTCGTCTCCTCCGTGATTCCTCCGTCTTAACCCCGTGATTTACGCGCATTAGCATCGCCAGCTCCTCCCGCATTCACCCAGCATTACCCCTTCTTAACGCCGTGAACGCCCCCGCGCTCTCGCCTCCACCATTACCGCCAGACTCAATCTCCCGCTCCGGCCTCGCCTCGCCTATAAAGCCGCCCCATTGCGCATTCTTTCCACAACTCATTCCCGCCTCCCGTAAGCCGCTCGCTCTCAATCGCGGCATTTGAAGTTTCCGTCCACGTCAAGCTCCATATTCTTCGATTCCGCGACAGAAGCTCTCCCGCCACATCGACCGCACCACCGGCTTCAGCGTCCTCCGGCGATCTCAGCGCGCCTCGTCGCCTGAGATCCCGGAGCACCTCCCGCCAACGATCAACCTCGCCGCGCCTCGCCGTCGCGACCATCTTCCGCCACTCTCCACCGCCGGTAGCGCCTCGCATCGATGATCGCCTCACGAGTATTTTGCGCACTCACGGAGCCCACCGCGCGCCGTCACGGCACCATTGGAACCCGCGCCTCCCTCTCCTGGCCGACGTGGACAGCCACCTCGGCGCCACCTCATCACTTTTTGCGTGCGTGGCGATCAAGTCGGCCAGCGTGGTCGCCAATAAGAATACAGGCAAGACAACCACTCCTTCTCACTGTTGCAGTGGACTCGATCCATGACTGTTTCGGGCCCACATGTCGGGATCTCGGTGAACAAGATCACGACGTCGGTGGCGCAATAAATAGAATTTCCTTTAGAAATTTAATTCGGAATTTCGGAAATTCTGATTTTAGGATTTAATTTAGGTTTTAAACTTCCAGAGCTCGTATTTCTTCATACAAACTCCGATTTAGGTGATTCAAATTTCTAAATTTGTATAAAATCAAGATCTAGCTAACTAAACCAAAATTATTTAATTTGGAGTTAATTTGAATTTTCATTTGAATTTATTTGTGTTCATTTGAATTCATTTGAATTTGGAATATTTTCACAGATAGATTTTGACGACTCGGAGAGCTTGACCCTATTGAAGAAGTAGAATACCAGAATTTGAGCAAGGCAAGTTACACCATTGACCATTTTGCCCTAATATTTAAAATTATTTAATTTACATTTTAAATTATTATTGCATGCATAATTGTATTTAATTATTTTAAATTCCTGTTTTAAATATTTAATTATTCCAATTCCTTTGTATAGCCAAATTTGATTGTTGTATTATCAATTCCTTGTAACCTTAGTGAAATGAATTTAAAAATAAATATATGCATAGCAAATGCTTAGACCATGAAATATTTGACTTTGGGAGAATTTAGCCAAAATTTCATAAATTGATAAAAGCCTATGACATTGCTTTGTCATGGTGGACTTTGCAAATGTCTTTGAAAATTAAAAATAAAAGAAAATGATTTATACTTGGGCAAACATGGACCGTTGGTGGGTGCAAATTTATGCACGCACTGTCAGTTAGGATCGAGACCTGTGGTTTTTATTGAAAGTTGCCCAAGTAGATTAAGGACCGACCTTCGAGCCGCATCTTGCAAAAGCTCCACCGTACTACCACATGTTCTGTATGGGCAGAACCAGGCTTAATAAATTGTATTACCTCAGTATTGTTTATGCCATTTTTGTTGTGTGGGTGTCGGTTAGACTTTATTCCCACTTGGCGCAAGAGGGGGCTTGGCAGGTGGTTAGCCTAATGGAAGTGAAACCTTAGCGGGCATATTGGTATTGAGGTAGTGCATTGGAAACGCCTTGTGATAATTGCCTAGTCACACACCTAAGGAAGTGTGTATTGGCCGACATAACGGGCAAATTATCTCGTGTGGGTAAAGTTGTACCACCTCTGCAGAGTGTAAATCTATTCGAATAGCCGTGTCCACGGTTATGGACATGCTGAGCAAAGCCACTCTAAGTTAGATTTGTTTTTGGTTTTAAAATAACTTTGGACATGATTTGAGGATGGTTAATCCTTGTGGTAAATTTAGTAGGGTAGCCTTGTGATAGGAGGGTATCCTTCACCATGTTTCATATGGAGGTTATCCACTATAAAATGATAAATTTTAAATCTGATTTTAGTTATGAAATGAAATTGTGCCTTGAAACTTAGTATAACTATTTAAACCAAAAATGCTGATTTATGCAAATAAACCCTATAACCTTCCTTTGAATAACTTATGCATGCATTCTAAATTTCAGATTGGGTGTAATTTGCGAGCACAGTTGTAGTGCTCACTCTTGCTGAATATTATTATTCAGGAGAAGACTGCTATCCCGAAGGTGAGGAGCAGGACGATTAGGCAGCGACCTCCAGACGATTGCCTGTGGCGTATCGTGTGGCTTACTATTATATTTTGCTTCCGCTTAATGTTTTATTTGGCCTCCGGCCCCAGTTGTAATAAACTCTATGCTTATTAATTATACACTCTGGATATGATTGTGATAACATTTTTGTGACTATGTACACTGGAAATCCTGGACTAGTGTATGAACACAGAGAATTCGGGATCCTTCGTTCCCGGGTTCGACACTAAACCCTTAGTCACCACAACAATAGCATGAATTACCCATTCATACCACCCATGTCAAATTTTAATTTAAAAGGTTGTAGTCTAACTCTTGGAAGACCTCCCCAAGCGTGTCCATAACCTAGGACGAGGCTATTCGAATAGTTTTATCCCTGCAGGGGTGTACCAATTTACCCACACGCCAGACCGCCTTTTTGCCAAGCTATTAAGCACACTTCCTTAGGTATGCCGGCACGGCTAAGTCCTACGAGATATTTCCAATATTGTGTATTAACCCACGAGCCGCCCGTATGGATAGAAACCCATACGTTGTGTCGGAGTCATCGTAAAGCCTCGGTCAACTACCCTTCGGGTAAAGCCTTGGACAACTACGACGCCTCGAGGTGGAGAGCCTACCCGAATCTCCACCACCGCACACCCAACACAAGAACACATATCATGTTTCACACAACACACACAACCCCTCCTGCGACTTGAGATAACACACGCCAAAGTACTTAGTCAAGAGAGGTCTCATATTCCTCTCGCGTGGTTAGCACGCAAAAATGCTTGGTTTAATGTAACAAGATGTTCGGTCCTTGTTGACTTAGGCAAGACATCCACAAACCCAATAACCCACCATCCGACCACTTGCCCAAGTCCAAATAAATTTTCCATTTTCAGATTTTGACTTTACAAAATAACAAAGCACAAGTGCTGGACATAATGGCACAATACATAAATGTGTGATCAAGATCATCGACTAAAATAGATGATCGCCCAGTACTACCAAAACTAAGCATTTCTAAGCAATTTCAAATCGAAAGCTACTAAGTGACAGGAGTCCATCCATCGAACTCCGACCACAGCCAATAACCTAAGCTCAGGGTAGTAGAGGATAAACAAGTCCTACAGATTATGCAACTATAGGATACAAACCATAATTTAACAACAAAATAGCAATGCATACATACAAGTTGAAATTAATATATTAGACTTGAAAAATAATGGGATGAACATGATCAAACTGCTAACCTGCTTGCTGTGGGTCAACATGTTGCTGAGGATCGGTTATGTTGTCAATGTGCTCTGCGGATCCTAACGAGAAGGCGAAAAAGAACCGATAAGAACGAAGAACACACAAAGACTCAACAGCAAACTTTCTCCAAAAATTTTGAAAATTTTACAGTAGCAAGAGAATAATTTATAAAGAATTTAGCAACAAGAACCAATTAATTTGGATTCTTAATGCCAAAGATATGACCAGAAGAAGGACTTACGACCAGGTAGTGGTCGTAGAAGAACTCACGACCATGACATAGTCGTAGTAAGTCTTACGACTAGGTACTAGTCGTAGAAGAACTTGCGACTAAGCTACGGTGACTGGTCGGAAATCCGACCACGGCAGCGCCTCCCGCACGCTTTGCCCGTGGCTCGGCTTCTCCGACCACAATGCGCCCGACCAAGGGTAGGGATGAGTGTCTAAAGTTTAACGGTCGACCGTGGCCGATCTTGGTCGGAGCATGGTGAACGGCAGTGACGACCACCACGAGTGCGGTCGAGTAGGTATGGCTCGGGAGAACTCTCCGAACGGACAATACCAAAAGAACAACGAAAACACACCTAAGCTCCTATAGGGCAATGCGAAAATACCTGAGCTGAAAAACGACCAGAGACCCATGGAGTGGCTCCGGCGACGAGAGACCGAACGGCGGCGGTAAGGTCCTCACTAGGGCACAGTGACCTGAGCGAAGAGAGAACCAAACCGAGTGAGGGTTAAGTTCCAGAGAGTAAAGGGGGAGCAGAGGGGGCAAAGACTTGAAGAAGAAAACCCCTGCTGCACCGCCTCCACCGAAGCTCCACACTCAACAAAGGTGGTCGAGGGGATTGCGAGGAACTGCAGCTCAAGCAAGCTGGTGAGTGCTAGCTGGAGTTGCGGAGGTTCTAAAAGAAGCTAAGGGTGAAGCAATGGAGTTTAAATAGAGCAATGGCAGAGAGCAACGGCCGGGTTTTCCAGTCGGGTCAACACTGCCATGAGAGCACTTGAGAGCGATGGGAGCAGTCGAATCATGGCCTTCTGAGGGAGGAGCGCGACATGCATTTAATGCGCGCAGAGCTAGCCGTTTAAAGGTGACCACGAGTGGATCGCACGCTGCTTTTTTCTCTCACGACGCCATGACCGGGCTCACGCGTGCGCTGACGGAGGAAGGAGACGACGTGTCGACCGTCGGATTGAAATCGAAAGGCTTAGCTAGATCGAGTGGGTTGAAACGATCCCGTCGTTCGGCTGGTCGGAGACCGTTCGATGCCGATCCAACGGCTGAGTTAGATTGGGTGGATTAAAACGACTCCAACGTTCGGCTGGTCGAAGACCGTTCGATGCCGATCCAACGGCTCACGACCCGCACACCCGATCGACTACGCCGGTGCGATTAGTTGACTGGACCGAGTCCAGTGGCTCGAGCCCGAGTCCGTTTCGAACCCAAGGAACAGTGAAAACCAGTTAGGGTTGGAATTTGAATAACTGATTTTCGAGGAATTATTTAAGGTAGCAAAACAAACTCTAAAATTTATGAAATTTTAACTGGAGCTTGCTGACAGCAAGAGGAACCTCTCATAAAATTTTCAGCGATTTTGAGCATCGAATCTTTCTCGTAAATTCGTAAGAGGGAAATAGGGTTTGACCAATTTTGACTTGCCTCCAAAAATTATCAAATAATTTCTAAAAATCATGAGATAATTCAGAGATGTTGCCAAGCCTCCCAAGAACTTAGGGAAAAGATTTCCCAGGGTTTGGCACAAGGTCTAATGATAAGGAGGTTTTTGATTAAAGTCAAATGATGATTCTGATTGTGATTTCCATAATTCCTTAATCAAGAATTACAGAAAGGATTAATGACTTCAAGATGCAAGAAAAGTTTTAATTTCTCCTAATTTTTTTACATTTGAAACACAAATCCATTTTTAGGATGTTACACGGACCACCCGGCAATATTTCGCGAACCCAACGATGAGACAAGTGTTTCCCCTGTTTCCTACCGTTCTAAACAGCGGCACGGAAAAATCCATAACTATTAATCTGGAACTCCAAACAGGCCTGAGACCAGTGCCAAAACAAACTTAACAGATAAACCTTCAAAACACTAGGATACAAAATTTTCTAATTATGCCCACACATAAGTCTAATCTGCAGTTGAAAGTGCCTGATAGATAAATAGCCGACAGCAGACCAGTACCAAAAACATGGTATAACTTTTAATATATAAATCCAAACTGAATGATCTTTATCAATCTGGAATCATAGTGAAATTATCTACAAAAACTGTTTTAGGTGGCTGTCCTGAATCTGACTCTAACTAGATCAAAACCGAGGAACAAACCGACAGTCTCCAGTTCTCAAACAGACAGGACAGCGCGCAGTAAAAAATTCTTATCTCCTAAACCGTTAGTTGGAATCTCATGATCTTGGTGCCAAATGAAAGCTAACAACCTCAGGAACAAAACTCTAGGAGACGAAAACCCGAGATTCGGCCTCTAAAACCTCTCAATTGGCCGCACAACAGACTGAACCTGATCTGGACGATCTGGAACAGCAATCTGATTTGACTCTAACGAGCAATTTCGCATATAAAACAAATCAAACAGCAAGTAGACTCGATCGTTACCCTTGAAGACTCGCTAGGGGATGAATATCAAGCTCCCACTGAAACCCCCCTTGCTCCCTCTCCCTTCCTACCTTGGATCGACCACCAAAACCGAAGGAAGGAGGAGGGACCGGTTGGGAGGAGCAGCTTGGGGCTTGGGAGTCGACGACGGCGATCACCGGGGACCATCACCAAGGAGAGGAGGCGCCTGGGAGGGAGGAGGCGCTGGTTGGGGAGGAGAGGAGTGGAGGCAGCGGCTGCCAACGGGTGGAGAGGAGAGAGTGGTGGAGGCGGCTAGGGTTGGGCGCCTCCCCCCCTGGCCAGCCCCCCTAAGGCCGGCCTCCCCCACTTGGGCCTCCTGGGCCACGGTCCACGGCCCAGGTTGCCGAATTTTTACAAAAATCCCCTCACTCCACAAGAATTTACATTTCTTTAATTGTCTAGATGTCCCCGGTTTCTTTTAAAATCTCCCGATTCGATTCCAGGATATTACAAATCCTTCATGTACCACTTCTAGCTTCAACTTCTGAAATTCCTCAAGAAGTTCTGAATGAATCTCTCTTACTTCCAAAGCATTACAATAACTCTTACGGCTTAAAGCATCTGCAACGACATTGGCCTTACCAGGATGATAGTGGATTCCAGGACTATAATCCTTTATTAACTCCAACCATCTTCTCTGTCTCATGTTCAGATCAGACTGATTGAAAAAATACTTCAGATTCTTATGATCTGTATATACTTCACAGCGATTACCGATGAGGTAGTGATGCCAAATATACGACAGCTAATTCCAGATCATGCATAGGATAATTCTCCTCATGGGGTCTCAATTGCCTTGATGCATAAGCGATAGCTCTTCCTTCTTGCATCAGGACGCATCCTAATCCTTGACGCGAGGTATCACAGTAGATATCAAACAAATTTCCGAATATCTGATAGAATTAGCACTAGGGCTGAAGTCAAATGCTTCTTCAATTTTTGAAAACTTCTTCACAAGCTGGGGTTCAAGTGAACTTTTTCTCCTTCTTCAATAATTGCGTAAGAGGCTTAGCAATCGTTGAGAATCCTTCCATGAAGCAGCGATAATAACCCGTCATTCCCAAGAAACTACAAATCTGAGTTACGGTCTTTGGCAGCTCCCAATGTAACACTGGCCTGCTCCCAATGTAACACTATTTTAACTTTACCAGGATCAACTGCTACTCCTTCAGCTGTCATCACGTGACCTAGGAAATCAACTTCCTTCTTCCAGAAATCACACTTGCTGAACTTAGCATACAACTAATGCTCTCTAAGTTTCTCCAGGATTAACCTCAGGTGTTCAACGTGTTCTTCTTCTGACTTGGAGTAAACCAATATATCATCAATGAATATCACTACAAACTTGTCCAAATATTCCATAAATACCTTGTTCATCATGTTCATGAAATAGGCAGGGGTATTAGTCAGACCAAAGGACATGACTAAGAACTCATAATGTCCGTATCACGTTGAGAAAGCGGTCTTCGGTATGTCATTCGGACAAATCTTCAACTGATGGTAACCTGATCGCAAGTCAATCTTCGAAAACACTCCGGCTCCTTTTATTTGATCAAACAAATCATCAATTCGGGGCAATGGATACTTATTCTTGATAGTAACTTCATTCAGAGAACAATAATCAATGCACGTTCTCATACTTCCATCTTTTTTCCTGATAAACAAGACTGGTGCTCCCCATGGTGATGAACTAGGTCTTAGGAAATATTTCTCAAGAAGTTTTTCAATAAACTTCTTCATCTCTACCAACTCATCGGTTGGCATCCGATAGGGTCTCCTCGAAATTGGTGTTGTTCCCGGTACTAGATCAATGACAAACTCAATGTCACGGTCCAGTGGCATTCCTGGTAACTGTAATACCCCGGAATTTAATCGGGCAATTAGACAGCTAGTCGGGAGAAGAAAGAACGGCATGCATGGGAGGGAGTAGGGTTGCTTTGGATGCACTCACTACCACACATTCTTATAAAGATGATTATCATTTAGATCGTACCTTAATAATAAGCAAACTGTTTAAGGATTAATTTTGGCTATGCTTGAATGCATTGGATTATTTGTAATAATGAGAGTGGTAAATTTTAATTATGCTTGCTTATGCATTAGCTGAATAGATTATTTAATAATGCTTTGATGAACTTTGGATGTTGAGATATTGATAATAGTATATGCATCTGTTAGAACCTCTGGTATACTTAATTATACAAAGGAGGTTCTGCCGAAATTTAGAACCATGCCTTATGTTTAAATGGTTATCATGTTTATTTAGTAGCATTCCAGGCCCTTTTATGGGTTGGGGTGTTACAGTTGGTATCAGAGCGGGCTTTAGGTCCGTGGTGAATAGGTTAGCAGTTTAGATAACTTGATTTGCTAAATGGTTAATTAACCTAAAACTTGACACACTGGTGCACAGTGGGTTGGGATGGGTCAAGCAATGCATTTCCGTTTCCGTTTTGTTGCATTGATAATCTATATATATGATCTTCTATACCTGTGAATTTATTCTATGATTGTTATGAGATGATCTTGTATTATGATTGTTATGAGATGATAATGTCTACTTATAATTGATTATATTGGTTTCGAGCGATGATAGTTTACGTTGAGAAGTTGAGGTCGTGGTTGTGGCCCTAGGCTTTGCCAGGCTACACCACCATTCGCGGTATAGGATTAGAGAAGTAGCTACCTCTATTACCGCAGTTATAGGTGTTGAGAGTGAGCTTCTTTAGAATAGTTGTTCTCTTTGTTGAGCTTGAATTTTGGGCAATTTTGGTTATAGTTGCGATTGATGAATTTTCCTTGAGAAGGCATTTTCAATACAGCTGGTGAGTTTTCATTGGTCTTCCTTGGTTACATAAAGCCATTACTTGTTCTCCTATCTGCGTACCTATTGTTGGTTTGTGTGAACATCGGTTAACAGGCAGGTTGATCTTTTCATGTGAGTTCTGCCCTTCTTATTGGAAAATATGACTTATTTAATCGCTTGGTATTCTGGATACTGAAAGTTTTCTGTTGCAAGTTCTTTAACATGGAAAGCTTTGGCTTTATGTATTTCTTTTGGATTATTTCGAGTGTTGAAGTTTAATACCTCTTCTTCTTAAAAGAGTTAAAATTCTTTTGTAATGTCTTGTTATTTTTAAGCGAGAGGTGGTAAACATAGAAGGTCATTGATAAGTTATGAATTACCAAGTTGGATTTATAGCGTGATGCATGATTGGTCTTAACCCAGATCCTTGGAATTAAACTTGATTAATTTGATGTTGCCATAGAGTAATTACCTGATGAGTAGTGACTGAGAGTATGCCTATACCTAATTGGAGTCATAAGAGTTATTAAGAAGTATGGATTGTTGATGAACTGGTTTGGACATTAAAATTGTTTAGTTGGCTAAACTTGTTGAGTTATTTAGTCTCAATGGATTAATCTAATCGTGCAGAAAGGAAAAGACAATGATGTGTTGGATTGCTGTCCTAGTAGATAATAATCTAGAAATTTTCTTTAATTGGTCATTTGATGATGTTATACTTGCTCGTGGGAATGCAAATCGAGAAAGGGCCAACAATTCGTCTAGGATTGGACAATCGTCAATGGTTTAAGATAACCTCTAGGTTGGAATTAGTATGAGCATTCCTAATAGGTGAAGGGTTGACATTTAAAAGCGATTTATTCACGTGCGTTTTATGAGGATGAATTGTGGCTGCATACCCTTGAAAAAAGGGATTTGCTATGATAGTGTGGTTTGTGTATCAGATAATCTCTAGAACAAGTTGACCGCTGGGATCTTATTGAGATAACAGAAGCATTATGGAATAATCTATTGTATTTCTTTTGGAAGGGTTTATGATATGATTCAATAGGTGACCTGTGTTTGCATAGTGGTGAAATCGTCAGATAATGGTATGCCTTTGAGGAACGAGTTTTGGTATAACGTTTCAAAAATTGTGCAGTAGATTCCCCCTAAAATAAAGTGGTTGTTGCAGTGAGGTTGTAAGATTTTAGTATACTCTCAATTTGAGGATGAGATTGTAATACCCCGGATTAGGATCGGGTAATTAGAAAAGCAGTTGGGGAGGGAAAAGGCAAACAAGAACTAAAATTTCTTGAATCGGCGGGGGGTTTTCAGCGATCTTCCGACAACCTGGGCCTAGGCCGCAGCCCAGGAGGGGCCCATGAGAGGGGCCAGCCAAGGGGGGGTTTTTCCTCCCCCAAACCCTAGACTCTCCTCTCTCTCTCTCCCCACTCCCCTCCCCAAGCCGCCACCCCCTCCTCCCCCTCTCCAACCGGCCGCCACCCTCCTCCCTTGATCTTAGCTTTCTTTAGGCACCAAGATCATCTGATTTGGAGTTACGGTTTAGGAGATAGGGTAGTTTTACCGCGACTGTCCAGGACAGCTGATGTGTTTTGTCAGATTTTTCTTGTCGGGACATTATGAATTACTTAGAGGCCGAATATCGGGTTTTCGTCTCCTAGAGTTTCATTCCTGGTTTCGTTAGCTTTCTTTTGGCACCGAGATCACGAGATTCTACCCTGTGGTTTAGAAGTTATGAATTTTTAACCGCACACTACTCTGTCTGTCAGAGATTTTGGAGTCTGTCGGTTGCTCTTCGGTTTTGTTCAAGTTAGAGCCATATTCAAGGAGGACACCCAAATAGTTTTATAAAGATAATTTCGGCATGATTCCAGATTGATAAAGATCATCTCCATAGGATCAGTATACTGAAAGTTACAGGCTTTTCTTTACGACTGTTCTGAAATCTGGACAGATTTCTGTCGGTGTCTTCTTGGGCAGTTTGGTCCTCTGTTTTGGCCGAATCAGAGGATCCCGCCAACTAAAGTTTCGTAGCCTGGTTCATTAGGATTAGCTGAGCACTGGTTTCAGGTCTTTAGGAGTTACAGATATTTAATTGTGAATTTTCTCGTACAACTGCCAGCAGAGTAGTAACCCAGCCTTTTGGGCGAAGTTGTCAAATTGAACTTACGGTTGTGTGGGATGGTTAGAGGGTATGGTAGAGCACATGTAGATACGTCAGAATTTGTTATCCTTATTCCGTGTAAATACTTGTGTAGGCGGTGAGGCGGTGGGTGGAAGGACACCTTCATTGCTTCCTAGTACGTCGCAGCACGAAAGGCAAGTACCTTATCTTATCATATTGAAGATTGATGAAAATGTGTGGATGAGTTGCTAGATTGGTTATTCATGTTTGCATACTTGTATTATTCTTCATTATGATGTGATAAGATTTCGTTGCATGAATTTCATTTTGGCCATGCATTTGATTCCTGCCGTCCACGGGAGTGGAAACTTAAAAGTCCCATCAGTCCAATATGGGCATATGAGACCCACCATTCCAATGTGGGTAGCGTTGACTACCATTCCAATGTGGCAACTCGGACACCCGTATGAAACGTTCTTCATACGGTGATTGGGTCCCCGTACTTTGTTAAGTACGGGCTTAAGTGAACACTGACGGGTGTATCACTCGTTATACCGGTATACGCAGTTGAGAGGTCCATTTTTCATTCCATGTATGCATTCATACTATGCAGTTTTACATATTCGTGGAAGAGATGTTCTACTATCTTGATTATTGATTTGTTCCTTTGTACACTGTGAGATTGATGTTGTGCTTGCTGAGTTTCACCTCACCCTTGTTTTCCTGTGTTTATTTTTTTAGGTGATCCATGATGATATAGTTGCTAGCGGGAGGGCGTAGTCCAAGCACGTTTCACACACCTCAAAGATTCACTTATTTTATAAAGATGTTTTGTTAAGTTATTTGGTTAAAAAGATGAGCTGTAATTTTAATTCCTTGGTTATATTCTGTGGTTGAACGGTTAAATACTCTTCGTTACTTTGTCTTGACTATTTAATTTTGGTGTAAATTAATTAATAGTTCCGCAAATGAAGTGTATGATGAAACTTTTGGTAGCATCTTGGCTTCCGAATAGCCAGGGTGTTACAGAGATGATAAAGTGGTATATACCAGTTCGGTGAACTTTTGGGGCATTATAATAGAATAGTTTACGATATGAAATCATGATAAGAGTGTGTTATTCTAAATGTTAGTAAGATGGTAATATTCCGACTTGTGGGAGTGGTAATCACCCTTTTAACAAGAAAGTAATCTAATTATCTTTCGTGATATAGAAGAGGTGAAAATGCCTTGAGTTTTGCGTTTGTGATCTTCTGGACCTCATTATTCGGGTAGTAGCTAAAAATTATTGAGTAAGGCAAAGTGTTGGAAAAGGTCTATTTGATTCTTAAGTGATTATGTGATTTGAACTTAGAGTCTCTTTTATTCAAATTAGAAAAAAAGTTACAATCAGAGAGCAATTATTTGAACTTAGAGTCTCTTTTAATTATACAAAGGAGGTTCTACCGAAATTTAGAACCATGCCTTATGTTTAAATGGTTATCATGTTTATTTAGTAGCATTCCAAGCCCTTTGATGGGTTGGGGTGTTACAGTAACTCTTCTGGAAACACATTCGGATATTCTCTGACGATAGGCACCTCTTCAGACTGTTGACTAACAGATGTCCATCACGGACAGAGGTGGCTAGAATCTCCACTTTCTTTCCATTGGTATCCTCGATTGTTACAGCTCTTTGGCAACAATCTAGCACAACTTTGTGCTTTGTTAACCATTCCATGCTAAGAATGATATCTAAGTTTTGGGTGTCTAGAACAATTAGGTTGGCTAGAAACTCAGCTCCTGCTATGAGTAACTTAGCTCCTAAATATCCCACTTTAGAGCTTAGCTCTGCTCTAGGTGACTGGACTAACAGAGTGTACTTAAGATGCTTAACTTTTAAATTATTCTTGGTTGCAAAAACTCCAGAAATAAATGAATGCGGTCAGAGAATCAAACAAAACAGATGCAGTCGAGTTTACGTAAACTTACCCAAGACGATGTCGGTGCTCCTCGATCCTTCCAGAGTAATGTGGTTAACACGACCTCTGATCACGGATTGCGATGCTCCTCTGGATTGGCCAACAACTTGAGATGCTCCCTGATTGTTGCTCGCGACCGTGTCTTGGAAGGTGTAGCTCCAAGTGCCCTGGCTGACGGCAGGAAAAACAAACTCTGACTCCACTCTGCGGGTTGTTCCCTGGATTGGGGTTGGCAGGTACCGGGTTGTAAAAATTCTGAGCCACTAGACGAGGTGCTGAAGTTGGTGCAGTCGTCCTGAAAGAGTTATGTGGTGGAAAATGGTTAAACAGCAGCGGAATTGTTCTTGCCTTCTGCTGTAACTGGTGACTCTCTTGCTGAGCCATCCTACGTTTGCGACTCTCTTCCAATTATTTGCGCTTGTCTTCCAAAATCAAAGCTTTGTTGACTAGCTCCTGGAAGACTGGGAAAATATGAGCAATCAAGTTAACTTGTAATCCAGAATTCAGTCCCTTTAGAAAACGACTCTGGCGGGACTTATCTGTGGTGACATCTTCCGCGGCATAGCGGGCAAGCTGAGAAAATTTATTGAGATAGTCATGTACTGACACCCCTCCTTGCTTGAGAGCGCGGAACTCATCCTTCTTCAAATCCATTATTTAATTTATAGTTTATTGGTATTTTCATTTGAATTTGTTTGTTCTTGTTGTATTTTTGCGTATAGATTTCGATGACTCCGAAGAATTTGAGGTAGTTGAAGAAGAAGAATTTGAGCAAGGCAACTTACATATTTGATCATATTTGAGCCTATTATTTTAAATTATTTAAATTATGTTTTAAATTATTATCACATGCTTATTTATACTCAAGTTAATTTAAATCCTCATTTTAAATTTATAGTTATTCCTAATTCCTTTGTACATCCAATTTGACATTAAATCAGATATACCTTGACACCTTAGATAAAATCTGATTTGTGCAATAGTATGAATTAGAACATTTTGAGAAAAATTATGCTTAGTCATGCTTAGACCCAAAATTATTTCATTTGGGAAATTTTTACCAAAAATCATATGTTGTTTAAAATTGTATCCGTAGCATTGGTGTGCCATGTGATTGAAGTTTACAAATGGTTTAAAAAACAAAATGAAAATTGGTTTGGACTTAGACGAAATGGATGTTGGTATGGTGCAGGTTTATGCACGGGCTCAATTCGAGAATGGTTGAGGCCCAGGGGTTATTTTAGAAGTCGGCCAAGTCAGTTAAGAACTGGTCTTTGAGCCGCATCTTGCTAAGCCCCATCGTACTACCACATGTCATGTGTGGGTGGGACTTGGCTAACTAATTTGTAACATTTCACGTGCTTGCGCCATCCGATTGCGTGGGTGTCTGTGGTGACCTACTTTTTCGTATTCCCACCGTGCAAGAGGGGTTTAAATCTGGTGGATGGTTCAATCTACAGGAAGCGAAACCTTAGTAAGGCAGGACTACAGTGGGATGGCACATTGTAAATGCCTTGATGTGTGCTCTAGACTACTTACCTAAGATAGTGAACAGTGTTATCGACGGATGTCAAATAAACTAGAGAGGTCATGTTGCATGGGTAAAGTTGTACAACCTCTACAGAGTGTAAAACTATTCGAATAGCCATGTCCACGGTCATGGACATGCTAGCAAAGCCACTCAAAGTTAGACCTTGGTTTTGATTTCAAAAGATTTTGATAAATGATTTTGGATAGTTTATCCAATTGGAAAATTGGGCGGTTAGGCATTTAATAGGAGGGTATCCATCACCATATTTTATATGGAGATTATCCTACTATAAAACTTGAGAATTTATAAAAATAAATTTTAATTATAGAATAACTACTTTGGAACTTAGTACATATATTTAAAGAAAACATTACTTTATGTCAATTCAACCAATAAGCATTTTTTGATATATCCTTGTATGCATTATAATCTGTTATTGGGTGTAACTTGCGAGCACAATTGTTTGTGCTTACCCTTGCTCAATGCAAATAAATTTCAGAAGAGAAGTACTTCGCTACCAGTGTGGATTGTGACAACTAGGCTGCTACCCCAGTCGATTACCTGTGGCAGATCAGCTAGATTCTACTACTTCTTCTTCGTTTTCCATTGTGTTCTTTATTGTTGGCTTGTAAGCCTCTTTTGTAATGAACTCTGATATTCATTAATAAAGTTGTGCAATTTATGGATGTTACCATATCTGTTTACTGTGTGAACTAGCTACTGATAATGGGACTAGTTCAAAAATATACAGAGGATTTGGGGGTGTTACTCCCGGGTTTGACAATGATGGCGTTTTTTTCAACGCTTGATGCAAAAAACCTTCCTTTCTCAACTAGGCTGAAATTTTGAAGCCTATTTTGATGATCTGATCGTAAAAAGTATCAAGTGTCTTAATCGTATTTTCGACTTGCAAGAAACATTCGTCAACCTCAGAAAACACAATTTGAAACTCAATAATGGGAAGTGTGTTCGGAGACTTTTCAGGAAACTTGCTTAGATTCCTTGCCTCTTCACGAAGAATCGAAGCAAACACTGAAAAGATAAAAGCCATTGAAAAAATGCACCCTTTGACCACAAAGAAGTCCAGAAACTCATAGGATGCATGGCAGCTTTAAGTCGTACAGACGATTCCAATTACAAACCGACTATGATAAATTAACATCACAGATGGTTCTTGTTAATAACCATTTGTGATAATTGTATATCACAGACTACTGTAGTTTATAACCGTTTGTGATACATATCACAGATGGTCTATCCCACTAAGCCGCCTGTGATAGTTTCTTCCATATCTAAAAAATATTCTGTTTTTCTCCTACTAGCATCAAAAGTATCACTAAAAAACCACTAATTTTACAAGTGTATGGAGCTTGCTAGAGTTGAAGATGGAGCGCATTCTAGACCATATCAAGTGGCTAGAGAAGATTGTGTGTGTGTGTGTGTGCATGTATCATTGTTGTAATTTATGGCATATTTGTTAAGTTATCGGGTAAGAATATCATAGACGGTTCTTATTAAGAATCGTCTGTGACGTTTCCACTATCATAGACGGTTATTGTTGAGAACCTTCTGTGATATTACACATATGGTTTTTAACAATAACCGTCTGTGACGTATACAATTATCACAGACGGTTATTCTTAAGATCCGTCTGTGAATTATCACAAACGGCTTCAAAGGAACCAGGATAGCCTGTTTTGTTCTAGTGCCCAAAGCCAATCGCCGCATTCAGGGCTCACTACAGATAGATCTGTCGCGATGGGCCAGGTATTTAATAACATAGTACATATCATAGACACTTCCAACCACAAATCGTCTATAATACAAAATTATCACAAACAGTTCTTGTAAATAACTGTCGGATAATTATCACAGACAGTTAGGATTAAAAATTGTCTGTGATATAAAATTATTATAGAGGGTTCTTGTTAATAACCATCTGTGAATTATCACAAACGCCTTTATTTTAAAAACAGTATGTGATATGAGACCATATCACACACGGTGCTTGTTAAGAATCGTTTATGAATTATCACAGATGGTTCAAATTAAAAACCATGTGTGACATATGCAATTACCACAAACGCTTCTATTTTAGAACGATCTGTGATACATATCATAGATGGATTGATGTATTAAACCGCTTGTGATAGTTCCTTCGATAGCTAAAAATTATTCTATTTTTCATGTAGCCTTAGGAGTAAATATGTAGGTATGACTTGTTTTTCCCCGGACAGTAATGCCATCATGTCGTTATACATAGAAGACAGTAAGATAAATATGTTATTCAGTAAACATGTTCAAATGTAACAGTAACTTCAACTCCAAACTAGTTTTTTTTGTATTTACATATGGCCAAACAGCGTGGCCAATCGCTTCTTATAAAATATTAAAAAATTAGAGTACTAAAAGATCAAGTTTCTAGCGGCCCAAGTAGCATGCTACGTCTGTTTTCAAAACTTTGTAGGCGACGTCATCGGCATCTGAGGTTTCGGGATCAGAGCAGGTAGCCCAAAACACGTCCACCTATTGACGTGCTTGTTAAAGAACTTGCAATAGAAAACTTTCAGTATCCAGAATACCAAGTGAATAAATAAGTCATATTTTCCAATAGGAAGGGCGGAACTCCCACGAAAAGATCAATCTTGCTGTTAACCGATGTTCACACAAAGCAACAATAGATCAACAGTCATGAGAACAAGTAATGGCTTTATGGAACCAAAGGAGACCAATGAAATATCACCCGCTGTATTGTAAACACTATCTCAAGGAAAATTCATCAACCGCAACTATAACCAGAATTGCCCAAAATTCAAGCTCAAGGAAGAGAACAACTTTTATAAAGAAACTCACACACAATACCTATAACTACTGTAATCAAAGTAGCTACCTCTCTATTCCCATACCACGAATGGTGGTGTAACCCAGTAAAACCTGGGCCACAACCACGATCTCAAGCGCCTCGGGAGGGGCCCCACGTAACCACGCCCGCGCCCCGACCTCCACGACCGTGGCCACCACGACCACGTCATCTATCCCTCGACATAGCTATCAATCACAATCAACATTATATAATAAGTTCAAAGGTCAAAATCAAGTCATACATCAATAAACAACATAACGGAAGCGTAAAAAACTATATTCGTACCTCTCTCTAACCTACTGTGCACTAGTGTGTCAAATTTTAGGTTAGTTAACCATTAGCAAATTTTAGTTGATTTACTAAACTAAAACAAATTTTAACAATTTTAGTTTGCCTATGTTGTTAACCTATTCACCACGGACCTAAAGCCCGCTCTGATACCAACTGTAACACCCCAGCCCAACACTGAGCCTAGAATGCCACCACTCTACTCTTTACACTAGTAATTATCGACACACTATATAATTACAGCAAGAAAACAATGATAATCATATCCATGAACCACAAAAGAGCAATGCATAATTATGGATCAATTGATAATAACTAAGCAATGGGAATTATAACCAGGTAAATAATCCAAAGTAGCATCAACCATTGAATCCAAATTAATAAAGCAAATAGTCTAGTCCAAACATTGTCCTAAATTTTATTCAACCTCTAACATGTCCAAGAGTAATCCAATTGTGAATGAAAAGATTCTTATGGCAAATGATCATATGATGTCCAAGTGCTCTACTCGCTCTCAGTTACGGCATCCTCGAAGATCACCTAAAGACAACAATAGAGCAAGGGTGAGTCTACGACTCAGCAAACACATCCATAAACAACGAACAATAATAAATCAACAGCATTCAATAACTCCATTATCATCACAGGTACTTCTATTAATATTCTCATGCAGTTATATTCTCTTTGATTCACATCCATTAATCTCAAATATCAATGCAACTCTAATCTATATGTCCACATGCACTTCTTTCGCGTATACCGGTATAGCGTGAGTGAATGCTCGTGACAACATTCACTCTCAAGCCCGTTCCTCCAAAAGGATCGAGGACCTCCTCCACTCCCGTGGAGTTGTGATCATATTGATCACCTTCTCTTATGCAAAGATGCTTATGAATGCAAACATGCAAACTCCATCATAAACATCATATCCAACTTTCCATCATGCTTATCAACAAAGATATAAACATACCAATTATTTGTTTGCAATTAAACAAAATAAAAGCACAACAATAATGGTAATAGAAGATAAAGAAAACAGTGATCGATCATTGATCGCTGTCTACCATGCACTTGCCTTTACTAGTTGCGACGCACGACTTGGCTAGCAGATGGCAACAAGCACGACGCCTCTCCTATATTAAATACACAAATCTCAATACAAGCTACAGCATCATAAGAACAACAATCAATCGACATCGCTCCTACACGTCCCCAAATATACCACATTACGCCGGTATCGAAAAGTTACCTATAGCGGTCTTAGTACTAAAACGAACGTAACTTTTGACTCGAAAGTCCGATCACCACAAACCACCCCATTCTGGATTCTTTATAAAATTCTCCACATTTTCTTAGATTACGAAGACTTCTAATTAAATCATCTAACCCTCCGTATTTAGCCCAGAAAGTCGGTCTGTCCGCTTCGGAACAGCGGTCTTACTAAATTCATAACTTTTGATTTACCCAACAAAAATGTGTGTTCTCAGATTCTACAGAACCGTTGGACAATTATCTACAACTTTCATGTAGATCAAAAACTCTAATTAAACTATTTACTATTTTTAATCTACAGTCTACCAAAACAGCGCCGGAAGACGACAACCGTAAAAACAGCAGCCTTCCGAAAATCATAACTCAAATTCTACTTGTCCGATTGACGGGTTTAAATATGCTATAGAAAGATATCGAAATTATCTACGATTAACTAGTAGATGAGATTTCCAAAATTTGCCATTAAGATACCCGAATAACTCGTACAACAGAACAGCAGGCTAACGGATCTATTAATCGACCTCTCTAATAGAAAATTATAAAACCTCACTAATTAAATATACAAAATCGATAAAAAAAAATACTAGATCGTTACCCACTATTTGGCGTACTGTGCAAAGGAAGCGCCGCTTCGGCGGCCTTCGGCGGCGAGCAGCAAAGACTTGGCGGCGCTCTGCAAAGAAGAAGAACACAATGCTCCAAAGAAGAAATAAGAAGAAGACAGGCTATGGCACTCGGCGCAAGATCAGAAGCGATCGCATACCGGCATCGCAGCAGTTCGGGTTGGCGGCACTTGGCACAAGAACGCTGGCATAGAGTTCGGCTCTCGCTTTGGCGCAATAAGACAGCGCAGGAGTACCGCAGACAAAGAAGAATGGCAAAGACCGCGCGCTAAGCGAGCAAATACACTTGTAGGCAAAGGGCTCGGCAATGCAAGTAGCGACCACGCGAAGCGACAAAGAATTCACACATGATCGCAGAAGACCAAAGGCGATGAAGAAAAAGAATTGGCGGCGCGGCGGAGGGAAAGAAAGAGAAAATGCTAGGGTTTTCCAAAACCCCCACAAATCTATTTATATAGCACTAACAAAATTCTGAAATTCTATTTTCCACGTATACTAAATTCTTTAATTACGCATAAGCCCTTAAAGACGTTTTTATGTATACAAATTAATTTAATTACACTCCGACCCTTAAGACGCTTTTATTAATATTATTATTATTTTTCGGAGTATTACACGTTCCGACTTAAGGACCAAGTCGAAATGCACCCGGACGATCTCTTCCCTTACTTGTGGTGTCTCGGCTTGGTCTACCCGCTCGCCCGATGTCTTGATGTAGTCGTTTAAGCGAAGGTAATCCTTCTGAAGACATATTGTAACACCCTGACTATAAGGAAGTCAAGATGTCACCTACAACCACTACTCTTTAGAAGAATAACATCAAAACACATGACCAAGTTAATCAAGTATAAAGATTATACGGAAACAAGAATTCATCATCAGGTTTAATCAATGGAATAGAAATAAACAATTCTGAGAGATAAGGTAGTTATGACCAAACTGGCTTATTACAATTCATCACAAGTCATAATTAACGACAGTAAAAGTCCTCAAAATATTTGGTTTATGGTAGTGAGTGCATCGTGATGAACTACCCTCCACAAGATCATTCTTCCTTGTCATTTACCTAAATAAAACAACAAAGCAAGAATGAGCCAAAGACTCAAACAAGTAATCAGATGTAACCATCAAACATTCCATGAACAATATATCACAATCATCATTTGAACATTTATCGAAACGAATTTATGAATGGATGAAGTGGAATGATGCATTGAAGGAATTGGACATATTAAAAGATATACCTCAGATAGCGAGTGAAACACCGTCGGTGTTCACTTAAAGTAATCGTATGAAGAACGTTTCATACGATCATTCAACGTGGCCCACATTGGAATGGTGGACTCATGTACCCATTCGGAATTGATGGGATTTTCAAGTGCCCATCTTTGGAATTGATGGGTCTTACAAATGTAATTTATGCATGTCATGATGTGATCCCATGGCAATATTGAATAGTACTCATAATTGAAAAGAAACACATGGCATTCATCTACAAGTACGAACAAGTATAATCATTCACTCACACATCACATTTTTGCATCAAACATAGTATACAAGGTACTTGCAGATATCAACATCATGAACAAGGCACAAAACATTCATGTAAACAACATATCATTATGCATACAAGATTTGCCTTTTGCGTAGTGACTCGTTAGCAGGCAACGGGGGTGTTCCCACACGGGATGTCTCACCGCCTACACAAGCATGTTCCCAAAATAAGAACAACGATAAAACACTGCTACCGATGTTCTACAATAACTCCTGACTATTCAATATACCGCAAAGACCCAAATTGAAAATAAACTATTCTGCCAGATTTCAGCTCTTATGAGCAGCGGTACGAGAAAAAGCATATTTAATTATCTGGAACTCGAAACAACACGAAACCAGTGCCCAAATTTTCTTAACTTAACTGGCTACAAAACTCTAGTTGATGGTAAACTCTAATTCGGCCAATACAGAGGTCTAATCATCCAATGAAAAACTATAATTGCAGTCTTCCCAGAATTCAGAACAGCCCGAACGAAAAGGCTCTAACTTTTAAACCACTGATACAAATAAAGTGATTTTTATCAGCATGGAAACATGGTGAAATTATCTTCATAAACCTAGTTGGGTGGCCGACCTGATTCTGACTCTAACTAGATCAAAACCTAGGTGCAACCGACCATACCCAGCAATTCTGGCAGACAGACCAGCAGGTAGTAAAACAGTCATAACTTTTAATCTACTGGGTGAAAATTCGTGATCCAGGTGCCAAAAGAAAGCTAATGAAACCAGGAACATATCTCTAGGAGAGGTCAACCCGAGATTCGGCCTCTAAAGGGTCGAACCTGGCCGCGCAAGAAGACCGATGCGTTCTGGAATCTCCAGGACAGAACGCGATTTAGATCTAATCCACCATTAATCAATAAAACCGAATCAAACTACCACTAAAACACCTTCGTTACCCTTGAAGACCCGTGGGACGACGATGATCCGCTGCCCGAAGATCCTCCTCTCTTCTCCTCCCTTCTTTCTCCAAAGAACGGCCACCCGATGACGACGAACGACGTCGACGGCGGCGGGGAATGGAGATGATGGAGGGGCCCTTGAGGAGGAGCGACGGGGATCACCGGGGATAGCACCATCACCGCGAGGAGGCGCATGGAGCAGCAAGGAGGCCGGCATGGGGGAGGGAGGAGGCGGCCAAGGGGAGGGGAGGAGATAGGGCGGTTAGGGTTTTGGGGGAAAGTGGTGCCCCCTTTTTGGCCGGCCCTCTTGGGCCACTGGGCGCTGACTGCGCCCAAAGTTGACGACAAATACAATTACCCCCGCTGTTTGGAAAATCCGTCGAAAGAGGTTTCTTTTACTCCTCCGACTTCTTTCTTTTACCGATTCGATTCGGAAAGTTGTAAATCTCGTTTTGAATAAAATTCTGTGATAATTGAAACGATACAACCTATTTGGATAAATGAGGTATTACACTCTATCCCCTTAGAAAAGATTCGACCTCGAATCTACGCAACAATCTACTCGAAAGGAAATCTGCGTGCCGAATGAAACAACGATAATTCAAGCTTGAATTGCTCGGATACTCGCTTAACACTCGAGCACACGGGCGACGCTATGCATTCAGATAAGGATCCGTGACGATCAACGCGATAAGCCAACGCCCTAATTCTTACAACTTTCAAAAACGAAGAGAATCCAACTAGAATTAGAGAGTCCTCATCGCATCCACGTAATGGTAACTCTCACCAAAAGGTTAGATTCCAAATTTGATAATTCATCTCAAAACAAATCCATTTTCTAAATATGCGGTTTACAAATGAACACCACTACAAACGAAGGAGAAATTATCGAACGCCTAAACCAAACACCGGCATTTTGTCCGAATTGGAAAGAATCTACAAGCCAACAAAACCTCAACTCAAATTGCGTAAAACACCGGTCAACAAAGACCAAACTCAACCGAGAATCAAGAAAACACCTCCTTATCCGATGAACATACCTTTCCACGCTTTCTTCTAGGAATAGAATTTCTCTCGAACCTTGAAATTGAATTCATCGACTACCACATGAGCTAAAACCTCTTAGTTAAACATCCTCAAATTATACTCAAATTGAAATACATCCTCCACACCCACGTGGGTGGCTCCATTGAATCCTCCAATACTCTATGCATCTCATTCTACTTAATCAACCATAATTTGATTGAAGGCACCCAAAGCGCCACAAAATAGATCCCATCAGAACATCCCCGCTATTCAAAGCCAAGATGTCACGCAAATACATTTCCTCTAATTTTTCAAGAACAACTCGTAATCCTCGAGTACACACGCCATGTACTACATCAAAAGGTTCTATCAATGATCATTCCACCGCTCAGAAACTCCTTTATTCCACTTTCTCTACACACACTCATTGAGTGACCAAAGGTCTAACATAACAATGCAAACCCAAATTTAATCTCCAAGATCTCTACCACAAATTTCAATTATAACATATAGGAAATCAACGGATTGACTCTCCAACATTTTCCCAATTCTAACATACTCACTCATTTGCATACTTAGAAATTTCTCACCTAATCTCGCATCATTATTCAATTGCGTTGTTTCTATAGAAGTAATCAAGGTTTTCATACCTTCGATAATCACCGACCATTCAATCATGAACTCAAGTTCAAGTTTCACTATACCATAGGTTCTACTCAATCGTAACACTTTTCGCACTTAGTTCAAACCAAACATTCCATGTGAATCAATTTCTCCAAGGGATACAGATCAAAACTATTTCACATTCTACTACTCCTCCGATAACTTGGTAGCAAAATATCGTCGCCACGATTACTCATCCACCACCAAACAGTTGCCAAACTTTCACCTTGCAAACACTTCGCAACCCAAAGCGTGATCCTTTCTCAAAAGGAAGAGGCGAACAAAACAAATTCATTCATACAGGAAGCGTTGCTCCTCACGGCGCCATGAAACCAAAAGAAATATTCGATAAAGGTGATCTTGGAAAACGAAAGTGAGTTCATAAATGGGAGGCACACATCCTCAAAAGAGAATAGCAAATAACGGTATTACACGAAAGAAAGATATTACGCTTGAAATTCGCCATCTCTTGAGCGGAAAGAGCAACAAATTTAGGGACGCTTCAAATAATCACAAGATTTAATTAAGAATCGATAAGATCCTTCAACAGGACAACTTGCTCGAAACAGTTCATCTACTTGGGAAACACGAGATCCAAATATTCTCACCACAAAACTCAAACATTTCCCTTTACAGATTTCACGGAAAGCAAGCGGGTTAACCGTCTCAAGAGATCAACGAAAATATTCTTTTATTGCAACCTCACTTAGCTTAACTCAAACCAAGGAGCCTTTCGGACTAAATCACACGAAATCTTTAAGAAACAATAGGTTAATCCAATTCCTCTAGTTACCCAAAATAATTTCAGTTATCAGTTGATTCACGAGCTCCAAGGTACCGTGAAAGCTAAACTTGAAATATTATTATTTGAACGATGCCACTAAAGGCGATCAATTTACTACAGGTATTAACATCAAGCCCATAACAACACTTAGAAAACTTTTCGGAAGACCCACGTGGAATGAATGGGTTGATTCCTTCTCGAAAGAAGAGGCAAATAGAAACGATCTTTACCAATGAAAAATCACTTACCACTGCAAGGAACACGTAACTCGGGGAAAACCAATTAGGCAACGAACTCGAAAACATATGGGAAGTCCACAGTTGAAAACATAGGCCTCACAAAAATAGAATATCCGACCTTAACCGTTAGGAACAAACGGGTATTCAAGATCAAAACACCCGCATCATGGAAGAACTATTATAATTTTTTTTCAACATATCGCTTTACTCGACAAACTATGTTTACCACAAAGAACTTGAATTCCCCAAAAGAGCATGAACACCAAAACTGAAAATTTGATCGTTTTAGAAATGTTACGAAAGGCGGACAACTCTCTTTCTTTATAAAGGAATCAACATTGCCATCACATTACTGATCATGTCAATAAACCTTCTAAATGAACATGGCAAATCGTGTTATAGAAATTTTTCAGCATCAAATGGAATTGTAATAACAACTTATTCTAGAAAGGAAACATAGTACGAAAACCACAAAGCTGAAACAAACCTCTCACACAACTCCACCATAACATTAGAAAAGGGGTTCGACATTTTTTTTTAAAAAAAAAGAGGTTCTAAACTCCAACATTCCAACTACTCCAAAAGAAACGAGTAGAGTCAAGACTTTCTTTGACAAACTTTGTAAAAGCTAATTCCGCTCCCCAAAATACCAAACAGTTAACTGTGTCCCTTAATCAACAAGTGAGATAGGACCCTTACAAAAAGAATGATCTTGTCAATAATATCGTGTACAAGTAGCAAAGAGAGCTCAGCAATCAGAAAGACAAGAATTGTTTTGAAAAACATCTAGGGACCAATAGGAACCCGTAGCCAACCAATTTGTTTGATTACCATCCCCGACTTAATCACCACAAGGCACCCCAAAAGGGTTTTAACACTAATCCTCGTAAAAGAGATCGTTAAACTTCAAGACGCGGAATGATCCAAATAAATACATGGAGCCAATGCTTCCTCGTGTTAACGAACTTACAATGTAAAACTCTCATTATACAAACTATCAAACGAGTAAACGAGTCGCTATTTTCCAATGAGAAGGAAGGAACAAACATGGAAATATCCATATTACCAACTGTCGAAGATCATTTAAAATAAAAGAAATTCAACAACTGAAAAACCATAATATTTTCAGAGAACCATTAAAGACCTATTGGATCTCATCAACTACCATGAAACATGAACCTAAGAGAAATTCATCAATTGCCACCGGACAAGAATTTGTCAAAATCAGAAATCAAAGTAGAGAACCACCGCCTAAAGCATCTCAAAAGAAATATGCAAGATCATTGTGCACTTGATAAAGAACTTGCAAAAGAAATCTGCCAATGCCCGAAACTCCAAGCGAACACACGGGTTGAATTTTCCAATAGGGGTAAAACAGAACTTCAGTGAAAAGATAAATCTTGCAATTTAACTACGCCACGTGAGCGAAATATCACAATAGTAGAAAGAACAATAATTGTCTCAAAGAACGATCGAAATCTACTAGAGATTGCCCACTTCATTATAACCTCCATTCAAAAGAAATTCACGATCTATCGAAACTACAACCGTAAAAACCAGATACAAACTTGAGAAGGACAACAACTTCATCAATGAGCTCAGCTCAACACAGAACTATGGGACAGGGGTAAGAACTTCTCTACTATTACAACACGAACAGTGGTGTAGCCTGGCAAAACCCAGGACGACAACCACGATCTCAACCGCTCGACGTCCGCTACCGATACGCATAACTAATGCAATCAATTATGAATATATAGGATCATGTCATGACAATCATAGAATAATTCATAGATATATAGGATATCGCATCATGTCATAGCTTAATAACAAGAAAGATAGTACAGAAGCAATTCTATACCATAAAACCTAATGAACAACATCACTAGAAATGCGGAAACAATGGATTTCCCAAACCCCACCCATCAGGCACAAGGTGTCATTTTAATAACTTATTTACCACGGACCTAAAGCCCGCTCTGATACCAACTGTAACACCCTGACTATAAGGAAGTCAAGATGTCACCTACAACCACTACTCTTTAGAAGAATAACATCAAAACACATGACCAAGTTAATCAAGTATAAAGATTATACGGAAACAAGAATTCATCATCAGGTTTAATCAATGGAATAGAAATAAACAATTCTGAGAGATAAGGTAGTTATGACCAAACTGGCTTATTACAATTCATCACAAGTCATAATTAACGATGAAAAGTCCTCAAAATGTTTGGTTTATGGTAGTGAGTGCATCGTGATGAACTACCCTCCACAAGATCATTCTTCCTTGTCATTTACCTAAATAAAACAACAAAGCAAGAATGAGCCAAAGACTCGAAGTAATCAGATGTAACCATCAAACATTCCATGAACAATATATCACAATCATCATTTGAACATTTATCGAAACGAATTTATGAATGGATGAAGTGGAATGATGCATTGAAGGAATTGGACATATTAAAGATATACAGATAGCGAGTGAAACACCCGTCGGTGTTCACTTAAAGTAATCGTATGAAGAACGTTTCATACGATCGTCAACGTGGCCCACATTGGAATGGTGGACTCACGTAACATGGCCCACATTGGAATGGTGGACTCATGTACCCATTCGGAATTGATGGGATTTTCAAGTGCCCATAATGGAATTGATGGGTCTTACAAATGTAATTTATGCATGTCATGATGTGATCCCATGGTAATATTGAATAGTACTCATAATTGAAAAAAACACATGGCATTCATCTACAAGTACGAACAAGTATAATCATTCACTCACACATCACATTTTTGCATCAAACATAGTATACAAGGTACTTGCAGTATATCAACATCATGAACAAGGCATAAAACATTCATGTAAACAACATATCATTATGCATACAGTACTTGCCTTTTGCGTAGTGACTCGTTAGCAGACAACGGGGGTGTTCCCACACGGGATGTCTCACCGCCTACACAAGCATGTTCCCAAAATAAGAACAACGATAAAACACTGCTACCGATGTTCTACAATAACCCCTGACTATTCAATATACCGCAAAGACCCAAATTGAAAATAAACTATTCTGCCAGATTTCAGCTCTTATGAGCAGCGGTACGAGAAAAAGCATATTTAATTATCTGGAACTCGAAACGACACGAAACCAGTGCCCAAATTTTCTTAACTTAACTGGCTACAAAACTCTAGTTGATGGTAAACTCTAATTCGGCCAATACAGAGGTCTAATCATCCAATGAAAAACTATAATTGCAGTCTTCCCAGAATTCAGAACAGCCCGAAAGAAAAGGCTCTAACTTTTAAACCACTGACCCAAATAAAGTGATTTTTATCAGCATGGAAACATGGTGAAATTATCTTCATAAACCTAGTTGGGTGGCCGACCTGATTCTGACTCTAACTAGATCAAAACCTAGGTGCAACCGACCATACCCAGCAATTCTGGCAGACAGACCAGCACGTAGTAAAACAGTCATAACTTTTAATCTACTGGGTGAAAATTCGTGATCCAGGTGCCAAAAGAAAGCTAATGAAACCAGGAACATATCTCTAGGAGAGGTCAACCCGAGATTCGGCCTCTAAAGGGTCGAAACTGGCCGCGCAAGAAGACAGATGCGTTCTGGAATCTCTAGGACAGAACGCGATTTAGATCTAATCCACCATTAATCAATAAAACCGAATCAAACTACCACAAAAACACCTTCGTTACCCTTGAAGACCCGTGGGACGACGATGATCCGCTGCCCGAAGATCCTCCTCTCTTCTCCTCCTTCTTTCTCCAAAGAACGGCCACCCGATGACGATTTAACGCACGCCGACGGCGGCGGGAATGGAGATGATGGAGGGGCCCTTGAGGAGGAGCGACGGGGATCACCGGGAATAGCACCATCACCGCGAGGAGGCGCCATGGAGCAGCAAGGAGGCCGGCATGGGGGAGGGAGGAGGCGGCCAAGGGGGAGGGGAGGAGATAGGGGCGGCTAGGGTTTTGGGGGAAAGTGGTGCCCCCTTTTGGCCGGCCCCTACATGGGCCGGCCGGCCCCTCTTGGGCCACTGGCGCGCTGCTGCGCCCAAAGTTGACGACAAATACAATTACCCCCGCTGTTTGGAAAATCCGTCGAAAGAGGTTTCTTTTACTCCCTCCGACTTCTTTCTTTTTACCGATTCGATTCCGGAAAGTTGTAAATCTCGTTTTCGAATAAAATTCCCAGATAATTGAAACGATACAACCTAGCTAGATAAATGAGGTATTACACTCTATCCCCCTTAGAAAAGATTCGACCTCGAATCTACGCAACAATCTACTCGAAAGGAAACTGCGTCTGGAATGAAACAACGATAATTCAAGCTTGGAATTGCTCAGATACTCGCTTAACACTCGAGCACACCAGACGCTATGCATGCAGATAAGGATCCAGGACGATCAACGCGATAAGCCAACGTCCTAATTCTTACAACTTTCAAAAACGAAGAGAATCCAACTAGAATTAGAGAGTCCTCATCGCATCCACGTAATGGTAACTCTCACCAAAAGGTTAGATTCCAAATTTGATAATTCATCTCAAAACAAATCCATTTTCTAAATAGGCAGTTTACAAATGAACACCACTACAAACGAAGGAGAAATTACTGGAACGCCCAAACCAAACACTGGCATTTTGTCTGAATTGGAAAGAATCTACAAGCCAACAAAACCTCAACTCAAATTGCAGAAAACACCGGTCAACAGCACCAAACTCAACCGAGAATCAAGAAAACACCTCCTTATCCGATGAACATACCTTTCCACAGTTTCTCTCTTCTAGGAATAGAATTTCTCTCGAACCTTGAAATTCGAATTCACTGACTACCACATGAGCTAAAACCTCTTAGTTAAACATCCTCAAATTATACTCAAATTGAAATACATCCTCCACACCCCTGTGGGGTGGCTCCATTGAATCCTCCGAATACTCTATGCATCTCATTCTACTTAATCAACCATAATTTGATTGAAGGCACCCAAAGCGCCACAAAAATAGATCCCACTGTAACATCCTGGCTATTCGAAAGCCAAGATGTCACGCAAATACATTTCCTCTAATTTTTCAAGAACAACTCAGAATCCTGAGTACACACGCTCATGTACTACATCAAAAAGGTTCTATCAATGATCATTCCACCGTCAGAAACTCCTTTATTCCACTTTCTACACACACTCATTGAGTGACCAAAGGTCTAACATAACAATGCAAACCCAAATTTAATCTCCAAGATCTCTACCACAAATTTCAATTATAACATATAGGAAATCAACGGATTGACTCTCCAACATTTTCCCCAATTCTAACATACTCACTCATTTGCATACTTAGAAATTTCTCACCTAATCTCGCATCATTATTCAATTGCGTTGTTTCTATAGAAGTAATCAAGGTTTTCATACCTTCGATAATCACCGACCATTCAATCATGAATCAAGTTCAAGTTTCACTATACCATAGGTTCTACTCGGTCGTAACACTTTTCGACTTAGTTCAAACCAAACATTCCATGTGAATCAATTTCCCCAAGGATACAGATCAAAACTATTTCACATTCTACTACTCCTCCGATAACTTGGTAGCAAAATATCGTCGCTACGATTACTCATCCACCACCAAACAGTTGCCAAACTTTCACCTTGCAAACACTTTCAACCCAAAGCGTGATCCTTTCTCAAAAGGAAGAGGCGAACAAAACAAATTCATTCATACAGGAAGCGTTGCTCCTCACGGCGCCATGAAACCAAAAGAAATATTCGATAAAGGTGATCTTGGAAAACGAAAGTGAGTTCATAAATGGGAGGCACACATCCTCAAAAGAGAATAGCAAATAACGGTGACACGAAAGAAAGATATTACGCTTGAAATTCGCCATCTCTTGAGCGAAAGAGCAACAAATTTAGGACGCTTCAAATAATCACAAGATTTAATTAAGAATCGATAAGATCCTTCAACAGACAACTTGCTCAAGCAGTTCATCTACTTGGGAAACACGAGATCCAAATATTCTCACCACAAAACTCGAAACATTTCCCTTTACAGGATTTCACGGAAAGCAAACGGGTTAACTTCGTCTCGAAGAGATCAACGAAAATATTCTTTTATTGCAACCTCACTTAGCGAACTCAAACCAAGGAGCCTTTCGGACTAAATCACACGAAATCTTTAAGAAACAATAGGTTAATCCAATTCCTCTAGTTACCCAAAATAATTTCGATTATCGCTGATTCACGAGCTCCAAGGTACCGTGAAAGCTAAACTTGAAATATTATTATTTGAACGATGCCACTAAAGGCGATCAATTTACTAGGTGTATTAACATCAAGCCCATAACAACACTTAGAAAACTTTTGGAAGACCCACGTGGAATGAATGGGTTGATTCCTTCTCGAAAGAAGAGGCAAATAGAAACGATCTTTACCAACCAAAAATCACTTACCACTCGCAAGGAACACGTAACTCGGGGAAAACCAATTAGGCAACGAACTCGAGAAAACATATGGGAAGTCCACGATTGAAAACATAGGCCTCACAAAAATAGAATATCCGACCTTAATCATAGGAACAAACGGGTATTCAAGATCAAAACACCCGCATCATGGAAGAACTATTATAATTTTTTTCAACATATCGCTTACTCGACAAACTATGTTTACCACAAAGAACTTGAATTCCCCAAAAGAGCATGAACACCAAAACTGAAAATTTGATCGTTTTAGAAATGTTACGAAAGGCGGACAACTCTCTTTCTTTATAAAGGAATCAACATTGCCATCACATTCTCGATCATGTCAATAAACCTTCTAAATGAACATGGCAAATCGTGTTATAGAAATTTTTCAAAGATCAAATGGAATTGTAATAACAACTTATTCTAGAAAGGAAACATAGTACGAAAACCACAAAGCTGAAACAAACCTCTCACACAACTCCACCATAACATTAGAAAAGGGGTTCGACATTTTTTTTTAAAAAAAAAGAGGTTCTAAACTCCAACATTCCAACTACTCCAAAAGAAACGAGTAGAGTCAAGACTTTCTTTGACAAACTTTGTAAAAGCTAATTCCCGTTCCCCAAAATACCAAACGGTTAACAGTCCCTTAATCAACAAGTGAGATAGGACCCTTACAAAAGAATGATCTTGTCAATAATATCGTACAAGTAGCAAAGAGAGCTCAAAGAATCGAAAGACAAGAATTGTTTTGAAAAACATCTAGGGACCAATAGGAACCCGTAGCCAACCAATTTGTTTGATTACCATCCCCGACTTAATCACCACAAGGCACCCCAAAAAGGGTTTTAACACGAATCCTCAGAAAAGAGATGCGTTAAACTTCAAGACGCGGAATGATCCAAATAAATACATGGAGCCAATGCTTCCTCGTGTTAACGAACTTACAACAGAAAACTCTCATTATACAAACTGTCAAACGAGTAAACGAGTCGCTATTTTCCAATGAGAAGGAAGGAACAAACATGGAAATATCCATATTACCAACTGTCGAAGATCATTTAAAATAAAAGAAATTCAACAACTGAAAAACCATAATATTTTCAGAGAACCATTAAAGACCTATTGGATCTCATCAACTACCATGAAACATGAACCTAAGAGAAATTCATCAATTGCCACCGGACAAGAATTTGTCAAAATCAGAAATCAAAGTAGAGAACCACTGTCTAAAGCATCTCAAAAAGAAATATGCAAGATCATTGTGCACTTGATAAAGAACTTGCAAAAGAAATCTGCCAATGCCCGAAACTCCAAGCGAACACACGGGTTGAATTTTCCAATAGGGGTAAAACAGAACTTCAGTGAAAAGATAAATCTTGCAATTTAACTACGCTCACGTGGAGCAGAAATATCACAATAGTAGAAAGAACAATAATTGTCTCAAAGAACGATCAGAAATCTACTAGAGATTGCCCACTTCATTATAACCCTCCATTCAAAAGAAATTCACGATCTATCAGAAACTACAACAAGAAAAACCAGATACAAACTTGAGAAGGACAACAACTTCATCAATGAGCTCAGGCTCAACACAGAACTATGGGACAGGGGTAAGAACTTCTCTACTATTACAACACGAACAGTGGTGTAGCCTGGCAAAACCCAGGACGACAACCACGATCTCAACCGCTCGACGTCCGCTACCGATACGCATAACTAATGCAATCAATTATGAATATATAGGATCATGTCATGACAATCATAGAATAATTCATAGATATATAGGATATCGCATCACGTCATAGCTTAATAACAAGAAAGATAGTACAGAAGCAATTCTATACCATAAAACCTAATGAACAACATCACTAGAAATGCGGAAACAATGGATTTCCCAAACCCCACCTACTGTGCACAGTGTGTCATTTTAATAACTTATTTACCACGGACCTAAAGCCCGCTCTGATACTGTAATATTCTGAAAATTATATTAATAGCAATAAAAATAATAAGTTAAGTAATTAAAGCATTTAGGATTTTTGCGTAATTAAATAAAAGGGATTTATGAAAATAGAATTTTCGGATTTTTTTGTGGGCTGTATAAATTGTGGTGGACTTTTTTTTTAGAAACCCTAATCCTTTTTCCAAGCCGCCGCCGCCGACACGGCAATTTGTCGCCGCCTCTGCAAGCAGGAGCCGCGGCTCTTGGCCGCTTTCTTTCTGGTTGCATCGCATGCGCGTCGCTGGGGGTTTCTCCACCGGCATTGTGATTGCCGAGCCGCCTGCATGCCCTGTGCACTGCTGCCGTAGACGCCGAGCCGAGTGGACCACCTGCGCGCCGGTTAATCCACCTGAAGCGCGCTGGCTGGTTCTCGCTCTCCACCAAGTCTGTCGTGGCCGCGCTTGAAGAAGCTCGCCGCGCCGCCCCTCTGTGGTTGTGGCATAGCCATCGCCGTCTCGCAAGGCGGCTTTGGAGCCTTGGCACAATCCTGTCGGCTATTCCGGTGACCGTGCTGACGACGTTCCAAATTTCTGCCGCGTCCGTGGATTCTATGAGCCACAAACAAAAGTTCTCTTTGTTTGGTTAGCTAGTACAAACGTCAGGTTCTATTCTATTCTTTTTTCTTTTTCTTTTTGTGCATGCTAGTAACCGATTTGGATACTACTCTATCGAATTGACTAGAATGATGTGTCGGAATAGTAAGGGAGATTAATATGATGTTTGTATTGGGAGATATCGATTAATAAGGTTGGTTTAACCTGCCGTTCCGTTGTACGATTTATTCGGGTACCCTAATGGCAAATTTTGGAAATATCATCTACTAGTTAATTGTAGATAATTTCGATATCTTTCTATAGCATATTTTATTATATCAATCGGACTAGTAGATTTAGAGATATGATTTTAAGAAGGCCGCTGTTTTTAGGGTTGTCGTCTTTAGGCGCTGTTTTGGTAGATCGGTTATTAAAAATAGTAAACAGATTAATTAGTATTTTTGATCTACATGAAAGTTGTAGATAATTGTCCAATGGTTCTGTAGGATCTGAGAACGCGCATTTTGGTTGAGTAAAACGAAAGTTATGAATTTATCAAGTCTGCTGTTCCGAAGCGGACAGATCGGCTTTCGGAGCTAAATACGGAGGGGTAGATGATTTAATTAGAAGTCTTCGTAATCTAAGAAAATGTGGATAATTTTATAAAGAATCCAGAATGGGGTGGTTTGTGGTGATCGGACTTTCGAGTCAAAAGTTACGCTCTTTTTAGTAACCGGACAGCAATGGGTAGCTTTTCGATACCGGCGTAACGTGGTATATTTGGGGATGTGTAGGAGCGATGTATATTGATTGTTATGCGTATGTTGCTGTAGCTTGTATTGAGATGTGTGTATTTAATGTAGGAGAAGCGTCGTACTTGTTGCCATCTTCGAGTCAAATTGTGCGTCGCAACTAGTACAGGCAAGTGCATGGTAGACAGCGATCAATGATCGATCACTGTTTTCTTTATCTTCTATTACCATTATTGTTGTGCTTTTATTTTATTTAATTGCAAGCAATGAATTGGTATGATTATATCGTTGTTGATAAACATGATGAAAAGTTGGATATGATGTTTATGATGGAGTTTTGCATATTTTGCATACATAAGCATCATTGCATAAGAGAAGGTGATCATGATTGATCACAACTCCACGGGAGTGGAGGAGGTCCCCGATCCTTTTGGAGGAACGGGCTTGAGAGTGAATGTTGTCGCGAGCATTCACTCACGCTATACCGGTATACGCGAAAAGAAGTGCATGTGGACATATAGATTAGAGTTGCATTGATATTTGAGATTGATAAATGAGAATGTGAATGGAAGTGCATGTGATGATAATGAAGTTATTGAATGCTGATGATTTATTATTGTTCGTTGTTTATGGATGTATTTGCTGAGTCGTGGACTCACCCTTGCTCTACTGTTGTTTTTAGGTGATCTTCGAGGATGCCGTAATTGAGAGCGAGTAGAGCACATGGGCATCACATAATCATTCGCCACGATAATCGTTTCATTCAATATTGGTTTACACTTGGACATGTTAGTATTGAATAATGTTTAGGATATCATTTGGACTAGACTATTTGCTTTATTAACTTGGATTCATTGGTTGCTACTACTTTGGATTATTTACCTGGTTTTACTCCCATTGCTTATTTATTGTCGTTTGAATCTTAATTATGCATGTTCTTGTGGTCCATTGATATGATTGTCATTGTCTCTTTGCTGTAATTGTTATAGTGTGTCGATATTTATTAGTTGGAAGAGTAGTTTGGTGGCATTCTAGGCTCAGTGTTGGGCTGGGGTGTTACAGTTGGTATCAGAGCGGGCTTTAGGTCCGTGGTGAATAGATTAACAACTTAGGCAAACTAAAATTGTTAAAATTTGTTTTAGTTTAGTAAATCAACTAAAATTTGCTAATGGTTAACTAACCTAAAATTTGACACACTAGTGCACAGTAGGTTAGAGAGAGGTACGAATATAGTTTTTACGCTTCCGTTATGTTGTTTATTGATGAAGGAGTTTATTTTGATCTTTGAGCTCATTGTGTATTGTTGATTGTGGTTGATAGCTATGCCGAGGGGTAGAGGACGTGGTCGTGTTGGCCGCGGTCGTGGAGGTCGTGGCCGCGGGCGAGGTTCCGTGGAGCCACCTCCTGCAGCAAGTGTATGAGTCGCTGAGGGGGTTGCTGTTGACCCGCCTCCGGTTGGGGTCCAGGATGAGACGCCCGCTTTGCTGAGAGAGTTGGTGGGAGAGATCCGTGCTCTTCGTCAACAGGCGCCGGCAGCCCCTGTTGCTGCGGCATCTGTTGTTGCTCCTGTCGCACATCCACCGGTTCTCGAGGCGGATGTCACTCGAGAGTGGATGGGGTTGAGGTTTGATTCGCTTGACTGGTGGGCACACCGGTCCAAGCAGCGGACTGGTTGCGCTACATGGAGAGGCAGTTTGGAGCTTTGGAGATGTCTTCACATCAGAGGGTCCGTTTTGTAGCCTTTCAGCTGAAAGGGCAAGCAGATATTTGGTGGGAGGGCGTGTTGTCTTCGAGGACCGCCACTCAAGGGCCAGTCACTTGGGAGGACTTTGTTGATCAGTTCAAGGGGAAGTTCTACCCCTACTCTTTTGTTGAGAAGATGGAGGTTGCCTTGACGACCTTTGCTCAAGGGAAGAGGTCTATTGCTGAGTATGAGGCTGAGTTCAACAACTTGGTTCGCTTTGTCCCTTCAAGAGCGAACGATGATCTCCAGAAGGCCAAGAGGTTCCGTCGGGGTCTCAACTCTGAGTACCGACATGTGTTGGGAGCTACTCCACTCCGTGATTACAGCTCGTGGTGGAGCAAGCTAGGGGCATGGAGTTGGAGATGCACTCACAAAGGCGCAAGCCTCGGTGGATCGTTGTTTCGTGGTAACGGAAGAGGAGCTCTAGTGAGGGAAGTGGGTCTGCTCAACGACCGCCAAGAAATTCAAGGAGGACCGCAGATCTTTCAGTCTCAAGCGATCGAGGCCGTTCCTCCTTGGCGCCTCGTCCTTTTGCGGTACTCGGCTCTTCGTCCTGTAAGGTGGCATGCTTTGCTTTAAGTGCGGTGATGGACACCGTGGCTGCCGAAGTGCACTTGGACGGAGATTGCCGTCGGTGTGGCCGATCGGGTCACAAGGAGCGGTGTGTCGCCGTAACCCCGCTTAGCGTGATCAAGTGGGAGCCCGTGCCATCTTCTTCTTGATGGTCCCGCCGAGGATCTTTCCAGATGATGATCGCTCCACCAACGATGCCGTTTCCTTCACTTGGGCGCCCAGCAGGTATCATCGCACCGCCACCTTCGCACCGCTCAGTTGCACGTCCGCTTTGCTCGCCCGCCACAAAGAGATTGTCGGGGCTCGCCGCCCGCCGTCGTCTTTTTTCGCCATGGCGCCACTCGAGTGTACGCCATGCCTACAGCTGAGTCCGCGGTCGCCCCGACGTGGTGGCAGTACTTTGCTTGTGGATTCATTTGATGCTTTAGTCCTTTTGATTCGGGGCTACCTTTTCGCTTGTTTCATCGGCGTTTGCTAGGAGAGCGAACTTGAGTATGCGATGGATTTCTCGATCGGTGTTGGTTAGTTCTCCGGGGTATTATTGCTAGCTCTACTGCTTGTCCCGGTGTTCCATTGTTATTGATGGAGAGGAGTTCACGCGAATTTGATAGTTATTCAAATGGAGCCGCTCGACGTTATCTTGGGTATGGATTGGTTGCACTCTTATCGAGCCGTGATATCCTTTTTCAGAGAATGCCTGTGCGCACCTCGCCCTGGGAGACTTTGACTTTTCAGGAGTGCGCCCGCTCTCTTTCGATGTTGGTCGGATTGTTTCGGTCGTGCGATGAAAATCGGGCTTCTTTTAGCTCTTGCCGAGAAACCGAGTGTGGCTTCGCAGATTGAGGAGATTCCGTGGTCGTGATTACCGGATGTGTTCCCACCGAGCTTAGGGTTTGCCACCGTGCGAGACGTGGAGTTTCGCATTGATCTAGTTCCGGTACTCGCCCCATCTCGATGTTCCATATCGATTAGCACGTCCGCTTCGTGACGAGTTGAAGAAGCAATTGGATGATTTGTTGGCTAAAGGTTTGATCAGCGAGCGCCGCCGTGGGAGCTCCGTCTGTTCACGAGAAGAAAGATGGGAGTTGGCGATGTGTATTGATTATGCGCGCGCTTAATGCGATCACAATCAAGAACAAATATCCATTGCCCCGCATTGAGGACTTGTTTGATCGGTTGAATGGAGCTCAAGTATTCTCCAAGATTGATCTCCATCGTGGTATAATCAAATCCGTGTGCGTGAGCAGATGTTGAGAAGATCGCTTTCTCCACCGTGTATGGGCATTATGAGTATAAAGTTATGTCTTTTGGATTGACTAATGCACCGCCATTTTTATGGAGACCATGAACAACATGTTGCACGAGTATCTAGATTACTTCGTGGTGGTGTTCATTGATGATATTCTTATCTATTCCAAGACCAATGAGGATCATGAGCGCCATTTGAGGTTGGTTTTAGATACTTTGAGAGAGCACAAGTTCTATGCTAAATTGAAGAAGTGTGAGTTCGGATTTGAATGGGTTTTCGGGTCATGTGATTAACCTCGTGGTATTGTGTTGATCCTAGTAAGGTCTCTACTGGTGGTGGATTGGAAGAGGCCGACTAATGTGAAGGAGGTGAGGAGTTTCTGGGTTTGGTGGTTATTATCGGCGTTTTGTGCAGATTTCTATCATCGCCAAACCGATGTCTCAGCTTACTCGTAAAGGTGTGAGATTCCAGTGGGTGATGAGTGTGAGCGTTATTTACGTGATTTTGAAGGACAAAGTTGGTGACCTCTCCTATTCTCACTCTTCCCGAGCCGGAAAGCGGTTCACGCCTTTTCAGATCGCCTCGAGTGGGTCTTGGCTGTGTTCTCATGCAAGACGGTAAGGTGATTGCTTACGCGTCGAGACAGTTAAAGAAGCACGAGCAGAATTATCCCACTCATGATTTGGAGTTGGCTGCGGTTGTTTTTGCTCTCAAGATTTGGAGACATTATCTATACGGCGAGCCTTGTGATATTTTCACAGATCACAAGAGTCTCAAATATATCTTCACTCAGAAGGATCTGAATTTGAGGCAAAGGAGGTGGTTGGAATTGATCAAGGACTATGATCTTACTATTCAGTATCATCCAGGCAAGGCCAACGTTGTTGCGGATGCTCTTAGTCGCAAGGCGACTCCCGCTACTCTAGATTGCCTCATTGCTGATTTTGATCGCATGGGTATATCTTATTGTTATGCGGGCACGACACGTGTTGAGACACAATTGATTCTCGAGTCACTATTCGCACCGTAAAGCGGAAGCACAACAGAGTGACCGGTTATTACAGGAGGTTAGGAAGCGCCTGGATGGGGGCAAAGAGAGTGATTTTAGCATGGACGATTCTGGCGCTTTGAGGTTTAAAGGTCGTCTTTGTGTACCGCAAAAGGCGAAGGTCAAAGATGATATCTTGAGGGAGGCACATCGCACTGCATAATCGCTCATCCCGTGAGACTAAGATGTATCGAGATTTGAAACAGAATTTTTGGTGGAAAAGAATGAAGGTGGACATTGCTAATTATGTGGCTTCTTGTGGTGTTTGTCGCCAGTGAAAGCCGAGCACAAGCGCCCCGCAGGTTGTTGCGCCTTTGAGGTTCCCAGTGGCCTTGGGATGATATCTCCATGGACTTTGTGGTGGCGCCACTCGCTCGCCGCGAGGAAGGATGCGATTTGGGTAGTGGTGGATCGATTCAAAGAAGTCTCGCACACTTCATTCCTATTCGCACGACAAATTCAAATGAGTGATCTAGCTCCTATTTATGTGCGTGAAATAGTGAGACCGCATGGTGTGCCAAAGACCATCATTTTCAGCGAGGATGCTAAGTTTGTCTCCAAGTTCGGGAGAGTCTGCAGAGTGCATTGGGCACACAGCCCGCCTTAGTACATTGCTTCACCCATGCATGATGGGCGGTCAGAGCGGACTATTCGGACTTTGGAGGACATGTTGCGATCTTATGCTTTGTCTTGAAGGGTAGTTGGGAGGACCATTGCCACTTGCGTAATTTGCTTATAATAATAGTTACCATTCCAGTATTAGAGCCGCGCCATTTGAGGTTCTCTATGGGCGGAAGTGCAGATCGCCACTTTGTTGGGATGCAGTTGGAGAGAAGGCAGTGTTGGGTCCGGATTGGATTCAGAAAACCGTTGAGCGTGTGGCCATGGTGAGGCAGAATCTGTTAGCAGCTCAGAGTAGACAGAAAAGTTATGCTGATTTGAGGAGGCGTGACTTGGAGTTTGCGGTGGGTGACCAGGTGCTCTTGAGAGTGTCCCCCACCAAAGGTATTGTCCGATTCGGTACCAAAGGGAAGCTTAGCCCGAGGTACGTTGGACCGTTCTCGATTATTGCAAGAATTGGGAAATTGGCCTACCGTTTGGACCTTCCTGAGTCCATGCGTGGAGTTCATAATGTGTTTCACGTCTCGATGTTGAGAAAGTTTTTGAGAGATCCAGAGCATAAGATTTCATTAGAGCACTGGTTATTGAGCAAGACCTCACAGCTTGAGTCGCGTCCGTAGCGCGATTCGGAGAGGTCTGAGCGAGTGCCGAGGCACAAGACGTTGGTATACGCCAAGGTGCCGTGGACGATCACCGAGAGAGGCGACTTGGGAGTTGGAGTCTCATGCGCGAGCAAAGACCGAGTTGTTCACGTCTGCACGTGTTGTTTTATTGTTTAATTTCAGCAGTGTGGTTTTATTTGAGTAGAACGGCGATTAGAATTCGGGGTCGAATTCCGTTAAGGGGGGTAGAATGTAATATTCTGAAAATTATATTAATAGCAATAAAAATAATAAGTTAAGTAATTAAAGCATTTAGGGTTTTTGCGTAATTAAATAAAGGGATTTATGAAAATAGAATTTTCGGATTTTTGTGGGTTGTATAAATTGTGGTGGACTTTTTTAGAAACCCTAATCCTTTTTCAAGCCTTGCCGCCGACACAAACAATTTGTCGCCGCCTCTGCGCAGAGCTCGCGCCACAGGCCGCTTTCTTTCTCGGTCGTGACCGCATGCGCTCGCTTGGGGTTTCTCCACCGGCAACAGATTGCCGAGCCGCCAGCATGCCCCGTGCATCGCCGAGACGCCGAGCCGAGTGGACCACTGCGCCGGGTTAATCCAACCGAAGCGCTCCGCTGGTTCTCGCTCTCCACCAAGTCCTGTCTTTGCGCTTGAAGAAGCTCGCTGCGCCGCCCCTCTGTCTTGTGCATAGCCATCGCCGCCTCGCGCGTCTTTGGAGCCTTGGCACAATCTCATCGGCTATTCCGGTGACCGGCCGACGACGTTCCAAAATTCTCGCCAAGTCTGCGGATTCTATGAGCCACAAACAAAAGTTCTCTTTGTTTGGTTAGCTAGTACAAACGTCAGGTTCTATTCTATTCTTTTTTCTTTTTCTTTTTGTGCATGCTAGTAACCGATTTGGATACTACTCTATCGAATTGACTAGAATGATGTGTCGGAATAGTAAGGGAGATTAATATGATGTTTGTATTGGGAGATATCGATTAATAAGGTTGGTTTAACCTGCCGTTCCGCTGTAATGATTTATTCGGTACCCTAATGGCAAATTTTGGAAATATCATCTACTAGTTAATTGTAGATAATTTCGATATCTTTCTATAGCATATTTTATTATGTCAATCGGACTAGTAGATTTAGAGATATGATTTTGAGAAGGCCGCTGTTTTTAGGGTTGTCGTCTTTAGGCGCTGTTTTGGTAGATCGGTTATTAAAAATAGTAAACAGATTAATTAGTGTTTTGATCTACATGAAAGTTGTAGATAATTGTCCAATGGTTCTGTAGGATCTGAGAACGCGCATTTTGCTGAGTAAAACGAAAGTTATGAATTTATCAAGTCTGCTGTTCAAGCGGACAGATCGGCTTCGGAGCTAAATACGGAGGGGTAGATGATTTAATTAGAAGTCTTCGTAATCTAAGAAAATGTGGATAATTTTATAAAGAATCCAGAATGGGGTGGTTTGTGGTGATCGGACTTTCGAGTCAAAAGTTACGCTTTTTAGTAACCGGACAGCAATGGGTAGCTTTTCGATACCGCGTAACGTGGTATATTTGGGGATGTGTAGGAGCGATGTATATTGATTGTTATGCGATGTTGCTGTAGCTTGTATTGAGATGTGTATTTAATGTAGGAGAAGCGCCGTACTTGTTGCCATCTTCGAGTCAAATTGTGCGCCGCAACTAGTACAGTAAGTGCATGGTAGACGGCGATCAATGATCGATCACTGTTTTCTTTATCTTCTATTACCATTATTGTTGTGCTTTTATTTTATTTAATTGCAAGCAATGAATTGGTATGATTATATCGTTGTTGATAAACATGATGAAAAGTTGGATATGATGTTTATGATGGAGTTTTGCATATTTTGCATACATAAGCATCATTGCATAAGAGAAGGTGATCATGATTGATCACAACTCCACGGGAGTGGAGGAGGTCCCCGATCCTTTTGGAGGAACGGGCTTGAGAGTGAATGTTGTCGCGAGCATTCACTCACGCTATACCGGTATACGCGAAAAGAAGTGCATGTGGACATATAGATTAGAGTTGCATTGATATTTGAGATTGATAAATGAGAATGTGAATGGAAGTGCATGTGATGATAATGAAGTTATTGAATGCTGATGATTTATTATTGTTCGTTGTTTATGGATGTATTTGCTGAGTCGTGGACTCACCCTTGCTCTACTGTTGTTTTTAGGTGATCTTCGAGGATGCCGTAATTGAGAGCGAGTAGAGCACATGGGCATCACATAATCATTCGCCACGATAATCGTTTCATTCAATATTGGTTTACACTTGGACATGTTAGTATTGAATAATGTTTAGGATATCATTTGGACTAGACTATTTGCTTTATTAACTTGGATTCATTGGTTGCTACTACTTTGGATTATTTACCTGGTTTTACTCCCATTGCTTATTTATTGTCGTTTGAATCTTAATTATGCATGTTCTTGTGGTCCATTGATATGATTGTCATTGTCTCTTTGCTGTAATTGTTATAGTGTGTCGATATTTATTAGTTGGAAGAGTAGTTTGGTGGCATTCTAGGCTCAGTGTTGGGCTGGGGTGTTACAGATACCAACTGTAACACCCTGACTATAAGGAAGTCAAGATGTCACCTACAACCACTACTCTTTAGAAGAATAACATCAAAACACATGACCAAGTTAATCAAGTATAAAGATTATACGGAAACAAGAATTCATCATCAGGTTTAATCAATGGAATAGAAATAAACAATTCTGAGAGATAAGGTAGTTATGACCAAACTGGCTTATTACAATTCATCACAAGTCATAATTAACGACAGTAAAAGTCCTCAAAATGTTTGGTTTATGGTAGTGAGTGCATCGTGATGAACTACCCTCCACAAGATCATTCTTCCTTGTCATTTACCTAAATAAAACAACAAAGCAAGAATGAGCCAAAGACTCGAAGTAATCAGATGTAACCATCAAACATTCCATGAACAATATATCACAATCATCATTTGAACATTTATCGAAACGAATTTATGAATGGATGAAGTGGAATGATGCATTGAAGGAATTGGACATATTGCAAAGATATATCCAAGATAGCGAGTGAAACACCCGTCGGTGTTCACTTAAAGTAATCGTATGAAGAACGTTTCATACGATCATTCAACGTGGCCCACATTGGAATGGTGGACTCACGTAACATGGCCCACATTGGAATGGTGGACTCATGTACCCATTCGAATTGATGGGATTTTCAAGTGCCCATTTGGAATTGATGGGTCTTACAAATGTAATTTATGCATGTCATGATGTGATCCCATGGTAATATTGAATAGTACTCATAATTGAAAAGAAACACATGGCATTCATCTACAAGTACGAACAAGTATAATCATTCACTCACACATCACATTTTTGCATCAAACATAGTATACAAGGTACTTGCAGTATATCAACATCATGAACAAGGCACAAAACATTCATGTAAACAACATATCATTATGCATACAAGATTTGCCTTTTGCGTAGTGACTCGTTAGCGCACAACGGGTGTTCCACACGGGATGTCTCACCGCCTACACAAGCATGTTCCCAAAATAAGAACAACGATAAAACACTGCTACCGATGTTCTACAATAACCCCTGACTATTCAATATACCGCAAAGACCCAAATTGAAAATAAACTATTCTGCCAGATTTCAGCTCTTATGAGCAGCGGTACGAGAAAAAGCATATTTAATTATATGGAACTCGAAACGACACGAAACCAGTGCCCAAATTTTCTTAACTTAACTGGCTACAAAACTCTAGTTGATGGTAAACTCTAATTCGGCCAATACAGAGGTCTAATCATCCAATGAAAAACTATAATTGCAGTCTTCCCAGAATTCAGAACAGCCCGAAAGAAAAGGCTCTAACTTTTAAACCACTGACCCAAATAAAGTGATTTTTATCAGCATGGAAACATGGTGAAATTATCTTCATAAACCTAGTTGGGTGGCCGACCTGATTCTGACTCTAACTAGATCAAAACCTAGGTGCAACCGACCATACCCAGCAATTCTGGCAGACAGACCAGCACGTAGTAAAACAGTCATAACTTTTAATCTACTGGGTGAAAATTCGTGATCCAGGTGCCAAAAGAAAGCTAATGAAACCAGGAACATATCTCTAGGAGAGGTCAACCCGAGATTCGGCCTCTAAAGGGTCGAAACTGGCCGCGCAAGAAGACAGATGCGTTCTGGAATCTCTAGGACAGAACGCGATTTAGATCTAATCCACCATTAATCAATAAAACCGAATCAAACTACCACAAAAACACCTTCGTTACCCTTGAAGACCCGTGGACGACGATGATCCGCTGTTCAAGATCCTCCTCTCTTCTCCTCCCTTCTTTCTCCAAAGAACGGCCACCCGATGACGACGAACGACGTCGACGGCGGCGGGGAATGGAGATGATGGAGGGGCCCTTGAGGAGGAGCGACGGGGATCACCGGGAATAGCACCATCACCGCGAGGAGGCGCCATGGAGCAGCAAGGAGGCCGGCATGGGGAGGGAGGAGGCGCCAAGGGGAGGGGAGGAGATAGGCGGTTAGGGTTTTGGGGGAAAGTGGTGCCCCTTTTGGTCGGCCCTACATGGGCGGCCGGCCCCTCTTGGGCCACACGGGCGCTGCCCGCAGCCCAAAGTTGACGACAAATACAATTACCCCGCTGTTTGGAAAATCCGTCGAAAGAGGTTTCTTTTACTCCTCCGACTTCTTTCTTTTACCGATTCGATTAGGAAAGTTGTAAATCTCGTTTTGAATAAAATTCCTGATAATTGAAACGATACAACCTAGCGGATAAATGAGGTATTACACTCTATCCCCTTAGAAAAGATTCGACCTCGAATCTACGCAACAATCTACTCGAAAGGAAATCTGCGTGCGAATGAAACAACGATAATTCAAGCTTGAATTGCTCGATACTCGCTAACACTCGAGCACACCAGACGCTATGATTCAGATAAGGATCCGTGACGATCAACGCGATAAGCCAACGCCCTAATTCTTACAACTTTCAAAAACGAAGAGAATCCAACTAGAATTAGAGAGTCCTCATCGCATCCACGTAATGGTAACTCTCACCAAAAGGTTAGATTCCAAATTTGATAATTCATCTCAAAACAAATCCATTTTCTAAATAGGCGCTTACAAATGAACACCACTACAAACGAAGGAGAAATTCTCGAACGCCCAAACCAAACACCGCATTTTGTCCGAATTGGAAAGAATCTACAAGCCAACAAAACCTCAACTCAAATTGCGTAAAACACCGGTCAACAAAGACCAAACTCAACCGAGAATCAAGAAAACACCTCCTTATCCGATGAACATACCTTTCCACGTTTTCTTCTAGGAATAGAATTTCTCTCGAACCTTGAAATTGAATTCACCGACTACCACATGAGCTAAAACCTCTTAGTTAAACATCCTCAAATTATACTCAAATTGAAATACATCCTCCACACCCCTGTGGGGTGGCTCCATTGAATCCTCCGAATACTCTATGCATCTCATTCTACTTAATCAACCATAATTTGATTGAAGGCACCCAAAGCGCCACAAAAATAGATCCCATCAGAACATCTCGGCTATTCAAAGCCAAGATGTCACGCAAATACATTTCCTCTAATTTTTCAAGAACAACTCGTAATCCCGAGTACACACGCCATGTACTACATCAAAAGGTTCTATCAATGATCATTCCACCGCTCAGAAACTCCTTTATTCCACTTTTCTACACACACTCATTGAGTGACCAAAGGTCTAACATAACAATGTAAACCCAAATTTAATCTCCAAGATCTCTACCACAAATTTCAATTATAACATATAGGGAAATCAACGGATTGACTCTCCAACATTTTCCCCAATTCTAACATACTCACTCATTTGCATACTTAGAAATTTCTCACCTAATCTCGCATTATTATTCAATTGCGTTGCTCTATAGAAGTAATCAAGGTTTTCATACCTTCGATAATCACCGACCATTCAATCATGAATCAAGTTCAAGTTTCACTATACCATAGGTTCTACTCAATCGTAACACTTTTCGGACTTAGTTCAAACCAAACATTCCATGTGAATCAATTTCTCCAAGGGATACAGATCAAAACTATTTCACATTCTACTACTCCTCCGATAACTTGGTAGCAAAATATCGCCGCTACGATTACTCATCCACCACCAAACACTTGCCAAACTTTCACCTTGCAAATACTTCGCAACCTAAACTCGTGATCCTTTCTCAAAAGGAAGAGGCGAACAAAACAAATTCATTCATACAGGAAGCGTTGCTTCTCACTACGCCATGAAACCAAAAGAAATATTCTGATAAAGGTGATCTTGGAAAACGAAAGTCGAGTTCATAAATGGGAGGCACACATCCTCAAAAAGAATAGCAAATAACGGTAAACACTAAAGAAAGATATTACGCTTGAAATTCGCCATCTCTTGAGCGGAAAGAGCAACAAATTTAGGACGCTTCAAATAATCACAAGATTTAATTAAGAATCGATAAGATCCTTCAACAGACAACTTGCTCAAATAGTTCATCTACTTGGGAAACACGAGATCCAAATGTTCTCACCACAAAACTCAAACATTTCCCTTTACAAGATTTCACGGAAAGCAAACGGTTAACTTCTCTCAAGAGATCAACGAAAATATTCTTTTATTGCAACCTCACTTAGCTTAACTCAAACCAAGGAGCCTTTCGGACTAAATCACACGAAATCTTTAAGAAACAATAGGCTAATCCAATTCCTCTAGTTACCCAAAATAATTTGATTATCGCTGATTCACGAGCTCCAAGGTACCGTGAAAGCTAAACTTGAAATATTATTATTTGAACGATGCCACTAAAGGCGATCAATTTACTAGTGTATTAACATCAAGCCCATAACAACACTTAGAAAACTTTTCGGAAGACCCACGTGGAATGAATGGGTTGATTCCTTCTCGAAAGAAGAGGCAAATAGAAACGATCTTTACCAACTGAAAAATCACTTACCACTCGCAAGGAACACAGAACTCAGGGGAAAACCAATTAGGCAACGAACTCAGAAAACATATGGGAAGTCCACAGTTGAAAACATAGGCCTCACAAAAATAGAATATCCGACCTTAACCGTTAGGAACAAACGGGTATTCAAGATCAAAACACCCGCATCATGGAAGAACTATTATAATTTTTTTTCAACATATCGCTTTACTCGACAAACTATGTTTACCACAAAGAACTTGAATTCCCCAAAAGAGCATGAACACCAAAACTGAAAATTTGATCGTTTTAGAAATGTTACGAAAGGCGGACAACTCTCTTTCTTTATAAAGGAATCAACATTGCCATCACATTACTGATCATGTCAATAAACCTTCTAAATGAACATGGCAAATCGTGTTATAGAAATTTTTCAGCATCAAATGGAATTGTAATAACAACTTATTCTAGAAAGGAAACTTAGTACGAAAACCACAAAGCTGAAACAAACCTCTCACACAACTCCACCATAACATTAGAAAAGGGGTTCGACATTTTTTTAAAAAAAGAGGTTCTAAACTCCAACATTCCAACTACTCCAAAAGAAACGAGTAGAGTCAAGACTTTCTTTGACAAACTTTGTAAAAGCTAATTCCCGTTCCCCAAAATACCAAACGGTTAACTAGGTCCCTTAATCAACAAGTGAGATAGTACCTTACAAAAGAATGATCTTATCAATAATATCGTACAAGTAGCAAAGAGAGCTCAAAGAATCGTAAAGACAAGAATTGTTTTGAAAAACATCTAGGGACCAATAGGAACCCGTAGCCAACCAATTTGTTTGATTACCATCCCGACTTAATCACCACAAGGCACCCCAAAAGGGTTTTAACACTAATCCTCGTAAAAGAGATGCGTTAAACTTCAAGACGCGAATGATCCAAATAAATACATGGAGCCAATGCTTCCTCGTGTTAACGAACTTACAAATGTAAAACTCTCATTATACAAACTATCAAACGAGTAAACGAGTCGCTATTTTCCAATGAGAAGGAAGGAACAAACATGGAAATATCCATATTGCCAATCGTCAAGATCATTTAAAATAAAAGAAATTCAACAACTGAAAAACTATAATATTTTCAGAGAACCATTAAAGACCTATTGATCTCATCAACTACCATGAAACATGAACCTAAGAGAAATTCATCAATTGCCACCGACAAGAATTTGTCAAAATCGAAATCAAAGTAGAGAGCCACCGTCTAAAGCATCTCAAAAGAAATATGCAAGATTATTGTGCACTTGATAAAGAACTTGCAAAAGAAATCGCCAATGCCCAAACTCCAAGCTAACACACGGGTTGAATTTTCCAATAGGGTAAAACAGAACTTGGTGAAAAGATAAATCTTGCAATTTAACTACGCCACGTGGAGCGAAATATCACAATAGTAGAAAGAACAATAATTGTCTCAAAGAACGATCGTAAATCTACTAGAGATTGCCCACTTCATTATAACCTCCATTCAAAAGAAATTCACGATCTATCGTAAACTACAACGTAAAAACCAGATACAAACTTGAGAAGGACAACAACTTCATCAATGAGCTCAGCTCAACACGTAACTATGGGACAGGGTAAGAACTTTCTACTATTACAACACGAGCAAAGTGGTGTAGCTCAGCAAAACCTGTGATTTACAACCACGATCTCAACCGCCGACGTCTGCTACCGATACGCATAACTAATGCAATCAATTATGAATATATAGGATCATGTCATGACAATCATAGAATAATTCATAGATATATAGGATATCGCATCACGCCATAGCTTAATAACAAGAAAGATAGTATGTACAATTCTATACCATAAAACCTAATGAACAACATCACTAGAAATGCGAAACAATGGATTTCCAAACCCCACCCATCGTGCACAAAGGTGTCATTTTAATAACTTATTTACCACGGACCTAAAACCCGCTCTGATACCAACTGTAACACCCTGACTATAAGGAAGTCAAGATGTCACCTACAACCACTACTCTTTAGAAGAATAACATCAAAACACATGACCAAGTTAATCAAGTATAAAGATTATACGGAAACAAGAATTCATCATCAGGTTTAATCAATGGAATAGAAATAAACAATTCGAGAGATAAGGTAGTTATGACCAAAGCGGCTTATTACAATTCATCACAAGTCATAATTAACGACAAGAAAAGTTCTCAAAATGTTTGGTTTATGGTAGTGAGTGCATCGTGATGAACTACCCTCCACAAGATCATTCTTCCTTGTCATTTACCTAAATAAAACAACAAAGCAAGAATGAGCCAAAGACTCAGCAAGTAACTGTATGTAACCATCAAACATTCCATGAACAATATATCACAATCATCATTTGAACATTTATCGAAACGAATTTATGAATGGATGAAGTGGAATGATGCATTGAAGGAATTGGACATATTGCAAAGATATACCAGAGATAGCGAGTGAAACACCGTCGGTGTTCACTTAAAGTAATCGTATGAAGAACGTTTCATACGATCATTCAACGTGGCCCACATTGGAATGGTGGACTCACGTAACATGGCCCACATTGGAATGGTGGACTCATGTACCCATTCGAATTGATGGGATTTTCAAGTGCCCATACCGAATTGATGGGTCTTACAAATGTAATTTATGCATGTCATGATGTGATCCCATGGTAATATTGAATAGTACTCATAATTGAAAAGAAACACATGGCATTCATCTACAAGTACGAACAAGTATAATCATTCACTCACACATCACATTTTGCATCAAACATAGTATACAAGGTACTTGCAGATATCAACATCATGAACAAGGCACAAAACATTCATGTAAACAACATATCATTATGCATACAAGATTTGCCTTTTATGTAGTGACTCGTTAGCGAGCAACGGGGTGTTCCCACACGGATGTCTCACCGCCTACACAAGCATGTTCCCAAAATAAGAACAACGATAAAACACTGCTACCGATGTTCTACAATAACCCCTGACTATTCAATATACCGCAAAGACCCAAATTGAAAATAAACTATTCTGCCAGATTTCAGCTCTTATGAGCAGCGGTACGAGAAAAAGCATATTTAATTATCTGGAACTCGAAACGACACAAAACCAGTGCCCAAATTTTCTTAACTTAACTGGCTACAAAACTCTAGTTGATGGTAAACTCTAATTCGGCCAATACAGAGGTCTAATCATCCAATGAAAAACTATAATTGCAGTCTTCCCAGAATTCAGAACAGCCCGAAAGAAAAGGCTCTAACTTTTAAACCACTGATCCAAATAAAGTGATTTTTATCAGCATGGAAACATGGTGAAATTATCTTCATAAACCTAGTTGGGTGGCCGACCTGATTCTGACTCTAACTAGATCAAAACCTAAGTGCAACCGACCATACCCAGCAATTCTGGCAGACAGACCAGCACGTAGTAAAACAGTCATAACTTTTAATCTACTGGGTGAAAATTCGTGATCCAGGTGCCAAAAGAAAGATAATGAAACCAGGAACATATCTCTAGGAGAGGTCAACGTACAAATACAATTACCCCCGCTGTTTGGAAAATCCGTCGAAAGAGGTTTCTTTTACTCCCTCCGACTTCTTTCTTTTTACCGATTCGATTCCGGAAAGTTGTAAATCTCGTTTTCGAATAAATTCCCAGATAATTGAAACGATACAACCTAGCTGGATAAATGAGGTATTACACATATAACGTCCTTCATCACAGACGATTTCAAAGGAACCATCTGTGTTGAGTACAATACAGATGATTTCTTTAGAACCGTCTGTGATGAAGCGTCCAGGATAGCCTATTTATACTAGTGGAGCGAAGAGACTATGCCGCTGATCCGCGGCGGTGCCCGTAAGTCACGGACGAAGGTGTTGCCCGCCCTCCGCACCGCCGCCAAGCGAAGCAATCTCGTTATGGGACGCCACGGGCATGGAGTGGGCGCCGAGGGCATCGACATGCCCGCAACCGGACGTCTGCAACAACACTACAGAAAGTAGAAGATGCAATATGAAATTGTACTGCGAATAATGACGAAGCTCGCAAAGTTGGGGTTCCTTAAACCGACGGGCGGCGAAACTGCTATGCAGAATAATAAAAAAAGAACCCCCCAAACTAAGGGAAGGCAGCCACTATGTAAAGGAGGAAGAGGGAGGGCAACAGCACGATTCACGATGAATAGTGTTATGTGATCGCACCCCAAACCCTAGGTGACCGACCATATGGGCTACATGGGCCAAATAAGCCCATTACAAAGTTTGACTCAAACTAACCCTTAAGGATTCAGATACAAGCCTTGTAGGCTAAGGAAATGTGATGCAACACCAACTAGAGGGTGGCCGAAACTCTTTGAGTTGGGGGCTACAAATTCTTCATCTCCTTTGGGGTGGCTATAAAGTCCTGAAGTCCTCGCTGGAATTTTGGTCATTGTTATTGCCTTCTCCTTCCTTGATGCACATCAACTCCTTGCTGTCCATTCCTAGATTCCTAAGCACAAGCAAATCATCTCCATTAGGTAGCATCATAGAGCTCTTAAATAATACACTCAGCCCTAGAAACGAATTTACCTGATAATTGAGTTGACGAGCATGTGCCCGAGTAATTGAAGCTTGCACATCATTCATGGCAGCATTAAGAGGAGTGTTCATATCAGTAGAAGTGATGTTCTCATCAGTCTCCACACCGGGGGCTCGCATCTCCGCAAGGTCCGAAAACTTCCCCTCAGCCTTTAGCATTCACAGGACATGCTGCGTCACAAACGAGCGACCAAGCTTGTCAGTATAGGCAACCTCCTTGCCACCATCCTTGGGTCGCTTCGTCATGACTCCACACAGTAGGTAAAGGCACCGAGCTAGGTCCTCAAGAAGCAACGCACAAACAAATAACATCGCCTAGGGTTTTCGGAAAGGAAGGGAGCAGCAGAAGGGGGATACCACCCCCCCTCCTATTTATACCCGCACTAGGCCCACAAAACGACAGGGAATGGAAGAAGAAGAGCCACAAGATAATCATCGATTGACATGTGTGCCCTAAACAGAGCAACAGTTACATGCCATTATATTTCACAGGGCCCAACAAACAATGTTAGAGCGTGGTACCCAACAGCGGTGCACATCCCCCAAAGAGGCACCATCAAGACCACCGGCCAACCGAACCCGGCCACAACAAGAATCAACCCCAAGCAATGCATCGAAATGTCCCCGAAGAAGACGCGTACCGGAGGATACAACGCAAGCACGCTTTGCCAGGGCGAAGGGGACGGTGTGCCTGGACCCTTCGAGAGAATGGTGCGGTTTTAGCCATGACAAAGCAGGATCTCGACTGCGAGGGCTTGTCGTAGGGCCGACCCCACAGGCCCCAACGACCCAGCGAAGAACGCAGAAAAGACCCCGCGACCCATGAGCACAAAGCCCCCCTCCCTCTGGGGGACACCAGACGCCCCTTTGGGGAGGCTCTAGGGAAGACCCGGAGCCTCCCCGAAGGGTCTCCGGGGTACCGCGGGGCCAGAAGCAACGGGTCCTCTGGGGCCACCTCGGGGGAGCTGGAGGGGGCCCGCAACTGACCCCACCTTGATAGTACTAAGCGCCCCTTCGGGATGCTCCGAGTGAACCCTGGAGGCTACCGGAACACCAAAAGACCAGGAGCTACGGTTCGTCTAGGGCCACCTTGGGAGAAGCGAAGGGTGTCCGGGCCTCCTCCTGTGGGGCCCTATACCCCATGAGGTGCCTCGGCGCCGATGGACCAGTGCACCAACCGGTGGACCAAGCCCAGAGGGTCCATCATGGGCCAAAGGCTACGTAGGGGGAAGCCCTGCACTCATACACGATAGGACCTTTTTAGGGGTAGGATAGTAATGTCAAGTACCGTTAAGGAGGCTATATATAGTCGCCTTCCTCATGTATGAATCCAGCTTTTTGGAGCAACTAATACATATACCTTTTCCTAGCAACTGCCCCTTCTATTGAGGACTCTCACTCCGAGGACACCGGGTCCCCTCTTCTTGCCTAGCATTCTTTGCTACAACAATAACCAAGACAATAACTCGCAACAACCCCTAAAACATGGTGCCTTGACTTGAACTCCGCTCATCACCAGGCGACTCGCACTTCAAACTCCGTGATCCGCAGCTAATACTATGATTTTTTTCCCATTGAAACATAATACTCCTATACATGTACCGTCATGCTGCACTATCGTGACTTGTTATGGGCACATGATAGATGTACACCCTTGGTTGGGCTAGCTTCTTTCTAGGCTGAGCCCACTATCTTTTTATTTTTTAGCAATTTCTCCATAAACTTTAGATCCTACGCCTAGGGCTGGAGCCCAAGTTGCCCTAGGCCTGGATCCGCCCCTGGTCTATAGTTTTAATGGATTCCACTAACAGTGGTAGTTGTTTAGATCATTTTGCCAGTTCTAGTCACGCATACGAATGGATGTACAGTGCCAACAATCAATTATCACGAGCGATCCGCTTTGTTTAGGTATGCAGTGCATACAATCGGATGAATTAACCTTCTTCCGCTTCTTTTGACTTGGAAGATGAGGGGGAGAACCCACCTCGATCTCCACGCCATTCTACATTGAGAAAATGTTCATTGTGGTACTTCCGCCAACTTCAAAGGTCCATTTAGAACGTAGGAATTTCATATGAAACCGTTCAATTTTACAGGAATCGTAAAAAGTTCCCACGTCCTAAGCAGGTCCTAAGCGGCTGACTGATTTCTTTTAGTTGCTTGGTTTTACATCTTGGCCATTTCCCAAAGCTCGGGGAGCAAAATGGAAAATTAAGAAATATACAGAGCTTTGGACGAACAATATTATGGCCAATAATTTCTCAAGAATCTAACTAGGCCTGAAGCTAGGCCTTCTAGAAGCTGTAAAACTTTGGCGAGTCAAGTCGCACGCAAACGCCAATTAAGTGACATGACAGGCACATACATACAACCGTTGCATATATGACGACCGACCCCCGGTTTCTCCTATCTCCGGAGATCGATCGCCTCACTGCAGCTGATGTTGAGCCGTTTATCGCATGCACTATACGTAGTACGAGCCAGCCACCTGTGTAGCTCGATCGATCAACACTCGCGGCAATAATACAAGCTACAAGGCTGAGATTAATAATCGCATTTGACAGCAATGATTAACGGATTCTTAGTCACATTATTACATGCACGTTTCGTGGTTGGGAACAAGCCAAGTATAGTGGACTAGTACTGCAATGCCATGTGTTTTTGATAAGCTTCGCGGCGTTCGATGATACCCAAGGCGGAGAGGCCTCGACAGGCTATGTCACAAGTCAAGAGCGCATGGTTGGTCGGACTCATTTGCGTACGTCGACGATCCACTTGGATCTTTCCAGGGACACATGCACGCACGCCCCTCTGACGCGTAGTTCTCCCTCAACCACTTGCCTGTCGTGCTGAGCTGTGCTGGGATTGAGATATTTGTCAGGGACACTGCCTCAGAAGAAAAAGGGGAAAAAAAAAAAAGAACGCGGGGGAACTAGCAGAATCAGAATGGCACAATCGAGATATTTACATCTCCCAATCGTTTCACTGAAAAGGTGTTTCTGTACATAGCGTGCATGGATGTCTGAAATTTTGAATTCTAGCTTCCTCGATCAGATATGTAGAGAGAGACTACGGCAAGAGATTCTACATGTACATCTCTCACGTACATTAACCTACGGCAAGAGATTCTACATGTGATCACATGTGGAGATCTCCTGGTTTGTGAGCATCGTACGTGACAGCGTGCTTGAAACTTTTTCAAATTTTTTTCACGGTATACGCATACGATACGGCGACAACTCGACAAGTTTCATGATTTTCGGAATTCGTTCGCATTTTATACAATTAAAAAACCACTCCCACGCAAGTTGGCGGCGTTGCCCGTGAGCACGTTGATCGAAATTTCGAGACAGTTCCTGGATTTAGCCTAAATTTACACTAAGAAACAAGGATAACATTTTTTGAACGAATGTAATCCATTATTCGATGCACCTGCAGTTCAAACATACATTTTCTGGAAAAATTCAACAAAATAAAATAAACTATAGAAATATGCCAAAAGGCAATGAAAATGTCCCAAATTTAAACATGTTGTTTGTGGTAGTGTACTAAATCTTCAAAAAAAAATTGGTGGCAAAAAACCAAAAAAAAAAAAGTTTGCCGAGTGCCTCCCAGCTGGCACTCGACAAAGAGCTGCAGAATTTTTTTTAAAACTTCGCCGAGTGCCAAATCACGACACTCGGCGAAGAAAATTGACTTTGCCGAGTGCCGCCGATCTGGCACTCGGCAAAGCCGCCTTATCCTTCACCATGCCCTACGGGCGCTCTCTCTCTTTCTCTCATTTCTCTCTCCTCTCACCTCTCTCTCACCGCCACAAGACATCGCTGCCAAGCGCCTCGCGCCGCCATCCGCGCCTGGGTAGCGGGCCCGGCGCGCCGTCCCGTCGCCTCCGCGTCGGCGCCTCGCCTGGCGGCCATGCGGCCCACGCGCAGCGCCTCGCCCTCACCTGGCGGCCACCGTGGCGGTCCGCCCGCCCGGCCCACCGCCGCGCGCCGCCCCCTTGGCCGCCCCTTATGCCACCTCCCACTGCGCTCCCCTCGGCGGCCACCTCCCCCGTCGGCGGCCACTGCAGAAGAGAGGAGGAGGAGGCAGGGGAGAAGAGAGGAGGAGAAGGAGAAGGAAGGTGCCGCCTAGGCCTGCCGACCACGCCATTGCGGTCGTCCCCCGTCGCCGCCGACCCTCGTTGTTGCCATTCTCGTCGCAAGGTATGCCCTACACTGTAGTAGTTAGTAGTAGTACTTAGTAGTGTTAGTAGTAGTTAGTAAGTAGTAGTAGTAGTTAGTAGTTAGTAGTTAGTAGTGTTAGTAGTATTGTTAGTAGTAAGTAGTGATAGTAGTAGTGTTAGTAGTAGTAGTGTTAGTGTTAGTAGTAGTTGTAGTGGTAGTAGTACTTGTTGTTGTACTACTGATACTTTCATCCGCATGGAAAGAGAACTAAAGTACATGGCCTGCCTTGGTATATATATGTTTGTTGGCCTTCGTGCCTATGTTTGGTATATATGTGGTTGTTGGCCATCGCGCCTACGTTTCTTGCAGGTTTTGGAAACCTCCCCGTGCAGGGGAGGTGCCGCCGAAATTTTCAATGGATTCTAACCTATTGCCATTTTATGTAGGAGAAGGACCCGTGGGAGGGACACGGCAACCCCGATCGTCTTAAATCGGCGCTGCCTGGTCTGCTCGCACCGCATCGCCTCGCCATCGCACCGACACGCCACCGCCCGCTAGCCCCGACTCCACCGCCACCCTAGGTATAACCCCTCCTCCTTTGCATGCATGTTTTATATGGTCACGTAGCCAGCTTAGGCGTCTCCGCTCGAAAGAGATACGGCCGAGGTATGCGATCTTTGCATATCTCGCGGCCGTATCTCTTTGGATTGTCCACGATTTTGATAGCCGCGGATGCGTAGATGAGGTTAGTTTCATGGTTCGCTCGGTCCGAGCGGATTTTCGGCATCACCTCCCTGTTGTTCTCCGGATACACACTCTCCTTGCGGGACGATATCGGGAGAACAAATGGGAGGTGTCCGCCAAATTTGTCTCTGATAGGAGCGGAGCATTGAAACTGACCTCATCTACGCATCCGCGGGTGGGATTAGGACCTATCCTCACCTATTAGATGGTAGGAACGCCGTGCGGATGCAATTGCTGGTTATATTACTCGCTTACATATGTATATGCCAGAGGATGGAGAACCGTGATTGATGTACACGGCCACGCAAGTATGACCCCGAATGGATGACTAAGACTAATGCTTTCTTGGAGCATTCATTTGGTGAGGTCGCTAGAGGGTCGACTCGGATGACGTGTCCCCGCAAAGAAATGTGACAACCGTAAGAAAGAATAGGAAGAACGTGGGGAATATCTTTGCAAGTATGGATTCACACCAAACTATACCGCTGGATCCACCATGGTGAAGCCGATCGACAGAGAGGAGGTGGTGAGACCACGCCGAGGCTTTTGATGGAGATGCCGGGGTAGCAGACTGGATGGATGACTTTCAGGAGGCACGGTTCGGTGAAGGATTAGAGGACGAGCCAGAGGAATCCGCAAAGGCGTACTACGATATGCTGTCTTCGGCACAGAAGCCCCTTCACGAAAAGACAATGGTTTCACAACTGGATGCCATTGGACGCCTAATGGCGTTCAAGTCGCAGTGTAGCATGAGTCGAGACAACTTCGATGGTATGTTGGCGCTTGTTGATCCTCGCTCCGAGGGTCACATTCTCGCCAAGAACTTGTACGAGTCACGTAAACTTCTTCGTGCCCTTAAGATGCCGTATGAGCACATCCATGCTTGTCCGAATGGTTGCGCCCTATTTAGGAAAGATCACGAAAGCAACGACCTTCCAAAGTGCAAATCCTCACGATCGGAGGTCGACACTAGTGATGGCAAGAAGGAGCGACTTGGTATCCCCGCGAAGGTCCTACGGTACCTTCCTGTCATACCGAGGATCCAACGGCTGTACATGACAGAGGAGTCCGCGAAACAGATGACATGGCACAAACATGGCAAAAGATACAATGCTGACAAGATGGTACACCCATCGGATGGCGATGCATGGACCCATTTCGATGGCATACATCATGGTAAAGCTGAGGAGGCTCGGAATGTACGTGTAGCGCCGGGCAATGATGGGTTCAACCCTATGGATTTCGGGCGGCCCCGCATACACTTGTTGGCCCGTGTTCGTGATCCCCTCAATCTCCCCCGCCATGTTTCAACCCAAGAACGTATTCTTGTCACCGATAATTCCTGGACACCGGGGAACAAGATGGGTTTGTTCATGGAGCCTCTCATTGATGAATTGATCCTTGCTTGGGAAAATGCCACCCTGGGCCTTCTGATTCGGCAGTACTACCCTGGCATGGTCACCTACGCCTCGGTGACTTCGCCGCCCTGGACGTGGGACCACTTCTACGCCGCCGAGGACAATGAAGTTCGCACCGCTGCGGCGCGGATCAAGGCCGAAGTTCGGGTGAGTCTTCATCGCACTAAATTGGTCAATACTACGCATTCATTGGTCGTTCTTGAAATAATGAAACGATACATGATGTCTGTATGCAGGACTTCTTCAGGTGCGCGAAGGGTTTGAGGACCGGGCGGCGCGAGTGCAGGACAAGGTCTGTAGGTCTCGACTCTCGGACCTGTACCACGAGACGCGGCTCCAGTGCATCATCAACTACAGCGCCGACGTCCTTGGTCAGGTGGTGAGGAAGGCCGATGTCGGGGCGGGACGCCACCAAGGAGCAAGACTCTCGGTAAGTACGAAACATTAATATCGACTCCTTCCATGAAGAATAGGTAGGCTTCATTTCATCTTCCGACATATCAATAACTTGATTGCATGCAAAGAATGTCCCGACAGTGCGCCAGCACCGCCTCTCGCTGGGAGGCCATTGTGGGATGTGGCTCTTGAGGAGTGGGCGAGAAGCACAACATCCGTCGGATCGCCGCCGCAGATGGGTGGGCGCCACACCACCAAGGCAACCGGAGCCTCAGTAGCGTGCGCCTGGACATGGGTAATCTTCTTTGTGTTTTCATCTTTATTTATTTATTCTAACGCCAATTCTCATTACTTGTAATCATCTTTGTGTTTTCCTCGCAGTCCCAGGCGCACCAAGGCCAGGAATGCAACGAGTTCATGGCGTACATACGCCCTGGCACACAAGGGCAAGGCGACGGCCCCGGAAGTCACCTACAACCCGGCGGACGGGCCCGAGGCGTACATCAACGCGAGCTTCCACAGCAAGCTTAGCGAGTACACCTCGGCGGCCCGCGAGCGCCATGGGGAGGACTTTGATCCGCCACGCACCTCGGACACGCACCTCCGATGAGGCCGGGAGGAGGGAAGACGACGGCCGGATGGATGGCGGACAAGACAATCGACTCGCCCTGCTCCCATCCTCGCCGAGATTCGAGCAAGGAGCACGAGCTCCTCCCTCCCCATACGCTCCCGGCGCAGAGCTCACAGCAGCAGATGGCGGAACTCCAGGTTAGTACTTGTTTTATTCGTCGTTCATTGCTTTTACACATCTACCTTGCCTTTGCATTGTTTAAACATTGCGGGTAGAATGTTGCAGCCGACTTGCGGAGGTTGGAGGCCCAAAGAGCGGCCCAAAGTGAGGCCCATCGGTGGAGATGGAGGTCAGACAAGCCTGAGGGCGGCCGAGGCGCAGAGGCTGCAGGACATGTTCAGCTTCATAGCGAGCCTTCAGGCCTTGCCAGGTGTGTTCGTGCCCCAGTCGCTGCTCGCTCCAGTTGTGGCTCCTCCTCCTCCTGTAGGGACTCCGGTGAGTATATATAGTTGTTTATTCCTTTAGCTTGTGCAGCCCTCCTGTAGATACTCATGAATTCGCTTCTCCTTTGTGCACCACAGTCGTGGGTTCAACCCGACTCCTCAAGGTGGCCCTTCTCCACAGTAGGGTGGCCAACTGCCCTCCTCAAGGTGGCGCTCACACTCGGGTGGGGAGGTGGCAAGAGGTACCGTTTATTTGTTTCTTTTCATGTTGCATGGACTTGTGTTAGACTTAGCCTTATGTTGGACTACTACTAGAGACATATATATATTGTGATGGATATTGTCATGGATGATGCGAATGTATGTGATGGATTATGGACAATGGATTTGTATGTGATGTATTATGGATGGTGGATGTGTATGTGATGGGTTATGGATGTGTATGTGATGGAATATGGATGTGTATGTTATATATCCTGTGCTGTGTGTTGATATATATGTGATTTCTTTGTTTGTGCTGATGGAAAGCAAAAACCAAAAAATAGCATTTTCCCTCTTTGCGAGTGCCACACTCGGCAAAGAGGGCTTTGCCGAGTGCCACACTTGCCGAAAGTGTCGTGACTATGACACTCAAAGAAAGTCGGGAAGCGTAAACCCATTTCCCATTTTGCCGAAAAGATAGCCATGGCACTCGGCAAAAAAAAAATTTAAAAAGAAAAAATTCTTTGCCGAGTGCAAGAGTATGGCACTCGGTAAAAGAATTTTCAAAAAAAAAAAGAGAAAAAATTCTTTGCCGAGTGCCGCTGAGGTGGCACTCGGCAAAGAGGCCGTCAGAGTTGACGCCGGATTTTTTTGCCGAGTGTCGACGTGACACTCGGCAAAGGCTTTACCGAGTGCTCGATATGTGGCACTCGGCAAAGAAACCTTTGCCGACGGGTTCTTTGCCGACTGCTCTTTGCCGAGTGCGGTACTCGGCAAAGCCTTTGCCGAGTGCAATAGGGGCTTTGCCGAGTGCCCTAAGCACTCGGTAAAGAGCCCGTATGCAGTAGTGACTATCATTCCATGGCATAGAATGAACTCATATACTGAAATATATTTTAAGAAATCAATGTGTATCACTTAGTTTCTTTACTATTTTTGTTGTTATTTTGTTGATTTCTGATTCTTAGTCTTATTCACTACAGTTGCAAAATGACAACCATGTTATTGATCTTCGTATCGACCCGCAGTCCCTTTAACTTACTCAAGAAAATATATGACTAACCCAAAATCTGATGGTCTTGGTGTTTCATCATGCATTAGGCAGATTCTTGAAGATGCTGCTGTGGTGCCAGAGGAGGTAATCCAAATATTTCACGATAAAAAAATCTATTGTTTATATTCGTTCTATTTTTTCTATATTTGTAATGTGCCAGTTATGTGTGATCCTCATATTAGGATTCATTCGTGTGATTTGTTTTTTTTTTTGTATTAGGATCGCTTCCTTTTTTGCCGATACCAATTTAGGTCATGATAGCTGGGTTGGCACATAATCCTAACTTGTTTACTTTGTTGCTCATCCTCTAGGGCTTAGAATAGGAACACTGTTTTCCTTAACACCAGTCTACCACATATTTTTTAGTACAAGTTTCCAGTTTGTTGATCAAATTTGCATTGCGTAATACAATTTCATAATTGCGGACTTGCGGCCACATATTTCTGCGAAAGACAAAAAGTGGTATGGGTATGTGCCTATGTGACCCTATCATTCCATCACTACTACAAAACTTTGGAACCGTCTGTGTTGGGTCTGTCTGGGCTATGTTTTGGCGAATTGGCCTATCACGACGGTTCTATTCGAGCAATCGTGTCAGGATATCACGACGCGGTTCTTAAATAGAACTGTCAGAACATCACAGACGGTTCTTAAATAGAACCGTCTGTGATATCACAGACGGTTCTCAAATAGAACCGTCTGTGATGTTACACAGACGGTTCTATTTGAGAACTGCTTAGATATCACGCACGGTTCTCGAAATAGAACCGCTCAGGATGTTACACGACGGTTCTATTTCCGTAACCGCTCGTGATAATTGTTTATCACGCACGGTTCAAATAGAACCGTCTGTGATTTTCGTGGTTCATATAAATTGAGCCGAGACATCCCTCTGCAGACCGCTGCCGCTGTGTCTACCACTTCCCTCCCGCCCTAGCTCCTCATCTGCTGTATACCGCTCCAGCGCCACTTCCCGCCTAGCTCCTCCAACCCACGCCACTTCTCGCCTCTAGCTCCTCACTGCACGTGTGTCTACCGCTCCAGCGCCACTTCCTCGCCCTATCTCCTCCAACTGCGGCTCCTCCTCTAATCTGGTATGAGCACATGATCTTGCACCGTCAATGTTGGAATAAATAATATTAGCCTGCAAATCTTAGTTTTGAAACCTTATAACTAATGAACTAAAATTTGACTTAGGAGTGGTAACTTAATAAAATTGAATTAGGTCTAATAATCACTAAAATTTGAGTTAGGATAATTAATTGGCTTAAAAATAAAATTTACACACGGTTCACGAGACGGTGGGGTTTGGGTCAAGCAATATTGCATTTACGGTTCCGTATTTTAGGTTAATAAGTGTTGTATGAGGTGATGCCTATATTTGGGTTGCATGATTGTTCAATTGAGATAGATATCGTGTCGAGAGGTAGGGATCATGGTTGTGGCCGTAGGCATGGCTACGCTATGCCACCGCGTGTGGTACATAACTAGTGAAGAGTTTTCTTTCAATAACCTTAGATACAAATGTTGAGAATGAGTTTATATTGCACATTTTCGTTTGCTATAAATTAATCGCTAATCAATTTGACACTAATTTGTTACATGCGTAGTGTAGATGGATCGAATCGATGTACGGTGTGAACCGTGTGAGTCAAGATTACATTAATGGCGTGGTTGCTTTTAGAAGAGCCACCGAGCGGTGATATGTTGAAGAAGGGGATAAATTTTATGTACCGTCAGGTGCATTGATTGCGTGTAATCAAGATGTTTAACAACGCGCGCAGATCGAAGCGCACTTGATTCAAGGGGTTTCAAAAAGGGTATACATGTTGGACCACCACGGTGAAGAGCGATTATACCGTGGTTAATAATGACGACATCGCCGAGGAAGTCAACGATTTGCCGGATGTGGGTGTGCTTTTGATGAGGATAGGGGCACGATGACAACTGGATCGGATGCTACGCGATGCGTAAGAGAACTACAGTGAGAGAGAGTTTTGTAAATTCGAGGGCTTAAGGAGGACTCGGTGAGACCTTTGTTCCCGGCCGCAAGCCGAATACACAAGGTTGTCAACCGTGCTTGAACCGCTGAAATTGAAGGCAAGCAATAGTTGGTCCGATAAGAGTTTCACGGCGTTGTTAGGTCTCCTAGCGGACATCCTTCCGAGGGAAACGTGTTGCCCAAAGACCACCTATCAAGCAAAGAAGGTTATTTGCCCATTGGGAATGGAAGTAGAAAGAATACATGCATGTCCGAACGATTGTATCCTCTACAGTAAAGAGTATGCAGACATGCATTATTGTCCTGCAGCAAAGCATCCCGATACAAGCGCCAAAATATCGCTAAGGTGAAGCAAGGACCTCCTGCTAAGATGTTGTGGTATCTACCTATAATCCCACGCTTGAAGCGCTTATTTGCGAACCCAAAGGAGGCAAGATTGCTGCGCTGGCACTCAGAGGAGCGTAAGAGAGATGGAAAGCTAAGACACCTGCTGATTCTCGCCTAAAGGAGAAACTTCGATCGAGCTTCAAGAGTTCGTAAGGAACCGAGGAACATAAGGTTAGGGTTGAGTACGGATGGAATGAATCCTTTCGGTAACATGAGCACCGACATAGCACTCGCCCGTGAATCTATGTATGTACAACCTTCCTCCTTGGCTCAGATGAAGCGGAAGTACATTTTGATGTCACTACTTATCCAAGGGCCAAGCAACCTGGACCGATATTGATGTGTACCTAGCACCATTCTTTGGAAGATCTTGTGACACTGTGGAACGAAGGGGTGCAGTATGGGATGCGTATAAACGAGAGAACTTCACTTTACGCGCCATGTTGTTCTCGCACCATCAATGATTTTCCCGCCTTGGTAACTGTCGGGCTTCAGACAAAAGGAGCCAAAGCCCGTCCGCACCGCTTAGATGCTACGGAGAGTGTATGGTCGAACAACTCGCGCAAAATCGTGTATATATGCGCCACCGTAGGTTCCTTCCGAGGAGTCACCCATACCGCAAGATGAAGAAACAATTCGACGGAAATAAGGAAGACGGTCTCCGAACGCCCCGACTCCCGCGCCTCCTCCCCGACCCCGGCGCCGCCCCGAGCCCGCCACCTCCGCCATCACACCGCCGCGTGTCGCCTCTCCACAAGGCTTCCACCCTCCGTGATCCTGTATCCGCTTCTCGCTTTGTAGTATGGCGTTGCGAGAATGTTGCTACATGACTAGAAAGGCCTCGAGGAATTACTAGTGCCTCTGCAAAGATATCACCTTTTAATTCTCCTTATCACCTTTTGATGTTTGGTTAAACACCAAATGTACTTCCTAATGACAATGCGAAGTGAAAATGTCATGCACTTTGAAATGCATGACTTGAGTTAAATTTGCATGACATCGGAGAAAGAAGCCATTAGTCCGACTCAGACAATATAAAGAACCCGGCTTGCTTTTCCTGTGTTCAATGTAAATTATAATGCGTGTCTCACTATGAAGTGCCAAATATCAAAAGTCAAACAAAAGGTTACTCGACCATTTTTCTTAACTCACACGCTCATTCATTTATTTATTTTTGGAGATGGTCACATTGATGTTTTACAAATGTGACATTATTCTGTTATCATTGCAATAATGATGCTTTGTGGGTTTATGTTTGGGCTTTAGTGTGAAAAATAGTTTCTTGAAGCAAGGTATGATTAAAATAATGGCAATTGTGCATTTAGTGAGACCGAGAGGAAAGCAACAAACTTCAAAATGATATCATAGTTGCATATCTAACAAATGAAACAAATATGATAGCAAAAATGGCAGTAAGTAAACTAAATAGTAGCTAACTTTTTCATTGTTAAATAATCTTCAAGTATCATTAAAACACAAAACACCTTCTACTGTGATTTAGAACATGTGATTTATAACAGCACATCAGTGTGAGAAACAACACAGATGCTACACTGATATGCATAAATAATCCTGTAAACCTTTCAGAAGCCTCAAAATAATTCAAATTAATATAAGATATGTTTACTTTAGTCAGATTAATTGCTAAAACATATTTGAAGATAATACAACCAAAAGAACTACACCATTGCATGTCAAGTCCATAACTATAAGTTCGCAATACGAATAACCCCTTTCTCTCTACCAGAGATGAACGGACTTCAATAAACACCGAACATGCTCTTTAATCTGATATCTTACTATAATTATTAAATTCTCTGATATACAAGAACACTGCAAGGTAGATAGAAACTTGTGATTCTTTGCTAAATGGTTAGAATAATTGGGGAAACTTTAAAATCTTTTATTCTATAAAAGCAGGCACATGCACTCAGCAGTCAGCACACACCTCAGGGTGTTAAGCAACTAATGCTAACAGAAAGTTCAGAGTAACCACAAAAAAGATAAGTGTAATCCTGGAGCAGCCATTTGTAAGAGTGATTAACAACTCCAATACCCTTTTAAGTTAGAAGTACATTAATGTGACTAACAAAATAATTTTTTGGTGCTTACAAAACAAAGATTCAGTCTAATTTATTTAACTATTACCTTAAGGAAAAGACCAAACTGAATTCTACCCCATGCTTCGATGATGGTTTTCTCAAATGCAAAATTAAAGAAAACACTAAGTAACCTGATCACAACGTAAGTAAATGTATGTAACTTTTAAGGTGCCTTACCTTCTCTAGCATGTGGCGCATACAAAGAGGGAAAGAAGTTCTGGCCAGTTGGTGCTTAATGCTTCAACAATCTGCTTAATGCTTCTCTAGTAAATGTATGTAACTTTTAAGGTGCTTAATGCTTCAACAATCTGCCCAAACAAAAATATGCATTATAAAAGTTGTTAAAAGATTAACTGTATATCGATACTCACAGGAGTCAACCTGTCCTTTTCTTGTTCCTTAATGGTTGCCGTCCATTTCCTGTACATTAAACGATTTCACACAGTTGATTATATTTGTTTATATTTTTGTGCAATTTCCCATATATTATATACTATGTAATAATTATGCACGTAACTTATATAGATAGCAAGTGTTTAGATGGCGAGGCACCGTCTTCGCCGCCGCCACCGACGCCGACATGGCAGAGGCGCCGTTTTCGCCGCACACCGACGTCGCAGACACGTAAGCTTAGATGGTAGAGGAATATCGAATTGCTCACGCCGATCGACCATCACGAGGTCGCTGACGCTAGTCCCTCCGAGTCCCCAAGATCGCGAGATTCCGACCATCTGCGGGATACTTGCAAGGAAAAGGTCCCTATCACCACACCAAAGTGGAAGTCTCGACAAAAGATCGAGACGCGCGTCTTTGTGGGAAGACCTTTCGCGTGTTCACTATCCCGTAAACACACATGAATCGCGCCGAACGGCATGCCTTGCTCTCCATGTGTCACGCGTGGAGGACCTTCAAGAGCGCTCTTGTCACGCAAAGACGTGAACAAGAGTGAGACGCCTTCACGAAGTTTCCATTCTTGACGCTGGAAACATGGAACGCCTTTGTGGCTATGAAGACGACGGATGAATTTAAGGAGCAAAGTGCGCGCACAAAGCAATCCAGCACTAAACACTCACCCCCACGCACTCGGATCACTGGTACGCTGCTAAACCGCGCAATGGGAGGCGGAGGAGGAGAATCTATTTCCGATATCACACACCCGCTCCTGCACGGTTAAAAGCGAGGCAAAGTCTCGTCTCGATGGGCGCCACTTTCCCAAACCCGCGGACTGTGAAGTGTCCCAACGTGTGGTAAATATGTCGAACTACCTACTTGTTTACAAGTCCATAACTTAATAGTGACTATAATAACATGATGACCTCTTGCAGCGTGGAATTGATTGCCCAAACTTCCAAGGCTCCTTCCAAGAACACAGGAGAAGGATATACTATCTACGGTCCTAGGAAACAAGGAGCACCGGGTCGCACGCGAGGCAAGGGGTTAACGCACCTTGGGTACATGGATTCGCAGACGACTACTTCATGTATAGAAGTAGGAAGAGATCCAAGGCCGAGTACGACAATCGCTTGAACCGCTTAAGGCGTAATTTCAAGGACAGATAGCAAGTTTGCAGGATCAATCAATCAAGTACTCGCAACCGCCGCAAGCCGCCTCTATTGCGGGAACCACCCTCCTCGACATCGGAGTAGTGTCGCGCCCACGCATAATTTTGAACGTGATTGACGACCAATTACCGATAGACGCGATCAAGGTAATGTACATCTATGGAATGCACCAAAGATAGACCTATAGGACGCCTTAGCTAATTGTGTATCGCTTTGTAGGAGCCGACTACCGCAAGCTCCAACTTAGGTTAGTTGGGTCCATTCCTATTGAGGTCAAGGGGATGGTGCATCCATACCAGAAGGAGCAAAGCAAAGACGGTGTCGGTGTGGCGATGGTTACGCAAGGGTGGAGGTGGACATGGTACATCAACATTTCATGGCCGCCCTACGGACATTCGCCCGGACGAAGAGATCACAACACTAGGGGATGCCGTGTACGCTTTATCCAAAGGCCCAAGAAGGACATCGCCCCGACCCAAGAAGGCCGCAATCTCGACAGACCATTCCTCTCCAACGGAACCTCCATGACTCCACCTCATATTTCTCCTCGTAAGTCCACCTCATCGCTTCCCGTGGAGAAGACGCCAAGGAACAACAAAAGCGCATATCAGACGGTTCCCGAGTCGTCTCGCAGAAGACGCCGCCAATCGTGAAGGCCAAATCGACATCGACGAACATTGCCGCCTCCCAAGTCCCGTAGCACGGAAGTACTCCATCGGAAAACCGCAGCCCTAACGCACAATTAGCCCACGCTGATTTGCTTGTCGCTTTGCATGTTCGGTACTTGCGGAATACCGCAAAGAAGGGTGCGAGCATCGAATCACCGTCGCATACAAGGATGAGCATTTCTTCAACGGGCCGCAACTTCGTGGTGGGCTTCAACGACTTATTCAACCTATTCAATCTCAAGCCCTCGACGCCGCTTCTACGATGTTGGACATCGTAAGTGTGTACAATCAAGTTCTACATTCATGTAATACCGATAAATATCGCAACTCATTGCTTATGTATAGATACATGATGAAAATGCCCGAAGGGCGAGAACCGTGGTTTCCTCGACCCACACGTGGTATCTATGCAAACCATCCAAGGACGCGACCTTCGCCGAGAACTATATAACGACGGCATTGCTTCTTCGTAATCGCAAGGACTACATATCGGTGCCCTACAACCGTGGGTAAGTGCTTCACTATTTGCTATTCAAATTTCATTTGTACTTAGGTTTAATAGTTATAGCGACATACATGAGTAGGTACCATCGATCCTTTTAGTCATTATACCCAAGAGGAACATCGTGATATATCTTGATTCCTAGTCGTAAACGATCACGACTTCAAAGATTCTCGCAAGCAATACTCGACAAGTATGATCATTTCCTTCATACATAACTCTATTGTAGTCTTCCTTCGCTTGAAATGCCCGAGGATAACTTTTTCAATTATGTAGTTCGCTCATCTCCTATGTTAGCCAACAAGGAAGATACTGTGGATCCAAATACCAACTAACACACAGATTTAAATTTCCGACGCGCTACAACACAATAATCCTATATATATCATACTTCATAAAAATGTGTCTTCAATCGACTATACGTACATATGTAATTCTATTTTTGCAAAGGCGCCAAAGAAAAAATGATGAGCTATGTGCATTCTACGCTTGCCATCATATGCAAGAAATCATTAGTGCTAAGATGAAGAATCCTGAGGTTTGTCAATCTCAAATAATTTTTTGTAATTGTAAATTCAAATATATATCCTTACCATTTTTTCTTGACCTAGCGGTGGTTTGATAATAGATTTACATGGACTCGCTGCGCAAGAGCTCATGGAAGTTCGAGGGCACTATGCAATTTTATCATGACGTAAATAGTTAACAAAGGAGAGTTTCACTCCATCGCCGATCCGTAGATTCACGCAAACAATTGACTTAATTGTAATCCAATTGTACAACTATAGCAAAAATACTTCAACAAATTCGATCTTTATTAATTTATTTATTAATTTATTTTGAGTAATGGTCAATTTGAGTTATCAACAATTGATTATCTCGCGATGTATCTGCTTTTTGTACATGCTTGTTTTCGAGGGCATGGCTAGCAATTCCCGAGGTCGCCAAAAAGAGGAAACAATGTAGCTAGGGTCGCCAGCATCACGACGGTTTTATGTTGAAACCGTCAGCGAAGGCTATTACCACGCACGGTTTCAACATAAAACCGCTCGTGGTAATAGCCTTCACAGACGTTTTTAAAGAAAACCGTCGTGATAACCACTTATCACAGATTTATTTTTAAATAAAACCGTCGGATAACCACTTATCACGCACGGTTTACTTTAGAAAACCGTCGTGATAAGTGGTTATCACGCACGGTTTTATTTAAAAACCGCTCGTGATAGGTGTTATCACGCACGCGTTTTGAACCGCTCGTGGTAATCGCTTGTTATCACAGCATTTAATAAATATAGACGGTTCGAAACCGCTCGTGATGACGGTTCCAACGATGCGTGATGACGTGTTCGTAGTAGTGCATGGCATAGAATGAAGTCATATAATGAAAAATATTTTAAGGAATCAATGTGTATCGCTTTGTACCTTTATGATTTTTTTGCTATTTTTTATTTCTCATTCTCAACCTTATTCCCTACAAAGGTGATGACAGACATGTTACTGGTGTTGATATTGACCCATGGCATAGAATGAAGTCATATATGAAAAATATTTTAAGGAATCAATGTGTACCACTTAGTACCTTTTAGGAGTCTTATTGCTATTTTTCTTATTTCGATTCTTAACCTTACTCACTACAAAGGCAAGATGACGTATATGTACTATTGGTGTTGATATTGATCCGCAGCCCTTCGACTTACTCAAGAAAACGCCGATGATCCGGAGGTACGCCATTGTTTTGGTTTCCATCACTATCGAGAAAAGGTTATCATGCATTTGTTCGTAAACTTCATCACGCGGTTTTTCTCAACCGTCTGCCTTTATAGGTCAAGAATAACATGAGGTTATCATAAACGGTTCAGAACTTCGTAACCGCCTGTGATAGTCAATTATCACGCACGATTCAGAGCATCCTGAGCACCACCGGCATGCTGTGCATTGCTTTCCGCAACGTCAGCTCCCCACTTGTTGGCCTCCCCGGCTACACCCGAACCACCACCTCAACCCTTCTTAGAGGCCGATAGGAAGACCGGAAGCACGGCAAGGGAACACGTTCCAAACCCTAGAAATCAAACCAAGGAGAAAGGGGAATGGAGAGATTAATGAGAGGAATGAGCTCACCAGGGTCTTAGGGGCGTCGATCTAGCTAGATGCGGTAAGGTAATCCCTGGATGGAGACACGGCCGAGGCATGTGGGCTCGGGGAGTGGAGACCGGCCTCCACGCCGAGCTCACCATAGCGCCATGGGATAGGATGAGAGGCGGGGACGGGAGCTCGCCTCAATGCCTCCAGGATGGTTGACGCCAAGGGAGAAGAGGCGGGGATGAGACGGTAGGGTGGGGAGGGGAGGAAGAAGAAGGGGCAGGAGGGTGGGGAGGTGGAGGGATGTTAGTAGGTGAACATGACCCGCCGTTCAATATTGAGGGAATGAACGAGCGAGATGGGGATCGTAGGGAAAATGCCGCGTGTTGATGACGTGGCGGGAGCCCAGATCGGTGGGCGGCTTATCACAAACAGTTTTTAATACAAACCGTCTGTGATATCCATCTGTGATGAGCTAATATCGCAGACGGTTCATATTAAAAACCGTCTATGACTCTCTGATTTTACCATGACTTGGACGCCTACCTATATTCCCTACTCTCTGTTTTTACTATGACTCTGTGTGCGTCCAAGTCATGGTAAAATCAGGGAGTTAGACATTTCTGTGTGCATCTAAGTCATGGTAAAATCAGGGAGTTAGATATTTCTGTGTGCGTCCAAGTCATCGTAAAATCAGGGGGTTAGATATTTCTGTGTGTGTCCAAGTCACGGTAAAATCACAGAGTAAGGAATATAGGTAGGCGTCCAAGTCATGGTAAAATCAGGGAGTTAGACATTTCTGTGTATGTCCACGTCACGGTAAAACCGCAGAGTAAGGAATATAGGTAAGCGTCAAGTCATGATAAAAACCGCAGAGTTAGGCATTTATGTGTGCGTCCAAGTTTTGGTAAAACTACAGAGTCAGGTAAAATCAGAAGATAGTTATCACAGACGATTTTTAATACAAACCGTCTGTGATGATATATTTATCACAGACGGTTTATATTAAGAACCATCTGTGAAGTATCACAGACGGTTCTTAGTGTATCCAGTAACAGAGACGGTCGCGCTGGTAAAACCGTCTGTGATTACCATTAACACTGACGGTTTTGAAAACCCGTTTATGATGAGGCGTCCAGTATTAGCCTTTTTGTAGTAGTGTATTATAGCAATTGATTTAGCCCGAGACAGACAAACCTTCGTACTGGTCCCATTCTCTCTTGTTTTCACTTGTTACTGGATTACTGCTTGCTTCACTGCCTAATTCTGCACAGTGCATAATGTTATAGTCATTTAGGTTTTAGTTCTCACTTATATATAGTTGGTGCAGATTGGTAATCAATGTCTTCCTGTTCAAACCTCTGTACAAACCTCTACATACCAGGATGCTTAAAATCGATCAGCTATTTGTGGAGCTTTTTAGTAGATCATGCAGTTCTTACTTACTTGTAGTACAGTGTCCGAATTACCTTCTCTATTTTACATAAAAGAAAACTGACACACTGCCCTCCTCAACATGGGGTCAAAACCATACTAATACTGTGCAGATTATATACTACCTAGAAACATATGTCCGTACCTGTATGTTTCCTATAGAATGATACTGCACATTATCTTACTGATATTTTAGCTTAATGTATGTTTTCACAATTAGCAACAGTACTTTGTTTCCTATAACATATTAGCTTATTATATGTTTTGCCAGTTAGTTGTGGTAGTTTGTTTCCTATAATAGGTTAGTAACAACCTCACATATTGGTAGTACAAAAAAACTCAGTACACCTCGTTACTTTTATCCACTTCATATCTTCAAGAAAGTTGCTTCCAATCCACATAGCACCAAAAACAATATTCAGTAAACCGTGCTCCTGATATTTAATGCATTACGCAGCGCATTACATTATATCACACCAAGAGCACCGTGCAAACAACCGCTAAATATCATCTATTCAATGGCCGGGCTCAGCTTAGCGCGCTGACCACCTAGTTGCATTGCATGCATGTCCATGTACATACTTTTTAACTGATGGGTCATTACTGAGGTATCTGTAACAAGTAACATCCACCGCATAGTCATATATATATAGCCATGAGAAGTCAAATCGAAGGAAGGAAAATTCAGCAGCTACAGTGCCAGGCTCACCAAAAGGAGATTAAGACGATGCTGGAGAGAAACAACTCATAATTAAGCCAACACTGCTGGGTTAGCTATTCACAAGTCAAAAGGAGAGCTAGGGAGCTAGAGATGGATTAGTAATTTACAGGTTCCACAAGAGCGCACCGAACCCGGACGCCACGATGCCGTCCTGCTGCGGCCAGACCTGTTCCGACTCGAACCCGAGCCCGGCCACGGCCAGCTCGTCGTGTGCGGCAATGCAGGCGTGGTCTAGCAGCCACGCCGGCTCGTACCACGGCTCGGTGGCGGGGTCGTGGAACGTGCCCCCGAACACGAGCTCGGCCGCGATGTCCTCGTCGATGGACGGTAGCTCGATGATCTCCTCCAGCTCGTCGTCGACCTGGCCGAACATCTGCCCGGGCTGGCACGCGAGCGCCGTCGACGCCGCCGCCGTCATTGGCGCCGCGCCCGCTCCCGCGGGGTCCATGGCCGCGGCGCGCGCGGCCGCGGTCTGACGTCGCGGGGGCGGCCGAGGCCGGGCGCGGCAGGGACGCGGCCATCTCGGGAAGTTGAGCACCGCCGCGGGGCCCTTGACGACGAGCGCGGCGGCGTCGTGTGCGCGCGCCGCCATCTCGGGCGTTGGGAAGGTCCCGAGCCAGATGCGCGACTTCTTGCGCGGCTCCCTGATCTCGGACACCCACTTCCCCCACGCCCGCATCCGCACGCCGCGGTACGTCGGGTACTTGCCAACCGCGCCATTGCCCCCGGCGCCCCTGCCCCGCTTCTCCCCGCCGCCGCGCCTCGTCACCTCGGTCGGCGACGGCGGCGGCGAGGCGGACGACGACGCCGGGCTGGTGACCTCCGAGTCCGGCATTGCTAACGCCAAGCGCGCGCCTGCGCGCAACGGTGCAACGCAAATTAATGCAGCGGAGCAGGAGCTAGCCTGTGGTGTAGTAGCAGCTAGTCGTGCGTGACCGAGTCGCGGAGATGGATGGATGTTTGAAGATGGGGAAGAAGCTCAAGGGGGGTTTTAGTAGTGGTTGGTGGGAGCGTATGACGCTGACGGCTCAACGAACGCTACTCAGCTCGACGTCCTTGTCGTGGCCGTCGTCGTCAGCAACGCTCCCTCCCTCCCTCTCCCTCCCTCCTCTCTCTCTCTCTCTCTCTCTCTCTCTCGCTCTCCCTCCCTCCCTCCCTCCCTCTCTCTCTCTCTCTCTCTAGATGTATATATGTGATCTGAATTTTCCATTGTTCTTTGTCATGGAGTGAATTTACCGAGGAAGAATGCTACCTAATGCAACGGATAAATTTCAAAGAGACCGTTGCAGTATGCAGGATAAAATTGCTTTACGAACATCAACTTAATTTGCTGTTTACTTATGCAATTTACATGTTTTTTTAAGAGAGACGAGTGCATTTTACAATTTGTTGGTTACCAAATTTGACAGCGATGGATTTGAGTTTGACGTTGCAATATCAACTAGAGGGGATAACATTAGGGAATTGGATGGTTTTGTGGCAACTCATCTATGTTGATAGCTAGAGCCTTTGCTTATGATAGAAGTTGTTACAAGATAATTGTGATAGCATTAGTGGTGGCACTACGGGAAACACCTGATTTGCCGAGTGCACAAATATTTGCCGAGTGCCAAATTACGGGCACTCGGCAAAGACTTGCTTTGCCGAGCGCCGCACTCGGCAAAGTATGGCACTCGGCAAAGAGGCCTTTGCCGAGTGCCCGCACTCAACAAATATATGCACTAAGAATAATGTCTTTGCCAAGTGCCAGGCACTCGGCAAAGGTAGGCACTCGGCAAAGGATTGTACGGGCTTAACGGCATCCAGCCGCGTCCTCTTTGCCGAGTGTCCCCCGTTTGGCACTCGGCAAAGTTATTACTTTGCCGAGTGCCAACCCTAGGCACTCGGCAAACTAATTTTTTTTTTTTGGTTTTTTGCCACCAATTTTTTTTGAAGCTTTAGTACACTACCACAAACAACATGTCTAAATTTGGGACATTTTCATTGCATTTTGGCATATTTCTATAGTTTATTTTGTTTTGTTGAATTTTTCCAGAAAATATAAGTTTGAACTGCAGGTGCATCGAATAATGGATTACATTCGTTCAAAAAATGTTATCCTTGTTTCTTAGTGTAAATTTAGGCTAAATCCAGAACTGCCTCAAATTTCGATCAACGTGCTCACGGGGCAACGCCGCCAACTTGCGTGGGAGTGGTTTTTTAATTGTATAAAATGCGAACGAATTCCGAAAATCATGAAACTTGTCGAGTTGTCGCCGTATCGTATGCGTATGCCGTGGAAAAAATTTGAAAAAAATTCAAGCACGCTGTCACGTACGATGCTCACAAACCAGGAGATCTTTGCATATCTGCGACCGTATCTCTTTCGGATTGTCCACGTATTTTGGACAGCCCGCGGATGCGTAGATGAGGTTAGTTTCATGGTTCGCTCGGCCCGAGAGGACTTTCGGCATCACCTCCTCGTTGTTCTCCGGATACACACTCTCCCTTGCGTGACGTGTATCGGAGAACAATGGGAGGTGCTGCCGAAATTCGGTCTCGGATAGGAGCGGAGCATTGAAACCGACCTCATCTATGCATCCGCGGGTGGGATTAGGACCTATCCTCACCTATTAGATGGTAGGAACGCCGCGATGCAATTGCTGGTTATATTACTCGCTACATATGTATATGCCGAGGATGGAGAACCGTGATTGATGTACACGGCCACGCAAGTATGACCCTGAATGGATGACTAAGACTAATGCTTTCTTGGAGCATTCATTTGGCGAGGCCGCTAGAGGGTCGAGCCGGATGCCGTGTCCCCGCAAACAAATGTGACAACCGTAAGAAAGAATAGGAAGAACGTGGGGAAGATCTTTGCAAGTATGGATTCACGCCAAACTATACCGCTGGATCCACCATGGTGAAGCCGATCGATTAGAGAGGAGGTGGTGAGACCACGCCGAGGCTTTTGATGGACATGCCGGGTAGCGATCGATGGATGACTTTCAGGAGGCACGGTTCGGTGAAGGATTAGAGGACGAGCCAGAGGAATCCGCAAAGGCGTACTACGATATGCTGTCTTCGGCACAGAAGCCCCTTCACGAAAAGACAATGGTTTCATGAATCGATGCCATTGACGCCTAATGGCGCTCAAGTCGCGATGTAGCATGAGTCGAGACAACTTCGATGGTATGTTGGCGCTTGTTGATCCTCGCTCGAGGGTCACATTCGCCAAGAACTTGTACGAGTCACGTAAACTTCTTCGTGCCCTTAAGATGCCGTATGAGCACATCCATGCTTGTCCGAATGGTTGCGTCCTATTTAGGAAAGATCACGAGAAAGCAACGCACTGTCCAAAGTGCAAATCCTCTAGGTATCTGGAGGTCGACACTAGTGATGGCAAGAAGGAACAGCTTGGTATCCCCGCGAAGGTCCTACGGTACCTTCCTGTCATACCGAGGATCCAACGGCTGTACATGACAGAGGAGTCCGCGAAACAGATGACATGGCACAAACATGGCAAAAGATACAATGCTGACAAGATGGTACACCCATCGGATGGCGATGCATGGACCCATTTCGATGGCATACATCATGGTAAAGCTGAGGAGGCTCGGAATGTACGTGTAGCGCTGGCAACAGATGGGTTCAACCCCTATGGATTGCTGGCGGCCCCGTACACTTGTTGGCCCGTGTTCGTGATCCCCCTCAATCTCCCCCCCGGCGTCATGTTTCAACCCAAGAACGTATTCTTGTCACTGATAATTCCTGGACACCCGGGGAACAAGATGGGTTTGTTCATGGAGCCTCTCATTGATGAATTGATCCTTGCTTGGGAAAAGGGGGTACTGACATACGACCGAGCTACAAAGAAGAACTTCACAATGCATGTGTGGTACCACTACTCCCTGCATGACTTCCTGGCGTATGGCATATCTCAAGGTGGTGTGTTCACTGGAAGTTCCCATGCCCAATATGCAAGACACCGTGAGGTTCACTTGGTCAAGAGGGTGGCAAGTTTTCTTCGCTTGACCAACATCACAATTCCTCCCTATTGACCATCCATTCAGACGAGACGCCAAGAACTTCGTGAAAGGGGTTCAAGTCACCGACCTCGCACTCGTGATGATGACGGGTGCCGAGGTCCGTTTGAGATAGAGGCTCTCAAACATGATAAAGAGAAAGGTGGTTTTATTGGATATGGTGAGGAACACCGGTGGACTCATAATCGGGCTTGACTAGGCTCCCTATTTCAATGACCTTCTTCTTCCACACAACATTGATGTAATGCACACAGAAAAGAATATCGCCGAGGCGCTTTTTGCAACACTCATGGACATTCCTGATAAGTCAAAGGACAACGTTAAGGCTAGACTGGACCTGGCAACGATGTGCGATAGGCCAAAGCAAGTGATGAAGCCTCCGCGCCCAAGCAAGAAATGGAGAAGGACTCGGTCGATTTCGCCTTGAAAAGGGACCAAAGGAAGGAAGTACTGCAGTGGATCCAGACGTTAATGTTCCCTGATGGGCATGCGGCGAATTTGAGTAGGGGAGTGAACTTGTCCACTATGCGTGTCTTAGGGATGAAGAGTCATGACTACCACATATGGATTGAGCGGCTCCTTCCGCGATGACCGGATACGCCCCGAGCATGTGTGGCGCGTCTTTGGCAGAGTTGAGCTATTTCTTCCGCCTGCTTTGTGCCAAGGAGTTATCTCGGACGTGATTGATGACTTGGAGAAAGTGGCACCTGTGTTGCTCTGCAAGTTGGAGAAGATCTTCCCACCCGGCTTCTTCCTGGCGATGCGAAGCATCTGATTTTGCACCTACCGTACGAGGCACGAATGGGGGCCGTGCAGCCCGCTGGTGCTATACAATTGAGAGATGTCTAAAGATTCTTGGAAAAAGTGTAGAAATAAAGCCAAAATTGAGGCTTCGTGGCGAGGCATTCATTTCGAGGAGGTGTCAAACTTCACAACAAAGATACTATAAGGATGGCCTTCCCACAGGTACAATCGTCCCCCTCACATAACGCGGACGAGAGTTCATCGAACCTCGGCCTTTTCAAAGGGCAACTCGGAAAGGCAAGCACATCGGCACCAAGACCTTGCGGCATGATGAGTGGCGCACTATCATGTTGTATGTGTTGTTGAACCTGACGAAATGAAGCCTTATATGCAAGAAGTTCTCAATGAGCTTGTTACATACGCCCTTGTCTCTATCCTCCATCTATCCAACCCCCTTATCTCTTGTTTTTTCAGGGAATTTCTGAATAAATTCAGGAGAGGGAATAGGGCTCCTTCCCCTCAAGAAGAAGATAGTCTTCTCAAAGATGGTGTGCCCGATTTCATATCCTGGTTCGATACGAAGGTACCGTCCAATTTACCTCGTTCAATCTTTGACATCCCACTTTGCTCCTACGAGCGAGTAATGTAACGATCTATCCGGCCTCACCTTGCAGGCCCGCAAGGATGCGGAAATGGATGCTGAGTTGAAAGGGCTCGCCAAAGGCTTCGCCTACAAGGTCAAGTCATTCACCGTTTATGATGTGAATGGCTATCGCTTTCACACAAGAAACTACGAGCGGAGTCGGCCCAATCGGAAAACCACGAATACCGGAGTTCGTACGCCCGCACCGATGAGCGCGACTACTACGGCATAGTAGAAGAAATATACGAGCTCAATTTTGAGTGTCGCAAAGCTCCTAATCCAGTCGTATTCAAATGCCATTGGTTCGATCCTAATGTCACGAGAACAGCCCCTGAGATTGGACAAGTCGAAATTCGACAGATTCTGTCTATCAAGGAGAGGATGTCTATATTGTGGCTCAACAGGCCATGCAAGTTTATTATCTCCCATGGGCGCAAAAGACCCCAATCTTATCGGTTGGTACCTTGTGCAGTTGGTATCGCCAGACGGTAAACCGCTCGTCCCAAACGATGAGGATTACAACTTTGACCCAAACACACGGAGTTTTATCAACCGAGGGGCTAGAAGGAGGTTTGACATAGACATGTTTTCACGATGGGCATGGAAGTAGACAATGACATTGATCAGGCGGTGGAGATGAGGACGACGGAGAAGAGGTGCAAAATGCTAAGGACTTACAAATGCTTGAGCGATTACAGTTAGGCGATGACAATGATGAGAACGATGGAGATGAGCCCGATTTACTCGACAATATTGATAGTGATGACGACACCTATGATCCAAATTACACGATCGTGAAGAATATTTCTAATTCATGTAATACTACATTATTATTATTATTATTGCAATTATGTTTCGTTCATTTTGCATCTCTTTATAAGTACTTGTAATTTAACTGTGCTAATTGGTTTACTCTTTGAAATTGCAGGCACTCGACAAAATGCCGGGCGGAAGGCAGGCCCGTCGGGGGGTCAACTCCCTCTACATGAGGGAGCGCTCACCACCCCACGAGGACGACCTTGCCGGAGCCGCCGGCGAGGAGGACGAGGGCGGCCGCCTCGCGCGGCCGTCCGAGGACGAGGGTGCAGCCGGCTGCCACCCCGTCGGTGGACGAGGACGACCAGACGGTGGGCCTGCACATAGGAGGGGGTGGCACTTCCTTTGACTCGTCGGACCACGAGGAGGCGGCGATATCGACAATGATGGGTTCCACTTGCACCGCCTCGCTCTACTCGTCGGAGTCTACTTGCGCTGGCCCTCGCAGCTCCTTGCCGCGCCGATCCCACTTCACCGGCGACGGTGATTCGACCCAATGGCGACAAGTAAGTATTATTTCACTACTATTTCATATGACATGTTGAAAATCGAATTGAGACGAACAATTCTTCTTAATGACTCTTGCAAAGAATCGAAGTTGTGTCCGAACGGGCCGCACATCAATGCCACCCGGGCCTTCGATTCGGCAAGACTACCTCGCATGGTCACCTACGCCTCGGTGACTTCGCCGCTCGGACGTGGGACCACTTCTACGCCGCCGAGGACAGCGAAGTTCGGCACCGTTGCGGCGCGGATCAAGGCCGAAGTTCGGGTGAGTCTTCATCGCACAAAATTGGTCAATACTACGATTCATTGGTCGTTCTTGAAATAATGAAACGATACATGATGTCAGATGCGAGGACTTCTTCAAAGCGACGAAGGGTTTGAGGACCGCGGCGCGCGAGTGCAGACAAGGTCATGAGGTCCCGACTCTCGGACTGCACCACGAGACGCGGCTTCAGGCATCATCAACTACAACGCCGACGCCCTTGGTCGTGGTGAGGAAGGCCGATGCCAGACGGGACGCCACCAAGGAGCAGTACCTCTCGGTAAGTACGAAACATTAATACTGACTCCTTCCATGAAGAATAGGTAGGCTTTATTTCATCTTCTGATATATCAATAACTTGATGGCATGCAGCAATGTCCTGATTGGTGCGCCAGGCACTAGGGATGGCAATTGTGCCCGATTACCCGCGTGCCCACGGGCGAATACCCTAATGGAGGTGGGTATGGGTATCTTTCTTTGCCCACGGGTATGAAAACGGGCATAATTCCTTACCCATCGGGTAAACGGGTATGGGTATGGGTAAGCTCCACCCATACCCGCTTCGCCCGATTACCCGTGATCTACCCACATGTGTAAGAAACTATATCAATTTGTATTTGTTAAACTTGATTAGTTGTCTTGTCGAACATGATATGTGAATTATGATGAACTTTATTAGTTGTTGAATGCGTGATGCACCATTGATGTGTGAATTATGATGAACTTGATGTATGCATTGCTCGTGGGTAACGAGTATGTACGCGGGCGATGGGTACCCACGGACGGTGATGCATTATTCGTGGGTAAACGGGTATGCCCGTGGGCGACGGGTACCCGCGGGCGACGGGTATGGGCGAGGTTTTTCGCCCGTCGTCCTTCACGGGTATACCCGTGGGGGGAATTCGGGGTCGCGGGTACGGGTATGGGCGAGCATTACCCGTACCCGCCGCGCCCGATTGCCATCCCTACCAGGCACCGCCTCTGCTGGGAGGCCATTGTGGGATGTGTGGCTCTGAGGAGGGCGGAGAAGCACAACATCCGTCGGGACCGCGCGCAGATGGGTGGGGCGCCACACCACCAAGGCAACCGAGCCTCAACACAGACGCCCGCACATGGGTAATCTTCTTTGTGTTTTCATCTTTATTTATTTATTCTAACGCTCAATTCTCATTACTTGTAATCATCTTTGTGTTTTCCTCGCAGCCCCAGCGCACCAAGGCCGTGAATGCAACGAAGTTCATGGCGACGCCCGGCACACAAGGGCAAGGCGACGGCCCGGAAGTCACCTACAACCCGGCGGACGGCCCGAGGCGCACACCAACGCGAAGCGCCCACAAGAAGCTTAGCGAGTACACCTCGCTGCCCGCGAGCGCCATGGGGAGGACTTGATCCGGCCACCCACCCCGGACACTGAGACCTGATGATGAGGCCGGGAGGAGGAAGCAAAGACGGCCCAGATCGATGGCGGACAGCACAGTCGACTCCGCCTCTGTTCCCACCCTCGCCGAGATTCGAGCAAGGAGCACGAGCTCCTCCTCCCATACGCCTCTCGGCAGCAGAGCTCACAACAGCAGATGGCGGAACTCCAGGTTAGTACTGTTTTATTCGTCGTTCATTGCTTTTACACATCTACCTTGCCTTTGCATTGTTTAAACATTGCGGGTGGAATGTTGCAGGCCGACTTGCGGAGGTTGGAGGCCCAAGCCAGGCCTGTGGGGAGGCCCACCGGCTGGAGGTGGAGGCCCACCTACCGAGATGGAGGCTGTACAAGCCCAGAGGGCGGCCGAGGGGCAGAGGCTGCAGGACATGTTCAGCTTCATGGCGAGCCTTCAGGCCTTGCCAGGTGTGGTCGTGCCCCAGTCGCTGCTCGCTCCAGTTGTGGCTCCTCCTCCTCCTGTAGGGACTCCGGTGAGTATATATGGTTGTTTATTCCTTTAGCTTGTGCGGCCCTCCTGTAGATACTCATGAATTCGCTTCTCCTTTGTGCGGCCACAATCATGGGTTCAACCCGACTCCTCAAGGTGGCCCTTCTTCACAAAGCCAGTGGCCAACCTGCCCTCCTCAAGGTGGCGCTCACACTCGGGTGGGGAGGAGGTCAAGAGGTACCGTTTATTTGTTTCTTTTCATGTTGCATGGACTTGTATTAGACTTAGCCTTATGTTGGACTACTACTAGAGACATATATATTGTGATGGATATTGTCATGGATGATGCGAATGTATGTGATGGATTATGGACAATGGATTTGTATGTGATGTATTATGGATGGTGGATGTGTATGTGATGGGTTATGGATGTGTATGTGATGGAATATGGATTTGTATGTGATGTATTATGGATGGTGGATGTGTATGTGATGGGTTATGGATGTGTATGTGATGGAATATGTGCTGTGTATGTGATATATATGTGATTTCTTTGTTTGTGCCGATGGAAAGCAAAACCAAAAAAATAGCATTTTTCCTCTTGTCGAGTGCCACACTCGCAAAGAGGGCTTTGCCGAAAGTCAGTGCCATAACACTCTCTGCAAAGCCGGGAATCGAAACCCAGATTTCGGCTTTGCGAGTGCAGTACATGACACTCGGCAAAGCCGAAGCAGAAACCAGATTCCCGCTTTGCCGAAAGCCATAGCGATGGCACTCGGCAATTTTTTTAAAAAAACGAACAAATTTCTTTGCCGAGTGCAATAGTATGGCACTCGCAAAGAATTTTCAAAAAAGAGAAAAATTCTTTGCCGAAAGTGTCACCGAGGTGGCACTCTGCAAAGAGGCCGCCGAGTTAACGTCGGGTTTTTTTGCCGAGTGTCGACGTGACACTCGGCAAAGGTTTTACCGAGTGCCCGATATGTGGCACTCGGCAAAGAAACCTTTGCCGACGGGTTCTTTGCCGACGGCGCTTTGCCGAGTGCGGCACTCGGCAAAGCCTTTGCCGAGTGCAATAGGGGCTTTGCCGAGTGCCCTAAGCACTCGGCAAAGAGCCCGTCTGCAGTAGTGTGGAGATATTGCCCCTATTATTAAGACAATATTTTATCCTCTGGTTAAGATATTTTCGTAATGATGAAACATATCAGCAAATACTTGGATGTCGCTGATCTCCATTAATTCTCGCTCAGAAGAAGTCTTCACAGATATGCGCGATTCGATGACTTGTCCGTCGTGCATCATTGCGATGTGTAAAGCACAAAAACCACTAGACCACAGAAAAATAATGCTAGTATAAATAGCACAATGGCCTTTGGTTTCGTGTCTCAAAGTACGGACGACGACGCATGCCAACAAAACAAAATCCAACTAATATTATACACTTCTGCAACCTAAGTGTTGTGTATTCCAGCGTAATAATATGACGTGCTACTGTCTCGATCTTTAACTTGTTGAGCTCTTTTTAACGAGAGTACTTTCTACTTTTGCCTCCTAGGGATCGAATCCGGGATAGTCGTCGCTCATTTCCGTGCTTCCACCACCACTACGGGCTCAAGATTTTTGCTTTAGTGCGGTGGCACTCGGCAAAGCACGAAACACTCTAAGAAAGGCTTTGCCGAGTGCCACCCACGGCATAGCTCACACAAAGATAGTTTCGACAAATAAAGCTCTTTGCCGAGTGCTTTTCATCGAGCACTCGGCATAGGATTTGCCGAAGTGCCGGCGACACTCGGCAAAAAAAAAGGTCGTGGACGGTGAGAACACGGTGACGGCGTGGTTTGCCGAGTGCCAGGACGGAATGGCACTCGGCAAAGGACAAGCTTGTCGAGTGTTTTACCATGACACTCGGCAAAGTACATCGCTTGCCGAGTGTTATGGTAAAACACTCGGCAAATAGATGTACTTTGCCGAGTGTCATGGTAAAACACTGCAAAGTTTATCCTTTGCCGAGTGTTTTTACCATGACACTCGGCAAATATTAAACACTCGGCAACGTATGTTCCCAGAATGCTCAGACCCGTTACTTTGCCGAGTATTGTTACCATGACACTCGGCAAAGCCTCCCTTTGCCGAGTGTAACACACGGCAAAGTGGCCAAAAACTGACTATTTTAATTGTTTATTGCACCCCACTCAAACAAGTCACAATATCACAGATATATCAACAAGTAATCACATATAGTCCACAATGTATCACATATATCACCACAAGTCACAATATATCACATATCACCACAAGTCACAATATATCACATATATCACCACACGTCACAATATATCACATATCACAAGTCACAATATATCACATATAGTCCATCATTCACAAAGTTGGCCACCCCGACTGATGTGATGAGTCACGAGGCACATCATTCGAAGCCGCCGATTGATTCTGCACGAAGGAGAAGACATTGCATGTGTGAGACAAGATTTAAGGTAAAGCAAAGCACAAGCGAAAGCAATAAACATGGTAAGTAAAAAGCTCAAGGTAGAGAAGGCAAACTCACATGAGTAGTTGCAGGAGGAGGTGGAGGAGGGAATAGCTCCGGTGGCAGAGGTTGACCCATCCTCTCGCCAAGACTTTGCATCCACTGAAACATCTGCTCCATCCTCTGCCGCTCGGCATCATTCCTCTGCCGCTCGGCCTCATTCCTCTGCCGATCGGCCTCCATCCTCGCCGCCATCTCCTCCCGTAGCATCTTCTCTTCTTCCAGCTGGGCCTACAATATTCCACCCTAATGTTACAATGCAAAGCAAAGGTATGTAAAAATTAATGAACGACGAATAAAACAGAAATAACCTGGAGTGCCTCCATCCGGGACTGTGCAGTGTCCGGCCGTGGGCGTATGGCCGGGCTTGAGCTCGTGCTCCTTGATCGAATCTGGGAGAGAGTGGGAGTAGTGGCCGTGTCGAGTGTGTTGTCGCCAATCCAAGATCGCCATGCTTCTTGCCTCCTCCCACCCTCATGACGACTTCTCCATCAAGATCCCAGGTGCTCGGATCGTACTCGCCCATAGACCGCCCTTGCCATCGATGTGTACTCACCGAGGCGGCCGTGGATCGATCGCATTGTCGTACACCGAGGGCGGGTCCTCCGGTTGTAGTCGACGCGGACGTCGCTTGCCCTTGTGGGCCAAAGCCCATGCCTTGAACTGGGAGCAAGGTGGCCACCATGTGACGACGATCGCGAAAAAACAAGAAGATGATTAGAAATTATGCGAGAATTGAGCGTTATAATAAAGAAATAATTTCGGCGTACTCCATGTAGCCGCGAATTCGTCGAGGCTACGGTTGCCTTGATGGTGTGGTGCACCTGGCATCATCAAACGCCGCTCGGCAAGCGTTGTGTGTCTCCTCCCACTCGGCGGCGCACCACTTGTCCACCATCTCGTGCTCAAAGATCGAGATCTTCGGGCGCACCACCACGGAGGCACCTACACGTCATCAAGTATATGACATATAAGAAGATCAAATTAAGCGTACTTAATCTCAGAAAAAATCAGTATTAATGTTCTATATTTACCTGTATGTATTCTTCCCGGGTCAGCCTCATGTTTCTTGCTTGAGTTTTGTTGATCTTCGAACCAAGGTAGGTAGCTTTGTATGTTACGATGGCCTGGACGCGTGCCTCGTAATGCATGTCCTTCACGAGTTTATAACAGGCTTTGTGAGCCACACTAGCCGCCTTGGCCTCATATCCTCCCGGCATCCAAGAAATCACGCATATAGACGCGATGTATCCAAATCATTATTTCAAGAATATCCAATGAATGCGATGTATTGAGCAATGTAGTGCGAGGAAGACTTACCCATAGCTCGGCCGTAACCCGCGCCGCCTTGTTGGCGAATACCCTGCCATCCCGATCTGGTAAATCGGGGAAGGGTGGATTAGTGGTGGATGGTAAATTACTGCTGGCGGAGCGAATCGAGGTTCAGGTGGAGGACGGGTGGAAGAAGCGGGGAAAGGAGGAGAGGCGGAGCGGTGGCCTAATGCCTGGGACAATGGAGTGCGGCGGATAGGTAACCGGACCAGAGGACTAACCCTAGGGTGAGTTGTTATGCCATACACAGTAAGCAAATAACACCAAGAAACAAAGAGATGCAAAAAGATCCAAATCCTATACTACCTGAGTCTATCGTGCACCACGCCGAGATCCCGTTCTCGAGACCGCCCAAATCCACAGTTTGGGACCGCCGAGCTTGCCTCGAGTGCGAACTCACATCTATCTCGGATCCACGCGCCTGTGCACGCCGAGATCCGCTCGAGTCCACCCAAATCACATATTTGGGACCGCCAGGTTCATTCTCGAGCACGCCCGAGATTTCGCTCCTGGGTACGCCAGAGCTACACGCTCGGAGTGCCACGGACCACTCGTCCGGAAAGCTGATATGCAGAAATGAGATAAGTCACAGCGGCGCTGATATGCATAAGTCACAGTGACTGGTCAGTACCATATAATAAAGAACTTTCAAATGATTTTTACTACTTAATCGATCACATCTCAATAGATTTGATTCTCTGTACAATTTTGCTGCTGCTTTATCTTGCATCACTTAGTTTGGACAGTTCTAAGTGCAAACCATATTTTTTGTCTACTTCTGTCATCTTATAAACATGAGAGTAAAAATTCACTTTGTCCAATATGTACTTAATTCCATGGTCTATAATTGGGTGGAAAAGGTGCCTAGCTACATTTCAGCCTATCCAAACAAAATTGAACTTAATGTCCTGATAAACGGTAAATATTAGTCTTCAAATTCTCAGGAAAATTATTCTTTGATTATGCAGCGAATAGTCCATGCAATGACCATAAATGGTGCAAGAATGAAGCAATCATCACTTACAACCGCTATATTCAAACATCACACATTCACAATAAAAAAAAGCAGATGAAACTATGGTGTGCTCCATTGTTCAAGACAAGATTATCAAGTATTAATCAAATATGAATGTAAGACGTGGTTAATCAAGACAAAAAAATACCACTAAGGCTAAGACACGACGCAAGAAAGCTTTCTTACATTTCAACAGATCCCGCAATGTAACCAATGGACAACAGCTTTAGTACTCTAAGATGCACCATGAGTGTTGATAACAAAATAAAGGAAACAGAAGAACGATTACTTCGACGTAATAGAGATGGATATGCTACCCACGGTAGTAATGGATGATGATGGATCCAATAGAGAAAGGTCCTCGCAGTGTTCCTCCAAGTCCTGCTACAAAATTTTTAGTCATAACAACATTTAAAAATATCAACATTCAAAGACCTCCATAAAGTTATAAAACATTGCCAATTTGTCTATTATTGTATATTAAGATCTATATAGAGGAAAGCTAATATATTCCAAAGATGTTGTCAATTTTCAATCGCTATATAGCTCGATCAAAAGATCAAGATCAGAGCTATGTGGATATGAACACTACCAGAGGCCGGGCGGCAGGAGGCGGTGGCGAGCGGCGGCGAGGCAAGTAGTAGGAGCCGGAGTAGGCCAGGCCGGCAGGAGGTTAGCACAAGCAAAAGCCACACCTAATCACTACAAGCCGCCAGCCAAGTGGTTGCCACAAAGCTGAAAATGATCTTTGCATTGTGTTTCAGTGACTAATGCCAAACCCTACATAAAGCTGAATCAAATTTTTACGGTTTGGGGGGCCGGAAGGTGGAGCACCTTGGGGCGAGAACGGCGGTGAGTGAGCTTAGCGTCATGCAGAGGCGGCTGGATTCGCAAAGACGCGACGGTTCTGAAGAAGCCGGAGCGAGGAGTCTGCGCGTGCGTGGTGGCCGGTGGGATTTCTAGAAGATTTATCGGCGGCGGCGGCGCGCTGGGCGGGCGGCGCGGGCCAATCACTCAGACGGTTGCGGAAGACGCAGGGAGCAGGGAGGTGCGCGTGCGTGGTGGCCGGTGGGGTTTCTAGAAGATTTATCGGGGCGGCGGCGGGTTGCGTGTGTGATGTTGCGTGTGTGAGCGCGGCCCGCGCGGCCGCGCTCTGTTATATGTGGCTGGTTTGCCGAGTGCCCCGATTTGGCACTCGGCAAAGCCCCCCCTCCTTTGCCGAGTGTCGCCCACAAAGCACTCGGCAAACAACAGTTGACGAGTGTCGCCCGCAAGGCACTCGGCAAACAATTTTTAATAAAACTTCCTTTCCTCTCTTTATTTTCCAAAACGTGTTTTACAAATTTGTTCGAATGTACTTCGAAAATACCTTGTCAAATTCACTCAACAATGCATATTCGATGCTTCTACGAACATTAGACCATTATTTCATGCAGTTATAGCTCAAATTCAATTTATATCATTTAAAATTCTATAATTGCAGTTTAAAAATTAAAATTATCAAACGGATCCGAAAAATTACCAAAATTTCACATTGCCTATACAAAAACTTTTGTACTCAAACCACAATTCGACCGTCACTTTGACTCCAAATCTTACCGAATCCTTCTCAACTCTACGCTTCTTCTTCAGAAATGCTTCGGTTTGTAAGCATCGTACGTGACAACTCATGCGAAATCTTATAAGTTTTTAACCACAGCCTCCACGTATGATATCATGACATCTTGACAAATCTCATGATTTTCAGACTTTGTTTGCTTTTTTAAAAATTTAAAAACCATTCGGCCAAACGTTCGTGGTCGTGTTTCCTAAACAAGATGTTCGAAATTCCTTTTCATTTCACAGGTAAGGCCTCAAACCGGGTTGAATAACATGAATATCATTTTTCTACTCATTTTTTCCTATTATTTGAATCAATTGCGCTCAAATTTGACTTGATTCAAAAATTGCTTGAAATGCAATTAATTAATTAATTATAGCAAACAAATAGAAAAATATACCAAATTTTAACATGGAGTACCATATGTTGTATGTGGAGAGTAGAAAAGTTCAAAGGTAGCAAAGGAAAAGGTTTTATTTTTTGCCGAGTGGCGCAAACAAGCCGAGTGCCAACCCTAGGCACTCGGCAAACTAATTTTTTTGTTTTGGTTTTTTGCCACCAATTTTTTTTTGAAGCTTTAGTACACTACCACAAACAACATGTTTAAATTTGGGACATTTTCATTGCCTTTGGGCATATTTCTATAGTTTATTTTGTTTTGTTGAATTTTTCCATAAAATGTAAGTTTCAATCGCAGTGCATCGAATAATGGATTACATTCGCTCAAAAATGTTATCCTTGTTTCTTAGTGTAAATTTAGGCTAAATCCAGAAGCTGTCTCGAAATTTCGATCAACGTGCTCACGGGCACGCCGCCAACTTGCGTGGGAATGGTTTTTTAATTGTATAAAATGCGAACGAATTCCGAAAATCATGAAACTTGTCGAGTTGTCGCCGTATCATATGCGTATGCCGTCGAAAAAAATTGAAAAAGTTTCGAGCACGCTGTCACGTATGATACTCACAAACCGAAGAATCTCCGAAGAAGTTGTCACGTATTCTTCTGTTTTTCTAATGTTTGCAAGCATCGTACGTGACAACTTGCGCGAAAACTTCTCAAATTTTTATCACAGCCTCCACATATGATATCATGACATCTTCCCAAGTTTCATGATTTTGGACTTCGCTTGCTTTTTATACAATTTAAAACAACTCGATCGCAAGTTTGTGGTCATGTTTCGTGAACAAGATGTTCAAATTGGTGGTCTGCTCTGTTACTACCTCACATTATACTAAATAACATGAATATCAATTTTCCATTCATTATTCGAATGACTAGCAGTTATAATTTGAATTATCCAAGAAAATTCAATTAATTGAAATAAATTAAAGAAATATAGAACAAGTCTGAGAAATGTGCCACATTGGAACATGGAGTACCAGGTATTGTATGAGGACCGCAGAAAAAGTTTGGAGGTGAAAAGTGGAAAAAAAAATGGTTTACCGAGTGTCTTCTCGACACTCTAAGAAAGAGGTTACTTTGCCGAGTGTCAAAAAATGACACTCGACAAAGTAACCTCTTTGCCGAAAGTGTCGAGAAGACACTCGGCAAAGGGTTAACGGCGGCTGCCGGCCCTTAACGGCGGTGCCTTTTGCCGAGTGTAATGTTTTGCCGAGTGCTCGGCACTCGGCAAACCATGTCTTTGCCGAGTGCCAGATGTTTGCCGAGTGCTTTATATCTGGCACTCGGCAAATAGCCTCTTTGCCGAGTGCCCGAGCAAAAGAACTCGGCAAAGGCTGGGGCACTCGGCAAAGAAGCCGTCTCCAGAGTGCACTAAACAAGCTGCTGGTGTTGCAATTGCAAAGACCACGTAAGATCTCGAAAGGAATAACAACACTCAACCGCCTTTATCCGGCTGTATGAATATGCATGGTAAATTTCGGTGATTGTGATTGAACATCAGTACTATTCTTGGACCGTGTCCATGTACTTTGGCAATGTTTTTTAACTGGTTGCGAGAATGAGGGGTAAATAATGGACCTGAAACGGACATCTGGCCACACGAGCTTAATTCTGGACCATACATTCGTTCGTGCACACAAATAGGTACAGTGCTGTAAGATTTGATATCTGAGACAGGTTTCTCTGTGTTCACGTCTAGCTAGCCACTAGCATCTACCGTTCGATTTTGCATCAACATTCGTGTTCTTTCTTTCTTCCTATCAACTTCGTATACTTTAAACTCAAAATGCAAGTCTTACATGGCAGCATTACATAACACACTTAAGCGTTGATGTAGATCACGAGAATACAGTGCAATTATTATTACCCGTCCTAGGGTTATACAGAAAATAAAGATACAAGCTCACTTCCAAAAACCTACTAAGTGAGCCCTACGGCCTATCCTGCTGTCTAGTCCTAACAGTCCACGTCCATCTGATCATCGTCGGCAGGTAGGGCATCGTCATCCACCTAGTACTCTGGGCTGGCTAGAGTAGTCCACCACTGGTAGACGTCCATCGGGTTAGACTGGGACTCTGTCACGATGAAAGCGGTTATGGAAGACCTGAGTGTTGTAGACGCAACGAGGCGGCTTTGATGAGGACATCACTTCTACTGATATGAACACTCCTCTTCATACTACTTTGAATGATGTGCAAGGTCCAATTACTCGGGCACGTGCTCGTCAACTTATTTAGCAGGTAAATTCGTTTCTAGGGCTGAGTGTATTATTTGAGAACTCTATGATGCTGCATAACGGAGATGATTTACTTTTACTTAGGAATATAGGACTACGACCAGTTCAAGAAGGTCACGACCCGATTCGCAGGTCACGACCAAAGATCACGAAGACTCGGCGAGCCCAGGACTCGTTGGACACAATCTACGACCAGAGATAGTATGGACTCCTCAAGACTACCCCAGGATCAGTCTTACGACCAGGTCTTCGACCAGAGATGCGCGATATGAATAGTGAATAAGGTGTTGCGTCACCGTTTTGGGGTCTAATAGGGCCTTGTATGCGTGACGAGGTCGGAGCCCAGGTTGTGTACGCCTCTTCCCACGGCCGCACAACCCTAGGTCGACCTCCTCACGTCCCCCTATATATATACAGTAGTCATCATAGTTTAACGTGGGTTTTTCTTTGAGATTATTCTGCTTAGCAGTCTCGTCGCACGTTTAGTTGAGGAACCCCACATTGTGTGTTTCATCTATATTCGCAATACAATATCAGATTACATCTTCTACTTTCTTGCTTGTGTTCTCGATTCGCATGCAGAAGATAGCCTTCTTGGCGAGGGCAACCGCGTTAGGCACGGTTGATAACCATCGAAGCAGTGGTGTAGTGATTGTGAGGGTTTTGATCTGTTCTGGTCGGAGCCTTCGGATCATCAACGTCGAGTTCTCCACAATCGACTTATCAGTACCTTTCGGAGGATCGGACCATAGCACATCAGTTGGTATCAGAGCAAAAGTTGCCCGTTAGGTAATCATAATTTTTTTCCCTTATTAGATTAGTTGTTTTCCATCGTCCTAAAGCTCTAGAAAATTGCCCGACAAAATAATTTTGTTCGTCGCGTTCTTCCGCTGTCCCATCGCCCATTGTGCCCTTACAATTTCCGTTCTTTGTTTTAAGTTGTTGAATTAGTGTCCTTTGTCTAAGTCGTGTTGCTGGTTTAGAGTCGTGTTTTTGGTCGCTAGTCAATACCGTCACCCGTCGTGCCACCATCCATCCTGGCCGCGCCACCACCTACTCGAACAACCCCCCTTTTTCGACCACCTCCTCGTGTTCTACCACCTAGTCGAGTTCGACCACCTTCTCGAGTTTGACCACCTACTCGGGTTCGACCATCTAGTCGTTTCCGCCTTGACCACCGTTATCTTGTTGCTCTCGGACACCCCACGCACTCATCATATCGTGCCTGCCACACAAAGTCCGAGAATAGTTTCCATAGCCGAACGGATATAGCCAAAGTTCAGAGAGAGGGAGAGAGAGTATCTTTAATTTTAATTACCTGTATACCCCTACCTTCTACAAAACGTTTGTGACCCATATATATCCATAGACTCAGAAGAGGGTTTTGAAGAGTTTTGAGCCAAGGTCACATTCGCAAAAAAAGGGAACCCTAGGTTGGGTTTCGGCAGTCAAAAAAAAGAAAAAAAAAGGAAGGAACCCTAGGTTGGGTTTCGGCAGTAAAAAGAAAGGAGAAGAAGCAAATCGACCACCCCCAGTAAAGAAGAATCAAATCGACCACCCCCCAGTTGGTCTACGACCACTCCCAGCCTTGCATCCTTTGAATCCTTTGTATCCAGTCCTTGTTATCGATTAGTGTTGAGCTAGGGCTGGAGACACTTTTTAGATCAGCAACTGTGACAGGTACTTTGGATCCTTATTCAACTTTGCTAATCAGGTTACGGTTTTTGCTAATCCTTGCTACATATTGTGCCTTCCGAGCTCCACCTACTCTTGATCAGAACAGGTCCCCTCTTGCAATCATACCCACTCTCGACAAGGTATCACGAACCAGCCACCGGTCGTACCACCTGCTGCGTTGGTAAGAACACTTGTAAGAGTGTGGTAAGACGCTTGAGAGTGTGTGTTTCCATCTTCCATCACCTAGTAGTTGATAGGGATAATACCTTTGTGTTGTCTTTTGTTTTCTGCTAACCATGTAGGTGAGACGTCTGATGAGAAAGTGTGTTATAAAGGGAGAGCTCATGATGCTCTTGGATGAACAACGCACTACCATTAGTGAGGACATCGACAGAAAGTTTTAAGCTACCACGATCACATTGCAGCGCTCAATCAACGATAGCATTGCAGCGCTCACTACACGCCTTGAAAGAATGGTGAACCGACCACCAAACATTGGACGTGGGTATGATCACGATGCAGTCCAAGATCTTGAGGAGGGAGATGATAATGAGAGGAGAAGCTGTGATACTGGTGCTGTGTTTATCGACCAAGATGCACGTCAACGACACCGCCTACATCACAACCGTCATGGTGTGGGAGGTAATAATTTTTAGCACCACAATGCTCGTGCTAATGATGAACCATTTGCCAAGGTTAAATTCACCATACCATCTTTTGCGGGTGTTTATGATGCTGAAATTTATCTAGATTGGGAGATGACAGTTGAACAAAAATTTAATGCCCATCTAGTTCCTGAAGTGCATAGAGTCAGACAAGCTACTAGTGAATTTAAAGATTTTGCTATCATTTGGTGGAATCAAGTGGTTAATTCTGGCTTAACACCTGATACATGAGATAGATTGAAGGTAGCTATGTGTGCCAGATTTGTTCCTCCTGCTTATAAATGTGACATGCGTAAGAAATTACAGCGCTTAGAATAAGGTAATAAATCTGTCGAGGAATGTTATCAAGAACTACAAATAGGCATGCTGCGTTGTAATGTTGTTGAGGATGAGGAGGATAAGATGGCTCGTTTTTATGGTGGTTTAAGGCGTGAGATTCAGGACATAGTTGATTACAAAGACTATAATTATATTAATAGGTTGTTCCAGCTTGCTTGTTTGGCTGAAAAGGAATTCCAGGGTAGACAACAAAGGACTATGAGCAACTTTGGTAGTACGTCTACAACGAGATCAATGCCGGGACAAACCAAGACAGCCCCAGCTCCTACTTTTTCGATGCTGCTGCCCCTCTCGTGAGTAGGGCGCTTCAAGACTCTCGCCACCACCATCACGCGCACCCGAGACGAGCAAATCTACTAGTGTGTAGGCACCAGCACAAAGCTCTTCATCGGTTGCTTCCACGGGCCGTACGACAGGCATTGTGTGCCACTGTTGTAAAGGGATGGGCCATTTCATGAGATATTGCCCAAGTCAGCGGGCGTACATTGCGACAGAAGATGGTGGTTACGTAAGTGCTAGTGATATTGAGGATGAATACGTTCTTACAGCTAACCTTGCAGGTAATGATGATGAACATGAGGCAGATAGCGATAGTGAGGAGATTTTAGGTGCTGCTGCTACGGAGAATTATAGAACTATAATTGTGCAGCGAGTATTGAGCACTCAAAGAGAGCAAGAGGAGACGCTACAACGTCATAATTTATTTCAGATGTTCCTCATCGTTAAGGATTGTCGTGTTCGTGTCATAATTGATGGCGGAAGCTGCAATAACTTGGTGAATTCAGGATTGGTCAAGAAGCTTAGCTTGACCACACGTGCGCATCCTCACCCATACCACATTCAGTGGTTCAACAACAACGGTAAGATGAAGGTAACACAATCTGTGAAAGTGCATTTTTCCATTGGTTCCTATCATGATGTTGCTAATTTCGGCGTAGTACCAATGCAAGCCTGCTCTCTTTTATTAGGTCGTCCATGGGAATTTGATACCGATGCAACTCATCATGGTAGAAATAATACTCTCTTATGCACAAAGGAAAGAAAATAACCTTGCTACCATTGACGCCTACTGAAATTGTGAATTGTGATAAAGAGCTAGCTGAAAATGAGAAGAAAGAACTCGAACATGAATCTGAAAATCAGCAAGTATTGAAGAGTGTTTTCCCACCTAAGAAGGAGCGGTTGGCACCTAGTTCTAGGACTGAGGGAATTAAATTAAAGGGTTGTGTCATGCTTGCAACCAAATCTGATCTTGCTGAAATTTTTCATCATGATATGTCATGCTATGCTTTGATATGTAAAGATGGTTTATTTTCACTTGATGATATATCTAGCTCTTTGCTGTCTGCTGTCACTAACCTTTTGCAGGCATATGAGGATGTGTTTCCAGCTGAAATACCCCCGGGACTGCCACCTATTACAGGGTTTGAACACCAAATTAATTTAATTCTGGGAACGACTTTGCCTAACCGTGTGGCATATAAGACCAATCCAGAAGAGACAAAAGAAATTCAACGATAAGTCCAAGACCTTTTGGACCGAGGGTACGTACGAGAAAGCCTTAGTCCTTGTGCTGTTCCTGTTCTTTTGGTTCCTAAGAAAGACGGTAGTTGGCGTATGTGTGTTGACTGTAGAGCTATTAATAATATCACAATACGGTATCGTCATCTCATTCCTAGGTTAGACGATATGCTTGATGAGTTGAGTGGCTCTATTCTTTTCACAAAGATTGACTTGCGTAGCGGGTACCACCAGATTAGGATAAAATTGGAAGATGAATGGAAAACGGCATTTAAAACTAAGTTTGGACTATATGAGTGGTTAGTGATGCCTTTTGGTTTAACTAATGCACCTAGCACTTTCATGCGTTTGATGAACGAAGTTTTGCGTGCTTTCATTGGAAAATTTGTGGTGGTTTATTTTGATGATATTTTGATCTATAGCAAGTCATATGAAGAACACATGGATCATTTACGTGTTGTTTTTAATGTTTTGAGAGATGCACGTTTGTTTGGTAACCTTGAGAAGTGCACCTTTTGCATGGTTCGAGTCTCTTTTCTTGGCTATGTTGTTACTCCACAAGGCATCGAAGTTGATCAAGCCAAGATCGTCGCTATTCAGAGTTGGCCGCTTCCGAAGACGGTCACACAAGTGCGGAGTTTTCTAGAGCTCGCTGGTTTCTATCGGCGTTTTGTTCGGGATTTCAGCACCCTCGCTGTACCGCTGAATGAGCTTACAAAGAAGGGAATCCCTTTTACTTTGGCCACCATACAACAACAAGCTTTCGAAGCTCTCAAAGATAAGCTAACACACGCTCCTTTGCTTCAACTTCCCGATTTCAGCAAGACTTTTGAATTAGAATGTGATGCTAGTGGCATAGGTTTTGGTGGTGTGTTAATTCAAGAAGGAAAACATGTTGCTTACTTTAGTGAAATATTAAGTGGTCCTAGTTTGTACTATTCTACCTATGATAAAGAATTATATGCTCTAGTTCAAACTTTGGAAACATGGCAACTGTAACACCCCAGCCCAACACTGAGCCTGGAATGCCACTAAACTACCTTCCAATTAATAATTATCGACACACTATATAATTACCTCAAGGAAACAATGATAATCAAATCAATGGACCACAAACGAACATGTAATTATGGATCAAGCGACAATAAAATAAGCAATGGGAACTATAACCAGGCAAATAATCCAAAGCAGCATCAACCAATGAATCCAAATTAATAAAGCAAATAGTCTAGTCCAAATGATGTCCTAAACTTTATTCAGTAACTAACATGTCCATTGTGTAAACCAATATTGAATGAATGATTATCATGGCGAATGATCATGTGATGTCCATGTGCTCTACTCGCTCTCAATTACGACATCTTCGAAGATCACCTAAAAACAACAATAGAGCAAGGGTGAGTCCACGACTCAAAGAAACACATCGATATACAACGAACAATAATAAATCAACAAGATTCAATAACTTCAATATCATCACTGTACTTTCATTAATATTCTCACCATTAATCTCATTTCAATGCAACTCTATTCTACATGTCCACATGCACTTCTTTCACAGATATCGAGATAGCGTGAGTGAATGCTCGCGACAACATTCACTCTCAAGCCCGCTCCTCCTCAAGGATCGGGACCTCCTCCACTCGCGGAGTTGTGATCAATCATGATCACCTTCTCTTATGCAAAGATGCTTATGAATGCAAACATGCAAACTCCATCATAAACATCATATCCAACTTTTCATCATGTCCATTAACAATATAAATCCATACCATTCCATTGCTTGCAATTAAACAAAATAAAAGCACAACAATAATGGTAATAGAAGATAAAGAAAACAATTGACCGATCATTGATCGCTGTCTACCATGCACTTGCCTTTACTAGTTGCGACGCACGATTTGACTCGAAGATGGCAACAAGTACGACGCTTCTCCTACATTAAATACACACATCTCAATACAAACTACAGCATCATACGAATAACAATCAATAAACATCGCTCCTACACGTCCCCAAATATACCACGTTACGCCGGTATCGAAAAGCTACCCATTGCTGTCCGGTTACAAAAAAGAGCGTAACTTTTGACTCGAAAGTCCGATCACCACAAACCACCCCATTCTGGATTCTTTATAAAATTATCCACAATTTCTTAGATTACAAAGACTTCTAATTAAATCATCTAACCCTCCGTATTTAGCCCCGAAAGCCGGTCTGTCCGCTTCGGAACAGCAGGCTTAATAAATTCATAACTTTTGTTTTACTCAACCAAAACGCGCGTTCTCAGATCCTACAGAACCATTGGACAATTATCTACAACTTTCAAGTAGTTCAAAAACTCTAATTAAGCTATTTACTATTTTTAGTTTACAGTCTACCAAAACAGCGCCTAAAGACGATAACCCTAAAAACAGCGGCCTTCTCAAAATCATATCTCGAAATCTAATTGTCCGATTGACATAATAAAATATGCTATAGAAAGATATCGAAATTATCTACAATTAACTAGTAGATGAGATTTCCAAAAATCGCCATTAAGGCATCCGAATAAATCGTACAACGGAACAGCGGCTAAACAGATCTATAAATCAGCTTCTCTAATTAATCTCACTTATAATCTCTAATTAACATAGCAAAACAGAGAGAACATGAATTTAATACTAGCAAACCTCCAAGTATCGGTTACACCAAGGCGGTCATAGGAAACAATCGGCGGAAAAATCAAGTGAGCAATCGGCGGTCAGGCGGAAGCAAAGAATCCAATGGCAGTTATCTTCACGCAGGGGAGCCCGGCAGGTGGCGGCACTTGGCAGCAGATCACGCGCCAACGCAAGCGCGACAAAGAAGAACGACAAGATGCACTTGCAGTAAGCAGCGAGCAGAGAACGCAGCGCAGAGAAAAACAGCGGCGCGGCAGAAGAGACCTTGGCATCAGCGGTCGGCGGAAGCAAAGAGATCCAACAAGCGGCCTTCTTGGCTTGTAATCGGTCTCAAAGAGACGCACAATGACTTGGCAAATGCGGCTTCCATCGACAAGACAAGAAGATTTCGGCCGGCGATGCAACGGCAGACAAAGAAGTCATTGACCACCACACGGCAGCAGTAAGAAGGCCACACGCACACGGCAGCGCAAGGCCACACGCACAGCAGAGGCAAATCGGCCGAACGTGCAAAGAAGAAGACGCAGACGACGGCCAAGACAACCTGCGGCAAGCGCAGCATCTTCTCGAGCAAAGGCGGGTGTTAGCGAGTAAGGCTACCGATCTGGCGCCAAATGGTTTGGAGGCGGCGACGCAAAGAAAGAAAAATGTAAAGCGATTAGGTAATTTGGTTTGGAAAAAGGAAAACTAGGTTTTCTAGAAAATCCAAGATGTATTTATATAGCTCATAGAAAAATTCCGAAAAATATCTATTTTCACAAATCCCTTTTATTTAATTACGCATAGGCCCTAAAGACGTTTTTAATTAATTATTTATTGATACTATTTAACTAATTACTCTCCGACCCTTAAGACGCGATTATTAATATTATTTTCAGGGTATTACAGCAACATTATTTATGGCTCAAAGAGTTTGTAATACATTCTGATCATGAATCTTTGAAGCATATTCGAAGTCAAACCAACCTGAACCGCAGACATGCTAAGTGGGTTGAGTTTATTGAGTCTTTCCCCTACATCATTAAATATAAAAAAGGGCAAAGAAAATGTGATAGCTGATGCTTTGTCTAGGAGATATACCATACTTTCACAACTTGACTTCAAAATCTTTGGATTAGAGACAATAAAAGAGCAATATGTGCATGATGTGGATTTTAAAGATCTTCTGCTAAATTGTCAAGAGGGAAAGGGTTGGAATAAATTTGTGATGCATGATCGGTTCGTGTACCGTGCTAACAAGCTATGCATTCCAGCTAGCTCCGTTCATCTTTTGTTGTTACAGGAGGCGCATGGAGGAGGGTTGATGGGTCACTTCGGCGTGAAGAAGACCGAGGACATTCTGACCCACCACTTTTATTGGCCAAAGATGAGGCGTGACGTCGAACGCTTCATTACCCACTGCACCACGTGCCAAAAAGCTAAGTCACGACTTAATCCTCATAGTTTATACATACCTCTTCCTATTCCAAGTATACCTTGGGAAGACATTTCTATGGACTTTGTTTTAGGGCTTCCTAGAACAAAGAAGGGGAGGGATAGTATTTTTATTGTCATGGATAGATTCTCTAAGATGGTTTATTTTATACCATGTCATAAATGTGATGATGCTACAAATGTTGTTGATTTGTTCTTTAAGGAAATTGTTCGCTTGCATGGTCTTCCGAATACGATAGTTTCTGATTGTGATGCTAAATTTCTCAGTCATTTTTGGAGAACCTTGTGGGGTAAGTTGGGAACTAAGCTGTTATTTTCCAATACATGGCATCCCCAAACCGATGGACAAACTGAGGTTGTCAACAAAACTTTGTCCACTATGCTTAGTGCTGTACTTAAAAAGAACTTAAAAAATATGGGAGGACTGCTTGCCTCATGTAGAGTTTGCTTATAATCATTCGCTGCATTCTACCACAAAGAAGTGTCCTTTTGAGATTATTTATGGTTTCATACCTCGTGCACCTATCGACTTGTTGCCTCTTCCAGCTTCGGAGAAGGTAAATTTTGATGCGCAACAACGTGATGATTTGATACTTAAGATGCATGAGACAACTAAAGAGAACATTGATATTATGAATGCTAAATATAAAATTGTTGGTAGTAAAGGACGCAAGCATGTTACTTTTGAACCTGGTGATCTTGTGTGGTTACACTTGCATAAAGAACGATTCCCTGAATTGAGAAAGTCTAAACTCATGCCTCGTGTAGATGGTCCTTTTAAAGTTCTTGAACGTATTAATAAAAATGCATATAAATTAGACTTGCCTGCAGATTTCAGGGTTAGCTCCACCTTTAACATTGCATATTTACGACCTTTCTTGGGGCCGGAAGATGATCTTGAGTCGAGGACGACTCCAATTCAAGAAGGGGAGGATGATGAGAACATCACGTCTACTGATATGAACACTCATCTTCCTACTACTTTGAATGATGTGCAAGGTCCAATTACTCGAGCACGTACTCGTCAACTTATTTATCAGATAAATTCATTTCTAGGGCTGAATGTATTATTTGAGAACTCTGTGATGCTGCCTAACGGAGATGATTTACTTGTACTTAGGAATATAGAACTACGACCAGTTCAAGAAGGTCTACGACCAGTTCCGCATGGTCTACGAAGCTTCACCAGTACTCGGCGAGCCCAGGACTCGTTGGACACAATCTACGACCAGAGATAGCATGGACTCCTCAAGACCACCCCAGAACCAGTCTTACGACCAGGTCTTCGACCAGAGATGCGCGATATGAATAATGAATAAAGTGCTGTGTCACCATTTTGGGGTTTAATAGGGCCTTGTAAGCGTGACGAGGTCGGAGCCCAGGTTGTGTACGCCTCTTCCCACGGTCGCACAACCCTAGGTCGACCTCCTCACTAGTTTAACGTGGGTTTTTCTTTGAGATTATTCTGCTTAGCAGTCTCGCCGCACGTTCGGTTGAGGAACCCCACATTGCGTGCTTCATCTATATTCGCAATACAATATCAGATTGCATCTTCTACTTTCTTGCTTGTGTTCTCGATTCGCATGTAGGAGATAGCCTTCTTGGCGAGGTCAACCGCGTTCGGCACCGTTGATAACCATCGGAGCAGTGGTGTAGTGATTTTGAGGGTTTTGATCTGTTCTGGTCGGAGCCCTCGGATCATCAACATCGAGTTCTCCACAATCGACTTATCAGTACCTTTCGGAAGATCGGGCCATAGACACATCAGGCTTGTCAGACCCCTGGGCATGGAATACCCGAAGACGTTATATGTGTACCGTACTAGTCCCATGATCAGTGGCTAGTACACATATTCACAACATTTGCCATTCACATCCATACATTCACACATACAAAGTAAAACAAAGTGGTACTTAACTTAAGTGGTACAGTTATTACAACACTGGCCGATCGATCAAATATTAAACAGAGTAGCAAAATGTAGCAGCGGAAGTAAAAGTGATGGAGGTAACAGATCTTAGCAGTGTGCCCATCAATAACCCAAAGGCAACTGACAAGAAACAAGGACCTAGATAGGCCCGTCACTGAACCCTCCGGTTCTGGGTGCGAAGAAAGCATCGTCTGGCGTTGGCTCTTCCTCATACTCTAAACAACAACATAAGCAAGATTGAGTACATTTTGTACTCAGCAAGACTTGTAGTGTATCACAAAGTTTATATAAATGCACGTCTATCAAAAGATGTAGCTCTAATCTACAAGTTGTTTTGCACATAGCAGATTTTATTTGCAATATTCGTAAGTAGTACTTTGCAATGACATTTGAAAGAGCAGTGAAATAAATACTAGGCAATAATAAGTATTAGAATGAATCATCCATAGTAATAACTACAACTCGCAACCATGGTAGTCAGAGTCGAGATCCTAAGTTGGATTGATTTGCCTCCGGTAGGATCGAATCGTAGAATCGGTGATTCTACAGAATTGTAAAAATACACATATTTACCATCTATACTATAAGTTTGTATGATTCTTATATGTTTACCACTTACTTATAACCAAAAAAGGGACAAACCACTTTTTATCGCAGAACAGAAAATCATAATGGTACTAACATGATGGGTGATATAGTTCTAAACTACAGGAGAACAGCCAATGACCATGACTAGTTTACTACAATTACATGAGAAATATTCACTACTTTTGTAAATCAATATCTAATTGTAACACTTGCATGTTCCTTAAAAGCAGCTAGACATACTCCAGGAATAAAAATAGCTTATCATTATCAAGCTCAAGCTTGCTCATGTCATAATATAGATATTTGTACTAGCATTACCACACTGATATAAATATTTTGCATGCTCCTTGTTTATTTATAGTTTCATTCTCAAAAATTAATATCAATAAATTTTTCTCTAAAACAAAATATCAGCAAACCCTGGCCTATAAAAAAATAAAATAATAGCAAATTTGCTTTGCCCAAACGACTCTACCACGATTCTACTCTACGATTCTACATGATTCTACACGATTCTACTCTTTGGATCGCAACTCTACCACGATTCTACCTGATTTTGATTCACGGTGTGATTTGGATCGACAGGCTGTCGTGGGTTCGTAGAATCGTAAGACTCTAAGAGTAGGATCACGATTACCCTTTGGAGCTTTAGTACTTCAATTCGTGCTCAATGTCATGTCCAGTTCTTTGACTTGCTAGAATTATCATGCTTTTACATGTGTAGCTAAGTCTTTGCTATATGAGCTAGAACTTTAAAACAACTCGAACTAAGAAATTGCAATTTGTGGATGTTTTAGTGAGTTGCGCAATTAGTGCTCCTCTTGTGACATTGGCCCTGTCAGAATTGCTTTGTTAGCTCTTTGATCTAAAATTGACCATTACTTGAGCTTTTGTGTTCTTGAGATTCTAAAACTGCTCATGTGAAAAATAAAAATCAAGATTGTCTTATGCTTAAATTGTGCCAAACTATTCTTACGAGACTGCTTGTCAAATGACATGAACTTGCAGATAGTTTGATGAACCAGACGATCTCATGGGGACCGCTTGTCGAAATGACATGAACCTCAAGATTTGTCGCCTGTAGAAGCTTAGAAAGAGTTTGTGGATGGCTCCTAGTCCAGATCTTCTTTACTAAGATATACCTTTAATCAACTTCCGTGAAGCTTAGGATGAGTTTGTGGATGGCTCCTAGTCCAGGATCTTGTCACTAAGTTAGATCATTAGTCAACTTCAATATTCAATGCATATGAGAAAAATGTTGACAAGTGGGCTTTTACAATATATTGAGCAAAATGATTCAATACAGGACCCGATTGACTCTTAATGTGGTCTTTGTTAGATTTTTTATCTCACTTTGACATTTGGACATGGCCAATTTCAATTTAGGATCCCTGTTGATGAACTTGCTGAATTTGAAGCGTTGCTTAAATTGATCAAATCTACTGCTTTACTTTTGAGCCTTTGTGCTTAGCTTTGATATACATGTCTTACCATGATATTGCTAGCGTTGTCAGGCCTGATATGTTATTTATGCAATATTAGAAATGCTGGCTAGCTCTTTTGGGTAATCTCCAAAGCTTCTTGTAATAAAAAATTGAACAATACAAAAAAAAGCCACTTCATTGCACTTCATGCATACTTCTTCTTTTTTGCTTCTTTCTCCATTCTGCACTTGTTATCTCTGGATGAGAGGAAGGCGTGATTCCTTGATGACTCCATTGTCAAAGGGGGAGAAGATATTTCAATGTTGGGGGAGAAGATATTTCAATGTTGGGGAGAAGATTTTACAAAGGGAGAAAGTTAAAAATTTGAAAGTTTTTGAATTTTGAGGATCATAGTGAGGAGGAGGTCTTGAGTTGCATTCTTATTGTCTTATTGAATATTCTGAACTTGAATCGCATTCATTTATCCTCACAATGATCATAGGTCAATTGAACAATTGTTCTTTCATATGGACCTAATGTGAGAATTTTGACTCTTTTACGGAAATCAAAGTTTTTATGCTTTCTTTTGCCTTATCTCACATGCCTATACTATTCTGATGCCAGCTTGGTCATTCACATTGCTTTTTCTTGCTTATGGACCAAGTTGTGCCTTTGTGTGAAAACGAAAGTATTTTACTTTTCAAACCTCTAAATTACATTTTCTGGATTATTGCCAATGTGTTCATCAAGGGGGAGATTGTGGATATCATGGGGATATGTTCCAGATCTTAGGATGATGTGACAATTGGCAATGGTGTTTACGGTTTGTCGCTTCACGAAGTTTTCGACAAAGTTTCAGCATTTCGATAGGGCGGTCCGACCGATCCTAGCATGGCGGTCCGACCGGTCCCAAATCATCGGGACCGCCATGTGCTGCGGTCGGACATTTGTGACCTAAAAGTGTTCGAATCGGTCGGGCCAAAAATACGTGTTGTAGGCAAGTGAGGGATCCCAATGCACTTGGTCTCATAATTTTGGAGCCTCAAGCAAAAGTTCTATTCAATTTAAGTTTCGAAGGTTTCGAATTTCGTGGCATGAATTTGGCTTGTCTCAGTGGCGGTCCGACCGGCTCACGTGGAGCGGTCCGACCGGAGAGGCGGTCCGACCGCTCACATGGAGCGGTCGGACCGGTTTACTTGAACGCCACCAACTTCGTGGCGATGTTGTTTTGTTAGGTCAAAGTCATTAGTATCGTGGCATATGGTTTGCATGATGCATGTTTTGACTAACATGGGTTAAGTTGTGAAGAACTTGTTCCCAAATTCGTGTTTGCTTGTCTATGGTTGTGCAGGTTGCTTGGTGGTCAACGACGGTCAACGGCGAGGAGGATCGGGACTAGACTTGGAGAGTTGAGGTCCAGAATGATCGACGTTGCTGGGTGAGGTCAATGGACTCAAGCGTGACACAGGATGGACAAGGGTGACCTATTGGCGAATCCATGGCGCATGGTGAAGCGGTTTAGGTCAAAAGGTTAAAAAGCGGCGCTTATGCGTGCGTGTGACCCGCTTGTTAGTGGGCCTTAACGGGAGCCCAATTGAGTCAAACCCTAGAGAGTTTTAGGCCTCCACTATAAATAGGAGGAGGTGGTGGCTGCACCAATCTCTCTCGCTGTTTTTCACCTCTTTGTTGTTTTCAAAACCCTAATTGGCTTAGGGGGAGTTGAGGTGGAGGCTAGGGCTTTTGATGGTTTGAGGTGAATTTTGTGATCTTGGATTGACTACTGACCCATGATGGTCTGGGTGTAATCCAGCAACGATCACGTTCTTAATCTATGCAAGGTTTGCTTAAGATAAGTCTCTTTTCGTTCTTACTTTCAATTTCGTGATTTTAGGGTTGTCCTTAATCCGCGAGTTTGTGATTGATTCCTTCACGTGAATTAGCTTTCTGTGATATGTGTGAATCTATCTAGGATCATCTTGTTCATCAATCACTCACGAACAAGCATTAGGATCAAATTTACGTTCTTGCCCGGTTTTAGACCTTCTGTTATTTAATTGACAACTATTCAGGATCTATCCAAGAATTATCATAATATTCGATTGGAATAGGTCCTCAATAGCATAGAGAAGGTGTGTGCAAAGTTTCGTAAAGTTTGGGGTTGAGAATCAAAAGTTTGACCTAATTACAACTTCGTCATCGGGCTGATTTTACTGTTTCAGATCGGTTCTGGAGCCTGCCGGTCAGACCGCCCATCATCACCGGTCAGACCGATTTTGGAACGGTCCGACCGCCAGTACAACAGCGGTCCAACCGGCTGGGTCCAGAGGTCAGACCGCCAGTGCATTGTGACTCTTTAATCTTAGTTGATTTTGTTATTTTGCTTAGGGGATTTAATTGGATTCAATACTAGTCTTCCGCTATACTGGTATATTGATCTTCATAGCTTCCTAACAGCTATTGAAGTGAAATTGTGTTGAATTCATTATTTGGGAAAAAGTGAGCGTGCTCCTATTCACCCCCCTCTAGTCGCCTTTTCGGTCCAACAAGTGGTATCAGAGCCCGGTTAGTTCACTCTTGATCTTAACCGGTCACTGAACTTTAGACGATGGATAAGTTTTCTACTAAACCGCATATCTTCGATGGGCACGACTATGCCTATTGGAAGAATCGTATGCGAGTCTTTCTTGAGAGCGAGGGACAAGCTATTTGGGATGTTGTTCGAGCCCCGCTTGTTATTGCTGAAATTGCAACACCGGCTTCAGCGATTCTTGTGGCAAACAACAACAAGGCCAAGAATCTTTTATATGGTGCGCTTGGTAGACAAGAATATGATCGTATTTGCAATCTAGCCATCACAAGACTAAATTTGGAACACTCTCGAAACATATCATGAGGGTTCGTACCAAATCAAAAGGTGCGCCAAACAGTTTACAAGCGTGAATACAACAAATTCGAGATGCGTCCTGGAGAGAGCATAGATGACATTTTCAGTCGCTTTAATAAAGTGATTAATCAAATAAAAGCTGTTGATATTGAATATTCTCAATCTGAAAATGCCACCCATCTCTTGGCTGCAATCAACACCAAGGAGTGGGAGATGAAGGCTACTGCTATAGAGGAAAATGTTGATCTTTCAAATCTTACTTTAGAATTGCTTTATAGTAAACTCAAGACTCATGAAATTAAAAGAGTTGATCATCCTAAGAAAGACAACATGGCATTGATAGCTGATCCTCTCAAAAGGTCTTCTGATGGTACTCTTGAATCTTTTTCTGATCTTTCATTTACTTGTTTATCTACGAGTCATGAGGAGGAACTTGAAAGTATTCCTGAGACAAAGTTAGCTCTTCTAGCTAAAAAATTCACACGGGCCTATAATAATGTGAGAAACAAAAAGAGAGGTGGTCCGGTGACATGCTATGAATGTGGTGAGCTAAACCATATCCGGGCAAATTGCCCCAAGTTGAAAGGTAAGAGCAATCATAAGGAAGGAAAGTCAACTTGGAAGAATCCTCCTTTCAACAAATCAAGGTATGAGGCTAATAAGATTGTGAAGGCCGCTCACCGCGTCCTTGCCGCTTTTGAGGATCAATCCTTGAGCGATGTGGATTCCGGGAGTGAGGAGGACAAGGAGGAGGAGATCCCTCAAGGCAAAAAGAAAGGGAAGGCCAAAGACATCACTGGCATGTGCTTCATGGCTGACACCGACGACATTGATGATGATGAGGTATCTTTTTCTTATGATGAGCTTTCTGCTAAATATGATTCTATAGTTGAGCAATTGCTTAGTCAAGATGAAGCGCTAGAATTTGTCATGACAAAAAATAAGAAATTAGAGTCAAAGATTAACAAACTGAAAGTAAAGCTTAAAAATGCTAAGACTCTTGAACCTGATGAATATTTATCTTGTAATGCTATGCATTCAGAAATTGCCAAGTTACAATCTGCTTATAATATTTCTGTACAACAACTTGAGAATGCTAGATCTGAACTAAATGAAATTAAAAGTGCTCCTTGTGAAAAATATTTAGAATCTAGTAAATTGATTGCTTTTGATGTGTTTGATTCTAGCCCTTGTACTTCATGCTTAGAAAAAGAACGTGAAATCAAAGATATCTTAGAAGCTGCTAGAGTCAAATATGCTAAGCTTAAGGACAATATTGAAAATACTACTTGTGCTTCTTGTTCCGCTCTTAAGCTTGAAATTGCTTTATATAAGGAGAAATCTATGGATAAAACTTGTGATGCTTGTGTTAACTTGAGAAAAGAAAATGCTTACCTTCATGATACATTAGAGAAATTTTCTAAAGGTAAGAAACAATTAAACATGATTCTTGACAAGTCTAAAACTCCTTATAAGAAGCAAGGTTTAGGATTCAATTCTTTTCAAGACAATTCAAAGCCAAAAGTCATTCAAGTCTTGGAAAAAGGTTTAATTGAATTCAAACCCAACCTCGCAAAAACAACTTTTAAATCTGCAGTTACGCCAACCTTGTATTAATTCAAAGGGTGCTTCCTCTAGTGGTACCAAGTACCATTGCACTTATTGCAAGAAAAGTGGGCATTTGATTGAATTCTGGCATGAGGTTGAAAATGATAGGAAAAATCTTAATAGAATTTCATTCAGCAACCAAGAGCTTTTATGAGACATGGTAACACTGAAAAGAAAAAACCTGGATTAGGATTTTTCTCACATGCTAATCATTATGTTTCTAGATATGCTAATTCTCATGTTCTTCAGGCTGGCGGTCTGACCGCTGGTGGTCACCGGTCTGACCGATTTGGTCGCCGGATCGACCGCCGTAACAACGCCGGTCGATCGCCGACAAAGTTAATTCCATGTAAATTTAAACATTGCTCATAATGTAATTTTAGATAAAATCAAGGATAGTACTTACGGTTTGTATACTCCTTGCGAGGCGTGTGTCTCAAGATCGATTCCTAAATCTTGTTTATCTAACCCCTTGAGATTGAGACACATCCGTAATACCTCATAAATCCAAATTAGTTCAGATAGTTGGAAGTTAGTCAAAACGAGATTTAAAAGTTTCCTAATCGCATTCTGGAAAAAGAAAGAAGTCGAGGGAGAAAAGAAATAGTTTTCGCCGGAAATTCTAATTAGCGTGGGGGTTATCGTGATTTTTCGGCAACTGGCCGCGATCCGCGACCCAGAAACCCAAGAGGGGCCGGCCGCCCATGAAGTGGCCGCCATAAAGGGGGCGCCACTCCCCCAAACCCTAGCCGCCCCCATCCCTCCCCACCTAGCCGCCACCCTCCCTCTCCTCCTCCATTGCGGCGCCTCCTCCCCTGGTTGGGCGCCGCCTCCCCCCTTGGTGGCCGGCCATTGGTGCTCCCGAAGTTGGTCTCCAAGATCCCCGGGCGCTCCTCCTCTGATCTATCCTCCGGCGGGCCGTTTTCCTCGCCGGTTGTTCGCTGTGGTGTGGCCGGCCAAGGAAGAAGAAGCGAGACCAGCGGGGAGTGGTTCTTCGTCGTGCTACGGGTCTTCAAGGGTAACGAGCACCCCGGTTATTTGTTTGATCGATTTTTGTTGCGGTAGAGACCATTTGATTCGCGTCGGATTAGAGTTCCAGAAATTACAGATTGGATCAGAATGTTGCGCGGCTTGTTACGGTACTTTAGGGGCCGAATTTGGGGTTTTTCCCTTCTAGAGATTTGTTCCTGATTTCGTTAGCTTTCTTTTTGCACCGAGATCAGGAAAATCCGATCAGTAGTTTGGGAGATATGAATTTTTGAATACGAACTGTCCAATCTGTCTGAAAACTGAGGTCAGTAGGTTTGTCCCTCGTTTTTGTTCAAATTACAGGCCGAATCAGAATCTTCACCCAACTAAGTTATTGTAGCTCTCGAAATTATATTTTCAAGTTGATAAAGATCATTCCATTTGGATCAGTAGGCTAAAAGTTACACCATTTTCTTTACTGCTGATCTGTTTTCTGGACAGACGTAGATGGGTTGGGTTTAGCAGTTAAGTAGCCCTCTGTTTTGGCCGAATCAGGGGATTCCGCCAACTAATGTTTTGTAGCCTGATCAGTTAAGAATCAGTGAGCACTGGTTTCAGGTCTTTTAGAGTTACAGATAATTAATGACGAATTTTCTCGTGCAACTGCCCGTAGATCGATAATCTGGACTTTTGGTGTAGATGTCAAATTGAACCCTTGGGATGGGTGGGTTGATTAGAGAGCATCGTAGAACACTTGCAGCTGTACCATATTCTATTATCCGTAATACGTGGCAATGCTTGTGTAGGCGGTGAGACGGTGGGTGGAAGGACACCTTCGTTGTTTCCCAACACGTCACAACACGGAAGGCAAGTGCAATGTTCAATTTGTGTGAATTCGTTGATTTCATGATAACTTGATAAATTATGAATATTCCTGTGATTTGAGTTTGATGTGGTAGAGTTCAATACCTTATTCGATGATACATTGAGTTGAATGCCAAGTTATGCTTTTCATTCCATGCATACATAATTCAGTTGCTGTCCACGGGAGTGGAAACTTGATTAAGTCCTATTAATTCTAATATGGGCATGTAAGACCTACCATTCCAATGTAGGCAGTTTCGGACATTCCGTATGAAACGTTCTTCATACGGACTTGGATCCCCGCTCTTGGTTAAGAGCGGCTTAATGAACACCGACGGTGTGTCACTAGTTATACCGGTATAAACATGTGGAAAGTCCATTCTCCTTCAATGCATTCATTCATTCATACCATGCTTTCTTAAATTCATGAAGTAAATGATGTACTTGGAAAATTATTCCGATTCAGTATTCTTTGTGAATGTATATGTTGTGCTTGCTGAGTTTCGACTCACTCTTGCTTTTATTTATTTTAGGTGAATTCCAGAGAAACGGTTGCTAGCGGGAGGGTGTAGTCCAGCACGTTCCATGCACATGAATAAAACATTCATTCGTTAAAATTCTATTTACGTTTCCTCAGTTTTATTTATAATGTAATGGACTGTAATAATTGTCACTTGGAGGTTCATTATTATCGTTTTGGTTAATTCTTGTTTAAATTTATAGATGAACTGTTATTAAGCTATAGATTGTTAACTTGGTTAATCGTTTTTTTAGCATTGAATGCGATGTTAATCGTATGAATTGAATAGTAGGTTGTCTTGTTAGGTGACATCTTGTCTTCCGAATAGACAGGGTGTCACAGTTGGTATCAGAGCGGGCTTCAGGTCCGTGGTGAATAGATTGATAACATTTACTAAAACTAGTTTAAGGTTGTCAACATAAACTAAAATTTGTCAACAGTTTATTAACTTAAAACTTAACACACTGTGCACAGTAGGAAGGGTTGGGTATAACTTTGCTTCCGCATTTCTTTCAAGTCATTCCCTTATGTTCTGATAATTGAATTATTTGATCTTTTGTGTGGTGGTGTTTAGATAGCGAGAGGCTGTGGCCGTGGTCGTCCACCGGTCCGTGGTCGGGTCGGGGGACGCGTCCGCCGTGTCTTCTTCTCAGTCTGAGGAAGTTGCTGAGGCTGCCACGGAGGAGATTGCCTCTGCCGCTCCTCCGGTCGCAGAGCCTCCTATTGTGTCTGCAGAACTTATCCAGAACCTTATGAGAGAGAACCGGCTACTCGCTTGAAAGAATCGCAGACGGCCATTCTCGCAGAAGAATGCACCTGGCGAGTAACTCGTTGTCGCCATCGCTCCACCGAGGTTAGGATGAATCTTCGGGAGTGGATGTCGCTTCGATTGGACTCTTTTGATGGAGCCGCACACCGTCCAGCCGCGGATTGGTTGAGATATATGGAGCGCCGATTTGGGGCATTAGAGCCGACGTCGGTCAGAGGCGCGTTTGTGGCTTTCGGTTGAAGGGTCAAGCTGACATCTCGTGGGAAGGAGTTCTGTCTTCCAGGACTCCAGTTCAGGGTCCTGCCACTTGGGAAGTGTTCGTGGAGAAATTCAGGACGCAATTCTATCCAGGCTCCTTTGTTGAGAAGATGGAACAAACACTGTTGACTTTTGAGCAAGGAAAGATGATGGTATCTGAGTACGAGGCTGGGTTCAATAACCTGGTGCGCTTTGTACCGGCCGGTGGCGAATGATGATAATGAGAAGGCTAAGAGGTTCGGCGGGGCCTCAACCAAGAGTATCGCCAGATTCTGAGGGCGACAGGACTGCGTGATTTCAGCTCGGTGGTCGAGCAAGCTAGAGGAATGGAGTTGGAGAAAGGTACTGCTCCGCAAAGTCGTGCCGTTAGTTCCGCTACCATCGGTAATTTCGGTGGTGGCGTAAACGGAGTTTTGGTGGAGGAATGGGTCTTTTTGACCCGCTCCCAAGAGGTTTCGTAAGGGTCACAACACTCGCCCCGTCCGTCGCTGGCGTCTTCCTCTTTGGCGCCCGTCCTTTGTCTTCCATTCCATCCAGACGTCTGTTCGGTGACGGGGCATGAAATGTTTCGGTGTGGTGAGGAGCATCGAGCTTGAGTGTTCCTTCAGGGGTCATGTCGTCATTGTGGTCGGGATGGCCACAAAGCGCCGGTTTGCAAGCGTAACCGGCGAGTATCATCAGTGCGAGCCTGCTCCAGAGCCTTCATCTTCCAGCGCTCACGGTGGTCGGTTCGAACTGGCTGCGGTCTCGCACCACGCTCACCTGTGGTGGATTCCTCCTTCGGTGGTTCCTCAGGCACCTCCAGCAGGGTTCTATTGGAACCCCGTTCCGGCTGCACCTCCGTCGTATGTTGCTCCTGCAGCGGTTTTTGGGCACCCTTCGCAGAGTGTCGGAGCTTCCTCCGCCCCGACGCCGCCAGGAGTCTACGCCATGCCCACTCCAGATGCTATGAGGCGACCGGACGTGGTGACAGTACTTTACTAGTTGACTCGCATGATGCTTTCATGTTGTTTGATTCTGGTGCTACGTATTCGTTTGTGTCCCTCGAGTTTGTCAGAAGAGCGAGTTTGAGTCTGCAGTTCATCTCTGAGTCCGTGGTAGTCAGTTCTCCGGGGGTTCTTATTTCCACTCTGAGCTTTGTCCGGCCGTTCTATTGATATCGATGGGGAGGTTTTCACTGCTAACCTTATAGTGATTCAATTGGCACCTTTTGATGTCATTCTGGGGATGGACTGGTTATTCCAATACCGGGCCAAGATCTGTTGCTTCTGGAAGACGGTGACTCTGCAAGCTCCTTCCGTGAAGAACGGTATTCGAGGAGTGCACCGTCGATTCGGTGTTCGTCTTTGGCTAGTCTGCACTTCACACCGCCGTGCATCAACCTATGGATTGCTTTGGTCCTCAATGAAAAGATTGGCTCTTCATTGCGTATTGAGGAGATACCAGTTGCGAATGAGTTTTCTGATGTTTTCCCTGCGGAACTGCCTAGGATGCCTCCCGTAAGGAGAGTGGAGTTCCGGATTGATCTTATTCCGGGAACGCGACCCATATCGATGTCTCCTTATCGGTTGGCACGACCATTTCAAAAAGAATTGAAGAAACAGTTGGACGACTTGTTGTCCAAGGATATGATTCGGCGTAGCGTCTCACCTTGGGGAGCGCCTGTGCTTTTCACCAAGAAGAAGGATGGCAGTTGGCGCATGTGTGTGGATTATCGGGCTCTTAACCAAGCAACGGTGAAGAATAAATATCCATTACCCCATCGAGGATCTCTTCACCAATTGAAGGGGGCCAAAATATTCTCAAGATTGACCTTGATCGTGGTACAATCGATTCGTGTCCGGAGCGGGACATCGAGAAGACGATTTTTTCCACGAGGTATGGCCATTATGAGTACAAAGTTATGTCTTTTGGGTCGACGAATGCTCTCGCAGCTTTCATGGAGGCCATGAACAAGTATGCTACACCAATACCTCGATGATTTTGTTGTCATATTTATTGACGATATCTTGATCTATTCCAAAACGGAGGAGGATCACGCCGACATTTGAAGTTGGTACTTGAAACACCGAAAGAACCAATTCTATGCCAAATTGAAGAAGTGCGAGTTCGGATTTCGAGGTGGGGTTTCTAGGCCATGTTATCAACCAAGATGGTATATCGCTTGATCCTAGCAAGATCTCTACGGTGGTAGAGTGGGCAAGACCAACCAATGTCAAGGAGGTGAGGAGTTTTCGGGATTAGCGGGTTATTACCGCAAGCTGTGGAAGGTTTCTCCATTATTGCTAGACCAATGTCCCGGTGACACGGAAGGAGTTAAATTTCAGTGGTCGGAAGCATGTGAGCGCAGCTTTTGTGCATTAAAGGAAAGATTGGTGATCGCCCGATTTTGACTCTTCCCGAGCCCGGAAGCGGTTCACCATTTATTCGAGATCGTCGATAGTTGGTCTCGGATGTGTACTTATGCAGGAGGGCAAAGTGATTGCTTATGCGTCGCGACAGTTGAAGAAGCATGAGCAGAATTATCCGACTCATGATCTCGAGTTGGCTGCAGTGGTTCTTGCTTTAAAAATCGGCGCCATTATTTGTATGCTGCGAGTCTTGTGACATCTTCACCGATCACAAGAGTCTGAAATATATCTTTACCCGAAGGATTTGAACTCGAGGCAGAGGAGATGGTTAGAACTGATTAAGGACTATGATCTCACAATTCAGTATCATCCAGGCAAGGCAAACGTGGTAGCGGATGCTTTGAGTCGCAAGGCGACACATCTACTGCCAAGTTGTCTTATCGCTGATTTTGAGCGTATGGATATTTCCTATTGTTTTATGGTACACCAGCGGAGACTTCGGTTGCTTTTAGAGTTAGCACTTCCGGATCAAGTGCGAGAAGCACAAGAAGATGACGGATGTTTCAATTGGTGAGAAAGCGTTGTATTGAGGGCAAGCAAGGCCATTTCAAGATAGATGAATTTGGCACGTTACGGTTTAAAGGCCGCCTCTGTGTTCCCCAGGAGGCTCAGGTTAAGGATGAGATTCTGAAAGAGGCACATCGTACGCCGTATACAGTGCACCCTGGAGAGACCAAGATGTACAAAGATCTAAAGAGAAACTTACGTGGAAGAGGATGAAGGTTGATATTGCACAAGATGTAGCATCTTGTGGAGTCTGTCGGAAGTCAAGGTTGAACATAAGCGGCCGTGGATTGCCGCAACCATCGGAGGTCCGGTGTGGCCGTGGGATGATATATCAATGGATTTTGTAGTCGGTTTACCTCGCACGCAACGAGGGAAGGATGCTATTTGGGTCATTGTGGACCGGCTCAGTAAGTCTGCTCATTTTATTCCTATCCGCACAACAAATTCGGCAAGTGATTTGGCTCCTCTTTATGTGCGGGAAGTAGTGCGGTTGCACGGAGTTCCGAAAACTATTGTTTCTGATCGGGACGCGAAATTTGTCTCCAAGTTCTGGGAGAGTTTGCAGGGTGCCATGGGCACACAGCTCAAATCTTAGCACGGCCTTTCATCCCCAAACGGATGGACAATGAGCGCACTATTCGACATTGGAAGATATGCTCAGTGTTGTGTTTTATCCTGGAAAGGAAGTTGGGAAGAACATTTATCGTTGGCCGAGTTTGCTTATAATAACAGTTATCATGCCAGTATTCGAGCGGCACCATTCGAGGTTCTTTATGGACGTAAGTGCAGGTCCCCGTTGTGTTGGGATGAGGTTGGAGAGCGGCGCTTTGGGTCCCGATTGGGTTGACAAGCAAATGACTAGAGTGGCCGGTTAGGCAAAATCATTGGTCGCCAGAGCCGGCGTAAGAGCTACGCAGATGTCAGAAGGCGGGATTTGGAATTCAAAGTGGGTGACGAAGTTCTATTGAGAGTGTCGCCATCCAAAGGTGTGGTGCGGTTTGGCACCAAAGGTAAGCTTAGTCCAAGGTATGTTGGACATTTTCCAATCGTGGCGCGAATTGGAAAACTAGCTTACCGTTTGGACCTTCCCGACTCCATGAAAGGGGTCCACAATGTGTTTCATGTGTCCATGTTGCGGAAATTTTGAGGATCCGCACTGTGTTATTCCTTTGGAGCCTTTGATTATTGAGCAAGATCTTACTATCGAATCCCGACCAGTGAGAATATTAGAAGAAGCAGAACGGGTTCTGAGGAACAAGACCCTGAAGTATGTTAAAATCCTTTGGTCTCATCAGTCTGAAAGAGAGGCTACTTGGGAGTTGGAGTCCCGCATGCGAGAACAATACCCCGACCTGTTCACTTCAGGTAATTATTTAAGTTATTCATCTTTCTTTCTCGAAGTTGCTACGTAGATTCGCGGTCGAATCTTTTCTAAGGGGGATAGAGTGTAATACCTCATAAATCCAAATAGTTCAGTATAGTTGGAAGTTAGTCAAAACAAGATTTAAAAGTTTCCTAATCGCATTCTGGAAAAGAAAGAAGTCGAGGAGAAAAGAAATAGTTTTCGTCGGAAATTCTAATTAGCAGGGGGGGTTATCGTGATTTTCCGGCAACCTGGGCCGCAGTCCGCGACCCAGGAGGCCCAAGAGGGGGCCGGCCGGTCCATGAAGTGGCCGGCCATAAAGGGGGGGCGCCACTCCCCCCAAACCCTAGACGGTCCCCATCCCTCCCCACCTAGCCGCCACCCCCTCCCCTCTCCACCCTCCATTGCCGGCGCCTCCTCCCCTGGTTGGGCGCCGCCTCCCCCCTTGGTGGCCGGCCATTGGTGCTCCCGAAGTTGGTCTCCAAGATCCCCTGGCGCTCCTCCTCCGATCTGTCCTCCGGCGGGCCGTTTTCCTTGCCGGTTGTTCGCTGTGGTGTGGCCGGCCAAGGAAGAAGAAGGGAGACCAGCGGGGAGTGGTTCTTCGTCGTGCTACGGGTCTTCAAGGGTAACGAGCACCCCGGTTAATTGTTTGATCGATTTTTGTTGCGGTAGAGACCATTTGATTCGCGTCGGATTAGAGTTCCAGAAATTACAGATTGGATCAGAATGTTGCGCGGCTTGTTACGGTACTTTAGGGGCCGAATTTGGGGTTTTTCCCTTCTAGAGATTTGTTCCTGGTTTCGTTAGCTTTCTTTTTGCACCGAGATCAGGAAAATCCGATCAGTAGTTTGGGAGATATGAATTTTTGAATACGAACTGTCCAATCTGTCTGAAAACTGAGGTCAGTAGGTTTGTCCCTAGTTTTTGTTCAAATTAGAGGCCGAATCAGAATCTTCACCCAACTAAGTTATTGTAGCTCTCGAAATTATATTTCCAAGTTGATAAAGATCATTCCATTTGGATCAGTAGGCTAAAAGTTACACCATTTGCTTTACTGCTGATCTGTTTTCTGGACAGACGTAGATGGGTTGGGTTTAGCAGTTAATTAGCCCTCTGTTTTGGCTGAATCAGGGGATTCTGCCAACTAATGTTTTGTAGCCTGATCAGTTAAGAATCAGTGAGCACTGGTTTCAGGTCTTTTAGAGTTACAGATAATTAATGACGAATTTTCTCGTGCAACTGCCCGTAGATCGATAATCTGGACTTTTGGTGTAGATGTCAAATTGAACCCTTGGGATGGGTGGGTTGATTAGAGAGCATCGTAGAACACTTGCAGCTGTACCATATTCTATTATCCGTAATACGTAGCAATGCTTGTGTAGGCGGTGAGACGGTGGGTGGAAGGACACCTTCGTTGTTTCCCAACACGTCACAACACGGAAGGCAAGTGCAATGTTCAATTTGTGTGAATTCGTTGATTTCATGATAACTTGATAAATTATGAATATTCCTGTGATTTGAGTTTGATGTGGTAGAGTTCAATACCTTATTCAATGATACATTGAGTTGAATGCCAAGTTATGCTTTTCATTCCATGCATACATAATTCAGTTGCTGTCCACGGGAGTGGAAACTTGCTTAAGTCCCATTAATTCCAATATGGGCATGTAAGACCTACCATTCCAATGTAGGCAGTTTCGGACATTCCGTATGAAACGTTCTTCATACGGACTTGGATCCCCGCTCTTGGTTAAGAGCGGGCTTAAGTGAACACCGACGGTGTGTCACTAGTTATACCGTATAAACATGTGGAAAGTCCATTCTCCTTTAATGCATTCATTCATTCATACCATGCTTTCTTAAATTCATGAAGTAAATGATGTACTTGGAAAATTGTTCCGATTCAGTATTCTTTGTGAATGTATATGTTGTGCTTGCTGAGTTTCGACTCACTCTTGCTTTTATTTATTTTAGGTGAATTCCGAGAAACGTTGCTAAGCGGGAGGGTGTAGTCCAAAGACGTTCCATGCACATGAATAAAACATTCATTCGTTAAAATTCTATTTACGTTTCCTCAGTTTTATTTATAATGTAATGGACTGTAATAATTGTCACTTGGAGGTTCATTATTATCGTTTTGGTTAATTCTTGTTTAAATTTATAGATGAACTGTTATTAAGCTATAGATTGTTAACTTGGTTAATCGTTTCTTTAGCATTGAATGCGATGTTAATCGTATGAATTGAATAGTAGGTTGTCTTGTTAGGTGACATCTTGTCTTCCGAATAGACAGGGTGTTACAACATCGTTCTTCTGTTCCTTGCTTTTCAGGATTACCGCGGAAAGGGGAAGAACACGTGGTTCGTCGACTCCGGGTGTTCACGTCACATGACCGGAAACTCAAGATGGTTCACCTCTTTCACGTGGGCAACAGGTGATGACTTCATCACCTTTGGAGATGATACACAAGGGCGAATTGAAGGAACAGGATCAATTAGGGTGAACAACAAATTCATCCTAAAGGATGTCGCTCTTGTGGACAAGCTTAGGTACAATCTCCTTTCTGTGTCTCAGCTTCTTGATGATGGCTATGAGACTGTATTTAAGAAAAATGCTTGTCGTGTGCTCGATTGTACTGGTGAGTTTGTGTTTGGAATATCTAGAGTTGGTAGAATTTTTGGAGCTGATTTTTCAGAATCTCTTGCTGGATCTCTTAAATGTTTGCTTACATCTTTTCTCGATTTACGGCTTTGGCATCGACGCTTGGGGCACATTGGTTTTGATCATCGACGCGAGTTAGCAACCTTGATCTCATGAGAGGTTTGCCCAAACTCAAAGTCGCAAGGATGTCAGATGTGCGCTCGTAGGCATGGCAAACAAGTTACCGCCACACCCTTCGTGACTATGGTTATGATTGACTGACCGTGACAGCTTGCTTCATATGGATACTGTTGGTCCTGCTAGAGTCCGGTCAATCGGTGGAAAATGGTATATTCTTGTCATAGTCGATGATCTTTCAAGATATTCTTGGGTGTTCTTTCTTGCTTCAAAAGATGAAGCTTTTGGTTATTTTCATGACCTTGTTCTTCGTTTGGCTTCTGAGCTTCCTGGTGCCCTAAGAGCGATTCACAGTGACAATGGCACGGAGTTTAAAAATGCTTCTTTTGCTTCTTTTTGTGCTGAGCGTGGTATTGAGCATCAGTTCTCCTCTCCACACGTTCCTCAACAAAATGGCGTGGTGGAAAGGAAGAATAGGACCTTGGTCGAAATGGCTAGGATGATGCTAGATGAGTATAGCACACCGAGGAGGTTTTGGGCCGAAGCTATTGCTACAGCTTGCCATATTGCAAATCGTGTCTTTTTAAGATCATCTTTAGACAAGACTCCTTATGAGCTTTGTTTTGGTAGAAAACCCTCTGTTTCGCACTTTCGAGTCTTTGGATCAAAGTGTTTTATTCTTAAGATAGGAAATTTAGATAAATTTGAATCAAGGACTTTTGATGGGATATTTCTGGGTTATCCTGCTCATTCGAGGGGTTTTCGGGTTTTTAATACTGAGACTAACCTTATTCAGGAGACTTGTAATGTCACTTTTGATGAGACTAGCCCTGGAGCTAGATCAATTGTTACAGATGATTCACAGGTGACAGAGAGCATTTTTGTGGAGGAAGATGAGGACGAAGCTGATATCATTCCTTCATCTGCTGCTGCTGAGACGCCCATTTTGGTTCAAGAACCTGCTACGTCTACTTCACCTTCTGTTGAGGCTCCTGCTGCATCATCATCATCAGCAGTACCTGCCGAGGTCGAAGAAATGCTATCTCCCCCGGGCGCTCCACTTCGCATTCAAAGACAGCATCCTCCGGATCAGATAATAGGTAATCTACATGAGCGAGTTACTCGCTCCAGGTATACTGATCAAAATCTCTACTCTCATTCGGCTTTTGTTGCTTCTTTTGAACCCCGCGATATATCACATGCTTTATCTGATTCTAGCTGGGTAAATACCATGCATGAGGAGTTAGAGAATTTTGAAAGAAACAAGGTTTGGAACCTAGTAGAACCTCCTAGTTGTCATAATGTTATAGGAACCCGTTGGGTGTTCAAGAATAAACAAGGTGAGGATGGTTCTGTGATTAGAAACAATGCCAGATTGGTAGCTCAGGGTTTCAGCCAAGTTGAGGGGTTAGATTTTGATGAGACATTTGCTCCTGTTGCTAGACTAGAAGCCATTCGTATTTTGCTCGCATTTGCTGCATCAAAAGGTTTTTAATTATATCAGATGGATGTTAAAAGTGCATTTTTAAATGGTTTCATAGAGGAGTAAGTGTATGTTAAGCAACCCCCTGGTTTTGAGGATCCCAAGTATCCAAATCGTGTTTTCAAGCTATCCAAAGCCTTGTATGGTCTTAAACAAGCCCCTAGAGCCTGGTATGATAGACTTAAGATCTTCTTGCTTAAAAATAATTTTGAGATGGGTAAAGTGGATAAAACTCTATTCATTCTTAGGCGCGAAAATGACTTTTTGCTTGCTCAAATTTACGTAGATGATATTATTTTTGGTGGTTCTTCTAATGCTCTTGTTTCCAGCTTTTTTGAGACTATGTCCAGGGAATTTGAGATGAATATGATGGGAGAGCTCAATTACTTTTTGGGACTTCAAATCAAGCAATGCAAGGAAGGAACCTTTATCCATCAGACAAAGTACACTAAAGATCTACTCAAACGCTTTGACATGGGTGACTGCAAGCCAATCTCCACTCCCATGGCAACTTCGACTGTTTTGGATCCAGATGAGGAAGGAGACGTCGTGGATCAACGCGAGTACCGCAGCATGATCGGCTCTCTTCTATATCTGACGGCCTCGAGACCGGACATTCACTTCACGGTATGCCTTTGTGCAAGATTTCAGGTGTCTCCGAGAACTTCCCATCGCCAAGCCGTTAAGCGCATATTCAGGTATTTACACTCTACCCTCTTATATGGCATTTGGTATTCCTTCTCTTCAACCTTGTCCATTAGGGGTTTTTCATATTCTGATTTTGCGGGCTGTCGGTTAGATAGGAAGAGTACCTCAGGCACCTGTCACTTGCTAGGCACTTCTCTTGTATCTTGGTCTTCTAGGAAGTCTTGTTGCACAATCCATCTTTGAAGCGGAGTATGTAGCTGCTGCTAGTTGTTGTAGCCAGATTTTGTGGATGACGTCCACTCTGAAAGATTATGGGTTAAATTTTGCTAGTGTTCCTCTTTTCTATGATAACACTTCTGCTATTAATATTGCTAAAAATCCAGTGCAACATTCTAGGACTAAGCACATAGACATTCGCTTTCACTTCCTTAAAGATCATGTCAAAAAGGATATTGTGATGCACTTCGTGGAGTCCGATGCTCAATTGGCGGATATTCTCACCAAGCCTTTAGATCAAACCAGGTTTGCCACCTTGAGAAGTGAGTTAGGGGTAATTTATCCCTATGGGTTGGTTTGAGGGGGAGTTTGATCTTTTCTGATCTTTCCTTGTTCTTTTGATCTTTTATTGTTCTTTTACGAACTTAGTGATCTTTTGAACTTTTTAGGTTTTTAGGCTTTTTATTGCATCTCATTGTATCATATTGCATTCATATGAAAAATACAACAAGTGGTATGAAAAATCCCAAAAAGAAGCATTGTAATATAAGATTTCCTGCTTCTCTTTTAAAATTGATGAAGCTTTGCCTATTACCCTTTGGAGCTTTAGTACTTCAATTCATGCTCAATGTCATGTCCAGTTCTTTGACTTGCTAGAATTATCATGCTTTTACATGTGTAGCTAAGTCTTTGCTATATGAGCTAGAACTTTAAAACAACTCGAACTAAGAAATTGTAATTTGTGGATGTTTTAGTGAGTTGCGCAATTAGTGCTCCTCTTGTGACATTGGCCCTGTCAGAATTGCTTTGTTAGCTCTTTGATCTAAAATTGACCATTACTTGAGCTTTTGTGTTCTTGAGATTCTAAAACTGCTCATGTGAAAAATAAAAATCAAGATTGTCTTATGATTAAATTGTGCCAAACTATTCTTACGAGACTGCTTGTCAAATGACATGAACTTGGAGATAGTTTGATGAACCAGACGATCTCATGGGGACTGCTTATCAGAAATGACATGAACCTCAAGATTTATCGCCCTGGTAGAAGCTTAAAAGAGTTTGTGGATGGCTCCTAGTCCATGATCTTCTTTACTAAGATATACCTTTAATCAACTTCTGGTCGAAGCTTAGGATGAGTTTGTGGATGGCTCCTAGTCCAGGATCTTGTCACTAAGTTAGATCATTAGTCAACTTCAATATTCAATGCATATGAGAAAAATGTTGACAAATGTGCTTTTACAATATATTGAGCAAAATGATTCAATATAGGACCCGATTGACTCTTAATGTGGTCTTTGTTAGATTTTTGATCTCACTTTGACATTTTGACATGGCCAATTTCAATTTAGGATCCCTGTTGATGAACTTGCTGAATTTGAAGCGTTGCTTAAATTGATCAAATCTACTGCTTTACTTTTGAGCCTTTGTGCTTAGCTTTGATATACATGTCTTACCATGATATTGCTAGCGTTGTCAGGCTTGATATGTTATTTGTGCAATATTAGAAATGCTGGCTAGCTCTTTTGGGTAATCTCCAAAGCTTCTTGTAATAAAAAATTGAACAATACAAAAATAAAGCCACTTCATTGCACTTCATACATACTTCTTCTTTTTGCTTCTTTCTCCATTCTGCACTTGTTATCTCTGGATGAGAGGAAGGCGTGATTCCTTGATGACTCCATTGTTAAAGGGATCTATCTAGGATTATCTTGTTCATCAATCACTCACGAACAAGCATTAGGATCAAGTTTTCGTTCTTGCCCGGTTTTAGACCTTCTGTTATTTAATTGACAACTGTTCAGGATCTATCCAAGAATTATCATAATATTCGATTGGAATAGGTCCTCAATAGCATAGAGAAGGTGTGTGCAAAGTTTCGTAAAGTTTGGGGTTGAGAATCAAAAGTTTGACCTAATTGCAACAAATCATCGCTGATTTTATTGCTTGAGATCGGTTGAGCACGCCGGTCGATCGCCCATCATCACCGGTCGATCGATTTGAGCCGTCTGACCGCCAAGATAACAATGGTCCGACCGCCCGGCAATCGGTCCAACCGGCTGGGTCCAGAGGTCAGACCGCCAGTGCATTGTGATTCTTTAATCTTAGTTGATTTTGTTATTTTGCTTAGGGGATTTAATTGGATTCAATACTAGTCTTCCGCTGTACTGGTATATTGATCTTCATATCTTCCTAATAGCTATTGAAGTGAAATTGTGTTGAATTCATTATTTGAGAAAAAGTTAGTGTGCTCCTATTCACCCTCCCTTTAGTCGCTTTTTCGGTCCAACAATAAAAGTTTAAAGTTGATCAAAAAAAAATTACATATATACACATGAGATACTCTACTACACCAACTTAGAGATTTTGGGGACGTTGCCCCTTTCAACTTATATTTGGACATGACTGATGATTACATTGCCTTACATCTTGCTTTGTTCTGAGAATCTACGTGTATCACATTTAGTTGGTGTTGTTGTAGGAAACTAATTAAAGTGGCAGCCTTTATCATGTTTATTCTAATCTTTTATGGTAATTCTAGTCAAACTGACACAACTGCTTCTTGTCAGACTTCAAAAAAGAAAGCTTCATCTTTGTCTTACTATTACTTGAACAGAAGTCCAGATTGCATGATAGATGGCCCAGATTTTTTTCTTCTTTCCTGATTAAAACAAAGAAACTCCCGGTTGCACTATATTGGGTTTCGTGCATAGCAGGACTGCTGACAGCCACCATTCGATTATAAGGAATACATACATATTGGTACCATCGCGTGGAAGTATCTGTCCGTACGTGTGTCCAAGAGCTTTTGGTTATGGGGTCTGCAGCTGGATAGCATAGTTTTCTGAGTTAGATTCGGTCTTCTTGCGCCATGTCTAGTTACACAGTACCATTGAAATTCCTTATTTGTATTAAGGATACCACATTGCTAGGTCCAAACTTAATCCAAGCCGTAGAATACAACATTAGAAAGAAAATAGATAACCGGGATGTTTTCTTCTCTCTGATTAACGGGAGAATTTCTAGCTATTAAAACATCTGAAAAATTTCCATTTTTAGAAATACATAGTGAAAATTAATGGGAAAGAAAATTTGAACTTATTATATATAGAAAATTATTTATACATGACTTTTAAACCTTTTGTATGCAACAAATAATGAAATTTCATACAAGCAGCAACTTGTAAGAATTTTCAAAAAAAAATACGGAGTATATAAAATTCCAAAAAATTACAGCAGCAGCTATAATGGGTAAGGAGCCCACAAACAATTTTCGTAAATTTTGGACCCTGTTTGCGCACTAGAAAAATCCAGCAAATACCTAACTAGAAATTGAAAATTCAAAAACTATTTTCGAATTTACCTCTCACCTTTTGGGCCGAAAGTGAGCCAGCCAAAATCCCCTCGCCAGTGCCAGCCCATGCCAGCGTGCGCGCTCGTCTTCTCACTAACGTGTGGGCCACGCTTGCCAGGGGATGTCTTCCACCTCTCTTCGCCTCCACAACTGATCGCAGATTTCACCGCCGCCCAATCGCTGACACGTAACTACTCTATCATCTCCACCTGGCTCTACCCGTGCTACCCATCTCTTTAATGGTGCCCAACTCCCCCGCGATGGCGGAGACGCTGAAGTGGAGCGCGAGATACTCGTCATGGCCGTATCTTATCACCGTGTTTCTCACAGTCTACTCACTAGTATTTAAACCTCCGACTACGTCACAGTGATCCCAGCTCGCCAATCTCGCTTCCCACCAAGAATTAGAGCTTCCCACTGTTGGACCGAAAAGGCGACTAGAGGGGGGGTGAATAGGAGCACGCTCACTTTTTCCCAAATAATGAATTCAACACAATCAATATACCAGTATAGCGAAAGACTAGTATTGAATCCAATTAAATCCCCTAAGCAAAATAACAAAATCAACTAAGATTACATAATCACAAAGCACAGCGGTTCGACCTCCGACCCAGCTTGGTTGGACCGATTGTCGGGCGGTCGATCATTGTAGTATCGGGCGGTCGGAGCGCTCCAAAATCGGTCTGACCGGTGCTGATGGGCGGTCTGACCGCGAGCTCCGAACCGATCCAAATAAAGAAATCAGCCCGATGACGGTTGCAATTAGGTCAAACTTTTGATCCTCAACTCCAAACTTTACGAAACTTTGCACACACCTTCTCTATGCTATTGAGGACCTATTCCAATCGAATATTATGATAATTCTTGGATAGATCCTGAACAATTACCAATTAAGTAACAGAGGGTCTAAAACCGGGCAAGAACGAAAACTTGATCCTAATGCTTGTTCGTGAGTGATTGATGATCAAGATGATTCTAGATAGATTCACACATTTCACAGCAAGCTAAATTACGTGAAAAAATCAATCACAAACTCGCGGATCAAAGAAAGCCCTAAAATCACGAAATTGAAAGTAAGAACGAAAAGAGACTTATCTCAAGCAAACCTTGCATAGATTAAGAATGTGATTGTTGCTGGATTACACCCACACCATCATGGATCAGTGGTCAATCCAAGATCATGAAATTCTCCTCAAACCATGAAAAGCCCTAGCCTCCACCTCAACTCTCCCTAAGCCAATTAGGGTCTGAAAACCACAAAAGAGGTGAAAAAAACAGCGAGAGAAAGGGTGCAGCCACCACCTCCTCCTATTTATAGTGGAGGCCTAGAACTCTCTAGGGTTTGACTCAATTGGGCTCCCGTTAAGGCCCACTAACAAACGGGTCACACACGCACGCTTCGCAAAGCGCCGTCTTTAACTTTTGATCTAAACCGCTTCACCATGCGTCATAGATTTGCCAATAGGTCACCCTTGTCCATCTTGTGTCACGCTTGAGTCGTTGACCTCACCCGGCATCGTCGATCGTTCTGGACCTCAACTCTCTAAGTCTAGTCCCGATCCTCCTCGCCGTTGACCGTCGTTGACCACCAAGCAACCTGCACAACCATAGACAAGCAAACACGAATTCGGGAACAAGTTCTTCACAACTTGACCTATGTTAGTCAAAACATGTATCATGCAAAACATATGCCATGAAATCAATGACTTTGACCTAACAAAACACCATCGCCACGAAGATGGCGGACGTTCAAGTAGAAACCGGTCTGACCGCTCCATGTGAGCCGGTCGGACCGCCCCTCTGGCCGGTCGGACCGCTCCATGTGAGCCGATCGGACCGCCCCTAGGGACTTAGCCGAAATCCATGCCCTGAAATTCCGAAACCTTCTAGAAACTTAAATTGAATAGAACTTTTGCTTGGAGGCTCCAAAAATTATGAGACCAAGTGCATTGGGATCCCCTCACTTGCCTACAACACCTATTTTTGGCCCAGCTCGTTTTGACCACTTTTAGGTCACAGCCGGTCCAACCGCCCCACATGACCGGTCCGACCGATTTGGGACCGGTCGGACCGCCGTGCTAGGACCGGTCGGACCGCCCCTGTCCAGAATGCCTGAAGCTTTGTCGAAAACTCATGAAACGACAAACCGTAAACACCATTGCCAATTGTCACATCATCCTAAGATCTGGAGCATATCCCCATGATATCCACAATCTCCCCCTTGATGAACACATTGGCAATTATCCAGAAAATGTAAGTAAGAGGTTTGAAAACGAAGTTTACTCAAGTTTTCGCACAAAGGCACAACTTGGTCCATAAGCAAGAACAAGCAATGTAAATGACCAAGCTGGCATCAGAATAGTATAGGCATGTGAGATAAGGCAAAAGAAAGCATAAAAACTTTGATTTCCAGAAAAGAGTCAAAATTCTCACATGAGGTCCATATGAAAGAACAATTGTTCAATTGACCTATGATCATTGTGAGTATAAAAGAATGCAATTCAAGTTCAGAATATTTAATAAGACAATAAGAATGCAACTCAAGAACTCCCCCTCACTATGATCCTCAAATTTCAGAAACTTTCAAATTTTCAGTTTCTCCCCCTTTGTAAAACAATGATATATATATATATCTCCAACTTTCTCCCCTTTGTAAAATCTTCTCCCCCAACAATGAAATGTCTTCTCATTAACACATCTTCTCCCCCTTTGACAATGGATTCATCAAGGAATCACGCCTTCCTCTCATCCAGAGATAACAAATAGAGAATAAAGAAAGAAGCAAAAATAAAAGAAGCATAAAAAGCAGTATGCATGATGTAACACCCTGGCTATTCGGAAGCCAAGATGTCACGCAAAACTATCAAACTACTAAGAATAGCATTAAAGCTGGATTATACAGATTCAATCAACAATAATTTCTAAAAAATGACAATAAACGATCACCGATTCATGGAAAGAATGGATAAGCAGATATAATACCACGAGCAGTCAAGCAATACCAAAGTTGGATTATTACAAATCTGAAAATTTATTTAACAAGTTGGCTTGACTGAAAGGTAATAATAATTATTCTGATTGGATAAAAGTGAAGTGCAGTGTGTCGAACTACCCCACCAAATCACCTTGTCTTCTCCTCAATTACCTAATTAAAACATACAAAGCAAGGGTGAGTCAAGACTAAAGCAAGTACATACAAGAATAATCAAACATAGAGTGGACAACACAATCCAGGTTGAATTACGAACAAATCTTGGAACACATATATGATTGAATGGAATGAATACATGAATGGATGGAATGAAAGAATGCATTGAAGGAATGGACTAATCACACTATATCAGATAGCGAGTGATACACCGTCGGTGTTCACTTAAGCCCGTACTTCACAAAGTACGGACCCAATCACCGTATGAAGAACGTTTCATACGGGTGTCCAAGTTGCCACATTGAATGGTGGTCAACACTACCCACATTGGAATAGTGGGTTTTCAAATGCCCATTTGGAATTGATGGGTCTTTCAAATGCCCATACTGGAATTGATGGGACTTACCAAAAGAATCCACTTCCGTGGTCATAATGAATTTTATGAATGAATATGATGATTTCTCATGGTATGAATGAATAACACACATTAGTGGAAAAGACACATGGCATTCAACAACATGTGTAAACAAGTATGAGTATGCATTCCCACACAACATAATATATCAAGGATGCCACACAAGTTAGTTGCATGTAATGGAATGCAACAATTGAAATGAATGCTAATTCTTTAATCACAAGAATCATCTTCTTGAAATGAAATAAACATCGGATGGATAGAAAAAGGCATTCACAATTTATCCCAACATCAAGCAAACAATTGGAAACATCACCAAACAGCATAGGGTACTTGCCTTCCGCGATGTGACGTAATAGGAGGACACGAAGATGCCCCTCCACTCACCGCCTCACCGCCTACACAAATGTATAATCGAAATAAAAATAACAAGGTATGATATTGCTACAAGAGCCCTTCCATCCCCTCTATCTCTCCCACCCAAACAACGGGATCAATTTTACCAAGTTTACCCAATGTACCCGATTACGCTAAAGCGCAGCGATACTAGAAAAATCACCATTAATTATCTGTAACTCCAAAAGACCTGACACCAGTGCTCACTGAATCTTTACAGATCAGGCTACAAAACATTATTTGGCGGAATCCCCTAATTCGGCAAAAACAGAGGGCTAATTAACAGCTAAACACAACCCATCTACGTCTGTCCGAATACGATCGAGATAAAGAAAATGGCGTAACTTTCAACCTATTGATCCAATGAGAATGATTCTTATCAGCTTGGAAAGATAATTTTAAGGGCTAAAATAACTTAGTTGGGTGAAGGTTCTGATTCGGCCCCTAATTTGAACAAAACCGAGGGACAAACCTACTGACCTCAGTTTTCAGACAGACCGGACAGTTCGTAATCAAAACTTCATATCTCCCAAACTACAGATCGAATTTTCCTGATCTCGGTGCCAAAAGAAAGCTAACGTTCCCAGGAATAAAACTATGGAAGGTCAAAACCACAGATTCGGCCTATACAGTAGTCTAAACAATAGATGAAAACACTAACAATTATCTGCCCAAAATTCAGAACAGTGGTAAAGAAAATATCATAACTTTCATTATACAGATCCAATGGAGATGATCTTTATCAGCTTTGAAATATAATTTAAAGGGCTACAATAACTTATTTGGGTGGAGGTTCTGGAAATGCCTCTAACTAAATCAAAACCTAGGATCAAGCCGATAGATCTTTCTCGTCAGACAGACAGAACAGCGCACACTAAAAAAATCATATCTCCTAAACCGTAAGGCGGAATCACGTGATCTCGGTGGCTATGGAAATCTAAGAACAATACCTACAACTTTCTAAGAGATAGACAGGACAGAAAACGAACGCATCTTACCCAAAATCGACGTACAAGGCGGTGCACAGCAAGGGGGAAGGGGGGCGGCGGCTCCAAAGGGGGAGAGGGGGAGAGAAATGTGGAGTTTAGGGTTTGGGGGGGAACCCCCTCTTATGGCCAGCCACCACATGGGCCCCTCCCGGCCGTGGCCCAGCCCAGTTGCTGTGAAATCACAGAAAACCCGCAGGTGAAAAGATGATTCTGGTTTTTCGATTAGCTCCCTCTTCCGAAACTTTTTCTAATAAGCCGAATCACCTTCGGGGTATTACACATGAGGTGCAATGGAGTGGCTTCATTTTTGTATTTTTCAATTTTTGATTACAAAAAGCTTTGGAGATTACCCAAAAGAGCTAGCCAGCATTTCTAATATTGCATAAAGAACATATCAAGCCTGACAACGCTAGCAAGATCATGGTAAGACATGTATATCAAAGCTAAGCACAAAGGCTCAAAAGTAAAGCAGTAGATTTGATCAATTTAAGCAACGCTCAAATTCAAAGAAGCTCATCAACAGGGATCCTAAAATGAAATTGGCCATGTCAAAATGTCAAAGTGAGATCAAAAATCTAACAAAGACCACATTAAGAGTCAATCAGGTCCTGTATTGAATCATTTTGCTCAATATTTTGTAAAAGCCCATTTGTCAACATTTTTATCATATGCATTGAATCTTGAAGTTGACTAATGATCTAACTTAGTGACAAGATCCTGGACTAGGAGCCATCCACAAACTCATCCTAAGCTTCGATCAGAAGTTGATTAAAGGTATATCTTAGTAAAGAAGATCCTGGACTAGGAGCCATCCACAAACTCTTTCTAAGCTTCTACCAGGGCGACAAATCTTGAGGTTCATGTCATTTCTGACAAGCAGTCCCCATGAGATCGTCTGGTTCATCAAACTATCTCCAAGTTCATGCCATTCGACAAGCAGTCTCGTAAGAATAGTTTGACACAATTTAAGCATAAGACAATCTTGATTTTTTCCTTTTTCACATGAGCAGTTTTAGAATCTCAAGAACACAAAAGCTCAAGTAATGGTCAATTTTAGATCAAAGGGCTAACAAAGCAATTCTGACAGGGCCAATGTCACAAGAGGAGCACTAATTGTGCAACTCGCTAAAACATCCACAAATTACAATTTTTAGTTTGAGTTGTTTTAAGGTTCTAGCTCATATAGCAAAGACTTAGCTACACATGTAAAAGCAGGATAATTCTAGCAAGTCAAAGAACTAGACATGACATTGAGCAAGAATTGAAATACTAAAGCTCTAAAGGGTAATAGGCAAAGCTTCATCAATTTTAAAAGATAAGCAGAAAATTTTATATTACAATGCATCTTTTGGATTTTTTTTAACCACTTGATGTATTTTTCATATGAATGCAATATGATACAATGAGATGCAATAAAAATCTTAAAAGCCTACAAAGTTCAAAAAGATCACTAAGTTCAGAAAAAGAACAATAAAAGATCAAAAGAACAAGGAAAGATCAGAAAAGATCAAACTCCCCCTCAAACCAACCCATATGGATAAATTACCCCTAACTCACTTCTCAAGGTGGCAAACCTGGTTTGATCTAAAGGCTTGGTGAGAATATCCGCCAATTGAGCATCGGACTCCACGAAGTGCATCACAATATCCCCTTTTTCGACATGATCTTGAAGGAAGTGAAAGCGAATGTCTATGTGCTTAGTCCTAGAATGTTGCAATCGGGTTTTAGCAATATTAATAGCGAAGTGTTATCACGTAAAAGAGGAACACTAGCAAAATTTAACCCATAATCTTCAGAGTGGACGTCATCCACAAAATCGCACAAAGAACTAGCAAAGACTACATACTCGGCTTCAAAGAGTGGATTGTGCAATGCATCGCTTCCTAGAAGACCAAGATACAAGAGAAGTGCCTAGGAAGTGACAGTGCTCGAGGTACTCTTCCTATCTAACCGACTGACCGCAAAATCGAATCAAAACCCTAATGGACAAAATCAAGAGCAGGAATACCAAATGCCATATAAGAGGGTAGAGTGTAAATACCGAATATGCGCTTAACGGCTTGGCGATGGGAAGTTCTGGAGACGCTCAAATCTTGCACAAAGGCATACCGTGAAGTGAATGTCCGGTCTCGAGGCCGTCAAATACTGAAGGGAGCCGATCATGTGCGGTACTCGCGTTGATCCACGACTTCTCCTTCCTCATCCGATCCAAAAAAATGAGGTTGCCATGGGAGTGGAAATTGGCTTGCAATCACCCATGTTGAAGCATTTGAGTAGATCTTTAGTGTACTTTGTCAGGTGGATGAAAGTTCCTTCCTTGCATTGCTTGATTTGAAGTCCCAAAAAGTAATTAAGCTCTCCCATCATACTCATCTCAAATTCCCTGGACATAGTCTCAGAAAAACTGCAAACAAGAGCATTAGAAGAACCACCAAAAATAATATCATCCACATAAATTTGAGCAAGCAGGAAGTCATTGCCACGCCTAAGAATGAATAGAGTTTTATCCACTTTACCCATCTCAAAATTATTTTTAAGCAAGAAGGTCTTAAGTCTATCATACCAGGCTTTAGGGGCTTGTTTAAGACCATACAAGACTTTGGATAACTTGAACACACGATTTGGATACTTGGGATCTTCAAAACCCGGGGGTTGCTTAACATACACTTCCTCCTCTATGAAACCATTTAAAAAGGCACTTTTAACATCCATCTGATATAATTTAAAACCTTTTGATGCAGCAAATGCGAGCAAAATACGAATGGCTTCTAGTCTAGCAACAGGAGCAAATGTCTCATCAAAATCTAACCCTCAACTTGGTCAAACCTCGAGCTACCAATCTGGCCTTGTTTCTAACCACAGAACCATTCTCACCTTGTTTATTCTTGAACACCCAACGGGTTCCTATAACATTATGACCACTAGGAGGTTCTACTAGGTTCCAACTTTATTTCTTTCAAAATTCTCTAACTCCTCATGCATGCAATTTACCCAGCTAGAATCAGATAAAGCATGTGATATATCGCGGGGTTCAAAAGAAGCAACAAAATCCGAATGAGAGTAGAGATTTGGATCATTATACCTGGAGCGAGTGACTCGCTCATGTAGATTACCTATTATCTGATCCGGAGGATGCTGTCTCTGAATGCGAAGTGGAGCGCCCGGGTGAGATATCGTTTCTTCGACCTCCGCAGTCTGGCGATGATGATGATGCGCAGAGCCTCAATCAAGGTGAAGTAGACGTAGCGTGTTCTTGTATCAATATGGGCGCCAAGAAGAAAGAAATGAGGGAATGATATCGCCTTCGTCCTCATCTTCCTCCACAAAATGCTCTCTCACACTGTGAATCATCTGTAATAATTGATCTAGCCTGTGGCTAGTCTCATCAAAAGTGACATTACAAGTCTTCAATAAGGTTAGTCTCATATTAAAACCCAAAACCCCTCGAATGAGCGGGATAACCTGTAAATAACCCATCAAAAGTTCTTGATTCAAATTTATCTAAGTTGCCTGTCTTAAGAATAAAACATTTTGATCCAAAGACTCGAAAATGCGAAACGAAGGGTTTTCTACCAAAACGAAGCTCATAAGGAGTCTTGCCTAGAGAAGGTCTCAAAAAGACACGATTTGCAATATGGCAAGCTGTAGCAATAGCTTCGGCCCAAAACCTCCTCGGTGTGCTATACTCATCTAGCATCGTCCTAGCCATTTCGACCAAGGTCCTATTCTTCCTTTCCACCACACCATTTTGTTGAGGGACGTGTGGAGAGGAGAACTGATGCTCAATACCGCGCTCAGCACAAAAAGAAGCATTTTTGAACTCCGTGCCATTGTCACTGCGGATCGCTCTCAGAGCACCAGGAAGCTCAGAAGCCAAACGAAGAACAAGGTCACGAAAATAACCAAAAGCTTCATCTTTTGAAGCAAGAAAGAACACCCAAGAATATCTTGAAAGATCATCGACTATGACAAGAATATACCATTTTCCACCGATCGACGGACTCTAGCAGACCAACAAGATCCATGTGAAGCAACTGCTCGTCCGTCGACCATAACCATAGTCACGTAAGGGTGTGAGGCAAAGAACTTGTTTGCCATGCCTACAGTGGCGCACATACAAAGATCTTTGTGACTTTGAGTTTGGGCAAACCTCTCATGAGATCAAGGTTGCTAACTCGCGTCGATGATCAAAACCAATGTGCCCCAAACGTCGATGCCAAATCCAAATCGAGAAGAAGATGTAAGCAAACATTTAAGAGATCCAAGAAGAGATTCGAAAAATCAGCCCAAAAATTCTACCAACTCTAGATATTGCAAACACAAGCTCACCAGTAGAATCAAGCACACGACAAGCATTTTTCTTAAATACAGTCTCATAGCCATCATCAAGAAGCTGAGATACAGAAATGAGAATTTACCTAAGCTTGTCCACAAGAGCGACATCCTTTAGGATGAATTTGTTGTTCACCCTAATTGATCCTGTTCCTTCAATTCGCCCTTGTGTATCATCTCCAAAGGTGATGAAGTCATCACCGGTTGCCCGCGTGAAAGAGGTGAACCATCTTGAGTTTCTGGTCATGTGGCGTGAACACCCGAGTCAACGAACCACGTGTTCTTCCCTTTCGCAGTAATCCGAAAATCAAGGAACACAAGAACGATGTGTCTCAATACTGGGGTTAGATAAACAAGATTTAGGAATCCAGTACTGAGACACACGTCTGAAAGGAGTATACAAACCAGAAGTACTATCCTTGAATTTATCTAGAATTCTGTTATGAGCAATGTTTAAATTAACATAGGTATTAAATCGTCGGTGGTCGATGGCGTTGTCTTTGTGGTCCGATCGGCGACCAAATCGGTCAGACCGGTGACCACCAGAGGTCAGACCGCCAGCCTGAAGAATATTAGAATTAGGATATTTAGAAACATAATGATTTGCACGTGAGAAAAATCTTAATCCAGGTTTATTCTTTTCAGTGTTACCATGTCTCACAAAAGCTCTAGGTTGCCTGAATGAAATTCTATCAAGATTTTTCTTATCATTTTTCAACCTACGCCAACAGAATTAAATCAAATGCCCACCTTTCTTGCAATAAGTGCAATGGTACTTGGTACCACTAGAAGAAGCACCATTTGAAGTAATACAAGGTTGGGCAAAACCTGCAGATTTAAAAGATGTTTTTGCATATTGGGTTTTGAATTCAATTATACCTTTTTCCAAGACTTGAATGACTTTTGGGTTTGAATTGTCTTGAAAAGAATTGAATCCTAAACCTTGCTTCTTATAAGGAGTTTTAGACTTGTCAAGAATCATGTTTAATTGTTTCTTACCTTTAGAAAATTTCTCTAATGTATCATGAAGGTAAGCATTTTCTTTTCTCAAGTTAACACAAGCATCACAAGTTTTATCCATAGATTTCTCCTTATATAAAGTAATTTCAAGCTTAAGAGCGGAACAAGAAGCACAAGTAGTATTTTCAATATTGTCCTTAAGCTTAGCATATTTGACTCTAGCAGCTTCTAAGATATCTTTGATTTCACGTTCTTTTTCTAAGCATGAAGTACAAGGGCTAGAATCAAACACATCAAAAGCAATCAATTTACTAGATTCTAAATATTTTTCACAAGGAGCACTTTTAATTTCATTTAGTTCAGATCTAGCATTCTCAAGTTGTTGTACGTAAATATTATAAGCGATTGTAACTTGGCAATTTCAATGCATAGCATTACAAGATAAATATTCATCGGGTTCAAGAGTCTTAGCATTTTTAAGCTTTACTTTCAGTTTGTTAATCTTTGACTCTAATTTCTTATTTTTTGTCATGACAAATTCTAGCGCTTCATCTTGACTAAGCAATTGCTCAACTATAGAATCATATTTAGCGTAAAGCTCATCATAAGAAAAAGATACCTCATCATCATCAATGTCGATTGTCACCATGAAGCACATGCCGTGATGTCTTTGGCCTTCCTTTCTTTTTGCCTTGAGGATCTCCTCCTCCTTGTCCTCCTCACTCCCGAATCCACATCGCTCAAGGATTGATCCTCAAAAGCGGCAAGGACCCAGTGAGCGGCCTTCACAAGCTTATTAGCCTCATACCTTGATTTGTTGAAAGGAGGCTTCTTCCAAGTTGACTTTCCTTCCTTATGATTGCTCTTACCTTTCAACTTGGGGCAATTTGCCCGGATATGGTTTAGCTCACCACCTTCATAGCATGTCACCGGACCACCTCTCTTTTTGTTTCTCACATTATTATAGGCCCGTGTGAATTTTTTAGCTAGAAGAGCTAACTCTGTCTCAGGAATACTTTCAAGTTCCTCCTCATGAATCGCAGATAAACAAGTAAATGAAAGATCAGAAAAAGATTCAAGAGTACCATCAGAAGACCTTTTGAGAGGATCAGCTATCAATGTCATGTTGTCTTTCTTAGGATGATCAACTCTTTTAATTTCATGAGTCTTGAGTTTACTATAAAGCAATTCTAAAGTAAGACTTGAAAGATCAACATTTTCCTCTATAGCAGTAGCCTTCATCTCCCACTCCTTGGTGTTGATTGCAGCCAAGAGATGGGTGGCATTTTCAGATTGAGAATATTCGATATCAACAGCTTTTATTTGATTAATTACTTTATTAAAGCGACTGAAAATGTCATCGATGCTCTCTCCAGGACGCATCTCGAATTTATTGTATTCACGCTTCTAAACTGTTTGGCGCACCTTTTTGATTTGGGACGAACCCTCATGATATGTTTCGAGAGTGTTCCAAATTTTATGCGCAGTGGTAAGATTGCAAATGCGATCATATTCTTGTCTACCAAGCGCACCATATAAGAGATTTTAGCTTTGTTGTTGTTTGCCACAAGAATCGCCAGCGTGTGTTGCAATTTCAGGAATAACAAGCGGGGCTCGAACAACATCCCAAATAGCTTGTCCCTCGCTCTCAAGAAAGACTCGCATACGATTCTTCCAATAGGCATAGTCATGCCCTTCGAAGATATGCGGTTTAGTAGAAAACTTATCCATCGCCTAAAGTTCAGTGACCAGTTAAGATCAAGAGTGAACTAACCGGCTCGATACCACTTGTTGGACCGAAAAGGCGACTAGAGGGGGTGAATAGGAGCACGCTCACTTTTTCCCAAATAATGAATTCAACACAATTTCACTCCAATAGCTATTAGGAAGCTATGAAGATCAATATACCAGTACAGCGGAAGACTAGTATTGAATCCAATTAAATCCCCTAAGCAAAATAACAAAATCAACTAAGATTACAGAATCACAAAGCACGGGCGGTCTGACCTCTGGACCCAGCCGGTTGGACCGATTGCCGGGCGGTCTGACCGCTGTTGTACTGGCGGTCGGACCGCTCCAAAATCGGTCTGACCGGTGCTGATGGGCGGTCTGACCGGCAGGCTCCAGAACCGATCTGAAACAGTAAAATCAGCCCGATGACGAAGTTGCAATTAGGTCAAACTTTTGATTCTCAACTCCAAACTTTACGAAACTTTGCACACACCTTCTCTATGCTATTGAGGACCTATTCCAATCGAATATTATGATAATTCTTGGATAGATCCTGAACAATTGCCAATTGAGTAACAGAGGGTCTAAAACCGGGCAAGAACGAAAACTTGATCCTAATGCTTGTTCGTGAGTGATTGATGATCAAGATGATTCTAGATAGATTCACACATTTCACAGCAAGCTAAATTACGTGAAAGAATCAATCACAAACTCACGGATCAAAGAAAGCCCTAAAATCACGAAATTGAAAGTAAGAACGAAAAGAGACTTATCTCAAGCAAACCTTGCATAGATTAAGAACGTGATTGTTGCTGGATTACACCCACACCATCATGGATCAGTGGTCAATCCAAGATCATAAAATTCTCCTCAAACCATGAAAAGCCCTAGCCTCCACCTCAACTCTCCCTAAGCCAATTAGGGTCTGAAAACCACAAAAGAGGTGAAAAAAACAGCGAGAGAAAGGGTGCAGCCACCACCTCCTCCTATTTATAGTGGAGGCCTAGAACTCTCTAGGGTTTGACTCAATTGGGCTCCCGTTAAGGCCCACTAACAAACGGATCACACACGCACGCTTCGCAAAGTGCCGTCTTTAACTTTTGACCTAAACCGCTTCACCATGCGTCATGGATTTGCCAATAGGTCACCCTTGTCCATCTTGTGTCACGCTTGAGTCGTTGACTCACCCGCATCGCCGATCGCTCGACCTCAACTCTCCAAGTCTTGTCCCGATCCTCCTCGCCGCTGACCGTCGTTGACCACCAAGCAACTGCACAACCATAGACAAGCAAACACGAATTGGGAACAAGTTCTTCACAACTTGACCCATGTTAGTCAAAACATGCATCATGCAAAACATATGCCATGAAACCAATGACTTTGACCTAACAAAACACCATCGCCACGAAGATGGCGGACGTTCAAGTAGAAACCGGTCTGACCGCTCCATGTGAGCGGTCGATCGCTTCTCCGCCGGTCGGACCGCTCCATGTGAGCGGTCGGACCGCCTAAGGACTTAGCCAAATCCAGCCCCAAATTCAAACCTTCGAAACTTAAATTGAATAGAACTTTTGCTTGAGGCTCCAAAATTATGAGACCAAGTGCATTGGGATCCTCACTTGCCTACAACACCTATTTTTGGCCCAGCTCGTTTTGACCACTTTTAGGTCACAGCCGGTCCGACCGCCCCACATGACCGATCCGACCGATTTGGGACCGGTCGGACCGCCGTGCTTGGACCGGTCGGACCGCCCCTGTCCAGAATGCCTGAAGCTTTGTCGAAAACTCATGAAACGACAAACCGTAAACACCATTGCCAATTGTCACATCATCCTAAGATCTGGAGCATATCCCCATGATATCCACACCCACTCTCCTTGGTTCGCTGGGAACGAGAGCATCGTTCTCGACACCAGTGCACAAGCCTCACAACACCGTTTGCACGGGTGAGTTTCCTTGCCCTCACCACCTGCATCACTATGCGTCTCTCACCTCACTGATGTTTCTATTGTGCTTGATGTAGCTTCAGGAACCCCGTAGCTCGGACAAGCCGTTGTCTTCTTCACCTTTGGCGCACACTCCTTTCTGGACATCATCGTTCTTGACGTTCTGTTGAGCTTGAACCTCACTTGACCGCATCATTTCATGTCCTATAATTCACTAATTCTTTCCCCTCAGTTGATGAGGATCCACAAGCAGGGAATCCCCCGAATCAACCTTCTTCCTCAATTCTGTCCGCCGCAACCCTTTTCCAGTTAGCCACCACATCGGTGAGTCTTTTGTCAATTCCTTCTACCTCTATCATCCTCAGAGTGCATGCGAGCTGTAGGACCGGAAAGGCGACTGAGGGGGGGGTGAATAGGCGCTTTCAAAACTTTCTCGCCTAAGTCGAATTCAACACGAACTTTACTCCTTTAGCTATGAGAGCTAAGAAGATCAGTAAGCACACAGCGGAAGCCTTGTGCTGAACTCGACAAACCCCGACAACCACACGACACAAATGTGGAGACTTAAACTCAAAGGATTGACTGGCACGGCGGTCGACCGGCTACCACAAAGGATCGGACCGACGCTCAACCAATGGCCGACCGGCAACTAATCAAGGCGGTCGGACCGGTGGACAACGGTTCGACCCGCGAAGACAATGTCGAATATACTGGCGGTCGGACCGCTGCTATAAGACCGGTCGACCGGTTCACCCAAGATCAAAATCCACCCCCAAATCCAAAACGAAATTTGATCCAACTTTTGATTCAACCAATGAAACTTGACCAAATTTCGAGCACACCTCCCTAGTGATATTAGAGACCTATTTCTAGCGACGATCCTTCGATCCACTTCAGAATCGATCTCTCAAGGATTTAATCAAGAAGTGCACAAACCCTAGAAATATGAAAACTTTGATTCAAGACTTGCTTGTGAGGATTGATGGTCTAGATGATTCTAGGAGTATTTCCACACATCAAAGCAAGACAAAATGGGTCAAGAGACCAAGCATAAACCCTTGAATCAAGGAAGCACCAAATTCATCCAAATGAGAGAAGAACACAAAGAGGAGACAAAAGATCTCTCAAGCAAGCATCACAAGATTGATTGATCTCACAAGATGCTTACAAAGCCACTCCAACTAGGAGGACAAGAGCTCACCCAAGGAGCATACAATCTCTCCTCTCTTTCTCTCCAAACCCTAACCCTAGAAAAGCAAGGAAGAAACCAAATGAATGCCTCAAAGGTTTTCCTTCTCCCCTTTCCTATTTATACTAGAGAGGACTAGAGTTACACAATTGGGGCCCACTCACCCATGGGACCCACATACTAATCTGCTGAAGCAATCGTCGCTTCACCACGTAGGTTGATCACGGTTCTCATCGACGCCAAGCCTCTCTTGTCCGAATCCCATCGAACCTCCTGCAGACTCGCACCGATATCCACACCGCCGATCCAACCAAATGCACCGAACCACCCGCTCGATCCATCTTGTCCATTCTCGCACCATGCTTGAGTCACACGACCACCCAGATCCCCGATCGCTCGACCTCGCTCTCCAAGCGTAGTCCCGATCCACTCACCGCTGACGCCGCTGACCGCAAGCCACCGCACAAAGAATAGACAAACAAACCGCTTCCGGAACAAGTTCTTCACAACTTGACCCACGTCAGTTCCGCAATGCGATATACATCAATAAAGCATTGAAGTTCAGAGAATAACACACTCAGAACAACCTCAATGCAACACTTGGCTCACCTCCAAGTGACTGCCGGTCTGACCGCCCCACAGGGCCGGTCCGACCGATTTCATGCCGGTCGGACCGCTCCCACAACGGCGGTCGGACCGGTCCAAATGACTTAGCCAAAATTCCAGCTTGAAAATCCGAAACCTTCTGGAATTTTCAACTCAATAGAACTTTTGACTGGGAGCTCCAAAAATGATGAAACCACATCCAGGAGACTCCCCTCACTTGCCTACACAACCTATTTTTGGATTAGCTCCAAAATCCAAAGTTAGGTCAAGCCGGTCCGACCGGCCTCCATTGCCGGTCCGACCGTCCCACGGGCGGTCTGACCGCCCCACTCCACCGGTCAGACCGCCTGTGGTCTGACAGCAAGAAGCAAACCCCGAAAACGCGAGATTTTGCAAACCAACAATGCCATTGCCAATTGACTCATCATCCTGAGATCGTGCACATATCCTCACGATATCCACAATCTCCCCCTTGATGAACACATTGGCAATTTCCAAGAAAATGTGGTTTTCAAATTGAAAAGTAAAATCGTCGTTAAGATAAAGGCACAACTTGGTCCATAAGCAAGAAAAAGCTTAGAAGCTACCAAGTCGGGCTTCGTAATAGTGAAGGCAAGTGAGATAAGGCATTGAACGCACAAAAGGATTCAAAATCCAGAAGATGGCCAAAAATCTCACTAAGGTCCATATGAAAGACAATAAGTTCTATTTGACCTTTGATCATTGTGAGTCTTCTTGAATTTCAATTCAAATCGTAAAAGGCAATAAAACCCGAGACTCAACTCACTATGATCACAAATTTTCAAAAGGTTCACAAAATTTTTTTTGTGTGTGTGTGTGTGTGTTCTTTTATGCATGAAACCTTATGTGAACTAAAAGCTCCAAAGCAAGATTTTCTTCAATCCTTCTCCCTTTGACAATGAATTCATCAAGATGCATGAGAGAAGAACGAGCATGAAGAAATGACTTTATTTGAAATTAAGCAAAAGGAGCCATGACCATTATCTATGTAGACAAGACAAGACATATACCAAGCCATATAAAGAGTAGAAGCTATATTCAATCATGGCAAAACATGTACTCGCAAAGCTAAAACCAAGATAGCGTAAACTGATATTAATGAGTTAAAACCATGAAAGGTTGCTCAATGTCATAGATTCACTAAAAGCAACCAAAATGAGTCAAGCCATGTCTATAAGCGTAAAGAGACTCAAAACAGAATTGAGGCATTTTGAGCATTAAGAGAATTCTTTTGAAGCAAAGCTCAAGCACTTAGCCCTTTTGTGCAAATTTTCTTTTCTTTCTCTTCTTTTTACTGTGCTAGATCTCAAGCCTTGTCTGCGACCATCTCAAGCTAAAAGCTTAAAAGAGTGGTCTAGGTCATCCAAAACTCCCCGAGTTCATGCCTAGTGCAATGGCAAGCCGTCTCATGAGAAAGGATTGGTGAGATCAGCTTTTTCGCACGTAAAATCTTTTTTTCATTTGCTTGACTTAAGAAGATAAAAGCTCATTTTTCATCTCAAAGTAAGTTCAAGACTCAATTCACTTGTAAGACATGGCAAGAATCATAAGAGGATCACTAGAGCAAAACTAGTCACAAGATCCAACAAGACATGATTCGATTCAATTTGCTCACAGATATAAAGCTAGCAAGGAAAAGCTAAGCCAAAACACGAAGAGCCATAAAAGAAGTCCAATGACTATCACTTGATATGACAAGGTATAGAGTATGAAATCAAGCCATACAAGGATAATACTAAAGCTCCACAATTTTTATTATGCAATGCACGACATTTGAAATAAAAATGCATTATGATACAATGAAAACAGAAAAAGCAAATTCCTCAAAACATCCAAGCCTCAAGATCGGATTTGAGATAGAAAATCTGGGTGTCCAAGATCGAGATGGACGATGCCCGAATAGCAAAAGAAGCAGCAGAAAATGATTAGGCACAAAATCATAAGAATGCCCATGAGCACCACCGACCTCTCCAAAACGATCTACCAAAAGACCGATACTCCCTGCCTAGGTGCTACCCGTGGTCTATCCTCATGATATCCTAAACCACCGCCGCTCGACCCACCAAAAGAGTCAACAAGATTCTCTACACGCCTAGGCCCGTATGTGGTACATCGAATAGGTCGCCTGCTCTAGAGACTATCAAGAAGAGACTCCTCTAATGGATCTCAAAGTGCTCATCCTCTCTTTCCTCTCAATCTTTGCTCTCCTAAGCAAAACTCAACCGTGTGGCCCTCTTTCTGCAGAAGGTGCAATGGTACTTGACCTTTGAGGGGTCCGACCGAGAGACAAGCACCTTTCTTGCTAGAAAGAGATTGAGCAGAATCCACTGATTTAAGAACAACCTTTGAAGACAAAGAAGATTCTTGCTCAACCAAACCACTTTTCACAATTCTAGCAATCTTTGGAGTGAGATTCTTGGAAAGCTCTAGGACTTAAAGCCTAGGCCACTGCTTTTCACACTCACCTTGGATTGATCTAGAATCAAGTTGAGCTTCTTTTCCGCTAGAAAACCTCTCAAGAGTCATTTTGAGGTAATCGTTCTCTTTGCCAAAACTCCACAATTTGAGCACTTTAGAGAATCGATTGCCTCAACATGTTTGCTCTTAAGAAGATCGACTTCCACTTTCGTGAGCCTCACAAGACACACAATAGGACTCTCCAATCCTATTCAATCGCTCCTTAAATTTGACTCTAAAAGCCTCTTGTATCTTACCAATAGCATTTTCAATTTCAAAGATGCAACATACAAGAGGAAGAATCAATAACTTTCTTGGAAGCAGAAGAGATATAGATCTTTCAATTTTAGCTTTCTTCAAGAGTCTTGTTTAAAGCTTCAATCTCAATTGTAAGCTTAGGGCAATTTTCACAAGAGGCAATTCTAGAATAAGCAACCATTTCACCATCTCTTGCATTTTAATTCGATTATTCTTACAATGAGAACAAGTGTGACTAGCATCAAATTTTTGCAATTCTTTTAAAGAGCTATCCAGTTTCAATTCTAGCAAAGCACGCTTTGAGCAATTTAAAGGAATAGCTTCTAAAGCAATACATCAAGCGGAATGGCATTCATGCAAATGTAACTAGACTTGAGAGATTCTAGTTCGTAAAGAGCATTTTTCAATTGTTCTTTAACAGAGGAATGAGCATTATTCAAGCTTGACAATTCATTAAGCAAGCTAGAGCATGAATCACGTAAATCATCAGATTAATGGATTTGAGCCTAACTACTTCTAGGTTCAAATTATCAATCATTGTATCCTGCTTTCTTGATCACTTTAGCTTGCTTATGCAATTTTTGTTCAGCAAGCACTAAAGCCCTTTTCATGTCAGGAAGTGAAGGGCATACCTCATCGGGATCACTGAAAGGATCCTCGCTGTTGGAGGAGTAGCTGTCGTGGTCGTTTTAGCCATAAAGCACATGCCCGTGAAATCACGTGCCTTCTTCTTGCCACGGAGTCACTCTTGTCGCCCTCCGACTCCGAGTCCACATCTTCCATGCTCACATCCTCTAGAGCTTCAAGGACTACCGACAAACTTGCGATAGTTTGTCTTCTTGGACTTAGCATCCCTCGCTTGAGAATGCCTTTGTGACTCCTTCTCCTCCTTGCCCTTCAGCTTGGGGCATCTAGAGCGAATGTGGTTTAGCTCACCACATTCAAAGCATGTGATAGGTCCACCTCTCCTCCTACTCCTCACATTATTGTAGGCTCGTGAATTTTGTGGATAGGAGGGCTAAGTCATCCTCTGTAGTCTCTCAAGTTGCTCATCGCTCAAGGAATGCAAAGGCATAAAGAAAATCCAGATGAGCTAACATTAAAAGAATCAAGATATCTACCCTTAGAATTGTCAACCACTAAAGCCATCGGCTCTGCTCGTGGGGAGACGCGAGATGAAATCAATCTCATACGCCTTCAACCTCGAGTAAAGCTTATCCATGGTAAGCTCACTCATGACAATGTTGTCATTGATGGCGTTGATCTTCATCCCCGCACCTTCACATCCAAAGCACCCAACAGTTGGCGTGCATTTTCGACTCGTAAAATACAAGATCAACAAACATGAGATCATGAAGAATTTTAGAAAATCTCCCCACACTCATCTAAAGATTCACCGTGTCTTTGCTCGATCTTGAGTATGCTTTCTTAAGTCGGTTCTGTCTCACTTCCTTGATCGCAGTGGACCCTTCATGATAATCACAAAGAGTCCGCCAGATCTCATGAGCAGACAAAGAAATGAGCGACACGCCAAACTCCGATCGACTAAGGCCTTGAATCAAAAATTCGAGCCCCGCCGTTGTTCTCCACATCCGAGTGATCAAATTGTCATCTACCGCACGACATAAGGGTTTTTCACCTTAAGCCAAATCGCGTGCCCTTGAGCCTCGATGTAGGCCTCCATTCGGCCTTCCAATATGCAAAATCAACTCCATCAAAAACATGTGGCTCGATTGAATATCGCCACGCCATGGCTCCAAAGACCGTTAAGATCTATAGAAAAGAGCTAACCGGCTCGATACCACTTGTAGGACCGAAAGGCGATCGAGGGGGTGAATAGGCGCTTTCAAAACTTTCGCCTAAGTCGAATTCAACACGAACTTTACTCCTTTAGCTATGAGAGCTAAGAAGATCAAGAAGCACACAATGAAGCCTTGTGCCGAACTCGACAAACCCCGACAACCACACGACATAAATGTGGAGACTTAAACTCAAAGGATTGACTGGCATCGGCGGTCGACCGGCTACCACAAAGCGGTCGGACCGACGCTCAACCAATGGTCCGACCGGCAACTAATCGGCGGTCGGACCGGTGGACAACGGTTCGACCCTAAGAAGACAATGGTTCGAATATACGGGCGGTCGGATCGCCGTTATAAGACCGGTCGACCGTTCACCCAAGATCAAAATCCACCCCAAATCCAAAACAAAATTTGATCCAACTTTTGATTCAACCAATGAAACTTGACCAAATTTCGAGCACACCTCCCTAGTGATATTAGAGACCTATTTCTAGCGACGATCCTTCGATCCACTTCAGAATCGATCTCTCAAGGATTTAATCAAGAAGTGCACAAACCCTAGAAATATGAAAACTTTGATTCAAGACTTGCTTGTGAGGATTGATGGTCTAGATGATTCTAGGAGTATTTCCACACATCAAAGCAAGACAAAATGGGTCAAGAGACCAAGCATAAACCCTTGAATCAAGGAAGCACCAAATTCATCCAAATGAGAGAAGAACACAAAGAGGAGACAAAAGATCTCTCAAGCAAGCATCACAAGATTGATTGATCTCACAAGATGCTTACAAAGCCACTCCAACTAGGAGGACAAGAGCTCACCCAAGGAGCATACAATCTCTCCCTCTCTTTCTCTCCAAACCCTAACCCTAGAAAAGCAAGGGAAGAAACCAAATGAATGCCTCAAAGGTTTTCCTTCTCCCCCTTTCCTATTTATACTAGAGAGGACTAGAGTTACACAATTGGGGCCCACTCACCCATGGGACCCACATACTAACTGCTGAAGCAATCGCCGCTTCACCACGTAGGTTGATCACGGTTCTCATCGACGCCAAGCCTCTCTTGTCCGAATCCCATCGAACCTCCTGCAGACTCGCACCGATATCCACACCGCCGATCCAACCAAATGCATCAACCACCTGCTCGATCCATCTTGTCCATTCTCGCACCATGCTTGAGTCACACGACCACCCGTATCCCCGATCGCTCGACCTCGCTCTCCAAGCGTAGTCCCGATCCACTCACCGCTGACGCCGCTGACTCGCAAGCCACCGCACAAAGAATAGACAAACAAACCGCTTCCGGAACAAGTTCTTCACAACTTGACCCACGCCGTTCCGCAATGCGATATACATCAATAAAGCATTGAAGTTCGTAGAATAACACACTCGAACAACTCAATGCAACACTTGGCTCACCTCCAGTGATCGCCGGTCCGATCGCCCCACAGGCCGGTCCGACCGATTCATTTGCCGTCGGACCGCTCCCACAACGGGCGGTCGGACCGGTCCAAATGACTTAGCCAAAATTCCACTTGAAAATCCAAACCTTCGAATTTTCAACTCAATAGAACTTTTGACTGGAGCTCCAAAATGATGAAACCACATCCAGAGACTCCCTCACTTGCCTACACAACCTATTTTTGGATTAGCTCCAAAATCCAAAGTTAGTCAAGCCGGTCCGACCGGCCTCCATTGCCGGTCCGATCATCCCACCAAGCGGTCCGACCGCCCACTCCACCGGGCCGACCGCTGTGGTCCGACAAAGAAGAAGCAAACCCCGAAAACGCGAGATTTTGCAAACCAACAATACCATTGCCAATTGACTCATCATCCTGAGATCGTGCACATATCCTCACGATATCCACACGAGCTAACACGCACCTCCTTGTAGCATCTCCATCACTGTATCACGCTGGCAACAAGAGCCTCATTTGCATCGCCGCTGCTCAACATGGCCAAGCCACTACGGTCATTCTCGAACACCTTCAAGAACCTTGGTGAGCATCTAGTAGCCCCCTAGAGCTATTGTGCTTGTTAGATTGGACGATTAGGTATTGTAGCATAGAATTCATCGTAACCGATCATGGCGCCACAGTAAGAAGTGTTCTCGCCGCCACTCCGGTGACCATTGGTCCCCAAGCCACTGTATGTAGCATCATAACAACCATCGAAAGCCAATGCATGCATTGTTTTGCCGCCGATTTGCCTCAATCGCAAAAACCACCCTGAGACCAAGAAGCTCCGCCGCTTCTCACTGGCATATCACCGCCTCCAGTCATCTCTCCAGCCTCCACCACCACCTGGTGGCATCGCCGTCGAGAGAGAAACCCATTTTGCCCATACCCTTGCCACCGCGTTCCTACCTCGCCGCTGGCGAGCTCGCCATGGCGCTCGCAATGCACACACCCAACACCTCCCTTTCTCTCTCTCTACCAGTACGACCCACGTGTTTAAACGTTGATTATGACTTAATGACAGTAGTTAAGTTTACCCAGTCAATGACAGGTGGGACCGACTGAAAAGATAATAAAAAATCTAATTCTAAACTTTTTGGTAAATGTGTCACTAACACATGGGACCACACACTATTCCTAATTTTAAAATGTGTTTTAAAATCGAGAGACTGCCATGTGGACCCCAGCTGTCAGTAAATTAAAATCATAAATAGGTTTAATCATTGGTTAATAAATAATGAGTCTATAACACGCGAGGCAGCCTCTGTTTTATAAATAAAATTAATAAAACAAAAGAATGAGTCACTAACATTAGGCCCACATGTAAGATAATAAAGTCTGAAAAATGATAAAGTCGCCTTTAGTTCTGAGGAAAATACACTTTCTCTGCTCGAAAGCATAAACTTCGAAAAAATATGCTTTCGATATCACCCTTTTCTATTTTTCTAGAATTTTTAAACCGAAGCAAATTGAAACATTAAAAACTTTTGCATACAAACTGCAAATGAGATGAATCTTTTTTATAAATTCATATAAAATCATAACCTACCTGAATATGCAAAAAAAATATTTGGATTTTGTGTCTGTTGGAATTATTGTTCTATATTTAATTTGCTTCTGACTCTTTTTAGATGTCGATCATTTGAACGATTTTCACAACAATCCTTCACTCTCATATTTAGAGCAACCAAAGTAAGGCAATGTCGGAACCCCGGGGATTCACACAACCCCGAGACCCTCTGTGCATACCAAGCTAGTCCCATGATCAGTAGCTAGCTTGCACAGTTACAACAATGATGCATTCATAACCATTCAACGACGAACTAATGAAGTAGACAAAGTAATATTAATTAAAACGGCAAAGACCTTATGGTCAAGGTTCTTACAAAAGTCGCCTCACGGGGCTTAGCAACAACAGAGTATCCGCAATGAAATCTCAAAAAATTCGTGGAGCCCAATCGACATGCCCACAGGCAATCGAGTGGAGGACGTGACCTAGATCGCGAAGTCTTCAAAGTAGCTTTCTTCATAGTACTCAACATTTCCTGGTTCTTCATTGGGGTCGATCAACAAAGGGCATAAAGCCGTGAGTACATAAAGTACTCAAGAAGTCGAGAAAGCGTATGCACATAGTATTCATGCGAGGCTTAAACAAGGATGTCTTTATGGTTAATTTGCAGAAAGCAAGTTTAACAGTAAATACAGTAATTAGATGGCAAAGCAGGATTTTTAAAAGAATACTACATAGATAACCAAGTTCCTTTGAATCAAACAGTGAACATCCCGTTCACTTCCCAACCATTCCAACCAAACGTTTCCAACGAACCAAACCACATTTTTGAAAATACTACCCTTGCGCGAAATCACTGGGCATGTCCGTGAATCGGGACACGGCTATTCGAATAGATTTTGACACTCTGCAGAGGTTGTGCGACTTTACCCACAAGACACGAATTCTCTAGTTTGTTTGGCATCCGTCGATACCACCGCTCACTTCCTTAGGTGAGTAGTCTAGAGCACGTGACAAGGCTTTTACAAAGTTCCATTTTGCCTCGGTTGCCCGCTAAGGTTTCGCCATCACGACCCTCTTGCGCCAATAAATGTACCACAAGAACCGACTCAAAACTTTCCTAATTAATTGGCCAGGTCCGTCCCATACCGGACTTATGGTTGCACGAGGTGACCCAGATCAATGACTTGCAAAGTTAAGTCCTTAGTTGGCTGCTCAGACAAGTCTACCACAACCCAATGTGCATTACGCACCCACTCTAGCTCCCTACCTCAAGCCCGAGCATAAAACATTTTTGTTCATTCCCGACCAAATGGCAATCCCTGCCATGGCACAACATCTTTAATAAAAGTGGCCTCACACCACAATTCCATAGTTCCATTAGTCAAATTTCAATAATCATTGAACATGTGATCGAAAGTCTCGCGGGTAACTAGAGCATGTCTAAGCAATAATACGCTCCCAAGTTGGTATACAATCATGTCCAACTAGTATTAACCATCCTAAGGTGTCCAAGGATATATGTCATTCAAGGAGACATTTCATTTTCAATTCATCAAGGAGGCATAATGGCAATTTGGTAATTATCTACTCTCAAACCATTTTTAATAAAACTAGCCATGCATGATATTTTAATACAATATACATTTGTAAAATGGGTTCAACATGGTCAAAGGCCTACGACTTGCCTTCGTTGACGAGGAGAGGGTCTTGATCGTCGGTCGAAGAAATCTTCCAAACGCCGGAATCTACACGTGCGAGAATAGCAACAAATAAATAAAACAGCACCAAATGAACTCCAAAATTACAAAACCAGTACCAAATGAAAGAGGATGAATTTATATGAATTTAGAAATTTGGATCACCCAAATCGGAGTTCGGATGTGAAAGTTATAGCCAAAGAAGTTTTAAATCACATAAAATGATGGATTTAGGGTTTTCGGTTTTTGAATTAATTTTCAAGCGAAAATCCGGTTTACGATCGTGCTGCAAGCACACACGTGGCGACCACGCTGGCGAATTGTCGACGCGGCGCCGACGTGGCGCCACGTGGGTGGCTACGTGGGCTCGAGCCACGGCGAGAGAGAGAGAGAGAGAGAGGCGTGGGCGCGGCCGAGTGGGAAGACGGGCGGCGGCGGGGAGAAGGCGGTGGCGCGGAGACGACCGAGGCGGGAAGAACGGAGAAGCGGCGAGAATCGGCCGAGAGAGAGAGAGAAAGAAGAGAGGGAGAGGAACGCGCGGTTTAAATAGGGCGGAGGAGGAGCACGGCGACGTGGAGGCGCGGCGACGGACGGCACGCAGCGTGGCGCGGGCGCGGGCGAGACGCCGCGAGGCGACGGACGGGCGCGGATTCGCGGCGGCGCGATTCAGCGGCGGCGTGGGAGAGAACGGCGGCGCGGTGGAGACGATGACGACGCCGTCCGATTGCGATCGGACGGTGGGGAGACGGAGGAGGTGCGGCGAAGAGAGCCGTCCGATTTGACGGACGGTAGAGAAATCCAACGGCGCGGACGAGGAAGACGACGGCGCCGTCCGATTCCGATCGGACGGTGGGGAGCGAGGGAGGCGGGTGAACGAGCCGTCCGATCCGTCGGACGGTGGGAGTCCAAAGCGCGCGGAGGAGATGAAGCGGCGCCGTCCGATTCCGTCGGACGGTGGGAAGCGGAAGAAGGCGCGAGCGTGCGAGCGTCGCGATGGCGATCGGACGGTCGCGAAGAAAAGGGGCGCGAGCGAACGGATGCGGCGGATTTCGATCCAACGGCCAAGAAAGAAGAGGCGACGCGGCGAACGAGGCGCTCGGATGAAGATCCGACGGCGGAGGCGAGGCGCCGCGAGCGGGCATGGAGTGGGCGAGGCGAGGAACAGCGATGGGCGGCTAGGATTCGCCCACGCACAGAGAAAAGATTTAAAATCCATTTTTGATTTTAGAAATTCAAATAAATCAAAAGGAAATTTAGAAAATAGCAAATAGACTCCAAAAATTCTAGAAAAATTCACAGAAATTCCTTGACTTATTCTAGACTTAATAAAAATACTTTTAACTTTAAATTTTCTTTTTCTTTTACAAATAAATTAATTTTTCCATTTCGGATAAAACAAAAATCAATTTCTAAAATCCAATAAATCCAAGAAAATTCTCAAAATAATAATTTTGATTTTAAATTCCAGAAAAAAATCAATCAAACCAACTTTAATTTAATTGAAGTTTGATTAATTCATATTAAACTGCAATTGAATTCTGAAATTCCAAATTTAAGCTTTTGGCAAATAGAAGCAAATGGTTCTCTTTTAAAATTTTCAAAAACTCCGAAAAACGGGACGCTACAGGCAAGCACCCCCTTTGACTATGTTGATCCTACTGTTTTAATTATTGTAGTTTTTTTTTTGCAAAAAAAACTATTATGCATGCGTGTATGTTTGATATAAAATCGCTATGTTTAGGATAATGGTAGTTATAAATCCTATTCTATGAACCTTCTTGAAATATTGATGCCCTTATTGTTGTAGCCATTAGGTTATGGTTTAGACAAGGAATAATGTCAACTTGGTTGTTTCGAATGTGAATGTCGCATAATTGCTTAGTCGGGCCGTAGTCTTTCATAAAATTGTATAAAGGATGACATGATGAATATGGATTTGGCAGTTTTGAAAAGAAAGCCCAGAGGGGTGTACCTCTATTATTTTGTATAAAAATAAAAGTGAAAAACTTAGTTTGTGACACGTGCGAGTTATATTATATTCTGAGAAGTGTGAGAGAGGAGTCTCACAAGTAGATAGGAGGATATTCTCGCTCGGGGTGATGAGGACATCGACCCTTTGGATACGACCACTAATCCACGTCATGGTACAAGCAAGGTCCCCACGTCATTTTGGTTCCAAGTCAAGCAAGAGTTCCAGTGCGACACGTCCTGGAATCCAATTCGGCCTCTGGAGATAGCACCGACTTCAAATGTGCATAGAATTCACACACAGACTCCATTTTAGATGCATGAGTATGTGATGGAAAGTTTATCTCGTCCTCTTTTCCAACTGATCTGACCCCATCTCCAAATTCCTTATGTGCGCGTCGCAATCACCAAAACATTCTGGTGTTGTTTCTTATTCCAAGCCAAAAGGATACTACGCCACCTTCACTTGGCCCCATGGGCCTTGTAACCCTAGGGGCGTGCGCCCACCCTCCTGGCCACCACCCCTGGCCGTCACTATCATTTATACTCATGTGCGCGACACTTTAGGTTTGGGATTTCGTTTAGTTAAAAGTTAGCTACATTTCAACTTCGTGTATTAGCTTGTGTCATTAGACCAACTATAATACCACTTCGGAATCCCACCTTATTGAGTACTTCAATCTTATTTGTAATTTTAGATTGCTTATTATCTTATTCTTGCAAGAATAGACCTTCATGGCCAGGTTGATCGTGCTTCTAGCAAAGTTGATAACAATCACGGAGTTGATTCAGCGATTGCTAGACATATTGGTGGTATACGATTGGTAGCCGAATTGTGGGAGTCGTCTCCACCAAATCAAGTTGCCTGAGGGTTTGGATGGGCATGCTGCTGAAATTTTGAACTCTTATTACATTTTGCTTCTGCTGTTATATTTGCTACATCTGATACTTAAGCTTTTATTTGGCCGGTTGGCTCTTGTGATGTAAATATTGTAATCGCTTAATTTATATATCATTTTACTTTAAATTGTATATATGAATGTATGGATGTGATTATCGATGTTGGAGTTGTGTGTACTAGTCACTGATCATGAGACTAGTACAGTGCATATACGAGAGCTTCGAGTATTCAAAGCCTAGGATCCGACATCTATTTTTTCTTTTCTTCGATTAGTATAGGAATTTCTAGATTTTTTATTTTCCTAGAATTAACGTGGGTGCTTTCAGGAGGAACCCCCGTTACTATAGATATAGATGCCGGTGAACCGGCGCACACGATCTACCCTTTCGATATGGAGGATCGAGCCAGTGAAAGTTTTGCCTGACTCAGCACCGCAGAGAGAAGCTGATCCTAGTCCTAAAGACCAGTGGGGCCAATCAAACCGGGTATGCTTAGATAACTTAAAGAAGAAAAAAAGCTACTACTTTAGTGTTATGTTGGTAGTTAAGTGGTAAAACTAAGCACTTGATTTTTCTATTTCTATGGGATGGGGCCATGCATAGCTCCTTTTGCCCTGGAGAAAACCCGCCCTTGTTCACGTAACCGCATAACACTATCAGTAGATAACAACGCAGTCGCATGCATAGTTGCATGGCCTACCACTGTACTACCACGAACCCATCTAGTTACTGCAGCGCTGGGGAATCAGGACTACTTGCTGCGCCATCGTAGACGCGCGTGTCCTTGAGATTCCAATAATTTGCGGCAAAGCGCGCGGCATGCATGATTGGTCGCGCGTTTGGTCCTCCTGGCTTGCATGCAGTACGTACTAGCTAGCTAGTATATGTCGATCATTACTCAATATTGCCGCCTGGCCCCGCGGGCCGCGGCTAGCGTCCTGGCCTCCGGGTGCAATCACGTTCTTGGCGAGCGAGTGAGCCATCCGGATAACACCTATACAGTTGAGTGATCGACAAGCTTCCATGCGCATTGCAATTTTTGTGACCCCCAACCAAGCTGATTATCGATGTGCGGATGGTATATAAGCTGTCTAATTAAGTGGGATATGTCTATTTATAAGATGAGTTATGCTTTATTAAGTATAAGTTATAAGTACATCTCAAAGAAAATATAGAGGCTAGGAAAATCAACCAAGGGTAAACAAAAAAAAAATCAGACAACATACAAATATCAAAATCGTTAATTAAGATACACAAGGTGAAATGAAGGATCAAATATAACTTGCACCAGACGCTCGACGAATCATAGCTGCTCACCCGCTGCTAGACACAATGAACTTGCAACTATTTAATTCACCTAATCACATGCACGATGATAGCTCCACCAAGACCACTCAGTCAAGGGTATCAATCTCTCAATTCCTGATGGAAAAAACAGAATGACCTTTGGTAGAAGATCACCCAATTCCCCTTTGGAGATCATGAGTATGATCATAATCTTAGTGTGGAACAATTGACATCGGTGTGGAGGGGTTTTCGATTCAAACCTTCGATTTAGCAAATTATCGGATTTGCTGCCAGGCAACCTTATCTCAGAGATAAATTGAAAACCAACTCTAGAAAAGTGGCTCTACGGGTGGTTTTCTTGTAGTGAGCCTTGGAAACCCCAATTTGTTATTTAGGAAAGTGGAGAAAATAGAGGAGGCTAGGGTTTGAGAGAGATAGGTTGTGAGATTGTTTGCTCATGGGTGAGCTTTTGTCCTCCATAGTGGAGTAGTTGTAAACCTACAATCACTCTAATTAGTCTAAGCAAGTTTGTCTCAAGATAGTTATCTCTTGTTGTTGCTCTCTCTCTCTCTCTCTCTCTCTCTCTCTCTCTCTCTCTCTCTCTCTCTGGTGATTTTAGGGTTTTTGAGTTCTAGGGGTTTTTCCTTGTTCTCTTGCTATGATCTAGCTTGCTATGACTTGTGGGATCTGATCTAAGGTCATCTGGACCATGAGCAAGCCTTTAGATCATGTTTAGGTTTTTCCCTGGTTTTGAGTCTTCTTACCCCTCAATCAAGAAATTCGTGAAACCTTAACGATGATCATCCCGATCTTCGATTGTAATAGGTTCTTGACCTTCTTGTTGAGCTATGTCTGAAATCTTAGGTGACTTGGATCACGAGATCAAAAATTAGATCGATTTGTGGATCCTTCGGGCCATTATTTTTCAGTCGGAGGTCAGACCTCACCGGCGATTAGATCGGTGAGGTCATACCGTCACCGGCGATTAGAACGGCTAGGCTAGGCTGTCAAACCGACATAGATCATTTGTGCTCGGGGTTTGTCGGTTCAACTCAAGACTTCTGGTGTGATCTTAAGTTTTCATCTTCGTAGTTTTCATAGATACTGGAGTGAAAAAGGAAGTTCAATACCGGAGGTGAAGAAAAGAGGTGTTTCTATTCACCCACCTCTAGCCTCTATTTCGGTCCAACATCCCCTATATATGCTGCGGCTGTTCCAAGTAGATAGGAAAAAAACAAGCGTTGAACGTTGTGTATATGTAAAAGAAATCTATTTTTCTTAATTAAACATGATCTAAGTTACATGAACGTGATACAATGGCATATATAACCATCCTACCTGACATGCATGGTTAATTGAAACAAGAATATTGGGTAGCACTATCCTAGTTAACTTATGACGATAGTGTCATGATAACTAGTCATACATGCAAAATCGATCGAGGTTCTGTGTTACCAGTGGTGAAGCTAGGATGAAAATGGATGATGGGCTCATAGCCTCAAATGACTAGTCTTGTATTATTGTGTAATCAAATTCATACATGAATTAAAGCAAAACAAGACAAATACAATGAAGGTACCTCGCTAATGGAAAGTGCATCTCCAAAACATATAAATATAGTCCTAGTGGGTAACGACCTGCAAATAAAAATTAGCAAAAATTAGTGACACAATAGCAAATTGTATTTAAATATCATGAACATTCAAAATAAACTAACCATACCACTAGATTAGCATGGCCAAGGCAGAAATGGACACCCCCTGGTTCTTTCACAGCTCACAGCATGACCAATCTAGATTATCGCAACACGAATTTAACCTCGAACACAAACAAAGCTAACACGAGACAATCCATTGACCACAGCTCACACGATTAAGTGCATCCTAAAGATACCCATCCACCCAATCCAATCTAACATGACGCAATGGAACAATAGAATAGCTCAATGGCCCATGCAGGATTCAACCTCGCCCTGGCCCCCATTAATCCAACAAAAGAAAAAAAAAATCCCCACAAGCCTACCTAACATCATATATTCTAACAAATTGCTAATTGACTAATTGAGGAATGAGTTATGAGTATACACAAATTGCTAATTGACTAAGTAAGGAATGAGTTATGAGTATACAATATACCACTATACTAGCAGTCAGCATAGCAGCTTCACTAGTTCACTGTTTAGGCTTCGGTAGATGAACTTATGTGCAACCAACTAGCTAGATCCCAGATCCTTAGTTCCTTAGCCTCCCTCACGGCTCACGCCCTTAAGACTCGAGGACCTTAATGGCCACCGCCCGTCCTGCACTCCTCTCAAATCCCATCTCCTCGTCTCCTCCGGCTCGCCCCGCCCACCCTAGATCCCTCCTCCTCGCCGACTCTGGCTCCCCCATCCTAGATGGCCAAATCCAGCCTCCTTTGTCCTCTCCTCACCTCCTTCGGCTCCCCCGCCCAGTGCCCTACCTTGACCTCCTCCGGCTATCAGCGGCGCCGCGGTGGCTCCCCCGCCTGGCTCCCTACCTTGGTGGCTTGGCCTCCCTTGTCGGCCTCCTCTGGCTATATTGGGGGTGGCACCGCAGTGCCCCCACCCCCTGGCGGCTAGCCTCCATCCCCGGCCTCCTCCGGCTACCGATGGCGCAGGCGAAGGCTCCCCTCAGGTGCACCTCCTCCCTCTCGACCTCTTCTCCTCAATCACTAAAATGGATTTGGGAGTTTTGGAACGGAACCAGGAACGGAATGGGGAACGTGAGGTGGGTATTGGAGACCAACTGGGATGTGGGGTGGATTGGTGAATGTACATTGGGCCTTGTGGGCTTCGCCGCTTCGTCAAGGCCCACAAATGATTTTGTTCCCTTTATGCTCCTTTAGTCCTTCTTCTTGTGGTTGAGGCAGCCATGATTGCCGAACGGCCGGAGCCGAAGGTTGGTGTGGGTGGGGGTGGTTCTAATGCCTACGGAGGAGGATCGCCCCTCTGTGTTACCCTTTTGATTTTATTGTTCCTCTATGAACCATGTGATGTCCATGCGACCCTACATTTCCTTGTTTCTTCACGCTGCGGATAGCAAAACCCCATGTGTGCGCGTACCGGTCTCGCCCTGTGGATGTGCGTCAGGAGCACTGTGCGCAAGTACCAGTAGTGCAGCCAGGGGAAGGTTGTCCTCTTATGGATCCATCCTATGTCGTCTCGGAAGACGACGTGCATATCGATGGGCTGATGGCTCTCGCGTCCATATATCGTCGATCATCACCTTGAGATCACTGTGCATGCTTTGTTTTGAGCTTCTCTGTGATTTGGACTTGACTGCACGTAGGGACCAACGCAGAGAGGCATGGGAGATGGCGCTCACCACAGTGTCCCCATCCTGAACTGTCTCCGTAAATATTTGTCACTAGCTACCTTTTCACGTCCTGTGTGTTTGGGTTACTAGCTAGCTAGCTAGATAGATAGCTAGGCTAGGCATGCATGAATATACCATACCATACCATAGAGGGAGGCACTAAATTAGCCTATTGTTGTAGGCAGTAGATGGGTGGTAGGACAGTGGAACGTAGGGATGTGTCGACTAGTCAACGTCTATGTGTTCACATGTGCATTTACATAACATATGTGGTTTTCTCTGTAGAGAATATGTACAAACCGTACTAGCTTTCGGCCTCATCGTGTGAAGAATTCACTGGTAACATTAAATTGAAGCAATGCTATACCTCCTAGGTAAACTTTTAAAAAAAAAAAATCAGCTAAATAAGGACAGGTAAAAGGTCAGATAAAGAATAGGAAAATAGGAATCATGCACGGATGCATGCATGCGTCTGGATGTGAGAGGTAGGGCATGCATGGGTTGATTAAAGATAACGCTCTTAGCTAGATTTGTTAAGAGACGTGAGTAACAATTTTTTTTTTTTTTTTTGCATGCATTCCTGCCTACCAGCAAAATTAATGTAATGGACAACGGACAAAGGGAACGTAATATTTGCATCGTTGGCTAGCGAGGTATGGCTGGGTTTCGACCGCGTGTGCATTGTGCATATGACTGCACGCGTATTCATTCATGCATGCAGCCACTTGTCAAGTAGACGTGGCGATCGATCGAGAGATCGACACTCTCTGACACGGGCACACTTGAATGTTGACCGAAATGGGCCTCGACCAATCGCCATGGGACAAGCACCGTACGCACTGGCGCGGTGGCCCCAGTCAAAAAGCGGCTTAGCTTTGTACTGGCCCAGGTCAATAGGAACGCGACAGGATGCGCACGGTAACGTAACAAATTCCAGCCCTCCGATGGGCCTCGACCAATCGCCATGGGCGGTGGCGCCTGTCAAAAAAGAGGCTTGGCTTTATACTGGCCCAGGCCAATAGGAACGCGACAGGATGCGCATGATAACGTAACGAATTCGATCTCTGCTCTCGTGCATGATGCATGGCGCGCGGCAAAAAAAAAAAAAAGCTGGGCACTGGTCACTGGGCAGCACATGCAGCGTTTGGACAGCGACGGAAGAGAGGGTTAGTCGGTGTCGTGTAGTGTCGTGCCCCTGTTGATTCTCCCTCGTACGTGTTCAGCTCTCTGCAATGGACACTCCACTATTCTGGATCTGTTTTGTTGTTGTAGTACGTACGAGAGATTGCAACGTATGCTACACACTGATGATCTGGAGTGCGTCATTAGATGGAGATTCCAAACTATAGACCAAGCTTAGGGATACACATGTGTTTGCAGTGCAAAGTAAGTGCATTTACACATCGAATAGTTGCCGAGGTACACATATGTATAGCACTCCGGACGTAGGCAAGGACGACACCGGTCATCTCATGCAACCTTCTAGATCAATTGTACGTATCGACAGTGACATTGATAAAGCTATGGGTTAGCTAATTAACTAGCTCCATACGTTGATTATGGCCAGGGCAAGTACCGGCAGCTATTTACTAAATTATAGGGTAGTACTGCCTCCCGCATAGTTGCTTGATGCATCGGACAGAATCAATAGAGTACCAAATCAAGGGGCCAAGGGCTTTCAATTAGCAAACTGTTAAACTATATATGTAAATCCATTTGAAGTCAGCTTTAATTAATTACGGCCATTTCGTAGGGGCGGCCTACGGTCCTAGTGATACGGCGAAGACACCGAGTAAGGGGCACCCCTCAAAGGGTACCAGGTACCCCTTCGTACAAATCGAATGGTAAAAAAAGGCCACCGTAGACAGCTTTCGTTGAAGAGTACAACACACCATGGAGCAAAAGGGTCCAGAAAGCCTTCACTCCAGACCATCTCGCATGGAGTGAAGGAGGTCTAGGGTTCGCTCTAGGTCCACATCGCATGGAGCGAAGGGGGGTCTAGATGACTTGTGGACCAGGAGTACAGACGTGGTGGACAAGGTTCATGAAGATCCACCGTGCACCAAGGCTACCCCTGAGAAAGGGCAAAGACCGTGAAGCCTCTATAGTCATAGGACCTTTTTAGTGGTAGAACTGTAATGTCCTATACCCCTAATGTAACAATATAAACATGCCATTTTCCATTGTAGTTAAGGGGAGGACTATTGGAAATAAAAAGATATATTTACTCGTATTAATATCGTTTCCCTATATTCGAGGACATTCGGGGATTTGCCCCTTCGCATTGTAGGGAACCTGGGGGTCCTCTTTCTCTACTATCTAGTTTGTAGCTACGGCAGTTGATGTCGTCCATGAGGAGCGACAAGGAAGTCATATTAGCATGGAACTTCTCAAGAAGAAGAGCATGCCCAATGCTTCGGCAACCGATGCGGTAGCCCCGCCGATGGCACCGCAGGCCAAACACAGTTGGATGTTTGCTGCCAAGTCCGCCAAGCAAGAAGCCAACAATTCCATCGCATGGGGGCCATTGTCGGAAGCGACACTAGGCACATAGATGCCCTGCGTCCCAAGGACCACAAGGTCGGGCCTCCACTGCCTGCCGCCTCGGGCGTGGCCAGAGAGACATACGAGACAATGCAAAAAGAACTGACTGACCTCTGCTAGGAATTGCCGAGCCTTCGCCACCATGTGACGATCGACAACCCCAGCAGCCACTGCCCACAAACAAAGCCCAATGGGCAGAGGGGGTGCTGTAGCTCCAGCACCCCTCACTACAACGTAGATGGTGTCATTGGTCCGGGGGGACTCGAGCTCCCCGATGAGCGCTAGCCTCGAAGCAGCCTAGTGGCCTGTAGGCTTATGATGCCTGATGTCAAAGCATACGAGGGGAACACTGACCCCACAGAGTTCCTTCGGGTCCACGAGACCGCTATGAAGCTGACGGAGGAGACAACACCACTAAGGCGAAGAGCATCACCCTTGCCCTCCTAGGGTTGGTGCTGACATGGTTCTTCACCATATATACATCCCCGGTCGATATATGTGTGGGAGCAATTTCGGGATCAAATCTGCAACAACTTCAAAGGAAACTACGCCGAGCCGAAGGATGTGGGGCACATGTTCGCAATAAAACAGGCATTGGGCGAGTACCCAAGTAGCTTCGTTAAGTGGTTCGTAGAGGTCAACTGCAAGGTGAAAGACATTAATGGGACTACTATCATCAATGCAATGACCTACGGCCTCCAAAAGGGCCTCCTGGCTGAAAGGCTTGCCCGAAGGCCCATCCAAACAGGGAAGGAGTTATTTGACAAAAAAAGAAAAAATATGCCCGGGCCAAAGAAGTTAGCACCCAAAGGGTCGGGGGCGGAGTCAGTGCTGATAACGCCAGCAAAAACAAGGAGAATCCATTGCCAAGAAAGCAGCACCCACTACCGAGGTGGCGGAAGGTACGGTAGCACCATGCACCAACGAACACTAAGGTCGATCAAGACGGCGGACCCGCCAAATATACCACACGGAAGGTGGCCATGCCCCCAAAGGAGGAAGGTGAGGTGGCCGTGTCGGTCGTGGTCACGGCCACGACCGAGGATGCGGGGGTGACCACAACCTGGATGCATGAGGCCAGTCGTGGTCTCCTACATTAAATACTCAAATTTCAATACAAGCTACAGCATCATAAGAACAACAATCAATCGACATCGCTCCTGCACGTCCCTAAATCTACCACGCTTCCCCGGTACCGAACAGTCACCCCCTGCTGTCACGGTACTAAAAAGAGCGTAACTTTTGACTCAAAAGTCTGATCACGACAAACCACCCAGATCCGGATTCTACACAAAATTCCCCTCATTTTCTTAGATTACTATGACTTCTAATTAAATCACCTAACCCTCTGTTTTTATCCCAGAAGACCGATCTGCCATCTTCGGGACAGCGAGTCTCACTAAATTCATAACTTTTGTTTTACCAGACCAAAATTCGAGTTCTTGGATTCTCCAGAACCCTTATACAATTATCTACATATTTTATGTAGATAAAAAACTCTAATTAGTCTATTTACTATTTTTAATCTATAGTCTACCAAAACAGTGCCGAAAGACGACAACTACATAGATAGCAGTCTTCCAAAATTCATAACTCGAATTATACTTGTCCGCTCGACATGATTAAATATTCTATAGAAAAATATCAAAATTATATAACATTAACTAGTAGATGATATTCCCAAAATTCACCATTAAGGTACCCGAATAAATCGTACAACAGAACAGCAGACTAAACATACCCATTAATCGGCCCATCGACTAGAAAATTCTAAAACCTCTCTAATTAATCTCAATTCTAATCTCTAACTAAATTAGCAAAATAGAGAGGAAATAAAATTATGGATCGTTACCCACAAGAATCCGGATGTTGACTTATTTTCTGCTAACTTTCCTCTCTTTCTCCCTTTTCAACTTTCTCTTCTTGCTCTTGTCCTCACATTGCATCCAAATGCAGCAAGGTTCACGTATGCATGCAACCACTTCTCTCTCCCTTGACTCTCGGCTGAAGTAGTAGTTAATGCAATGAAAAGCACCGCTTGTCGCCAATCGAGCACACGCAACAAGATTCACGTATGGCAACGAAGACACGCGACACCAACGCTGGCGGGCGGGCGTCTTCACGCGACGGACAGCGGTTTCATCGCGCGACAATGAACGCGCCGGTGGACGAGGCTGCCGGCGACGTATGGGCGAAGTGTGGCTACAGGCGACGCAGATAGGATGCGTGTGGTGGCGGCGGAGAGAGTGCATGGGAAAAAAAAAGAAACAAAACAATCCGGCTAGGGTTTTCTAGAATCCACTCGTCCCACGATCTTATTATCTCGGCACAGACTAATCCCTCACTAAAAACTCTAAAATATTCTATTTTCATGTACTTTCTTTGTTTAATTAAGAGGTCATTTTTCAGAATATTACATCTACACCCCGGTGCATACCATGACGCCCCACGCAAGTGCATGGTGTATAAACAAAAGTTAGTGCGCATGGATTTACGCCTCTCGGTGCCCACCATGACGCCCCACGAGAGAACATGGTGTATAAACAAAAACCACTGTGCATGGCTTTATGCTCCTATGCACACCTTGATGCCCCACGCGAGCGCGCAGTGTATAAATGAAACCCACCGTGCATGGATCTACGGCCTAGGGCACACCATGACACCCCACGAGAGAGTGTGGTGTATAACCAAAAGCCACCGCACGTGGCTCTATGCCCCAGTGCACACCTTGACGCCCCACGCAAGGGTGTGGTGTATAAGCAAAGGCCTACAACACCTCGCTAGCTAAAGCTCTCCTGCGATCCCTATCAAAGAATCATAAGGGACGGAACTCGGCTTCGCCTCCACCTCGCTACCTAAAGCTCTCGCATGAGCCCTATCAAAGAAGGATGGGGGACGGTACTCGACTTCGCCTCCCCCTCGCTGGCTAAAGCTCTTGTGCAAGCCTTATCAAGGAAACATGGGGACAAAGACTTGGCTCGCCTCCCTCACTAACTAAAGCTTTCATGTGAGCGCTATCAAAGAAGGATGGGGGATAGCGCTTGGCTCCGCCTCCCCCTCTCTAGCTAGATTCCCTTGCGTGAGCCCTATCAAACAAGGATGGAGGATAGCACCCAACATCGCCCCCCCCCTGGCTAGCTAAATGCCCACGTGCGAGCCCTATCAAAGAAGGATGGGAGACAACGCTCGGCTTCGCCTCTCTGTCGCTAGCTAAATGCCCTTGCGCAAGCCCTATCAAAGAAAGATGGGGGACAACGCTTGTCTTTTCTTCATCTCCTCCTTGCTAGCTAAAGCTCTAGCATGAGCCCTATCAAAGAAGGATGGGGGGACGGTTCTCGACTTCGCCTCCCCCTCTCAAGCTAAAACACTCGCGCGAGCCCTATCAACGAAGGATGAGGGACGACACTCGACTTTGCCTCCCCATAGCTGGCTTAAATGCCCTCAAGCGAAGCCCTATCAAAGGGGGATTGGCGACAACGCTCGACTTCACCCCCTTGCTAGAATAAGGCTCTCACGCGAGCCCTATCAAAGAAGGATGGGGACAATGCTAGACACCACACTTTGCATATAAAAAATGCACAATTTTATTTCACCACTCACACGAGGATACAAATAGCTATGTTACAAGCGCAACGCGAACATGAAAAAAAAATCATGAATCATTTTCAATATTATACAGCAATCAATCTATAAGCTCATCATCTGATAGCCTCATATGCGGAAACTTGAGGAGATTGCTGCCCATGTACTTGGAAGTGCTCGACGGCTTAGAAGTGCTCGCCTCGAACACCGACCTCGGGGCCAAAAAATCCGCGTGCGTGTCATCTGGAGGAGTCGAAGCCCCCCCCCCCCCCGAGGTATTACAACCAGACCGCTCCTAGAAGTGAAAATTGTTAGAGATATATGTGTTAGAGTAGGACTCTAGATATTATTTGGTTTCCTTATCTGTAACCTCCCTTTGTGTATATATACTGGTCCATTGGCCTCATATTGAATACAAGCGCTATTCATAACATGGTATCAGAGCGAACCTAGGGTTTGTTTCGCCTCGCTTGTCGCCCCACCGCCGCCGCTCTGACGGCATCGCCTCTTGTCGTCATCTTCGACGACTCCCGATCGGAGCCTCGGCTACCGAGCCGCCTCCGGTCTCCAGGCCGTCATCTGGGCCTAGCCGCTCGCCATCTCGGGCCACCGCTTGCCGCCTGAGCTAGCCCCGGCCGCCCGGGTCTCCACTCAAGGCCGCAGCTGTCGTCGCCGTAACCAATTCCAGGTCGTCGCCAGGCCGCCGCCCGACGTCGTCGTCCATCCCCGCAACTCCCGGATCCACCGCAGCTTCGTCTCCTGCAGCTCGGGCGCCGCCGCCTCGCCTCGGTTTGAGTCGGCGCCGCCGCATCATCTCGAGATCCGCCGCCATCGCTGTCGCCAGATCCGTCGCGGCGCCGGTCTCCGCTCGAAATTGCTCGTCCACCGATGCCGCCGCTCGCGTTCGAGCCATCCCCGCCGCCGCCGCGCCGTATTGCCCATCGCTTGGTGCCCGACGCCGCCGCCACCGTCACCGCCTCTTCCGCCGTCGGCCTCTTGCCTGCTCGAGCTACCGCCACCGCGCTCCTCTGCTTGCGGCGCCGCCTCCGAGGCCGCTAGATCGGCCGCCGCCTCTGGATCGACGCCATCGCCGAGGTCGATCCCTCCTCCCGCGCTGCTGCCGTAGGGAACTAGGGTTTGGCTGGAGTTGGTGAAGCCGCCGCTGCCGGGGACGCTGCCGGGGACACCACCACCCCGCTCTCCGTTGTGGTCCACCGTCGCTGCGCTCTGGTCCGCTCACTGCCGTCGCTGCGCCTGATTCGGATGCCGCCACTCGCACGGGAAAACCTAATTTCCCGTGGAGGGTGTGCGTCTGAGGTTTGGGCCGACGGTTTAAGTAAACCGGCCCAAACAAAACAGTAAAAAAAACGTCGATCTAACCGCGCGCCGCCCGGGCCGTTAGTTCGCGTTTTCGTTGCCTTGGTCGCCGCCCCGTCGGCCGCCACCGATGGCTTCCGATTCGCTGCGTGGTGCTACTCCACGCTTCAGCACACTACATCCTCCAGCGGCTGCCACAGGTGGTGGTGGTCGCCCTCCATCTGGCGGTGGCCGTCCTCACTGCTCCAACTGCGACAAGGTCGGCCACATTGAGTTCCAGTGCTATAAGAAGCAGCGGCATCTTTCACATCGTTCTTCTACTAGCACCGGCACTGGTACTTCTACATCGACGTCTGCATCGACTACTTCAGCAGTTTCTCTCACTGAGCAGGAGATAGCCAGACTTCGACGCTTGCTTGCTACTTCAGGTTCTCGTTCGACGAGTTCCGCCGGCTCGCATCGACTCTTGAACCGCAAAACCACGACCTTCACGATCCAAAGACCTCCTGTGGATTCTTGATTCTGGAGCATCTTTTCACATGACTCCTGATTCTTCTACTATGTCCTTCATTACACCTCTTGATTCTCCTGTCAGTGTTCTTACTGCTGATGGTACCTCTCTTTCTGTCTCTGGTCGAGGACCTCTTAGCAACTCATCTTTTCATGTTCCCTCTGTTACTCATGTTCCTCGCCTTACCATGCAGCTTATTTCTACTGGGCAGATTACTGATCTTGGTTGTCGAGTTATTCTCGACTCTGACTCTTGTTGTGTTCAGGACCGCCACACGGGAGCTCTGGTTGGTTCTGGCTCTCGGCGTCTTGACTCACAGCGTCTTTGGGAGCTTGACTGGCTTCACCTTCCTTCCGCTGCCACCGTCGCTGCCAGTCTCTCCGCTTCTGCCACTCCGTCTACCGGCTCTTTCCAACAGTGGCATCACCGTCTTGGCCATCTGTGTGGATCTCGTCTGTCGTCTTTAGTTCGTCGTGGTCTTCGGGATCCGTCTCAGAGACGATCTTTAGATTGTCGTATGTAAGTTAGGCAAATGATTCACTTCCTTATCCTCATAGTGAGTCAGTGTCTCAGCGTTCTTTTGATCTTGTTCATTCTGATGTTTGGGGTCCGACTCCCTTCATTTCGAAAGGGGGTCATCGATACTATATCATATTTATAGATGATTTCTCTCGCCACACTTGGATATATTTCATGTCTTCTCGTAGTGAGGCCTTGTCTATCTATAAACAGTTTGCCACTATAGTTCGCACACAGTTCTCCACTCCTATTCATGTTTTTCGTGCTGACTCTGCTGGCGAGTATCTCTCTCATCACCTGCGCAGCTTCCTTGCTGAGCAGGGCACTCTCGCTCAGTTCTCTTGTCCTGGTGCTCATGCTCAGAATGGTGTTGCTGAGAGCAAGCATCGTCACCTTCTTGAGTCGGCTCGTGCCCTAATGATTGCCGCCTCTATTCCACCTCACTTTTGGGCCGAGGCTATTTCCACTGCCACCTATCTCGTCAACATCCAGCCTTCTTCTGCTCTTTAGGGCGTAATCCCTGTTGAGCATCTCTGTGGTCTCCTTCCTGACTACTCTACCATTCGTCTGTTTGGCTGCATTTGCTACGTTCTCCTCGCCCCCCGAGAACGCACCAAACTAACTGCTCAATCTGTTGAGTGTGTACTTCTGGGATACAGTGCCGAGCACAAGGGCTATCGGTGCTGGGATCCTGTTGGTCGACGGATGCGGATTTCTCGGGATGTGACTTTCGACGAGTCTCGCCCTTCTACCCACGCCCTGTCTCTCCTTCGGCTTCCTCTGTGGAGTCTCTGTCTTTTTTGACCTTTCCAGATACACCTATCTCTGTCTTGCCCTCGTCCACCCGTCCCACTAAGTCTCCACATATTTCTCATGTGGCCTCTCCGCCATTGTCGCCGCCTGCTTCGTCTCCTGCGGCTCCTCAGGCTCCCCCACTACACTCGTCTACACTCGTCGACCTCGTATTGAGGATCTTCCAGATGAGCCCTCTTCTACTGATGATTCATCTTCTTCTGATGCTTCATCTTCCCCTGATGGGCCGTCTTCTCCTTGCTACGCTCTCCGCGATCGCTAGTCGATTCGCCCCCGCCTGCTTTGCCTTTTGTGGCGCAGCTACTCGTGAGCTCGCCTCCCACCGGATGTGTTACTCATCCCGAGTGGCAAGATGCCATGGCCGAGGAGATTGCCGCCTCGAGGCATCTTGGTACTTGGGATCTTGTTCCTTTTCTATCTCACTCTCATCCCATCACATGTAAGTGGGTCTATAAGATTAAGACTCGCTCTAATGGCTCTCTTGAGCGCTATAAGGCGCGTCTTGTTGCTCGTGGCTTCCAGCAGGAGCATGGTCGTGACTACGATGAGACTTTTGCTCCTGTGGCCCACATGACCACTCGTCCGCACTCTTCTTTCTGGTGGCTTCTTTTCGCCATCGGTCATTTTTCACTTGATGTCAAGAATGCCTTTCTTAATGGCGAAGGCGTGAGGAGGTCTACATGTATCCGCCACCGGGTATTCTGCTCCTCGAGGGCATAGTCCGTCACCTTCGCCGCTCTCTCTATGGCCTTAAGCAAGCCCTCGTGCTTGGTTTGAGCGCTTCTCCTCCGTGGTCATCGCTGGCGGCTTTTCAAATGAGTGATCATGATCATGCGCTCTTTGTCCACACTTCGCCTCGTGGTCTGACTCTTCTTCTTACGTATGTTGATGATATGATCATTACCGAGATGACTCGAGTACATTGCCTTTGTCAAGGCTCGCCTTAGTGAGCGATTTCTTATGTCGGATCTTGGTCCTCTTCGTTACTTCCTTGGGATTGAGGTTACTTCCACTCCGGATGGTTCCTTATGTCCCAAGAGAAGTATATTCAGATCTTCTTGATCGCGCCTCCCTCACCGACAACAGATCGTTGAGACTCCCATGGAACTCAATGTTCACCTCCGACCTCCGATGGCGAGCCTCTTTACGATCCGACTCGCTATCGCCATCTTGTTGGGAGTCTTGTCTACCTTGTTTGTTACTCGTCCGGATATCACTTATCCAGCTTCACATTCGAGTCGGATTCGTTCGCTCCCACTCAGTCCACTACACCACCTTCTTCGAGTTCTCGCGATACCTTCGTGGACTATCTCTCGCCGCCTCTTCTTTCCACGCTCCAACTCGCATGACTTCAGCTTATTCGGATGCTACTTGGGCGGCGATCCCTCCGATCGCGGTCTATCTCTACTTCATCGTGTTTTTCTTGGTGGTTCGCTTATTGCCCGGAAGACGAAGAAACAGATCGCAGTTGTCCCGCTCGAGTGCAGAGGCCGAGTTGCGAGCTATGGCTCTCTTGATGCAGAGATTACTTGGCTACGGTGGTTACTTGAGGATTTTGGTGTTTCACATTACACCGACTCTCTCTTGACAGAAAGACATGTGCTATCGGTTTTGCACGTGATCCTGTGAAGCATGAGCTCACCAAGCATATTGGTGTTGATGCTTCCTTCATGAGGTCTTGTGTGCATGATCAGGTGATTGCTCTTCAGTATGTGCTTTCAGAGCTTCAGATAGCGGATTTCTTCACGAAGGCCCAGACTCGAGCACAGCACGGCTTCTACCTTTCCAAACTCAGTGTTGTTGATCCACCATGAGTTTGAGGGGGTGTTAGAGATATATATGTTAGAGATATATGTGTTAGAGTAGGACTCTAGATATTATTTGGTTTCCTTATCTGTAACCTCCTTTTGTGTATATACTATGACTCATTGATCTCATATTGAATACAAGCGCTATTCGTAACAAAAAATCTTCGCAACGAATAGTACCCGCCCTCCATTGGCGGTGCAGCATGAACACCTCCATGCTCCCTTCGGGATGTGCAAGGCGCCACCTTTGCCACTTCACGTCGTCATTAACTACACCTCGATAGCATAGTTGCAAGGGCCACATGGACCGAAGCTGGTGCTCCGACCTCGGGACCCCAAGCGGGAACTTGCACCTTCATCATGCGCCGCAAGGAGGCAGGAGCTCCCCGGTTAGCGAGGCGCTGGTACCTCTGGCAGTCACCCTGCAAAAATATGAACCGGGGATGTATAGCGATAAGAAGCGAAGCACTGACAAGCGTAACGAAGCACGCAAACCACCACTTCCATTAGGATGGCTTTACAAATACGAGTACAAACACCTCTCCTTCAGAGCCTAACGCCTGAGGCACAAAGATAACAAGGCCTAGGAGGGGGCCCTATCCTACGTACAAAACTACAAACAAAACAAAAGTAAAAAGGCTTAAGGGAGTGGCTGCCCGGAGTGAACCGAGGGTCACACTTTGTCGCCGACAGACGCCTCCCACCCAGCGGCAGTCTTGCTCCCCTTAGCCCACTCCTTGCCCTTCGGCCGATCCAATGCCGACCGAACCGATTCCAGCACGGTTTCACATCCGCGAGCGGCCCAGGAATCTCAAAGGAAGACATTGATCTCCCAAAATGTATGCAAGAGCGACCCTTGAACATCCTCCTCAGTTGCATTGATTGCCTTGGTCGCAAAGCGGTTGGCGACGACGTCACGGTGCTCACAGCCCACCTTGTGCATAGTGGCAAAGGCCGCCTGCCATGAAACCCCCCACGCAGTGATCCCCGTAGCCCCGGGCGGCCTGCGAGACAACTAGGCCAGTGCAGCCTAGCCACTGCAGGGTCACATCCGCGGCGTAGACCTCGTGCCGATGCACAGGGAATAGCGCCGATCTCTGTCGCAGCCCCCTCAAGGAATATCATCGCCCCCCATGCCGCCCGGGCCATGGCGGAGTGCGATTCATGCTTGGCATGGACCTCCTCGCGCTTAGACGCGTCTGGGAGGGACTCCAGTTGCCAAACCCACACGCTTGGAGCACGGAGCGCTCCTCCTCCAGCCGACTGACCCTCGGTAAGGGGGGGTCCACCTCCGCCTGCTGCTTGGTGTCGACCTGCTCTTGCACGTCGGGCTAGCTGTCGCAGAAGTCAATTCTTCTATAGCGCCCGTAGGGCTGGAAACGAGTCAGGCTCGGCTCGGCTCGGCTCGGCTCGTTGTGGCTCGGTTTAAACTCTGGCTCGGCTCGGCTCGACTCGTTTGGAAAACGAGCTCGAATGAAGGCTCGGCTCGGCTCGAAAAAAGCTCGAGCTGGCTCGAAAAAGCCTGCTCGAGCCGGCTCGAAAAGCTCGCCGAGCTCGGTAGAATAAAATGATTATATGAGTCATTTATCATCAATTCAAAATCCAATCATCTTGATTAGATGGGGTTGCACTCGGCTCGCTTGGCTCGCGAGTCGGCTCGAGCTCGGCTCGAGCTCGGCTCAAACTTCACCGAGCTCGGCTCGCTCGGCTCGGCTCGAAAAAAGCTCGAGCTCGAGCGAGCCGGCTCGGCTCGCAACAAGCTCGAGCCGGCTCGCGAGCCGCGAGCTTTTTGCCACCCTAAGCGCCGCGACAAAATGAGGCCCTACGAAGTAAAAGTAGGAAAGATGAAAACAAAACTGCACCCTCTAGCAATTGGCCTCGGCAGTGCGAAACATCACTCCCAGTGACATGCATCGAAGAGGCGCCCACCATGGGTGGAGCCGCAAACCGGCCTCCTCTTGAACACCGCCTCGCCTCCGCTCGCACTAATTTGAAATCGGACGGCACAACGGACCGACATCCACGAAGTCCCGCTGGTCGCGAGGCCACTGGATCCGGGTAGCGCCGGAGAGCTCCAAGAGAAGGAGCCATCATCACTTTCCCGCACATTCCCCTCGGACACTTCACAAAAGCGAGGTAAAAAACTTGCGGAGAGAAGTCATATTCGCTTTGCACAGTCTTGTTTTTTCGGTCGAAAAATTGAGGAGGTAGAGTGTTGTCATGTCGACCGTTATAGTGTGGTTAAATGCATGTGAGTAGACTGCGTGATAGAGTATGGTCTATTCTTTACGAAAAGCAAAGTCAGTAAGACTTTCTAGTGATATTGCACATAGAATGACATTATTGAAAATGGAAAAAAAATGAGTAATCAGCTATGACACGGGGAAAAAAAAACTTAAAAGGTCAATATAAAGGAGAAAGAAACAACAGTAACGTGGTCCCGGGCATCTAGCATTCTACCCGCAATGGTTGGCCTATGTACATAACAAATCCTATGGTATGTAGAGTGTTGTCATGCGCTGCAGAGTCTTGTCTTTTCAGTCTAAAAAGCTTAGGATATAGAGTGTTGTCATGTTGATTTGAATATATGGTGTCGTAGTGCGGTAGTCGAGTGGTCTCTTCGTGCTTTGCAGAGTAGTATCACGTCATGTCCTGCTGTAATAGCGAGGTGTAGTATTGTCTTCTCACTCTAAAAAACTGGCGAGATGTACTGTTGTTATACCGATATGGGAAGCATATTCTAGCCATTTGTTATAGTTAGTAAATAGAAATGTCGGTTAATCGGAGAGACATGGCCAGAGAGAGAGAGAGAGAGAGAGAGAGGCTTTTTTGTGGACGTGCCCTGTCACGCCAGGATACTTTGCGTGATAGGACTACTGTGTCACTCCAGGGGCTCTAGCATGGCCTAATCGTGTTGCCATGCTAGGGTTTACTCTGTTCCAGAGGAGTTGCAAAAACCTCCTAGCGCACCGGTGCTAAGTCCTGTCACGCCATGTACCCTAGCGTGATAGGACCGCTTTGTCACGCCAACATCCCTGGCGTGGCATTACTGTGTTGCCACGCTAGGCTATTTGTTGTTCCAGAGGGGTTGCAAATAAACATCGAGCGCTCTGGTGCTAAGTCCTGTCATGTCATTTCTCCTCGCGTGACAGGACTGCTGTGTCACACCAAGATTTATGACGTGGCAAAACCGTACTACCACGCCATGTTATTTGACGTTCCATAGGGGTTGAAAAAAATGTCGAGCACTATGGTGCCAAGTCATGTCAAGTTGTTTTTCCCAGCATGACAGTACCATATTGTCACGCTAGGGAAATAGGCATGACAGTAGCTGCAAACAGGTAAAACCAGTTTTTCCATTGTACCATTGCATGCAAGCATTTGATTCAAATACAATCATCCATTCAATTAGTTAATTCAAACAGAACCATCCATTCATCTCATTTCATTTCATTCAACCATAATCCATTCAATCAGTTAATTGAAACACAATCATCCATTTGTCTCATTTCATTCTACAAAAATGCATTCATTTCATTTCATTCAAACACAATCATCCATTCAATCCATGTAGTCATCATGCAATAGCATGTATAGATATATATGTATATATTGAAAAAAGGCACCATCCATCCATTCACTTCCACTTTCTCGGACCCATGCTCGGCGTGAACCTCATAGCGGGATGTTCGCCGCGCGTGCCCTCAACGACATTGACCGAACTAATATCTGCGCGATCTCGGAGTTTACGGCACGGTGGAGTGCTACCTCAGGGGGGTGGCACACGAGAGCGGCGCCGTCGTACCCTACGCGGCTGGGAATCCCTACTCACATTCTTTGCCCTGGTGTGTCCGTGCTCGTGACACTCCGAGCACCACAGGATCGTGTCGTCGTCGAAGTCCCCAAGACAGCACATGTCCTTACCGCCTTGTTAGAGATCCATATCATTACGAAGCCTCTTCCTCTTCCTTCGACCGCGCCGCTTGCTCATCATTTCTGTGTCGGGAATGTATTTCTCCCGCATGTATGGTGGCGAATACGAGGAATCAAATTAAGCTCGAATCTCTTCTCCCAAGTCCTTAACGTGGCTAGCTTTGAGAATTCTTCCACAATGAAGGTTTTAGAAATGTAACTTACGCCGCTCACGCGATAGGCGGTGACAATGTGAGAGCATGGAACATGTAGCAACGTTGGGACCGTGCAAGTACAGTCTCCCGTAGTCTGGTTCACTCTATGGTTTCGGCTACCATAACGCTCACCCCCTATCGATGTGCCCCCAGCTGCCTTAACCGTGTATATATGCAAAGTGGGATCGTATTCCTCCGCTTCCTAATTGTATGACTCTGCCTCCACGATAGTAAGGTATTTGGCAGCAGCCGCACCCCAATGTTGACCGGCGTTGTACGCATCCCTTGCATGGGTCCACCGATCCACAAAGTATGAATTAGTCTTCCGAAATGAGTACTCCAAGATAGCCAATACTGGCATAGCACGAATGCCCTTGATAACGTTGTTGAACACCTCCGAGATGTTTGTTGTCATCGTACCATACTGATAGCCACCTTCATCATACGCCTGTGCCCACTTAGTCGTCCAACCACCTTTTACCACATTTGTTGGTCAGTCCCCTTAGCTCCGTCAACTTGATCTCAAAGTCCCTCTTCTCCAAACATCCGCACAACAACTTAAACTTTTTTGTGAGATCTTCCCTAATGCACTGCTTAAAGAAATTAGCCACTAAGTGGCGCATGCACCACCTATGAAGCACATCCGGGTGTTCGTAAAGTCTGGTCTTGATAGCGTTTAGAATGTCGCGGGGCCTGTCCAAGACAATGCAAACAACCCGTCCAGGCCCAACGAGGTATAAACGAACTATATTCATGAACCATTCCCAGCTCGCATTGTTCTCACCCTCTGTCAGTGCAAATGCTAATGGAATCAGCTGGTCCTCCACATCAATGCCCACGGCGAGCATTAAGGCATCGTAGTACTTCCTGGTTGGGGATATGATGTTAATTGATAAGACATGACTACAATACTTGAAGGCCTCTTTGCAATTCCCAAATGACTAGTACACCCGCCTGAGGACATGTTTCATAACCCCTTCGTTGGGTTCCATTCGGTTCTAAGGATAAAACTCCATACCCAGATTCTTGGACTGCATAGCGGTTAGGATACAAGGAAACAACCCGTAAGCTTTATTCCAATCACCCCACAGTAACTGCATCGCTCTCTGCTTTACCCTCCATGCTTTACATACTTCACCCGATACTTAATGAAACCGAAGATAACCTCAATGAGGGTAGCGACGGTCACATCAGGATCGACAGCCATGACCCCAGTAATACGCCTCGCAATGAAATTGGTGGTAGCGTGAAGGTGCTCCCCAAACACTCGTGCGGTACCACAAGAGTGAGGCCGCTTCACATTTGCTATTTTTCATTGTTTGTCCCTAGTTTTGCACCCCATACCTTCTATCTGCACCCCCTTTTGCACCTCATGGTATACCTCTTGTTTACATCAGAGTGTTTCACTACAAATGGACGATGGTGCCGAACTGAGTATTCTTGCAGCCAAACCTTCATATCATTTATGCTTGGAAACAACATGCTCTTCCGTATTACGTCATTCTCCAGTCCACAGTGCCATTCTGACTCTTCAACCCATTTTCCACAGACCGCATTATCAGTCATTCAAACATGATCGAATGTATGCACCAACGGGACCTCACCCATTACATTGTGAAGAACCTGGCCTTCCTTAGAGGAGAAAAGCGGAGCGGGGGTATCATTCTCGGTCGAGCTCCAGCCTTCGTCGGACTCCACTACATGGGTTGTTCCATCTTGAAACACCTCCTCCTCAAGCTTCTTGTTCATTACAACGCCGTTGAAATCAGTCATGGGGTCACTAACATAGTGCGGGGAATAAATCGGCACGTATGACAGATCCACCAAGGGGGGCATCGTTGTTAAGACTGACGCCAATGAGCTCTTGGGAAGGTTGTTGCTCCATTGGGGGCCTGGCGAAAGATGGAGAGCAGATTCTAGTTCATCTGTGTTGCCATTCACCACATCCAAATTATTTTTCAAATCCTCAACAACAATTGTCCTCTTCACCGCCACCTCCAACAACCGGACCTGAGATGCGAGCAAAATATCCTTGTACATGTCCCAATCATCGTCGGACAAGATTGTACCAATAAGGCGTGTACCTTACAACCCAGGCCAGCGTCATATCGTCCTGCATTCCAACAATGACCCCGGACTTATCCCATCCAAATGTTGATTTAATCCTTGTCAAAGGAGTTTGAAAGTTTGGTGATTCGCGAAACAAAAGAACGGTCGCTTCCATACCACCAAAGTCAACAGAATTACTCGTTTGGCTAATCAGGCCACCAGTAAATACACGTACAACTTTTTCCATCTACATCCAAAAAAATATTGCAAAGTCAGTACTGCATACCATATGTACGACATACCACGAGTTCAAAATATCAGAATCAACATTGTACATAACAAAATCTGTGTTTTAGTTCTCACATGCTACCAGTTCGAAGGTGCAAACGTATGGTTAATTACAGCTTGTTTCCTCTTATGTTTTGTACTGTGATAGTACTTTATTGTAGTTATAGTAACAAGCATGCTGGTTTACAGTGATGATGGAACATTACATGAAGTTTTCGTGTTGTTTGCCAATGATTGGAAAAGAGATACTAAATAGTACTCTAGTTTATGTCAATTTTCAATAGAGGGCCAATTGTGGTCTGTAACTGTCATATTTCCATGGCAGAGACTAACCCTTGATTAAGGTGTGTTAGGCCATACACAGCGAACTAATAACTCTTGGAAACAATGAGAGGCAAAAATATCCAAATCCTACACTATTTGAGTCTCTCGTGCTTAGTCACGCTCGAGATCCCGTTCTCAAGACCATCCAAACCACGTATTTGGGACCGCTCAAAGCTTGCCTCTGAGTGTGAACCTACACTACTCTGAATCTACGTGCCCAGGTACGCTCGAGATGCCGTTCTCGAGACCACCCAAATCACGTATTTAGGACCACTCAGGGTTCATTGCTGAGTACGCCTGGGACTTCGCTCCTGGTTACGCCAGAGCTACACACTTGGAGTGCTACGAACCACTCGTTCGAAAAATTTGGTATTCAAAAAATTACATGCATGAACTATCGTCTTTTGATTTGGAGGAAATGATATGAGAAGTTAGGTAGCCAATGGGGTTATAGGTGTTGGGGCTGTGTTTTGGCAGAAGTTGATAAATCCTCAAAGAGCTTAACACAATTTTGCTTGTTGTTTCTCTCGACACATATGTACCTTTATGTTGCAGAATCAGAATCAACCTTTTGTTAGTTTTGTGTTAATCTAAAAACTTTTGTCTGAAGTATCTTTGGTTCCAAGCAAAGTCATTACTTCTATATAACAAACCAAATATGGTTAAGAAAACATCCCAACTAAATATAGGTTGGTGAGGAATGGTATCAAAATCTAACTAAAAGGATGTCCAATATAGTCATGGTTATCAATATATAATTTAATCTAACACGTTCAAAATTAATTAACACAAGGTAGGAAACACATTTAGGACATCACATTTACGATCATGTGTTAATTATGAAAATGACAAATTCCAAGTAGGATCATTTCAACATGTCTTATAAATTCACTCTAGCCGAGCTAATGGCTTCATATATCTCCACAAAATGAACCAACAAACTATACTTGAATAGGTCATGCATTCCCTAACAAGGACAAAGTCACAAATATTTTTACGTACAACTCTTGAGACTTGAACACAAAGACATAGCTTTGAAGACTTGCACACAAAGACATAGGCTATGACTAATATTTTTATGTCCTACATTCAAAAATATCAATATATAAGTCTAGTCTAATAAACTTGAGCTGCACCAGATAGATAAAAACAATTTAAAAATAAGTTTGGACTTGTTAACTAATATAAAAAAAACTAGAAGTCGGACATGTTAATAGTTGTTAACAATATCATGCTGCATCCCTGTTTAGAGTTAGTTTGAACTAATAGCACATCATAAGTCCGATGAAATGCTCTTCTATTACTTTATCTATGGGATACATGAAAGTTCAATCCCTATTGCAATGACCCTATGAAACAATTCATATCTAGAAGTAGTCGCTGAATTTACTTTTGGTGGAGTTATGACAGATCGGATTAGTATGCATAATAGAACAATGGATTCATATCACCTCACTAAACAATAAAAGCTATTAAAACATTAGATTTGGAACTTTTACTAACAGTACAAGATTTTGTATGTAAAAAGAAGCCATTAAGTAAGCCATGCTTGTCAAAATTATCGTAAGTTAGTGGTCATCAGAGAGCATAAAAATCAATATAAATAAGCATACAAAACCATACAACTCCTAAATAGACAAAACAAATAGGTTTTTGGAAGAGTGAACTTCTGAACCCTCAATATATCACAAACAATTTCCTTCTATTTTACTTTTTTCCTTTCTTCATTCCGTTTTGGTTGAGGTCGCAAATGTTACGAACATATCACATAAGAATACACAGCATCTGTATCAACGCAAGTTATAGCCCATGGGTTTGCTGCTCCCATGCTACTTCAGTAATGGAAAAGCAGAAACAAACTCAAGCAAGAAAAAGAGGGTGGGAACCGAGAAGAAATGGACTAACCTCAGCACAACTTAGGGGTGGCCGGGAATCGTGAGGAGGTGCAGGGAGGAGGCCGCCGTCGAGCCTGGTGGGAGGCGTGGAGGAGGAAGCCGGTGTTGGGGCCGGCGGGAGGCTCGGAGGGAGGACAGCCGGCGGGTGGAAGACGACCGATGGGAGGAGGGCCGCGGGAGGAGGGGCGTCGGGGTAGGGTGGTGGCGGGAGCCGCGAGGAGGCCGCCGCATTGGGACGACCGGAGGCGCGGAGGAGGCTGCCGACGTCGGGGCCGGCAGGAGGCGCAGAGGGAGGACAGCCGGCGGGAGGAGGGCGTCTGGCCGGAGGGGAGGGCCGTGGGAGGAGGGCGTTAGGCGAGGGGAGTAGGGCCGGCGGCGGGAGGACAACATGCAAAGGGAGCGAGGGAGGCACGGGGGGATGGGGAGAATGAAGACCATCCGTCGGGCCGAGGGAGCTAAGTCGCCATGGTCACGCCAACTATCTCTTGTCACGCCACGATACTTGGCGCGATAACTGCCACCTAAGCCTCCACGCTGGTACAGCGCGCGGCGAGAGCTTGCATGGCATATTTTGTCACGCCGATACCTGTGGAGTGACAAGATGGTTTGGCCACGCTACGGATCGTGGCATGGTCAAAGGGGTTAGAATTAAAAATAAAGTTAGTGATGGGTTAAGTTTAAAACATTATTAAAAAAAGAATTAATTAATAAAAAAATTATACACAGCTTCAGTTCAGTGGTTCTGGTAACTAAAGCCTGGCAAAATTCGACATGCAAGGAATACACAACTTGAGGCTAGAGCCTCATCATCCCAGTGAGATCATGGGATCGATTAGCTGATAAGTTGGAGTGTTTAATTAGGGACCATATATTAAACATTTAGCCTCATCATTCCTACCAATGCCACCAAATGGCATAGGGTCCTCCGTGCGTGACACTTCGTGTGGCAGCCTCACTCTCACACCACCGACAACTTGCAGAAACATATACGTGCATCGCCCGCCCAGGCCGGGAGAGTTCTCACCCCCCCAACAAGTCTAGATCTGTCAGATTTTACAGGGGTTGTATACTTGTACATATGTAAAAACCACTATATATATGATCAAAGGTATCATCAACCGCCTAGTCGTAAGAAGCAAGCCCGTCTAACTTACAAGCAGAGAAAGAGACAGATGGCAATGGTGACAGTGTTGTGATGAGGACCGGGATGCATTATTCCGTTAGTTGAACCCTCCATGTACAAACCATCAAGCGAACCGCTGTAGCCGCAGAATTGCTCTCTGTTAGCTGGCCCTCCAAATTAACTCTCTCCCCACCATTATTTGGAAGATCACATGGCATTTGTCTGAACCAAATCTCCTGCGCAAAGTACAAACCAACAGATTCTTTTCCGGCTACCACTGTACTCCATTAATTAATGAGAAATTTAGATATATATGTCACACTGTAGAGTACCTTATTCATAGATATACCACTGCAAAATTCGAAATTCGAAATATGCTATTGTAGAGTGAGATTGATTTGAAAAATGTCATTATGGATTGATAAAAAACCATTTTACCCCTACCTTCTTCTCCATGATCCCCTTCTTCCTCCATCCTGTGATTCGGGCACCTCCACAAATTTGTATAAATGTTGCAGTGCGTCGTGAATGAAAGTAGTGCACAGAGAACAAAGATGTAGTCCTGTGTGCGTCTCTTCTTGTGTTTCTTCTCCTGTATATCGGTGTATGTTGAGAGATAAACACAAGTGAGAGAGTTAGAAAGATGGAGATGAGCGGATCATCTCCAACAATTGGTATCGAGCCTCAAGATTTTCGAGGCGGCGGTTCGTGGCGCGGGCGCAGAAGGCGGGCGGCGTCGGCGTGTGTGGGCGCAGGTGTGTAGCGGCGCCTGAGGCTCGCAGCGGCCGAGCAATGAGTGGCAGTGCGGTGGTTGCGGCCTTGAGCGCACCGTATCGTTGCGCGGCCGGGTAGCGACGTGGGGCGTGGCGGCGAACACGATGCGGCACGGCGGCGGAATCAAGCGCAGCGGAGTTGACGCAGGAGGCCAGCTACTAGACGAGACCATCGTTGAGAGTCGGTGTGATGCCGAAGGTGATGGCGTCGCGGTCGGCACATGGCGCGGCGCGATAGCGATCTTGAAACCGTCGCGAGGATTCAGCGTGAAGCCGGCGGTGGTGTGAAGCCATCGTCGCTAGAGGAGTCGGTGTGAAGCCGACAAGCATGCCTCGGTGTGATGCCGAGCGGTAGCGGTGTGATGTCGCTGCGAGGAGAAGCTGGTGGCGTGAGGCCACAATGGTGTCTCGCTCACGCTTGAAGTTGTGTACGGCGGCGACGTGTGGTCGTCAGTAGACGTGCATGAAAGGAGGTGTGAGTCCACGGGAGAAGTCGATGAGGCCCGACAATGAAAGCGATCGCGATGCGCTGGGAGAAAGCTGCTGCGTGTGGCAAGGGGTTCCGGGTGATCCGCAACGGTAAGTCGGCATGTCAAGATTAGGGGTGAAATGTTAGCCATAATCTTGATTTGGTTAGTTTACCGTGTTGTTAGCTAGAATAATAGTAGATTAGCTAGCCGGGTGACTAGTTAGAAGGTGTGCACATTTAGCAGTCATGGCTTCATAAGTGGCCAAGTGATCGTGGTGCTTGCATGCATGCATGCATGGGTGTGTTAGTGGTGCATCTTTGTGGGTGAGAATAGGTAGTCTTTGGTAGCTATTAGTGCGGCTAATGGCCATGAGTTTAGGAGTGCAGTTAGTGGATCATGGATGTATAAATATTGCAGTGCGTCGTGAATGAAAGTAGTGCACAGAGAGCAAAGATGTAGTCCTATGTGCGTCTCTTCTTGTGTTTCTTCTCCTGTATATCGGTGTATGTTGAGAGATAAACACAAGTGAGAGAGTTAGAAAGATGGAGATGAGCGGATCATCTCCAACAAAATCATAATCACCACAAATTGCTAAACACTATAAAGCTCAAATATTGCAAGAACTGGAATCAAACCAATTAAAAATTTCAACCACACAAAAAAGCCCAGAGATGATAGCGCTGATCCAGGGCATCATGTAGGGCCTGCTGCGGATCAGATCTTGATGGCTATGGCACTTCCTATGACCCTCTGGATGTCTATGTGGGACCCATATCCTCTGCAGTAGTAGTATGTAGATACGGCAAAGGTCAATGGTACACACGCATTAGGGCTCATCCGGGCGGCGGAATTGTCAGCGAATAGTTTAGATCAATATTGTACAGTACCAGGCTACTGTAATAACCAATAAAATTGTTGCTTACTTCCTGTGTGCAGCAGAATCTACACTGTTTCTACAATGTTTTCCTACAGTATTATTTGCATAGTACTGTAGGATCAAACTCATAGTATTGTACTACAGTACTCCTCTGCGGTACTCTAGAGGACCTGCGTCCGTCGGCGTGACACAGATCAACCTCTTGTTGATGCACGAGGGTTGCTTAATCTTTCACGGTACATTGAAAGTGTAGTAACACTTTGGCGATGGTGTAGTAACACTTCGTATTTTGCGTAGTAATACTCTTGTAGTGGTGTAGTAACATGACTTTCATAGAGTAGTAACGATATTAATACCCTGGTTGAATTGTACTTGATCGGCAGAAACCGAAGTAGAAGCGATCAGTCGTAGCCTCCCAAACCGTCAGCAAAGGATTGATCACGAATTAGAAGATTGAATCATATAGATTCCATGGGAAATCTCAAGAGCAACTCATCCTTCATCGGCACCAACTCTCACAAACCCTAGATGGGAAAACCTCAAGAACACACACACACACACGACCTGGCCGCCAAAACCACCAGCGATTTTCTGGTATTTTATGCAAAGCAAAAAATTCTAAGCATACAGGAGGCGTCGGCCTGGGTTATATATCCCCCATGCATGCACACAACTCTAGGCCAATCGGCCAACTTTATCTTGGACTCCTCTCCCTAAACAGACTCAAAACTCTTCGTAAAAGAGATCGACAATTAAAGAAAAAAGGCACACATGCCCTTACCTATTCGTACTCAAGAGCAATAATAATGAAAGGACTCGGATTCCTTAGATAAGGAAACACAAAAATATACTTTTTGAAAATAAAACTGAATTAAAAAAGAAATCAATATCAGAATTGATCCTATCTAAATTTGTTGAGTTGTAGATGCACGCTACCTCCCTTGATTCTTGGCCACATACAACTCCTGGTTTCACGTGTTTACTTCTCGATTCGTCGTCCCTCCCATGCACACGTGCATTTTGTGCAATTGGACTCGGCTTCTTCTTGTGCGCCACTCGGTTGGACTCCACACACTTGCCTCCTTCCCTTGCGCTGCGCTCGGCCTCTTCCCATGTCTTTGCATGCACTAGATTCCCTTCCCCTCAACCTTCCTCCCTCTCCTCCCTATCGGCCAATACATGTTTTCCCCTATTCCATCCATTGAAACTACACCAATACAATATGCAACCTCTGGTTCTAAGTTGGAAACACAACCCAAAGTTGGAGTAGCACTTGGGGTTGTATCATCCGCGCCCTCTTGAAGCAAAACCATTATCAGTTTTTGGGTATTCTTGACAAGTTTGTTGCTGCACACCCACAATGTTACATTTTATCTCTACTTCGGTTTTGGGCAACGAAGCTTGGAATACTCCCTTATGCATGAAAAAATATCGATTGGTCCTCCCTTGATAAGTAGCATTGCAATCAAATTGCCAGGGACGTCCCAACAGTAGGTGACACACATGCATCGACACCACGTCACACTCCACCTTGCCAACATAGCCATTAATAGAAAAAAAGGCATTGTTACCTTGTACATAATTTTGAGCTTACCAATATTGTGCATCCATTGCATGTAATATGGCTTAGGATGCTACCAAGTGGTTAAGGAGAGTGCATCAACCACATTCGTGCTAATCACATTGTTGTGACTTCCTCCAACGAGAATTAGCTTGCACCTTTTCCCCTTTATCTTGCATTGATTTGGAACACACATCGGCGATGCCCTTCTCCACAATAACGATTGCCATCACGATCAACCTTTTGGGTCATCTACATAACACCGTCCATCTCAAGGTCACAAATCACCACTTCTCACTTTTCAGAATCATCAGTCTTGTTACCTTCATGTTTCTATTCACCATTGTCACTCTCGGTTGCATAACCTTCATGTGTGAGCAACACCTTTCTCAAGTTCAGACAATCTTTCATCATATGCCCCTGCCTTGCACTTAAAGCACTTGATATTACTAGTTCTAGTAATAGAAAAGGTACTAGAATCAGCTCACGATGTCTTCTTACTCGTTGTACTCACGGCCTTTTGATGCTTCCTTGAATGCACTCCCAATAATAGGTGTAGTGGATGCAACAAGTTTGGAACTTGAACCAACTTCTCCATGATGCAAATTGGCACACCTCCAATTGGTAGAACTAGAATGGCCACCTCCAACTTGCGTGTCCTTCATCTACTGTTCAGCACGCTCCGCTTGGTGAAGTAGCTCTTGTACGGTGTTGTATTCTATCAAATCCACCCGGTTCTCACATCATCATTAAACCCTTCAAAGAAACGTCTCATAGTCGCCTCCACGAACTCGTGTACACCTGTACAGATCATAATCACTTGCATCTCCTGATAGTACTCAGTCACTGTCTTGAAGCCTTAGTAAAGTCGTCGTAATTTTGTATGCAATATCCCTGTATAGTACGCCGATACGAACCTCGTGCGTGTGACTCGCTTCATCTCCTCCCATGTGTAAGGACGCTCGCATGCACTGTTCAATTGATCCCACCAAATAATATCATATTCGGTGAATTCAATCGAAGCCACATGAACCTTCTTCTCCTCAAAGTAGTTGTGGTTGTCGAAAATCTGATTGACATGCATGTCCCACTCCAAATAAGCCTCTGGATCAGCTCTGCCCTTGAAACTTTGGTATGGGTATTTTGATTTTACCAAAACCATCATCCTCACTTTCAGTACCTCCTCCACGGTGTCCTCCATATCCGGCACCATGGCAGTCAAAGAAATCCCACCACAGACGTCACGAAAAGCCTCCACGATAGTCAAATACGTTGTCGTCAAAATTAGTACCATAGTAGTGGTCATCGTTGTGGGACATAGCACGTCTCCCTAGGATAGGTGCATGCTATCGCCATACGCCAGCTCCTCCCGACGGTAGTAGCCTCCCTTCCATGCGACGGATGGACAAGTTCAAATTGTTGAGACCCTCGTTGAGTCGAGTGTTCAACATGATCTGCACCTCCTAAATCCGTGCGTTCAATCCATTGATGCCCTTGTCGAGATCAGCACACAATAACACCTCTCGGCGATGGAAGTAGCTGGTAGTAGTGTTGAATTGCACACGTACGTCCGGCGGTAGAGTAGAACCATAGGTAGGTACCTAAAACTCTTCACCCGGACCTTCGTTCACACCATGATTGCTTGCTCCTGACATCATGAACAACACCACGAACACCGTGAAAATAGTAAAAAAAAAATCTCGCGTATTGTGAGCAACCTTGCTCTAATACCAGTATGGCACGGACCAACCACCTTTCTTTCACAATATTGTAAAAGTGCAATAACACTTCGACGGTTATGTAGTAACATGATATCTTTCGTGAAGTAACACTCCAACGGTGTTGTCGTAACACTTCGTATTATGTGCAGTAACACTCCAGCGGTGGTGTAGTAACACGACATTCATAGAGTAGTAACAAGATTAATATCGTAGTTGAATTGCACTAGATTAGCAGGAACCGAAATAGAAGCGGTCAGTCGTAGCCTCCCAAACTGTGAACAAAGGATTGATCACAAATTAGAAAATTGAGTCGTATAGATTCCATGGGCAATCTCAAGAACAACACATCCTTGATCTGCACCAACTCTCACAAACCTAGATGAGAAAACCTCAAGAACACACACACAACATGGCCGCCAAAACCATCGGGGATTTTCTGGTATTTTCTTCAATGCAAAAACATCTAAGCATACAAGAGGCGTCGATCGGGGTTATATATCTCCCATGCACGCACACAACTCTGGGCAACCAGACGACTCTATCTTGGACTCCTCTCCCTAAACTGACTCAAAATCTTCGTAAAATAAATTACAACCGACTCGGTCAATAATTAAAGAAAAAAGGTATGCAGTCCCTTGTCTCTTCGGACTTAAGAGCAATAATAATGAAAGGACTTGGGTTCCATAGATAAAGAAACACAAAAATAGACTTTTTGGAAAGAAAACCAAATTCAAAAAGAAATCAAGATCGGAACTGGTCCTATCTGAATTTGCTAAGGAGTTGTAGATGCACACACTAGCTCCCTTGATTCTTGCTCAAATACGACACCTGGTTTCACGTGTTTCCTTCTGGATTCGGCATCCCTCCCATGCAGTCGTACGTGCTTTCTATGTAGTTGGACTCGGCTTCTTCTTGTGCGGCACTCAGTTGGACTCCACGTGCCTCCTCGCGCATGCACAATCCCACCCGGCCACTCATGCACATGCCTACCGTTGCACACACGCCCAAGCTCAAGCACACTCGACCTCTTCCCATGTGCCGCATGAACTAGGTTCCCTTCCCCTTAGCCTTCCTCCCTCTCGGTCGATCAATACATGTTTTTTCTCCATTCCATCCATTAAATAGGCACCAATACATGGTGCAACCTCGGGTTCTGAGTTGGAAACATAACTCAAAGTTGGAGTAGCACATGGGGTCGTATCACGACGTCAACCATGGCCATGAACCAGAGCACACAATGCACCTAGTGGGGGTACTCGTTTCTACAGAGCTAGATGAAGTGCTGGCCCATGGCACCTTGAGGGGCATAGCAAGGAGCTGCACTAGTATTAGTATAATACTGAGTCTAAAATATGATATAATAACATTAACCCTAGATCAGAACGTCGAACACCATAACAAAACTTAGATGCAGAAATATGAACTTAGTACCTGAGCTTGGGGATGCCATTGCGGCTCAGTGTGGGTCAGCGATGTTGAAGAAGATGGCAGCAAAATGTCGGGCTGAGGCACTGTGTTGCCGAGACGACGATGGTGGCCGTCGGTCTTCGTCCACCTTAGCACCCGTCAAGATCGGATTTGTTTGAACTTGGGTAGCCTAGAGCGATCATCGTAGGCTTGCCGGGTTCATCATATTTATGTGGCGCTTGGTGAACGGGACCGAAACCCAGAAGTTGGAGTCGCCCCCGATCAGAGCGCGTGAGTGGGCAAAAGCCCCGTGAGACTCGGTCTCGGCAGTTAGCCGAGATCAATCCAACAACTAGGACTCGGAGTCTGTAACGTCCCGTTTTTCGGAGTTTTTGAAAATTTTAAAAGAGAACCATTTGCTTCTATTTGCCCAAAGTTTAATTTTGAAATTTCAGAATTCATTTGCAGTTTAATATGAGTTAATCAAACTTCAATTAAATTAAAGTTGGTTTGATTGAGATTTCTGGAATTTAAAATCAAAATTATTATTTTGAGAATTTTCTTGGATTTATTGGATTTTAGAAATTTATTTTTGTTTTATCCGAAATGGAAAAATTATTTTATTTGTAAAAGAAAAAGAAAATTTAAAGTTAAAAGTATTTTTATTAAGTCTAGAATAAGTCAAGGAATTTCTGTGAATTTTTCTAGAATTTTTGGAGTCTATTTGCTATTTTCTAAATTGCCTTTTGATTTATTTGAATTTCTGAAATGAAAAATGTAGTTAAAATCCTTTTTCTGTCCGTGGGCCGAATTCCTCCGGCCCATCTCCTGCTTCATGGCAGCCCCTCCGCTGCCCGTTTCATGGCGCCCGCGCCTCCCCTCGCTTCTCGCCGTTGGATCTCCATCCAGCCCTCCTCGCGTCACGTCGCCGCGGCTCGCCTCGCCGTTCGGCCGTTGGATCACGATCCAACGCCATCGCGCTCACCGCGTCTCTTCCGCTCCCCACCGTCCGTCGAAATCGGACGGCGCCTGATCATCTTCCTCCGCGCTCCTCCGTCTTCTCAATCGTCCGATCGAATCGGACGGCTCTCCTCCGCCGCGCCCTTTCCTCTTCCAGCGTCCGTCCGAATCGGACGGCGCCGCTTCGCATCCGTTCGCCCGCGCCGTTGGACTTCCCCGTCCGTCGAATCGAGCGGCTCGTTCACCGCGTCTCCCTCGCTCCCCACCGTCCGTCGCAATCGGACGGCCTCGCTCGTCGTCTTCGTCGCGCGCCGCCTCTCTCTCCCACGCGCGCGATTCGCGCCGCCGCGAATCCCCGCGCCGTCTCGCCGCCACGCCGCGCCGCGCCTCGCCGCGCCGCCATGCCGCGCCTCCGCCGCGCGCTTCGCCACGCCGCCGTCCATCGCCGCTCATTGCTTTAAGGCCATGAGCTCTATAAAACCGCCGCGCCTCTTCCTCTCCCTCTCTTCTTTCTCTCTCTCTCTCGCTTCGTTTCGCCGCGCTTCTCCGTTCTTCCCGCCTCCGTCGCCGTTCTCGCCGCCGTCTCCTTCACCGATCGCCGCCGCCACCGTCCTCCTCGGCTCCGCGCTGCCGCCACCGCGCCAGCGTCCCGTCTCTCTCTCTCCTCTCTCTCTCGACCGTGGGCCGAGCCCACGTGGCTACCCACGTGGTGCCACGTCGGCGCCGCGTCGGCAATTCGCCGCGTGGGTCGCCGCGTGTGCTTGCTGCGTCTGTGACGTCAAAATCCGGTTTTTCAATAGAAAATTAAATCCGAAAATCCGAAAACCCTAATTTCATCATTTTATGTGACTTTCAACTTCTTTTGGCTATAACTTTCACATCCGAACTCCGATTTGGGTGATTCAAATTTCTAAATTCATATAAATTCACCCTCTTTCATTTGGTACTGGTTTTGTAATTTTTGGAGTTCATTTGGTGCTGTTTTATTTATTTGTTGCTATTCTATGCGTGTAGATTAGGCTGTTTGGAAGATTTCTTCGACCCGACGACCGAAGATCCTCTCCTCGTCAACGAAGGCAAGTCGTAGGCCTTTGACCATGTTGAACCCATTTTACAAATGTATATTGTATTAAATTATCATGCATGGCTAGTTTTATTAAAAATGGTTTTGGGAGTAGATAATTACCAAATTGCCATTATGCCTCCTTGATAAACTGAAAATGAAATGTCTCTTTGAATGACATATATCCTTGGACACCTCAGGATGGTTAATACTAGTTGGACATAATTGTATTACCAACTTGGGTGCGTATTATTGCTTAGACATGCTCTAGTTACCCGCGAGACTTTCGATCACATGTTCAATGATTATTGAAATTTGACTAATGGAACTATGGAATTGTGGTGTGAGGCCACTTTTATTAAAAGATGTTGTGCCATGGCAGGGATTGCCATTTGGTCGGGTATGAACAAAAATGTTTTATGCTCGGGCTTGAGGTAGGGAGCTAGAGTGGGTGCGTAATGCACATTGGGTTGTGGTAGACTTGTGCGAGCGGCACAACTAAGGACTTAACTTTGCAAGTCATTGATCCGGTCACCTCGTGCAACCATAAGTCCGGTATGGGACGGACCGCCAATTAATTAGGAAAGTTTTGAGTCGGTTCATTGTGGTACATTTATTGGCGCAAGAGGGGTGTGATGGCGAAACCTTAGCGCGTAACCGAGGCAAAATGGAACTTTGTAAAGCCTTGTCACGTGCTCTAGACTACTCACCTAAGGAAGTGAGCGGTGGTATCGACGGATGCCAAACAAACTAGAGAATTCGTGTCTTGTGGGTAAAGCTGTACAACCTCTGCAGAGTGTCAAAAATCTATTCGAATAGCCGTGTCCCCGGTTACGGACATGCACAGTGATTTCGCGCAAGGTAGTATTTTCAAAAATGTGGTTTGGTTCGTTGGAAACGTTTGGTTGGAATGGTTGGGAAGTGAACGGATGTTCACCGCTTGATTCAAAAGAACTTGGTTATCTATGTATTATTCTTTTAAAATCTCGCTTTGCAATCTAATTATTGTATTTATCGTTAAACTTGCTTTTCGCAAATTAACCATAAAGCCATCATTGTTTAAGCTGGCATGAATACTATGTGCATACATTTCTCTACGACTTCTTGAGTACTTTATGTACTCACGGCTTTATGCCCTTTGTTGATCAGTCCACAGAAGAACCAGAAATGTTGAGTACTATGAAGAAAGCTACTTTGAAGACTTGCGATCTAGGTCACGTCCTCCACTCGATTGCACTGTGGGCGGTCGATTGGGCTCCACGATTTTGAGATTTCATTGCGGATACTCGGTTGTTGCTAAGCCCCGTGAGGCGACTTTTGTAAGAACTTGACCATAAGGTTTTTGCTGGTTTAATTAATATTACTTTGTCTGCTTCATTAGTTCGTTGTGGAATGGTTATGATTACATCATTGTTGCAACTGTGCAAGCTAGCTACTGATCATGGGACTAGCTTGGTATGCACAGAGGGTCTCGGGGTTGTGTGACATCCCGGGGTCCCGACAAGAGATGGTATCAGAGCCATATCGACTGTAGGACGTAACCTTTAGCTAGATTGGTCGTCTTAGTCAAAGATTCAAAATATATTTTCTAAATCAAACCAAGCAATTAACTTGACTAGGTATTCTTCTCTTATCTTATTCTGTTCTTTCTCACCTTGTTCTATTCTTTTCTTATCATCTTACCCTCTTATATCATTCTTGAGTTCTTTCATCTTATCTTTTCTGGAACTTGGTTTTCAAATTTAAATTTGACTCCCTCATCTCTGGATTATCCCTAGGATCGAGCCCTTCAAAATCAAGAAATGGAAGTTTTGGAAGTTCGAGATCCGCAGTCTGTTTCCAGTTGACCCTCCGTAAAGATTAGATTGGTAGCTGCCTCCCTAGTTTTAGATTCGTTTAGTCTGCGTAATAGTATTTTTGTGCTTAAGTGTCCCTTTCTTGATTGCTTCTTGATAGCTTTCCGGCTATCCGTTCGTTGGGTAAAACCAATTTTGTCCGCATTAGGTTGATCCATCTATCTCCCTTGTTCCTCGCTTATCTAAATGCTTTTCCCTCTCATCTATATTGCTTTCTTCTTCTCGTCTATTAAACCAGTGAAGCTTTGTCGCAGATGGTTCGCACCGCAACTAAGCAAGCCGTGATGAGACTCAAGCGCCGATGCCCGCCTTCCCAAGCCGCGGTGCAGATCCGGTTTGAGTCGGTTCATGGCGGCCAGACGCGGTGATGAGCTCTTTGATGCAGAATATGACTCAGATGATGAATCGCCAGAACTGCATCTTCTTTGCCTTCTCGCAATGATGAATCGTATCGATCAAGCGGCCACGCCCACGCCTGCTCCACCCCCAGTGTTTCCTCAGTCCAGGTTGGCAGAGTTTTTGAGGACCCATCCGCCCACTTTCTCTAGCTCCTCTGAGCCATTGGACGCAGATGACTGGTTACGTTCCATGGAAAAGAAGCTCGCTATCACCCGTTGTGATGATCGCGAGAAGGTTCTGTATGCCACTCACCAGCTTGAAGGTACCATTGCGAGAATGGTGGGAGAACTATTGTGCCGCCCATGGAAACCCCGAGAGTATCACTTGGGCCGAGTTTTCAGGAGCTTTCCGCCACTCCCATATCCCGGATGGAAAGGTGGAAATGAAGAAGAATGAGTTCCGTGAGCTGCAGCAAGGCAACATGTCAGTGAGTGAATACCTCAACAGATTCACTCAGCTATCCCGTTATGCCCCAGAGGACGTTGCCACAGATGATGCCCGCCAGAAGCGCTTCAAGAGAGGACTCAACCCCAGTTTGAAGGTGCAAGTCATTGGGAATGACTATTCAGATTTCCAGCACTTGGTGAACAAGGCCATGCTCATCGAGGAATCCCGCCGTGAACTTGAAGAATCCCGCAAGAGAAAGATGATGCAAACCAAGTGCCCATCAGTCTCACTCCCAGAGAGTCAGAATGAATGTGCCGCCTCCTGCCCGTGTTGCTCCACCTGTCACATTGAGCCCTCAGCGACACCTCGCCCAGCGAGTTCCAGTAACCGCGGCTTCAGCGGCTCAAAGAAACAGCAGCCTAAGAAGTGGCAACCTGCGCACGGGATCACCGCTTTAAGTGTCATCGGTGGGGCACTTCGCCAATAGCTGCCGCAGAGGCAAGGCCCTTCTCTGCTCGTTTCAACATGGGAGCCACTCCGACGGGACCCCGCTCCAGAGTCGCACGTGGAGCCCTCGGACTCCATTTGCACCTGGTCAAGTCTCCTCGGCCTTTTGGAAGAGGTCGTGTGAACCACACCAGCGTGGAGGAAGCCCGAGCGGCCCTGCACGTCGTCTTTGGGTAAGTTTCTTGTCAATTCAAAGACCGCCACTGTTTTGTTTGATTCGGAGCTTCGCATTCGCTTGTTTCTCGGAGTTTCTTTGAAAGGCACCAGTTGGAAGTTTTGCCTCTTAAAAGTGTTTTGTTGGTTCGATCTCGGTTGAATTGAGTACGAACCAAGGTTGCCCTAAGGTTCAAGTGACCATAGAAGGGTAGAATTCCTTGCTAATCTCATCATCATAGACACCAAGTCTCTTGATGTGATTTTGGGAATGGATTGGCTTGCCAATCACCAAGCCCTCTTGGATTGTGGTGGTAGAAGCATCACTTTGGTCATCCGGATGGAACCAAGGTAAAGTTTGAAGCCTCCCTGAGAAGCTAATTTGGATCTTTTGTCTGCAGTGCGGTGTTGTATCTATGGAAGAAGTGCCATGAGTCGAGAGTTTTCGGATGTCTTTCCGATGACCTACGGAATGCCGCTGCATCGAGACTTGGAGTTTGTCATCAATCTTGTTCCAGGCTGCTCCTATTTTCAAGAGACCCTCTGATTGCTGTCAATGATTTGGTTGAGTGAAGAAGCAAATTGAAGAAATGCAAGAGAAAGGTTTTGTCCGACCAAGTTCTTCACCTTGGGGAGCCCAGTGATCTTTGTTGCAAAGAAGGATGGTACCCAAGCGGATGTGTGTGGATTACCGAGCCCTCAATGAGGTCACCATCAAGAACAAGTACCCTCTCGCCTGGGATCGATGATCTGTTTGATCGATTAAAAGGAGCGGTGTGTTCTCCAAAATAGACTTGAGGTCGAGGATACCACCAGTTGAAGATTCGCCCGTAAGATATTTCAAGACGACTTTCTCAACCCGATATGGATGTATGAGTTCACGGTCATGTCATTTGGATTGACCAATGCCCTCGCTTACTTTATGAACTTGATGAATAAAGTATTCATGGAGTATTTGGATAAGTTCGTCATTGTCTTCATTGACGATATTTTGGTGTATTCAAGAGTGAAGAAGAGCATGAAGAGCACCTCCGTTTGGTCTGAACAAGCTTAGAGATCATCAACTCTATGCTAAATTCAGCAAGTGTGAGTTTTGGATGAAAGAAGTTACTTTCTTGGGTCATGTCATGTCTGCGGAAGGAGTATCTGTTAACCCTAGCAAGGTCAAGGATGTGCTTAATTGGGAGTCACCCAAGTCGATTGCCTCAGTCGAAGTTTTCTGAATGGCAGGATACTATCGCCGATTCATAGAAGGATTCTCCAAGATAGCAAGACCCCTCACTCATTTGTTGAAGAAAGAAAAGAAATTTGCTTGGACAGCATTGTGAGCAAAGTTTTCAAGAGTTGAAGAAGCGTCGACAACGACTCGGTGTTGATTTTGCGGATGTCAGGAAGGATTTTGAGATTTTTCGTGATGCATCCGGCAAGGACTTGGTTGTGTCCTGATGCAAGAAAGGAAGGTAGTAGCTTATGCTTCCCGTCAATTGAGGCCTCATGAAGTGAATTACCCCACTCATGACTTGGAGTTAGCTGCCGTAGTGCATGCTTTAAAGATATGGCGTCATTACCTTATTGGTAATCGATGTGAAGTCTACACGGACCATAAGAGCTTGAAGTACATTTTCACTCAGGCTGATCTTAATATGAGGCAAAGAAGGTGGTTAGAGTTAATAAAGGATTATGATATTGGAATCCATTACCACCCAGGCAAAGCTAATGTTGTGGCAGATGCCTTGAGCAGAAAAGTCTATTGCAATACCCTGTCAATCAAGGAAAATCAGCCAGCCCTTCGTGAAGAGTTCCTGAAGCTCAAGTTAGAGTTGGTTGAAGAAGGTTATCTAGCTGCCCTAGAAATTCAACCCACTTTGCGGAATCAGATCAAGGAAGCTCAAGTTGAAGATGCCAATATTAAGGAAATCAAGAGCAACATGAAGAAAGGTAAAGCCCTGAGATTTTCAGAAGATGAGCAAGGCACCATTTGGTTTGACAAGCGAATTTGTGTTCGGATCGTAAAGAGCTTAGCAAATTGTTACTCAAGGAAGCCCATGAAACTTTGTACTCCATTCACCCCGAAGCACAAAGATGTACCAAGACCTCAAAGAAATGTATTGGTGGCCTAGCATGAAGCGTGAGATTGCCGAGTATGTAGCTCGGTGTGATGTCCGTCAATGAGTTAAAGCCGAGCATCAAAGACTCTTTGGACTCCTGCAACCCTTGAAAGTGCCCGAATGGAAATGGGAAGAAATTGGTATGGATTTTATCTTTGGTTTGCCAAGGACAAGGTCGCTATGATTCTATCCGTAATTGTGGATCGTCTAACCAAAGTTGCTCACTTTCTCCCGACCAAGACTACTTACTCGTGATAGATGGCAGAATTGTACACAGCAAAGATAGTGTGCAAAGATGGAGTATCAAGAAGATCGTGTCGGATCGAGGAACCAGTTCACCTCAAGATTTTGGCGAAGTTGCCGTTGTTTTGGGTACTAATCTAAATTTCATCTGACTTATCATCCCAGACGGATGGTCGAGACGAGAAAGGGTAAATCAAATTCTTGAAGATATGTTAAGGGCTTGCGCCTTAGCAAATCGCATCGATTGGGATCAAATGCTACCTTATGCGAGTTTTCTTATAACAACGATTACAGTCAAGCCTCCAGATGTCTCCATTTGAAGCTCTTTATGGAAGAAAATGCGAGAACACCCTTGTATTGGAATGAAGTAGGTGAAAGACAAGTGTTTGGGCAGATATTTTGGAAAAAGCCAAGAGCAAGTTCGATCAATCGAGAGAAAGGTGAAACAAAGATGCACCAGCGAGAAGAGTTATGCCGATAACCGTCGCGAGATCTAGCTTTGCACTGGTGATCATGTGTACTGAAGGTATCGCCTCTCAAAGGGATCGTCGTTTCGAGTAAGTGGAAAGCTTGCCCCAAGGTACATCGGACCTTTCCGATTCTAGCAGTAGAGGAGAAGTCGCTTACGGCTTGGAGCTCCGCCTCATCGCCGATGTGCATAATGTCTTCCACGTGTCGCAGTTGAAGAAGTGTTTGCGTGTGCCCGAAGAGCAGATGCCAATGGAAGCAATTGCCCTACAAGAAGACCTCACCTACAAGGAGCATCCCATCAAGATCTTGGAAGTAGCAGAGCGAGTGACAAGAAGCAAGACCATCCGTTTCTGCAAGGTCCAGTGGAGCAACCACACCGAAGAAGAAGCCACTTGGGAACGAGAAGATGACTTGCAGGCTGAGTTTCCCCATCTATTCTCTAGTCAGCCTGAATCTCGGGGTCGAGATTCCCTTTAAGAGGGGTAGGTTTGTAACGTCCCGTTTTTCGGAGTTTTTGAAAATTTTAAAAGAGAACCATTTGCTTCTATTTGCCCAAAGTTTAATTTTGAAATTTCAGAATTCATTTGCAGTTTAATATGAGTTAATCAAACTTCAATTAAATTAAAGTTGGTTTGATTGAGATTTCTGGAATTTAAAATCAAAATTATTATTTTGAGAATTTTCTTGGATTTATTGGATTTTAGAAATTTATTTCTGTTTTATCCGAAATGGAAAAATTATTTTATTTGTAAAAGAAAAAGAAAATTTAAAGTTAAAAGTATTTTTATTAAGTCTAGAATAAGTCAAGGAATTTCTGTGAATTTTTCTAGAATTTTTGGAGTCTATTTGCTATTTTCTAAATTGCCTTTTGATTTATTTGAATTTCTGAAATGAAAAATGTAGTTAAAATCCTTTTTCTGTCTGTGGGCCGAATTCCTCCGGCCCATCTCCTGTTCCCCGCGCCGGCCCACTCCCGCGGCCCGTTTCCGCGCGCCCGCGCCTCCCCTCGCTTCTCGCCGTTGGATCTCCATCCAGCGTCCCTCGCGCGTCCACGTCGCCGCGGCTCCGCCTCGCCGTTCCTGGCCGTTGGATCACGATCCAACGCCATCGCGTCGCCCGCGTCTCTTCCGCTCCCCACCGTCCGATCGAAATCGGACGGCGCACGATTCATCTTCCTCCCGCGCTCCTCCGTCTTCTCAATCGTCCGATCAGAATCGGACGGCTCTCCGCCGCGCCCTTTCCTCTTCCACCGTCCGTCGAATCGGACGGCGCCGCTTCGCATCCGTTCGCTTCGCGCGTTGGACTTCCCACCGTCCGATCAGAATCGAACGGCTCTCGTTCACCCGCGTCTCCCTCGCTCCCCACCGTCCGATCGCAATCGGACGGCTCCTGTTCGTCGTCTTCGTCGCGCCGCCGCCTCTCTCTCTCCCACGCCGCGCGATTCGCGCCGCCGCGAATCCGCGCTGTCTGCCGCCACGCCGCGCCTCGCCGCGCCCGCCATGCCGCGCCTCGCGCCGCGCCCCGCCACGCCGCCGCCGTCCATCGCCGCTCATTGCACGCGGCCATGAGCTCTATAAAACCGCCGCGCCTCTTCCTCTCCCTCTCTTCTTTCTCTCTCTCTCTCCGCGTTCTGCGCCGCTTCTCCGTTCTTCCCGCCTCGCGTCGCGTTCTCCGCCGCCGTCTCCTTCCCGATCGCCGCCGCCGCCCGTCCCCTCGGCTCCGGCCGCGCCGCCGCGCCGCCCCCGTCTCTCTCTCTCTCTCTCTCTCTCTCGACCAGGCCCGAGCCCACGTGGCCACCCACGTGGCGCCACGTCGGCGCCGCGTCGGCAATTCGCCGCGTGGCTGCACGTGTGTGTGCTTAGCGTCTTGTTGACGTCAAAATCCGGTTTTTCAATAGAAAATTAAATCCGAAAACCCTAATTTCATCATTTTATGTGACTTTCAACTTCTTTTGGCTATAACTTTCACATCCGAACTCCGATTTGGGTGATTCAAATTTCTAAATTCATATAAATTCACCCTCTTTCATTTGGTACTGGTTTTGTAATTTTTGGAGTTCATTTGGTGCTGTTTTATTTATTTGTTGCTATTCTCGCACGTGTAGATTCCGGCGTTTCGGAAGATTTCTTCGACCCGACGACCGAAGATCCTCTCCTCGTCAACGAAGGCAAGTCGTAGGCCTTTGACCATGTTGAACCCATTTTACAAATGTATATTGTATTAAATTATCATGCATGGCTAGTTTTATTAAAAATGGTTTTGGGAGTAGATAATTACCAAATTGCCATTATGCCTCCTTGATAAACTGAAAATGAAATGTCTCTTTGAATGACATATATCCTTGGACACCTCAGGATGGTTAATACTAGTTGGACATAATTGTATTACCAACTTGGGTGCGTATTATTGCTTAGACATGCTCTAGTTACATGAGACTTTCGATCACATGTTCAATGATTATTGAAATTTGACTAATGGAACTATGGAATTGTGGTGTGAGGCCACTTTTATTAAAAGATGTTGTGCCATGGCGAGGATTGCCATTTGGTGGGTATGAACAAAATGTTTTATGCTCGGGCTTGAGGTAGGGAGCTAGAGTGGGTGCGTAATGCACATTGGGTTGTGGTAGACTTGTCTGAGCAGACAACTAAGGACTTAACTTTGCAAGTCATTGATCTGGGTCACCTCGTGCAACCATAAGTCCGGTATGGGACGGACCTGGCCAATTAATTAGGAAAGTTTTGAGTCGGTTCTGTTGTGGCTGTTTATTGGCGCAAGAATTTGTGATGGCGAAACCTTAGCGGGCAGAACCGAGGCAAAATGGAACTTTGTAAAAGCCTTGTCACGTGCTCTAGACTACTCACCTAAGGAAGTGAGCGGTGGTATCGACGGATGCCAAACAAACTAGAGAATTCGTGTCTTGTGGGTAAAGTTGTACAACCTCTGCAGAGTGTCAAAATCTATTCGAATAGCCGTGTCCCGATTACGGACATGCACGTGATTTCGCGCAAGGGGTAGTATTTTCAAAAATGTGGTTTGGTTCGTTGGAAACGTTTGGTTGGAATGGTTGGGAAGTGAACGGGATGTTCACTGTTTGATTCAAAAGAACTTGGTTATCTATGTATTATTCTTTTAAAATCCTGCTTTGCAATCTAATTATTGTATTTACTGTTAAACTTGCTTTCTGCAAATTAACCATAAAGCCATCATTGTTTAAGCCTGGCATGAATACTATGTGCATACATTTCTCTACGACTTGCTGAGTACTTTATGTACTCACGGCTTTATGCCCTTTGTTGATCAGTCCCAGCAGAAGAACCAGGAAATGTTGAGTACTATGAAGAAAGCTACTTTGAAGACTTCGCGATCTAGGTCACGTCCTCCACTCGATTGCCTGTGGGCAGGTCGATTGGGCTCCACGTATTTTGAGATTTCCGCTGCCAGATACTCAGTTGTTGCTAAGCCCTGTGAGGCGACTTTTGTAAGAACTTGACCATAAGGTTTTTGCTGGTTTAATTAATATTACTTTGTCTGCTTCATTAGTTCGTTGTGGAATGGTTATGATTACATCATTGTTGCAACTGTGCAAGCTAGCTACTGATCATGGGACTAGCTTGGTATGCACAGAGGGTCTCGGGGTTGTGTGACATCCTCGGGGTCCGACAGAGTCGCATGGCCGTGGCCTACATGAGCAACCATGCAACTAGAAGCGTATCCCGGGCGGTGGTGCTGGCCTGGAGGTCACCTTCAAGGTTACCCGGGTCCAGGAACATGATGCTCATGAGGAACCCAGTCCTGTTAATAGCCACAAATTTCGCCACGAGAAGGGCGGGGCCGTTGTGGAGGAGGAGAGTGCCGCCTCCATGTCGACGTCGATGTCGGGGTCATTGGAGATGGACACGATGACCTTCTCGGCTGCCTCATACATGCAGTCCTTGAGGTCCTCTCCCTCGTAGCCGCTGGACGCAGAGGCGGGGAGGAGGGGTTGTGCTTCCTCATTGGCCCTGGCGGCGGCGGCGGCAAGGGCCACGGTGTGCCTATCTAAGGAGGGTGCTTGAGGGCTGAGGCTGGAGTCGAAGGGGATGGAGTGAGGACTAAGAATGTAAAATGGTCTTTAGTCTATCCATAATGACATTTCTCAAAGCAACCACACTCTACAATGACATATTTCAAATTTTGAACTTTGCAATGACATATTTGTGAATCGAGCACTCTACAATGGCATATATCTAAATTCCCCTTAATTAATTGGCCTGGGTAACTACCGCACAAATAGACATATTTCAAATTTTGAACTTTGCAATGACATATTTGTGAATCGAGCACTCTACAATGGCATATATCTAAATTCCCCTTAATTAATTGGCCTGGGTAACTACCGCACAAATTCTTGCCACAACAGGATATATGTGGTCGAAGTAATATACTTTTGAATATTTTCATTGGTCATAAAAATTATGTGTAAATATACTCCCATATGTTACGTACAGCCCACACGTGAATTAATTAATTAGCTGGTGCAAGAAACTCAACTGTAAAGTTAACTTCTAAATATAAAAGTTTTTTTTATCTCCTATACTCCTATCTTTTTTCTTCACTTCCTGCCACTCGTACTTGTTGCATAAGTAGTAAATGGTTAAAAAGTATGCGAAGTACATAAACTACAAGCATGCACGTACCGTAGTAACTCTCATGCAGCTTTTACAACATTATTGTGATAAAAAATATTGATCAAAGTTGTGCATCAAAAATCATAAAAAATTAATTGGTTAATTCCTTATATGCCACCGAAATTTTCCAAAATCCCTGATTTTGTCACTAAAATATGGGGTCCGAGCATATTACACAATAAGTGACATATAAAGGATGATGCAAACTTTCGATAATAAAGAAGGAATTGCCTCAAAATTAATATCATAAGAATTTTGGAGACGAGATGGAGAATTATCTCACTACAAATGTTTTAGATAAATTATGCTAGAAATTACGAATTGACCTTTTAGACCACTAAACAAGTGCACAGTTGATATTCAGATAGTCCCTTTTTTTACGAAAGAAATCCTCAATGCCGCCGACCATTGTATTGCGCAATGTTGTGGCACCTCTTCTCTGTGCATCGTTGACGACCAGAGTTCGGTGCCCACAATCCACTGAATTATTTGTTTGAATTTCCACTATGATTTCTTGTATTTTAGCCCGAGATTTGTGCGCTGTGAACCTTCTGATGATTGCAGTAGCTACCCAACTGCTCAATTCTTGAAGAAAAAAAAAACAGAAACCGTGGTGGCGCCTTGAGAAATTTAGAAAAAAGAAATACAGAAAATAAATGACATTTGTGGTACAATTTGTTGTTTTCAATCTTCAGCTCCAATTTAGGTTCCAATTTAACACACCATTTTCCCAAGAGAAGTATGGCCAATTAAGTAGCCACACTCACCTTACCTACCATGGTAGTTAATGTAGAAACTGTTTAGTTTCCGAGTGACTATATGTTTCCCAAGTGTTTGGATGAAAACACTCAGGACTAAAAGTAAACACTCGGTGGCAATAAATTTTCCCAGTGTTTCCAATAACACTCAGAAAATCAAGTATAATCCCGAGTGCATCAAAACGGAAACACTCGGGATCTTTTTTTTTTTTTTTTTTTCTCCCACCGCGCCCTTTCTTTTCCCCGCGGCGCCTTTTTTTCACTTTCTAATCCTACCTCCCCACGCAGCCAGACTCTCCTGCTCCCCGGTTCTTCACCAAATCTTTCTCCTCCTCCCTCCCCAATGCTTCCCCATAGATCTTGCTTCCTGGGCTCTCCCCTCCACCCGGCCGCTCCGGCTCCCCTAGCGCCGCTACTGCCGCTCGCCTGGCTCCGCCACTCACTGCGTCGCCTCTGGCTCCTCTCATGGCGCCTGCTCCACCGACCCCGGCCCCGACCCGGCTTCCTCTCTCGGGTGCCGTCGGCACCGTCGGCCCCCTGCGCCCTCACCTCTCTCTCCCGCGCGTCGCCCCCGGCTCCGGCATGGCTCGCCCCGGCGCACTTGGCCTGCATTTAGTTTTGGCCGAATCCCCCACTGGGGCCTTGCTTCTTCTTCACTTTTTCTTTCCCCCATTCATCTTTCTTCTTCTTCCTTATCACTTCTCCATCGTCCTGGTTTTGCTCGGCCGTGGCTTTAATGGCGCAGCCTCCTCCCTCCGGCCTCACTCCCTCCCCGGGTGTCGTCGCAGCCGGGCTCGGCGCCGCGCCAGGCCCCCAGCGCCCCTGGTCACCGTGGGGATTGGGCCACACCCGTGTCTGTGCCCCTGGTTGATTTGGTCCGCTACGGCTCGGTCCCGGCTCGGCTCGCGCCGCCTTTGCCGGCTCGGCCTTCGGCCGCCGGCGTCACTTCGCCCGACCCTCGGCCCGTTTGCGCTACTACTGGCTCGGCAAGGATGTTGGCTTCACTAATTGTATGATGAATAGTTGGTTTATGTTCTGATGCTTGTTGATGTTTATTTATGCAAGGTGAATGCTGGAGGTGGGCTAATGCTTCTTCATGATGGTGGGTTGATGGATGTGGTTTGTGCTCCTTGAGCTTTGGCCTAAAGGTGATGGTGGGTGTGGTTCCTAAGCACTGAGGTATACTACTCCTTCTGTCCAGTTTCTCCCCTTGCTCTGTGATGTGAAAATGGATGATGATATGGTTATGCTTTGTGCATATATAGATACAACTTTGTGCAGATCAAGTTTTATATAGATACAGCTTTGTGCAGATCAAGTTTTTCTAGTTTTATAAAAAGCACATTCTTTCTATTGTGTGGATGTGCTAACAGACAAGTCTTAATTGTCTGCTAAGCTTCATTTGCTGTTTCTTATTGCAGGTGAGGTCAGTAGACAACAAAGTAACACAAGACCAGCTAAAGGAATAGGTTAGATGTGCTAGAAATTTGATTAATTGTTTTCTTGTAAGTTGAACAGTTAAACAATTACAATCAGTTTATACCACTTCTTTGAATTTCTTGTGTTACCAGACAAGTGAATGTATGGAATTACAAGAGGCAGTTGCTCACCTTAAAGAACAACTTTCCCAAGCTCATATATCTAATAGGCAAAACCTTCATTATTATATCTGAAGTTCAAAACAAGAATGCAATGTAAAGTACGTTTTTATGCCCCCATGTGCAGATCATTCAAGATGTTTAGAGACATATATTCAAAAGCGAGATATTGTCATTTTATTTGCTAAAAATTATTGTTTGTACTCTCTTGTTTTTAATGTCATCATGAGGCGCTATATATATATATATATATTCCACTAATAGCTATTCAAGTTTGCAATCTGTGTACTAATAGATTAGCTGAAATACAATATGTTGCATGCTTTTGGAATGATACTGATGTGATTCCAGAAATAGCAAAAAAAAACTGGATCCTGTTCAAGTGCAAATGTGCAATCAATGGAACATGTGATTGCCTAACAGATAGGTGATTTAACATTAAAGTAGTTGGTTTCTGACTTTCGTAGTCCTCTAGTTGACCTACTAATTTTCACAAGGAAACTCTGAAATAAAAAATGCTAGTGTCCCATTGAGTAAACATTAGATGAATTGAAGGTTAACATTGCTAACCTTAGTCAAGAGATGTTGTTCAACTGTTTATAGGCTCTAATTTTTATTTGTATCACTGCTGGAATGCACAGAACTGGCAAATTCTAACTTTTTGTATCCGACTATGAGAATCTAATCTAACAAACGGTTGTCTTCCTTTGGAGTGAGATGTAATGAATCCATCTCAACATTTGGTTCTTGCGATTGATCAAAGCTAATGGGTGAGATGCTGTTAAGCTATAGAGTTTCCTATGCATGTCTGAACGATATTTCCAATTCCGAGCTATAGTATACTTATGTTGCTCCAATTCCTTTTCTTTCTTGATTGCATTTTGTTGCTCACCTTTAAGACATGTCAATCAATTTTATTTGATTCCCACTATACTAGTGCAATGTATGTCAGTATGTGTTATTTTTGTTCTCTATTGGACACTAAGTTGTTGTTTTATCCCTCTCCTGGTTGCTTGAAGTTTATGAGAAATTGTGCTTGCTTTGTTCGTTTGTACCTGAAACTAATGAAATAGAGTAATGATTTCACTCCTTAGAGTTAATAACTGATCCATGGTTATCATCTTTGCAGTTGAGCATTGGGAGCGACAAGTTGAAGGTTAACTCATGCACCTCGACAATTGGTGTACCAAGCATTCACTCCGCGAACTACTTGGAACTGTTATATGTATCATGCATTCTGCCCAGCTTTTCGAATTTGAACTCAAATATATTGTGGATGTCTGATCTATATATGTGAATGTTGTATTGTGAACGCAAACATTATGTTAATATTGTCGAATCTATATATGTAATGATTTGTGCCTAATTGGTGGTATTTTTCTTGCTATGGAATGTATACTCTGTTTGATTACCGAGTTTCCTGTCAGCCTGAGTCTAGTTTAAAATGAAATGCATCATACATACAAAATTAGTGTATATACTCATCAGGTATTTCCCGAGTGTCCTTAGTTAACAAACACTCGGGAAAATCGTGAATCTGCATGTGTGCTGGGTTGCCACGTGGCTAGATTTCCCGAGTGTAGTTGATATACACTCGGGATAATATTCCTACTTTCCCGAGTGTAAATCTAAACACTCGGGAAAGTTATTTCTCCCGAGTGTTTTATGTTTCCCGAGTGTAATTTCGAACACTCAGGAAAGTTATTTTTCCCGAGTGTAAATCTTGGAACACTCGGGAAATCAGTTATTACCCTGACTAAACTGTCCTGAGTGGTTTTTCCCGACGGTCTGTTAGCCCACTCGCCGGTGTATACGAACACGAACGCTTGAACGCCTGGACTCAAACACACACATGCATTCTGGAACGCAAAGAACGGGAGAGAGTGATTTTTGGTGCTGCAAAAACTGCACACACACATCTCTTTTTTTCTCTCTTATTTATAGTAACAAAAACAGTAACAGAAACTTAATGCGCCCACTATACCATGATCCTGGATTGATGCGCAAGAACATTAACATGAAACGTTTCATGAACCCACTAAGTCATCACTATCCCATTACCCATAAAACGTTTCATGCACCCACTAGCTCATCACTATCCTATTACCCTGAACGATACAAGTATCTCATCATTGTCCCAAGTCCATGAATGTTACAAGTAATCAATGAATACAAAAACCAACGCACATGATTATTCAACAAATACCCCCTAATATTTGATGCGCTTTCTTGATCTCAATAATGTCGATACTTGTGCACAGCTCCTATTACTTAACGCGGCCCAATGCCTTTGTCAGAATGTCACCGGCCATGTCGCTAACGATGTAGCTGACAAACCGTAGCTCCTCCAACTTCTTTGCGTAATGACAGTCATAGCTCCACGTACCAGTAATGTACCAGAGTATATGCTTAACTGTCGTGCGCCACCTGGTGTCGAATCTCAACCATGGCGGCACCGTGCGTCGGCCGCGCCATGCCACTGGCCACTGAGCCATGCACCATGCGTGCGCTCAGATGCGCCCTGTCGGCCGACACGGCGCTCGCCGTGCTAACCATGTGCGCCTGCAGTCGCCCACGCGAACGCGCGCGCGCGAGGCCTCCGCTACGCGTTGCACCATTCGTCGCGCCCTTCGCGCCACGTCGTGCCACTAGCCGCCAAAGATGACGTCGTGCCATGTCTTTGCGCCTTGCGCCGCGGCGCCGAGGCCGTTAACGCGCCGCGCGCCGAGCCTCACCAAGCGAGCCCTAGGTCGAGCCGTCAGATGCGCGCCGGGGCGAAGACACCGCCACCGCCCCACGACTTATCGCGGCGCCGCCGCTCGCGGCGCCGTGTGAACCTCGAAGCTGGCTATTTGGCTCCCACTGGCCGCCGAAGCGCCGCCACTCAAAGACCATACGCCGCGAAATGCACACCGAAGCCGTCGCCCTCTGCGCCGTCATTGCACACTCTGTGCACCGCCTCCGCACTTGACGCGCAGACCGCCGCGTGCGTGGCTGCTGTCGCGCCACTCCACGTGGGCGCACATTGGCCGCTCGTACTCTGCCTCGTCATCGCGCGCCACCACACACTGACGTCTCCCATGTCTGATGCGTGTTGCCACGTGCCGCCACCGCGCCGCGTGGACAGGCAGACCGACCGTGTAATGTTGAGGGTGAGCACATAGAGCCGGTTGCATGTGCGGTTTACCCGAGCAAGTATGTGACGCTGCCGGTCACGGATCATGAGTACGCCATCTTGGATGAGCGTCTGATAGCCATTCTCGTCGAGCTGCCCGAGACTCACTATGTTGCTGCACAGTCGTGGGATGTAGTATACCCCCGTTAGCGCAAGTTGATCCCCATTTTGGCAGGTAAACAGGACGGTGCCACGCCCGCGTATGTCCACCACCGAGCCGTCACCGAACTGGACGGAGCCGGTGACGCCCTCGTCCATCTCCGCTGGCTTGCTCGCACCGGACATGTAATTGCCGCACCGTGTCCGGTACCAAGCGCCATCGTAGGCGCCCTCTCGCGCCATAGATGCACTTGCGCGTGCACCTCGTTTAGCACCATGTCAGTGCCTGTGCACATGGAAGCCTCAGTAAGCGTGCACACCTGTGCCATGAGAAGCGTAGGATCGTCGTTGTCGTTGTCAAAACCTGTGTCAGATTAACTTGCTCGGTGCGCTTAGGCTTGCGGCAGTCCCTGGAGTAATGGCCGTACTTATCGTAGTTGTAGCACTTAACCTGCGACATGTCACGGCGCATACTGGATGAGCCACCGTCCTTGCCGTCATGCCCGCCTTTGCCGCGCCCATGGCCACGTGGCTTGCCGCGATAACGGTTATCACCTCCGGAGGAGCTATCGCCTTGCTCCCTCTTCTTAGCGCGTGCAAGCCACTCCTCTTCAGTGAGGAGCAGACGCTCACCAGAGCCACCCCGAGTCATCGCGCGCATAGCGCTGCTCTACTGATCGAAGCCGACCGGTGAGCTCTTCAATCGACAACGTGCTCAAGTCAAGTAGTGTCTCGATCGAGATTGCCACCTGTGTATACCTGGATGGCACAACACGAAAGAATTTCTTAACTACCTTTTCTTCTTCCAACGTGTCACATAGGATCCGGAGATTGTTGACGAGTCCCGTGATCCTCATGGAGAAGACGTCCACCGACTCCCCATCCTCGAATTCGATATCCTCGAACTCCTTGCGAAGTTTTTATGCATTCGCCTCACGGACGCGCTCGACACCCATCCTCATTATCTTCACAGCATCCCACACCTGCTTGGCCGTGTCCTTCACTGCCAGCGTGGATAACATTTTCGGCGACACTGCATGGAGGATGGCGGATAGCGCCAGTCTGTCATCGCGGTAGTCGGCGTTGCCAGGTTCGATCGCCTCCCACAGGCCTTATGCCTGCAGATTCACCCTCATCACAAGGGCCCAGTCGGTGTAGTTTGTCCGCGGCCATGGTAGACCATCTATCCCGTCGTCTCCCTTACCACTCGCTGCACCACACGCTCTTGGCCGTCGTTGCTGCCGGATCCAATCTCGCGATCGCCATTTTCCGCAGATAATGAATGTGCGAGTAGTGCTGCCGTCGCCTTGCTCCGGAGATGACCTGGTAGGAGAACGTGAACCGTTGCGCGCCATTGCCAAGGATCAAAGCTACTCGGCTCTGATACCAATTGTCAGCCCGCTCGTTGGTGTCTACGCACGTGAACGCTTGAACGCGTGGACTCAAACACACACACACACACCGAGAGAGTGATTTTTGCTGCTGCAAAAACTGCCCACACACACATCTCTTATTTTTTCTCTTATTTATAGTAACAAAAACAGTAACAAAAAACTTCATGCGCCCACTATACCATGATCCTGGATTGATGCGCAAGAACATTAACATGAAACGTTTCATGCACCCACTAAGTCATCACTATCCCATTACCCATAAAACATTTCATGCACCCACTAGCTCATCACTATTCTATTACCCTGAACGTTACAAGTATCTCATCATTGTCCCATGTCCATGAATGTCACAAGTAATCAATGAATACAAAAACCAGCGCACATGATTATTCAACACGGTCAACCTTCGAGAATTAATTTACCGAGTGTTTGGGGACTTTCCGAGTGTTTGGGCACTCAAGAAAGTAACGGATTCTGGTAGTGCTACTTAGAAATAACCAATTGGTGGGAGTGGTGGTAACGGTGGTGGACTATCCAAACAAACAAACTTCACCTCTCTAAAAAATTCTCTAACTAAAAACAAAACAAAATCATCACCCAACAAATAAATTAACTTCAACAAAAAAAACATGTGACATTAGTGACAATGAAGCTCGACCAGGCGCATACGCCAAGCATGACGGCGGAGGCATGACTCCAGATTCGTGAGCTCAACTGTATACGGAGGCGATATGGTATTTTGTTTGTAGCAAAGCACAGACATTTAGTCAGTAAAAACAGATGTACTGAAGGAAATTAACATGCATTATTTTCTATAAAAAAACATGCAAGATTTTTTATTTGAACATAGACGGCACATGCCTTTTAATCTGCCCTCGCCCACGAATCCATCGAGATTATTAGACCTAGCTGTCATGAGTCAAGAGTCCTGAGATATGATCTCTCTCTCTAGATCTCTCTCTCTCTCTCTGCGAGGGATCACACTTTCTCTTCACGTCGACTCACCATGTTGAGTGTAGATCACATCCTGTCATCACTACTATTTATGCGCCGCCAGTCTACTACGCTTGCTGTTCGCCGTCGCTTTGAGTTGACGATAATATATAGTAGCATTTGTCTTGAAGCCCAAATTATATACGAAGACAGCGCCGGTGCAAACTGGTTACCCGATAGCTAGTGACCGATCACAATATGATTTCTATATTTCCTACTATGTTTTATGATGGATGCAGTTTCATCACAACAGTGAAGCGAGGTCTTAGGTTCGTTTTCTTTTCCTCGAAACAAAAAAGGCGGTGGGTCTCGTTCCATCATTAATTCCCAAGCAAAAGAAAGAAAGACAGTGGCAAGTCGCTAGCTACCCTCTTCTGGAAGTAGTATATAGTGTAATACTTGGCAGGATACCTTCGGAATTGCACTGGTACAACGTTTGCCATTATTAAGATCGCTGGATATATTGGTAGCAGAAATCGGTTGGAAATAAATAGGTCAAGGATCGATGAAACTCCTAAGTTGCAAGTTTGCAACGATCGAGTAACAAAACATATGAGAGTCAAATTGCATCACGAAACATATGTGACGATGTATCAAATCATGGAATTCCATTTCAGTTCAGTTTGACAAATTCAGTTACATGATCAACAGAATTAACTACAGAAAATCATGCTGATCGATCGGTTCTGGCATTCCTAATTAGGTGTGCGTTGGACCAAATGACAGCCCGTATATGAGATACACTGTGTTTCAGTTAGGCGACGTCGCTGTTGTGCAACATCATCGAACCATCCTGGGCCCAACTACAGAGCAACAACCAAAAGGTCTTGAGCCATCCCCCCCTAAAAAAGACTAGCATGATAGGTGAATACACCCTCACACTTATAAATCGTACATCTGTCTCATCCCATAACCGATGTGGGACTATCCCAACAAATCTCTCTCACACACATCGGGTGTGCTCCCCAGCAACCGTGAGGCCTGGGATGTATCCGGGATACCTGGGCTCTGATACGAACTGTTGGAATCGAGCTACAGAAGATGCAACACACACGAACACAAGGAAGAGAGAATACACAGTGAGATGCAACGTACAACTACTCTCTTGCGTCTTTTCTATTTTGTTCTCTATTTAAAACACTAAAAAAGCATTAAAAAGGAGCTAAATTACATGCAAGATATGGCCGATAGGACCTCCTACCATCACGCCACAATCCCTCTAATGACGCCAATCAAATCAGCTTAATAAATCAAATCGTATCAGCTAATAGAACAAACAGAAACTAATTAGCTGAAAATGTATCTCACACTTATGCAAAAAATGCATACAACAAAGCAACAAGATTAGTTCCAACAGTCACCTCCTAATCCTGTTGTCATTATTCGAGTACTTTCTCGCCGAACTTTAGAGTAGCGCCGGTTCGTCACCCGCCACAGCGAAATGCGCCTCTTCCTTCTTCGGCTTGCGGCACTCGTTGGCAAAATGCCCTCAGATGCCAGAATTGTAGCATTTGATCTTCTTCTTGTTGAACTTGCGCTCACTGGTATCGGAGTCACTGCTGTCCTCCTCGTCACTATGGCTGCTGTCACGGTCACCAGCTTTGTCGCAGCCACCGCTGCGGTCATGGTTCTTCTTTGCGCCACTGTCTGGCTCATCTCCATTGTTCTTCTCTTTGGTGAGGGTCTCCCATTGTGTGCGCATGAGCAAAAGATGCTCACTCCCCTTCGAGTCGCCGAAACTAATTCGGACGTACTCGTTGTAGGATTTGTACCACTCGACAAGGTCTTCGATGATTAGAGTCTTCAAGTCCACGCACTGATCGATGGAGGCGACGAGCTGTATGTAGCGCGTCGAGGCCGCATGAAAAAACCTACGAGCAACGGCAATCTCATCTACATCGGCCAACGTGCGGATCCCGGTGATGACCGATGTGACCCGACTGGCGAAATCTTCAATGGTCTCCCCTTCCCCCATCTTCAGCCCCTCGATGTCCTTTTTAAGGGTCTCGCGCGCACACTCGTGCCCCATGTGCGCCGTCTTGATTGCCTCCCATGCCAACTTCGCCGTGTCTTTCCTGGCGAGCGAAGACATGACGTGCTCGGCACAGCCTGGTAGATGGCGTACGAGGCCATCTGATCCTTACGGTACTACGTGGCGCCGGGCTCCACGGCCTCCCACACATCCTGTGCCTGCAGAGCGACGGACATCTTCATCGCCCAAGTCATGTAGTTCGTGCATGTGAGCTGCGGGTACGACATCGTCACCACGCTCTCTTTCTTCACCCCCTGCGACGCGAACGGATCACCTCGCAGTAGGTCTCGCATAGCGGACGGAGACATACTCCTTCCTTCCCTCAGTATCCTCTCCGACTCACGGAAATCACCAAAGCTCTAATAGCAATTGTTGTGCAGCGTCATCGGACCTCTAAACCAGTGTCCGATCCCGAGTATGCTAAACCAGCATCTCGACCCCAGGTCATTGGGCTGCTAACCCGCAAGCCCGACTATAGAGCAACAACAAAAAAAACTAACTTGATAGGTGGATACACCCTAACTCTTATAAATCGTGCTCTGTTTCATCTCACAACCGATATAAGACTATATAACCTACTCTCTACTGGAAGTAGTATAGTGTAATACTTGGCACGATACCAGCGGAATTGCACTGGTACAACGTCTGCCATTATTAAGATCGCTGGATATATATATTCGTAGCAGAAATCGGTTCAAAATAAATAAGTCAAGTATCGATGAAACTCCTACTTTGCAAGTTGGCAACGAGTAACAAAACATGAGAGTCAAATTGCATCACGAAACATATGTGACGCGATGTATCAAATCATGGAATTCCATTTCAGTTCAGTTTGACAAATTCAGTTACATGATCAACAAAATTAACTACAGAAAATCATGCTGATCGATCGGTTCTGACATTCCTAATTAGGTGTGCGTTGGACCAAAAGGACAGCCCATGTATGAGATCCACTGTGTTTCAGTTAGGCGACGTCGCAACTTCCCTTGGCAAAGGAGCAGCAAAGTAAGGGCACACTCAGACAGCGAGTAGTTGGCAAGCGCCGAATTCAATTTAATCCGCTGCATTGGAACGACACCCGTTTAGTGATGATAAGGGCATGTCCTTTGTCAGAGGAAAGCATATCTGATAGACTGATATCTGCAGTAGTAACATGGATGTACTGATCGATGTACACGGCCTCTTCGTCCAAGCTAGCTCCAAGCCTCCAACTAGTATATATGTCTCCATTTTTCATACTATATATTAACTTGAGTGTTAGTAATGCACCATCTCAAACTGTACATGCTTCTTCAATTTGCACTGCTAACTGTTAAGTGCCAAGCCAAAAGCTTCAGCTGAATGCATACATGCATGGACAGTTGCTGAATACTGATATATACTACTTCACATACGGAAGAATAACTATACAGGACTGGGGATTTAACACGTGCAGTGGAAGCAGATCGTTCGACCGTGAGGCCAGGAGATCACTATAGTACTGAGCTGGAGGGATCAACGTAGGCATTCAATGGTGGCCAACTACCCTCAATCCGTGGCAAGATCACATGCACGGTCCATGGCTCCATGCAACAGCGGCAATCGAATGGTAGGTGCTGTGCGCCTGTATATATACCCGGCCGGTGCAGTGTCCCATGGCACACATTCAAGCCCAGGCATCTCTACTACTCTATTAGCAACTTCTCTCTCTTTTTCAGTGTTGTTTGGAATTACAGGAGGAAGAGAGGAGAGAAAGTGAGACAAAGAGAGAGCAAGATGGGCTGCAAGATGCTTCTGGTCACCGTTCTCTTGGTGGGCATAGCCTCTCAGAGCTCAGCCAGGAGCGTGCAGGGAAATCACTTGTCTGAACAGAAGTGTATGTAGTATTAATTATAGATCTCACAATCTCGTCCCTACGTAGTACTTACGCACTTGAAACACGGGATACTATATGTACTTCACTGATTATGTGGCTCACTGTCTATCGATCTCAACAGCCGGCGGTGGCGGGTACGGAGGCAGCGGTGGGTATGGAGGCGGAGGCGGAGGCGGTGGCGGTGGCGGTGGCGGCAGCGGCGGCGGTGGCGGTGGTGGGTACGGAGGCGGCGGCGGCGGCTACACCCCGACGCCAAGCTCCAGCGGAACCTGCGAGTAAGACTCTCGTACTATGTTATGATCAGCATATGCACATGCATAATATAAAAGCTAGAATTTTAAGTGAATTACATGGCATGCACGTATGTATGCAGCTACTGGAAGAGCCACCCGGACAAGATCATCTCGTGCATCGGATCGCTGGGCAGCATCGTGGGCTCGTTCGGCGACGTGTGCAGCGCCTTCTTCGGCAGCAAGCTGCAGACGCTGCAGGACGCGCTGTGCAACACCCGGACCGACTGCTACGGCGACCTGCTGCGCGAGGGCGCCGCCGCGTACATCAACTCCATCGCCTCCAAGAAGTACGCCTACACCACCCAGCACGTCAAGGACAGCATCTCTGTCGCGCTCACCTCCAAGTCCGCCGCTATCGAGCAGGCCGCCATGTTCAAAAAGGCCAACTACGCCTGCCACTACTAAGCTCTCAGTAGTGGCTAAATAAGTCCATGCATGCATGGATGCGTCACGCATGCGTGTCCCCTCAGCTGCTACGTACCTGCTAGTGTGGCTTTTGCCATTTGATGTTGCATGCCATGCCGTCTCGTTGTCCGGTGCAGTAGTGATGCTTGCTTTGCTTAATTTGCTTTCTTGTCGTTGTTAGTGATGTAAGAATAAGAAGAGTTGCTAGTGAAATGATCGCCGCTTTTACGAAATGCACGAGTTCTAGGCTTCTAGCACTTGTTTCTATTCAGGACTGCTTGGTGATGGATGTAATCTTGTACACGAGTACCACAGCTATCAATACAATGATCTCTTTTGTAAATGGTTGCTTTTGCTTTCAAAAAATTACAGTAGCTTTTGCCCCGGAAGAAATGGATACTATCAGAAACTGTTTATTTCTCGAGTACCTATATGCATACGAAGTGTCTGTACGCAAATGAATAACTTTTTTTAAGTATTTTCTATAACACTGAGAAAATCAATACAGAAAACAGACGAAATAAAATATAATGCCGAGTGTATTAAACTCGGCAGAAAGTACAGTCGGACTGTGCCCTTCTTTTTCCCGTGCCGCGCCCTTTTTTTTTTTTTTTTTTTCCTAAGGCGTCTTTCTTTCGCTGCTAAATGCTAACCCTACGCGATCCCCAATTCCCGCAGCGGCCTCCCTGTCCTCCTCCCTCGCCGATCCACCGCCTCCACACTCGGCGCTGCCTCCACAGCAGCTACTCCGTCCTCCTCCTTCTCCCTCGCCACCGACGCCGCCTCCCCGTCCTCCTCCTCCTTCCCCCTCGCCGAACCACCGCCTCCCCCTCCTCCACTGCGGTGCCTCCTCTTCCTCCTAGTCTCCCGCCGCCAGACCCGACCCCGCCGTCCCCCTCCTCATTTGCTTCTTCCCCATTCTATTTCTCTCTTCTCACCCTTTTTCCTTCTTCCATTCTTTCTCTCCCCTGGAGCTTTTTGCTTTGGCCCAAAATTCTCCTGGTGCCGCCTCCCCCCGGCTTCCCTCGTGCTCCTGCCGGCGCGCCACCCGTGCTCCTCCCCGCGCCCGGCACCCTCGGCCCTCCATGGCGCCGCCGCCTCTGGCCACCCGGTTCCGGCTCATCTCGGCCCCGCCGGCTGTGCCTGGCTGCCGGCTCGCCCGGCCATCCGGCCGCTGGCTTCCCCTGTGCCTCCACTATGCTCAGCCATTGGAAGCGTGGATATACATGGCTTTCGTGTCATTGGTTGTAATATTTTCCATATGGATTCTAACTCTGCCCGGTACCTTTCTTGTAGGTTCTGATGAAGGCATCTATGCTTGGGTTGCGGTGAACTATGCTCTTGGCACACTTGGAGGGGATCCTCACAAAACCATTGGAATAATTGAACTTGGGAGTGCTTCTGCTCAGGTTCTCTGGTGAACACAGACATAGTCTTGGTTTTCCTTTGCTTTTGTGTCTTGGATCTTTTTTAACCTTAATGCATGCTAGTAAGATACTAATAGATACTAATAATGAAGTTATACATCAGAAAAGACTCACATACCTGATGTGGTGATTGCTAGTAGCTCTGTAAATTGCTTCGGTGATGAGGAATAGCCAAATTCCATTTATACTTTCTCAATGTCAATACACACAATAGCTTAATGTCCTGGTTATATCCCAGGTAATCTTAATTTTTTGCTAATGTAATTACTGTTTTTTTTTTGTTTCAGTTGACATTTGTTTCTGAAGTACTTCTCCAGAATTGTCAAGTAATTTTACTTTTGGTGAAACAACATACATTCTTTACAGCAACAGCTTTGTAAACTTTGGACAAGTGAGTTATTTGTATCCGTTGAACCCTCTATTTTTTGGATAATCATGTAAAATTCTACAGTACATTAACCATATGGTAACTAAGGAATTCAGTATCTGATGGATGAAGGGAACACCGGGACCCTGAAAATATACCCCTTAAATGGGAATATTATAAACAGAACCCCACTTAGCTGTCCTTATGTTACTTAGTCAATGTAATGTCAGTAAGTAATACTTACTATAACTATTCTGCTGTGCTACAAAAGTACAAATGTCCGAGGACTGCAGCTCAAAGCAACAGGTGTCATATTTCAAGTTTGATGAATGCTGGGTTAAATTTTGTTGATGCTGCTATATCTGTTGTTATATCGGTTTTACGATACGCTTGGTAACAGAACAGAGTGCAAAGCATGTATGAAACCATTGGGGGTAAAGAAATTATTTCAATAATTCCATTGATTAGCTTACAGAACTACTTGCCTGCAAGTACCAAGTACCTACCAGTGTCTCATCATGACTCATGTGATTGCAGACTCTTCCAAAAATGTTACAGTTGTTGATCCTTGTGCTCCTAAAGGATACTCTCGCAATGAAGAAGTAATGGTGAGGACAAGTGGTGTTTCAAGATCAAAATTAGAGAATCAATATGTTGATAATGGGAATGGAAACTTTACGGAATGCGGATCTTCTTCACTGCTGCAGAAAGGAAAAGGTAAGAAATACATGTGAACACTTTGTTCCCTTTTTATTTATTCCTGAAGGTGTTGTTGCCGTTGTCACACTGAGGTAACAACTTTACTCGCTCTATCCCACTCCCTCCCCTTGCTCTGTGATGAATTGATTGGATGATGATATGGCTGTGGGTATGGGATGGGCTCTCTGTGGAGTGTGGACTTGGATGAATGACCAAACTTGCTTGTGGAAACATGCTTTAGGATGTACCAAATCTTTGTTAATCTGGCGCACATTTCTTGTCGTGGCCGATTTCTGGTTCAGCCTTAGTTACCTTGGTGCCTAATGTCGTTGTTGTTTCATCTAGTGAGTGAGACCAAAGAACAGAAAGGAGAAGCATCCAGTGTCATGTATACTTACAAGCATCATTATGACAAGGGACTTGATATCCATGAGATCTTTGTTAAGAAGAGCAAACCCGGGTTCTGTTGTCGTACATCGGTGTCATTTTCCTTCTTACAAATGTCTGCCAATCATTACTGGCAAAGGTATGTTTCTCTTGTAAATCACTACCAGATATTATTAGGAGGCTGTGTTAATGAGGAAATTTTTATCTGCTATTTTAAGAGCAGTCTAGTTAACATTCCCTGGTTGCTGCTTATCTAAGGGTTGGGTTCATCAAATTGTAGACAAAGCTGGACGACATCTATGTTTGCAATACAAACCTGTGAAGAAAGGTGAATCCTTCCTCAAGTATGTCTGTGTACGGCCCTTCTGCATATTATGGACATGGTTGTTAATTGCACCTTAAGATTGCATTTTTATGTAATGTTTGCTACAGGATACTTTTGCAAAGTATACGACAAGTATGTCATTTGAGCGTCCACTGCTGAATTGGTGTACCTCGGCAATTATACGGCAAGTACCTCAACAATTGGTGTATCAAGCATAAACTTCGTGAAATACTTGAAACTGTTATATGTATCATGTCTTATGTCCAGCTTTTCAAATTTGAACTCGAATATATTGTAACAAGCTACCCACTGATATCTATCTATTATTCATATTCAACTGCTAATGTTGCTTTTATGCAAAAGAACTATAGATGCCATATCCTTTGGAATAAGCCATCATCTATAATTGCATTCTGTAGTGCGACTTGCTGAGTACTCTGTGTACTCATTCTTGCTATAAGCAATGTTGTTCAGTTAAGAAGGCTACAACAGTCCATCGCCGATCAATAAGGTCTACTTCAAAGATCGTAGAGAACTAGGTCGCCTACCCGAGGCGATTGCCTGTGGGCATATGATGGGATTCATTGAAGTTAATCTGTTACCTTCCGTTGTAGTTTATTTGAGTTACTCGCCTTCTGAGACATTAATTATAAGCTTTGATCTTAAGGTTGGTACTATGATAATTATTGTTATTTGCCTATTTATTAGTTATCTTTGCATGTAGAATAATATTTCATCCATAATGCCACTGTGTGTACTAGTATGATCTTAGACTAATATAGTATACACAGCTACAGCTAGTCCAGATTTACGTATTTGAATCTCGACACCAGCCCAAACTCCACATCAGCTGGTCCCACCCTAAGTCAGCCTAGCTGCCGAAGTCCCATGAGCGACTGACCGGCCCAACTTCATCAAGGCCCAAATGCCTCCACCCCCTTACCTGCTCAAGTGTGGACTTGGCCGCTTGGCCAACACACTCCACACCGTCCAGCCCTGCATGGCGAACCAGTCTTCACGCCAGCTTCAACAAATCACAATGCTCCATCAACACCGGCTAGGCATGTCGCCTACGTCCTCCACTCCACTGATGTGAGGAAGAAGCCCGCACGCATGGAAGCCGCCTGGTCGACCGATGAAACTGACGTACACTGTCTGACCAAGGCTAGAGGTGTAGCAACCCCCTTGGAGAAGAGGGACCCCCTCCTTCATCTTTTTATCATTTCTTGTACATACTCGTAGCTAGGAAATAGTAGAAGTGTAATTAAGCATGGAGACCGGAACGTCGGGACTCCACGAGCTCCAGCTTTTCTTCTTCACTATGGAGTAAATTCTTAGTTTTCTTCTAGTCCGGTAACCCTAATTTGACCCTGGCCTTCTCTTTATGTTCAGCTAAGTGAGTGCTACTTATTTTAGCTAGTTCCTAGTCTTGCTTTTCTCTTGTTTGCTCTCCGCCTGCATAAGTATATACAGGCTACAGTAGCAACAACATAAATTACGCGTGGTGCATAGTTTAGTAAGTTGCCTTGGAATGCTAGGAGCTTTATCATAATGCCGGGGGATGTACGGTGACAACGTGAATGGTAGTGCTGCAAAGCTCCTAGCTAGTAGGATTCTTTCCCAAAGCTTAACTAGTCGCTACTCGAAGGCTTGACAATTTAGGGACAGACGATCATTTGGGACACGGAGGCTAGAAGAAGATCGCTTGACCTTTGTTCCCCTCCGACCAATTTTCTGCTCTTTCCTCTCACCATCCTTGCTCTCAGCTTATACTTCGGATGAAAACTAAAGCGGTGTCTGTGCGCTTGCAGATTGTAAGGCATAAGACTCGCCAACAACGACACAAGCAATGTACTTAGTGGGCAGTGGAAACGTCCCTTATCTACAGACTAGAACATGTCTTTGTTGATACATTGTTTTGGACCCCACTGCTCATTGTTTCACTAGGCAGCAAATATTTTATTTTGATACTATTAAGCAACAAATGTTTGTTGTTAATACATTTTTAGCATTTCTGAAGTAATTATATTGATCATGATATTTTTTTATATTAAAAATAAGAATCATCTTGATAAGTTTAATATATTGAACAGGTGGTGCACTACTATAGAAAAGTACACTACAGACGGTTCAGAACCATCACAACAAACGGTTCTTGAACCGTCTGAATTTTTATGTCTGTGATAACAGTTGGTTATCACAGATGGTTTTTGAGCCGTCTATGATCAGGATCAACACAGACGGTTTTTAATTGAAACCGTCTCTGAAAGGGCACTATCACAGACGGTTTCAACCAAGAACCATCTGTGATACGTAGTGTATCTACGTATCACAGATAGTTCTATTTACAAACCATATATGATATGTCGGATATCATAGACGGTTTGTAAGTAGAACCGTCCGTGATATAAGCATATCACATACGGTTCTTGGTTGAAACCGTTTGTCATAGTGCCCCTTCGCAGACAGTTCCAACCAAAAACTGTCTGTGATAGTTCATTTATACCTAATTACTTTTTATTATTCTCGGCTAGCCTCAGGAATTGCTAGCCATGCCCTCTGAAAACTAGCAAGCTAGTAGAAATCAGATACATCACACAGATGAATCAATTGTTGACACAACTCAAAGTGATAATTTAAAACTCAAAATCAATTACAAAAGATTATGTTCAAGTATACATTGTCGCTAGATTTACATTTGAATTACAACTACTCGAAATGATCAATTACAATTGAATCAATATTTGTCTGCAATACCCCATTTTTATAATGCTCTAGGTTGGACCGATAAGACCAGCCTAGGCCGCCGATCAGACCGACCAACTGGTCAAACCAGCCCAGTATGGTGGTCTGACCAGCCGAGACCATCTCGATGAGTCTGGGCTGAGTCCAAGCCAGGCACAGTGTGTGTGCCGCGTGATCCCCAGAGTCCGTGCATATATAGGGTAGCAGGGAGGGCGCCGCTCCGCCTCTATCCCAAACCGCCACTCTTGCCTTAACCCTAGCCCTAGCCAAGCGTCACCACCGCCCAAGCCAAGCGCCACCATCACCTAGGGATTAGGCCACCGTCGCCAGTCTTCCTGCCTTTGTCAGCTGCTGGCTGCTCGACCACACATGTCGACTTGGCCATCGCTGGTGGTCGTCGTCTTTGTTCACCGCCATTGCCACTTGACACTGCATCGAGGTTTCGCTATTGTCGTGTCGTGTTTTCCCAGGTGTGCAGCTGGGGCATGAAGACAACAACAACGAGGAAGGGAGGCAAGGCAGGAAGAAGATAAGAACAAAGAAAAAGAGGAAGAAAATAAGAAGAAGAAAGAAAGAAGGAAGGAGGAAAAAGGAAGGAGGTAGAATAAGAAGAATAAAAGAAGGGAAAATTAGGGTTTCACTCTCGTGTTGTCTCCGTCATCCGTTTTTGTGGGTAATGACCTAGGAACTTTACTGAGATATTAGAATAGTGGTTTATTAGAGTTTCACGATAGATCGGTAGCGAGATACACTACTACAAAACAGGCTATAGAAGACGTCTGTGATAACATAATCATAGACGATTCTCTTGTAACCGTCTGTGATATGGACCTATCACAGACGGTTTCTAAATACAACCATCTGTGATACTTCACAAATGGTTCTGAACAAGAACCGTATCTGATAATCTAAGTCATCACAGACGGTTCTTGTTAAGAAGGAATCGATAGGGTTTGTGCACCCTTACTCGTCACTCTACCTTACTCTCGCATCTTCACCTTCCCACCCTTCTTAGCCCGCTCGTTCGCCTCCAACTTGCTCCCCGACGCCCGAAGCCTCCCACCCGACGCCGACCTACTACCCAACCAACGACGAGTTGGCGACCCCTCTCTCCCCGACCCTGATGCCCCTGCTGCTCCCTGCCTCCCCGATGCCCCTTCTCCCCGACCTCGACGCAACTCAGCCTCCTTCCCCCTTCCTCCCCCGAAGCCACCTCCCAAGGTACATCTCCGCCATCCGAAGCCACCTCCCAGGTACATCTGCGCTCCTCGTGCCGGTAAACCCTATCTTGACTGACTTATCATACAACCGCATGCTTATTCCTATTCAAACATATATACCGGTAAACCTATTTCTTGCATTACTTACTAGCTAGCTCTGGTAGCCCTGATCTATGTCTAAAAAACAGATGCCTATTCTTTGCTTCACGCTACTACTTTATCTCGTGCTTGTATACTTGCCTATGAGCTCTATTATACCTGTCACACATCTATTCTTTCTTATACCTGGCTATCTGTGAATAAACCCTTGTAAACACCTATCCAAACATGTTTCTCCATGTACTCTAGCTAGCTCTGCTATTCTTGGTTGGCCTCTAAGGCCACAGGTGAATCGACGAAACTATGACCTTTGTAGCTTTTTGTGCAATGTCATATATTTTCTTTACTATGTATCCTATATTTAAGTTGAATGGGTAACTTCTATTTGTTTATGTAATTAATGTGTTTACAAGGTAATTTTAGTTAATTGGTTGGGTAACTTCTATTTTTTGTATAAAATATCAACTTGTAATCCATGAAATTTTAGTTCATTGCGTATGTAACTTATATAGATAGCAAGTAAGCGACATGGCAGAGGCACTGTCTTCGCCGCCGTCTGGATCTCCGATCAAAGTGGTACGTAAGCGAGATGGCTCAGGACGACAAGGACTACATAATGGTGCCCTACAACCAGAAGTAAGGGCTTCACTACTTGCTATACAAATTTTATTTGTACTTTATACGCAACACGAACTTAGGTTTATGACTATAGTGACATACATGAGTAGGTTCCACTGGATCCTTTTAGTCATTGTACCAAAGAGGAACAAGGTAATATACCTTGATTCCCTACTCAACAAAAACCCAGACTTCACCCTTGTGAAAGGAATACTCGACAGGTATGCTCATTCCTCCATACATAACTCTATTGTAGTCTTCATTCTTTTCAAATGGCCGGGGATAAATTTTTGGAATAATGCAGGTCGTTCATCACCTATGTTGCCGAGGGAGGGCCATACAATAGATCGAGTGCCACACTACAAGACAAGATGCGATTTTCGGTGCGCGCTACAACACAATAATCCTATATCATACTTCGTAATAAGGCATCTCGAACTGACTGTACATATATATGTAATTCTATTTTTTGCAGTGCCGTCAGCAAAAACAAGATCACCTATGTGCATTCTACGTTTGCCATCATATGTGGCAAATGATGAGTGCTAAGATGAAGGATCCCGAGGTTTACCATTCTTGTAATAATTATTTTCTAATTATATATATATATATATATATATATATATATATATATATATATGCTTACTACTTTACACCTGCTAGCGACATGGCTTGAACATAGATTTAGATGCACTTGTTGTGAAAGAAGTCTCGAAGGTTGGAGTGGCGCTCTGCGCCTTCATCCAGACGGAGATCGTTAACGCCGACGGAGAGTTTCACTCCGTCGACACCGCTGAACTACCTTGAAACTATTGATTCAATTGTAATTGATCACTTGTAATTCAATTGTAAATCTTGCGATAATACTTGAACATATCTTTTGTAATTGATTTTGAGTTTTAAATGAAAAATATGAGTTGTCAACAATTGATTCATCTGTGATGTATCTGTTTTCTGCTTGCTAGTTTTCAGAGGGCATGGCTAATAATTCCTGAGGCTAGCCGAAAAAAATAGGTATAAAGAACTATCACAGACGTTTTTTGGTTGGAACCGTTTGGGAACGATACTATCACAGATGATTTCAACAAAAATTATATGTGAAGGGCCACTATCACAGGCAGTTAGTAAATAGAACCGTCTATGATATATTATGTATCACAGACGGTTCTTGGTGAAAACCGTCTATGATAGTGGCCTTCACAGACGGTTTCAACTAAAAACCGTCTATGTTGAGCCTTATCACAGACGGTAACAGTTGGTTATCACAGACGGTTCAAAAACCGTCTGTGATGACAGTTCTGAACCGTTTGTGATGTACTTTTGTGTAGTAGTGATAAGTGGTTTGTATATTTCTATGTTTCGGTTTAGTGCGCCACTGAGCCTTGTGAGAGGCTTTTGGGTATCTACATCTTGTTTCATAGCTTTGATATATTATGAATAATGTAGGTTATTATTTAAGCTTTCCATAGAGTGCCAAAACATTAGGTTTGGTTGAGTGGTGTAACAATTATGGCCTCTAGAGTGTTGCTGTCCAGAATTCCATCACCATTGGTAGCAGCTATGTTGGTCTCCTTATTACATACAATAGATAGTCGAATTAAATTATGGTCATAACTAGGAAATGTTAGTTAATTTTCCATATTTTCTAGAACTTGTATGTTTGCTACTTTTTATGTTGTAGAAAAATAGATACGAAACTAATAAGCCTGCTATTAAGTAATGAATCAAGTTGACATTCGGGGTACAAATCGAGGGACTATATGGCTTAATCCAGAAATTTGCGTAACTAAGAAAGTATAGAAATTTTTTTTGTAGATTATAGAACTCATATGGTTTGCTATGTTTGGATTCCATAATTGCGAGTTATGGCTGTTTGATCATCGGGACAGCGGGTGGGTTGTCTAGTGAAGGGTGTTAATTTTTTCGGGTTTGCGTGTAGGAGCGATGTCAATTTGCTTTATATTTATGTATTGTTGTTACATGTTTTTAGATGAGTATTGGCTTTGTCTGGGGGTTGTTGCTTTAGGTTTGGTGCCACCTTTGTATCATTCCGTTTTTCATGGCTAAAAGGTAAGTGCATGGTAGAGTAGTGGTAATCGATTTGTATGTCACCTGTCTTTAATGATTAATTCGCCATGCTATCTCTTTGCTTTATTCATGCTTATTACAATGTCTATATGATGGTGATGATATGATAATGATGATGACGATATGATCATGATCATGATCATGATGATAAGGATATGATTGATCATGATGATAGGATAATGATGGTAATGTGATGATGATGGAATATGTTAATGGATAATGAAAAATATTGCGTCACTTGCATTCGCATCATGAAAGGAGTCCATTTGAGCTAGGTCGGTGATGAAGTCATATAACTAGTCCGGAGTACATGTCAGTGAGAAAGTTATATGACTAGTCTAGAGTGCTCTAGAGAAAGACCTACTTCAGTACGCACTCCATGGGAGTGGAGGTTGGACCTCATATGAAAGAGGATAGGGAAAGAGCGGTTCATTGATGGGTGCTTACACCGCTATACTGGTATAAGCTATGAGATGTGCATGTGGACATATAGTATAGACAAGCATTACATTAATGAAACAATGAGGTGATGATGATGGAAAACATGAATGATGATGATGATGATGGAATACATCAATCATAATATGAATATATTTATATGTTTATTGTTCTAATATGCAAATGCTGAGTCTTGGACTCACCCTTACTTTTGTTGATATTTTTAGGTGACCATTAAAGGTGACATGCATGGGACGAGAGTAGCACCTACACATTACATGAATCAATCTTGAATATATCACTATTTAGTTACCTCAATTATCTTAGAGAAATAGCTCATCTATTTCCAATTTGATTAGTGGACATTGGATAATCTATGGTAGTTGTGTGGATTATGAGTAGTATTAGTGTGTGGTCAAGATGAGTTATGAATGTGTTTATGGTAATGGCTTAATTGTTAGTAATGTTGCTAGTCAATGCTCTCGGGTACATGGTTCAGGGTATTCTTGGGCGCGAGGTCCCAAGTTATATGTGGTTGCTTATCCTTATTGCAATTATCTTGATCATATTGTTGTTGTAGGATAATATGTTGCAGATTTCCATTCATGCATATGTTGCTATAATTATAAATAACTATCATTTTAATTTAGAGTGAAAAATATATTGGTGATGTTCTGTACTATTTGTTGGGATGGATGTTATATTGTCTTTTGCCTTAATTGTACACCTTGTGTGCTTTCCATCATCCTTTTGCAAAAAAGAGTGCATGGTTTTAGATAAAATGGGAATAATATAAAGTATATGTCCAATCAGGTGATAGTATGGGCTAGAATATATTCTTTATGTTGTTCAATTATCTCGACACATTAGATCAAAGAATCAATGAGATTATAAAAATAAATAAAAGGTCAGACAAAGATAAAGATCGAGTTAGACTAGTCTCAATACTATGAAAACTAGGTAGACGTTCAAGTGCATTCAGTTAAAATGGATGTACAGACTAGTGATTCTTTGAACTTTCCTTTCTTTAAGTATGATTTGCGGGCCAAGCACGCACAATACCAGAAACCGGAAATTTTCCAAGTGCCCTAAATACTTAGGAAAATACCAAATACACTCGGGATACTAATTCTTGAAGGTTGGATGTCGGAAAAACACTCTGGATCGTTTAGTCGGGTAAAAATTGGTTTCGAGAGTTACACTCGAGAGAAATAACTTCGCTGTATGTTCGGATTTACATTCGGGAAACATCCAACACTCGGGAGAATAGTTGGCACAACGGGTTCAGCCACCGTAACGGAATACTTTCCCGAGTGTATGCCAACCAAAGACACTCAGGAACAGTTTGTTTTTCCTTAGTGTATATCAACCAAGGACACTTGGGAAATTAACGAAATACTTTCCCGAGTGTATGTCAACCAAGGATACTCGGGAATAGTTGGTTGTTCCCGAGTGTATGTCAACCAAGGACACTCGGGAAATACCCGAACAACATATGCACCAATTTTGTACGTACAACGCGTTTCATTTTGAACCACGCTGATAGGAAACTCAGCAATCGAACAGACCATACATCCCACAACAAGAAAAATACCACCAACTAGCCTCAAATCATTACATATATAGATTCGACAAGATTGACATAATGTTCTAGTTCACAATACAACATTCACATATATACCCCACACTCAGCACAACATTCAGATTTCAGACTAAATACACTATGCTATGAGGAGCCAATATACATCCATGGAGTAGACAACCCCACCCAAAAGATATTTTATTTCAATCTTTGAAGCCAACAACTCGTTGACATTAATAGGATTGCCCCTTCTGTGTTCTTTACAGAAGTTCTTGCTCGCCATAAAATCAAAAGAATTATGTCAGCCTTTTTCTTAGTTCTGCGGTGGTATTTACGTCAGATGTATCCCCAGATGGCTAACAGCTTGAGCCAACCTTCCTTTGTCTGCATTGTCATCAGCTTTGGTTCCTCTCCCAAAAACTACTAAATCAATCCCTGAAATTACTCTACCAATTCAAATCCAAACGTGAAAATAAAAACTAAGCAACAAGATTAGTTCAACAAAGCTCATCTCAACTTGGATCTGGATAAATTGCAAATCTCTAACATTTAAGCTTGATGGTTCCTCTCCCAAAAGTTGCCTCTCGATCAATCAGCGCATGCACATGGTTAATTTAACAGTGCAACTAGCTAGAACTGACAACAGAAGCATGCCTTGCATATTACTTCATTTTTACCTTCTCTTTTAAGTCAGACGATCTTAAGGTACTCTCTTCAGTTAATTAATTTGCACATATATGAAACAAAATTATCTCAGAGAAAAAAGTTCTGGCTAGCTACTAATTGGCCTTTTATTTATATCCATGGATGGTACTGAAGATTATTACCTATTATTGTGTTGTAAGTTCTGCACTTGCTACCTCAATGTTGTAACCTCCCTCTGCCAAAACTACCTAGCAAATAGAATAATGAAATAGGATCAGATCAATATATTTTGGGAGACATCAGATTAGGAGGGTGTACTCCACATGCATGCTTCCTTGCATAGTATGCAATCTTATTATACATGCTAGAGAATTGAGACAGAACGAGAAGCTGTTTTGTCTCTAGTACAACAAGCTGCAAATATATTTGCAAAGAAAGAAAAAGATGTACGTTGTCCAACAAATAATAACTCACCAGTCACTACTACCAAGCACACTGCATGAGTAGTCACGAGCAATACATTTAGTTTGATTGCTATGTATATTTACACATTTTTCTTTTCCATTATGGCATATTAATTTGAAAGGGGGACCAAAGCCCACCTTGGCCTGGCTTGTGAACCCTACAAGTAATTCCATGTTAATATGTTATTATGTCACAAGGAAGCAACTCATTCCAAAGTTCTTGCTTTTCAAACCCAGGTACTTATGTGCATTTTGCTTTGCATTACCATTGCAATAGCAAAGTCAGGAATGGTGCAATAACAAACGTGATTATTTATTGTACATATTATTCGTAAGACCTGATTGTTTCAGACTACGAGCCAATTACACCCTAGTATAGTTCACATATAGGCACACTTAAAAATTGAACATCTAATATAGCCTAGTCAAACTAGTCAAAATGAGTAACCAGTATATTTTTTGAATGCACACAAAAATCAACTATTACAGAAAGTTAATACCTTTCTCATATTCTAATGCTTGAAGAATCAGTTCCACCATAAACAAAAAATAAATATAGTAACAGGTAAATGCCCTGCACCAAACAGAAGATAAAAACAAAGAAAAAGAAAAAGAAACATGAACTAGAGTAAACTATAATAATGAAAATGAACAATATGTTACGTGATGCACCACTTATGTAATAAAAATATTTGTCAACTAACTCATATGCTTTTAAGGATTGGAAACCCAAAAGGTTAGCTCTTGCACCCCTTAAGATCTGTTGAATTATTAAAATCATGACCTGGTAAATAAGGTCATTCATCATAATGAATGTTATATGCAAGTCTACTTTGTCCATGTCAACACAAACTTGGAAGCAAAGTCTTAAATAAGAAATTGACCAGTTAGTCAATAACTCACTCATCTATAAGTTAACCAAGAGTGCATACTCTATCAAGCTTAAAAATTGTAGGTTTTCCTGGATTCATACTGTGTCCAAACTCCAAAGTAAAACAAAACTTGTATATCAACCAAAAAATGATAATCCTGATATATATTTCAAATTAGACACCAGGTGTATGAAAATCCAAATTATTCATTAGTAAAAGACATGAGTTCAAAATTTGGAGAGGAGTGTCAAGTAGGTTGTTCATAAAAATAGAGGCATGCTTACTTTATCAAAATCCTTTACAAGATTTGCTTCAATTGAAGTTTTCGTATTCTTCCCACAGCTCCTTAATCTCATCAGCCACATAATATCAAATTAGAATTTGGTGAACCAACTTTCACCAAACATTCCTTCATAAACTCAATTTTTTTTTCTGCTTTAGGTATGCCATCTGATGGAGTGATGTCACCAACAATAGCTGTTAAATAAAAGAAATTAAATACTTGAATGGTACTTTTCTCTGAAAACTGAAATATGCTAAGAAAAGTGTGATGTGCAGTTGTAGATGAGTTACAGAACTAGGGTAATAAGCTACTGCCCGGTGAAGTGTAGCACACATAATCAATAAGCACAACCAGTAGACAATTAAGTCAACCGTTCTGTAAAATAAGATGTTTTCTTGCCTACCTTCAGCTATGTCATGCATGATAGCAATCTTGATACTGTAATATTCTGAAAAATAAATGGTAATAATAAATAAATATTATTAACGTTTTTAAGGGCCTGTGTGCAATTAAATAAAATAGTACACACAAAAAAATAGAATATTTTAGAATTTTGTTAGAGCTATATAAATGGATTGTGGATTTTCTAGAAACCCTAGCCAATTCTTTTTTTCCATCCGCCAGATCAATTTTCTTCACCGCCACCAATTCTTACTGCATTGCGCGTGGTCGCTCTCTTATTGGCCGTGGTTGTGGCGTCAGGCGTCAGGCGTTGTCGCTCCCGATCGCCGCGTGAAGCCGGCGGCTGGGACGCTGTCTTTGCGCGGCCGCGCCGCCGCCGCCCTCCTCGCGCTGGATTGTCAGGTCGAGCCGACGCCTTTCCAGCCGAGACTGCGTTGCCGTGGATCGCCGCCTTGAGCCATGTCGCCGCCGCTGAGCCAAGATCGCTGTCTTGTTGGAAGAAGCCGCTTTATCTTCTTTGGAAGTCTGGCTTCATTGCATCGCCTGAAGCGCCGAGGCCGCATTGCCGCTAAGTTCTTCTTATTTGCGCCAAGCCGTGTCGCTTCTTGTTCTTTGACACGACGTCGCGTGGAGGTCAGTTTGTGTGTATGTGACGTTCCTGCATGCAGCAATTAGAGATTATAACTGAGATTAATTAGAGAGGTTTAATTTTTCTAATAGAGAGGTCGATTAATAGATCCGTTAGCCTGCTGTTCGGTTGTACGGTTTATTCGGATACCTTAATGGCGGATTTTGGAAATCTCATCTACTAGTTAATTGTAGATAAATTCGATAACTTTCTATAGCATATTTAATCATGTCAATCGGACAAGTATAATTCGAGTTATGATTTTCGGAAGGCTGCTGTCCTTACGGTTGTCGTCTTTCGGCGCTGTTTTGGTAGACTGTAGAGTAAAAATAGTAAATAGCTTAATTAGAGTTTTTGATCTACATGAAAGTTGTAGATAATTGTCCAATGGTTCTGTAGAATCTGAGAACGCGAATTTTGGTTGAGTAAAACAAAAGTTATGAATTTAGTAAGACTGCTGTTCCGAAGCGGACAGATCGGCTTTCTGGGCTAAATACGGAGGGTTAGATGATTTAATTAGAAGACTTTGTAATCTAAGAAAATGTGGATAATTTTATGAAGAATCCAGAATGGGGTGGTTTGTTGTGATCGGACTTTTGAGTCAAAAGTTATGTTCGTTTTAGTACTAAGACCGCTATGGGTAACTTTTGGTACCGGAGTAGCGTGGTATATTTGGGGACGTGTAGGAGCGAAGTATATTGATTGTTATTCTTGTTGCTGTAAATTGTATTGAAGTTTGTGTATTTAATATAGGAGAGGCGACGTGCTTGTTGCCATCTGCTAGCCAAATTGTGCGTCGCAACTAGTAAAGGCAAGTGCATGCTAGACAGCGATCAATGATTGATTACTGTGATTCTTTATCTTCTATTACCATTATTGTTGTGATTTTATTTGGTTTAATTGCAAACAATGAATTGGTATGTTTATATCTTTGTTGACAAGCATGATGAAAAGTTGGATATGATGTTTATGATGGAGTTTGCATGTTTGCATTCATAAGCATCTTTGCATAAGAGAAGGTGATCATGATTGATCACAACTCCACGGGAGTGGAGGAGGTCCCCGATCCTTATGGAGGAACGGACTTGAGAGTGAATGTTGTCGCGAGCATTCACTCATGCTATACCGGTATACGCGAAAGAAGTGCATGTGGACATGTAGAATAGATTTGCATTGGTACATGAAATTATTGGACGTGAATCAAAGAGAAGATAACTGCATGAGAATATTAATAGAAGTACCTGTGATGATAATGAAGTTATTGAATGCTGTTGATTTATTATTGCTCGTTGTTTATGGATGTGTTTGCTGAGTCGTGGACTCACCCTTGCTCTATTGTTGTCTTTAGGTGATCTTCGAGGATGCCGTAACTGAGAGCGAGTAGAGCACATGGACAACACATGATCATTTGCCATAAGAACCTTTTCATTCACAATTGGTTTACTCTTGGTCATGTTAGAGGTTGAATAAATCTTAGGACATCGTTTGGACTAGACTATTTGCTTTATTAATTTGGATTCATGGGTTGGTGCTATTTTGGACTGTTTACCTGGTTTTATTCCAATTGATTATTTACTATCGTTTGAACCATATTTATGCATGTTAAATCGTGATCCTTGGATATGTTTATTGATGATTTCTTGATGTAATTTTATAGTGTGTCGATAATTATTAGTTTAAAGTGTAGTGTGGTGGCATTCTAGGCTCGGTGTTAATGGGTGTTACAGTTGGTATCAGAGCGGGCTTTAGGTCCGTGGTGAATAGATTAACAACTTAGGCAAACTAAAATTGTTAAAATTTGTTTTAGTTTAGTAAATCAACTGAAATTTGCTAATGGAATACTAACCTAAAATTTGACACACTAGTGCACAGTAGGTTAGAGAGAGGTACGAATATAGTTTTTACGCTTCCGTTATGTTGTTCATTGATGGATGAGTTTATTTTGAGCATTGAACTCATTGTGTATTGTTGATTGTGGTTGATAGCTATGCCGAGGGGTAGAGGACGTGGTCGTGGTGGCCGCGGTCGTGGAGGTCGGGGCCGCGGGCGAGGGTCCGTGGAGCCACCTCCTGAGTGTATGAGTCGATGGTGAGGGGTTCTTGCTGACCCGCCTCCGGTTGGTCCAGATGAGACGCCGCTTTGCTGAGAGAGTTGGTGGGAGAGATCCGTGCTCTTCGTCAACAGGCGCCGGCAGTCCCTGTAGCTGTGGCATCTGTTGTTGCTCCTGTCGCACATCCACCGATTCCTGAGGCGCGGATGTCACTTCGAGAGTGGATGGGGTTGAGGTTGGATCCGTTTGACGGGTCGGGCACACCGGTCCAGGCAGCGGACTGGTTGCGCTACATGGAGAGGCAGTTTGGAGCTTTGGAGATGTCTTCACATCAGAGGGTCCGTTTTGTAGCCTTTCAGCTGAAAGGGCAAGCATATATTTGGTGGGAGGGCGTGTTGTCTTCGAGGACCGCCGCTCAAGGTCCAGTCACTTGAGAGGACTTTGTTGATCAGTTCAAGGGGAAGTTCTACCCCTATTCTTTTGTTGAGAAGATGGAGGTTGCCTTGACGACCTTTGCACAGCATGGGAAGAGGTCTATTGCTGAGTATGAGGCTGAGTTCAACAACTTGGTTCGCTTTGTCCCTTCAAGAGCTAACGATGATCTTCGAAAGCCAAGAGGTTCCGCTGAGTCTCAATTCGAGTACTGCATGTGTTGGGAGCTACCCAATCCGTGACTACAGCTCTGCTGTGGAGCAAGCTAGGGGCATGGAGTTGGAGATGCAACACAAAGGGGCAAGCCTCGTGGATCGTAGCTTCGGTGGTGACCAAGAGGAGCTCTACCGAGGAATCGGGTCTGCTTCAATGACCGCCAAGAAATTCAAGGGAGGACCGCAGATCTTTCGTGTCTAAGCAATCGAGGCCGTTTTCTTCTTGGCGCCTCGTCCTTTGCAGTACTCGGCTCTTCGTCTGCCCTGAGGTGGCATGCTTTGCTTTAAGTGCGGTGATGGACACCGTGTCGCCGAGTGCACTTGGACGGAGATTGCCGTCGGTGTGGCCGACAGTCACAAGGAGCGGTGTCGCCGTAACCCGCTTAGCGTGAAAAGTGGGAGCTCGTGCCATCTTCTTCTTGATGGGTCCCGCCGAGGATCTTTCCAGATGATGATCGCTCCTCCGCCGCCATTTCCTTCGGCTTGGGCGCCCGTAGGGTACTATCGGCACCGCCACCTTCGCACCGCTTCAGTTGCACGACCGCATTACCGCACCGCCACAAGAGATTGTTGGGGCTCGCCGCCCCGCATCGTCTTCTTTCGCCATGGCGCCACCGAGGTACGCCATGCCCACAGCTGAGTCCGCGGGTCGCCCCGACGTGGTGACAGTACTTTGCTTGTGGATTCGCTTGATGCTTTAGTCCTTTTGATTCGGGGCTACCTTTTCGCTTGTTTCGGCGTTTGCTAGGAGAGCGAACTTGAGTATGCAAATGGATTTCTCAATCGGTGTTGGTTAGTTCTCCGGGGAATTATTGCTAGTTCTACTGCTTGTCCCGGTGTTCTATTATTATTGATGGAGAGAAGTTCACGCGAATTTGATAGTTATTCAAATGGAGCCGCTCGACGTTATCTTGGGTATGGATTGGTTGCACTCTTATCGAGCCGTGATATCCTCGCTTCAGAGAATGTTGTTCGTGCATGCCGCCCTGGGAGACTTTGATCTTTCAGGAGTGCGCCCCGCGCTCTCTTCGATGTTGGTCGGATCGTTCGGCCGCCGCGGCGCGTGAAAATCGGGCTTTTTTAGCTCTTGCTGAGAAACCGAGCGTGGCTTCGCAGATTGAGGAGATTCCAGTGGTTAGTGATTACCCAGATGTGTTCCCAGCTGATCTTCCGGGTTTGCCACCTGTGCGAGACGTGGAGTTTCGCATTGATCTTGTTCTGGGTACTCGTCCCATCTCGATGTCTCCATATCGACTAGCACGTCCGTTTCAGGACGAGTTGAAGAAGCAGTTGGATGATTTGTTGGCTAAAGGTTTGATCAGCGTAGTGTATCGCCGTGGGAGCTCTGTTCTATTCACCGAGAAGAAGGATGGGAGTTGGCGTATGTGTATTGATTACCGTGCGCTTAATGCAGTCACAATCAAGAACAAATATCCATTGCCCCGCATTGAGGACTTGTTTGATCGCTTGAATGGAGCTCAAGTATTCTCCAAGATTGATCTCTAGTCAGGGTATAATCAAATCCGTGTGCGTGAGCAGGATGTAGAGAAGACTGCTTTCTCCACCAGGTATGGGCATTATGAGTATAAAGTTATGTCTTTTGGATTGACTAATGCACCTGCCATTTTTATGGAGACCATGAACAACATGTTACACGAGTATCTAGATGACTTCGTGGTGGTGTTCATTGATGATATTCTTATCTATTCCAAGACCAATGAGGATCATGAGCGTCATTTGAGGCTGGTTTTAGATACCTTGAGAGAGCACAAATTCTATGCTAAGTTGAAGAAGTGTGAGTTCTGGATTTCAGAAGTGGGTTTTCTCGGTCATGTGATTAACCCTCGTGGCATTGTGTTGATCCTAGTAAGGTCTCTACAAGTGGTGAATTGAAGAGGCCGACTAATGTGAAGGAGGTGAGGAGTTTCTTGGGTTTAATGGATATTATCGGCGTTTTGTGCAGATTTCTATCATCGCCAAACCAATGTCTCGGCTTACTCGTAAAGGTGTGAGATTCCAGTGGATGATGAGTGTGAGCGCAGATTTACGATCTTGAAGGACAAGTTGGTGACCTCTCCTATTCTCACTCTTCCCGAACCAGGGAAGCGATTCACAGTCTTTTCAGATGCGTCTCGAGTGGGTCTTGGCTGTGTTCTCATGCAAGACGGTAATGAGAGACCATGTGAGAGGTCCTCCACTCTGAGTGATGAGTATTTGACAAGTGTGTTGATTAGATTGAGAGTTGAGGTTTTCAGTTTGGACTGTTTCTGGGCTGTGTCAGGGAAATCGGAACTACCGCTGTGTATGGAGCGGAAGTTCCGATTAATCGGAACTACCGGTGTTGAAAAAGGAACTTCCGATTTACCTGGGTTTTGGTTTCGGCTGAAGAGAATCGGAACTTCCGCACAAGGGGTAGCGGAGTGTCCGATAATTCTGACATTGAGTGTTCTCTGAGATATCAAATCGGAATTAAATTTCTGGAAAGTCGGTTGTTCGGATATCGAAGTACCGCAGTGTTGAGCGCGGAACTTCCGATATTTCTGACAAGTGCGGATGTTCCGGAAATCGGAACTTCCGCTGTGGTAAGTGCGGAACTTCCGATTATGTCCAGAACTGTGCAGAGAAGATAATTTTGTGATTTTGATCTTGTATGAGTTTGAGTCTTATACAAATGTTTATGCTATGTTATTGTGCAATGCTATGTGATGTGTTTTTGTCTGTGTTGATCGCAGGCATCAAGATGGAGTCGTGGCGAGACACGTGGACCGGACTAGGCGCAGGAGGCGTTGAGGTCAGAACGGTCGGGATGTGTCGAAGACGGCGTGAATCTTGAAGCGGTTGTGAGTCGTGCACAACAAGGTGTACGGGAGGCTTCCAGAAGGTGCGCAAGGGGCGAAAGGGTCTTTTCGCAAAGCGGCAAAAGTGGAGGCGGTTCCGTTCGGTGTAGCGGCCTAATGGGTTGGAGGCCCATTAACCAAGGCTATAAATAGGGAGAACCTCGAAGTTAGGGTTAGACCTTTTGATAGAAAATTAGGTTAGCTCTAGAAAAAGGTGTGTGTTACCTTTTGAGAGTTTGTTGAGTCGAGAGAGAATGAATCGAAAATCTTGTAATCATTCCTCCAGATTTCCTTTGTAATCTTTTGATTTCTATTAATGAATCTCGAGGTCTTGATTACTTGCTTATGCCTTTCTATTCTCTTCTCGCTCATATTGAATGTTTAGGGTTTTGATGTATCTTTTGATTCGCCTTATGAAACAAAGATGAAACTTGATATCTAGAGTCGCTTTGCTATTACTAATGCATTCTTAAAGTTTCATGAGCTAAGAATCGAGAATCTCTCTTATCGTGAGTTTTGGTCTTTCTTGCCCCTTCTTCAAGAAATCCGATTTTGGCTTGTTTTGTTGAATCTTTGTTTGCGATTCTTCTCCATGAGGTCAAGATGTTGCTTAGGATGATGTCTGTGAAACTTGACCAGAGAAGAGCATTCAAGATTGAGCACTTTGGATTTTTGGGAAAACCCGAGCAAGATCGTTCTTGGTCAGACAATCGAACTTCCGATTGTCCAAGTGAACTACGCAGCGGAACTTCCAGATCAATCCGGAACTTCCGAGTGCGGAACTATCACGGTAGAATCGAACTTCCGATTTCTAGAGAACAATCTGAAACTTCGCTGCTTCTCGATTTTGTTTCACTCTTCTTGAGATATCCAGAGGACTTTGTAGGTCTTATTTAATTACAAAAAGGGAGTTATTAATTTTAAAGCACCATTCACCCCCTCTCGCTGCCATTTCGTCCTTCAATTGGTATCGAGCCGGTTAGCTCTTCTTGATAGATCTTAACCGGTCGGTTAAGCCATGGCAATGGACAAGTATTCCACCAAGCCTCCAGTGTTTGATGGTCCGGATTACCCTTCCGAAGAGCCGAATGGAAACTTACATCCGTGCTCGTGGGTATGCCATCCGGAGAAAGGTGAAGGTTAGATTTGTCGTTCTCGCCGATGAGAACATCAATGCCGGAAACATGGCCGATGTTGAGGCAAATGCTAAGGCAAGGAACATAATCATTCGTGGTTTAAGGTATGAGTTTGATCGTATTTTCATTTGATTTCGCTATGACATCCGGGTGACCTCGATGCATACCATGAGGGCACCACTCGATTAAGACGGTTCGACAAGACCAGTTCAAGCGTGAATACAAAGAAATTTGAGATGCTTGTCGGTGAATCTCTTGACGAGTGCTTTTCGCGTTTTCACAAGATTTTGAGCAACCTCCGAGCGGTCGGTCTTACATACCCCGACTCGGATAACGCCGACAGATGCTTTCAGACTTGATCTTCGTGTTTGGGAGATGAAAGTGACTACCATCAAAGATAGCACGGACCTCTCGACCCGACTCTTGATGCGCTGTACTGCCTCAAGACTCACGAGATTGACATTGTCTCTCAAGGTCGAAGTCACATCGATGGCTTTAGTCACCGATCCCACTTCGATCTTCTTACGAGTCGACACGTGGGTTCTCCTAGTCGCTCTCGTGACATAACCGATGATCGCTAGAGCACTTGAGGATGAATACTAGCCCTCCTAGCTCGGAAGTTTTCCCATGCTTACAAGAGGAGGAGGGATGGTAAAAGAGGAGGTCCTGTGATTTGTTTCGAGTGTGGTGGCCCCAACCACATCCGAGCAAACCGTCCCAAGCTTGGGAAGGGCAAAGGTGACTATGGCGGTCCAAGCAAGAACGACTACATCGACAAGAACCGCAACACGAAGCCCTCAAAGACTGATCAAGGCAAGAAGAAGTTCCGCAACTTTGGGAAGGCTAAGAAGTTGCTCCATCGCGTCCTCACCGCCTCGATTTAACCGGACACCAGCCGAGGTGGAGGGGTGGAGGACGATGATGGGAAGGACGATCATGATCCCAAGGACGACGGCAACTTTTCTCGCATGTGCTTCATGGCCCTCGGGGCGAATCGAGCGACAATGAACTCCGACTCGACCGATGAGGTTAGTCCCACTTATGACCAATTTTAATGATGCTTTTCTTAAACTAGGTAGATTTCATGCTAAGTCTAGGGCTAAGTGTTACGTATTGGAGAAGGAAGTAGCTAGACTATCACGGAGCTTACTTTACTTACATCCGCTCCCTCCCGTGATGATTGTGACACTTGTCGTGCTTTGCTTGATGACATGGAAAACTAAGGACCTTGCATGATAGTGTGTCTTCCGAACTTGACATGATTAAGGTAGAGAACATTAGCCTTCTTGTGAATTAGAGATGAGTAGGGTAGCACCTCCGCATCCACTACTATTGAGGCTATCGCTTGCACCTCATGTGAGGTTAAGGACAATTCGCTTAGAGGTCTTTATACCATGTTGCTTGATCTCACTGAAACTTGTGAAAATTGTAATAATCTCAAGATGAACCTAAAACGGCAGATCACAAAATTGTTGAATTTCAAGTCGCGCTACTAGAGCTCGTTGTTTCTTGTTTAAATCTGTCCTAAGTTAATCATGAACTAGAATCAGATTCAAGCGGCTTCAAGAAATGATTGATCACAAGAATAAATTGGCTCAAGATGCTTCTAAGGACCTTGTTAGCTCACCATGCAAGTAATGTAATAAACTAAAATGTGATTTGATTGCTTTGGATGAAAAATGTGTGAAGCTAACTAAGGACCTTCTAGAGACACAATCATCCGCTTGTATTGTGTGTGGGAAGAAGTCTAAGGGTTTGGTAGAGACGCCTAGCAACGTGAACCAATCATAGCAGAGAGGATCGTTTCAAAGTCTACCGCAGGCGTGCACAAGCCAATCTTTCCTCTCGTTGTTGGGTCTTCTTCTTCTCCCTTACCTTCTCACTGTCCCTTCTTTCCCTCGCTCTTCTTGCACCTCTCTCTTCTGGAGTGTCAGATCTTATGAACACTCTCGAGAGGTTTGTAGGAGGCAAGAAGAAGCTCAATCTCATTCTAGACAAATCTAAAATTTGCGATTTAATCGTGGTCTAGGATATGATATCCAGGAGGATATGAGGAAGCATCCACCGTCGTGCTCAAAACCATAGCATCGTGTGATCAAAACTAAGCCCAGGATCGAGAAAGTCAATTTTAAGTCGCCGGTTTTGTTCAAAGGATTTTGACAAAGAAGGTGATTCCACCGCAGCTTCGCCCTCGTAAGCTAAGTATCATTGCACCTTCGCCGTAAAGATGGACATTTAGTTGATCATTGCTTCAGCGCGCCAAGATCGCATGAAGAGATCGTGTTGAGTCTCTTAGGAACATTCGTGGTCAGCCCTGCATCTTGAGTGCACCTAAGACCAACACGAGGTCTAGATTTGTTCCATCCGATGATTTTGGGCAAGATCGAGGACTTGGTTTTTCCGAGTTTTTCGAGTTTCGTCCTCATGCTCCCTTTGGTCGTAATCTCCTCCGTCCCGAGGGTAGATCTCGTTTTTCCTTTCGAGATAGCTACTCATGGCGAGATCAAGATGTTATCGCACTTCGACTCGCTCCTCCATAGCAATGGATCCAAAGAACAGTCGAGATCTTTGACTTGTTGAGTGACAGAGAGCGAGGGTAGATAGAGGTCGGTCTTGCTTGACTACTTCATCTGCTCGCGTGTTACTCAAGATTGGGTGCCAAAATCACCGCTGATTCACCCCAAGATCGAGACTTTACTCTCTTTGACTCGTGGTCGCGAAATTTGGGAAGGGAAAGGTCCGGATTGTAGACTCGGTTGTTCACGACATATGACCGTGAGTCTCGTTGGTTTTCTTCCTTAGCCCGCGCTCCTGTGATGAGACGATCACTTTGAGATGCTTCATTTGGGCGCCATCGCTAAAGGTACTGTAAGCATTAATGATTCTTTTATTTTAAAAGATGTTGCCTTAGTAAGTAAGTCGCAGATAATCGCTTTGGTCTCTCACCACCGATGACGGTTTCGAGGTGAGCTTTAAGAAAAACAATTGCAAAATTCTTGATTCTTCTGTAGTCTAGTTTATGGATTTCTCGTTATGGGAGGATTTTTCGTGCTGATTTTTCGGATCTTCCGTGATCCTCTCCGATGTTTAATTGCTTCAATCCCGTGATTTGTCTTCTCGCATAGGAGACTTGGTCATATAGGATTTGATCATCCGACCGAGTTAGCGGCCACGATCTCATTCGTGGTTTGCCAAACTCAAAATGGTCAAGGATCTTGTTTGTGCTCCTTGCCCAAGCACGGCAAAATGGTTGCCGCTTCACATCCTCCGATTATAATGACTATGACAGATGCACTGTGTCAATCGCCCATATGGACACAAGATGGGACCGGCTAGAGTGCAATCGAGAGGAGGGAAGTGGTACGCATACTTGTCGTGGTCGATGACTTCTCGAGGTATTCTTGGGTGTTCTTCTTAGCCTCGAAGGATGAGACGTTTACTCTTTTCGTGGTCTTTTGGTAGGCTTTCTGTTGAGCTCACGGGTGCATTACGAGCAATTGACCGATAATGGCACCGAGTTCAAGAATTCCTACTTTGAGAGTTTTGTGGTGAGACAGTGTAGAGCACCGCCTCGTCTCCATACGCCCCCAACAAAATGGCGTTGTGGAGAGGAAGAACCGCACCTTGGTCGAGATGGCGTGACGATGCTTGATGAGTACTCTACACCTAGGAAGTTTTTAATGAGGCAATTGCTAACGCTTGTCATGTTTCTATGAGTTTTCTTGGGCACTCTTGCATCGCACCTCTTATGAGTTGAGATATGGGCGAAAACCCAAAGCATTTCGCATTTTCGTGTGTTTGGTTGCAAGTGTTTTATTCTGAAGTCTGGGAACCTAGATAAGTTCGAGTCACGATCTTGTGATGGGATCTTTCTGGGTTACTCGACTTCTTCTCGTGCCTATAGAGTCAGAATCGCGAGTCTAGTAAATTGTTAGAAACTCAGGAGGTGACCTTCGATGAGGCCAGTCCAGGGACTAGGCCTGATATCTCAGGTTCCTTAGAGCAGTCTGAGTCCATTTTTGTGGACGATGAGGAGGATGGAGATGAGGGTTGTTTACCCGATCCAGTTCCTTCTCTTCCTCTTGAGGTGCCTTCTTCCACCGCACCTCGAGGAGATCAGCCCTTACCTTCTGCTTCTTCTGAAGCTAGTGGCTCTGCTCCTATCTCATCTCGCTAATGAGGTAGAGGCCACGTCTTCATCTCACCCCGACCTCCAAGACACATTCAAAAGGACCATCCTTTAGAGCAGATCATTGGAGACCTCTTCGAGCGTGTCACACGTTCCAAAGCTGGCTTATCTCTCTTCTGTCTCCATTCGGCCTTCGTCGCCTCATTTGAGCCCAAAGACGTCTGTCATACTCTTTTCGATGAGTCATGGACTAACGCCATGCACGAGGAATTGGAAAACTTTGAAAGGAACAAGGTCCGTCCCTTGTTGAGCCCCTCAAGGTCACAATATCATTGGGACCAAATGGGTGTTCAAGAACAAGCAAAGTGAAGATGGGTTAGTCATTCAAACAAGGCTAGGTGGTAGCTCGTGGTTACTCTCAAGTTGAGGGTCTAGATTTCAAGAGACCTTTGCCCTCAGAGCTAGACTTGAAGCCATTAGAATCTCGCTTGCCTTTGCAGCCTTCTAAGGGTTTCAAGCTTTACCAGATGGATGTCAAGAGTGCCTTCCTCAATGGCCTTATTGAGGAAGAAGTCTATGTGAGATGACCTCCGGTTTCGAGAACCCCAGATACCCTAACCATGTCTACAAAGCTTTCCAAAGCTTTGTATGGACTCAAGCAGCTCCTGAGCTTGGTATGAAAGGCTTAAGTCCTATTTCTTTGAGCCATGGTTTTGAGATGGGTAAAATTGACAAGACCTTGTTCATCCGCCGCCTAGGCACCGATCTTCGCTCAGCCCGTCATTTATGTGGATGACATTATCTTTGGCGGCTCCTCGCGTGCTCTCGTTTCCCGCTTTTCCGATGTCATGAGCTCGGAGTTTGAAATGAGCATGATGGGCGAGTTGAGCTTCTTCCTTGGCTTCCAAATCAAACAGACTGGAGGGTACCTTTCTTCATCAAGGCAAATACACTCGAGACCTCCTGCTGCGTTCGACATGAATGATGGAAAGCCAAGATCAACTCCGATGGCATCTACAATGCTCTCGATCCGTATGAAGACGGCGAACCTGTTGACCAAAAGGAGTTCAGAGCATGATTGGCTCTCTCTTGTACCTCACAAACCTCGAGACCGTACATACACTTTTCGTGTGTCTTTGTGCTCGGTTTCGAGCTTCTCTCGCAGATCTCACCGTCAGCGGTGAAGCGCATCTTCGGTACCTTCGAGCTACCATTGACTATGGCATCCGTACTCTTCCTCTTCTTGTCTATCTCTTAGAGCCTTCTCCGATGCGACTTTCTTTGGTCAGAGGATAGATAGGAAGAGCACTTCCGCACTTGCCAATTCATTGGCACTTCTCTTGTCTCCGGTCGCCGAGGAAGCAATCCGGTGTTGCGCAGCCCACCGCAGAGGCCGAGCACGCTGTCGCAGCCGATTCTTTGTAGTCAAGTGCTTTGATGGTCTCGACCGCAGGATTTCGGGCTATCTATCGATCGCGCTCCACTCTTCTCGTGATAACACGCCCGCGATTTGCATTGCCAAGAACCCAAAGGCAACATTCTCGACCAAGCATATAGATATCGATATCACTTTCTTCGAGATCATGTAGAGAAGGGTGATATTGTGCTCCAGCCAGGAGAGTGAGCACCAGCTATGATATCTTCACTAAGCCTCCGGATGACTCTCGGTTTGCCATTTCTGCGGGGAGAGCTTAGTGGTTTGTCCTTACGGATCTTTGTGAGGGGAGCGTTGTGCTACTATCAGTATTATATTATATTATATTATATTATACGCTTACTCCTTTCTCGTTTCATTTCTTTTAATATTTCGGTCAAGTTCTTCCAAAGATAGGTTAGAGTGTTTCTCTTGCCACATTGCTTTGATCTACTTCTTGTCTTGTGCTTCTAGGATGTCGCTTATTAGTCATCTCTTACCTCTCTAAGTAGAGCTTACTCACTTCTTATAGGTTCTAACAGGGTCGGGCCACCCTTGGGTAGACAGGGGATGTTGTTTGCTCCTTAGTGTTTGTATAGATCACCGATAGTCCTAGAATCATATGGGGTAGATAAGAACCTGTCTGAGCGATAGTCTTTCTATATCTTTCTATGCTCTAAAGGACCGCCTTTTCGGTTTACTTATCAGATTCTCGTTTTTGTTCCTTTGGTTCAGGGGGAGTTACTCTTGGTCATTCCATACTCTTAATTTTGTCATAACTCAACCTGAATTAAAAGATGCATCTCATTCTGAAGGGAATATGGATTTTTTGTACTTCTCATCAAGCATTGCATGATAATCAAATGGAGCCTTGTTTATTATCCCTTATGATCTGTTTTCACTATTTTACATCTTGCCATGATTTATGCTAAACTGCTAGATCTATCATGACTTTTTATGTGTAGTTTAGTCTTTGACATGCTAAGGTATTTAAAAATGCTAAACTTGAATTAAAATCTTGTCATGATAGCTCTTGAGACTAGTCTCGTTAAAACTATCCTTTTATGATTTTCGCCATGTCAAGTAGGTCGAGTTGAGTCCTCGAATCTCTTTTGAACTTTTGAGTAAGCTATGTCGCTTGTTAAGAAACATGACTTATCTCTAATCACCGGTCTAAAACTTCAAAAGCAAAATGATCTCTTTTGTGCGAAAAACTGATCTCACCAAATCTTTCTCATGAGACGGCTTGCCATTGCACTAGGCATGAACTCGGGGAGCCTTGGATGACCTAAGATCACCTCCTTAAGTCTGTTGTTTGGAGTGGTCGATAAGGCTTGGGATCTAGCACATTTTTTTTTAAAAAAATGGTTGAAGCTCAGAGGCGCTTGTGGATGGCACCTAGTCCAGAGCTTGCTTTTATCGAGATAAAACCTTAAAGAGCCTTAAAATAAAAAGTCTTGAGTAAAAAGAAAATGTGCTAAAATTGCTTATTATCAAAGAGACCAAGTCTGGATAAAATGAGTCCTTCTTCAATCGGTAGCTCTCTAAACTGCTCAAGATGAGTCTTCTTGGTTCAACTTAGATTATTTGACATGGCTTGTATCATCTTTGGATATCTTTAGCTAGACTTCAATCTTGACTTATTTGACCTGCTAAAGAATTGGATCATTAATCAGATTATGGACTTTTTGTCTTAGCTCTTCTATACATCGATTGTCATGATCTTGATAGCATTCTTCTGTGTTATGGCTTGGTGTAATACTCTAATAGTCATTTTGGATAATCTACATGGCTCCTAATGCTTAAAATGAACATCATCTAGTCTTTTCCTCCCTTTTCTACATATTGATGATTTTATTGCCAAAGGGGAGAATGATTGTGAGAAAAGCCTCTCAAGAAAAGCCTTGAGTTTTGTGCAAAATTGCTCTTTCATCTCATCTCAAGTCTCTCTCTTTTTGTCAACCTGGTCTTGAGCTTAATTGCACTTGTTTAGACCTTGGTTGACTGGAATCTCAAACTCATCTTATGCTTTTTTTTCGGTAATTGTCAATATACTCATCAAGGGGGAGATTGAGAGACCATGTGAGAGGTCCTCCACTCTGAGTGATGAGTATTTGACAAGTGTGTTGATTAGATTGAGAGTTGAGGTTTTCAGTTTGGACTGCTTCGGTCGTGTCAGGAAATCGGAACTACCACTGTATGGAGCGGAAGTTCCGATTAATCGGAACTACCGGTGTTGAAAAAGGAACTTCCGATTTACCTGGGTTTTGGTTTCGGCTGAAGAGAATCGGAACTTCCGCACAAGGGGTAGCGGAGTGTCCGATAATTCGACATTGAGTGTTCTCTCGAGATATCAAATCGAATTAAATTTCGGAAAGTCGGTTGTTAGGATATCGGAAGTACCGCAGTTGTTGAGCGCGAACTTCCGATATTTCGACAAATGCGGATGTTCAAAATCGAACTTCCATTGTGGTAAGTGCGAACTTCCGATTATGTCCGTAATCGTGCGTAGAAGATAATTTTGTGATTTTGATCTTGTATGAGTTTGAGTCTTATACAAATGTTTATGCTATGTTATTGTGCAATGCTATGTGATGTGTTTTTGTCTGTGTTGACTGCAGGGCATCAAGATGGAGTCGTGGCGAGACACGTGGACCGGACTAGGCGCAGGAGGCGTTGAGGTCGAACGGTCGGATGTGTCAAGACGGCGTGAATCTTGAAGCGGTTGTGAGTCGTGCACAACAAGGTGTACGGAGGCTTCGGAAGGTGCGCAGGGGCGAAGGGTCTTTTCGCAAAGCGGCAAAAGTGGAGGCGGTTCCGTTCGGTGTAGCGGGCCTAATGGGTTGGAGGCCCATTAACCAAGGCTATAAATAGGGGAGAACCCTGGAGTTAGGGTTAGACCTTTTGATAGAAAATTAGGGTTAGCTCTAGAAAAAGGGTGTGTGTTACCTTTTTGAGAGTTTGTTGAGTCGAGAGAGAATGAACTGAAAATCTTGTAATCATTCCTCTGTATTTCCTTTGTAATCTTTTGATTTCTATTAATGAATCTCTGAGGTCTTGATTACTTGCTTATGCCTTTCTATTCTCTTTCTCGCTCATATTGAATGTTTAGGGTTTTGATGTATCTTTTGATTCGCCTTATGAAACAAAGATGAAACTTGATATCTAGAGTCGTTTTGCTATTACTAATGCATTCTTAAAGTTTCATGAGCTAAGAATCTGAGAATCTCTCTTATCGTGAGTTTTGGTCTTTCTTGCCCCTTCTTCAAGAAATCCGATTTTGGCTTGTTTTGTTGAATCTTTGTTTGCGATTCTTCTCCATGAGGTCAAGATGTTGCTTAGGATGATGTCCTGTGAAACTTGACCAGAGAAGAGCATTCAAGATTGAGCACTTTGGATTTTTGGGAAAACCCGAAGATCGTTTCTGGTCAGACAATCGAACTTCCGATTGTCCAATGAACTATCGCAGCGGAACTTCCGATCAATCCCGGAACTTCCAGAGTGCGGAACTACCGCCGGGTAGAATCGGAACTTCCGATTTCTAGAGAACAGTCTGAAACTTCTGTTTTCGTTCTCTGATTTTGTTTCACTCTTCTTGAGATATCCAGAGGACTTTGTAGGTCTTATTTAATTACAGCAAAGGGGAGTTATTAATTTTAAAGCACCATTCACCCCCCCTCTGTTGCCATTTCGGTCCTTCAGGTAAGTTGATTGCTTATGCGTCGAGACAGTTAAAGAAGCACGAGCAGAATTATCCCACTCATGATTTGGAGTTGGCTGCGGTTGTTTTTGCTCTCAAGATTTGGAGGCATTATCTATACGGCGAGCCTTGTGATATTTTCACAGATCACAAGAGTCTCAAATATATCTTCACTCAGAAGGATCTGAATTTGAGGCAAAGGAGGTGGTTGGAATTGATCAAGGACTACGATCTTACTATTCAGTATCATCCAGGCAAGGCCAATGTAGTTGCTGATGCTCTTAGTCGCAAGGCGACTCCCGCTACTCTAGATTGCCTTATTGCTGATTTTGATCGCATGGGAATATCTTATTGTTATGCGGGCACAACACATGTTGAGACACAGTTGATTCTTGAGTCACTATTCCGCATCTGTAAAGGGAAGCACAACAGAGTGACCGGTTATTACAGGAGGTTAGGAAGCGTCTGGATGAAGGCAAAGAGAGTGATTTTAGCATGGACGATTCTGGTACTTTGAGGTTTAAAGGCCGTCTTTGCGTACCACAAAAGGCAGAGGTCAAAGATGATATCTTAAGGAGGCACATCGCACTGCATAATCGCTCATCCCGGTGAGACTAAGATGTATCGAGATTTGAAATGTAATTTTTGGTGGAAAAGAATGAAGGTGGACATTGCTAATTATGTGGCTTCTTGTGGTGTTTGTCGACAAGTGAAAGCTAAGCACAAGCGCCCCGCAGGTTGTTGCAGCCTTTGGAGGTACCCATGGCCTTGGGATGATATCTCTATGGACTTTGTGGTGGCGTTGCCTCGTTCGCCGCGAGGAAAGATGCGATTTGGGTAGTGGTGGATCGATTCAAGAAGTCTCACAGACTTCATCCCTATTCGCACGACAAATTCAATGAGTGATCTAGCTCCTATTTATGTGCGTGAAATAGTAAGGCGCATGGTGTGCCAAAGACCATCATTTCGACAGGACGCAAGTTTGTCTCCAAGTTCGGGAGAGTCTGCAGAGTGCATTGGGCACACAGCCCGCCTTTAGTACAACGTTTCACCCCACGCATGATGGGCAATGAGCGCATTATTCGGACTTTGGAGGACATGTTGCGATCTTGTGTTTTGTCTTGGAATGGGTAGTTGGGAGGACCAGTTACCACTTGCAGAGTTTGCTTATAATAATAGTTACCATTCCAGTATTAGAGCCGCGCCATTTGAGGTTCTCTATGGGCGGAAGTGCGATCGCCGCCTGTTGGGATGCGATGGGAGAGAAGGCGCTTTGGGTCCGGATCGATTCAAGACCGTTGAGCGTGTGGCCATGGTGAGGCGTAATCATTAGCGGCTCAGAGCGCACAGAAAAGTTATGCTGATTTGAGGAGGCGTGACTTGGAGTTTGCGCTGGGTGACCAGGTGCTCTTGAGAGTGTCTCCCACTAAAGGCATTGTTCGATTCGGTACCAAAGGAAAGCTTAGCCCGAGGTACGTTGGACCGTTCCCGATCATTGCGAGAATTGGAAAGTTAGCCTACCGCTTGGACCTTCCTGAGTCCATGCGTGGAGTTCATAATGTGTTTCACGTCTCGATGCTGAGAAAGTTTTTGAGAGATCCAGAGCATAAGATTTCATTAGAGCCGCTGACTATTGAGCAAGACCTCACAGTTGAGTCGCGTCCGGAGCGCATTCTGGAGAGGTCGGAGCGAGTGCTGAGGCACAAGACGTTGGTATACGTCAGGTGCTGTGGACGCATCAGTCTGAGAGAGAGGCGACTTGGGAGTTGGAGTCTCGCATGCGCGAGCAATATCCGGAGTTGTTCACGTCGGGTATGTGTTATTTTGTTATTTAATTTCAGCAGTGTAGTTTTTATTTGAGTAGTTTCACGAGTAGAATTCGGGGTCGAATTCCGTTAAGGGGGGTAGAATGTAATATTCTGAAAAATAAATAGTAATAATAAATAAATATTATTAACGTTTTTAAGGGCCTGTGTGCAATTAAATAAAATAGTACACACAAAAAAATAGAATATTTTAGAATTTTGTTAGAGCTATATAAATGGATTGTGGATTTTCTAGAAACCCTAGCCAATTCTTTTTTTCCATCCGCCGACGCATCAATTTTCTTCACACGCCACCAATTCTTACCGCACAAGGTGGTCGGCTCTCTCGCTGGTTGTGGTTGTCTTGGCGTCAGGCGTCAGGCGTTGTCGCTTCCCGACTACCGCGTGAAGCCGGCCATTGGGCCTTTGTCTTTGCGTCTTTGCGTCGCCGCCGCTCTCGCTACTGGATTGTTGCGGCCGAGCCGACGCTTTTCACCGAGATGCGTTGCCGTGGATCGCCGCCCTCTTGCGCTGTCTGTTTCGCTGGAGCCGAAGATCGCCAGGTTACTGAAGCTGCATTCAGGTCTTCTGAAGTCTTGGCGTCATTGCATCGCTTCGAAGCGCCGCCGCCGCCCGCTGTTGTTGCTTGCTGCTGCGGCGCCAAGCCGTGTGTTCTTCTTTGTTCTTTGACACGACGTCGCGTGGAGGTCGGTTTGTGTGTATGTGACGTTCTCGCATGCAGCAATTAGAGATTATAACGAGATTAATTAGAGGTTTAATTTTTCTAATAGAGAGGTCGATTAATAGATCCGTTAGCCTCGCTGCTCGGTTGTACGGTTTATTCGGATACCTTAATGGCGGATTTGGAAATCTCATCTACTAGTTAATTGTAGATAAATTCGATAACTTTCTATAGCATATTTAATCATGTCAATCGGACAAGTATAATTCGAGTTATGATTTTCGGAAGGCTGCTGTCCTTACGGTTATCGTCTTTCGGCGCTGTTTTGGTAGACTGTAGAGTAAAAATAGTAAATAGCTTAATTAGAGTTTTTGATCTACATGAAAGTTGTAGATAATTGTCCAATGGTTCTGTAGAATCTGAGAACGCGAATTTTGGTTGAGTAAAACAAAAGTTATGAATTTAGTAAGACTGCTGTTCCGAAGCGGACAGATCGGCTTTCTGGGCTAAATACGGAGGGTTAGATGATTTAATTAGAAGACTTTGTAATCTAAGAAAATGTGGATAATTTTATGAAGAATCCAGAATGGGGTGGTTTGTTGTGATCGGACTTTGAGTCAAAAGTTACGCTCGCTTTAGTACTAAGACCGCTATGGGTAACTTTTCGCACCGAGTAGCGTGGTATATTTGGGGACGGTAGGAGCGAAGTATATTGATTGTTATTCTTGTTGCTGTAAATTGTATTGAAGTTTGTGTATTTAATATAGAGAGGCGACGTGCTTGTTGCCATCGCTAGCCAAATTGTGCGTCGCAACTAGTAAAGGCAAGTGATGCAGACAAATGATCAATGATTGATCATCGTGATTCTTTATCTTCTATTACCATTATTGTTGTGCTTTTATTTGGTTTAATTGCAAACAATGAATTGGTATGTTTATATCTTTGTTGACAAGCATGATGAAAAGTTGGATATGATGTTTATGATGGAGTTTGCATGTTTGCATTCATAAGCATCTTTGCATAAGAGAAGGTGATCATGATTGATCACAACTCCACGGGAGTGGAGGAGGTCCCCGATCCTTATGGAGGAACGGACTTGAGAGTGAATGTTGTCGCGAGCATTCACTCATGCTATACCGGTATACGCGAAAGAAGTGCATGTGGACATGTAGAATAGATTTGCATTGGTACATGAAATTATTGGACGTGAATCAAAGAGAAGATAACTGCATGAGAATATTAATAGAAGTACCTGTGATGATAATGAAGTTATTGAATGCTGTTGATTTATTATTGCTCGTTGTTTATGGATGTGTTTGCTGAGTCGTGGACTCACCCTTGCTCTATTGTTGTCTTTAGGTGATCTTCGAGGATGCCGTAACTGAGAGCGAGTAGAGCACATGGACAACACATGATCATTTGCCATAAGAACCTTTTCATTCACAATTGGTTTACTCTTGGTCATGTTAGAGGTTGAATAAATCTTAGGACATCGTTTGGACTAGACTATTTGCTTTATTAATTTGGATTCATTGGTTGGTGCTATTTTGGACTGTTTACCTGGTTTTATTCCAATTGATTATTTACTATCGTTTGAACCATATTTATGCATGTTCGTCTGTGATCCTTGGATATGTTTATTGATGATTTCTTGATGTAATTTTATAGTGTGTCGATAATTATTAGTTTAAAGTGTAGTGTGGTGGCATTCTAGGCTCAGTGTTGGGCTGAGGTGTTACAGATACACCTGTTTTAGGTAAAATAAATGTGTAGTAAAAAGCAAGTAGAGAACTAATCATTAATAATTGATAGAAAGGAAGCTTAGATTAGATATTTTGTTAGGATCAAAATGACTAGTAGGAAAAAAATGAGAAGAAAAGACACTTTGATGCTAAGAAAACTTAAAAGAAACGGACCTTTCTCGATCTACTGCAGGTAGGTCACCAGCGATCGAAGCCATCAGGGCCATACAATACATGTGATCAGCAATAGACTCGGGACACTTTATGCTATTGTTTATCTAGCCTTTCCTTTTAGTGGTCTGTCGAATACAACAAGAACGAGTGAACAACGCAATAGCCTCAGAATCATATGTCATGCGATATGATGGATCTAAATATCTAAGCATCATATCCATGGGATCATGAACTGAATCCAAATCCTTGTTCATGCACTACACACCGTGATTACTTTAGACATTGTTAGTGAGACTTCATGGGTCAGTGGGTCACCAATTCACCATACCAATTGGTCATTTAAAAACCTACTGTAGCTGTGGCAAAGGTGTATCGAAATTATTTCTTTTTTGCACTCTTTCCTTATTTCCTAAGATGTTACTAGGAATAAAATGAATATCTAGAGCTTGTGAACCCTACAAGAATGATCGATCATACATTCATCTACTGGAATCAAATTAATTAAGAAGCCGTATATATAATTAATATAGATTGATGAGGACATCACTTCTAATATGAACAGTATCTCTTCCTACTACTTTGAATGATGTGTAAGGTCTAATTACTCGGGCATGTGCTCGTCAACTTATTTATCAGGTAAATTCGTTTCTAGGGCTGAGTGTATTATTTGAGAACTCTATGATGCTGCCTAACGGAGATGATTTACTTGTACTTAGAAATCTAGGACTACGACCAATTCAAGAAGGTCACGACAGTTCATGGGTCACGACCACTCAAAAAGCCCTACGACAGTGTCACGAAGATCAAGCGAGCCCAAGACTGTTGGAGACAATCTACGACCAGAGATAGCATGGACTACTCAAGACCACCCCAAGACCAGTCCTACGACCAGGTCTTCGACCAGAGATACGCGACCTGAATAGTGAATAAGGTGCTACGTCACCATTTTGAACTTAATAGGGCCTTGTAAGTGTGTCGAGATATGAGCCCAGGTTGTGTACGCCTCTTCCCACAGCCACACAACTGAAGGACCGAAATGGCAACAGAGGGGGGGGGGGTGAATGGTGCCTTAAAAGTAAGAACTCCCCTTTAATGTATTTAAACAAGATCTACAAAACCCTCTCAAGAAGAGTAAAACAAAATCGTAGAACTAAAACAGTTTCACTGTTTCACAAAAATCGAAGTTCGATTCTACCCGTGGTAGTTCCGCACTCCCAGTAGTTCCGGGGTTAGTGCGGAAGTTCCGCCTGCGGTAGTTCCGCCTTGGACAATCGGAAGTTCCGATTGTCCTGACCGAAGAACAGTGCACTCGGGTTTTTTCCAAAAATCCAAAATGCTAAATCTTGAATGCTCTTCTCAGGTCAAGTTTCACAGGACATCATCCTAAACACCATCTTGACCTTATGGAGAAGAATCACAACCAAAGATTCAATAATCAAGCCAAAAACGGATTTCTTGAAGAAGGGGCAAGAAAGACCAAAACCCACAATAAATGAGATTCTCAGATTCTTAGCTCATGAAACTTTGAGAATGCAATAGCAATATCAAAACGATTCTAGATATCAAGTTTCAAGCTATTTCATAGGACGAATCAAAAGATACATCAAAAACCTAAATATTCAACAAGAACAGGAAGGGAATAAGAGAGGCACAAACAAGTAATCAAAAACCTCAGAGTTTCATTGATAGAGATCAAAAGATTACAGAGGAAACGCAGAGGAATGATTACAAGGATTTTCAGTTCATTCTCTCCAAACCAACAACCTCTCAAAAAGCAAAACAAAAACCTTTAGCTAGAGCTAACCCTAATTTTCTCTCTCAAAGTCTAACCCTAACAACAGGGTTCACCTCTATTTATAGCCTTTGCTTAATGGGCCTCCAACCCATTAAGCCCGCTACACCGAACGGAACCGCCTCCACTTGTGCCGCTTGCGAAAATACCGTTTCGCCTTGCACACCTTCCGAAGCCTCCGACGCCTTGCTGTCCTTGACACGCAACCACCTCAAGATTCACGCCGCCTTCGACACATCCCGACCGTTCGACTCAACGCCGCCGCGCTTAGTCCGATCACCTCGTGTCTCGCCACGACTTCGCCTCGATGTCTGCGGATCAACACAGCATAAAAACACATCACATAGCATTGCACAATATCATAGCATCAACATTTGTATAAGACTCAAACTCATACAAAATCAAAATCACAAATAATCCTTCTCTGCACAGTTCTGGACACAATCGGAAGTTCCGCACTTACCACAGCGGAAGTTCCGATTTCCGGAACGTCCGCACTTGTCAGGATTATCGGAAGTTCCGCGCTTAACATTGCGGAACTTCCGATCTTCTAACATCCGCTTTTCAATTTTTCAAACCGATTATCGCCTCAAAGGAACACTCAACGCCGATATATCGACACTCCGCTACCCCAAAGCGGAAGTTCCGATTATCTCACCAGCTCAAAACCCAAGTTAATCGGAAGTTCCTATTTCCAACACCGGTAGTTCCGATTATCGGAACTTCCGCGCCATACACAGCGGTAGTTCCGATTATCCTATTTCAAGATCAAACACCCAAACCGAAAAACTCAACTCTCAAACACTCAACAAGTCACAAATACTCATCACTCGTAATGGAGGACCTCTCACATGGTCTCTCAATCTCCCCCTTGATGAGTATATTGACAATCACCGAAAAAGCATAAGATGAGTTTGAGTTTAAAATCAACCAAGGTCTAAACAAGAGTAGTTAAGCTCAAGACCATGTTGACAAAAGAGAAAGACTTGAGATGAGATGAAAGAGCAATTTTCGCACAAAACTCAAGGCTTTTCTCCGTAAGGCTTTTTCTCCAAAATTCTCCCTTTGGCAATAAAATCATCAAGATGTAGAAAAGGGAGGAAAAGGCTATATGATGTTCATTTTAAGCATTAGGAGCCATGTAGATTATCCAAAATGACTATTAGAGAATTACACCAAGCCATAACACAGAAGAATGCTATCAAGATCATGACAATTGATGTATAGAATAGCTAAGATGTAAAATCCATAACTGATTAATGATCCAATTCTTTAGCAAGTCAATTAAACCAAGATTGCAAGTCTAGCTAAAGGTATCAAGGATGATACAAGCCATGTCAAATAATCTAAGTTGAACCAAGAAGACTCATATCGAGCAGCTTTAGAGAGCTATCAGTTGAAGAAAGACTCATTTTATCCGTAACTTGGTCTTTTTAATGATAAGCAATTTTAGCACATTTTTCTTTTTCTCAAGGCTTTTATGGTTTTATCTCAAGAAAGCAAGCTCGACTAGGTGCCATCCACAATCGCCTCCCGAGCTTCAACCATTTTTCAAATTGTAACCATGTGCTAGATCCCAAGCCTTATGCGACCACCCAAGCAATGACTTAAGGAGGTGATCTTAGGTCATCCAAGGCTCCCCGAGTTCATGCCTAGTGCAATGGCAAGGCCTCATGAGAAAGATTTGGTGAGATCGCTTTTTCGCACAAAAGAGATCATTTTTGCTTTTGAAGTTTTTAGACCAATGATTTTAAAGATAAGTCAAGTTTTCTTAACAAACTAACATAGCTTACTCAAAAGTTCAAAGGAGATACAAGACTCAACTCACCTTACTTGACATGGCGAAAATCATAAAAGGATAGCTTCAACTGCACTAGTCTCAAGAGCTATCATGACAAGATTTTAATTCAAGTTTAGCATTTTTAATCACCTTAGCATGGCAAAGACTAAACTACACATAAAAAGTCATGATAGATCTAGCGCTTTAGCATAAATCATGGCAAGATGTAAAACAAAGGACCACAGATCATAAGGGATAATAAACAAGGCTCCATTTGAATATAATGCAATGCAGATGAAATGCACGAAAACCAGATTCCTTCGAATGAGATGCATCTTTTAATTCAAAGTTGAGTTATGACAAATTTAAGAAATGGAATAACCAAGAAGAACTCCCCGAACCAAAGGAACAAAAACGAGAATCGATAAGAAAACAGAAAAGGCAAATTCCTTTAGAGCATAGAAAAGATATAGAGAAAACTATCGCCGCATGTGTTCTTATCTACCCCATATGATTCTAGGACTATCACCGATCAACTCATACACTAAGGAGCAAACACTCGCCCTGTCTACCCAAGGGTGGCCCGACCTCGCTAGAACCTATAAGAAGTGAGTAAGCTCTACTTAGAGAAGGAAGAGACACTAATAAGAATCATCCTAGAAGCACAAGATAAGAATTAGCAATAAAGCAATTTGGCAAGAGAACCACTCTAACCTATGCTCGAAGGACTTCGACCCAAAATAATAAAAGAAATGCAACCAGAAAGGAGTAATAGTATAAATATAATATAATACCGTAGTAGCACATAGCTCCCCTCACAACAGTCCGTAAGGACAAACCACCCCAAGCTCTCCCGCAGAGTCAAAACCGAGAGCCGTCCAGAGGCTTAGTGAAGATATCAGCCAACTGGTGCTCACTCTCCACAAACTGGAGCACAATGTCACCCTTCTCTACATGGTCTCGAAGAAAGTGATATCTGATATCAATATGCTTGGTCCGAGAATGTTGCACTAGGTTCTGGCAATGCAAATCGCAGACGTGTTATCACAAAAGAGTGGAACACAACGATTGATAACCCAAAGTCCCGCAGGTCGAGACCATCCAAAGCACTTGGCTACAAAGAATCGCCGCAAAGAACGCATTTCGGCCTCGCAATGGATCAGGCAACACCGGATTGCTTCCTTGACGCACTGTGAGACAAGAGAAGTGCCAATGAATTGGCAAGTGCCGTAGTGCTCTTCCTATCTATCCCTACACCGGTGAAATCAGACGGAGAAGGCTCTAAGAGATAGACAAGAAGAGGAAGAGTACCGATACCATAGTCAATGGTAGCTCAAGGTACCGAAGATGCGCTTCACCGCCTGACGGTGAGATACGCGAGGAGAAGCCTGAAAGCGAGCACAAAGACACACAGAGAAATGTATGTCTGGTCTCGAGGCTGTGAGGTACAAGAGAGAGCCAATCATGCTCCTGAAATCCTTTTGGTCAACAGGTTCGCCGTCTTCATCTGGATCCAGAGCACCAGAGATGCCATCGAGTTGATATCGCTTTCCATCATTCATGTCAAGCGCTTCAGAGGTCTCGAGTGTATTTTCCTTGATGAAGAAAGGTACCTCCCGAAGTCTGTTTGATTTGGAAGCCAAGGAAGAAGCTCAACTCGCCCATCATGCTCATCTCAAATTCGAGCTCATAACATCGTAAAACCGAGACACGAGTATGTGAGGAGCCGCTAAAGATGATGTCGCCCACATAGATCCGGACGAGCAAAAGATCGGTGCCAAGACGGCGATGAACAAGGTCTTGTCTATTTTACCCATTTCAAAACCATGACTCAAACAGATAGGACTTAAGTCTTTCATACCAAGCTCGGGAGCTCGCTTGAGTCCATACAAAGCTTTGGAAAGCTCAGACATGGTTAGGGTATTTGGGGTTCTCAAACTCGAGGTCGTCTAACATAGACTTCTTCCTCAATAAGGCCATTGAGGAAGGCACTCTTGACATCCATCTGGTAAAGCTTGAAACCCTTAGAAGCTGCAAAGGCAAGTAGGATTCTAATGGCTTCAAGTCTAGCTACAGGGCAAAGGTCTCTTCAAATCTAGACCTCAACTTGAGAGTACCCCGAGCACCAAACCTAGCCTTGTTTCAATTACTAACCCATCTTCACTTTGCTTGTTCTTGAACACCCATTTGGTCCCAATGATATTGTGACCTTGAGGGGGCTCAATAAGGGACCAGACCTTGTTTCTTTCAAAGTTTTCCAACTCCTCATGCATGGCGTTTGTCCAAGACTCGTCACATAGAGCATGACAAACGCCTCTGGGCTCAAATGAGGCGATTTAACGCAGAATGGAGACAAGAGAGACAAACCAGCCTTTGGAACGTGTGACACGCTCAAGAGGTCTCCAATGATCCGCGCTCAAGGATGGTCCTTTGAATGTGTCTAGGAGGTCCAGGTGAGATGAAGAAGTGGCCTCTACCTCATTAGCGATGAGATAGGAACAGAGCCACTAGCTTCGTAAGAAGCGTAAGGTAAGGTCGATCTCCTCGAGGTGCAAAGTGGAAGAAGGCACTCAAGAGGAGGAGGAAGAACTGGATCTGTTAGACACCTATCATCTCCGTCTTCCTCATCGCCCACAAAGATGGACTCATATCGCTTCTAGAGAACTCGAGATATCGTGCCTAGTCCTCGGATGGCCTCATCAAGGTCACCTCACTGTGTTTCTATCATTTTGCTAGACTCAGCTCCAAACTCTATAGGCACGAGAAGAAGTCGAGTAACCCGTAAAGATCCCATCACAAGATCGTGACTCTAACTTATCTAGGTTCCTGCACTTGTAATAAAACACTTGCAACCAAACACACGAAAATGCGAGACGCCTGGTTTTCGCCCATATCTCAACTCATAAGAAGTGCGATGCAAGAGTGCCCAAGAAAGACTCTAGAGAAACATGACAAGCAAGAGCAATTGCCTCACCCAAAACTTCCTAGGTGTAGAGTATTCATCAAGCATCGCCCGGCCATCTCGACTAAGGTACGGTTCTTCCTCTCCACAACGCCATTCTCGTTGGGGGACGATGGAGACTAGAACCGTGCTCTACACTGCCTCACCACAAAACTCTCAAAGTAGGAATTTTGAACTCGGTGCCATTATCGCGAATTGCTCGTAATGCACCGGGAGCTCAATAGAAAGCCTACTAAAAGACCATGAAAAGAGTAAACGCCTCATCCTTCGAGGCTAAGAAAACACCCAAGAGTACTCGAGAAGTCATCGACCACAACAAGAATATACCACTTCCTCCCGCCGATCAAGACTCGAGCCGACCAATCAGATCCATATGGAGCAGCTTGTCCTGGTGCGCTACCATTGTCACCGTGGATCGAGAGTGAGAAGAAGAACCATCTTGCCGTGTCGGCAGGAGAGCAAACTAGATCCTTGACCATCTTGAGTTTTGGCAAACCACGAATGAGATCGTGGGTCACGACTCGTGTCAAATGATCAAAACCTATATGACCTAGTCTCCTATGCCGTAAGGTCAAATCACGGATTCGAAGCAATTAAACACCGGAGAGGATCACCGTAAGACTCGTAAAAATCAGCACGAAAGATCCTCCCATATCGAGAAATCCCGCAAACTAGGCTACCCAAGAATCAAGAATTTTGCAATTGTTTTTCTTAAAGCTCACCTCGAAACCGCCATCAGAAGTCGAGAGACCGAAAGCGATTATATCGCAGCCTTACTTACTAAGGCAACATCTTTTAAAATAAAAGAATCATTAATGCTCATTTGCACCTTTAGCGATGACGCGCCTAAAAGAAGCATCTCAAGGTGATCGCCTCATCACCTCGAGCACGGGCTAGGAAGAAAACCAACGAGAGTCTCCGGTCATATGACGAGAACACCCGAGTCTACAATCCAAACCTTTGCCTTCCCAAACCGGGCGACTCATCTGAGTCGGAGTACAGCTCATTGCCGCCGATTCGCCTCGAGGGCCATGAAGCACATGCCGAGAAGTTGCCGTTGTCCTTGGGATCATGATCGCCCTTCCCATCATCGCCACTCCACCCCTCCACCTCGGCCGGGTGTCCAGCCTGCCGAGGGCGGTGAGGACGCGATGGAATGCCTTCTTTGCCTTCCCAAAGTTGCGGAACTTCTTCTTGTCTTGGTCGTGCCGAGGGCTTCGTGTTATGTTCTTGTCGATGTAGTCGCTCTTGCTCGACCGCCATAGTCACCTTTGCCCTTCCCAAGCTTGGGACAGCTTGCTCGGATGTGGTTGGGGCCACCACACTCAAACAAATCACAGACCTCCTCTTTTCCATCCCTCCTCCTCTTGTAAGCATGGGAAAACTTCCGAGCTAGGAGGGCTAGCTGTTCATCCTCAAGTCGCCTAACCGATCATCGCTTATGTCACAGAGAGCGCCTAGGAGAACCCGCGACGACTCGTAAGAAGATCCAGAGGTGGGATCTGACTAAAGCCATCGATCGTGACTTCGACCTTCGAGAGACAATGTCAATCTCGTGAGTCTTGAGACGCGAGTAAAGTGCATCAAGAGTCGTGGTCGAGAGGTCCGTGCTATCTTTGATGGTAGTCACTTTCATCTCCCAAACACGAAGATCAAGTGCAGAAAGCATCTGTCGAGCGCTATCCGAGTCGGGTATGTAAGACCGACCGCCGGAGGTTGCTCAAAATCTTGTGAAAACGCCGAAAAGCACTCGCCAAGAGATTCACCAAGAAGCATTTCAAATTTATCAGATTCTCGCTTGAACTGGTCTTGTCGAACGTTTTAATCGGTGGTGCCTCATGGTATACATCGAGGGTCACCCGGATGTCGTAGCGTAAATCAAATGAGAAATGCGATCAAACTCACTTCGCTCAAACCTCGAATGATAATGTTCCTTGCCTTAGCGCTTGCCTCAACATCGGGCATGTTTCCCACATTGATGTTTTCATCGGCAGAACAAAGAAATCTAACCTTCACCTTTCTCCGGATGGCATACCCCGAGCTCGATGTAAGTTTCCATTCGGCTCTTCCGAAGGGATAATCCATACCATCAAAGACCGGAGGCTTGGTGGAATACTTATCCGCTGTTATGGCTCAACCGACCGTTAAGATCTATAAAGAAGAGCTAACCGCCTCGATACCAATTGAAGGACCGAAATGGAAACAGAGGGGGGGGGGGGTGAATGGTGCCTTAAAAGTAAGAACTCCCCTTTAATGTATTTAAACAAGATCTACAAAACCCTCTCAAGAAGAGTAAAACAAAATCATAGAACTAAAACAGTTTCACCGTTTCACAAAACCGAAGTTCGATTCTACCCGTACAGGTAGTTCCGCACTCCGGTAGTTCCGGGGTTAGTGCGGAAGTTCCGCCTGCGGTAGTTCCGCCTTGGACAATCGTTAGTTCCGATTGTCCTGACCGAAGAACAGTGCACTCGGGTTTTTCCCAAAAATCCAAAATGCTAAATCTTGAATGCTCTTCTCAGGTCAAGTTTCACAGGACATCATCCTAAACACCATCTTGACCTTATGGAGAAGAATCGCAACCAAAGATTCAATAATCAAGACAAAAACGGATTTCTTGAAGAAGGGGCAAGAAAGACCAAAACCCACAATAAACGAGATTCTCAGATTCTTAGCTCATGAAACTTTGAGAATGCAATAGCAATATCAAAACGACTCTAGATATCAAGTTTCAAGCTATTTCATAGGACGAATCAAAAGATACATCAAAAACCTAAATATTCAACAAGAACAGGAAGGGAATAAGAGAGGCACAAACAAGTAATGAAAAACCTCAGAGTTTCATTGATAGAGATCAAAAGATTACAGAGGAAACGCAGAGGAATGATTACAAGGATTTTCAGTTCATTCTCTCCAAACCAACAACCTCTCAAAAAGCAAAACAAAAACCTTTAGCTAGAGCTAACCCTAATTTTCTCTCTCAAAGTCTAACCCTAACAACAGGGGTTCACTCTATTTATAGTTTTGCTTAATGGGTCTCCAACCCATTAAGCCCGCTACACCCGAACGGAACCGCTTCCACTTGTGCCGCCATGAAAATACCGTTCGCCCCTTGCACACCTTCCGAAGCCTCCAGACGCCTTTTGTTGTCCTTGACACGCAACCACCTCAAGATTCACGCCGCCTCGACACATCCCGACCGCTCGACCTCAACGCCGCCGCGCTTAGTCCGATCACCTCGTGTCTCGCCACGACTTCGCCTCGATGTCCCGCAGTCAACATGCATAAAAACACATCACATAGCATTGCACAATATCATAGCATCAACATTTGTATAAGACTCAAACTCATACAAAATCAAAATCACAAATAATCCTTCTCTCGACAGCTTCGACACAATCGAAGTTCCGCGACTTACCACAATGGAAGTTCCGATTTCTAACGCCCGCACTTGTCGATTATCGGAAGTTCCGCTTAACATTGCGGAACTTCCGATCTTCGGAACATCCGCCTTTTCAATTTTTCAAATCCGATTATCGTCTCAAAGGAACACTCAACGTCAGTATTATCGGACACTCCGCTACCCCAGGTGCGGAAGTTCCGATTATCTCAGCCGAGCTCAAAACCCAAGTTAATCGGAAGTTCCTATTTCCAACACCGGTAGTTCCGATTATCGGAACTTCCGCGCCATACACAGCGGTAGTTCCGATTATCCTGCTTCAAAGATCAAAATACCCAAACCGAAAAACTCAACTCTCAAACACTCAACAAGCTGTCAAATACTCATCACTCAGAATGGAGGACCTCTCACATGGTCTCTCAACAACCCTAGGTCAACCTCCTCACGTCCCCCTATATATATACAGTAGTCGTCATAGTTTAACGTGGGTTTTTTCTTTGAGATTATTCTGTTTGGCAATCTCGCCGCACGTTCGGTTGAGGAACCCCACATTGTGAGCATCATCTATATTCGCAATACAATATCATATTGCATCTTCTACTTTCTTGCTTGTGTTCTTGATTCGCATGCAGGAGATAGCCTTCTTGGCGAGGTCAACCGCGTTCGCCACGGTTGATAACCATCGGAGCAGTGGTGTAGTGATTGCGAGGGGTTTGATATGTTTTGGTCGGAGCCTTCGGATCATCAACGTCGAGTTCTCCACAATCGACTTATCAATACCTTTCGGAAGATCGGGCCACCGTCACATCAGTTGGTATCAGAGCAAAAGTTTCCCGTTAGGTAATCACAGTTTTTTTCCCTTATTAGATTAGTTGTTTTCCATCGTCCTAAAGCTCCAGAAAATTTCCCCACAAAATATTTTTGTTCGTCATGTTCTTCCGCTGTCCCATCACCCATTGTGCCTTTGCAATTTCCATTCTTTGTTTCGCGTTGTTGAATTAGTGTCCTTTGTCTAAGTCGTGTTGCTGGTTTAGAGTCGTGTTTTTGGTCGCTAGTTAACACCGTCGCCGCCGTGCCACCATCCATCCTGGCCGCGCCACGACCTACTCGAACAACACCCCCTTTCGACCACCTACTCGAAATCGACCACTTACTCGGGTTCGACCATCTACTTATTTCCGCCCGAACCACCCTATTTGTTTCTTGTTGCTCTCGGACACTCCACGCACTCATCATATCGTGCCTGCCACACAAAGTCCGAGAAGAATTTACATAGCCGACAGAGCTAGCCAAAGTTCAGAAAGAAAGAGAGACAGTATCTTTTAATTACCTGTATACACCTGCCTTCTACAAAAAGTTTGTGACCCATATATATCCATAGACCCAAAAGAGGGTTTTTGAAGAGTTTTGAGTCAAGGTTACATTTGCAAAAAAAAAACCCTAGGTTGGGTTTCGGCAGCAAAAAAAAGGGAACCCTAAGTTGGGTTTCGGCAGTCAAAAAAAAAGAGAGAAGAAGAAGAAGTAAATCGACCAGCCCCAGTTGGTCTACGACCACTCCCAGCCTTACACCCTTTGAATCCTTTGTATCTAGTCCTTGTTATCGATCAGTGTTGTGCTAGGGCTAGGGACACTTTTTAGACCAGTACCGTGACAAGTACTTTGGACCCTTATTAAACTTTGCTAATCAGGTTACGGTTTTTGCTAATCCTTGCTACATATTGTGCCTTCCGAGCTCCACCTACTCTTGATCAGAATAGGTTCCCTCTTGCAATCATACCCACTCTCGACACGGTATCACGAACCAGCCGCCGGTTGTACTACCTACTGCGTTGGTAAGAACACTTGTAAGAGTGTGGTAAGATGCTTTGAGAGTGTGTGTTTCCACCTTCCATCACCTAGTAGTAGATAGGGATAATACCTTTATGTTGTCTTTTCTTTTCTGCTAACCATGACAGGTGAGACGTCTGATGAGAAAGAGTGTGTTGTAAAAGGAGAGCTCATGACACTCTTGGATGAACAACACACTACCATTAATGAGGCCATCGACAGGAAGTTTCAAACTACCACGATCACATTGCAGCGCTCAATCAACGATAGTATTGCAGCGCTCACTACACGCCTTGAAAGAATGGTGAACCGGCCACCAAACATTGGACGTGAGTACGATCACGATGCAGCCCAAGATTTTGAGGAGGGAGATGATAATGAGAGACAAAACCGCAACGCCGGCACTGCTCTTGCTGCCCAAGATGCACATCAACGACACCGCCTACATCATAACCATCACGGTATGGGAGGTAATAATTTTCAGCACCACAATGCTCGTGTCAATGATGACCCATTTGCTAAAGTTAAATTTACCATACCATCTTTTGCGGGTATTTATGATGCTGAAATTTATCTAGATTGGGAGATGACCGTTGAATTTTTTTTTAATACCCATCTAGTTCCGGAAGTGCATAGAGTCAGACAAGCTACTAGTGAATTTAAAGATTTTGCTATCATTTGGTGGAATCAAGTGGTTAATTCTGGCTTAACACCTGATACATGGGATAGATTGAAGGTTGCTATGCGTGCTAGATTTGTTCCTTCTGCTTTTAAACGTGATATGCGTAAGAAATTGCAGTGCTTAGACCAAGGTAATAAATCTATCGATGAATATTATCAAGAACTACAAATAGGCATGCTGCGTTGTAATGTTGTTGAGGATGAGGAGGATAAGATGGCTCGTTTTTATGGTGGTTTAAGGAGTGAGATCCAGGACATAGTTGATTACAAAGACTATAATGATATTAATAGGTTGTTCCAGCTTGCTTGTTTGGCAGAAAAGGAATTGCAGGGTAGACAACAAAGGACTAGGAACAACTTTGGTAGTACGTCTACATCGAGATCAACGCCGTGACAAGCCAAGACGACCCCACCTCATGCTTTTCGGTCTGCTGCCCCCTCTGTGAGTAGGGCGCGTTCAGCAGCACCATCTCCACCGTCACGCGCACCCGAGACGAGCAAATCTACTAGTGTGCAGGCACCAGCACAGAGCTCTTCATCGGTTGCTTCCACAGGTCGTACAATAGGAATTGTGTGCCATCGTTGTAAAGGAATGGGCCACTTCACGAGAGATTGCCCAAGTCAGTGAGCGTACATTACGATAGAAGACGATGGTTAGTAAGTGCTAGTGATATTGAGGATGAATACGTTCTTTGCAGCTAACCTTGCAGGTAATAATGATGAACATGAGGCAGATAGCGATGGTGAGGAAATTTTAGGTGCCGCTGCTACGGAGAATTATATAACTATAATTGTGCAGCGAGTATTGAACACTCAAAGAGAGCAAGAGGAGAAGCTACAACCTCATAACTTATTTAAGATATTCCACATCGTTAAGGATTGTCGTGTTCGTGTCATAATTGATGGCGGAAACTGTAATAACTTGGTGAATTTTGGATTGGTCAAGAAGTTTGGCTTGTCCACACGTGCGCATCCTCACCCACACCGCATTCAGTGGTTCAACAACAGCGGTAAGGTGAAGGTAACACAATCCGCAAGAGTGCATTTTTCCATTGGTTCCTATCATGATGTTGTTGATTTCGACGTAGTACCTATGCAAGCCTGCTCTATTTTATTAGGTCTTCTATGGGAATTTGATACCGATGCAACTCATCATGGTAGAAGTAATAAATACTCTCTTATGTACAAAGGAAAGAAAATAACTTTGCTACCTTTGACGCCTACTGAAATTGTGAATTGCGATAAAGAGCTAACTGAAAATGAGAAGAAAGAACTTGAACATGAATCTGAAAATCAGCAAGTAGTGAATAACGTTTTCCCACCTATGAAAGAGCGGTTGGCATCTAGTTCTAGGACCGAGGGAATTAAATTAAAGGGTTGTGTCATGCTTGCAACCAAATCTGATCTTGCTGAAATTTTTCATCATGATATGTCATGCTATGCTTTGATATGTAAAGATGCTTTCTTCACTTGATGATACATCTAGCTCTTTGCTGTCTGCTGTCACTAATGTTTTGCAGTCATATGAGGATGTGTTTCTAGCTGAAATACCCCCGGGACTGCCACCTATTAGAGGGATTGAACACCAAATTGATTTCATTCCGGGAGCGACTTTGCCAGACCGTGCGGCGTATAGGACCAATCCAGAATGGAAATTGAGAGATGAATGAAAAACAGCATTTAAAACTAAGTTCGAACTATATGAGTGGTTAGTGATACCTTTTGGTTTAACTAATGCACCTAACACTTTCATGCGTTTGATGAAGGAGGTTTTGCGTGCTTTCATTGGAAAATTTGTGGTGGTTTATTTTGATGATATTATGATCTTTAGCAAGTCATATGAAGAACACATGGATCATTTACGTGCTGTTTTTAATGTTTTGAGAGATGCACGTTTGTTTGGTAACCTTGAGAAGTGCACCTTTTGCACGGATCGAGTCTCTTTTCTTAACTATGTTGTTACTCCACAGGGCATCGAAGTTGATCAAGCCAAGATCGTCGCTATCCAGAGTTGGCCGCCTCCTAAGACGATCACACAAGTGCGGAGTTTTCTAGGGCTCGTTGGTTTCTATCAACGTTTTGTTTGGGATTTCAGCACCCTCGCTGCACCGCTGAATGAGCTTACAAAGAAGGGAGTTCCTTTTACTTGGGCCCCCATAAAACAAGAAGCTTTCGACGCTCTCAAAGATAAGCTAACACACGCCCCTTTACTTCAACTTTTCGATTTCAGCAAGACTTTTGAATTAGAATGTGATGCTAGTGGCATAGGTCTTGGTGGTGTATTAATTCAAGAAGGCAAACCTGTTGCTTACTTTAGTGAAAAATTAAGTGGTCCTAGTTTGAACTATTCTACCTATGATCAAGAATTATATGCTCTAGTTCAAACTTTGAAAACATGGCAACATTATTTATGGCCCAAAGAGTTTGTAATACATTCTGATCATGAATCTTTGAAGCATACTCGAAGTCAAACCAACCTGAACCGCAGACATGCTAAGTGGGTTGAGTTTGTTGAGTCTTTTCCCTACGTCATTAAATATAAAATGGGCAACGAAAATGTGATAGTTGATGCTTTGTCTAGGAGATATACCATGCTTTCACAACTTGACTTCAAAATCTTTGGATTAGAGACAATAAAGGAGCAATATGTGCATGATGTTGATTTTAAAGATGTGTTGCTAAATTGTCAAGAGGGAAAGGGTTGGAATAAATTTGTGGTGCATGATGGGTTCGTGTACCGTGCTAACAAGCTATGCATTCCAGCTAGCTCTGTTCGTCTCTTATTGTTACAAGAGGCGCATAGAGCAGGATTGATGGGTCACTTCGGCGTGAAGAAGACCGAGGACATTCTGAACCACCACTTTTATTGGCCAAAGATGAGGCGTGACATTGAACGCTTCATTGCCCGCAGTACCACGTGCCAAAAAGCTAAGTCACGACTTAATCCTCGTGGTTTATACATGCCTCTTCTTGTTCCAAGCATACACTGGGAAGATATTTCTATGAACTTTGTTTTTGGGCTTCCTAGAACAAAGAAGGGGAGGGATAGTATTTTTGTTGTCGTGGATAGATTCTCTAAGATGGCTCATTTTATACCATGTCATAAAAGTGATGATGCTACAAATGTTGCTGATTTGTTCTTTAAGGAAATTGTTCGCTTGTATGGTATTCTGAATACGATAGTTTCAGATCGTGATGCTAAATTTCTTAGTCATTTTTGGAGAACCTTGTGGGGTAAGTTGGGGACAAAGCTGTTATTTTCTACTACTTGTCATCCCCAAACCGATGGACAAACTGAGGTTGTCAATAGAACTTTGTCCACTATGCTTAGGGATGTGCTTAAAAAGAACTTAAAAATGTGAGAGGATTGCTTGCCTCATGTGGAGTTTGCTTATAATCGTTCGCTGTATTCTACCACAAAGAAGTGTCTTTTTAAGATTGTTTATGGATTCATCCCTCGTGCACCTATTGACTTGTTACCTCTTCCAGCTTCGGAGAAAGTAAATTTGGAGGCTCAACAACGTGCTGAGTTGATACTAAAGATGCATGAGACAATGAAAGAGAACATTGATATTATGAATACTAAATATAAAGTTGCTGGTAGTTAGGGACGCAAGAATGTTTCTTTTGAACATGGTGATCTTGTGTGGTTACACTTGCGTAACGAACGATTTCCTGAATTGAGAAAGTCTAAACTCAAGCCACGTGCAGGTGGTCCTTTTAAAGTTCATGAACATATTAATGATAATGCATATAAGTTAGACTTGCCTGCAGATTTTGGGGTTAGCTCTAGCTTTAACATTGCAGATTTGCGGCCTTTCTTGGGCGCCGAGGATGATCTTGAGTCGGGACAACTCCAATTTAAGAAGGGGAGGATGATGAGGATATCACTTCAATTGATATGTACACTCATCTTCCTACTACTTTGAATGATGTACAAGGTCCAATTACTCGGGCACGTGCTCGTCAATTTATTTATCAGGTAAATTCGTTTCTAGAGCTGAGTGTATTATTCGAGAACTCTATGATGATGCCTGTCACATCGGCAAATTAATAAAGAGAATTATTATGCATCTCATGAGCATGCATCATTGTTTCCAAACATTTGCATTATTCATTGCACTTGGAAAATCTAAAATAAAGCTAAACCCGCAACTCGATTATATATTCCAAAAGAAAAACAAGAACAAAAATTATTGTTCACCTTCTAGAAATAATTTATTCAAATACTAGAAGTAGTATAATGAATTAACATAATTGTTTCCAAATTTTTGGGATGGGTTTAAACCCTAAGAAAATTCAAACATAATTTGAAGACCTACTTTAAGTTTGAATTTAAATCATACAAGTTATATCATGAACAGTCATGTTCAATACTTTTTATGAACACTAGACCTTCCCAAGAACCCCTGTGATTTATTTCACATTTTTAGGAAATTTATTTATATTTTTAGCACCTTGGTCAAAGTCGAGAAACCATTTTAAATCTCAGTCAAACCCCTAGACCTAACCGGCTGCACTATTCCTTGGGCTCGAGTCCGACGCGGCAAACCGACTCGACCGAACCACCTAAAGGTTCCGCGTGTAAGCCGTCCGATCAGAGATCAACGGTCCAAGTTTGCGTAACCCTTCGGTCCAGTCCGCACGTTCACACCAAATGTTGACTGTTCGATCAAGATCCAACGGTCCGAGTGAACTCACTTAACGCAAGCTTTCATGCGCGCATTGAGACGCTGACAAAGAGGGTCCACTCGTCAAGTCCATCTCCTACCTCTCGCTGACGCTCGCGCAGGAATCCCTCGCCACGGGGCCGGCGATTCCTTCCTCGCTTTGTCGACGCCGTCAATCCACCGCGTCCGTTGGCCACTCCTAGAGCTTCTCCATCTAACGCCGCCTCTACTCCGTCATCTCCCCGGGGATAATACCCCCTCTACCCCCTTCAACTCAGCTCACTTCTCCTCTGTTGACCGAGGAGAGGGAGGCTGGCTTGAGCGCTCTACTTAGGTAAGCTTCCTCCGCATGGTTTATGTCGCTTCTGTGGACGATGCCCTCCCCATTTTGGCTAACCTCGGCTCGCACAATTGCTTGTAGATCTCAGTGCATCTTCGAGCTCTCTGCTGTGTCCAGAGAGCGCACCCGAGTGAGTATTATGCTCTCTTTAGTGTGTCACCTTGCGTGCATTAGACCACCGATCAAACCCCCTCAACTTATTTCGCTAATGCACGATAGGACTTCGTTGATTTGAAGAAATCTTGTTTTTGGCCGAGGAACTACCCCTTCGTCTCCCACTTTGATCTGGTAAGTTTTTTGTCGATTCATTGCTCTTCTAGCATTCGCATATGGTGCTGAAGCTACTCGACCATTCATTTGTCACCATTTTGCTCCAGTTGTACTCTCCACGTTGAACCTTATCGCCGCCGTGGACACCTTCGCTGTCGAGCTACTTCCAGCCACTTCCACCTCTCTCCAGCGCTCAGGTATCTCACTCTTAGCCCCTAGATGCTCAGGCACCTGCTTACTTGAACGTTGCAGAGCTCGTTTGGCTGGTTGCATGTTGACCTTTGTGTGCCGTCGCTTAGCTTCGGCTAGCCCCCATTACGGGCCACCTCTGGTGTCGCCGCCATCGCTCATAGATGCGCAGCAGTATTGCGAAGCTAACACGAGCCTTGGCCGGCTTCGCCGTGGCCCGTAGCTCCGGCGAGCCACCGGGCAACCGCGCGGCCGTGTTGTCGTACGTGGGTAGCTACTGTAGCTGCCCGTTGATGGCAAATGATGGTCATTAAAGCCTAATGATGAGTTAGCATTTAATCGCTGTGTTAGCCGTCCTAATGAGCCACTTACAGGTGGGTCCCGTGCAGAGAAAACGGCTAGTTTAAACCAAAGAGTAGAGTGAGTGACATGTGGGCCCAAGGCCCTAAACCCCATGCGCCAAGCATGTGTGTCGGTGGATCGAGTCCAGTGGACCATGTCACTGACAGACGGGTCCCAAATGTCAGAGCCGGTAATTAAAATCCGAATTTAAATGGAAAGCACACTATTCACTGGACCCACTGGTCAGTGACCTTGGCTAAAATAGCCCTCGGAAAGAAAAGTAATAAATGGCTTAGAAAATCCAAAAATTAATTATTTGTACACTGAAAAAAATATTTATAGATTCTAAAATGCATAACTAATTCATCTCAACTCCAAAATGGGTGAAACCACTTCTAATCATTTTAATTCTTAATAAAAATTTTAGGAAAATTGGTTTCAATTTTTTATCTGTAGCAGAGAGTATTATTTTGGAGATTTATCCTTTAACACTATTATTTTTACTAAAGGAAATGTTGATAATTTAGATATTCATAACTAAATCATGAAAACTCCAACTGAGGAAAACTCAACTGTTTTAGCCTTGTATTAATATTACCTAATTATCTATATAATCCTTTGTCCCACTACTGCTCTACAAATTTTGGCCAAATAATTAAAATACTTAAATGAGGATATATTAAAATCTGAAATTCAAACCTTCATAACTCTCGCATACTAAGTCATATTGGAATAATTATTTCACCTAAATTCATATAAAATCATGACTTAGCTGCTGTAGAAAATTAATGCATTTTTGAGTATTTTGAATTTTGAGACATTTCTCGATGTTCCTTCGGTATTGTATTTATATAGATCCCGAGCCTATCGATATTGACCTATACGCTACTGAGGGAGAATAGCTAAGCTTCCATCAAGGCAAGCATCGTTTGAACTTTCTTTTGCACAATATTTGATCCCAGTTTTGCTATGTTAGTGCAATATTGATAGTTGCTTGCATGCTATTTTGATAATGTCACTATTTTTGTGATGTGTACATTAGTTATCTCCTATTCATTGAGGTTATCCTTGAATTATTCTAGTACCGCATGCTTGAGTTAGGATGGTTGAAATATATTGTTCGAGTTTGCTTAGCCATGCAAGTCTAGAACTGGTAGTTGATTGTCGGGAATAACCCGACAATTCTGGGATAAACACAACCATCTTTATATGTTTTGTTTCAGATCTTCGTATCTATTTTATGAGTTAAATTCTGTCATTTTAAATGAGCTTTTGGTCTGGACAAGTGATGGTTAGTGATGGTATCTTTGTGCACGAGATGGGGTAAGTGTTTGACTTGTCTGGACAATTAAGGACCGAACTTTAGTAACTTCTTTGATTCAAGTAAAACTCGTGCTTCCACACGCAGTGTATGGGCACTGCTTGGTTAAGTAAGGAGTTGGTGTTGTTGAGTTGATGACTGGTGGTGTGAGGACGTATATGTGTTCCATCGCATATATGTTTCGTAGGGTGCCGATTGCAAGTCTTTATTGTGTGGGTAGCACTATTTAAGCTTTATTAATTGGGTCGGTATTCCCAGCACAACTTGCATGCCCGTTTGGTTGGTGGGTGGTATAACCTACCCCAAGTGGGATCACATCGCGCATGGGCGATTCAACTCAATAATGTCAACTTGCTAAAAAAATACTAAGTCTTGGTTTACCCGGCCGGCATACCTTAGGAAGTATGCTATTTTCAGAGGCATCTGGAGGCATACGGGCTAATAAAGTCATGTGGGTAAAGTAGTACACCCCTGCGGGGTATAAATATATTCGAATAGCCGTGTCCGCGGTTATGGACGACCACTTGAGTTACATGGTTGCTATTGTTAGTCTTGGAATTAAAATTTTGTGGTTATAACTTGGTATTCGTCATGAATGGGATGTTCATGTATTTTATTGTATTAAAGTGGACAGCCACTTTTTTATTTGTATCATTCATTTGTTATTCAATTTACTACTTATTCACATGCTTTGCTTCTACTTCAAATCTGATTTCGAAATGGCACTTGAAAAACTAGTATGTGTAGGTTGTAAATTGTGCATCTCTTTTGCAAAATCTAAGCCAATATGAGCCATCCTTTAGAACAACCTCTAGCATAACTAATTTTTATTTGTGTAAGACTTGCGAGTACCTTTGTACTCAACCCAATTGCTGCAATTTCAGGTGAGGAAGGGTATGAGCCCGTTAAGCTTGTTCGCGCCGATTTTGGCAACAGTGACGAGTAGTGCTATCATTTACCTCCCAGTCGGTTGCCGATGGGCTATGGGCATACCTTGATGGATCTTTTGGTTTATTTATATTACTTCCGCTGTTATTTATCACTCTTATTTGAATTTGGCCGGTCGACCGTTATGTAATAGTTGTAGACTTAACTATTATGTTGTACGTCTTTTGGATTGTTTATGAATGATGTTGTATGGATGTGATCAACGTTGTATGAGAGTATGAGCATATTGGTCGCTGATCTTGGGAGCCAATAAGAGTTCATGCTCGCTGCTCGTGGCTTCCCAGTTAACACACTAAGTGGAGTGCTTGGCTTGTTGGAGAACCGACAATCATGTAGTGCTTGCAGAGGAGCAGCGCGCATGATCGTTGGGGCTCTAGTTTGCAGTTAAGCCTCTCGCTTGGATGGAGTTAAGTTGGAATACATTTACTTGAGGTCCAGAGTTATGTCCATAAGACCATGCTTAGTCTCAGTCTTAAGGAGATAACCCGGGGGTCCTCACACTGCCTAACGGAGATGATTTACTTGTACTTAGGAATCTAGTACTACGACCAGTTCAGGAAGGTCTACGACCAGTTCCGCGGGGTCTACGACCAGTTCAAAAAGGCAACGACCAGTGTCACCAGTACTCGGTGAGCCCAGTACTCGTTGGACACAATCTACGACTAGAGATAGCATGGACTCCTCAAGACCACCCCAGGACCAGTCCTACGACCAGGTCTTCAACCAGAGATATTCGACCTGAATAGTGAATAAGGTGTTGCGTCACTGTTTTGCACTTAATAGGGCCTTGTAAGCGTGTCGAGATCAGAGCCCAGGTTGTGTACGCCTCTTCCCACGGCCGCACAACCCTAGGTCGACCTCCTCACGCCCCCTATATATAAACAATAGCCGTCATAGTTTAACGTGGGTTTTTCTTTGAGATTATTCTGCTTAGCAGTCTCGCCGCACGTTTGGTTGAGGAACCCCACATTGTGAGCTTCATCTATATTCTCAATACAATATCAAATGGCATCTTCTACTTTCTTGCTTGTGTTCTCGATTCACATGCAGGAGATAGCCTTCTTGGCGAGGTCAACCGCGTTTGGCACGGTTGATAACCATCAGAGCAGTGGTGTAGTGATTGCGAGAGGTTTGATCTGATTTGGTTGGAGCCTTCGGATCACCAACGTCGAGTTCTCCACAATTGACTTATCAGTACCTTTCGGAAGATCGGGCCACCGTCACATCATGGATGATGAGCTCAGAACCTAGAAGTGCTGGCGAAATCGTAAAGGCGACCGATGCAGGAGAAGACAACGAGACCGACATCGGTGTCGCAGAGGATGGCGATCTCTCGGACCTTCTTCATCGACCCACTGCACTGCTTGGAGAACGTCACCTGACGGTTCGTCGTGTTGTCAATCTGTTGGATCACGATCTTCCCTTTCCTCTATTAGCAGTTTCATTAGTATACAGAGAGTACAACCCATAGAAGTATCATCAACCATAGCAACACCCACTGTTATTTTTTCCCAAGTCAAACCCACTAACAGTAGCATCATTATCCCTCATCCACATCAGAGAGCAAAGGGCAGGGGCAAAGAGAGTAGAGAAGAAGAGTAGTAGTATACCACAGTTCATTGACGGCAAAACACTACCACTGGTAGTAGCACAACCCACATCCATCTTCCCACCATGCATAAATCAACCATTCATTAGGAAAATAATTAAGCCCACAAGAATCAAAGGAATCGGTGAATGAATCAACCCCAAAACCGAAATCATCAGGAAAACAAAGTAATAAAAGGGGAAGAAACCCTAGAGCGATCGGGCTGGCTACGGGCACGGCCTACGAGGACTCAGTCGTGGGCGAACCGGGGTGAGCCGAAGGCGGGAGCAGGGGCCAGGGAACCGCACGTGGGTGGATGAGCCAAGAGGCGCAGGGGTGCAAGCAGTGGTACCGGCGGCTGAAGGCCAAGCCGGGCCAAGCCAATGCAGGGCATAGAGGACGGCGCCAGGGAGTCAGCGTAGGGAGGAGATGGGCGCGCCGCGGGCGGGCCAGAGGTGAGAGCTGGTAGAGGAAGTGGCAGGGTGGCGCCATGGTAGGGCGTCGGCTCCATAGCTGCTCCTCGAACTCCTCGAGCGTGAGCTCCTTGTCCTCCCCGTCCGCCGCCATTTTTGGTCTCGAGAACACCGAATAGGTGCACGGGCTGCCTGGATTGGAGCACCGCCAGAGAGGAGGGAGGCGGGCGGAGGAGGGGGCCGGGGAAAGGGAGGAGGCAAAGTGCACGGTGCGAAGGAGGAGGAAGGTGCCATCGCGGGAAGGACGGTAGCACACGGGGAGGGGGCAGGAGGGAGAAGGAGGATTGGTGAACGAGTGGGTGGGGATATAGGGTTAGCATCTGAAAAAGTCACGACGGGGAAAAATAAGGGTGCAGTGCCCTTTCTCTCCTGTGTGTTTCCATTTTTGTGCACTCGGGGTTATATTTCATCCCGTTAAGATCATGTTAAGATCCCGTTTTTATGTGCCACCTGTCTTGATTTCCCTAGTGTTATGGGAAACACTAGGGAAAGTTATTTCTACTGAGTGATGACTTCCCGTCCTGAATGTCTTATTAAACACTCGAAACCTACCCGTGTGTTTCCGTCCAGACACTCAATAAACATATAGGCACTCAGGAACTAAGTAGTTTCTAGTAGTGGCAGTATGTGTGTATCACCATTTCGGGTCTGTTTTGAAGAGGAGGATTACTCTACGAATTTTTAGAATTTAGTTTAAATTTGAATTAAATCCTAAGGATTTAGATCCAAACCCCACGTATCCAACAGGCCCAACTTGTTAAGATTATCTGTCGGTGGCTAAAAAAATACTATAATCGAACTACAGTCACTCCCAAGTTTAAGAATTTAATTTATTCCTTTTTCAACTTGATCTTGATATTTCTTTTGATGTTATATATTTTAACATCCTCCTAATATGTGGAATTATTAGAGAAGACTTAACTATACTAGGTAGTCTTATATAGTTTGAAACAACTACGTATGTTGTAGTTTTCAGAGCATATCATAAGAATTTGTTTGGATAGATAGGGATTATACTCAATCACTTTTGATAAATGGGAAATTGAATTAAAATCCCTGCTCATCTAAAAATATTAGGTCTAATTTTGCATATCTGTAACATTCCTGTTTTTGAATGTGAATAGTGTTTACTATTCATTTTCTGTATTCAATTCGTATTTGAAATTTGCAGTATTTTTGAAAAAAAATTCAAACTTCTTTTAGATCGGGTTTGTGTTTCAAACATCCTCGCATTTTCAAATTTCCAAATTCAAATACTTTACCCTCTTTTCGATTTTGGAGCATCTATAGTTTTTGAATTCCTTCTCTCCCTTCCCTGGGCTCAGCCCCCTACCTCCTTGGCCCAGCCAGCCTGCTTTTCTCTCCTGGCCCGGCCACATTTGGCCTGCTGCTCCGCCTCGGCTCGGCCTCGGCCCACTACCTCCCTCCCCTTCCTTGGCCCATCCCGGGCTCCCCTCTATCTTCTCCTAACCCAAACCAGCTCGGCCCAGTGCCCCGCCTCCTTCTCTCCCAAGCCTCCTTCTCCCCCTCTCTCTCTTAGCACCGCCCCTCTTCTCTCTCTCCTGTGCCATGCCAACGTTGGCCCTCGTCATTCTCCGCAACCACCAGCTCCTTCTTGCTCCCATCACCTCCCTCTGACCGCCTCGGCATCACCGCTCCTACCTTAGCCATCCCTTGCCCATGCCATAGTACTGCCGTCCCACCCTCCGCCCGGTTCGAGCACGTCCGCCTGCGCTAGCACCTACCGCCTCCGCCAGCCTCCCGTCAGCAAATCCCGGAGTCGTCGCCGCCCATGCCATCTCCTACCTGCTCCCTGTGCGCTCAGATGCCCATGCCGAGCATCCTCGGGACTCAGCGCCGCCCCACGTTCTCCCCTTCGGCTTTCTCCTCCCCACCGCCTATAAAAACCCTAAAGGAGCCCCATCTACCTCCCTGCTCCACCCCCTTGCTCCCAGGTAAGAGCCCTCTGAAGTTTCGGTTGAGCGCCCGAAGCTCCCCTCGGCCGAATCCACCTCCGCCGCCGATCTCCACCTCCGGCGATCTCCCAGCGCCACCACCCCCATCATCGTGCGCCACCACCACCCAGGAGGCTTCTCCTCCAACCACGTCACCTCTGGACCACCACAGCTCCTGATCGAGCCCATCTTCCTCTCTTCCGGCCGCCTCCCTCTCCACCGCCGATCTCTCTCACCCGCTCATCTCCGGTCGCCATTGTCGACTTGGTGAGTTGCTAGTGCCTCCACGACACCGTGTTCCCCCAGTTCTCCAGAGTGCATCACCCAGGCGTCCTCGCTAACTCTGGCCGAGCTCCCGCCGCGCCTCCCATGGCCGCTCCGGCCAAACTCCGGTGCCGCCGCCACCGCCAACGCCGCTTCGACCGCCTCGCCGAGGGGAACCCATTTTGGGTGTTCGCCGGCACTGCCGCCCCTCCCTCCGCCGGTGACCAGCCGCGCCACCCCCGACTCTCCCCCTCTGTCCCGTTGTCGGACGAAAATTTTGCCAGCAATTACTGTGCGCGTTAAGGGATAATCCCGGGTTAGCCAGCACTAAGCACCACGTAGTCTCACCGACGTGTGGACCCAGCCGCACCGTAAAGCACCGATTTAACTGAATCATAGAACCCTGAGGCTGACATGTGGGCCCGAGTTACTATTCTGTGAACCGGTGAGCCTGTGGACCGAAAATATGTGTGATGGCCTTCGGCCCGTGCTACAATATGCGTGGACCGGCGCCCCTGTGCGTTGATGACACATGTTAGCTCCAGGATTACCCAGCTTTTCCGAATTTCCATTCCACTAAAAATTCTGTTAAAAGCTTCAAAAATCCATAACTTCCTCATTATAGCTCTAAAAATTATAAATCTTTTTTCCTAAAATTTTCTAAAATCAAGATCTTTCTAATGGCACTGGTCTTGTTTAATTTGGAGTTCATTTGCTTAGAAATTTGTATTTATTTGGTCTCTTTTACTATTGTGACTTTTTCCGGTACGTCCGTCCGAGTAGGGTTCGAAGACGCGAGAGACCTCCACCTAAGACAAGCTCAAGAAGACCTAGACCCTCCTACCTATAACCAAGGCGAGTCAACACTTTGATCATATTGATCCTGAATTTTATGCAAATTATGTTCTTTTAAAATATCAAATTGCATGCTCTAATTTCTATGCAAATGTATGTCAAACACGTTAAAGTAGTTAAATGCATATTTGATGATTGAGTAATAATTATACCATGTCCTTGATAATTGAACTCCCAAAAACCCTTGTCACCCTAGTAAATACATGGTAACTTACTAGTTATAGGTCGTACTTAAACGCCATTCTAGACTTGTTTAAGTACTGGGGTATTACTTACCCCAAATCATAATTCTTTAAAGCCATAACTTGTGTTTTGGGCAGTCATTGGGGAGAATGACTGAATTGGTTGGATAATTTGTTTTATACCTCTCGAAAACCATAAAAACTTGCTAATATCCATCTGGGTGGACAGTATGACTGGAGGGTAAATGGTTGGGCACTAATGTAACCCAAGGCATGTTGTGGATGGTATGTGGTAAGAACCGCCCAGATGAACTTAAGAACTAAATACTGTGATGACCTCTTATTGTAAAACAATACAACCACAAGTCTATAATGGTGTCGACCTAGCTGACTAATTTGTGTCTACCATTGTGAGTTGCACCACCGGAGTGACCCACGAGCCGTGTCGCTGGCTAAGCCATCCTGGACACGGGTCGTGTGCTAGCATAAGCCGCCGTGTGGCACAAGAGGGGTTTGCGGGCATGGTTGATGCAGAGGGAGAGCGTAACCACTCTCAGATGAAACCTTAGCGGGTGCAATGAACAATGAGGGATGCCTTGTAAAGGCCGTGTGATGATCTCCCCTTGATTCAAATGTCAAAGGTAACATGTGTATATATCAAGACAATTGTCTCTTGTGGGTAAAGATGTACATCTCTGCAGAGAATAAAAACTGTTCGAACAGCTGTGCCCACGGTCACGGGCGGGCATGCGGAGCTTACAAGAGTTAGTTCTATTTCAAAAACCTTTGTGGGGGGATGAAAAATGCGCAGGGTTCACCTAGCCCTTGAATTGGATTTATCTGGGTATTCTTACCCAGTGTTGGTAATAGGTGGGTATGACCACCATAAAAAAGAAACTTGAGACAGAGTTTTCGACGGAGGGAAACTCTGCTGTTGTTAATTATTGCACAATTAATCTCTTTAAAAATGCAATTTGGTTAAAAATGCTAAGTGATAGGACTTGCTAATAATTGTATTTATAAATGTTGCTTACGCAAATAAAAGAACCTGAGCCATCCTTGTTAAACTGTGCATGTATATTATTGCATCTGTTGTGTTGGCTCGCGAGCACTGTAGTTGTGCTCTCACCCTCGCTCTTCCCAAACCCTCCAGATGATTTGGACCAGGGAGACTACGCCTTTTATGAGTATCCCGAAGCTGATGGACCAGGATGCGATGAAGAGTAGTGTAGCTCTGTAGTGTAGGTCTCGCCTCAGTCTAGTAGACTTGTCGGTGCTTGCGTATAACCAATATTACCCAAGCCCTTGGATAATGTTAGTCGTACACAAGACACCTCGGTCGCTGCCTGTGGAGAGATGAGCCCCATCCCCTTTTGCTTCTGTTGTAGCCATGAACTTTTATGATGTAATATATTTGGCCTGACGGCCCTTCTGTAAAAACCTAACCCGACGTGGTCTATGTTACCGTGACTATCTGTAATATATGTGTTGGTATTATTTCACGCATGTATGAGATGAACCAGTAATGTACCTGTGAGTGCTACCTACTGATTCAGGGAGTAGCACAGTGTTTCACAGAAGATTCGGGTTTACAAAATCCGGGTTCGACAGAGCTGGTATCAGAGCATACGACCGTTGGAGTCTTAGTTAGACTGGTCGAGCCTAAGGACTTGAATCCTATTTTTAAAACCTAAGAAAAACTTTTGCAAAATATAAAGTATTATTGTTTTACTCATCACTCTTAGTTTTGTACTTATCCATACTTCCTTTCGTTTACTGACTTGTCTCCTGTTTCAAAATTTGTAGATGGCTGCCCCTTCGTCTGATGGACCTTGGGATTATTGCTCCCACGCAGAGCACGAGGGACGATACGTGGATCTCCTTCGTCAGCTGATGTCGTAAATCGGGTTCACCCGTCCTCCTATCTTCAGAGGCCAGACGACGAAGATTTTGGACCGCGAGTCTTGGACAGTGGAGGTTTACCTCTATACCAGGATCGGCGAGTTCAACTCCCACACCTTCCAGGGCGATGTGCCTCGCCACAGCTTCCTCGACGCGATCCAGGACGCCACTCGTGTCACCTGCACCCGCCTGTGCTGGCTATACGAGGATCTCTTATTGAGGTCTCCCTTCTGCTTCTTCCCTGTCACATCCCCAATTTAATAAAGAGGTTTTCTATGCATCTCATTAGCATGCATCACATTTTCAAGCATTTACATTATACATTGCACTAGGAAAATCTTATCTTAATGTATAAACCTATACTTACGAAAAACAAACACTAAAGAACACAGTGACATAAAAATATGAACATCCTCTGGAATAATTTTATTCTAATACTATATTAATTATCTTGTGTAAATATAATTTTTCCCAGATTTTTGGGATGGGATTAAACCCTAAGAAAATTCAGACACATTTTAAGGCCTACTGTAAGTTTGAATTTAAATCATACAAGTTATAACATGAAAACTCATGTTCAATAATTTTTATGAACACTAGACCTTCCTAGGAACCCCTGTGATTTATTTCACATTTTTATGAAAATTATTTCTATTTTTAGTACCTTGGTCAAAGTGGAGAAAATATTTTAATTCTCAGTCAAACCTTTAAACCTAACCGGCAGCACTATTCCTTGGGCCCGAGTCCGACCCGGCGAACCGACTCGACCGAACCACCTAAGTGTTTCGCATGGGAGCCATCCGATCAGAAATCAACGACCCAGATTACGTAACCCTTCGGCCGGTCCGAACGATCCCGCTCAATGCTGATGGTTCGATCGAGATCCAACGGTCCGAGTGGACTCACTTAACGCGGGCTCTCGTGCGCTTGAGAAGCTGACGAAGGGGGCCCACTCGTCAGATCCATCTCCTACCTCTCACTGATGCTCGCGCAGGAATCCCTCACCACGCGGCCGGCGATTCCTTCCGTGCTCCGTCGACGCCGTCAATCCACCGCGTCCGTTGGCCACTCCTGGAGCTTCTCCATCTAACGCCGCCTCCACTCCGTCATCTCTCCGAGAATAATACCCCCTCTACCCCCTTAAACTCAGCTCACTTCTCCTCTGTTGACCGAGGAGAGGGAGGCTGGCTTGAGCTCTCTACTCGGGTAAGCTTCCTCCGCATGGTTCTTCTCGCTTATGTGGTCGATGCCCTTCCCATTTTGGCTAACCTCGGCTCACGCAATTGCTTGTAGATCTCAGTGCATCTTCGCGCTCTCTGTCGTGTCCAGAGCGCGCACCCGAGTGGCACCGCTGAGCCAACACCATCTCCGGTGAGTATTATGCTCTCTTTAGCGCGTCACCTTACGTGCTTTAGACCACCGATCATAACCCCTCAACTTATTTCGCCAATGCACGACAGGACTTCGTTGATTTGAAGAAAGTCTTGTTTTCGGCCGAGGAACTGCCCCTTCGTCTCCCACCTTGATCCGGTAAGGCTTTTGTCGATTCATTGATCTTGTAGCATTGACATATAATGCTGAAGCTACTCCGACCATTCTTTTGTCACAATTTTGCTCCAGTTGTACTCTCCACGTGGAGATTGTCACCGCCGTGGACACCTCCGGCGTCGAGCTACGTCCAGCCACTCCCACCTCTCTCCAACGCTCAGGTAGCTCTCTCGTACACCCTAGATGCTCAGGCACCTGCTTACTTGAACGCTGCGGGGCTCGTTTAGCTGGTTGCATGTTGGCATTGTTGTGCCACCGCTTAGCTCCAGCTAGCCGCCGTTGCGGGCCACCTCTGGTGTCGCCACCACCACCCTAGAAGCATATCGCTATTGCACATCTGTCCCAGCCCTTGGCCGGCTCCGCCGTGGCGCATAGCGCCGGCGAGCCGCCAGGCAATCCCACGGGCGCATTGTCGGACGCGTCCGACACTATAGCAACGCCATTAAGGTTAATCAACTTGTTTAACTGCTAATAATTGAATTAAGTATTTTATGGCTGTCTTAAAGAATAAATGAGTCTGTTACATGTGGGTCCCATGCATAGAAATCGGAATGGTTAAACTGCGGTTGACAGGTGGGCCTGGCCACTTAAACGCACGTTCACTGTGTTATGAGCCGGTCGTGGACTCGTGCCCACGCATTGTCTGATGGACCTCGTCAGCGGCGGAGGCCCCACTTGTCAGTCGGAAAATTAAAACCCCCTGGGTAAATAAGAAATGGCACTGTGACTAGCCCCACCGGTCAGTGGTAGGGTCTAGGTAAGCCTCGATAAGAAAAGTATAAATCCATTTAAAGAAAATCAGAATGTATTTGTTTATAAACTGAAAAATATGATTAACTTCAAAAATGCATAACTAATTCTTTTTAAGTCCAAATTTGATGAAACCAGTGCTGATAATTTCCATTTTCAATGAAATTTATTTTAAAATAAGTTACGCATTTTTCTCTGTAGCAGAGAATATAGTTTTGCAAAATGAGTATCTAATTGATTATCTTTACAATAGAAAAATTGTTCTAACTTTAGAAATTCATAACTAAATCATGAAAACTCCAATTGATGAAAACTCAACTATTTTAGCCTTGTATTAATATTCTCTATTTATCTGTATAATACTTTGTTCCACTACTGCTCTAAAAATTTTGGCCAAATAATTAAATTATTTAAAGGAGGATATATTGAAATCTGAAATTCAAACCTTCATAACTCTCCCATATTAAGTCCGAATGGAATAATTCTTTCACCTAAATTCATCTAAAATTATGACTTAGCTACTGTAGAAAAATCATGCATTTTTGAATACTTTGGATTTTGAGGCATTTCTCGATGTTTATTCGGTATTGTATTTCTATAGATCCCGAGAATATCTATATTGACCTATACGCTACTGAGGGAGAACAACTGAGTTTCCAGCAGGGCAAGCATCATTTGAACTTTCTTTTGCATCATATTTGATCCCAGTTTTGCTAAGTTAGTGCAATGATAGTTGCTTGCATGCTATTTTGATAATGTCACTATTTTTGTGATGTGTAGATTAGTTATGTCCTATTCATTGAGGTTATCATTGAATTATTCCAGTACCACATGCTTGAGTTAGGATGGTTGAAATATATTGTTCAGGTTTGCTTAGCCCTGCAAGTCTAGAACCGTTAGTTGATTGTCGGGAATAACCCGACAATTATGGGATAACAACAACTACCTTTATATGCTTTTGTTTCAGATCTTCGTATCTGTTTTATGAGTTAAATTTTGTCATTTTAAATGAGTTTTTGGTCCGGACAAGTGATGGTTAGTGATGGTGTCTTTGTGCACGAGATTGGGTAAGTGTTTGATTTGTCTGGACAATTAAGGACCGAACTTTGGTAACATCTTTTATTCAAGTAAGACTCGTGCTACCACGTGCAGTGTATGGGCACTGCTTGGTTAAGTAAGGGGTTGGTATTGTTGAGTTAATGACTGGTGGTGTGAGGACGTATATGTGTTCCATCGCATATATGTTTCGTAGGGTGCCGATTGCAATCTTTTATTGTGTGGGTAACACTATTTAGGCTTTATCAATTGGGTCGGTGTTCCCAGCACAACTTGCGTGCCCATTTGGTTGGTGGGTGGTGTAACCTACCCTAAGTGGGATCATATCGCGCATGTGCGATTCAACTCAATAATGTCAACTTGCTGAAAAATACTGAGTCTTGATTTACCCGGTCGGCATACCTTAGGAAGTATGCTATTTTCGGAGGCATATGGAGGCATACGGGCAAATCAAGTCATGTGGGTAAAGTAGTACACCCCTGCAGGGTATAAATCTATTCGAATAGCCGTGTCCGCAGTTATGGACGACCACTTGAGTTACATGGTTGCTATTGTTAGTCTTGGAATTAAAATTTTGTGGTTATAACTTGGTATTCGTCATGAATGGGATGTTCATGTACTTTGTTGTATCAAAGTGGACAGTTACTTTGTTATTTGTATGATTAATTTGTTATTTAATTTACTACTTATTCACATGCTTTACTTCTACTTCAAAACTGATTTCGAAATGGCACTTGAAAAATTAGTTTGTGTAGGTTATAAATTGTTGTGTCTCTTTTGCAAAACTAAGCCAATATGAGCCATCCTTTGGAACAACCTCTAGCATAACTAATTTTTATTTGTGTAAGACTTGCGAGTACCTTTGTACTCAACCCGGTTGCTGTAATTTCAGGTGAGGAAGGGCATGAGCCCGTTGAACTTGTTAGCGCCGATTTTGGCGACGCTGACGAGTAATGCTTTCATTTAACTCCCAGTCGGTTGCTGATGGGTTATGGGGCATACCTGCTGGACCTTTTGGTTTATTTATATTGCTTCCGCTGTTGTTTATCACTCTTATTTGAATTTGGCCGGTCGGCCGTTATGTAATAGTTGTAGACTTAACTATTATGTTGTATGTCTTTTGGATTATTAATGTACGATGTTGTATGGATGTGATCAACGTTGAATGAGAGTATGAGTGTGTTGGTCGCTGATCCTGGGAGCCAACACGACCTCATACTCACTGTTATGAATCCCACTTTAACTTGTCTAAGCATTGGCTTTGACCGTTTGGAGAACCGATAATCATGTAGTGCTTGCAGAGGAGCAGTGCACATGATCACCAGGGCTCTAGTGTCGGGCTCCTCACTTAGATGGAGTTAACTTGGAATTTATTTACTTGAGGCCCAGAGTTACTTCCTTAAGATCGGGATTGCCTCGGTCTTATGGGATTAACCCGGGGGGGGGGGTCCTCACATTCCCGTATATCCCTGACGGAGAGCGGACCCCGGAGGTCTTCGACGCCCAACACGACGACCCTCGCTTAACCAACCAGGTCCAGCTTACCCAGGCGATGACGACGACTATCAACGCCGCCATGGAGGAGGTGGCCCAGCTCCGGATGTTACTCACCGGCAATTACGCCCACTCCGACAACGTCTGCGACAACTTGGTCAGGACCGCGGTCTCTCGCCCACCGCCTCCCCCGGTTCTAGTTTTGGTTCCGGCTCGGCTCAAAGACCAGCCTCCACCACCACTCGCCTCCGGCCGATGGGACCTCGATCGGCCCCCGATCCAAGACGAGGATGACAAATACGCATGAGTGTGCGACGCCTCAGTCTGCCACTCCGCATCGACATCAGAGAGTCCAGCCGTGGACGCTGCCTCCCAGTCGCCCAGCATCGGTAGCGATCGCTCCCACCCAACCTCGTCGTCCTTCAGCTAGAGCCGGTCCCATTCCCGTTCTCCGGGCAACTGCACTGCTTGCAGCAGTCAGCAACCGACGGTGGAGTAGTCAGGCTTAGGATAGGTTAGCTAGTAGTGCTTGTTAGGCAGTCTTTTGGTTGCAAGCACTCTTTGTTTCTTTTCTTTTGTAGACTTGTGTGTGTACCTGTCGTCGTGGCTTAGCATGGGTTATATGCTATGTTCCAGAAGTCATGTAATGCTTAACCCCTTAATGTAATGCAACCGTTATAGACTTTGTATTGTACTTGTTCGATCTTGTTTCAATTTGAGTTTCTTTGTGTTGTTCTAGAGGGCTAGCAAACCCTCATATAACCCCTCTCTAGCTCTAAGCCTGAGTTTTTCTTCAGATGCCGCCCAGGAGAGCTGCTGCTCCAGCCTGTGGAGCCTTCGCAAGAGGTCGTGGAAGAGGCCGTGGAAGTGGCCAAGGTCGTGGCTAAGGATAGAATCTACCACCTCCACCGCCAGCAAACCCGAAAATGGCACAAGTAATGTTTCAGCAAACGCAGATCCTGCAGGCCCTGCTGAGCAGTCAACAGACCGGACCAACCGGTCGCACTTCAAAACTTGCAGATTTTCTCAAAACCAGGCCACTCACCTTTGCCACAGCAAATGAACCTCTTGAGGCAGATGACTGGCTCCGCGATACAGAGAAGAAGCTCAGACTAGCCCGTTGCCCCGAGGAAGACAAGGTGGATTTTGCTACCCACCAACTTAAAGGGGCTGCCGCTGCATGGTGGGATAACTATCTTGCCACCAAAGGTGCCGACAGCGCAGCAACAGATTAAGAAGAAGAGGAAGCTGGGCCAGAAGTAGCATCATCTGCAGCAGGGAATCAGCCAAACCCTGCTACCACAGAAGAGGTAGCTGAGATACCCCAAGAGGGAGCTGAATCTGAATGGCAAGCCATCCCATGGGCTGAATTCAAGCCAGCCTTCAGAGCAAACTTTGTGTCAGCTGGCACGATGAGGTTGACGAAAAATGAATTCAGAACCCTCAAACAAGGCAACATGTCGGTGAATGAGTATCGCACCAAGTTTAATCAGCTCGCTTGCTATGCCCCTAGCAACATAGCAAAAGAAGAAGAAAATATTGATCGCTTCATAGAAGGTATGTGTGAAGAAATGAGAGGCCAACTCATTCTTCATGACTACTCCAGCTTCCACCACCTCATCAACAAAGCCCTAGTGTTGGAAAATGAGAAGAAGGCCGCAGAAGCCAGCCGTAAGCGCAAGCTAGCATTTCAAAGGCCACAAGGTAGTTATCCTCAGAAGACCACTTTCCAAGGTAGTTCTTCCTTCAGACCCACTGCCGTCGTGCCCCAGAAGACTGCAGTTTCTACCCCACGTACTCAAGGAAGCGGTTTCCATAACCTTCGCCCCACTGGGCCACCCGCCGCAGTTAACCCTGCAGCTGATCTCCGTTGCTTTAGTTGTGGAGAGAAAGGGCACTACGCCAATAGGTGCCCTAGCCGTCGCTACAATGCCGCAAAGATCCCACCAGGAGTCGCCCCAGCACCAGGCCAAGGGTCTAGTCAAAGCAAGAGTCTCCAGACGTCTCAAGCCTCAAGGTCTACTCCGACACAGAACCGCGGCCGCGTGAACCACGTCACAACAGAGGGGCCCAGGAAGCCTCAAGAGTGCTAATGGGTACGTTCTCTATTAATTCAGTACCCACACAAGTTTTGTTTGATTCTGGAGCTTCACACTCTTTTGTTTCGAGGAAGTTTGTTGAAAGGCTTAAGTTGCCGACCTGTAAGTTAAAGAAACCCGTGGTGCTAAGTTCACCCGGGAGATCTCTCTTTGCTATCTCAGTAAGCCCCAAAGTAGAGATTGCTTTGGAAAACTCTGGATTCCTAGCAACCCTCCTTGTGCTAGAATCCCAAACCCTGGACATCATCCTAGGGATGGATTGGTTGGCTAGATACCATGGATTAATAGACTGTGCCAACAGAAAAGTGGTGCTCACCAAGATCCCAGGGATCGTAATAGAAGTTAGTGTGGATCGTTCATCCCCTTCTAACCAAGCGGTCCACCACCTTGAGGAGTTGTCCCTAGAGACGACGCCGGTAGTCCAAGCTTATCCCGATGTCTTTCCAGAAGAATTGCCAGGCATGCCTCCAAATAGAGATGTTGGGTTTGTAATCAACTTGAAGCCAGGAACAACCCCAATTGCCAAGTGACCTTATAGGATGACCGTCAACGAGCTGGAAGAACTCAAGACCCAGCTTGAAGATCTGCAGGAAAAAGGATTTATCAGACCTAGTTCTTCTTCCTAGGGTTCACCAGTGCTCTTTGTAAGGAAAAAGGATGGCTCCGCCAGACTGTGTGTGGATTACAGGGGACTTAATCATGTTACCATTAAAAACAAGTACCCCCCTGCCCAGCATTGACGACCTGTTTGATCAATTGTCAGGAGCCACAGTTTTCTCCAAGATAGACCTAAGATCTGGGTACCATCAACTCAAGATCAGAAATGAGGATATTCCTAAGACGGCTTTTACCACCCGGTATGGCCTGTTTGAGTTCACGGTAATGCAGTTTGGATTAACCAATGCACCGGCTTACTTCATGAACATCATGAACAAAGTATTCATGGAATACCTAGACAATTTGTGGTCATATTCATAGATGACATCTTGATCTACTCAAGGACTCAAGAAGAGCATGCCCAGCATCTGTGATTGGTCCTAGACATGCTGAGGGATCGCCAGCTTTTTGCTAAGTTCAGTAAATGTGAATTTTGGCTCCAGAAGATCAGTTTCCTTGGACATATTGTATCCACCGGAGGAATTGCAGTTGACCCATCCAAAGTAGAAGCTGTGACTGAATGGAAGCAGCCTGCATCAGTTTCAGAAGTGCGTAGTTTCCTCGGTTTGGCCGGATATTACAGACGCTTCATAGAAGGATTCTCTAAGATCTCCAAGCCGATGACCCAACTGCTGAAAGAGGAAAAGAAGTATGAATGGACCGAAGCTTGTGAGCAGAGTTTTCAAGACTTAAAGAAGAAATTGACTTCTGCACCAGTGTTAGTCCTACTGGACATACATCAGGATTTTGAAGTCTATTGTGATGCCTCGCGCTAAGGACTTGGCTGTGTCCTCATGCAAGGATGAAATGTGGTAGCCTATGCATCCAGACAACTCCGCCCTCATGAAGACAACTACCCAACTCATGATTTGGAGTTAGAAGTAGTAGTGCATGCCCTAAAGATTTGGCAGCATTACTTGATTGGAAATCATTATAATATTTACACAGACCACAAGAGTCTCAAGTACATCTTCACTCAATCAGATCTCAACCTCCGGCAAAGAAGATGGTTAGAGCTAATAAAGGACTACAACTTGGATGTTCATTACCATCCTGGAAAGGCTAATGTGGTTGCTGACGCATTGAGCCGCAAGTCCTACTGCAATAATATCATGGTTCAGGAGCAGCACCCAGAGCTCCACAAGGAACTTGAAGCACTCAACCTTTGGTTGATAGAATAAGGTGCCACAGATGCTGTGGAAGCACATCCAACTCTAGAAGAACACATCAAGACTGCCCAACTAGGACATCCTGGAGTCCAGAGGTTCAAGCAACTCATGGCAAAAGGAAAGGCCCCGAAGATGATTGAAGATCAGCAAGGAATCCTATGGATGGGGAAACGTCTCCTTGTTCCCCACCAGAAGGAACTCAAGGACCTGATTATGAAAGTGAGAGACCATGTGAGTAGGGTCCCCGTTTGAGTGATGAGTATTTGACGCTGTGGTGAGAAGTTTGTGATTGAAATCATTGCGTTTTTGCGCTGCTCTTTGGTTTGTTTACGTAAGTGCGGAACTTCGGTTACGGAAAGCGGAAGTTCGATAATCGAACTTCGCTTTGGTAAGCGGAACTTCCGATTATCCCGACGTTTGTGTTACATTGAGTTAATGGAACTTCCGCACCTGGGAACGCGGTATGTCCGATAATACTGACGTGAGTATTCTGCTGTGACGACAATCGGATCTTCCAACCTGGGAGTGCGGACGGTCCGATAATCGGAACTTCCACCGTGGAAGTGCGGACGGTCCGATAATCAGAACTTCCGCAATGGTAAGTGCGGAACTTCCGATTGTGGGCGTAATCGAAGCGTAAAGGCATAGTTTTGATTTTGAGTTGTGAATTGCTTTTAGTTAAATGCAAATGATGATTATATTAACTTGAGCAATGCTATGTGATGTGTTTCTTGTTTGTACTGGTTGCAGGGCATCGAGGTAGAGTCGTGGCGAGACACGTGGAGACCGGACTAGACGCAGGCGGCATTGAGGTCAGAATGGTAAAGACGTGTCGAAGACGGCGTGCACTCGAGGCGGTTGCGAGTCGTGAACAACAAGGAATGCGGGAGCTTCCAGAAGGTGTGTGAGGGGCGAAAGGGTCATTTCGCAAAGTGACACAAGTGGAAGCGGGCTCCGTTAGGGTTTAGCTGGCATAACGGGTTGGAGACCCGTTAGCCAAGGGCTATAAATAGAGGTGAACCCCTGGTTGTTGGGTGAGACTTTTTGAGAGAGAAAATTAGGGTTAGCTTTAGCTAAAGAGCCTTTGGAGAGGTTGTTTTGCTTTTTGAGAGTTTGTTGAGTTGGAGAGGATGAACTGAAATTTGTGTAATCATTCCTCTGTGTTTCCCTCTGTAATCTTTTGATTTCTATCAATGAAACTCTGAGGTTTTGGTTCTTTGCTTATGCCTCTTTTCGTCTCTCTGTTCATATGTTGAATATCTAGGGTTTTTGGTGAATCTTTTGATTCCTCTTATGAGATGGCATGAAACTTGATATTTAGAGTCTTATTGATATTGCTAATATATCTTCAAAGTCTCATGAGCCGAGAATCTAAGAATCTTGCAAATTGTGGGTTTTTGGTTGTTCTTGCTTAATACTCAAGAAATCCGTTTTTGCTTTGATTAATGGATCTTTGTCTGCGATTCTTCTCCATGAGGTCAAGATGTTGTTTAGGATGATGTCCTGTGAGACTTGACCTGAGAAGAGCATTCAAGAGTAAGTATTTTGGATTTTTGGGCAAAACCCCGAGCGTACTGTTCTTCGGTCAGGACAATCGGAACTTCCGATTGTCCACGGCGGAACTACCGCAAGCGGAACTTCCGCACTGATAACCGGAACTACCGCAGTGCGGAACTACCGCTAGGTAAAATCAGAACTTCCGATATCCGACAGAACAGTCCAGTTTCTGGTTAAACTTTTTGGATTTGATTCACTTCACGTCTCTTGTTTATCAGAAGTGTTTGAGTTGCTGTGTGGACACTTGAGAGGGGAGGATCTTAATTTTTAAGGCACCATTCACCCCCCCCTCTGTTGCCATTTCGGTCCTTCAATTGGTATCAGAGCCGGTTAGCTCTTTTCGATAGATCTTTAACCGGTCTGTGAGCCATGGCAATGGACAAGTATTCCACCAAGCCTCCCGTCTTTGATGGCCTGGATTACCCCTTCTGGAAGAGCCGAATGGAAACATACATCCAGGCTCAGGGGTATGCCATCTGGCGGAAGGTGAAGGTTAGATTCGCTGTTCCTGCCGATGAAAACATCAATATGGGAAACATGCCCGATGTTGAGGCCAATGCAAAGGCAAGGAACATTATAATCCAAGGTTTGAGTCGAAGCGAGTTTGATCGCATCTCTCATCTTCGTCGGCTTTCGACATCTGGGTGACCCTCGACGCTTACCATGAGGCACCACCGGATCAAGACGATTCGACGAGGACGATTCAGCGAGTACAACAAGTTTGAAATGCTTGCTGGCGAGTCTCTTGATGATGCGCTGCGCGTTTTCACAAGATCTTGAGTAACCTCCGGCGGTCGGTCTTACATACCCCGACTTCGGACAATGCTCGTCGGATGCTCGCGAGCTCTTGATTTGCGCGTTTGGGAGATGAAGGTGACTACCATCAAGGATACCACGGACCTCTCGACCTTGACTCTTGATCGCTTTACTCGCGCCTCAAGACTCACGAGATTGACATAGTCTCGAAGGTCGAAGTCACGGTCGATAGCTCTAATCACCGATCTCACTTACGGATCTTCTTACGATTCTCTTTGCGGTTTCTCCTGGCTGCTCTCGTGACATAGCGATGATCGTTAGGCGATTTTGGCGATGAACAACTAGCCCTCCTAGCTCGGAAGTTTTCCCATGCTTTCAAGAGAAGGAGGGATGGAAGAAGAGGAGGACCCGTGATTTGTTTGAGTGTGGTGGCCCCAACCACATCCGAGCAAGCGCCCCAAGCCGGGAAGGGCAAAGGTGACTACGGCGGTCAGAGCAAGAGCGACTACATCGACAAGAACCACAACATGAAGCCCTCGGCTCTGCTCAAGATAAGAAGAAGTTCCGCAACTTTGGGAAGGCCAAGCTCTTCCATCGCGTCCTCACCGCGCCGACGACCTCGACTTCAGCGACGTGGAGGGATGGAGTGACGACGAGGGCAAGGATGATCAAGATCCCAAGGACGGTGATGACTTCATCGGCATGTGCTTCATATTAGCAGGACCGGCGTCGCGACAACGAGCTCTCTGGCGACTCCGATGAGGTAGGTCCCTCCTACGACCAGCTCAATGATGCATTTCTTAAGCTAGGAAAGTTTTATGCTAGATCTAGAGCTAGGGTTGGTGATCTTGAGAAGGAAGTAGATAGACAATCACGGGAGCTTACTTCACTTAGATCGCCTCCTCCGTGATGATTGTGATACATGCTGTGGTTTGATTGGTGACATAGAGAAACTAAGGACCTCGCATGATAGTCTGACTTCTGAGCTTGATAAGCTTAAGGTGGAGAATGCTAGTATGCTTACTGAACTAGAAATGACTAGGGTAGCACCTAGTTCATCAACTAGCGTAGAAACTACTTCTTGCACCTCATGTGAGGATAAGGACAATGCTTTTAAAGGTCTTTATACTATGTTGCTTGATCTGCTCGAGATTTGTGAAAGCTGTAATAATCTAAAGATGAATCTAAAGCAGGCGAGACCATAAAATCACCTGAACTACAAGTTTGTCTTCCTTGAGCCTATTGCTTCATGTGTGAAGCTGTCCTAAACTTCTTCTTGAACTTGAATCTGTCTCCAAACAGTTTCAAGAATTAGTTGATGACAATAACAAATTGGCCAAATTTGCTTCTAAGGACCCTGTTAGCTCACCATGTAGTAACTGTGAAAAACTCAAATATGAATTGATTGTTCTGAATGAAAAATGTGTGAAGCTAACTAAGGACCTTCTAGAGAAGCAACCATCTGCTTGTAATGTGTGTGCTGGGAAGAATTCTGAGGGTTTGGTAGAGACGCCTAGCGACGTAAACCAACTGGCTAGTAGTAGGACTGTTTCCCCAGTTTGTGCATGCACAAGCCAATCTTTCCTCCTTTGTTGGTTCTTCTTACGCTCTCTTATCCTCTGATGTTCCTTCTTCCCCCTGCTCTTCTTGCACCTCTCTCTTTCGGGAGTGTCAGTATCTTATGAACACTCTCGAGAGGTTTGTAGGAGGCAAGAAGAAGCTCAATCTCATTCTAGACCAATCTAAGATTTGCAGATTTAATCAGGGTCTAGGATATGATTTCCATGAGGATATGAGGAAGCATCCACCTGTCGTGCTCAGAACCATAGCACCAGGTGTGATCAAAACTAAGCCGGGGCCGAGAAAGTAAATTTTAAATCAGCGGGTTTTGTTCAAAGGATCTCTGACAGCAAGGTGATTCGACCTGCAGCTTCGGCCTCTCAGAAGGCGAAGTATCGTTGCACCTTCTGTCAGAAGGATGGACATTTGGTTGATCATTGCTTCAGGCGTGCCAAGATCGCGCGTAGAGATCATGTTGAGTCCTTTAGGCGCATTCAGGGTCAGCCCCAGACCATGAGTGCACCTAAGACTAACATGAGGTCTAGGTTTGCTATAGCTGATGATTTAGGGCAGCATCGAGGACTTGGTTTTTCTGAGTTTTCTGATTTTTGTTCTCATGCTCCCTTTGGTCGTGACTTCCGTCGTTTTCAGGGTAGATCTCAGTTTCCCTTTCGAGATGGCTACCCGCGGCGTGATCGACATGTTGCCATAATTCGACTCGCTCTTCCATAGCGATCGGATTGAATAACGATTTAGTCTGCACACAGACCTTACCGCTTGTTGAGTGGCAGAGCGTAGGGTAGATAGAGGTCGGTCTTGCTTGACTACTTCATCATTCGACGTGTTACTCGGTATTGGGTGCCAAAATCAACGTTGATTCACCCGATCTTGAGACTTTACTCTGTTTGACTTCGAGTTCGCAAGGCGAGGAAGGAAAGGTTTGGCTTGTAGACTACGGTTGTTCTCGCCATATGGAGGAGATTCTCGTTGGTTTTCTTCCCTAGCCCGTGCTCCAGGTGATGAGATGATCACTTTTGGAGATGCTTCGTTTGGGCGCGTCATTGCTAAAGGTACTATGCACATTAATGATTCATTTATTCTGAAGGATGTTGCCTTAGTAAGTAAGCTGCAGTATAATCTGCTTTCAGTCTCTCAGCTCACCGATGACGATTTCGAGGTGAGTTTTAAGAAAAACAATTGCAAAATCTTTGATTCTTGGTGAAATCGGTTTATGGATTTCTCGTTATGGGAGGATCTTTCGTACTGATTTTTCTGAGTCTTCTGGTGATCCTCTCCGGTGTTTAATTGCTTATGAATCCCGTGATTTGACCTTCTGGCATAGGAGACTTGGTCATATAGGATTTGATCACTTGACCCGAGTTAGCGGCCACGATCTCATTCGTGGTTTGCCGAAACTCAAGATGGTCAAGGATCTAGTTTGCTCTCCTTGCCGGCACGGCAAGATGGTTGCCGCTTCTCACTCTCCGATCCACGGTGACAATGGCGATGCACGGGACAACCGCTCCATATGGATACTGATTGGTCGGCTCGAAATCTTGATCGGCGGGGAGGAAGTGGTATGTTCTTGTTGTGGTCGATGACTTCTCGAGGTACTCTTGGGTGTTTTTCTTAGCCTCGAAGAATGAGATGTTTACTCATTTTCATGGTCTTTTTAGTAGGCTTTCTGTTGAGCTCCCAGGTGCATTACGAGCAATTCGCAGTGATAATGGCACCGAGTTCAAGAATTCATACTTTGAGAGTTTCTATGGTGAGACAGTGTAGAGCACCGGTTCTCCTCTCCGCACGTCCCTCGTGAGAATGGCGTTGTGGAGAGGAAGAACCGTATCTTAGTCGAGATGGCGGGACAATCTTTGAATGAATATTCTACACCTAGGAAGTTTTGGGCTGAGGCTATTGCCACTGCATGCCATGTTTCGAACAGACACTACTACAGAACACGTCATCACAGACGGTTCGGAACCGTCATCACAGACGGTTTCCGAACCGTCTATATTTATTCGTCTGTGATAACAGCGGTTACCACGCAGACGGTTCAAAACCGTCTGTGATAACACTTATCACGCAGCGGTTTTAAATAAAACCGTCAGTGATAACCACTTATCACGAGCGGTTTTTAAATAAAACCGTGCTGTGATAAGTGGTTATCACTGACGGTTTTATTTAAAACCGTCTGTGATAAGTGGTTATCACTGAGCGGTTTTCTTTAAAACCGTCTGTGAAGGCTATTACCACGAGCGGTTTTATGTTGAAACCGCTCTGTGGTAATAGCCTTCACTGACGGTTTCAACATAAAACCGTCTGTGGTATCGTGGCGACCCTAGCTACATTGTTTCCTCTTTTTTGGCCAGCCTCAGGAATTGCTAGCCATGCCCTCTGAAAACAAGCATGTACAAAAAACAGATACATCGCAGATAATCAATTGTTGACAACTCAAATTGACCATTACTCAAAATAAATTAATAAATAAATTAATAAAGATCGAATTTGTTGAAGTATTTTTGCTATAGTTGTACAATTGGATTACAATTAAGTCAATTGTTTGCGTGAATCTCTGGATCGGCGATGGAGTGAAACTCTCCTTTGTTAACTATTTCTGTCATGATAAAATTGCATATGTACGTATAGTCAGTTGAAGACACATTTTTATGAAGTATGATATATATAGGATTATTGTGTTGTAGCGCGTCATAGGAAATTTTCGTCTGTGTGTGTTAGTTGAATGGCTGGATCCTTGTATCTTCCTTGTTGGCTAACATAGGAGATGAGCGAACTACATAATTGAAAAAGTTATCCTCGGGCATTTCAAGCGAAGGAAGACTACAATAGAGTTATGTATGAAGGAAATGATCATACTTGTCGGTATTGCTTGCGAGAATCTTTGAAGTCGTGATCGTTTCTGACTAGGGAATCAAGATATATCACAGTGTTCCTCTTGGGTATAATGACTAAAAGGATCCAGTGGTACCTACTCATGTATGTCGCTATAACTATTAAACCTAAGTACAAATGAAATTTGAATAGCACATAGTGAAGCACTTACCCCTGGTTGTAGGGCACCAGTATGTAGTCCTTGCGATACTGAAGAAGCAATGCCGTCGTTATATAGTTCTCGACGAAGGTCGCGTCTGCTTGGATGGTTTGCATAGATACCACGTGTGGGTCGAGGAAACCCACCGGTTCTCGCCCTTCCCGGGCATTTTTCATCATGTATCTATACATAAGCAATGAGTTGCGATATTTATCGATATTACATGAATGTAGAACTTGATTGTACACACTTACAGTGTCCAACATCGTAGAAGCGAGGCGTCGAGGGCTTCGAGATTGAATAGGTTGAATAAGTCGTTGAAGCCCACCACGAAGTTGCGGCCGTTGAAGAAATGCTCATCCTTGTATGCGACGGTGATTCGATGTCGCACCCTTCTTTGCGGTATTCCGCAAAGTACCGAGCATGCATAGCGACAAGCAAATCGGCGTGGGCTAATTGTGCGTTAGGGCACTGCGGTTTTCCGATGGAGTACTTCCGTGCTTACGGGACTTGGGAGGCGGCTTAATGTTCGTCGATGTCGATTTGGCCTTCACGATTGGCGGCGTCTTCTGCGAGGCGACTCGGAACCGATCTGATAGTATGCGCTTTTGTTGTTCCTTGGCGTCTTCTCCACGGGAAGCGATGAGGTGGACTTCGAGGAGAAATATGAGGTGGAGTCATGGAGGGTTCCGTTGGAGAGGAATGGTCTGTCGAGATTGCAGCCTTCTTTGGGTCGGGGCGATGTCCTTCTTGGGCCTTTGGATAAAAGCGTACACGGCATCCCCTAGTGTTGTGATCTCTTCGTTCGAGGCGAATGTCAGCGGGGCGGCCATGAAATGTTGATGTACCATGTCCACCTCCACCCTTGCGTAACCATCGCCACACCGACACCGTCTTTGCCTTTGCTCCTTCCTGGTATGGATGCACCATCCCCTTGACCTCAATAGGAATGGACCCAACTAACCTAAGTTGGAGCTTGCAGGCCGTCGGCTCCTACAAAACGATACACAATTAGCTAAGGCGTCCTATAGGTCTATCTTTGGTGCATTCCATAGATGTACATTACCTTGATGCGGTCTATCGGTAATTGGTCGTCGTCACGTTCAAAATTATGCGTGGACGCGACACTACTCCGATGTCGAGGACTGGTTCCCGCAATAACAGGGGCGGCTTGCGACTGGTTGCGGAGTACTTGATTCAGTTGATCCTGCAAACTTGCTATCTGTCCTTGAAATTCTGCCTTAAGCAGTTCCAACTGATTGTCGTACTCGGCCTTGGATCTCTTCCTACTTCTATACATGAAGTAGTCGTCTGCGAATCCATGTACCCAAGGTACGTTAACCCCCTTGCCTCGCGTGCGACCCAGGTGCTCCTTGTTTCCTAGGGCCGTAGATAGTATATCCTTCTCCCTGTGTTCTTGGAAGGAGCCTTCGGAAGTTTGGGCAATCAATTCACGCTGCAAGAGGTCATCATGTTATTATAGTCACTATTAAGTTATGGACTTGTAAACAAGTAGGTAGTTCGACATATTTACCACACGTTGGGACACTTCCTGGTCCGCCGGGTTTGGGAAAGTGTACGACGCCATCGAGACGAGACTTTGCCCTCGCTTTTAACCGGTGCACGGAAGCGGGTGTGTGATATCAGGAAATAGATTCTCCTCCTCCGCCTCCCATTGCGCTGGATTTAGCCGCGTACCAGTGATGCCGAGTCCGTGGGGTGAGTGTTTCGTGCTGGATTGCTTTGTGCGCCGCACTTTGCTCCATAAATTCATCCGTCGTCTTCATAGCCACAAAGGCGTTCCATGTTTCCGCGTCAAGAATGGAAACTTCGTGAAGGCGTCTCACTCTTGTTCACGTCTTGCGTGACAAGAGCGCTCTTGAAGGTCCTCCGCGTGACACATGGAGAGCAAAACATGCTTGATTCGGCGCGATTCATGTGTGTTTCGGGATAGTGAACCTCGCTTGAAAGGTCTTCCACAAAGACGCGTCTCGATCTTTTGTCGAGACTTCCACTTTGGTGTGGTGATAGGACCTTTTCCTTGCAAGTATCCCGCAGATGGTCCGGAATCTACTTGCGATGCGGGGGACTCGGAGGGACCCCAACGTCAGCGACCTCCGTGATGGTCGATCGGCCGTGAGCAATTCGATATTCCTCTACCATCTCGCTTACGTGTCTGCGGCGTCGGTGGCGGCGAAGACAGCGCCTACTGCCATGTCCGGCGTCGGTGGCGGCGAAGACGGTGCCTCGCCATCTCGCTACTTGCTATCTATATAAGTTACGTGCACGCAATTATTACATAGTATATAATATATGGGAAATTGCACAAAAAATATAAACAAATATAATCAACTGTGTGAAATCGTTTAATGTACAGGAAATGGACGGCAACCATTAAGGAACAAGAAAAGGACAGGTCCCCACGTTTCTTCCAGATTAATCTTTTAACAACTTTTATAATGCATATTTTTGTTTGGGCAGATTGTTGAAGCATTAAGCAATGCATATTTTGGACCTGATTACTCTCAGGTACAATGTTTGACCTATACTTGCTTTTCCAGATATTGTTAGCTAGATTTGCTTCCCACGCTAATGCTTGCTATATTGCTTAGTTTTTTTTTTTGCTTATAATCAATATTTCATACAGCCAAAGGATGCTGTCGAGATTTCTCTTAAGGATATTGACCAACTGGCCAGAACTTCTTTCCCTCTTTGTATGCGCCACATGCTAGAGAAGGTAAGGCACCTTAAAAGTTACATACATTTACTTACGTTGTGATCAGGTTACTTAGTGTTTTCTTTAATTTTGCAGATGAGAGAAAACCATCATCTGAAGCATGGGGGTAGAATTCAGTTTGGTCTTTTCCTTAAGGTAATAGTTAAATAAATTAGACTGAATCTTTGTTTTGTAAGCACCAAAAAATTATTTTGTTAGTCACATTAATGTACTTCTAACTTAAAAGGGTATTGGAGTTGTTAATCACTCTTACAAATGGCTGCTCCAGGATTACACTCCATATTCATGTCAAAAGGTCATCTCTGCAACGCCTGGTGTTGGTGATCACCATGGTTGCCCTTATCGACATTTTGGGTATAATCTCATTCTTATAGTCTCCTTTTAGACAATAATTAATGAGTAGATAAGCACTTATCTTTTTTGTGGTTACTCTGAACTTTCTGTTAGCATTAGTTGCTTAACACCCTGAGGTGTGTGCTGACTGCTGAGTGCATGTGCCTGCTTTTATAGAATAAAAGATTTTAAAGTTTCCCCAATTATTCTAACCATTTAGCAAAGAATCACAAGTTTCTATCTACCTTGCGGTGTTCTTGTATATCTTCGAGGAATTTAATAATTATAGTAAGATATCGATTAAAGAGCATGTTCCGGTGTTTATTGAAGTCCGTTCTGCCTCTCGTAGTAGAGAAAGGGGTTATTCGTGATTGCGAACTTATAGTTATGGACTTGACATGCAATGTTTGTAGTTCTTTTGGTTGTATTATCTTCAAATATGTTTTAGCAATTAATCGACTAAAGTAAACATATCTTATATTAATTTGAATTATTTTGAGGCTTACGAAGGTTTACAGGATTATTTATGCATATCGATTGTAGCATCGTGTTGTTTCTCACACTTGATGTCTGTGTTATAAATCACATGTTCTAAATCACAGAGAAGGTGTTTTCGTGTTTTAATGATACTTGAAGATTATTTAACAATGAAAAAGTTAGCTACTATTTAGTTTACTTATCGCCATTTTTGCTATCATATTTGTTTCATTTGTTAGATATGCAACTATGATATCATTTTGAAGTTTGTTGCTTTCCTCTCGGTCTCACTAAATGCACAATTGCCATTATTTTAATCATACCTTGCTTCAAGAAACTATTTTTCACACTAAAGCCCAAACATAAACCCACAAAGCATCATTATTGCAATGATATGAGAATAATGTCACATTTGTAAAACATCAATGTGACCATCTCCAAAAATAAATAAATGAATGAACGTGATGATTAAGAAAAATGGTCGTAACCTTTTGTTTCGACTTTTGATATTTGGCACTTCATAGTGAGACACGGCATTATAATTTACATTGAACACAGGAAAAGCAAGCCGGGTTCTTTATATTGTCTGAGTGCGGACTAATGGCTTCTTTCTCATCGATGTCATGCAAATTTAACTCAAGTCATGCATTTCAAAGTGCATGACATTTTCACTTCGCATTGTCATTAGGAAGTACACCGTGCTGTTTAACCAAACATCAAAAGGTGATAAGGAGAATTAAAGGTGATATGTTGCAGAGGCACTAGTAATTCCTCGAGCCTTTCTAGTCATGTAGCAGCAGTACATTCTCGCAACGCCATACTACAAAGCGAGAAGCGGATACACTGGATCTGGAGGGTGGAAGCCTTGTGGAGAAGCGGCAGCGCGAGCAGTGGCGGTGGCGGAGGTGGCGGGCTCGGGAGGTGCTTGGGGTCTGGGAGGAGGGGAGGTCGGGGAGGAGGGGGCCGGGTCGGGAGGCGTTCGAGACGAGGCAAGCGGCCGGGCTCGAGGCGCCGGGTCGGGAGGAGGGGCCGGGGGTCGGGAGGCGGCGAGAGGGACGTTCGAGAGGCGATAGGGTTAGATCAAAATCCTATCGTCTCGAACTTATATAGTCAACACGCATCACGAGACGGTTCTAGAGGAAAAATGCGTGATGCATACACATCCTGAGCGATTACGGGAAACCGTGCGTGATGTATACGCATCTGAGCGGTTCCCTCTAGAACCGCTCTGATACGTAAACATCACTGAGCGGTTCTAGAGGGAACTGTCAGCGATGCTTAAACATCACGAGCGGTTTCCCACGAACCGAAATGCGGATGATGTTCACGCATCACGAGCGGTTCTAGAGGTAACCGTCGTGATGCTTAAACATCACTGAGCGGTTTCCCACGAACCGTGCAGCGATGTTTAGCATCACGAGCAGTTCTAGAGGGAACCGTCGTGATTTCGCCAGAACATCTAATTCACGCACTACATAGACAAAAAGAGCACTTTGGTGATGAAATAGACTTACATATAAACAATAGCTAATTTAAATGAAATAGTGCTAAGTTATATGTCATCATTTTTAGTTAAGGGTCACATGAATAAACCTTGGGCACTTCACTAATGCTTTAGTGAGCATATTATACATAAAACAGCGCAATATTTCAGAAGGCGCAGTTTTTGGATGAACTTCCAAGATGGTGTTTTTAGCATTAGTTAATTATAATGTAAAGCCCAAAAATTTAGCAAGATTTAAAGCATGCTAGGCAAAAAAAAGGAAAAGGAACAGACAACAAGAATTCCAAAAAGCTACACGAATATCTCAACGGAAAAGTTATTGGCATATCGTGCAATAGTCAACAAGAATTCCTCCTAAAATAGACTCCCTTACCAATCTAGAATATTTGGACCTTGCCAGTAATAATCTCACTGGCACCATGAATATCCACATTGACATCAATATTAAAGATCACAAGTCCATAACACATTAACACATGACAATGGAATAAATAAATTAATTACAATGGAGTAATTAAATTCTTAATTAAAATCTGACCCTTCATGATGATCGACGCGCATATAGCTAGCTTCCTCTTTGGGTTCTTCCTCGAGCCCGATGCGTCTCCAAAGGTGGCAACTCGTCAAATTGATTGTATTCTTCCTCGTCCACTACATTCTCAACTCCGACAATCCTCCTTTTTCCATGAAGAACTACGTGGCGCTTCTTATTTGCCGGGTCGGTTACATAGAAGACTTGAACAACTTGGTTAGCTTGAAGACGAATGGTTCGTCTTTGTATCCAACACGTTCGAGGTCCACGGTAGTGACGCCGCATTTGTCGACCTTCACTGTGGGAGATGGACCCAACGGCACCGAAATAGGGGATCTTGAAAAGCACGAGTCGATCTCCCATATCTCCTCTATTTGCCCATAGTACGAGCTCCTCGGCCCATCCAGATCGAATGCATCTATCACGGACACCTATTCGCCTTTGTGCTCTTCCTATCGAGTTTGCCGTATAAAATGTGTACCCATTTATGTCGTATCCTTGCCATGTGACAATTGTAAAATGTGGCCCTCTTGCCAACCATAGCGTATCATCACTTGATGACCTCCGAGTGATTCGCACCTTTAACCATTCGTTGAACCGACGGTTGTGCTCTCGTGATCCAAACCTCCGACCGTCGGATTACATTGGCGTACCATGTCTTTGTGCTCATCGATGTACGGGGACACTTGGGTCATGTGTTGCAAGACCGTGAAATGGGCTTGAGCGCACGTATCGGATCGGGAGTGATTGATTTCCTTCCGATGGTCCGATACCATCGGTCTCCCCTCATGGCGAGATAGAGGCACACCAATCGGATCCACGAGCCATGTAGTCGACGCAGAACTCAATGACCTCTTCCGTTGCATAACCTTCGATGATGCCGCCTCCGGTCGAGATCGATTCCGCACGTAGGACTTGAGAATTCCCATGTACCTCTCGAGCGGGTACATAAGACGTAGAAACACAGGCCGCATATCTTTATCTCTTTCACAAGGTGAACAATGAGATGGACCATGATATCGAAAAATGACGGAGGGAAATACATCTCAAGATGACACAGTCGTCACTACCTCTACTGCGAGCATCTAGTCCTTGGGGATCGATGACCTTACGAGTAATTGAGTTGAAGAAATAACACGGACCTCAAGATTGCCACTCGGACCTTGTTGGCAAGATACTCCTAATTGCAACAGAAGCATTTGTGTCATCGACACGACAATCATGCGACTTCATACCAATTAATTTCAAATCTTGTATAGAAACAAGTTTCTTAATGTTAGCGGAGTAACCAGACGGGACTTTCACACCGCAAGCTCAGCACGATTCATTTCTCTCGGCCTTGGGCAGAGTGTAGCAAGTCGGGGAAAATGCGTTCGTCTCCAGATCGGTCTCTTCGGTGCTAACTCGGTCCTTATGTTCATATCGACCAAGTCACGCCGATGCGTTAACACCATCCTTTGTTTTGCCACTAATGTTCAAAGAAGAGACCAATCAAGCTATCACATACATTCTTCTCTCGTGCATAACGTCGATGCGATGGCGAACTTCTAAGTACTCCCAATAAGGCAAGTCCCAAAAATTGACCGCTTCTTCGGATGTTCTTCTCACGGGTTCTTAATTTACGTCCCTTCCCAAGCACAACATCGATATCCTTAACCATATCATAGACCTCTTTCCCACTAAAAGCCCTTGAAGTGAACCGTCTTCCTTATTTCCGTCGAATTGTTTCTTCATCTTGCGGTATGGGTGACTCCTCGGAAGGAACCTACGGTGGCGATATATATACGATTTTTGCTGAGTTGTTCACCATACACTCTCCGTAGCATCTAAGCGGTGCGGACGAGGCTTTGGCTCCTTTTGTATCAAGCCCGACAGTTACCAAGGCGGGAAAATCATTGATGGTGCGAGAACAACATGGCGCGTAAAGTGAAGTTCTCTCGCTTGTACGCATCCCATACTGCACCCTTCGCTTCACAAAGTGTCACAAGATCTTCCAAAGAATGGTGCTAGGTACACATCAATATCATTCCCGGTTGCTTCGCCCTTGGATAAGTAGTGACATCAAAATGTACTTCCGCTTCATACAGAGCCAAGGAGGAAGGTTGTACATACATAGATTCACGGGCAGTGCTATGTCATTTGCTCATGTTACCGAAAGGATTCATTCCATCCGTACTCAACCCTAACCTTATGTTCCTCGGTTCCGACCGAACTCTTCAACTCCGATCGAAGTTTCTCCACCGCGAGAATCGGCAGGTGTCTTAGCTTTCCATCTCTCTTACGCTCCTCACGAGTGCCAACGCAGCAATCTTGCCTCCTTTGGGTTCGCAAATAAGCGCTTCAAACGTGGGATTATAGGTAGATACCACAACATCTTAGCAGAGGTCCTTGCTTCACCTTAGCGATATTTTGACGCTTGTATCGGGATGCTTTGCACACGGACAATAATGCATGTCTGCATACTCTTTACTGATAGAGGATACAATCGTTCGGACATGCATGTATTCTTTCTACTTCCATTCCCAATGGGCAAATAACCTTCTTTGCTTGATAGGTGGTCTTTGGGCAACACGTTTCCCTCCGGAAGGATGTCCGCTAGGAGACCTAACAACGCCGTGAAACTCTTATCGGACCAACTATTGCTTGCCTTCAATTTCAGCAGTTCAAGCACGGTTGACAACCTTGTGTATTCCGGCTTGTACCAGGAACAAAGGTCTCACCGAGTCCTCCCTTAAGCCCTCGAATTTACAAAACTCTCTCATTTGTAGTTCTCTTACGCATCGCGTAGCATCTAATCCAGTTGTCATCGTGCCCCTATCCTCATCAAAAGCACAGTCCACATCCGGCAAATCGTTGACTTCCTCGGCGATGTCGTCATTATTAACTTCTGGTATAATCTGCTCTTCACCGTGACTGGTCCAACATGTATACCCTTTTTTGAAACCCCTTCGAATCAAGTGCGCTTCGATCTGCGCGCGTTGTTAAACATCTTGATTACGCAATCAATGCAGACAAGACATAAAATTTATCCCTTCTTCAACATATCACCTCAATGGCTCTTCTAAAAGCAACCACGCCATTAATGTAATCTTGACTCACACGGTTCACACCGCACATCCGATTCGATCCATCTACACTACGCATGTAACAAATTAGTGTCAAATTGATTAGCGATTAATTTATAGCAAACGAAAATGTGCAATATAAACTCATTCTCCAACATTTGTATCTAAGGTTATTGAAAGAAAACTCTTCACTAGTTATGTACCACACGCGGTGGCATAGCGTAGCCATGCCTACGGCCACAACCATGATCCCTACCTCTCGACACGATATCTATCTCAATTGAACAATCATGCAACCCAAATATAGGCATCACCTCATACAACACTTATTAACCTAAAATACGGAACCGTAAATGCAATATTGCTTGACTCCAAACCCCACCGCATTGTGAACCTGTGTAAATTTTATTTTTTAAGCCAATTAATTATCCTAACTCAAATTTTAGTGATTATTAGACCTAATTCAATTTTATTAAGTTACCACTCCTAAGTCAAATTTTAGTTCATTAGTTATAAGGTTTCAAAACTAAGATTTGCAGGGCTAATATTATTTATTCCAACATTGACGGTGCAAGATCATGTGCTCATACCAAGATTAGAGGAGGAGCCACAGTTGGAGGAGATAGAGGCAGGAAGTGGCGCTGGAGCGGTAGACACAAAGGCAGTTGAGGAGCTAGGCAGGAAGTGGCGAGGTTGGAGGAGCTAGGCAGGGAAGTGGCGCTGAGCGCGTATACAGCCAGCAGTGAGGAGCTAGAGGCGAAGGGAAGTGGTAGACACTGGCCTTGAAGGTGAGAGGGATGTCTCGGCTCAATTTATATGAAGACAGAAATCACTGCATTTGTTCTATTTGAACCGCTCGTGATAGGCAATATCACGCAGCGGTTCAAAATAGAACTGCTCGTGTAATATCCTGACGGTTCTATTTCCGAACCGTCAGCGATATCACAGACGGTTCTATTTAAGAATCGTCAGTAACCTCGCTGACGGTTCTATTTAAGAACCGTGCGCGAAGTTACTACGACGGTTCTTAAATAGAACCGCTCATGTAATATCACGCACGGTTACATTTGAGTAACTGCTCAGTGATAATGTTTATCGCGAGCGGTTCGAAATAGAACCGTCTGTGATAGGCCCGCCGCGCTAAAACATAGCCGCACAGACCCAACACGAGGCGGTTCCAAAGGAACCGTCTGTGATGGGCCGTCTGCTATAGCCTCTTTTGTAGTAGTGAGAGTTTTTCTTAGGGCACTCTTGCATCGCACTTCTTATGAGTTGAGATATGGGCGAAAACCTAGTGTCTCGCATTTTCGTGTGTTTGGTTGCAAGTGTTTTATTCTGAAGTTCGAGTCACGATCTTGTGATGGGATCTTTCTGGGTTAGTCGACTTCTTCTCGTGCCTATAGAGTCTGGAACTGCGAGTCTAGCAAAATGGTAGAAACTTGTGAGGTGACCTTCGATGAGGCCAGTCCGGGGACTAGGCCTGATATCTCAGGTTCTCTAGAGCAGTCTGAGTCTATCTTTGTGGATGATGAGGAAGACGGAGATGAGGGTTGTCTACCCGATCCAGTTCTTTCTCCTCCTCTTGAGGTGCCTTCTTCCACCGCACCTCGAGGAGATCACCTTGCCGTCTCTTGCGCCGAAGTTAGTGGCTCTGTCCCTATCTCATCTGCTCATGAGATAGAGGCCACTTCTTCCACTCACCTGGACCTCCTAGACACATTCAAAGGACCATCCTTTGAGCGAGATCATTGGAGATCTTTTGAGCGAGTCACTGCTCAAAAAGCTGCATGTCTCTCTTCTGTCTCCATTCTGCCTTTGTTGCCTCATTTGAGCCTAAAGACGTTTGTCATGCTCTTTCTAATGAATCATGGATCAATGCCATGCATGAGGAATTAGAGAACTTTGATAGAAACAAGGTCTGGACGCTTGTTGAGCCCCCTCGAGGTCACAATATCATTGGGACCAAGTGGGTTTTCAAGAACAAGCAAAGCGAAGATGGGGTAGTCATTGAAACAAGGCTAGGCGGTAGCTCGGGGTTACTCCTGTGTCGAGGGTCTCGATTTTGAGGAGACTTTTGCCCCTGACTTGAAGCTATTAGAATATTGCTTGCCTTTGCAGCTTCTAAGAGTTTCAAGCTTTACCAGATGGACGTCATGAGTGCCTTTCTCAATGGACTAATTGAGGAAGAAGTCTATGTCAGACAGCCCCCAGGTTTCGAAAACCCCAAGTACCCTAATCATGTCTTCAAGCTTTCAAAAGCTCTTTATGGACTTAAGCAAGCTCCTCGAGCCTGGTACGAAAGGCTTAAGTCCTATCTGTTGAGTCATGATTTTGAAATGGGTAAAATTGACAAGACCTTGTTCATCCGCCGTCTTGGCACTGATCTTCTGCTCGTCCAGATTTATGTGGATGACATTATCTTTGGCGGCTCCTCACATGCTCTCGTCTCCCAGTTTTCGGATGGCATGAGCTCAGAGTTTGAGATGAGCATGATGGGCGAGTTGAGTTTCTTCCTTGGCTTCCAAATCAAACAGACTCGGGAGGGTACTGTTCTGCACCAAGGCAAGTACACTCGTGATCTCCTGAGACGCTTTGACATGAGTGATGGCAAGCAGTGTCAACTCCTATGCTTTCTGACCTCACTTGACCCAGATGAAGACGGTGAGCCAGTTGATCAAAAGGAGTTCAGGAGCATGATAGGCTCTCTCTTGTACCTCACAGCCTCGAGACCAGACACACATTTCTCCGTATGTCTTTGTGCTCGGTTTCGGGCTTCTCCTCGCGTATCTCACCGCCAAAGCGGTGAAGCGCATCTTCGTACCTTCGAGCTACCATTGACTATGGTATCGGTACTCTTCCTCCTCTTGTCTATCTCTTAGAGCCTTCTCCGATGCAGATTTACCGGGTCAGAGGATAGATAGGAAGAGCACCTCGGCACTTGCCAATTCATTGGCACTTCTCTTGTCTCTGGTCTTCAAGGAAGCGATCCGGTGTTACCTGATCCACTGCAGAGGCCGAGTGCGTTGTCGCAACGACCGATTCTTTGTAGCCAAGTGCTTTGGATGGTCTCGACCCTGCAGGACTTTGGGTTATCAATCGACTGTGTTCCACTCTTTTGTGATAACACGTCTGCGATTTGCATTGCCAAGAACCTAGTGCAACATTCTCGGACCAAGCATATTGATATCAGATACCACTTTCTTCGAGACCAAATTCTGGATAAAATGAGTCTTTCTTCAACTGGTAGCACTCTAAACTGTTCAATATTATGCTTCTTGGTTCCACTTAGAGTATTTGACATGGCTTGTATCATGCTTGGATACCTTTAGCTAGACTATAATCTTGGTTTATTTGACTTGCTAAAGAATTGGACCATGTCTTAGATTATGGATTTCCTGTCTTAGCTATTCTATACATCAATTGTCATGATCTTGATAGCATTCTTATGTGTTATGGCTTGGTGTAATACTCTAATAGTCATTTTGGATAATCTTCATGGCTCCTAATGCTTAAAATGAATATCATGTCATTTCCTCTCTGTAATACTTCTTGATGTGTTTATTGCCAAAAGGGGGAGAAGTTAGTTTGGAGAGAAAAAGTCTTCTGGAGCGTTGCAGAAAAATTTGCTCTTTCATTTCAAGCTTCAGTCTTTCTCTTTTGACAAACATGGTCTTAAGCCTTCTTGTTTCCTAGTTTAGACCATGTTTGGTCTTTATCACAAACTCTTCTATATGCTTTTTCGTGTTTGTCAATATACTCATCAAGGGGGAGATTGAGAGACCATGTGAGTAGGGTCCCCGTTTGAGTGATGAGTATTTGACGCTGTGGTGAGAAGTTTGTGATTGAAATCATTGCGTTTGCGCTGCTGCTGGTTTGTTTCTGTAAGTGCGGAACTTCCGCTTTTTTAAAACGGAACTTCCGATTATTCTGACGTTTGTGCTCTGTTGAGTTAATCGAAACTTCCGCACCTGCAAACGCGGTATGTCCGATAATACTGACGTGAGTATTCTGCTGTGACGACAATCGGATCTTCCAACCTGGGAGTGCGGACGGTCCGATAATCGGAACTTCCGCCGTGGAAGTGCGGACAGTCCGATAATCGGAACTTCCGCAATGGTAAGTGCGGAACTTCCGATTGTGGGCAGAACTATGCAGAAAGGTATAGTTTTGATTTTGAGTTGTGAATTACTTTTAGTTAAATGCAAATGATGATTATATTAACTTGAGCAATGCTATGTGATGTGTTTCTTGTTTGTACTGGTTGCAGGGCATCGAGGTGGAGTCATGGCGAGACACGTGGAGACCGGACTAGACGCAGGCGGCGTTGAGGTCAGAACGGTAAAGACGTGTCGAAGACGGCGTGCACTCGAGGCGGTTGCGAGTCGTGAACAACAAGGAATGCGGGAGCTTCCAGAAGGTGTGCGAGGGGCGAAAGGGTCATTTCGCAAAGCGGCACAAGTGGAAGCGGGCTCCGTTAGGGTTTAGCCGGCATAACGGGTTGGAGACCCGTTAGCCAAGGGCTATAAATAGAGGTGAACCCCTGGTTGTTGGGTGAGACTTTTTGAGAGAGAAAATTAGGGTTAGCTTTAGCTAAAGAGCCTTTGGAGAGGTTGTTTTGCTTTTTGAGAGTTTGTTGAGTTGGAGAGGATGAACTGAAATTTGTGTAATCATTTCTCTATGTTTTCCTCTGTAATCTTTTGATTTCTATCAATGAAACTCTGAGGTTTTGGTTCTTTGCTTATGCCTCTTTTCGTCTCTCTGTTCATACGTTGAATATCTAGGGTTTTTGGTGAATCTTTTGATTCCTCTTATGAGATGGCATGAAACTTGATATTTAGAGTCTTATTGATATTGCTAATATATCTTCAAAGTCTCATGAGTCGAGAATCTAAGAATCTTGCAAATTGTGGGTTTTTGGTTGTTCTTGCCTAATACTCAAGAAATCCGTTTTTGCTTTGATTAATGGATCTTTGTCTGCGATTCTTCTCCATGAGGTCAAGATGTTGTTTAGGATGATGTCTGTGAGACTTGACACGAGAAGAGCATTCAAGAGTTAGTATTTTGGATTTTTGGGCAAAACCCCGAGCGTACTGTTCTTCGGTCAGGACAATCGGAACTTCCGATTGTCCACGGCGGAACTACCGCAAGCGGAACTTCCGCACTGATAACCGGAACTACCGTAGTGCGGAACTACCACTAGGTAAAATCAGAACTTCCGATATCCGACAGAACAGTCCAGTTTTTGGTTAAACTTTTTGGATTTGATTCACTTCACGTCTCTTGTTTATCAGAAGTGTTTGAGTTGCTGTGTGGACACTTGAGAGGGGAGAATCTTAATTTTTAAGGCACCATTCACCCCCCCTATGTTGCCATTTCGGTCCTTCAGAAAGAAGCCCACAGCTCAGCGTATACCCTGCACCCAGGCACCACCAAGATGTATGAAGACTTGAAAACTTTGTAATGGTGGCCGTGAATGAAAAGAGACATAGCAGAATATGTAGCTTTGTAGGATCGTTAATGACAATCAGAGTGGGGTGAATGATTGTAATTCCTAGAGAAAGTTTTTTTTAAAAAAAAAAATCTACTTCCTTCTTTTGCAGCAAATAATTAACAGCTAGGTAATTAAATTGCTAAACCTCCAAACATGAAAAATAACTCACCGATTTGTCACCACGCAGGAAGGTCGCCCGAGTAGATGCGAACACAGAAACCTACGCTCGCCGACAATGCCTCCATGAGAAAATCTAGACTAGCCGTGACTTTGGTGAGGCCGCCCGGTCGGACCAGTGTCTTTCGGGTGCACGTCGTCCTCTGCTTTTGACGACGACGGCGTCGCCGCGCCTTCTTTTATGCCGCCGACTCCTGGTTTCCCTCGACCGCTGCGTTCCCAAAGACACAAGGCGGTACCGACCGCCCCTGTGCAATCACGTGAGACAAGCAATCTAAAGACAAAAACTTTACAAACCAAAGCTATGCCTTCAATGGATACAAAGAAAAATAGTCAACATCAGCCAATCTCTTCACCATTGCACGGAATCACAAAATAAAATCCCTCACGTCATGCATGCACATGTAATCAACTACTTAGCTTGAAAAGATAAACAAGCTGCATAATCACTCACGTCATGTCATGCATGCACAAGTAATTGATTACTTAGCTTGACTACCACATTGAAGCAAGACGTGCACCGTCGGCAACCTTCGACCTTGTTAGTTTAGAGATCACGCCCTGCCTGCAAAAACCAGCCGCCGCCAGTCCTTTTTCGTGTCGCCACGCGAGGAAAATAGATCTCCAAATCTCGGGCGCCGCCTACTTTTCCGTGTGCCAATCGGTTCCTCCTAATCACCTTTTATACTCATATATCCTCCGAACCCTAATTACCCACGTACGACCCAATTACATGGGCCTAATCCATAGACTTATAACTTGATTACAAAATATCATATTCTAGGCACCCTAAAACATGTCACGTGTCGTAGCCTCCGAACCGTTTTTTCGTAGCTCCAACACGCATCATCCATCTTTAATCTCCATGCGCTCCAACTCGAGCTTGACCGCCTCCTCCAGCATCCTCGACCCTTTGGATCATGACTTCGCACCAAGTCATCTCCCGGTCACCGCTATAGACCACAATCGCCTCCGAGTTACCCTGCACATGCAACGACCAAAGCAGTATATTTTCCCGGCACAAGTTCTTTCCAACTTGACCGACATCAGTCCACACACCACGACACGCCTCAAATAATATCTGTAAATAACATTGTCAATTATTCATCAGCTAAAAAATAGTAGACTTAGTCACATGGTCTAACAAGCTTGTTGTGATGTATGCCAGCGAGTCAAAGCCGAACATCAAAGGCTAGCAGGATTACTACAACCGCTGCAAATACCCCAGTGGAAATGGGAAGAAATCGGAATGGGTTTCATTACAGGGTTGCCTCGAACCAAATCCGGATATGATTCAGTGTGGGTCATAGTGGATAGATTGACTAAGGTAGCTCATTTCATCCCGGTAAGGACAACTTTCAAAGGGGACAAATTGGCCGAGTTGTATATGGCTTGCATTGTTTGCTTGCATGGAGTACCCAAGAGGATAGTCTCAGATCAAGGTTCTCAATTCACCTCGCATTTCTAGGCTAGCTTGCATGATGCCCTTGGAACACACCTTACTTTCAGTACAGCCTACCACCCTCAGACTGATGGTCAAACAGAAAGGACAAACCAGATTCTTGAGGACATGCTTCGAGCTTGTGCTTTGGAGTTTACCGTAGACTGGGAAAAGTGTCTACCATATGCCAAGTTTGCATATAACAATAGCTATCAGTCTAGTCTGAAAATATCCCCGTTTGAAGCACTCTATGGAAGAAAATGCAGAACCCCTCTACATTGGTCGGAATCGGGTGAGGGATACATCTTCGGACCAGACACCCTCAAGCAAGTGGAAGAGAAAGTCCAGCTAATCAGAGACCGTCTTCAAGCAGCTCAGTCTCGACAGAAGAGTTATGCTGACAACCGACGAAGAAAATTGAACTTTGAAGTTGGAGATAATGTATATCTCAAGGTCTCCCCGCTTCACGGAACTCGAAGGTTTAAAGTGAAACGAAAGTTCACTCCAAGATACATATGCCCGTTACCGATCACTGCCAAACGAGGAGAAGTTGCATATCAGTTGGAACTATCGGAGAATTTATCAGACGTGCACAATGTGTTTCACGTCTACCAATTTAAGAAATATCTCAGAGTACCCGAAGAGCAAACCCCAGTGGAAGCCATCGCCCTTCAGAAAGATCTGACCTATTCAAAACATCCGATCAAGATCCTAGACGTCATCGAGAAGCAAACCAGGCGCCGAACTATCCGTGTGGATTTCATGGGGATATGCTCCAGATCTTAGGATGATGTGACAATTGGCAATGGCGTTTACGGTTTGTCGTTTCACGTGTTTTCGACAAAGCTACTGTATTCTCGGCGAGGCGGTCCGACCGGTCCTTGCACGGCGGTCCGACCGGTCCCAAATCGGTCGGACCGGCCATGTGGGGCGGTCGGACCGGCGATGACCAAAGTGGTCAAAATAAGCTGGGCCAAAAATAGGTGTTGTAGGCAAGTGAGGGGATCCCAATGCACTTGGTCTCATAATTTTTGGAGTCTCCGAGAAGAAGTTCTATTGGTTTAAAGTTTCCGAAGGTTTGAATTTGAGGGCTTGAATTTGGCTAAGTCCCAAGGCGGTCCGACCGGCCATGGGGCGGTCCGACCGGCTCACCTGGAGCGGTCAGACCGGTTTCTACTTGAACGTCGGCCAACTTCGTGGCGATGTTGTTTTGTTAGGTCAAAGTCATTGGTTTCATGGCATATGATTTGCATGATGCATGTTTTGACTAACATGGGTCAAGTTGTGAAGAACTTGTTCCCGAATCGTGTTTTCTTGTGCGTGGTTGTGCGGGTAGCTTGGTGGTCAACGACGGTCAACGGCGAGGAGAATCGGGACTAGACTTGAAGAGTTGAGGTCCAGAACGATCGACGATGCCGGGTGAGATCAACGACTCAAGCGTGACACAAGATGGACAAGGGTGACCTATTGGCAAATCCATGACGCATGGTGAAGCGGTTTAGGTCAAAGGTTAAAGACGGCGCTTTGCGAAGCGTGCGTGTGTGACCCGTTTGTTAGTGGGCCTTAACGGGAGCCCAATTGAGTCAAACCCTAGGAGTTCTAGGCCTCCACTATAAATAGGACGAGGTGGTGGCTGCACCCCTTACTCTCGCTATTTTTCACCTCTTTTGTTGCTTGCAAAACCCTAATTGGCTTAGGGGGAGTTGAGGTGGAGGCTAGGGCTTTTCATGGGTTGAGGAGAATTTCATGATCCTTGATTGCCCACTGATCCATGATGGTGTGGATGTAATCCAGCATCAATCACGAAATCAATCTATGCAAGGTTTGCTTGAGATAAGTCTCTTTTCGTTCTTGCTTTCAATTTCGTGTTTTTAGGGCTTTCTTTGATCCGCGAGTTTGTGATTGATTCTTTCACGTGGATTAGCTTGCTGTGATGTGTGGGAACCCATCTAGGATCAATTTGATCATCAATCACCCACGAGCAAGCGATTGGATCTAGTTTTCACTTTTGCCCGGTTTTGCACCCTTCTTCAATCAGATCGTAAAACATCTTTGTTCGTCCAAGAATTATCATAATTGTTGATTGGAATAGGTCCTTAATATCATAGAGAAGGTGTGTGCAAAGTTTCGTGAAGTTTGGAGTTGAGAATCAAAAGTTAGACCTAATTGCAACTTCGTCATCGGAGTTTGTTTTACTGCTCGAGCTGCGCGGTCAGGACCGCCCTACACCAGAGGTCAGACCGATTTGGTCACCGGTCCGACCGCCCCACACCAGAGGTCAGACCGATTTGGTGCCCGTCGGACCTTGAGATAACGGTGGTCGACCGCCACTCGTTAGTTTTGATTCTTGCTGATTTTTGTCGCATTGCTTAGGGGTTTAATTGGATTCAATACTAGTCTTCCGCTGTACTGGTATATTGATCTTCATAGCTTCATCATAGCTATTGGAGTGAAATTGTGTTGAATTCATATTTTGTGAAAAAGTGAGCGTGCTCCTATTCACCCCCCCTCTAGTCGCCTTTTCGGTCCAACAAGTGGTATCAGAGCCCGGTTAGTTCAATCTTGATCTTAACCGGTCATTGAACTTTGGCGATGGATAGATTCTCTACAAAACCGCATATGTTCAATGGACAAGACTATGCCTATTGGAAGAATCGTATGCGAGTATTCCTTGAGAGCGAGGGACAAGCTATGTGGGACGTTGTTCGATCCCCGCTCATTATTCCTGAGGTTGAAACTCCTGCTTCTGTGGTTCTTTTGGCTAACAACAACAAAGCCAAGAATCTTTTATATGGTGCGCTTGGTAGACAGGAATATGATAGGATTTGCAATTTTGCGACTGCGCATGAGATTTGGAACACTCTCGAAACATATCATGAGGGTTCGTCCCAAATTAAGAAAGTGCGCCAAACAATCTATAAGCGTGATTATAACAAATTTGAGATGCGTCCCGAGAGAGCATCGATGACATTTTCAATCGCTTTAATAAAGTGATTAATCAAATGAAAGTCGTTGATATTGAATATTCTCAATCTGAAAATGCCACCCACCTCTTGGCTGCAATCAACACCAAGGAGTGGGAGATGAAGGCTACTGCTATAGAAGAGAATGTTGATCTTTTGAGTCTTACTTTAGAATTGCTTTATAGTAAACTCAAGACTCATGAAATTAAAAGAGTTGATCATCCCAAGAAAGATAATTTAGCTTTGGTAGCAGATCCTCACAAAAAGGCTTTTGATGACTCTTTTGAATCTTCTTACGGATTTTCATTTGCTTGCTTATCTGCGATTTCGAGGAGGAGCTTGAAAATATTCACGAGACGAGTTAGCCCTTTTAGCTAAAAAATTCACGGGCTTACAACAATGTGAGAAATAAAAGAGAGGTGGTCCTGTTACTTGCTATGAGTGTGGAGAGCTTTACCACATCCGGGCAAATTGACCCAAGCTAAAAGGTAAGGGTAAGCACAGGAGGAGAAGACGACTTGGAAGAAGCCTTATGAGAACAACTCGAGTATGATCTTTGTCAAGCTCATAAAGGCCGCTCACGGGTCCTTGCCGCTTTTGGAGAGCAATCCATTAGTGATGTGGACTCAGGAGCGAAGAGGAAAAGAAAGGGAAGGCCAAGGACTTTCTTGGCATGTGCTTCATGGTCGACACCAACGACATTGATAATGATGAGGTATCTTTTTCTTATGATGAGCTTTTCGCTAAATATAATTCTATAGTTGAGCAAGTGCTTAGTCAAGATGAAGCGCTAGAATTTGTCATGACTAAAAATAAGAAACTAGAGTAAAAATTGGTAAACCAAACTAGAACTTGCAAATGTTAAGACTCTTGAACTCGATGAATGTTTATCTTGTCATGCTATGCATTGAAATTACCAATTTACAATCTGCTCATAATATTGCTTTACAACAACTTGAAAATGCTAGAACCGAGCTAATTGAAATTAAATCTGCTCCTTGTGAAAAATGCTTAGAGTCTAGCAAGTTGATTGCTTCTGATGTGATTGATTCTAGCCCTTGCACTTCATGCTTAGAAAAGAACGTGAAATCAAAGATATCTTAGAAGTCTGCTAGAGTCAAATATGCTAAGCTTAAGGACAATATTGAAAATACTACTTGTGCTTCATGTTCCGCTCTTAAGCTTGAAATTGCTTTGTATAAGGAGAAATCAATGGATAAAACTTGTGATGCTTGTGTTAACTTGAGAAAAGAAAATGCTTACCTTCATGATACATTAGAGAAATTTTCTAAAGGTAAGAAACAATTAAACATGATTCTTGACAAGTCTAAAACTCCTTATAAGAAGCAAGGTTTAGGATTCAATTTTTTCAAGACAATTCAAACCCAAAAGTCATTCAAGTCTTGGAAAAGGTTTAATTGAATTCAAAACCCAACATGCAAAAACATCTTTTAAATCTGCAGGTTTTGCCCAACCTTGTATTAATTCGAATGGTGCTTCTTCTAGTGGTACCAAGTACCATTGCACTTATTGCAAGAAAGGTGGGCATTTGATTGAATTCTGTTGGCGTAGGTTGAAAAATGATAGGAAAAATCTTGATAGAATTTCATTCAGCAACCTAGAGCTTTTATGAGACATGGTAACACCGAAAGGAATAAACACGGATTAGGATTTTCTCACATGCTAATCATCATGCTTCTACATATCCTAATTCTCATGTTCTTGAGTGCCGGTCCGACATTGGTGGTGGTCACCGGTCCGACCGATGGTCACGGCCGATCACAAGACAACGCCGGTCGATCACCGACGCTTTAATTCCCATGTTAACTTAAACATTGCTCATAACAGAATTTTAGATGAAGTCAAGGATAACACTACGCTTTGCATACTACTCGCAGACGTGTGTCTCAAGATCGGGTTCCCAAGTCTTGTTTAACTAACTTGATGTCGAGACACATCGTTCTTCATGCCTTGATTTTTCGAGGATTGCCGGAAAGAGGAAGAGCACGTGTTTTGTTGACTCACTGTTCACGTCATATGACCGGAGACTCAAGATGGTTCACCTCCTTCATGCGGTCGACGGGTTTCAAGCATCTCCGAGAACTTCCCATCGCCAGGCCGTTAAGCTCTTATTCAGGTACTTACACTCTACTCTCTTTGTATGGCATTTGATATTCCTGTTCTTTATCCTTGTCCATTCGGGGGTTTTTCTTATTCTGATTGTGCGGGCTGTCGGCTAGATAGGAAGAGTACCTCAGGCGCTTGTCACCCACTAGATTCTTCTCTTGTATTTTGTTTTTATCCTCACCAAATCTTTAGACCCAACTAGGTTTGCCACCTTGAGAAGTGAGTTAGGGGTTATTTATCCTTATGGTTTGGTTTGAGGGGGAGTTCGATCTTTTCTGATCTTTCTTTGTTCTTTTGATCTTTTATTGTTCTTTTTCTGGACTTAGTGATCTTTTTGAACTTTTTAGGTTTTTAGGCTTTTTAATTGCATCTCATTGTGTCATATTGCATTCATATGAAAAATCCAACAAGTGGTATAACAACAAGTGGTAACAACAAGTGGTTACAACAAGTGGTATGAAAAATCCAAAAAGATGCATTATAATATAAGTTTTTCTGCTTATCTTTTAAAATTGATGGAGCTTTGCCTATTACCCTTTGGAGCTTTTGTATTTCAATTCTTGCTCAATGTCATGTTTAGCTCTTTGATTTGCTAGAATTATCATGCTTTTACATGTGTAGCTAAGTCTTTGCCATATGAGCTAGAACTTTTTAAACAACTCAAATTAAGAAATTGCAATTTATGGATGTTTTAGCGAGTTGCGCAATTAGTGCTCCTCTTGTGACATTGGCCCTGTCAGAATTGCTTTGTTAGCCCTTTGATCTAAAATTGACCATTACTTGAGCTTTTGTGTTCTTGAGATTCTAAAACTGCTCATGTGCAAAATGAAAATCAAGATTGTCTTATGCTTAAATTGTGCCAAACTATTCTTACGAGACTGCTTGTCAAATGACATGAACTTGGAGATAGTTTGATGAACGAGACGATCTCATGGGGACCGCTTGTCGAAATGACATGAACCTCAAGATTTGTCGCCCCGGTAGAAGCTTAGAAAGAGTTTGTGGATGGCTCCTAGTCCAGGATCTTCTTTACTAAGATATACCTTTAATCAACTTTTGGTCGAAGCTTAGGATGAGTTTGTGGATGGCTCCTAGTCCAGGATCTTGTCACTAAGTTAGATCATTAGTCAACTTCAATATTCAATGCAAATGAGAAAAATGTTGACAAATGGGCATTTACAAAATATTGAGCAAAATGATTCAATACGGGACTTGATTGACTCTTAATGTGGTCTTTGTTAGATTTTTGATCTCACTTTGACATTTTGACATGGCCAATTTCACTTTAGGATCCTGTTGATGAACTTCTTTGAATTTGAAGCGTTGCTTAAATTGATCAAATCTCGCTTTTCTTTTAAGCCTTTGTGCTTAGCTTTGATATATATGTCTTACCATGATCTTGCTAATGTTATCGGGCTTGATATCTGCTTGTGCAATATTAGAGATACTAGATTGTTCTTTTGGGTAATCTCCAAAGCTTCTTGTAATCAAAAATTGAAAAATACAAAAATGAAGCCACTCCATGGACTTCATGCATGCTCCTGTTTATGCTTCTTTTATTTCTGCTTCTTTCTTTATTATCTATTGGTTATCTCTGGATGAGAGGAAGGCGTGATTCCTTGATGAATCCATTGTCAAAGGGGGAGAAGATGTGTTAATTAATGAGAAGATATTTCTTTGGGAGAAGATGTGTTATATTTCTTTGCTATTTTTATTTGGAGAAGATGTGTTAATGAGAAGATATTTCTTTGTTGGGGGAGAAGATTAAACAAAGGGGAGAATCAAAAGTTGAAAGTTTTGAAAATCGAGGATCATAGTGAGGGGGAGTTCTTGAGTTGCGTTCTTATTGTTTTATTGAATATTCTGAACTTGAATTGCATTCTTTTATCCTCACAATGATCATAGGTCAATTGAACAATTGTTCTTTCATATGGACCTCATGTGAGAATTTTGACCCTTTTTCTGCAAATCAAAGTTTTGATGCTTTCTTTTGCCTTGTCTCACATGCCTATACTATTCTGATGCCAGCTTGGTCATTTTCATTGCTTTTTCTTGCTTATGGACCAAGTTGTGCCTTTGTGCGAAAACTGCGAGTAAACTCATTTTCAAACCTCTTACTTACATTTTCTGGATAATTGCCAATGTGTTCATCAAGGGGGAGATTGTGGATTTCATAGGGATATGCTCCAGATCTTAGGATGATGTGACAATTGGCAATGGCGTTTACGGTTTGTCGTTTCACGTGTTTTCGACAAAGCTACAGGTATTCTGGACAGGGGCGGTCCGACCGGTCCTTGCACGGCGGTCCGACCGGTCCCAAATCGGTCGGACCGGCCATGTGGGGCGGTCGGACCGGCGATGACCAAAGTGGTCAAAATAAGCTGGGCCAAAAATAGGTGTTGTAGGCAAGTGAGGGGATCCCAATGCACTTGGTCTCATAATTTTTGGAGTCTCCAGTAAGAAGTTCTATTGGTTTAAAGTTTCGTAAGGTTTGAATTTGAGGGCTTGAATTTGGCTAAGTCCCAAGGCGGTCCGACCGGCTCACGAGGAGCGGTCCAACCGCCATGGGGCGGTCCGACCGGCTCACCTGGAGCGGTCAGACCGGTTTCTACTTGAACGTCGGCCAACTTCGTGGCGATGTTGTTTTGTTAGGTCAAAGTCATTGGTTTCATGGCATATGATTTGCATGATGCATGTTTTGACTAACATGGGTCAAGTTGTGAAGAACTTGTTCCCGAATACGTGTTTTCTTGTGCGTGGTTGTGCAGTAGCTTGGTGGTCAACGACGGTCAAGCGGTGAGGAGAATCGGGACTAGACTTGAAGAGTTGAGGTCCAGAACGATCGACGATGCCGGGTGAGGTCAACGACTCAAGCGTGACACAAGATGGACAAGGGTGACCTATTGGTAAATCCATGACGCATGGTGAAGCGGTTTAGATCAAAGGTTAAAGACGGCGCTTTGCGAAGCGTGCGTGTGTGACCCGCTTGTTAGTGGGCCTTAACGGAGCCCAATTGAGTCAAACCCTAGGAGTTCTAAGCCTCCACTATAAATAGGAGGAGGTGGTGGCTGCACCCTTACTCGCTATTTTTCACCTCTTTGTTGCTTGCAAAACCCTAATTGGCTTAGGGGAGTTGAGGTGGAGGCTAGGGCTTTTCATGGTTTGAGGAGAATTTCGTGATCCTTGATTGTCCACTCGATCCATGATGGTGTGGATGTAATCCAAAGATCAATCACGAAATCAATCTATGCAAGGTTTGCTTGAGATAAGTCTCTTTTCGTTCTTGCTTTCAATTTCGTGTTTTTAGGGCTTTCTTTGATCCGCGAGTTTGTGATTGATTCTTTCACGTGGATTAGCTTGCTGTGATGTGTGGGAACCCATCTAGGATCAATTTGATCATCAATCACCCACGAGCAAGCGATTGGATCTAGTTTTCACTTTTGCCCGGTTTTGCACCCTTCTTCAATCAGATCGTAAAACATCTTTGTTCGTCCAAGAATTATCATAATTGTTGATTGGAATAGGTCCTTAATATCATAGAGAAGGTGTGTGCAAAGTTTCGTGAAGTTTGGAGTTGAGAATCAAAAGTTAGACCTAATTGCAACTTCGTCATCGGTGCTTTTTTCTTGTTCGAGCTCACGGCCGACCGCCCTACACCAGAGGTCAGACCGATTTGGTCACCGGTCCGACCGCCCCACACCAGAGGTCAGACCGATTTGGTGCCGGTCAGACCGCCAGTATAACAGCGGTCAGACCGGCCAGTCTCTGTTAGTTTTGATTCTTGCTGATTTTTGTCGCATTGCTTAGGGGTTTAATTGGATTCAATACTAGTCTTCCGCTGTACTGGTATATTGATCTTCATAGCTTCATCATAGCTATTGGAGTAAAATTGTGTTGAATTCATATTTTGTGAAAAAGTGAGTGTGCTCCTATTCACCCCCCCCCCCTCTAGTCGCCTTTTCGGTCCAACAATCCGCCTGTGTAAGGTCCAGTGGAGCAGCCACACTGCAAGAGAAGCCACCTGGGAACGCGAAAATCAGTTGAAGCGGGACTTCCCGTACCTATTTTCAGAGTAGCTCAAATCTCGGGGGCGAGATTCCGTTTAAGGTGGTTAGGTTTGTAAATTTCCCGTTTTTGAATAGTGAATAGTGTTTACTATTCATTTTCTGTATTCAATTCGTATTTGAATTTTGCAGTATATTTAAAAAAAAATCAAACTTCTTTTAGCTCGAGTTTGTGTTTCAAACCTCCTCGCATTTTCAAATTTCCAAATTCAAATCCTTTACATTCTTTTCGATTTTGGAGCATCTGCAGTTTTTGAATTCCTTATCTCCCTTCCCTGGGCTCAGCCCCCTACCTCCTTGGCCCAGCCATCCTACTTTTCTCTCCAGCCCGGCAGATTTGGCTTGTTGCTCGCTTGGCTCGGCCTCGGCCCACTACCTCCCTCCCCTGCCTTGGCCCATCCCGGCCTCCCCTCTATCTTCTGCTAACCCGAACCAGCTCAGCCCAGCGCCCCGCCTCCTTCTCTCCCGAGCCTCCTTCTCCCCTTCTCTCTCTCAGCGCCGCCCCTCTTCTCTCTCTCTTCCATGCAACGCCGACGTTGGCCCCCATCATTCTCTGCCACCACCAGCTCCCGCCTGCTCCCATCATCTCCCTGTGACCGCCTCGGCATCACCGCTCCTACCTCAGCCATCCCTCGCCCATGCCGCCAGTCTCGCTGTCCCACCTCCGCCTGCTCCTGAAGCGCGGCGGCGCTGCCAAGGCTAGCACTGCGCCTCCGCCAACCTCCCACAAGAAACCCCGAGTAATCGTCGCCCATGCCATCTCCCACCTACTCCCCGTGCGCTCAGATGCCCATGCCGAGCATCCTCGGGACTCAGCGCCGCCCCACGTTCTTCCCTTCGGCTTTCTCCTCCCCACCGCCTATAAAACCCTAGAGGAGCCCCTTCTACCTCCTCGCTCCACCCCATTGCTCCCAAGTAAGAGCCCTATGAAGTTTTGGTTGAGCGCCCGAAGCTCCCCTCAGCCGAATCCACCTCCGCCGCCGATCTCCACCTCCGGCGATCTCCCGGCGCCACCACCCCCGTCACCGTGCGCCACCACCACCCAGGAGGCTTCCCCTCCAACCACGTCGCCTCCGGACCTCCGCAGCTGCAGATCGAGACCATCTTCCTCGCTTCCAGCCACCTCCCTCGCCACCGCCGATCTCTCTCACCCTCTCGTCTCCGGCTGCCATTGTCGACTTGGTGAGTTGCTAGTGCCTCCACCGACACCGTGCTCCCCCAGTTCTCCAGAGTGCATCGCCCAGGCGTCCTCGCCAACTCTGGCCGAGCTCTCGCCACCGCCTCCCATGGCCGCACCGCCGCTGTGGCCAAACTCCAGCGCCGCCGCCACCGCCGCCGCCGCTGGGACCGCCTCGCCGAGGGGAACCCATTTTGGGTGTTCACCGGTAAGCCCGTGGACCGAAAATATGCGTGATGGCCGTCGGCCCATGCTACAGTATGCGTGGACCAGCGTCCCTGTGCGTTGATGACACGTGTTAGCTCCAGGATTATCCAGCTTTTCTGAATTTCCATTCCACTAAAAATTCTGTTAAAAGCTTCAAAAATTCATAACTTCCTCGTTATAGTTCCAAAAATTATGAATCTTTTTCCAAAAAATTTCTAAAATCAAGATCTAGCTAATGGCACTAGTCTTGTTTAATTTGGAGTTAATTTGCTTGGAGATTTGTATTTATTTGCTCTCTTTTGCTGTTGTGATTTTTTTCGGTACGTTCATCCGAGTAGGGTTCGAAGACGCGGGAGACCTCCACCTCGGACAAGCTCAAGAAGACCTAGACCCTCCAACCTATAACCAAGGCGAGTAAATACTTTGATCATATTGATCCTACGTTTTATGCTAATTATGTTCTTTTAAAATATTAAATTGCATGCTCTAATTTCTATGCAAATGTATGTCAAACACCTTAAGGTCGTTAAATGCCTATTTGATGATTGAATAATAATTATACCATGTTCTTGATAATTGAACTCCCAAAAACCCTTGTCACCCTAGTAAATATATGGTAACTTGCTAGTTATAGGTCGTACTTAAACGCTATGCTAGACTTGTTTAAGTACTAGGGTATTACTTACCCCAAATCATCATAATTTAAAACCATAACTTGTGTTTTGGGCAGTCAATAGGGAGAATGACTGAATTGGTTGGATAATTTGCTTTATACCTCTCGAAAACCATAAAAACTTGCTAATATCCATCTGGGTGGACGGTATGACTGGGGGTGAATGGTTGGGTATTAATGTAGCCCAAGGCATGTTGTGGATGGTATGTGGTAAGAACCGCCAAGATGAACTTAAGAACTTAATCCTGTGATGACCTTCTATTGTAAAACAGTACAACCACAAGTCTATAACGGTATCGACCTGGCTGACTAATTTGTGTCCACCATTGTGAGTTGCACCACCGAAGTGACCCACGAGCCGTGTCGCTGGCTAAGCCGTCATGGACACGGGTCGTGTGCTAGCATAAACCGCCGTGTGGCGCAAGAGGGGGTTTGGGGGTATGGTTGACGCAGAGGGAGAGCGTAACCACTATCAGATGAAACCTTAGCGGGTGCAATGAACAATGAGGGATGCCTTGTGATGATCTCCCCTTGATTCACATGTCAAAGGTAACATGTGTATATATCAAGACGATTGTCTCTTGTGGGTAAAGATGTACAATCTCTGCAGAGAATAAAAAGCTGCTTGAGCAGTGTGCCCTACGGTCATGAGTGGGCATGCGGAGCTTACAAAAGTTAGTTCTATTTCAAAAACCTTTGTGTGGGGGGATGAAAAATGTGCAGGGCTCACCTAGCCCTTGAATTGGATTTCCCTGGGTTTTCTTACCCAGTGTTGGTAATAGGTGGGTATGACCACCATTAAAAAGAAGCATGAGACAGAGTTTTCAACGGAGGGAAACTCTGCTGTTGTTAATTATTGCACAATTAATCTATTTAAAAATGCAATTTGGTTAAAAATGCTAAGTGATAAGACTTCCTAATAATTGTATTTATAATGTTGCTTACGCAAATAAAAGAACCCGAGTCATCCTTGTTAAACTGTGCATGTATATTATTGCATCTGTTGTGTTGGCTCGCGAGCACGGTAGTTGTGCCCACCCTCGCTCTTCCCAAACCCTCCAGATGATTTGGACCAGGGAGACTACGCCTTTTATGAGTATCCCGAAGCTGATGGACCAGGATGCGATGAAGAGTTGTGTAGCTCTGTAGTGTAGGTCTCGCCTCAGTCTAGTAGACTTGTCGGTGCTTGCGTATAACCAATATTACATAAGCCCTTGGATAATATTAGTCGTACACAAGACACCCCGGTCGCTGCCTGTGGAGAGACGAGCACCATCCCCTTTTGCTTCCGCTGTAGCCACGAACTTTTGTGATATAATATATTTGGCCTGACAGCCCTTCTGTAAAAACCTGACCCGACGTGGTCTATGTTACTGTGTGTTACTGTGACTGTCTGTAATATATGTGTTGGTGTTATTTCACGCATGTATGAGACGAATCAGTAATGTACCTGTAAGTACTACCTACTGATATAGGAAGTAGCACAATGTTTCACAAAGGATTCGAGTTTACGAAATCCGAGTCCGACAATATCCAAACAAGCACTATGCACATCTATTGGACGCAAGTGATAATGGCGTGTCATATCATGTCGACTAGATGTAGTGGAGGTGAGATTATTCTATTACGACAGATGGAATTAGAATTTGGTCACGGACAGATAACGAAGAGATGCGGACAGAAAATTACATGCATGGCGTAAGGCCTTTGAAGAATGATATGCACCCTGCTTTGTATATAGGAATAACTTTTCTACATAGCGTTAATATTAGGCCTGCAGTTACATTTATGGCTTTGCAGGGTTCTTTATTCAGCCACGTGGTCAGGTTTTGTGGTCGATCTTTGGGTGGAAATGAGAACATCGGGCTGCAACGCAACCGAGCAGAGAGGTACCAAGACCTAGCTAGCTAGGTGTGCATCTGGCTTGATCTACCCATTGCTATCCAAGACACTAGCAACTAGGGGCTAGCGTCTATACAAAAATACAAAACGTGAGGAAAGGAACCAAACATGGAGGTTCCTTTTCTTTTGGGTGAGGTCGTGTCAACATCAATCATAAGGGGAAAGCATCGAAACTAAGCAGCAATATTTTACTGGCATTTTAGACATGGAAACTTTTCAAAAGTGAAGCATTTCATGGGTGCTAATTGTGCATGCTAGACATCTGCATAGCAAGTTTAGATATGTCATTAATAAATTTTATGAGTAGATTGCACAACATTACACCACCCATTTTGACTTGAGGTACACAAAACACCAGATCTAAGCGAACTTTTCACATAACACCTAACTGTACTTCGAGTTGGAATCGCCAAGAGGACTCTCAACTTGTTTCTGCTGATGTCCTAATGCATGTGAATAGATATAACAACCTTGTTGAGCTCCACCACATTGGCTCAGGTAAAATACTATGGCAATCAGCTGGCTGTGGTGTGGCACAGCTGCAGCGTCGGGGCTTCTGCGGCATGGCGTGAATGTGGTGTCCCTCATGCCATACATGCCGGAATCATCGAGTGGATCTTCAACTGCCTTGTGCGTGAGGTGCTGGTGTAGGAAATAAACGCAATCTTCTCGAACTTCACCACAGCTGGGGCGCCTTAAACGGGCTGGTATTATGTGCAACATCTCCCAAAAAAAATCACCCAAATCTTTTTTCTTTTTCTTTTTGCAGATAATGCATGCTAATTAAACATTCTTTTTGTTATAGCTCCAACATCAAGAGAGACAAAAGGTTACTCTAATGAATACCAACTTTTTTAAAAAAAACCTAGATAGTTGTTAAACTTTTTTAAAAAACAGAATGGCACACTTTCTCCATACTGGCTGCCTTCTCAAATAATGTTTTGAATAATTTTCTATGACACATTGGAGAATTATTCCAAAGAAAATAGGGAAGCATGCAAGCATCAAAGGTGTGCTCATGTGCACACACCTGATGGAATTTATTCTCGACAGTAGTGATTTTTTTGGAGATAATGCATGCTAAACATTCCTTTTGTTATAGCTATACGATTCATCAGGAAATGAACTACACATTTTCACATATCAATGGAAGTTTGAAAAAGATAGGTGCGTGAAAGCATGAACAATTCTATGAAGGAATTGACATATAAACCAATTAATATTAAAATAGAGCAATGATATATTAAAAATATTTAGACAACAGTTAGTAATTCGAAAGCTTCACTATGCACAGAGCAAGCTATCTATTGATGCATGACAATATATCAAGTCTTCTGACTGATCGACACACTAGCCACCGATGAGGATTGAACAATCCTTAATTAATAAACTTATTAATCTATAATATTTATTATATATAATGGTATTCTAATAGCCCTCTAATATACCTCTGGTCAGAGATACTTGCCATGACTAGTTCAGGTTACGACCACCCTTTGGTTGGAAAGTTTGTTACAACTAGGTCAATTCACGACCACTCTCCAGTCAATAAGTTTTACAGACATATATTTGGGCCTTATTTTATCAACTAGGGACCTGTACACCATGTCCAACTATGCGTGGTAGCAAATACAACACGTGCACCTTTGTGTCTCCAACATAACCGCGTGCACCTCTCGCCGCCTCTGACAATAACCTTCTGGTGAATGTGCAAGGGGTTTCACTGATAACAATAATCGTCCACATGCGAATTCCAGCAATTGTCAATGCATCTCTTGATAGACAACAACTGTCAGCCCTTCGACGCTTTATAAGGGACGGTGCCACTACTACACAAAGGGTCATCACAGACGGTTCGGAACCGTCATCACAGACGGTTTTTCAACCGTCTGCATTTTTATGTCTGTGATAACAGCGGTTATCACAGACGGTTTTAAACCGCCTCGTGATCTGCAGTATCACAGACGTTTTGCAACCGCCTCGTGATACGAGTATCACGACGGTTTTTAATAGAACCGCTCGTGATACGGACGTATCACGACGGTTCTTGTTTAAACCGCCCGTGATACGTAGTATCACGACGGTTTTTAATAGAACCGCTCGTGATACGGAAGTATCACAGACGGTTCTTTATTCAAACTGCTCGTGATACTTCAATATCACGACGGGTTTTCAATAGAACCGCTCGTGATAATTCAAGATCACGCAGCGATTCTATTAAAAACCGCTCGTGATATTGAAGTATCACGAGACGGTTTTAATCAAGAACCGCTCGTGATACGGTATCACGCATTTGTTCTATTAAAAACCGTCGTGATATCGGTATCACGATCGGCATGACCATCGATAGTAGCAAAACCGAAATGGGAAATCGTAGCTACGCTTTGTGTTTTAGCAAAACCAGAAATTTGACAGATTGCAGAGAAATAATTTGGTGCTTCATTAGACTAAGAGAAAATGATATTTTGATTAAGCTACAGCTAAATGAGCAATATTTAAAACCTATCTCATCACATAGCATCAGCTAATATTCACTAGCAAGATGATTAAAAATCGACTACGCTTGTGTTTCTAACAAAACCAAACTGGACAAATCTCAAAGAAACAGATTTAGAAACTAGGATTTTAGAAGAAAATGCTACTCGGATTAATTCTCGTTAATTGAGAAATTTACCAAGTCTAATTCATCACTAACTATCGCTTATCAAGCAAAATCAAATTCGCTTAGACTGTACTACGATTTCGATATGGCAAAATTGAGATTTGGGCGATTGCAAAGTGATAGCTTGCTGATTTTTGCTTTGAACCAAGCAATGATTTTACTTAGATTACTTGTTAATGAGTAAAACTTAAAGCCTAACTTATTATTTAACATCGATTACTAGCGGTCATCAAAATTGAGGCTTACTAGGAATAGCAGATGTCGATTTTGAAATCTGAAAATCGACAGATTTAAGGATGAAAATTTGATGCTCCATTAGACTATAACAAATTGACATACTAGATGGAGTTACAGCTAGATAAGTACAACTACAAGTTTAACTTATCACTTAACATCTATTAGCACTAATTAGCAATTTCCAGTTCAACTGAAGTTGCAGTTTTCAGTTTTGCAAAAACCGAAAACAGGACAGATTAGCACAAGCAAACTTGCTGCTATATTAGACTGAGAGGAAATAATATTTCGGATTAAGCTACAAATAAATGAGTATACTAAGAAGTCTAACTCCTCACCAAACATCAGTTAGCACTAACCACCAGATTTCAGTTCAAACAGGACAAACACCAAATGCAATTTGCTGAGTTAAATGATCACAAGTACTATACTTTAGTTTAGAGTATTCCTAACATGGTTAGCAAGATAACTCATCATCTACTAGCACCAAGTGATAGGAAATAATGAAGTTGCTGCACACTGCTAGAAACCGAAAATAGATAGAGTGCAGTCGGCTGCTGAAAATAGAGTACAGACTTTAAAGTTTGATGGGTGATTAAACTTTGAACAAGATGATAGGTTTGCTTAAGTTTAGAGTATACATAACTAATACCAGGACCCAACTTAATCTTTAATCAGTAATTGACAGGAAATAAGGGAGGAAAACTGGCTGTCTTTTGGTCAGGCCGACCAACTGACAAGCAGCCAAAAGACCAAGTGCAAATTTCAGTAGATAAGGAAATACTCTAAGCAATTGATTCTCAATGATCCAAGTAGCAGTAAAAGAACAAAAAAGAATGTTTGAAGTATTGTCGCTAGAGTTACAAATTGAATTACAACTAGTCAAAGTGAGTTACAATATTGAATCAATTACAACTAGTCAAAGTGAGTTTTAATATTGAATCAATTACAACTAGTCGACGACGTGAAACTCTCCGTCGGGGTTAACGATTTCGACTTGATGAAGTCTGCAGAGCAACCTCGAACATGTGTGACCTCGTTCTTCCGGAGTGCTTTTAATCAGACGCTGAAGTCCCGTCGCTAGCAAGAGTAAAGTAGTAAGAATATATATTTAAATTTATAATTAGAAAATAACTATAGCGAGATTGACCTACCCGGGATCGTATCGTGGAATTAATCAATAGCCGCATATGATGGCATACGAGAATGCGATAGGTGATCTTGTTTTTCTTCAAGCAGACCGCAAAAATGGGTATACATATATAGGTATTATCATTTCGAGACGCAATATTTACTGAGTATGATATAAACCTTAAATCGCATCTTGTGGGTTAGTGTGGCGTCTGCTCCTTGTATAAACCTCCTCAAAGAACATAGCCGATGAACGCCCTACATGATTCCAAAAGTTATCCTCGCCCATTTCAAATGAAGGAAGACTACAATACAATTATGTGCGGAGGAAATGATCGTACCTTTCGAGTATTTCTTTAAGAAGGGTGAAGTCATGGTTTTTGTTGAGTAGAGAATCAAGGTACAATACCGTGTTCCTCTTTGGCACAATAATCACAAGAATCCAAAGGAACCTACTCATGTATGTCGCTATAGTCATAAACCTATATATGTTCAAACGAATTTTGTGTAGCAAGTAGTGAAGCACTTACTCGGTTGTACGGCACCATTATGTACTCCTTGCCGCCCCGAGCAAGCAATCCCATTTTATGTAATTCGCGACGAGGATGCGCCTTGGTTTATTGTTTGCTCGAGATCACGTATGGTCGAGGAAACCCACCGGTTCGTTGGTTCGACGGGCACATTTCATCATGTATCCGCACGTAAGGAATGAGTTGTGATATTTATCGCTATCACGTGAGTGTAGAAATTGATTGTACACACTTACGTTGTCCAACATCGTAGAAGTGAGGCGCCGAGGCGCTTAGGTTGTATAGGTCGAATAAGTCCTCGAAGCCCACGACAAGTGGCCCGCCTCGTGATGAAAATGCTCGCTCCGTGATCCGACGCCGATTCCAAGATGGCTCCTCCTCTCGGGTCTTGCGATGTACCACTCATGCAAAGATTGACAAGCTAGTCCCGAGCCTGTTAGTTCTTTGTCGAGACCAACGGATATCCAAGGGAGTATTGCCGGGCTTGGCGTGCGCTTCAATCTTCTTCGACATCGATTTGTTCGTAACGGACGCCTACGTGACGCCTTATCCGAGATGACTCGTGGACCGATATGGTGACACGCTTGTCTTGTCCTTGGCGCCTTCTCGACGGAACCGATGAGGCGGGCTTCAAGCGAAGGTCGGGCGGACTCATCGAGGGTCCTATTGAGAGGCAGCGGTCGTGGACGATCTCGCGCCATCGCAGGTCCAGGCGATGTCCTTCTTGGGCCATCGGATAAAAGTGTGCACGCATCCCCTAGTGTTGTGATTTCTTCGCTCGGGAATTTGGGGATGGCCATGAAATTGTCATGTACCATGTCCACCGCACTCGGCGTAACCCTCGCGCCACCGGGCACCGTGGTCGCGATCGCTTCTTCCCGGTATGGATACACCATACCCCGCCAAATTTCAATAGAAATCGACCCAACCATCCTCACTTGAGCTTGCAGGCGCCGGCTCCTACAAAACGGTACACAATTAGCTAAGGCCCTATATGTCTATATTTGGAGCATTCGAGATGTACATTACCTCGATGACGCCGATCGGTAATTGCACGCCGTCATGTCAGAATTATGTGTGGACGCGACGCCATCCGATGTTGAGGAGGACTTGCTCCCAAATTACTGTGGGCGCTTGCGCCTCATGAGTTCATTTACTTGGTTCGTAAACTTGTTATTTGTCCTTGAAATTTTTCAATAATGACATGTTCCACCGAGCGCCGGCTGGTCCTTGGATCTCTTCCTACTCCTATATGTGGCGGAGTCGTGGGAATCCATCCTCCAAGGTACGTAAACCCCAACGCCTCTGCTCGACCCGGTGCTCCTTGTTTCCTGTACGTAGATAGTACATCCTTCTCCCGCCCACTTCGAGGAACCTTGGGAAGATGCGAAGTCAATGCTTCTCGCAAGAGGACATCATGTTATTATAGACACCATGAAGTTATGGACTTATTAACAACTAAGTGGTTCGACATATTTACCAGCGCTGGGACACCGCCTCGTCGCTCGGGTTTGCGAAAGAGATGTCGCTCAAGACGTGGCCGATGCCTCGCTCTAACTGTGCTCGAGCGCGCTCGTCCGAGATCCCAAAGAACGGTCGGGCATCGGTCTCTGTCCTCCGCCGCCACTTCGTGGCTTTACCGCGCATCAGCCGGTGCCGAAGTTTGTGGGGTGAGTGTTTTGGGCTCGAGAGCTCAGGCGCCGCACTTTGCTCCTGAAATTCGCCGTCGTCTTCATCTCGCACGAAGGCATCCCATGTATCCCGCGACAAGAAAGGATACTTCGTGAAGGGCGTCCACCGGTGTTCACAAACCGCGTGACAAGTGTGCTCTTGAAGGTCCTCCACGCGTGGCACATCGCGAGCGGCGCGCGCCATCGCACACGTGTCCGGTCCGCTCAGGAAAGTGAACGAGGCGTAAAGCTCACCACAACCGGTCTCTCTGACATCCGCCGACACTTCCGTGTTGGGGTGGTTATGGGGACCCGCTCCTTACAAGTACCCCGCAGACGGTCCGAATCTCGCACGCTTTCTTGGGACTCGGCGGGATCCCGACGCCATCGACCTCCGTGATCGTCATGCGCCCGAGGGCAATTTGATATTCCTCCGCCTTCTCGCTGCGTATCACCTTGATCGGAGATCCAGACGATTTGGTGACGCCGATGACGGCGCGAAGACGGTGCCTCCGCCATCTCGCTTACTTGCTATCTATATAAGTTACGACGCAATTATTACATAGTATATAATATATGGGAAATTGCACAAAAATATAAACAAATATAATCAACGCTTGCCATCTCGTAGTAAAATAAAATAAATTGCCGCTGTACCATAAGAATCATCACGGTTCCTGTGTTTACCAGCATTAGTCAAGACCCTAAGTATCGAGACTACCCACACCAACCTAGGTCAACCCAAGATCTTGGTTTTTCAAGTCACCTAGGCTAACCTGCAGATTAGTCAAGACCGGATACCCACGATACCTAGGCCAACCTAGTAAATTGTAGGCCCTGCTTTTTCGGAGTTTTTGAAAATTTTAAAAAGAGAACCGTTTGCTTCCATTCGCCCAAAAGCTTAATTTGGAAATTTTAAAAAATCATTTGCGCTTAATATGAGATAATCAAACTTCAATTCAATTAAAGATGGTTTGATTGAGTTTTCTGAATTTAAAATTAAAATTATTATTTTAAGAATTTTCTTGGATTTATTGGATTTTAGAAATTGATTTTTGTTTTATCCAAATTAAAATTAATTTATTTGCAAAATAAAAAGGAAGTTTAAAGTTAAAAGTATTTTTATTAAGTCTGGAATAATTCAAGGAATTTCTGTGAATTTTTCTAGAATTTTTGGAGTCTATTTGCTATTTTCTAAATTGCCTTTTGATTTATTTGAATTTCGAATTGAAAAGGTATTTTAAATCTTTTTCTCGTTCTTGGGCCGAATCTCTCCGCCCAATCACTGCTTTTCCCGCGCTGCCCGCCCGCTCATGCCGCTCGCAAGGCCGCCGCCCCATCACCTCGGCCGTTGATCTTCATCCGGCCCTCGGCCCACGCCGCCGCGCTCGCTCGCCGTTCGGCCGTTGATCGCGATCCGACGCCTTCGCCGCTCGCGCCTCCGACTTCCCACCGTCCGACGGAATCGGACGGCGCCGCTTCATCTCTCCCCGCGCGCTTTTGACTCCCACCGTCCGATCGAATCGGACGGCCTCGCTCACCCGCGGCCTCGCTCCGCACCGTCCGATCGAATCGGACGGCCTCGCTCATCGCCCCGACCGCGCCGCTTTCTCTCTCCCACGCCGCGCGATTCGCGCGCCGCGAATCCCGCTGCTGCTGCCGCCACGCCGCGCCTCCGCCAAGGCCACGCCACGCCTGCGCCGCCTCGCCCCGCCTCGCCGCGCCACACTCCGCCGCTTCCGCCCCGCCGCGAGTTCTATAACCGCCGCGCCTGCTCGCCTCCTCTCTTCTCTCTCTCTCTCTCTCTCTCGCCGGCTGCTTTTTCTCCCGCCGACGCCATCGTTTTCCCTCGCCCCGCCGCCTCCGCCGCTGCCTCCCGTAGCGCCACCGTTTTCCCAGCCGGCCACCCACCGCCGCGCTTCTGCGCTCTCTCTCTCTCCTCTCTCTCTCTCTCTCGACCAGGGGCGAGCCCACGTGGCCACCCACGTGGCGCCACGCCGGCGCCAGCGCCGCATTTTCGCCACGTGGCTGCTGCGGCGGGATTGCGTGCAGCGCTGACGTCAAAATCCGGTTTTTCAGTTGAAAATTAATTCCGAAAATCCGAAAACCCTAATTTCATCATTTTATGTGATTTTCAACTTCTTTTGGCTATAACTTTCACATCCGAACTCCGATTTGGGTGATCCAAATTTCTAAATTCATATAAATTCACCCTCTTTCATTTGGTACTGGTTTTGTAATTTTTGGAGTTCATTTGGTGCTGTTTTATTTATTTGTTGCTATTCTCGCACGTAGATTCCAATGCTTTAAGATTTCTTCGACCCGACGACCGAAGACCCTCTCCTCGTCAACGAAGGCAAGTCGTAGGCCTTTGACCATGTTGAACCCATTTTACAAATGTATATTGCTTTAAATTATCATGCATGGCTAGTTTTATTAAAAATGGTTTTGGGAGTAGATAATTACCAAATTGCCATTATGCCTCCTTGATGATTGAAAATGAAATGTCTCCTTGAATGACATATATCCCTGGACACCTTAGGATGGTTATTACTAGTTGGACATAATTGTATCACCAACTTGGGAGCGTATTATTGCTTAGACATGCTCTAGTTACCCGCGGTACTTTCGATCACTTGTTCAATGATTAATGAAATTTGACTAATGGATCTATGGAACAGTGGTGTGAGGCCACTTTCATTAAAAGATGTTGTGCCATGGCAGGGATTGCCATTTTGTCGGGTATGAACAAAAATGATTTATGCTCGGGCTTGAGGTAGGGAGCTAGAGTGGGTGCGTAATGCACATTGGGTTGTGGTAGACTTGTCCGAGCAAACCAACTAAGGACTTAACTTTGCAAGTCATTGATCCGGTCACCTCGTGCAACCATAAGTCCGGTATGGGACTGACCGCCAATTAATTAGGAAAGTTTTGAGTCGGTTCTGTTGTGGTCGCTTATTGGCGCAAGAGGGGTCGTGATGGCGAAACCTTAGCGGGCGTAACCGAGGCAAAATGGAACTTTGTAAAAGCCTTGTCACGTGCTCTAGACTACTCACCTAAGGAAGTGAGCGGTGGTATCGACGGATGCCAAACAAACTAGAGAATTCGTGTCTTGTGGGTAAAGTCGCATAACCTCCGCAGAGTGTCAAAATCTATTCAATAGCCGTGTCCCTGCTACGGACATGCCGGTGATTTCGCGCAAGGGTAGTATTTTCAAAAATGTGGTTTGGTTCGATGGATACGCTTGGTTGAATGGTTGGGAAGTGAACGGATGTTCACCGCTTGATTCAAAAGAACTTGGTTATCTATGTAGTATTCTTTTAAAGTCCTGCTTTGCAATCTAATTATTGTATTTACTGTTAAACTTGCTTTCTGCAAATTAACCATAAAGCCATCCTTGCTCAAGCCTGACATGAATACTATGTGCATACATTTTCTACGACTTTGTCGAGTACTTTATGTACTCACGGCTTTATGCCCTTTGTTGATCAGTCCCAGCAGAAGATTCAGGACATGTTGAGTTCTACGAAGAAGGCTACTTTGAAGACTTCGCGATCTAGGTCACGTCCACCACTCGATTGCCTGTGGGCATGTCGATTGGTCTCCACGTATTTTGAGATTTCCACGCCGCTACTCGTTGTTGTTAAGCCCCGTGTGGCGACTTTTGTAAGAACCTTGACCATAAGGTCTTTCTTTGCTTTAATTATTATTACTTTGTCTGCTTCATTAGTTCGTTGTTGAATGGTTATGATTACATCATTGTTGTAACTGTGCAAGCTAGCTACTGATCATGGGACTAGCTTGGTATGCACAGAGGGTCTCGGGGTTGTGTGACATCCTCGGGGTCCGACAAGAGATGGTATCGAGCCATATCGATCGTAGGACGGGCCTTTAGTTAGATTGGTCGTCTTAGTCAAAGATTCAAAATATATTTTCTAAATCAAACCAAGCAATTAACTTGACTAGAAATTTTTCTCTTATCTTATTCTGTTCTTTCTCACCTGGTTCTATCCTTTTCTTACCATCTTACCCTCTTATATCATTCTTGAGTTCTTTCATCTTATCTTTTCTGGAACTTGGTTTTCAAATTTAATTTGACTCCCTCATCTCTGGATTATCCCTAGGATCGAGCCCTTCAAGATCAAGCAATGGAAGTCTTGGAAGCTTAAGTTCCGCCGTTTGATCCAAGTTGCCCCTCTGTAAAGATTAGATTGGTAGCTGCCTCCCTAGTTTTAGAGTCGTTTAGTCTGCGTAATAGTGCTTTTGTGCGTGAGTGTCCCTTTTTGTTTGCTTCTTGATAGCTTTCCGGCTATCCGTTCGTTGGGTAAAACCAACTTTGTCCGCACTAGGTTGATCCATCTATCTCCCTTGTTTCTCGCTCATCTCCGTGCTTTCCCTCTCATCTAAATTGCTTTCTTCTTCTCGTCTATTAAACCAGTGGAGCTTTGTCGCAGATGGTTCGGACCGCAACTCGCAAGCCGTGATGAGACTCAAGCGCCAGTGCCCCGCCTTCCCAGCCGCCAAAGGCAGATCCGGTTTGAGTCGAGTTCATGGCAGCCCCAGACGCACTGATGAGCTCTTTGATGCGTAATATGACTCGATGATGAATCGCCAGAACTGCATCGGCGCGCCGCTCGCCGCAATGATGAATCGAGCAGATCAAGCACCGCCACGCCAACGCCTGCTCCACCCCCGCTTTTTCCTCACCCAGTTGGCGAGTTTTTGAGGACCCATCCGCCACTTTCTCCAGCTCCTCCTGAGCCATTGGACGCAGATGACCGGTTACGCCCATGGAAAGAAGCTCGCTATCACCCGCTGTGATGATCGCGAGAAGGTTCTCAGATGCCACTCACCACCTTGAAGGTACCGCTGCAGAATGGTGGGAGAACTATTGTGCCGCCTATGGAAACCCCGAGAGTATCACTTGGGCCGAAGTTTTCAGGAGCTTTCCGCCACTCCCATATCCCCGATGGAAAGGTGGAAATGAAGAAGAATGAGTTCCGTGAGTCGCAAAGAAGGCAACACGTCGCTGAGTGAATATCTTAATAGGTTCACTCGCTTATCCTGCTATGCCCTGGAGGACGTTGCCACGATGATGCCCGCCAAGCGCTTCAAGAGAGGACTCAACCCAGCTTGAAGGTGCAAGTCATTGGGAATGACTATTCAGATTTCCAAAGACTTGGTGAACAAGGCCATGCTCATCGAGAATCCCGCCGTGAACTTGAAGAATCCCGCAAGAGAAAGATGATGCAAACATGCTGCCCATCGGCCTCACTCCCAGAGTCGAATGAATGTGCCGCCTCCCGCCCGTGTTGCTCCACTGTCACATTCAGAGCCCTCAGAGCAAAGACTCCGCCCAGTTAGCCCAAAGGACCTGCAGCTTCAACAGCCCAAAGAACAAGCAGCCAAGGAATGGCAACCCCGCAATGGATCACCGCTTAAGTGTCATCACCGCACTTCGCCAATACGCCCGCAGAGGCAAGGCCCTTCTCCTGCTCGCTTCAACATGGGAGCCACCCCACCAGACCCCGCCTCCAGAGTCGCACGTGGAGCCCTCGGACTCTAACCGCACTACCAAGACTCTCACCTTTTGGAAGAGGTCGTGTGAACCACACCACGTGGAGGAAGCCTGCATGCCCGGACGCCGTGGCCGGGTAAGTTTCTTGTCAATTCAAGACTGCCACTCGCTTTGTTTGATTTCGAGCTTCGATTCGCTTGTTTCTGAGTTTTGGCCGAAAGGCACCAGTTGGAAGTTTTGCCTCTTAAAAGTGTTTTGTTGGTTCAACTCTGCTCGAATTGAGTACGAACCAAGGTTGCCCTAAGGTTAAAGTGACCATAGAAGGGTAGAATTCCTTGCTAATCTCATCATCATAGACACCAAGTCTCTTGATGTGATTTTGGGAATGGATTGGCTTGCCAATCACCAAGCCCTCTTGGATTGTGGTGGTAGAAGCATCACTTTGGTCATCCGATGGAACCAAGGTAAAGTTTGAAGCCTCCCAGAGAAGCTATTTGGATCTTTAGTCCGCAGCGCTGTTGTGTCTTTGGAAGAAGTGCCGAGTCGAGAGTTTTCGATGTCTTTCCGATGACCTACCCGAATGCCGCTGCATCGAGACTTGAGTTTGTCATCAATCTTGTTCCAGAACTGCACCTATTTTCAAGAGACCCTACTGATTGCTCACAATGATTTGGTTGAGTCAAGAAGCAAATTGAAGAAATGCAAGAGAAAGGTTTTGTCCGACCAAGTTCTCCACCTTGGGAGCCCAGTGATCTTTGTTGCAAAGAAGGATGGTACCCAACGGATGTGTGTGGATTACCGAGCCCTCAATGAGGTCACCATCAAGAACAAGTACCTCTCGCCTGTGATCGATGATCTGCTTGATCGCTTAAAAGGAGCCGTGTGTTCTCCAAAATAGACTTGAGGTCGTTACCACCAGCTGAAGATTCGCCCGTAAGATATTCAAGACGACTTTCTCAACCCGATATGGATCTGTATGAGTTCACGGTCATGTCTTTGGATTGACCAATGCCCTCGCTACTTTATGAACTTGATGAATAAAGTATTCATGGAGTATTTGGATAAGTTCGCCATTGTCTTCATTGACGATATTTTGGTGTATTCCAAGAGTGAAGAAGAGCATGAAGAGCACCTCCGTTTGGTCCTGAATAAGCTTAGAGATCATCAACTCTATGCTAAATTCAGCAAGTGTGAGTTTTGGATGAAAGAAGTTACTTTCTTGGGACATGTCATGTCTGCAGAAGGAGTATCTGTTAACCCTAGCAAGGTTAAGGATGTGCTTAATTGGGAGTCACCCAAGTCAGTGCCTCAGGTCAGAAGTTTTCTTGGAATGGCAGGATACTATCGCCGATTCATAGAAGGATTCTCCAAGATAGCAAGACCCCTCACTCAGCTGTTAAAGAAAGAAAAGAAGTTTGCTTGGACAACAGATTGTGAGCAAAGTTTTCAAGAGTTGAAGAAGCGTCTGACCTCAGCTCCAGTGTTGATTTTGCCAGATGTCCGGAAGGATTTTGAGATTTTCTGTGATGCATCCCGGCAAGGACTTGGTTGTGTCCTGATGCAAGAAAGGAAGGTAGTGGCCTATGCTTCCCGTCAATTGAGGCCTCATGAAGTGAATTACCCCACTCATGACTTGGAGTTAGCTGCCGTAGTGCATGCTTTAAAGATATGGCGTCATTACCTTATTGGTAATCGCTGTGAAGTCTACACGGACCATAAGAGCTTGAAGTACATTTTCACTCAGGCTGATCTTAATATGAGGCAAAGAAGGTGGTTAGAGTTAATCAAGGATTATGATATTGGAATCCATTACCACCCAGGCAAAGCCAATGTTGTGGCAGATGCCTTGAGCAGAAAAGTCTACTGCAATACCCTGTCAATCAAGGAAAATCAGTCAGCCCTGCATGAAGAGTTCCTGAAGCTCAAGTTAGAGTTGGTTGAAGAAGGTTATCTAGCTGCCCTAGAAGTTCAACCCACTTTGCGGAATCAGATCAAGGAAGCTCAAGTTGAAGATGCCAATATTAAGGAAATTAAGAGCAACATGAAGAAAGGTAAAGCCCTGAGATTTTCAGAAGATGAGCAAGGCACCATTTGGTTTGATGTTTAACTGTGTTCCAGATCGTAAAGAGCTTAAGCAATTGTTACTCAAGGAAGCCCATGAAACTTTGTACTCCATTCACCTCGAAGCACAAAGATGTACCAAGACCTCAAAGAAATGTATTGGTGGCCTAGCATGAAGCGTGAGATTGCCGAGTATGTAGCTCGGTGATGTCTGTCAATGTGAGTTAAAGCCGAGCATCAAAGACCCGCTGACTCTCGCAACCCTTGAAAGTGCCTCGAATGGAAATGGGAAGAAATTGGCATGGATTTTATCACCGGTTTGCCAAGGACAAGGTCGATATGATTCTATCACGGGTAATTGTGGACCGTCTAACCAAAGTTGCTCACTTTCTCCCACCAAGACTACTTACTCGTGATAGATCGCAGAGTTGTACATGGCAAAGATAGTGTGCCAAAGATGGAGGCCAAGAAGATCGTGGTCGATCGAGGAACCCAGATTCACCTCAAGATTTTGGCGAAGTTGCACGTTGTTTTGGGTACTAATCTAAATTTCAAGATACCTTATCATCCCTGCACGGATGGTCGACGTAAAGAGTAAATCAAATCCTAGAAGATATGTTAAGGGCTTGTGCCTTAGCAAATCAGACCAGTTGGGATCAAATGCTACCTTATGCAGAGTTTTCTTATAACAACAGTTACCAGTCAAGCCTCCAGATGTGTAACATCCCAAATCGGGTTTGTGTTTCAAATGTAATAAAAATGAGGAGAAATTAAAACTTTTTCTCTGATCTTGATTTTTGTAATCAGTTCCATAATTTTTGTAAAGGAATTATGTGAAATCAAAAATCAAATTGCCATTTGGACACCAACCCAAATCTCCTTCATGAAAATCTTGTGCCCAACCCCTGAAAATAATTTTCATTGAACCTAGGAGTGATGTTTAACACCTCAGAATTATTTCATAATTTTCAGAAATTATTTGATAATTTTTTAGGCAAGTCAAACATTAGTCAAACTCCTAATTTAGCCTTCTGGAATTTTTAGAGAAAAATGCATTGCATAAAAGTCTCTGAAAATTTTATATAAGGTTCCTCCTGCTGTCAAGAATCTCCGCTAAAATTTCATAAATTTTGGAGTTTGTTTGCTACCTCAAATAATTCTCAAAATCAGTTATTCAAATTCAAACCTTAATCGGTTTTCACTGCTCCTGTTCGACTGCACTCGCTCGAGCCACTTGATTTGGTTCACCAACTAAACGCACCGCTCTCGGGCTCGTTGGCGCGAGGGTTGTGAGTCGTTGGATCGGCATCGAACGGCTCACGATCGCGTGAACGTCGACCATCCGAACACGCCGATCCATTTGAACCGCTGATTCTAAATCGAGGTTCCACAATCGCGTGAACGCTCGACCGTCCAACGCCTCGCGCAACGTGAACCGTAGGATCCAAATCAACGCCCGAGATCAAGCGCGATCGAACCGCTATAATCAAACCGCTCTATTTGAACCGCTCGATGAATCCAACTACCGTCCGCTTCGTCTTTCTCCGCCGCTCGCGCCGCCATGGTCAACAGAGTTGGTGAAAAGGGCGAGCGTGTCGTCGGGTCTTCTCGCCGCCAACGATTCTCAAAGATTTATTGCTCCCGCCCCACCGCTCCGGGTCTTCATCCATCTCGAAGTTCACGCGGTTCCCATCGCCTCGGCCGACCTCGCCAGCAAAGGCGGCCGCTTTTCTTCCCGCTGTTTCTTCCTTGCTCCTTCGCTATAAACTCCTCCAAAGGGCTTCCTTAGCATCCTTTGAACACTCTTGAGCTCCAAAGACCATCATAGTGCATCGCCGAGCTCCACTTCAAATTTGCTCTCGGCGCCATTGTTGAGCTTCGTCCTTCTGAAAGTGGTGTTCCTGCTCTCTCCTTCTAAACCCTTGCTTCCCAAACTTCTTAGCATCTCATCGAGTATTAACCCTCCGTCGATTTTGCTTTTGCCGTAAGAGAGCAGATCAATTTGATTTCCCAATTCGGCCAAATCGCTATTCTTCTTCGCCGAGCCACCGATTCTCCTCTGCCTTCTTTGGGCTGTGTACCCCATTATTAGTCCCTAGTTGTTTGGCACCAGCCCCGTGGACCGCAATTGAGCCGCTTATGCTTTTGCTTTGGCCATTTTGAGTCTTCTCATCTCCTCAGGTTTGCGTTCTAGACCGCCGCAGCCAAAATTGTTGGTACCTTTGGGTGCGCAAGGTTGTTAGGAACTCATTTTAGGCTTTTGCTCGCACCGCCACGGCAGAGTCGCGGCAAGCGAGCCAATCTTCCTCACAAATTTTGTCTGACTAAACTGATGGAAGTTTGAACTTGAGTCGCTATGACCGCCGATCTTAAGATCTACGACCCAAGATTGCGCTTAAATTTGAATTAATCACGCCTAATCGGTGGACCGTTGGATCCAAGATCAACGGTCCCGATTCAAATGAACGCTCGACCGTCCGAACGGTTCGATTCGCGTGGACCGCTGGATCCAAGATCAACGGTTCATAATGCGTGTGAACGCTCTGACCGCCCGAGCGCCTAATCCACGCGGAACCGCTGATCCGCATCCAACGGTGAGCGTTAGGGTTGTGAATCCCGCGCGCGCGCGTCAGCGCTGGGACGCGGACCGTCGGATCAACGATCGACGCTCCACGTTCGGCCACGTCTTTTCAAAATTCTGAATTTCCCGAAAGGATTTAGTTATCAGCTGAAAAAAGTGATAACTTGAAAAATGCATAACTAATGCATTTCAAATCCCTTTCGGTTGATTCAAATTTTGTTGGTTATGTTTTTAACTCATCTTTAAGTTAAAAATGTTTCCAACCACAGTATAGCTCCAGAAAATTTTGCTAATGAATAGTAGCATTTTTGATTTATAAAAGCTGAGCAAAATTGTTTTGGTCATATCTTTGGCATTAAGAATCCAAATCAATTGGTTCTTGTTGCTAAATTCTTTATAAATCATTATCTTGCTACTGTAAAATTTTTGGAATTTTTGGAGAATGTTTACTGTTGGGTCTTTGTATTTTATTCGTTTTATTTGTTGCTTTTGCTTTCTCGTTAGGATCCAAGAGCACTTTCATAATCTTGTTGATCCACAGCAGCACCTTGACCCACAGCAAGGTGCAAGATATTTGATCATAAATGTCCCATTACTTTCAAAGTCTAATATCTTGTTTACAAATTATATGTATGCATTGCTTTTGTGTCCAAGTATTTTTGTCCTGTTTAGAGGTAGCTACTCCTAATGCATTGTTGCCATTAAGATGTCATCCTCGCCACAACCATAAGTTATTAATATCACTGGTGAATTAGAGCCCGTGATTTAATTATGCTCTTTACTGTCTTTGCGATGTCATGCTTAGAAATGCTTAGCTACTAGGTAGAATTGGGCTGTTATCGACTTAGTCGATGACTTGATCACACAAATCATTTTGTTTATTTTGGTTTAGCACCTTATGCTTTAGTTTTGTAAAACCAAAATGAAACAAAATGATTTGACTTGGGCACAATGGCATGTTGGTGTGATTGTTGGGTGTGACAAGGAAAGGTGCCTGTGTCCCTAAGGACCGAAAATGTTGCTTGCGCCATTGATCCAAGTACTTTTGCGTACTAACCACATGAGGGTTATATGGGACCCTCTTGACCTAGTACTTTGGAGTGTGTTATCTCCGAGTCGCAGGAGGGCGTTGTGTGTGTTGTGTGAAACATGATATGTGTTCTCGTGTTCTTGTGTTGGGTGTGCGGTGGTGGAGATTCCTGTAGGCTCTCCACCTCGAGGGGCGCCGCAGCTTGTCCAAGGCTTTACCCGTGACGGTAGTTGTCCGAGGTCGGGCCACGACTCCGACACAACGTATGGGTTTCTATCCATACGGGCGACTCAAGGTAATACATAATATTGGAAACGCCTCAGAGGACTTAGCCGCCAGATACCTAAGGAAGTGTGCTTAATAGCTTGGCAAAAGGCGGTCCGCGTGTGGGTAAGTTGGTACACCCGCAGGATAAAACTATTCGAATAGCCTCGCCCTAGGTTATGGACACGCTTGGTGATTTCCGCAAGATCTAGACTTCAACAACTGCTTTTGTTTTCAAAATTTAAAACTTGATATGGTTGGCATGAATGGGTAATTCATGCTATTGTGGTGACTAATGGTTTAGTCACTTCCAGACTGTTTTATCGTTGTTGATACTTGATTACTACTGCTTTTATCAAATAAAATCAGATTTGTTAAATTGCTTTCCATCTATTACATTATTGCAAATAAAACTTGCTTTACGCTTAAAAATTTGAGTCCTAACTCGCTCCACTTAAATAAGCTTGCATGTAGTTATTGTTCGTGTCTCATTATCATTTTTATATATCTTAAGTAGTACATTCAAAGTACTCACCCGGGCCATTTGGTCGCTTTTGTTTGCGAGAGGAAGAAGGTGAGCCCAAGGGCCTCACTGTGAGTTGTGCCGTGGTTTCGACGACTAGCTTGGCGGTCCGGTCGGTTGCCTTGTGGGTTAAAGGCACACCGATTGGCTCTTGTGTTGTAGCCATCTTATGGCACTTTGCTTCCACTGCTTAATTATTGTTGTCTCTTTTATTGTTGGCCGGCTGGCCTCTCTTTGTAATGACTCGATTTAATATTATTAATACTCCTGCTCGCTCGTGTTTTGGTTCTATGTGGATGAATGGAATTGATACACAAATTTTGTGATGAGGTGTGTATCTTGCACTGAAGTATACATGTCTCGAGTCTCTGATTATCCGCTTTGTGATGCTAGGACCGAATGGATGGTTAAGATTACAAGCCGGATAAACCGGTCTCACAAGGTTTGCATCGAGCCATATCGACCGTAGTAACCCAAGCATGGTCGAAATCTTTTAAGATATTTTGGAAAATACTATTTTCAAAGTATCAAATGATTTTTGAAAGCTTAAGGAATTCTCGATTTTATTCCTTACCTATCTTAGCTTTCTCCTCTCATCTTACTCTAATTTGAGTTTTAAAAGTTGTTTTCCTCTCACCTCCTTTTCAAAGGTAGTGTTATCGATTAAATGGGTTTTGGGAACCACCGAGTTTGGCAAATTGAAGTTCTTAGGGTTTTGAAGTTTCTAGACCAAGGTTTCTGCTAGAGGCTTGATGCGAATCTGAATAAAGACGCTTCAATTTCAGACAAGAAGCTCAATGGTTTCGATAGGACCACCGAGCTTGGCAAATTGAAGTGTGCGAGTTTTGAAGTTTCTAGAATGGAAGACTTCTACCGAAGCTTGATGCGAAATCGCCACAAAGAACCTCAATTTCCTGACAAAGAAGCTCGATGGTTTCTAATGGGTTAGAAAATGAGAGTTAATCAACTAAAACTTGTGGGAAAAAAAAAAAAAAAGGGGTAAGATGTGATACTAGTTGGCTATGTATCTAACACTATTATCGCTGATTTAGCCTTGATCTTAAGTGGTATTAGATCTTACCTTGACCTTCCGATTTTTATCTTCTCAAACAATTACTGCTCATTCAATACGGGTTAGTTGCATTGGGGAGTTGAGCCTTGGTTTTATGATTTCTTCTTTGTTTTGGAGTCTTTTATAAACTGCTTAAGATTATACACATACTGCTTTTGGCTTCCTGTTAGGGTGATATTCCATTCCCTAGTCGCTAGCTTTTCGCTTTCTTTCGCTTTAATTCTTTGAGTCTAGGTTTTAACCAAAGTTTCTTGTAACAGGATGGCGGACGCGACTCAGAGCGCCAAGGCCGCCACCGTCAGATGAGGATCTTCCTCCTCCTCCGACCATGGCCAAGTCCTTCTTGATCGAGCGCAACTGCAGAGGACGGAGGGTTCTTTCGACGCCATTGCGCGAACACTTCCGCCTTACCAAAGGCTTCGTGATCCGGGCAAGGGAGTGGTCATCACCGCGTGGGGACTCGCGGAGTTTCTTCGCACTCAACCCCACGCTTCCGTGTCCGAGGACCGCTTGACGCAGACGATCGGCTTCGTCTCGTTGAGCGCAAGCCGATAGCGCAGATGCCGAGCACGAGAAGGCGCTTATTTGCATCGCACCACCGGAGGGTGCAGCTTTGTCTTGGTGGGAGAGCTTTCGCCATGCACCGACGGTCACACCGTCACTTGGGAGGAGTTCCAGACGCCTTCCGCCGCCTCATATTCCTTCCGCTTGATGAAGTCAAGAAGAAGGAATTCTTGTCGCTCGAGCAAGGGCGCTGCTCGATCACGGAGTACCTCTACGAAGTTCAACCATTTGGCTCGTTATGCTCGGAAGAGGTGGCCACTGATGAGGCCAAGCAAGAGAAGTTCAAGGATGGTTTGTCTGAGGAGATGCAGGACAAGCTATCTATCGTTGACTTCCCTGATTTCCAGGCCTTGGTAGACAAGGCCATCATTGCTGAGCACGCAGGGAGAGCACTTGTGGATTCCCGCAAGCGCAAGTGGGAGGCCCACAAGTCAGCGCAGGCTAGTTCTTTCCGTTCCCGTGTTGGGCAGTCTCCGGGGTCCCGTCCTCCGCCTCAAGACTTCGAGATCGCGGCACTCGCCTCGCCCTTCGCAGCCGTGCCCCAATCACGTGCACCGCGAAGTCGGCCAGAGGCCTCCGACAACCGGATGTCACCGCTTCTTTCCGCAACGACAAGGGGCATTATGCAAATAATTGCCCCAAGAAGACAGGAGCAGCCCCTCGTCCTAATGGAGGACGCGGGCAAGGAGGTGGTTCTTCTCAGGGCCTGAAGATAGTCCCTACTACCCAAGGCGTGGGTAGTGGTCGCGTCAACCTCATCTCAGCCGAGGAGGCACAGGAGGCACCCGACGTCGTGTTGGGTACGCTACGTTAACTCTCATTCTCGCTCTTGCTTTGTTTGATTCAGAGCATCTCATTCTTTCGTTTCGAGTCTTTTGTTGCTATTAGTGAGCTCCTCTTTACTCCATTGTTGGTCTCATTGCTCATTCGCCTCCGGTTCGGAGTTGAGGGTCAACTGAGTGTAGGGATGTCCCAATTGAGATCGAGGAGTAAGATTCCTTGCGAATCTTATCCTCCTCCATTCAAGAAGTCTAGATGTAATTCTTGGTATGGATTGGTTGTCTCAAAGATAAGGGACAAATCGATTGCGCCAAGAAGTGTGTCTCTATCTAGTCTTTCCGTGAAAGTTAAGCTTTCGCCGAAGTCGCTAGGTCCGCATCTCTTCGCGCTTGAAGCGAAGCCCGCTCTAGATATTATGAAGTCCCAACAGTTTGTGACTTCGTGGATGTCTTTCCCAAGATCTTCCCGGATGCCACCATTCGAGATCTCGAGTTTGTCATCGAGTTGGTTCCCTGTGACGCCTGATTTCAAAGAGGCATTATCGGATGCCACCGAACGAGTTGGTGGAATTGAAGAAGCAATCAATGAGCTGCAAGAGAAAGGATTCATTCGCCTAGCTCATCTCCGTGGGTTGTCCAAGCAATCTTCGTAAAGAAGAAAGACAATACTTTGCGATAATGCGTTGATTACCGTCCGCTTAATGAAGTAACAGTAAAGAACAAGTATCCATTGCCCCGCATTGATGATCTCTTTGATCAATTAACGGAGCCCGAGTATTCTCCAAGATTGATTTGAGAATGGGATATCATCAAGTTCGGATACGACCCGAGGATATTCCAAAGACGGCTTTCTCTACTCGCTATGGCTTGTATGAGTATACCGTCATATCATTTGGCTTAACCAATGCTCCCGCTTTGTTCATGAACCTCATGAATTCGGTATTCATGGAGTATTTGGATAAGTTTGTTGTGGTCTTCATCGATGATATTCTTATCTATTCTAAGAACGATGAGGAACATGATGAGCATCTGAGGCTCGTGTTAGGCAAGCTTCGTGAGCACAGCTGTATGCGAAGTTCAGCAAGTCGCGATTCTCGTTGAAGGAAGTGGCCTTCTTGGGTCATGTTCTTTCAAATAGAGGCGAGCTGCTGACCCTAGCAAGGTCAGCGATGTTCTTTCATGGTTCAAACCTACTTGTGAACCAAGGCGGAGTTTTCTTGGTTTAGCGGGATATTATCGCCGCTTTATCGAGAACTTCTCCAAGATCGCGGCCGATGACAGAGTTGCTCAAGAAGGACAAGAAGTTCTTGTGGTCCGATGCTTGTGAGGAAAGCTTCCAAGTACTCAAGAAGCGCTTGACCACCGCTCCCGCCCTTGTTCTTCCCGATATTCATCGGTTTCGATATCTTTTGCGATGCTTTCGTCGAGGACTCGGTTGTGTCCTTATGCAAGAAGGCAAGGTAGTGGCCTATGCATCAAGGCAATTGAGACCTCATGAACTCAACTACCCTACCCATGACTTGGAATTGGTCTGCGTGATTCATGCACTTAAGATTTGGCGACATTACCTAATCAGAATCGCTAGAAGTGTATTCGATCACAAAAGCCTAAAGTATTTGTTCACCCAACCGATCCAACCTCGTGCAAAAGAGATGGTTGGAGTTGGTCAAAGATTATGACATGGGTATTCACTACCATCCGGGCAAGGCTAATGTCGCTGATGCGCGCCACCGCAGAGCGCATTGCAATGCCTTGTTGCTCCAAGGATGTCAACCCACCCTTCTCGAGGAATTTCAGCGCCTCAACTTAGGTTTGGTTGAGCGTGGTTCCTCGCCGCCTTGGTTGTGCAACCAACCTTGGTGGATCGGATTAAGGTCGCCAAAGAATCGGATGTCGGAATAAGCCGCATTAAGGAAAATGTCAAGAACGGAACGACCAAGTGCTTCTCTCGAGGATGAGCATGGTATTGTAAAGTTCGGCAGCGCTTGTGGTTCCAAAGGACATGGATCATGGATTTGATTCTCGCGAGGCCCATGATTCGCCTTTGTTCATCCATCCCGGCCACAAAGATGTATCAAGATCTCCGCGAGAGATTTTGGTGGACCCGAATGAAGAGGGAGATTGCGGTTCGTTCGAGAGTGCGACGGTGTCGTCGTGTCAAGGCCGAGCATCGGCGTCAAAGAGCTTGCTTCACCTTTGCCTATTCGAATGGAAGTGGGATTCGATCGGATGGACTTTATCACCGGTCCGCCCACGCCACAAAAGGGGAATGATGCTATCCGGGTAATTATCGATCGATTAACCAAAGTGGCACATTTTCTTCCAATCAAGACCAAGCTCGCGTGCCGATCGCCTAGCCGAGCTCTCACGCCTGTGGATTGTGAGCTTGCATGGTGTACCAAAGACGATCATTTCGACCGTGGTTCACTATTTACCTCCCGGCTCGAATGGTCCGCAAGAAGCTATGGGCACTCTTTCTTTCAGCTCAAAGATATCATCCTCAAACCGATGGCGGACCAAAGAGTCAACCAAGTGTTGGAAGACATGTCTCGTGCTTGTGTTCTCTCCTATGGAAAGAATTGGGAGAAATACTTGCCATTTGCCGAAGTTTTCCTACAACAACGCTTTCGTGCCGTCTCGGCATGTCACCTTTCGAGGCCTTATACGGAGAAAGTGCGAACCCCGCTGAATTGGTCTGAGACAGGCGAAAGACCTTTCTTTGGCCCGGACTCGATCAATGAGGCCGAGAGTCAAGTCCAGCTCATTCGTGATCGGTTGCGCATACTCAATCCAGCAAAAGAGCTATGCGGATCGCCGTCGTCGTGAGTTGAGCTTTGAGCCCAATGAATTCGCTTATCTCAAAGTCTCTCCTTTGAAGGGTCATCGACGATTGGCCAAGGGCAAGTTAGCTCCTCGATATGTCGGTCCTTACCGTGTTATCGAGAAGAAAGGAGCTGTTGCCTATAAGTTGGAGTTGCCAGCGGCACTCGAAGGGGTACATGATGTTTTCCATGTGTCCCAACTAAAGAAGTGCCTCCGTGTTCCAACAGAGGAAGTCCGCTGGAAACTCTCGATGTCCAAGAAGATTTGACCTATCGCGAGCATCCCTGCTCGTGATACTCGATGAGGTCGAACGAAGAACGAGGAATAAAACCGCCGATTCCTCAAAGTTCAAAGTGGTCGAACCATTCCGAGGATGAGGCTACTTGGGAAAGGGAAGATCGCCTCCAAGCGGACTATCCATCTTTCTTTGCTGAGTGAGCCAAATCTCGGGACGAGATTTTTGTAAGGGGGAGGTTTTGTAACATCCCAAATCGGGTTTGTGTTTCAAATGTAATAAAAATGAGGAGAAATTAAAACTTTTTCTCCGATCTTGATTTTTGTAATCGGCCCATAATTTTTGTAAAGGAATTATGTGAAATCAAAATCAAATTGCCATTTGGACACCAACCCAAATCTCCTTCATGAAAATCTTGTGCCCAACCCTGAAAATAATTTTCATTGAACCTAGGAGTGATGTTTAACACCTCGAATTATTTCATAATTTTCAGAAATTATTTGATAATTTTTAGGCAAGTCAAACATTAGTCAAACTCCTAATTTAGCCTTCTGAATTTTTAGAGAAAATGCATTGCATAAAAGTCTCTGAAAATTTTATATAAGGTTCCTCCTGCTGTCAGCAATCTCCAGCTAAAATTTCATAAATTTTGGAGTTTGTTTGCTACCTCAAATAATTCTCAAAAATCGTTATTCAAATTCAAACCTTAATCGTTTTCACTGCTCCTCTGTTCGACTCGCACTCGCTCGAGCCACTTGATTTGGTTCACCAACTAAACGCACCGGCTCGGTCGTCGCGCGAGGGTTGTGAGTCGTTGGATCGGCATCGAACGGCTCACGATCGCGTGAACGCTCGACCATCCGAACACGCCGATCCATTTGAACCGTTGGATTCTAAATCGAGGTTCCACAATCGCGTGAACGTCGACCGTCCGAACGCCTCGCGAACGTGAACCGTAGGATCCAAATCAACGCCCGAGATCAAGCGCGCGATCGAACCGCTATAATCAAACCGTTCTATTTGAACCGCTCGATGAATCCAACGGCCGTCTTCGCGTTTTCCTCCCGCTCGCGCCGCCATGGTCAATGAGAGTTGGTGAAAAGGGCAGCGTGCGTGTCGGTCTTCTCGCCGCCAACGATTCTCAAGATTTATTGCTCCGCCCCACCGCCCAAGTCTTCATCCATCTCGAAGTTCACGTGTTCTATCGCCTCACCGACTCTCAAGCACAAAGGCGGCCGCTTTTCTTCCCGTTGCTTCTTCCTTGCTCCTTCGGCTATAAAACTCCTCCAGTGGCTTCCTTAGCATCCTTTGAACACTCTTGAGCTCCAAAGACCACCTGTTAGTGCATCGCCGAGCTCCACTTCAAATTTGCTCTCGCCGCCATTGTTGGAGCTTCGGTCCTTCGGTGAAAGTGGTGTTCCTGCCTCTCCTTCTAAACCCTTGCTTCCCCAAATTTCTTAGCATCTCACCGAGTATTAACCCCTCGTCGATTTTGCTTTTGCGTAAGAGAGCAGATCAATTTCGATTTCAATTCGGCCGAAACTGCTATTCTTCTTCGCCCGAGCCAGCCCGATTCTCCTCGGTGCCTTCTTTGGGCTCAGTACCCCATTATTAGTCCCTAGTTGTTTGGCACCAGCTCCGTGGACCGCAATGAGCCGCTTATGCGTTTTGGTTTTGGTCATTTTGAGTCTTCTCGGTCATCTCCTGTCGGCTGTTCTAGACCGCCGCAGACTAAAATTGTTGGTACCTTTGGGTGCGCAAGGTTGTTAGGAACTCATTTTAGGCTTTTTGCTCGCACCGCCATTGCCGAAACGCGCGCGGGCGAGCCAATCTTCCTCACAAATTTTGTTGGACGAAACTGATGGAAGTTTGAACTTGAGTCGCTATGACCGTCGATCTTAAGATCTACGACCCAAGATTGCGCTTAAATTTGAATTAATCACGCCCTAATCGTGGACCGTTGGATCCAAGATCAACGGTCCCGATTCAATGAACGCTCGACCGTCCGAACGGTTCGATCAGCGTGGACCGCTGGATCCAAGATCAACGGTTCATGTGCGTGTGAACGCTCGACCGCCCGAGCGCCCATCTGACGTGAACCGCTGGATCCGGATCCAACGGTGAGCGTTAGGGTTGTGAATCCGCGCTGTCAGCGTGTTTGACGCGGACCGTCGGATCAACGATCGACGCTCCACGTTCGGCCACGTCTTTTCAAAATTCTGAATTTCCCGAAAGGATTTAGTTATCAGCTGAAAAAAGTGATAACTTGAAAAATGCATAACTAATGCATTTCAAATCCCTTTCGGTTGATTCAAATTTTGTTGGTTATGTTTTTAACTCATCTTTAAGTTAAAAATGTTTCCAACCACAGTATAGCTCCAGAAAATTTTGCTAATGAATAGTAGCATTTTTGATTTATAAAAGCTGAGCAAAATTGTTTTGGTCATATCTTTGGCATTAAGAATCCAAATCAATTGGTTCTTGTTGCTAAATTCTTTATAAATCATTATCTTGCTACTGTAAAATTTTTGGAATTTTTGGAGAATGTTTACTGTTGGGTCTTTGTATTTTATTCGTTCTTATCGGTTGCTTTTGCTTTCTCGTTAGGATCCGAAGAGCACTTTCATAATCTTGTTGATCCACAGCAGCACCTTGACCCACAGCAAGCAGGCAAGATATTTGATCATAAATGTCCCATTACTTTCAAAGTCTAATATCTTGTTTACAAATTATATGTATGCATTGCTTTTGTGTCCAAGTATTTTTGTCCTGTTTAGAGGTAGCTACTCCTAATGCATTGTTGCCATTAAGATGTCATCCCCTGCCACAACCATAAGTTATTAATATCGCTGGTGAATTAGAGCCCGGTGATTTAATTATGCTCTTTTACTGTCTTTGCGATGTCATGCTTAGAAATGCTTAGCTACCGGTAGAATTGGGCGGTTATCGACTTAGTCGATGACCTTGATCACACAAATCATTTTGTTTATTTTTGGTTTAGCACCTTATGCTTTAGTTTTGTAAAAACCGAAAATGAAACAAAATGATTTGACTTGGGCACAATGGCATGTTGGTGTGATTGTTGGGTGTGACAAGGAAGGTGCCTGTGTCCCTAAGGACCGAAAATGTTGCTTTGCGCCATTGATCCAAGTACTTTTATGCACTAACCACATGAGGGTTATATGGGACCCCTCTTGACCTAGTACTTTGGAGTGTGTTATCTCCGAGTCGCAGGAGGAGCGTTGTGTGTGTTGTGTGAAACATGATATGTGTTCTCGGTGTTCTTGTGTTGGGTGTGCGGTGGTGGAGATTCCGGGTAGGCTCTCCACCTCGAGGGCGCCGTAGCTTGTCCAAGGCTTTACCCGTGACGGTAGTTGTCCGAGGTCGGGCCACGACTCGACACAACGTATGGGTTTCTATCCATACTGGCGACTCAAGGTAATACATAATATTGGAAACGCTCAGAGGACTTAGCCGCGCTTTGATACCTAAGGAAGTGTGCTTAATAGCTTGGCAAAAGGCGGTCCGCGTGTGGGTAAGTTGGTACACCTCGCAGGATAAAACTATTCGAATAGCCTCGCCCTAGGTTATGGACACGCTTGGTGATTTCGCAAGATCTAGACTTCAACAACCTGCTTTTGTTTTCAAAATTTAAAACTTGATATGGTTGGCATGAATGGGTAATTCATGCTATTGTGGTGACTAATGGTTTAGTCACTTCCGTGACTGTTTTATCGTTGTTGATACTTGATTACTACTGTTTTATCAAATAAAATCAGATTTGTTAAATTGCTTTCCATCTATTACATTATTGCAAATAAAACTTGCTTTACGCTTAAAAATTTGAGTCCTAACTCGCTCCACTTAAATAAGCTTGCATGTAGTTATTGTCGTGTCTCATATCATTTTTATATATCTTAAGTAGTACATTCAAAGTACTCACCCGGGCTCATTGGTCGCTTTTGTTTGCAGAGGAAGAAGGTGAGCCCCAAGGGCCTCACGTGAGTTGTGCCGTGGTTTCGACGACTAGCTTGGCGGTCCCGGTCGGTTGCCTTGTGGGTTAAAGGCACACCGATTGGCTCTTGTGTTGTAGCCATCTTATGGCACTTTTGCTTCATTGCTTAATTATTGTTGTCTCTTTTATTGTTGGCGGTTGGCCTCTCTTTGTAATGACTCGATTTAATATTATTAATACTCCTGCTCTGCTCGTTTTTGGTTCTATGTGGATGAATGGAATTGATACACAAATTTTGTGATGAGGTGTGTATATGCTGACTGGAAGTATACATGTCTCGAGTCTCGGATTATCCGCTTTGTGATGCTAGGACCGAATGGATGGTTAAGATTACAAGCCTGATAAACCTGGTCTCACAAGATGTCTCCATTTGAAGCTCTTTATGGAAGAAAATGCAGACACCCTTGTATTGGAATGAAGTAGGTGAAAGACAAGTGTTTGGGCGGATATTTTGGAAAAAGCCAAGAGCAAGTTCGATCAATCGAGAAAGGTCAAAACAAGACAGCACAGTGCGAAGAGTTATGCCGATAACTGTCGCGAGATCTAGCTTTTGCACTGTGATCATGTGTACTCAAGGTGTCGCCTCAAAGGGATGCGTCGTTTGAGTAAGTGGAAAGCTTGCACCGAGGTACATCGGACCTTTCCCAGTTCTAGCCCAAGAGGAGAAGTCGCTACGCTTGGAGCTCCCGCCACCGCCGATGTGCACAATGTCTTCCACGTGTCGCAATGAAGAAGTGTTTATGCAGTTCAAGAGCAGATGCTGGAATCAATTGCCCCGCAAGAAGACCTCACCTACAAGGAGCACCCCATCAAGATCTTGGAAGTAGCGAACGAGTGACAAGAAGCAAGACCATCCGCTTCGCAAGGTCCAGTGGAGCAACCACACCAAGAAGAAGCCACTTGGGAACGAAGATGACTTGAAGGCCGAAGTTTCCCACCTATTCTCTAGTCACCAATCTCTGGTCGAGATTCCCTTTAAGAGGGGTAGGTTTGTAGCATCCCGTTTTTCGGAGTTTTTGAAAATTTTAAAAAGAGAACCGTTTGCTTCCATTCGCCCAAAAGCTTAATTTGGAAATTTTAAAAAAAATCATTTGCGCTTAATATGAGATAATCAAACTTCAATTCAATTAAAGATGGTTTGATTGAGTTTTCTGAATTTAAAATTAAAATTATTATTTTAAGAATTTTCTTGGATTTATTGGATTTTAGAAATTGATTTTTGTTTTATCCAAATTAAAAATTAATTTATTTGCAAAATAAAAGGAAATTTAAAGTTAAAAGTATTTTATTAAGTCCGAATAATTCAAGGAATTTTCGTGAATTTTTCTAGAATTTTTGGAGTCTATTTGCTATTTTCTAAATTGCCTTTTGATTTATTTGAATTTCGAATTGAAAAGGTATTTTAAATCTTTTCTCGTTCTTGGGCCGAATCTCCCGCCTAATCACGCTTTTCCCGCTCGCCCGCTCCGCTGCCCGCTCGCTGGGCGCTTCTCCCCATCACTCGGCCGTTGATCTTCATCGGCGTCCTCTGGCGCCCACGCCGCCGCTGCTCCGCCCGCCGTTCTCGGCCGTTGATCGCGATCCGCCGCCGCGTCGCCGCGCCTCCGACTTCCCACCGTCCGACGGAATCGGACGGCGCCGCTTCATCTCCCTCCCGCGCTTTGACTCCCACCGTCCGACGGAACGGACGGCTCTCGCTTCACCGCGCCTCCCTCGCTCCGCACCGTCCGATCGGAATCGGACGGCTCGCTCATCGCCCCGACGCGCGCCGCCTCTCTCTCCCACGCCGCGCGATTCGCGCGCCGCGAATCTCGCGCTGCCTGCCGCCACGCCTTCGCGCCTCGCCGCGCCATTGCCACGCCTGTGCCGTCTCGCCCGCCTCCGCCGCGCGCCGCCACTCACCGCTCCGCTCCCGCCGCGAAGTTCTATAAATCCGCGCGCGCGCTCGCTTCTCTCTCTCTTTCTCTCTCTCTCTTCGCTCGGCTGTTTTCTCGCCGACGCCATCGTTTTCTTCGCCGCCCGGCCGCCTCGCTACGGCGTCTCCGTAGCGCCACCGTTTTCCCAGCTCGGCCGCGCCACCGCGCCTCGCTCTCTCTCTCTCTCTCTCTCTCTCTCGACCGTGTTCGAGCCCACGTGGCGACCCACGTGGCGCCACGTCGGCGCCAGCGTCGATTTTCACCATCGTGGTCGCTGCGTCGGCTATTGCGTGCGCTGACGTCAAAATCCGGTTTTTCAGCTTGAAAATTAATTCAAAATCCAAAACCCTAATTTCATCATTTTATGTGATTTTCAACTTCTTTTGGCTATAACTTTCACATCCGAACTCCGATTTGGGTGATCCAAATTTCTAAATTCATATAAATTCACCCTCTTTCATTTGGTACTGGTTTTGTAATTTTGGAGTTCATTTGGTGCTGTTTTATTTATTTGTTGCTATTCTCGCACGTAGATTCCTGCTTTGGAAGATTTCTTCAATTCGACGATCAAGACCTCTCCTCGTCAACGAAGGCATGTCGAGGCCTTTGACCATGTTGAACCCATTTTACAAATGTATATTGCTTTAAATTATCATGCGTGGCTAGTTTTATTAAAAATGGTTTTGGGAGTAGATAATTACCAAATTGCCATTATGCCTCCTTGATGATTGAAAATGAAATGTCTCCTTGAATGACATATATCCTCGACACCTTAGGATGGTTATTACTAGTTGGACATAATTGTATCACCAACTTGGGAGCGATATTGCTTAGACATGCTCTAGTTACCCGGTACTTTCGATCACTTGTTCAATGATTAATGAAATTTGACTAATGGATCTATGGAGCAGTGGTGTGAGGCCACTTTCATTAAAAGATGTTGTGCCATGGCGTGGATTGCCATTTTGTCGGTATGAACAAAAATGATTTATGCTCGGGCTTGAGGTAGGGAGCTAGAGTGGGTGCGTAATGCACATTGGGTTGTGGTAGACTTGTGCGAGCAAATAACTAAGGACTTAACTTTGCAAGTCATTGATCGGGTCACCTCGTGCAACCATAAGTCCGGTATGGGACTGACCGCCAATTAATTAGGAAAGTTTTGAGTCGGTTCTGCTGTGGTCGTTTATTGGCGCAAGAGGGGCCGTGATGGCGAAAACTTAGCGCGTAACCGAGGCAAAATGGAACTTTGTAAAGCCTTGTCACGTGCTCTAGACTACTCACCTAAGGAAGTGGCGGTGGTATCGACGGATGCCAAACAAACTAGAGAATTCGTGTCTTGTGGGTAAAGCCGCATAACCTCTCGCAGAGTGTCAAAATCTATTCGAATAGCCGTGTCCCTGCTACGGACATGCCCGGTGATTTCGCGCAAGGGGTAGTATTTTCAAAATGTGGTTTGGTTCGATGGATACGCTTGGTTGAATGGTTGGGAAGTGAACGGGATGTTCACCGCTTGATTCAAAAGAACTTGGTTATCTATGTAGTATTCTTTAAAGTCCCGCTTTGCAATCTAATTATTGTATTTATCGTTAAACTTGCTTTACGCAAATTAACCATAAAGCCATCTTTGCTCAAGCCCGACATGAATACTATGTGCATACATTTCTCTACGACTTGCTGAGTACTTTATGTACTCACGGCTTTATGCCCTTTGTTGATCAGTCCCAGCAGAAGATTCAGGACATGTTGAGTTCTACGAAGAAGGCTACTTTGAAGACTTCGCGATCTAGGTCACGTCCACCACTCGATTGCCTGTGGGCATGTCGATTGGTCTCCACGATTTTGAGATTTCACGCCGCCACCACCGTTGTTGTTAAGCCCCGTGGCGGCTTACTTTGTAAGAACCTTGACCATAAGGTCTTTGGCCGCTTTAATTATTATTACTTTGTCTGCTTCATTAGTTCGTTGTTGAATGGTTATGATTACATCATTGTTGTAACTGTGCAAGCTAGCTACTGATCATGGGACTAGCTTGGTATGCACAGAGGGTCTCGGGGTTGTGTGACATCCTCGGGGTCCGACATAAATCGGCACCGTCTTACTTCCATAGGTTTTCATCATTCTAAGACTATACCTCAAGTTTGAGATCTGAAAATTAATTAAGAAATCCAAGAATATGCAAAGATGTAATTAATATATATATGGCATCCTTGAATTAATAAAGACAAAAATGCACCAATCTTTCTAATGATGTTGTTTAAGAAGCTAGAATGATCTCGATTAGTTTAAAAACACTACCCTAGGTTTGAGTGTATGATCCGATTAAAGGTAAGCCTCAAGGGTTGGTTGCTCAAGAATCGATTCAATCACTTCAAGAACCGAATCTAAAACACAAAAATCCAATAAATAGCAAAATGATTAATGAGCCATGATTTTAAGCAAAATGATATCATTGATTAATGATTAATGAATCCAGATTTGTTCATTCAACTCTAGTCATTGTGTGTAGCATGAACAATGAATCAATAATCATAAGATTATCGAAGGTTAATCACATGATCAATACAAGAGATAGAGTCTGTTAAATTCAATTAGCTTGGCATTTATCTAACAATGACCAACCGATTTGGAAACAAATTTGAATAAGTAATTTATAAGGAGGGTAGTTGTCGACTCGGTGAAAGACTTTGATGAAATGAATTAGGATTGGGTGATGTTAGAGCTCAACCACTCTTAGTCAGTATGATTGCTCTACTAGAAGTAAGCAAATCTGAAAATCAATTAGGGATGAGTATTTTGAGACCATCGTAAAGTAATCAAATATGCAAAACCTTATCTCTTATGCCAACCAAGTTGGTCGATGTCCTTAGGTCACTTTAGTTAGAAAATCAAGATGAGTTAAAGGAGGTTCGTACATTAGTACCTTAGTTGTGAAGAAAATTGGTTGTTATAGATGAATAGCAATAACTCGACAAGTATCACAATTGTTAACTAGTAACACCGTAATTCGTAAAGATTTCATTTTGTAGGATGTATGCCTAGTTGAGATAATCTTTAGACAATCGGGATTGTCAATAGTCTTATAATAACGTTAAAGTAGTAGTTAGAGTTGGTCTTAAATAAATTAGTCTACGGACCATTATCTTATGTATAACAAATCTTGGAAATTAGTAATGAAGGAGATTTTCTAGAAAACCAACTAGGAAGGTGTTGTGCGAAAAGGTTGTATTGTCGGTTGAACCCACTTATAGATCAAAACATACATTGCTAACAAATACTTAGTATGACAAGTTAGGTCATTATAGTGGATTAACAAATTTGAAAGCTAGTACGTAGTAGTATAATTATCTGGGTGATAAATATTCAACTAGTCAATGCTTTCTCTAAACCAATACTGAGGAGCATGCATGTCCATATATCTTGCTCACCATCGTAACAAATTTCGTGCATAACAAACTTTAACCTAATATGCAACTAGGAGTACCACGGGTAGGGATCGGGCAGAGCACCGAGGGCGAGCCGGTGGAGTAGAGGCGACGCCGGGCGGTGCCGGGCCGAAGCGAGCGAGGTCGGCGCAGCAGAGGCGCCTGGAGCCGGGCAGGGAGGAGCGAGCGGCCGAGGTGGCCGAGGCAATGGAGGCGACGCAGCGGCGTCGGGGCCGGCCGCCGGCGAAGGAGGAGGCGGAGATCTCGAGGAGAGGCGGCGCAGAATCGAGGCGGGCCGAGGCGGGCCGAGGCGCAGAATCGAGGCGGGCCGAGGCGCGTGAGAGGTGAAGAATAAGCAAAACCTAGCGGTCCGGCCATAAAGATAACATCGCGAGCGGTTCTATATTAGAACCGCTCGCGATATTATATCGCTGACGGTTCTAATGTAGAACCGTGCGTGATAGCACACCATCGCGAGCGGTTCTATATTAGAACCGAAATCATGATGTGAATATCGCGCACGGTTCTAATATAGAACCGCTCGTGATGGTGCAAGATCGCGACGGTTCTATATTAGAACCGTCTGTGATGGGTGCTCATCACAGACGGTTCTACATTAGAACCGTCTGTGATATTCACACATCACAGACGGTTCTATATTAGAACCGTCTGTGATGTGTGCTTATGATCTTTTGGATAAGCAGTGACAAGTTTGAGTGCCATTGGCTCGTGAACCTATTACTAAAAAAATTCTATATATGTTTTAGAAAGACATATAATTGAGCTAATCTTTTTAAAAAAAACTGTTGCACGAAAAAGCAAACTAACCATAAGCACTGTTCAGGAAGGTATACTCAAGCAAAAGTGTCATCTTCCAAAAGCAGAGACAACACATCATATATAGATTGAACAAAAATCTTAAGATCATCTTTCACGCCATTTTAATTAGGTTGTTTTGCATCTTGCTAACTAATATTTGTAGAGGTGTAAATGTGTGATGGTTTGAAGCAAAATCCTTCTATATTAGAACTGCGTGATGTGTGCATATCACGCAGGCGGTTCTATATTAGAACCGTCTGTGATATCCCACTACAGCATGTATGATCTGTTGGATAAGCAGTATGATGACAAGTTTGAGTTCAAAAGTTCATATCTAATTCAACTCAACATTACCATGAATATCCACATTGATATCAATATTAAAGATCACAAGTCCATAACACATTAACACATGACAATGGAATAAATAAATTAATTACAATGGAGTAATTAAATTCTTAATTAAAATACAGCCCTTCATGATGATCGACGCGCATATAGCTAGCTTCCTCACTGGGTTCTTCCTCGAGCCTGATGTCGTCTTCGAAAGGTGGCAACTCGTCAAATTGATTGTATTCTTCCTCGTCCACTACATTCTCAACTCCGACAATCCTCCTTTTTCCATGAAGAACTACGTGGCGCTTCTTATTTGCCGGGTCGGTTACATAGAAGACTTGAACAACTTGGTTAGCCAGTACGAATGGTTCGTCTTTGTATCCGACACGTTCGAGGTCCACGGTAGTGACCTGCATTTGTCGACCTTCACCTGTGGAGATGGACCCAACGGCACCGAAATAGGGGATCTTGAAAAGCACGAGTCGATCTCCCATATCTCCTCTATTTGCCCATAGTACGAGCTCCTCAAACCCCATCGGTCTTGAATGCATCTATCACGGATACCATTGTTACTCAGATGTGCTCTTCCTATCCCGAAGTGCCAGATAAAATGTGTACCCATTTATGTCGATCCTTGCCATGTGACAATTGTAAATCGTGGCCCTCTTGCCAACCATAGCAACAGATCATCACTTGATGACCTCTCGAGTGATTCGCGCCTTTAACCATTCGTTGAACCGACGGTTGTGCTCTCTCGTGATCCAAACCTTCGACCGGTCCGGATTCATTGGCGCACCATGTCTTTGTGCTCGTCGATGTACGGGACACTTGGGTCATGTGTTGCAAGACCGTGAAATGGGCTCGAGCGCACGTATCGGATCGGGAGTGATTGGTTTCTTCCGATGGTCCCGATACCATCGGTCTCCCCTCATGACGAGATAGAGGCACACCAATCGGATCCACTCGAGCCATGTAGTCGACGCAGAACTCAATGACCTCTTAGTTGCATAACCTTCGATGATGTGCCCTCCTCCTCGAGATCGATTCCGCACGTAGGACTTGAGAATTCCCATGTACCTCTCGAACGGGTACATATGACGAGAAACACAGGTCGCATATCTTTATCTCTTTCACAAGGTGAACAATGAGATGGACCATGATATCGAAAAATGACGGAGGGAAATACATCTCAAGATGACACGAGTCGTCACTACCTCTACCGCAGAGCATCTAGTCCTTGGGGATCGATGACCTTCCGAGCAATTGAGTTGAAGAAATAACACGACCTCAAGATTGCCACTCGGACCTTGTTGGCAAGATACTCCTAATTGCAACAGAAGCATTTGTGTCATCGACACACGACAATCATGCGACTTCATACCAATTAATTTCAAATCTTGCATAGAAACAAGTTTCTTAATGTTAGCGGAGTAACCAGACGGGACTTTCACACCGTGCAAGCTCTGGCACAGTTCATTTCTCTCGGCCTTGGGCAGAGTGTAGCAAGTCGGGGAAGGTACGTTCGTCTCAGTCGGTCTCTTTCGGTGCTAACTCGGTCCTTATGTTCATATCGACCAAGTCACGCGTGCGTTAACACCATCCTTTGTTTTGCCACTAATGTTCAAAGAAGAGACCAATCAAGCTATCACATACATTCTTCTCGTGCATAACGTCGATGCGATGGCGAACTTCTAAGTACTCCCAATAAGGCAAGTCCCAAAAAATTGGCCGCTTCTTCCAGATGTTCTTCTCACGGGTTCTTAATTTACGTCCCTTCCCAAGCACAACATCGATATCCTTAACCATATCATAGACCTCTTTCCCACTAAAAGCCCTTGAAGTCGAACCGTCTTCCTTATTTCCGTCGAATTGTTTCTTCATCTTGCGGTATGGGTGACTCCTCGGAAGGAACCTACGGTGACGCATATACACGATTTTGCTGAGTTGTTCACCATACACTCTCCGTAGCATCTAAGCAAGGCGATGAGCTTTGGCTCCTTTTGTATCTGGCTTGAAGCACAGTTACCAAGGGCGGGAAAATCATTGATGGTGCGAGAACAACATGGCGCGTAAAGTGAAGTTCTCTCGTTTATACGCATCCCATACCTGTACCCCTTCGCTCCACGGTGTCACAAGATCTTCCAAAGAATGGTGCTAGGTACACATCAATATCATTCCTGTGTTGCTTCGCCCTTGGATAAGTAGTGACATCAAAATGTACTTCCGCTTCATACAGAGCCAAGGAGGAAGGTTGTACATACATAGATTCACGGGCAAAGTGCTATGTCGGTGCTCATGTTACCGAAAGGATTCATTCCATCCGTACTCAACCCTAACCTTATGTTTCGGTTCCGACCGAACTCTTCAAGCTCCGATCGAAGTTTCTCCACCGCGTAATCGGCAGGTGTCTTAGCTTCCATCTCTCTTACGCCTCTCGAGTGCCAACGCAGCAATCTTGCCTCCTTTGGGTTCGCAAATAAACGCTTCAAGCGTGGGATTACAAAGATACCACAACATCTTAGCAGAGGTCCTTGCTTCACCTTAGCGATATTTTGGCGCTTGTATCGGGATGCTTTGCACACGGACAATAATGCATGTCTGCATACTCTTTACGGTAGAGGATACAATCGTTCGGACATGCATGTATTCTTTCTACTTCCATTCCCAATGGGCAAATAACCTTCTTTGCTTGATAGGTGGTCTTTGGGCAACACGTTTCCCTCCGGAAGGATGTCCGCTAGGAGACCTAACAACGCCGTGAAACTCTTATCGGACCAACTATTGCTTGCCTTCAATTTCAGCAGTTCAAGCACGGTTGACAACCTTGTGTATTCCGGCTTGCAGCCAGGGAACAAAGGTCTCACCGAGTCCTCCCTTAAGCCCTCGAATTTACAAAACTCTCTCTCATGTAGTTCTCTTACGCATCGCGTAGCATCCGATCCAGCATTGTCATCGTGCCCCTATCCTCATCAAAAGCACATCCACATCCAAGCAAATCGTTGACTTCCTCGGCGATGTCGTCATTATTAACTTCTGGTATAATCTGCTCTTCACCGTGACTGGTCCAACATGTATACCCTTTTTTGAAACCCCTTCGAATCAAGTGCGCTTCGATCTGCGCCGCGTTGTTAAACATCTTCAGATTATCGCAATCAATGCAGACAATTACATAAAATTTATCCCTTCTTCAACATATCACCGCTTCGGCTCTTCTAAAAGCAACCACGCCATTAATGTAATCTTGACTCACACGGTTCACACCGTACATCCGATTCGATCCATCTACACTACGCATGTAACAAATTAGTGTCAAATTGATTAGCGATTAATTTATAGCAAGCGAAAATGTGCAATATAAACTCATTCTCCAACATTTGCATCTAAGGTTATTGAAAGAAAAGTCTTCACTAGTTAAGTACCACACGCGGTGGCATAGCGTAGCCATGCCTACGGCCACAACCATGATCCCTACCTCTTGACACCGATATCTATCTCAATTGAACAATCATGCAACCCAAATATAGGCATCATCTCATACAACACTTATTAACCTGAAATACCGAACCATAAATGCAATATTGCTTGACCCAAACCCCACCGTACTGTGAACCGGTGTGTAAATTTTATTTTTTTAAGCCAATTAATTATCCTAACTCAAATTTTAGTTCATTTGTTATAAGGGAAACCATTATTCAAAACTAAGATTTGCAGGGCTAATATTATTTATTCCAACATTGACGGTGCAAGATCGATCATGTGCTCATACCAGTATTAGAGGAGGAGCCGCAGTTGGAGGAGCTAGGGCGGGAAGTGGCGCTGGAGCGGTGAGACACAAGCAAAGTGAGGAGCTAGGGCGAGGAAGTGGCGAGGTTGGAGGAGCTAGGCGTGGAAGTGGCGCTCGAGCGGTAGACAGCAATGTGATGAGGAGCTAGGGCAGGAAGTGGCGCTTGGAGCGGAAGACACAGCGCAATGCGGCTGAGGGATGTCTCGGCTCAATTTATATTAAGCGCAGGAAATCACAGACGGTTCTATATTAGAACCGTCTGTGATATCACAGACGGTTCTAATATAGAACCGTCTGTGTAACATCACAGACGGTTCTATATCGTAGGCGTGGATATCGTGAGGATATGTGCACGATCTCGGGATGATGAGTCAATTGGCAATGGCTTTGTTGGTTTGCAAAATATCGCGTTTTTGGGGTTTGCTTCATCTGCATCACGACCACGGTGATCGGCCCGGTGGAGTGGGCGGTCGGATCGCCGTGGGACTGATCGGACCAAGCAATGGTGGCGGTCGGACCGGCCGACCTAACTTTGGATTTGGAGCTAATCCAAAATAGGTTGTGTAGGCAGTGAGGGAGTCTCTCGGTTGTGGTCCCATCATTTTGGAGCTCGGTCAAAAGTTCTATTGAGTTGAAAATTCCGAAGGTTTGGATTTTCAAGCTAGATTTTTGGCTAAGTCTTTTCGACCGTCCGACCGCCGTTGGGAGCGGTCCGACCGGCTGATATCGGTCGGACCGGCCTTGTGGGGGCGATCGACCGTGATGACTTGAGGTGTGCCAAGTTCGCATTGATGCATGTTGATTGTGTTTAATGTTTAGTTATCAATGCTTTATTGTTGCATATTGCATTGTGGAACTAACGTGGGTCAAGTTGTGAAGAACTTGTTCCTCGAAATGGTTTGTTTGTCTATTGCTGTGCAGGTGGCTTGCAGGTCAACGACGTCAACGGTGAGTGGATCGGGACTACGCTTGGAGAGCCGAGGTCCGTAACGATCGAGGATACGGGTGAGGTCGTGTGACACAAGCATGGTGCAGATGGGCAAGATGGATCGAACGGTGGTTCGGTGATAATTGGTTGGATCAGTGGTGCGGATATCGGTGCGAGTCTCCGGGAGGTTCCGATGGGATTGGACAAGAGAGGCTGGCGTCGATGAGAATCGCCGATCAACCTACACGTGGTGAAGCAGGCGATTGCTTCAACAGATTTGTATGGGTCCCATGTGTGAGTGGGCCCCAAATGTGAAACTCTAGTCCTCTCTAGTATAAATAGGAAAGGGGGAGAAGGAAAACGAGAGAGGCATTCATTTGTTTTCCCCCCTTGCTTTTCTAGGGTTAGGGTTGTAGAGAATTCTGTTGACTCTTTTGGTGGGTCCAGGCAGCAGTTTGGTCTTGGATATCGTGAGGATAGACCACGGGTAGCACCTAGACAGGGGGAGTATCGGTCTTTTGGTAGATCGTTTTGGAGAGGTCCAGGTGGTGCTCATGGGCATTCTTATGATTTTGTGCCTAATCATTTTCTCTGCTTCTTTTCTTTGTCGCCCTGTGCCTCATCCATCTCGATCTTCGACTCCTAGAACTTTTATCTCAAATCCCAGTACTGAAGCTTGGATGTTTTGAGGGAATTTGCTTTTTCTGTTTTCATTGTATCATAATGCATTTTTATTTCAAATGTTGTGCATTGCATAATAAAAATTGTGGAGCTTTGAGTATTATCCTTGTATGGCTTGATTTCATTCTCTATACCTTGTCATATCAAGTGATAGTCTGCTGGACTTCTTTTATGGCTCTTCGTGTTTTGGCTTAGCTTTTCCCTTGCTAGCTTTATATCTGTGACCAAATTGAATCGAATCATGTCTTGTTGGATCTTGTGACTAGTTTTGCTCTAGTGATCCTCTTATGATTCTTGCCTTGTCTTACAAGCTGAATTGAGTCTTGAACTTATTTTGAGATGAAAAATGAGCTTTTTATCTATTTAAGTCAAGCAAATGAAAAAAAAGGGGATTTTCTGTGCGAAAAAACTGATCTCACCAATCCTTTCTCATGAGACGGCTTGCCATTGCACTAGGCATGAACTCAGGGGGAGTTTTGGATGACCTAGACCACTCTTTTAAGCTTATCGCTTGAGATGGTCGCGGGAAGGCTTGAGATCTAGCACAGTAAAAAAAAATCCTTTTAGGAAAATGCTCAAAATGCTAAGTGCTTGAGTTTTTGCTTCAAAAGAATACTCTTGATGCTCAAAATGCCTCAGTTCTTGTTTTGAGTCTCTTTTTGCTTATAGACATGGCTTGTCTCACTTTTGGTTGCTTTTAGTGAATCTATGACATTGAGCAACCTTTCATGGTTTTAATTTGTTAATCTCATTTACGCTATCTTGGTGTTAGCTTTGCGATACATGTTTTGCCATGATTGAATATAGCTTCTACTCTCTATATGGCTTGGTATATGTCTTGTACTGTCTACATAGATAATGGTCATGGCTCCTTTTGCTAAATTTCAAATAAAGTCATTTCTTCATGCTCGTTCTTCTCTCATGCATCTTGATGAATTCATTGTCAAAGGGGGAGAAGGATTGAAGAAAATCTTTGCTTTGGAGCTTTTGGTTCACATAAGGTTTCATGCATAAAAGAACACACACACACACACAAAAAATTTTTGTGAACCCTTTGAAAATTTGTGATCATAGTGAGTTGAGTCTCTGGGTTTTATTGCCTTTTTCTGATTTGAATTGTAATTCAAGAAGACTCACAATGATCAAAGGTCAAATAGAACTTATTGTCTTTCATATGGACCTTAGTGAGATTTTTGGCCATCTTCTGGATTTTGAATCTTTTTGTGCGTTCAATGCCTTATCTCACTTGCCTTCACTATTCGAAGCCGACTTGGTCGCTTCTAAGCTTTTTCTTGCTTATGGACCAAGTTGTGCCTTTATGCGAAAACGGCGATTTTTACTTTTCAATTTGAAAAACCACATTTTCTTGGAAATTGCCAATGTGTTCATCAAGGGGGAGATTGTGGATATCGTGAGGATATGTGCACGATCTCAGGATGATGAGTCAATTGGCAATGGCTTTGTTGGTTTGCAAAATCTCGCGTTTTGGGGTTTGCTTCATCTTTGTCGGACCACGAGTGGTCCGACCGGTGGAGTGGGGCGGTCAGACCGCCCGTGGGACGGTCGGACCGGCAATGGTGGCCGGTCGGACCGGCCTGACCTAACTTTGGATTTCAGAGCTAATCCAAAAATAGGTTGTGTAGGCAGGTGAGGGGAGTCTCCTGGTTGTGGTCCCATCATTTTTGGAGCTCCCAGTCAAAAGTTCTATTGAGTTGAAAATTCCAGAAGGTTTCGGATTTTCAAGCTAGATTTTTGGCTAAGTCTTTTTGACCGGTCCGGCCGCCGTTGTGGGAGCGGTCCGGCCAACTAATATCGGTCGGACCGGCCTTGTGGGGATCGAGACCGGCGATGACTTGGAGGTGTGCCAAGTTCGCATTGATGCATGTTGATTGTGTTTAATGTTTAGTTATCAATGCTTTATTGTTGCATATTGCATTGTGGAACTAACGTGGGTCAAGTTGTGAAGAACTTGTTCCTGGAAATGGTTTGTTTGTCTATTGCTGTGCAGGTGGCTTGCAGGTCAACGACGTCAACGGTGAGTGGATCGGGACTACGCTTGGAGAGCCGAGGTCCAGAACGATCAGGGATACCGGGTGAGGTCGTGTGACACAAGCATGGTGCAGGATGGGCAAGATGGATCGAACGGGTGGTTCGGTACAGCTGGTTGGATCAGGCGGTGCGGATATCGGTGCGAGTCTCTGGGAGGTTCCGATGGGATTCGGACAAGAGAGGCTTGGCGTCGATGAGAATCGCTGATCAACCTACACGTGGTGAAGCAGGCGATTGCTTCAACAGATTTGTATGGGTCCCATGTGTGAGTGGGCCCCAAATGTGAAACTCTAGTCCTCTCTAGTATAAATAGGAAAGGGGGAGAAGGAAAACGAGAGAGGCATTCATTTGTTTTCCCCCCTTGCTTTTCTAGGGTTAGGGTTTGGAGAGGAAGAGAGGGAGAGATTGTGTTGCTCCTTGGTGAGCTCTTGTCCTCCTTGAGGGAGTGGCTTTGTAAGCATCTTGTGAGATCAATCAATCTTGTGATGCTTGCTTGAGAGATCATTTGTCTCCTCTTTGTGTTCTTCTCTCATTTGGATGAATTTGGTGCTTCCTTGATTCAAGGGTTTATACTTGGTCTCTTGACCCATTTTGTCTTGCTTTGATGTGTGGGAATACTCCTAGAATCATCTAGACTTTCAATCCCCACAAGCAAGTCTTGAATCAAAGTTTTTCATATTTCTAGGGTTTGTGCACTTCTTGGTTAAATCCTTGAGAGATCGATTCTGCGAAGTGGATCTGAAGGATCGTCGCTAGAAATAGGTCTCCAATATCATTAGGGAGGTGTGCTCGAAATTTGGTCAAGTTTCATTGGTTGAATCAAAAGTTGGATCAAATTTCGTTTTAGATTTGGGTTCATTTTTCAGTACTGGACTGAACCGGTCTGACCGGACTTGTAACGGCGGTCCGACCGCCCGTATATTCAGACCGCTGTTCTGCCGGGTCGAACCGCTGTCCACCGGTCCGACCGCCAGTTAGTTGCCGGTCAGACCGCTGGTTGAACGTCGGTCCGACCGCCCGTGGTAGCCGGTCTGACCGCCTGTGCCCAGATCAACCCTTTGAGATTAGGTCTCCACTTTTGTATCGTGTGGTTGTCGGGGTTTGTCGGATTCAGCACAAGGCTTCCGCTGTGTGCTTACTGATCTTCTTAGCTTTCATAGCTAAAGGAGTAAAGTTCGTGTTGAATTTGCTTTAGGCGAGAAAGTTTTGAAAGCGCCTATTCACCCCCCCCTCAGTCGCCTTTCCGGTCCTACAAGAACCGTCTGTGATAATTGACCATCACAGACGGTTCTGAAATAGAACCGTCTGTGATAGGCCCGCTGCGCCAAAACAAGGCCCAGACAGACCCAACACAGACGGTTCCTAAGGAACCGTCTGTGATGGACCGTCTGCTATAGACTCTTTTGTAGTAGTGTGCCGGCATATGGAGAAAAAGAGAGGAGACGATTGATAGCATTCATAGATTCAGTGGCACATTGTGCATTGTAATCTCGCTTAATACAAGAATCTAGGAGTAGGTAATTATTCGCCACGGAGAAGATCTGAACCTGTCTAAAAAACACCATGTCTCTTCTTGCGTGATCTTAAGAGTCATGTTCCTACATTTACTCCCTAAGATTGATAGTAATTCATTGACAGTTGGCTTCGTCTGTGGAGAATACCGTGGTGATGTTCATTCATTCTGCTCAGATGCCTCCATGACAAACGAGTGGAAACGAGGAGAATTGGTTCAATCTTGAAGATTACATAGGACTTGACATGGATGTCTGCTACAACTATGAGCCGAGCATCTACTCGTCCGAGGGCAACACCTACTCCTAGAACCTGTCGTCAGACCCAGGAGATTGTGCCATGGACATGCTGCAGGAGCGCGCGCTATCACCTGCACTCTCGTCAGCAGCTCTACGCCCAAATGGGGAGTCAGAATCCTCACAAAGCAAGGGTCTAAGTGTAACATCCCAACAATCCCAATTTTGGGAAAATATAAGGAAAAGAAGTGGGAGAATTATTTTGATCATGTTTTGTGTGGAAAACTATTTTTGCACATTTTTTGAGCTTTGGTATAAATAAAATAATGAAATTTCATGCAAACAACAACTTGCAAGAATTTCAGAGAAAATCACAAAGCCGATTAAATCCTAAAAAATTTACACAAGCAACTAAACAGTGTCCAAAACCCTCACAAAAATGTTCGTAAAATTTAGAGCATGTTTGATAGGTTTAAAAAATTGACAAAGACTAGGCCTTTCCTGAAAATTCCAAACCTAATTTAATTTTCTGCCAAGCCAAATGGTCGATTTTGCCTGGCCCAATTTTGCTCGCACCTGCTCCAGCCCGTGTAGCTTTGCTCTCACCCTCTCACTGACATTCTGGGCCCGCTCGTTAGGTGGTGTATTCCACCTCGCGCTAGCGCGCGCAAGTGCACCAGGGTGCCCTCACCAGCTCCACTGCTCACCCACGGGATGCGACCGACGCCCACAGTTTTGTTCCCGAATCTACCCTAGTGACCTCTTCCAGCCTTCGCCCCTGCTAGCTTCCCCGTTGACGGGCCGTTATCCCACGCGTGCGATGATACCGAAACTCAACACGAGACAACCGTTCATGGTGCCATTTTCTCGCCGCTCCTCTCACACCATTCTCCACTGTATATTTAAGACCCTCACTGCGTCACGAGCTCCTTAGCTTGCCAATCTCACTTCTTGCACAGAATCAAAGCGTCTCATGCTTTGCTTCACTGGGAACGAGAGTGTCGTTCCCGAAGCCGGCGAGCAAGCTTCACACCTCCATTTGCTCTAGTTTGCTTCCTTGCCCTCACCACAAATGTCACCATGTGTCCCTTGCCTCACTAATACTCCCTCTATGCTTGATGTAGCTCTAGGAACCCCATAGCATAATCGCGCCGCCATCTTCTTCACCACCGGTGCACACCCCATTTCAGGCCTTGGCATTCCCAACACTCTGGTGAGCTTAAACCTCATCTAATTGCGCCGTATCGCGTTCCAAACTCTACTAATGCTCTTTCCTTGCTCAATGTGGACCCAAACTCAGGGAATCACAGGAAACAAGCTCTTGCCCAAAACTGGTCGCGGCTGATTCCTTTTCTGTTCGCCGTCACTCCAATGAGTCACCGTTCGATTCCTCGCACCTACATCATCCTTAGGACTTCAAGCATCTAATGTGCTGCTTCTTGAAGCACCTCTAATGCAATAACATGCCAACATCATGAGTCACCTCTATCCCACCACTGATCAACACTTCTCCGGCCATCCCCTGATGTCATCTACACCCTTGGTGAGCTCCTGGTAGTTCCCTAGCGCTTCTATGTGTGTTAGATTGGTAAATTAGCTAGTGTAGCATAAGCTTCATAATGATAGCCCATGGCGCCGTGCAGGAAAGGGTATCGCTGCCACTCCGGTGACCATTGGACCCGAGCCGCTGCCTATAGCACCGTACTCATCCCCTAAACACAATACACACCACCATTCATTGTTGATTTCCTCTAGGCGCGAAAACCATGTCAGACGCTAGGCACCTTGCCTCTTCTCGCAGGCGTAGCGCTGCCTCCGACCATCTCTTCGGATCCTATCACCACCCGGTGGGATCACCGTCGAGAAGGGAACCCATTTTTTACATTCCCCGAGCCTCTCCGTGCCTACGTCGCCGCCGGCGAGCTCGCCATGGCGCTTTGCCTTGCGTAGCACTGTTGCTCTTCACTTTCTCTCTCTCCCAGTGGGCTCAGATGATTAGGAGATGTTTAATGCTAATTGATAGAGCTTGAAAGTATTAAATCTATGACTGGTGGGACCAGTAGAAAAGTTAATAGAAATCTAATTTAAAACATAGTTAGAATATGAGTCACGGACAAGTAGGCCCCACATGTAAGTTAATAAAAATCAAAAAAATGAGAAAAGGCGCTTTCAGTTCAGAGGAAAATATGATTTCTCTACTGAAAAGCTTAAACCTCAGTAGAACTCAGAGGATAATATGCTTTCACTATTGGAAAAAATAAACCTCAAAAAATACGCTTTTGACGTCACCCTGTTCTAAATTTCTGGAATTTTCAAATAGAAACAAATTAAAATGTTAATAACTTTTGCATAACTCCAAATTGAATGAATCTTTTTTCTAAATTCACATAAAATTATGCTATATCTAAATCCGCAAAAAATATTTGGATTTTGTTGCTGTTGAAATTATTGTTCTATATTTAATTTGCTTCCAGCTCTTTTGATTAGACGTCGATTGTTCGAGCGAAATTTGCAACGATCATCCATCCCCTTAATCAGAGAAACCAAAGAAAGGCAAGCACCCGCTATTACCATATTGATCCTACTATTTTAATTATTGTACTTCTTTTTGTAAAATCTATTATGCATGCGTGTATGTTTGCTTAAAATTGCTATATTTAGGGTTAATGGTACTTATAGTCCTATTCGACGCATTATCCTCCTTGAAATATTGATACCCATATTTTTGTAGCCATTAGGGTATGGCTTAGACAATGAATGGCGTCGAATTTGGTGTTTCGAATGCGAATATTGCACAAATGGTTAACCGAGCTTTAGTCTTTACAAAAATTGGAAAAAATGGATGACAAGTTAAATATGAGTTTGGGGGATTTTGAAATGATCGTCCAGGGGGGTTTACCTCTGTTATTTTGTATTTAAAAAATAAAAAAAATGAAAAACTTAGTTTGTAATGCGGGTGAGTCATATTATAATATGAGGAGTATGAGAGGTGTATCTCACAAGTAGATATGAGGAGATTCTCGCCCAGGTCAATTAAGGACCAAACAATAGTATATCCGACCTAAGCGAAAGCGTACAATCACATGTGCTGGTATAGGACAGCCTTAGCTGATTAAGTCATCGAAAACTAGCCTTGAACGTTGGAAGGCAGTAGTAGTGCGAGCATGACTGGTGTAGGCATGTTCGAAGGGGCTCCCTTCACTATAGTGTCGGGCACAAAGCTTGCTGACACACAGGTGAATACCTCACTGAGACAGAGGTATACCCGAGTGAAGTAAGGGTGTTCATTTGCCAAGCTAGTGCAAGGTTAGGACTAGGTAATATAAAGGCTTCGATGCATGCTCTAGACTGCTTACCAAAGGTTAGTTAGTAGTGGTATCGGCGGATGCCGAACAATTAAACTAGAGAATCCGTAGATGTGGGTAACATTGTACCCTTTCCAGAGTGTCAGTTTATTTAAATAGCCTTGCTCGTGGTGATGAGCGTGCTAAGTGTAGTATTGCGGGGTATAGTATTGTTTTTTTTTTCAAAAATAGTTCTAGTTGGAAAATGAGGGAATGGTTTTGTTGTGTTATTTGAGTTGAGTGCCATGCCTATGGCTGAAAGTAAGATGTTGATCGCAACCATGGAGGGTTGTGATTTATTATTTATCAAGTACTTACTTGTTGTCCTTTATCTATTTAAGTACTCTTTAAATTTCCGTTGCAAAGTATTACATATTGATATTGCAAATAAAACATGCTTCATTCTAAAAATAACTTGTAGTATAGAGCCTCATCCTTTGTTAGCCATGCATATATATAAACTTTGCAATACACCTCAAGTCTTGCTGATTACGCAATGCACTCATTCTTGCTTAAATTGTTGTTTAGACTTAGAGGATGAGCCTACGTTGGACAACGCGTTCTTTGCACCCAGTGTTGGAGAGTTCGGTGATGGGTCCTTCTAGGACTTGTTTCTTATTGGTTGCCTGAGGGTTTGGATGGGTATATCGCTAGACTTTTGGACTTTCCACATATTATTCTTCCATTATTTCATTCGCTACTTCTGATACCTGAGCTTTTATTTGGTCGGTAAACTCTGTAATCACTTAAGTTATGTTCCACGTTTGTTTCATTTTGTATGTATGTATGGATGGATGTGATTATCAATGTTGTGGATACGTGTACTAGCCACTGATCATGGAACTAGTACGGTACACACATGAGGGCTTCTGATATTCAAAGCCCGGAGTCCGACACCAAGTGACCATGACCAATGCCTGCCAACGACGAGCTCCGAACGCAGTGAGACCCCCACCTTTGAGCACGCAAGCTCGTCCGAGGATGACCAACTACCTTCAGGAAATCTTGGAACGTACAATTCTAGGGTTCAGACACCATCTACTAGTCGTCGAAAACTCTTCAGTTGCGAGTCCGGCCACACAATATTAGAGTATGCCTTCGATTAGACACGGTTATAGCCCAAAATTCCCCTTCTTGGCAGGGATTGCTTCGAGTCGTGAGGCATTATCTTTCTACTGCATGTCAAGCCAGGTGGGTTCAACCACTACGGAGCCAGTAGCACCCACGAGGCCATTTCCCTCTCTACAAGTCCTAATTGCTCTCCACCCGCCGGTTCTAAGAATGCTACCCACTATACACCCCCTCTCGACGCTTGTTCGAATGGTGAGAATTTTGACAACGAGGGAGATCTCGACTTTCATGACCGTGACCAACGTCCTAGAAGTGATCACACTCCGTCGGGAGATGCCCCGACAAGCTCAAACATAGATGATCCCGAGACTACCAGGAGAAGAAGGATTGCGGCCTAGGACCAGTTGCCTAGTCTAGTCCAGTACCAGTCGAAAACTGCTCAAGAACTTCAATGGATTAATGATCTCATAGAGAATCCAAACAAAGAGCTCGGAAGAGCACCTGGCTATGATGCCTTTGCCAAGGAGATCACCCAACAGCTCTAGGATACAATGGGTAGAGCCGAGTGGTACCAACAGTGGTGTTTCGGAGATCGCACCGGGATGATCCCGTCGATCGCACAACTCTCAGCGTAGGAGAGAGCAAGACCTTCCTCATCCAAACCCATCTCCTAGTCGATTTCCCAACCACAATGGTAGGTGAAGAAGGCACCAACCTATACCTCCCACGACAGGTGGTCGACAAGCTCATCGGAGGAGTGGGAAACCATGACTCCCTTGGAGGAATCTACATCAGCAGATGGAACACGAAAAGGATTACCCTCGCAGAACTAACGTCTATGACCGATCAGGTCCTTTTACCACTGGGTATTGTCATGTATGATCTCCCGGTTATGCTAACCCTTGATTTCTACAAAGGAGGCGTTATGACCCAATTACTAGTTGTTAGCCGTTTTCGTACAACCTCAGAGCAGTTCGTTGGCTAGACAAGTTTTGACCAGCAAATATGCAGAAGTTCAATAGGAATCAAAAACCCCTTGAATTTCTCCAAATCTATACCACTACGATCTGAGTAGTTGGAGGAGGTGAGTATGTCATGGAGAACTATCTTCTGACCCTGCTCGAAGGTTTTGCTCAGTCGTGGCTGCCCAACCAGTCACTCGAGTCGATCTACTTGTGACAACATCTCTATGATTTGATGCTGGAAAACTTCCAGGGCATCTACAATCGCCTTGGAAAGGAGGACGACATGTATCGCATGCAGCAGGAATTGCACGACACCCCATGTCAGTTCCTACGACGCTTTAGCTAGGTTCAAAATACTATTCTTGAGGTATCAGACTCATATGTTATTCGATCCTTTAAGCATGAAGTCAGGAATTGGAGGTTCACAGAAGATATTTCCTTGAACCCTCCATCCACTGTCACTAAACTCTTTGAGATGACCGACCGCTGTGCGACAGCAACTGAGGTAGTCGAGTGGAGCGAGACTATAGATCATGACGACAAGGATTCTCGAGGGGTGAATGACAGGGACAAGGAAAAGCGGGTTGAAAAATCCAAGAGCGAGTTCAAGGGTAAGAAGCCACAAGCAAAGAACTCGAAGGAGGTGCTAGCTGTCAGTGACAAGGAGTCTCGAGGCTCCGAACAGAACTTTGATCAGGGCAAAGTGAAACGCCCCTAACAAAAGTCAGACAAGCCGAGGTGGAGCCCTTTCCATAAAAAACAGGCTTAACCTCCGCAATTGCTGATTCTTCCAACGTAAGCTCAAGGATTGCTACTCTAGCAAGCGCGCACTTCCCACCATCAAAGGATGGGATAGCCAAGTGACAAGAAGCAGTCAAAGGAGGAAGAGGAAATGTCGTAACAACAACCTAAGCACATGATCAACCACATCTATGGGGCTCATCGATATATGAGTTGAAACGACAGCTTAATGCTATCAAACATGAGGTAAACTCTATTGATCCTCTTGTTGTGCATAAGTTACCTAAGTGGCCAGAAGTTTTTATTTCCTTTGAAAACGAAAATTGTCCAATCCCTTGCACTCGACCCAGTCATTTTCTGATTATGGTCAAACCCACCATCAACAATTGCCAAGTCAATCAAGTTTTAGTTGATGGTGGGAATCCTCTTAACATCTTGTTTACAAGTGTGCTGGATGAGATGCAAGAACCCAGGACAAAAATAAAACCAGTGTGATATTCATTTCATGGTATCGTACCTAGGTCTTCGGCCAAGCCTATTGGCCAAGTTTCCCTTCCTATTACATTTGGGATTTCGAGCAATTTCAGGACAGAGAGAATCTCCTTTGACGTGGTCAATTTTGATATTGCATATAATGCTATTCTTGGTCAACCTACTTTGGCAAAGTTTCTAATGGTTGTCCATTATGGTTATCAATGCTTAAATATGTTAGGTCCCAAAGGAGTCATCATAGTTCGATGTGATAATAAGATGATGCACACATGCGATTGCAAGTCCCTCAAGTTACCGGGTGAGATTCCAACTCGAGAAGCTCACAATGTGCTACACTCGGTGAAGCACACGAAGTTGAAGGTTTCACCCAAGCCAAATGACCAGTTCAAGGAGATTCCGCTCAATCCAACTGAGCACTCCAAGACAGTTGGCATCGGGGTTGGCCTCAACCCCGCATAGGAAGACACACTCATTACCTTCCTCGAAGCAAACACAAATTTATTTGCATGGAAGCCATCCAACATGCCCAGGATCCCCAAGGAGGTAATCTAGCATAGGCTAGCTTTACAGCCTGATAAGAATCCCGTGAAACAAAAGTTGCAACGCTTCGCCCCCAAACGATGAGAAGCGATCTGGTCGAAACTAAATAAGATACTTAAAGCAGGCTTCATAAGAGAAGTCGACCACACTGAGTGGTTGACAAATCCTATGATGGTTAGGAAGTCTAAAGGTAAGTGGATAATGTGTGTAGATTTCACTGACTTGAATAAAGCATGTCCAAATGGTGATTTTCTCCTTCTATGTATTGACCAATTAGTTAATTCTATGCTGGTTGTGAGATGCTTAATTTCCTATATGCATATTTTGGATATCATCGGATTAGTATGTATTTAGATGATGAAGAAAATACCGCGTTCATTACTCCATTTGGAATTTGTTGCTATGTCAAAATACCATTTGGGTTAAAGAGTGCTGGTGCATCCTTCCAGCACCTTATGCAAAAGACAATGTTAGAAAGCACTACTCAAAACTCAATCTTGAGACATGTGTGTTTGGAGTTTCTTCTAGAAAGCTACTTGGGTTCCTTGTCTCTGCCCGAGGTATTGAAGCCAATCCCATCAGATGCACCCTCTGACTACAAACAAGGAAGACTAGAAGCCCGCAGGGTGCATGGCTGCGTTAAGCCGCTTCATAGCTTGTCTAGGAGAAAAAGGACCCCTTTCTTTAAACTTCTTAGGAAACATGAGGGTTTTGAGTGGTCTGAAGAGGTAAACAAAGCCTTCGAGGATATCAAGATATATCTTACAAGTGCTCCGATCTTGGTTTCACCACAACCAGATGAGCCACTCTCATTGTACTTGGATACTATGCCACAAGCGATAAATGCAGTACTAGTCGCAAAACGTGACAATACTCCATGACCAGTATACTCTATAAGCAATGTCTTACATGGGCCCAAAGAGTGTTACCCTTAGGTCCAAATACTTTTATATGACATCCTCATGTCTTCATGGAAGCTAAGGCATTATTCCAAGTGCACAAGGTTACTATGGCATCTAGATTTCCCTTAGGAGAGGTCCTCCAGCACGGGGAAGCAATGGGATGCATTGCTAAATGGGCGGTCGAACTCGGGGAATTTGACATCCATTTTGTGCCTTGAAGGACCGAAATGGCAACAGAGGGGGGGTGAATGGTGCCTTAAAAATAAGAACTCCCCTTTACTGTATTTAAATAAGATCAACAAACCCTCTCAAGAAGAGTAAAACAAAATCAGAGAACTAATCATACATTCCAGACTGTTCTGACAAATATCGGACGTTCCGATTTTACCCGGCGGTACTTCCGCACTCCGGTAGTTCCGGAATCAGTGCGGAAGTTCCGCCTGCGGTAGTTCCGCTATGGACAATCGGAAACAGTGCGCTCGGGTTTCTCTTCAAAAATCCAAAAACTAAATCTTGAATGCTCTTCTCTGGTCAAGTTTCACAGGACATCATCCTAAACACCTTCTTGACCTCATGGAGAAGAATTGCAACCAAAGATTCAATAATCGAACCAAAAACGGATTTCTTGAAGAAGGGGCAAGAAAGACCAAAACCAATGATAAGCGAGATTCTCAGATTCTTAGAGCATGAAACTTTGAGGAAGTAATAGCAATACCAAAACGATTCTAGATATGAAGTTTCATGCTATTTCATAAAGCGAAGCAAAAGATATGCCAAAACCCTAGATATTCAACATGAGCAGAGAGAGAGAGAGTTGCAAAATCAAGTAATCAAAACCTCGATTTCATTGGATTGAAATATGGATTACTGAGGTAACACAAAGAGGAAAGATTACAATAGGTTTCAGTTCATCAACTCCACAAACTCAAAAACAAAACACACCCTTTTGGTGGAGCTAACCCTAATTTTGTATCAAAAGGTCTAACCCTAACCCGTGGTTCTCCCTATTTATAGCCTCTGCTAATGGGCCTCCAACCCATTAAGCCCGCTACATCGAACGGAACCGCCTCCACTTTTGCCGCTTGCGAAAAGACCCTTTCGCCCCTTGCGCACCTTACGGAAGCCTCCGTACACCTTGTTGTGCGACGACTTAACCGCTTCAAGATTCACGCCGTCTTGACACATCCCGACCGTTCGACCTCAACGCCTCCTGCGCCTAGTCCGGTACCGTGTCTCGCCACGACTCCATCTTGATGCCTGCGCATCAACACAGACAAAAACACATCACATAGCATTGCACAATATCATAGCATCAACAATTGTATAAGACTCAAACTCATACAAAATCAAAATCACAATTTAATCTTCTACGCGCGATTACGGACACAATCGGAAGTTCCGATTTAACACGGCGGAAGTTCGATTTCGAATTATCCGCATTATCGGGAATATCGGAAGTTCGCGCTCAACAACTGCGGTACTTTCGATATCGGAACAACCGACTTTCGGATATTTAATTCGATTTAATATCTCGAGAGAACACTCAATGTCGATATTATCGGACACTCGCTACCCCTTGTGCGGAAGTTCCGATTTCCTTCACCGAGAGCAAAACCGGATAAATCGGAAGTTCCTATTTCCATCACGGTAGTTAGATTAATCGAACTTCCACTCCATACACAATGTAGTTCCGATTTCACGACTCGACCGAAGCAGTCCAAACCGAAAACCTCAACTCTCAATCTAATCAACACACTTGTCAAATACTCATCACTCAGTGGAGGACCTCTCACATGGTCTCTCAATCTCCCCCTTGATGAGTATATTGACAATTACCGAAAAAGCATAAGATGAGTTTGAGATTCCAGTCAACCAAGGTCTAAACAAGAGCAATTAAGCTCAAGACCAAGTTGACAAAAAGAAAAAGACTTGAGATGAGATGAAAGAGCAATTTTCGCACAAAACTCAAGGCTTTTCTTTAGAAGGCTTTTTCTCACAATCATTCTCCCCCTTTGGCAATAAAATCATCAATATGTAGAAAGGGAGGAAAAGACTATATGATGTTCATTTTAAGCATTAGGAGCCATGTAGATTATCCAAAATGACTATTAGAGTATTACACCAAGCCATAACACAGAAGAATGCTATCAAGATCATGACAATCGATGTATAGAAGAGCTAAGACAGAAAGTCCATAATCTGATTAATGATCCAATTCTTTAGCAGGTCAAATAAGCCAAGATTGAAGTCTAGCTAAAGATATCCAAGGATGATACAAGCCATGTCAAATAATCTAAGTTGAACCAAGAAGACTCATACTGAACAGTTTAGAGTGCTACCAGTTGAAGAAGGACTCATTTTATCCAGAACTTGGTCCTTTTAATGATAAGCAATTTTAGCACATTTTTTTTAAAGCTCTTAATGGTTTTATCTTAGTAAAGCAAGCTCTGGACTAGGTGCCATCCACAACTGCCTCCTAAGCTTCAACCAATTTTTTTTTTTAATTTTAGCCATGTGCTAGATCCCAAGCCTTATGCGACCACTCCAAGCAACAGACTTAAGGAGGTGATCTTAGGTCATCCAAGGCTCCCCCTGAGTTCATGCCTAGTGCAATGGCAAGCCGTCTCATGACAAAGATTTGGTGAGATCAGTTTTTTCGCACAAACGAGATCATCTTTGCTTTTGAAGTTTTTAGACCAGTGATTAGAGATAAGTCATGTTTCTTAACAAACGACATAGCTTACTCAAAAGTTCAAAAGAGATTCAGGACTCAACTCAGCCTACTTGACATGGCGAAAATCATAAAAGGATAGTTTCAACCAGACTAGTCTCAAGAGCTATCATGACAAGATTTTAATTCAAGTTTAGCATTTTTAAATACCTTAGTATGGCAAAGACTAAACTACACATAAAAAGTCATGATAGATCTAGCAGTTTAGCATAAATCATGGCAAGATGTAAAATAGTGAAAACAGATCATAAGGGATAATAAACAAGGCTCCATTTGATTATCATGCAATGCTTGATGAAATACACAAAAATCCATTCCCTTGAATGAGATGCATATTTTAATTGAGGTTGAGTTATGACAAAATTAAGAGTATGGAATAGCCAAGAATAACTCCCCGAACCAAAGGAACAAAAGCGAGAATCGATAAGTAAAGCAGAAAAGCGGTCCTTTAGAGCATAGAAAAGATATAGAAAACTATCGCTCGAGACAGTTCTTATCTACCCCATATGATTCTAGGACTATTAGGTGATCTACACAAACACTAAGGAGCAAACAACTCCCCTGTCTACCCAAAGGTGGCCCGACCCTGCTAGAACCTATAAGAAGTGAGTAAGCTCTACTTAGAGAGGAAGAGACGACTAATAAGCGACATCCTAGAAGCACAAGACAAGAAGTAGTGATCAAAGCAATTGTGGCAAGAGAAGTACTCTAACCTATCTTTGGAAGGACTTTGACCGAAACATTAAAAGAAATGAAACCAGAAAGGAGTAAGAGTATAATATAATATTATATAATATGATCTGATGAGTAGCACAAAGCTCCCTCTCACAGTGATCCATAAGGACAAACCACCCCAAGCTCTCCCATGGTGGAAAACCGAGAGGCGCCCGGAGGCTTAGTGAAGATATCGACCAGCTGGTGCTCACTCTCCACAAACCGGAGCACAATGTCACCCTTCTCTACATGGTCTCTAAGAAAGTGATATCGATATCAATATGCTTGGTCCGAGAATGTTGCTTTGGGTTCTTGGCAATGCAAATCGCAGACGTGTTATCACAAAGAGTGGAGCGCGATCGATAGATAGCCGAAATCCTGCGGTCGAGACCATCAAAGCACTTGACTACGACAATGGCTGCGACAACGTACTCGGCCTCTGCGATGGATTGCGCAACACCGGATTGCTTCCTCGGCGACCGGGAGACAAGAGAAGTGCCAATGAATTGGCAAGTGCGGAAGTGCTCTTCCTATCTATCCTCTGACCGACCAAAGTCTGCATCGGAGAAAGCTCTAAGAGATAGACAAGAAGAGGAGGAATACCGGATACCATAGTCAATGGTAGCTCGAAGGTACCGAAGATGCGCTTCACCGCTGACGGTGAGATCGAGGAGAAGCTCAAAGCCGAGCACAAAGACACACAGAGAAGTGTATGTCCGGTCTCGAGGTCGTGAGGTACAAGAGAGAGCCAATCATGCTCTGAACTCCTTTTGGTCAGCTGAGTTCGCCGTCTTCATACGGATCCAGGCGGTTTGTAGATGCCATTGGAGTTGATCTTGGCTTTCCATCATTCATGTCGAAGCGCTGGGAGGTCTCGAGTGTATTTGCCTTGATGAAGAAAGGTACCCTCCGAGTCTGTTTGATTTGGAAGCCAAGGAAGAAGCTCAACTCGCCCATCATGCTCATTTCAAACTCCGAGCTCATGACATCGGAAAAGCGGGAAGCGAGAGCACGCGAGGAGCCGCCAAAGATAATGTCATCCACATAGATCCGACGAGCGTAAGATCGGTGCCAAGGCGGCGGATGAACAAGGTTTTGTCAATTTTACCCATCTCAAAACCATGGCTCGTGAGATAGGACTTAAGCCTTTCATACCAAGCTCGGGAGCTGCTTGAGTCCATACAAAGCTTTGGAAAGCTTTGTAGACATGGTTAGGGTATTTGGGGTTCTCGAAACCAGGAGGCTGTCTGACATAGACTTCTTCCTCAATAAGGCCATTGAGAAAGGCACTCTTGACATCCATCTGGAAAAGCTTGAAACCCTTAGAAGCTGCAAAGGCAAGCAGGATTCTAATGGCTTCAAGTCTAGCTACAGGGGCAAAAGTCTCTTCGAAATCTAGACCCTCAACTTGAGAGTACCCCTGAGCTACCAGCCTAGCCTTGTTTCGAATGACTAACCCATCTTCACTTTGTTTGTTTTTGAACACCCATTTGGTCCCAATGATATTGTGACCTTGAGGGGGCTCAACAAGAGACCAGACCTTGTTTCTTTCAAAGTTTTCCAACTCCTCATGCATAGCGTTTGTCCAAGACTCGTCAGATAGAGCATGACAAACGTCTTTGGGCTCAAATGAGGCGACGAAGGCAGAATGGAGACAGAAAAGAGACAAACCAGCCTTAGAACGTGTGACACGCTCAAAGAGGTCTCCAATGATCTGCTCTGAAGGATGGTCCTTTTGAATGTGTTTTGGAGGTCCAGGGTGAGATGAAGAAGTGGCCTCTACCTCATTAGCAGACGAGATAGGGACAGAGCCACTAGCTTCAGAAGAAGCAGAAGGTAAGGGCTGATCTCCTCGAGGTGCGGTGGAAGAAGGCACCTCAAGAGGAGGAGGAAGAACTGGATCAGGTATACAACCATCATCTCCGTCTTCCTCTTCGTCCACAAAGATGGACTCAGACTGCTCTAAAGAACCTGAGATATCAGGCCTAGTCCCCGGACTGGCCTCATCGAAGGTCACCTCACAGGTCTCTAACAACTTACTAGACTCGCAGTTCCAGACTCTATAGGCACGAGAAGAAGTCGAGTAACCCAGAAAGATCCCATCACAAGATCGTGACTCGAACTTATCTAGGTTCCCAGACTTCAGAATAAAACACTTGCAACCAAACACACGAAAATGCGAGACGCTGGGTTTCGCCCATATCTCAACTCATAAGAAGTGCGATGCAAGAGTGCCCGAAGAAAAACTCTGTTAGAAACATGACAAGCAGTAGCAATTCCCTCAGCCCAAAACTTCCTAGGTGTAGAGTACTCATCAAGCATCGTCCTGGCCATCTCGACCAAGGTACGGTTCTTCCTCTCCACAACGCCATTTTGTTGAGGGCGTATGGAGCGAGAGGCGGTGCTCTACACTGTCTCACCACAAAACTCTCAAAGTAGGAATTCTTGAACTCGGTGCCATTATCGGTCTGGTGCTCGTAATGCACAGGAGCTCAGCGAAAGCCTACTAAAAGACCACGAAAAGAGTAAGCGTCTCATCCTTGAGGCTAAGAAAACACCCAAGAATACCTCGAGAAGTCATCGACCACGACAAGCACGTACCACTTCCCTCCCATCGATCGCACTCTATTTGGTCATCGTGTCCATATGGGCGATTGACACTGGTGCATCTGTCATAGTCACTTTATGGCGGAGGATGTGAAGCGGCAACCATTTTGCCCGTCTTGGCAAGGAGCACAAACAAGATCCTTGACCATTTTGAGTTTGGCAAACCACGAATGAGATCGTGGCGCTAACTCGGTCGGATGATCAAATCCTATATGACCAAGTCTCCTATGCGAGAAGGTCAAATCACGGGATTGAAGCAATTAAACATCGGAGAGGATCACGGAAGATCCGAAAAATCAGCACGAAAGATCCTCCCATATCGAGAAATCCATAAACTAGACTACAGAAGAATCAAGAATTTTGCAATTGTTTTTCTTAAAGCTCACCTCGAAACCGTCATCGGTGGTGAGAGGCGGCGATTATCTGCAGCTTACTTACTAAGGCAACATCTTTTAAAATAAAAGAATCATTAATGCTCACAGTACCTTTAGCGATGGCGCCCAAATGAAGCATCTCGAAAGTGATCGTCTCATCACGGGAGCGGGCTAGGAAGAAAACCAACGAGACTCACGGTCATATGGCGTGAACAACCGAGTCTACAATCCGGACCTTTCCTTTCGGCCGGCGACCACGAGTCAAGCAGTAAAGTCTCGATCTTGGGGTGAATCAGCGGTGATTTTGGCACCCAATCTTGAGTAACACGGCGAGCAGATGAAGTAGTCAAGCAAGGCCGACCTCTATCTACCCTACGCTCTCGTCACTCAACAAGTCAAAAGATCTCACTGTTCTTTGGATCCGATCGATATGAAAGAAGCGAGTCGAATTGCGATAACATCTTGATCTCGCCATGGTAGCTATCTCGAAAGGAAAAGCGAGATCTACCCTCGGGACGGCGGAGATTACGACCAAAGGGAGCATGAGGACGAAACTCGAGAAAACTCGGAAAAACCAAGTCCTCGATCTGCCCAAAATCATCGGATGGAACAAATCTAGACCTCGTGTTGGTCTTAGGTGCACTCAAAATGCTGGGTGACCACAGAATGTGCCTAAGAGACTCAACACGGTCTCTACGCGATCTTGGCGCGCTGAAGCAATGATCAACTAAATGTCCATCTTTACGTGAAGGTGCAATGATACCGCCTTACGAGAGGCGAAGCTGCAGTGGAATCACCTTCTTCGTCGAAATCCTTTGAACAAAACCCGCGACTTAAAATTTACTTTCGAGTCCACAGGCTTAGTTTTGATCACACACAGTGCTATGGTTTTGAGCACGGCGGTGGATGCTTCCTCATATCCTCCTGGATATCATATCCTAGACCACGATTAAATCTGCAAATTTTAGATTTGTCTAGAATGAGATTGAGCTTCTTCTTGCCTCCTACAAACCTCTCGAGAGTGTTCATAAGATCACGACACTCCGAAAGAGAGAGGTGCAAGAAGAAGCGAGGGGAAGAAGGACGGCAGAAGGTAAGGGAGCGGAAGAAGAACCAACAACAGAGGAAAGATTGGCTTGTGCACGCCTGGTACCGACTTTGAGAGGACGATCCCTCGCTGCAGTTGGTTCACGTTGCTAGGCGTCTCTACCAAACCCTTAGACTTCTTCCGGCACACACAATACAAGCAAATGATTGTGTCTCTAAAGGTCCTTAGTTAGCTTCACACATTTTTCATCCAAGGCAACCAAATCACATTTTAGTTTATAACAATGATTGCATGGTGAGCTAACAAGGTCCTTAGAAGCATCTTGAGCCAATTTATTCTTGTGATCAATCATTTCTTGAAACCGCTTGAATCTGATTCTAGTTGTGATTAACTTAGGACAGTTTAAACAAGAAACAATAGGCTCTAGTAGCGCAGCTTGAAATTCAGCAATTTTGTGATCTGCCCGTTTTAGGTTCATCTTGAGATTATTACAATTTTCACAAGTTTCAGGCAGATCAAGCAATAAGGTATAAAGACCTCTAAACGAATTGTCCTTAACCTCACATGAGGTGCAAGCAGTAGCCTCAACAGTAGTGGATGAAGGAGGTGCTACCCTACTCATCTCTAATTCAGCAAGAAGGCTAATGTTCTCTACCTTAATCATGTCAAGTTCAGAGGACACACTATCATGTAAGGTCCTTAGTTTATCCATATCATCAATCAAAGCACAGCATGTGTCACATTCATCACGGGAGGGAGCAGATGTAAGTAAAGTAAGCTCCCGTGATAGTCTAGCTACTTCCTTCTCCAACACAGAACACTTAGCCCTAGACTTAGCATGAAATCTACCTAGCTTAAGAAAAGCATCATTAAGCTGGTCGTAGGTGGGACTAACCTCGTCGGAGTCGGAGTACAGCTCGCTGTCGCTCAGTTCGCCCCCGAGGGCCATGAAGCACATCTTGGGAGAAGTTGCCGTCGTCCTTGGGATCATGATCGTCCTTCCCATCATCGTCCTCCACCCCTCCACCTCGGCTGGTGTCCGGTTAAATCGAGGCGGTGAGGACGCGATGGAACAGCTTCTTTGCCTTCCCAAAGTTGCGGAACTTCTTCTTGCCTTGATCAGGTGCTGAGGGCTTCGTGTTGCGGTTCTTGTCGATGTAGTCGTTCTTGCTCGGGCCGCCATAATCACCTTTGCCCTTCCCAAGCTTGGGACAGTTTGCTCGGATGTGGTTGGGGCCACCACACTCGAAACAAATCACAGGACCTCCTCTTTTACCATCCCTCCTCCTCTTGTAAGCATGAGAAAACTTCCGAGCTAGGAGGGCTAGCTGTTCATCCTCAAGCTGCTCTAACTGATCATCAGTTATGTCACGAGAGCGACTAGGAGAACCCACGTGTCGACTTCGAAGAAGATCGAAGTAGGATCGATGACTAAAGCCATCGATTGTGACTTGACCTTCGAGAGACAATGTCAATCTCGTGAGTCTTGAGGCGAGTAAAGCGCATCAAGAGTCGTGGTCGAGAGGTCCGTGCTATCTTTGATGGTAGTCACTTTCATCTCCCAAACACGAAGATCAAGTGCGAAAGCATCGTCGGCGTTATCCGAGTCGGGGTATGTAAGACCGACCGCTCGGAGGTTGCTCAAAATCTTGTGAAAACGCGAAAAGCACTCGTCAAGAGATTCACCAGCAAGCATCTCAAATTTACTGTATTCACGCTTGAACTGGTCTTGTCGAACCGTCTTAATCTGGGTAGTGCCCTCATGGTATGCATCGAGGGTCACCCAGATGTCGTAAGCAGAAATCAAATGAGAAATGCGATCAAACTCACTTCTGCTCAAACCCTGAATAATTATGTTCCTTGCCTTAGCATTTGCCTCAACATCGGCCATGTTTCCAGCATTGATGTTCTCATCGGCAGGAACAGCAAATCTAACCTTCACCTTTCTCCAGATGGCATACCCCTGAGCCTGGATGTAAGTTTCCATTCGGCTCTTCCAGAAGGGGTAATCCAGACCATCAAAAACTGGAGGCTTGGTGGAATACTTGTCCGTTGCCATGGCTCAACCGACCGGTTAAGATCTATCAAGAAGAGCTAACCGGCTCTGATACCAATTGAAGGACCGAAATGGCAACAGAGGGGGTGAATGGTGCCTTAAAAATAAGAACTCCCCTTTACTGTATTTAAATAAGATCAACAAACCCTCTCAAGAAGAGTAAAACAAAATCAGAGAACTAATCATACATTCCGGTATTTCGACAAATATCGGACGTTCGATTTTACCGTGCATACTTCCGCACTCCGGTAGTTCCGGAATCAGTGCGGAAGTTCCGCCTGCGGTAGTTCCGCTATGGACAATCGGAAACAGTGCGCTCGGGTTTCTCTTCAAAAATCCAAAAACTAAATCTTGAATGCTCTTCTCTGGTCAAGTTTCACAGGACATCATCCTAAACACCTTCTTGACCTCATGGAGAAGAATTGCAACCAAAGATTCAATAATCGAACCAAAAACGGATTTCTTGAAGAAGGGGCAAGAAAGACCAAAACCAATGATAAGCGAGATTCTCAGATTCTTAGAGCATGAAACTTTGAGGAAGTAATAGCAATACCAAAACGATTCTAGATATGAAGTTTCATGCTATTTCATAAAACGAAGCAAAAGATATGCCAAAACCCTAGATATTCAACATGAACAGAGAGAGAGAGAGTTGCAAAATCAAGTAATCAAAACCTCAGATTTCATTGGATTGAAATATGGATTACAGAGGTAACACAAAGAGGAAAGATTACAATAGGTTTCAGTTCATCAACTCCACAAACTCAAAAAACAAAACACACCCTTTTGGTGGAGCTAACCCTAATTTTGTATCAAAAGGTCTAACCCTAACCCCAGGGTTCTCCCCTATTTATAGCCTCTGCTAATGGGCCTCCAACCCATTAAGCCCGCTACATCCGAACGGAACCGCCTCCACTTTTGCCGCTGCGAAAAGACCCTTCGCCCCTTGCGCACCTTACCGAAGCCTCCGTACACCTTGTTGTGCATGACTCGCAACCGCTTCAAGATTCACGCCGTCTTCGACACATCCCGACCGTTCTGACCTCAACGCCTCCTGCGCCTAGTCCGGTACACGTGTCTCGCCACGACTCCATCTTGATGCCCTGCAGTCAACACAGACAAAAACACATCACATAGCATTGCACAATATCATAGCATCAACAATTGTATAAGACTCAAACTCATACAAAATCAAAATCACAATTTAATCTTCTACTCGCGAGCTCGGACACAATCGGAAGTTCGCGATTTAACACGCGGAAGTTCCGATTTCGAACTATCCGCGATTTATCGGGAATATCGGAAGTTCGCGCTCAACAACTGCGGTACTTCCGATATCCGGAACAACCGACTTTCGGATATTTAATTCGATTTAATATCTCGGAGAACACTCAATGTCGGTATTATCGGACACTCCGCTACCCTTGTGCGGAAGTTCCGATTTCCTTCGGCCAAAGCAAAACCGGATAAATCGGAAGTTCCTATTTCCATCACCGGTAGTTCCGATTAATCGGAACTTCCGCTCCATACACAGCGGTAGTTCCGATTTCCCTGACTCAGCCCAGAAACAGTCCAAACCGAAAACCTCAACTCTCAATCTAATCAACACACTTGTCAAATACTCATCACTCAGAGTGGAGGACCTCTCACATGGTCTCTCATGCCTCGAACAACCATGAAGTCCCAGATCTTGGTAGACTTTGTCATCGAATGGACAAACCCTGAGCCAATTCAAGGTCCTTAGCCCAACTTTCACGACTAGTGGACTATGTACTTCGACAGGTCTTTAGCTTTAACTGGCTCAGTGCTGGGATGGTCTTTGTTTCTCCACTCAGGGAAACCTTAAAATACACTATCCATTTTAAACTTCCCTACTACTAATAATGTGGTAGAGTACAAGGGTTTACTGGCTGGCCTCTGAGAGGCGAAAGCACTCATAATTTTTACGACTATTCATGAAAGTTGATTCTCAGTTACTTGCGAATCAGGGCAGAAAGGAGTATCGGTTCTCTAATTCGACCATGTATCAATATTTATTGAAAGTGAGGAAGTTAGAAAGGCACTTTATTGGTCTTGAGGTACAATATATCCCTAGAAAGGGTAACTTTCTTGCTGGCCACTTAGCTCGAATAGCTTCTTCCCAATCACCAGTTCCACGAGGAGTCCTATTAGAATAACTCCAAAAGTCATCTCTGGTCGAAAATCCAGAGACACCTCCGAGTGAGATAGCTTCTCTATAATACGAGGATACTTGAATGAATCCCAACTATGAGTATCTTCAGAAGGGTACAATACCTGATGATGATCTCAAGGCTGATCGCCTATCCCAAAAGGCTAAATGTATACTTTGGTCAAGAAGTCCTCTACAAGAGAGGTACTCAAGGGGTGCTCATGTGTTGTATATCGTAGAAAGAAGTGGTCGAACTCCTTAACGAAATACACGGAGGTAATTGTCGGGCACATGCCTCTTGCAGAACCCTAGTCGGTAAGGCCTTTTGACATGGTTTTTACTGGCCCACATTCCTCCATGATGCTAAAGAGCTCGTTACTAAGTATGTACAATGCCAATTTCATAGCAGGCACATACACCGACCGGCTCAAGCATTGCAAACTATTCCTCAATCTTGGCCTTTCACAATCTAGTATCTAGATATCCTATGACAATTCCCAAAGGCACGAGGTGGCCTCGAGTACCTTTTCTGGTAGTTGATACGTTCACAAAATGGATCGAGGCCGAACCCGTTTCTGGGATAACCACTAAAGCGGCCAAAAAGTCTATGATGAAAAGTGTGATATGTAACATCCCAAAAACCACATTTTAGGAAAATATAATGAAAATAAATTGAAGAATAATTTCTAGCATGTCTTTGTGTGGGAAAACTATTTTTAGCTTGATTTTGAACCTTTGCATAAATCAAATAGTGAATTACACGCAAACAGCAAATTGTAAGAATTTTAGAGAAATTCACAAAAGAGATAAAATCCTCAACAATTTACACAAGGAACCATATTTTGTGAGGAGCCTACATAAAAAATTCATAATTTTTGGATCTAATTTGTTACATTTAGAAATTCGAACAATAATCACCCAGTTTGAAAATTCAAAACTTAATTTGAAATCCACCGAGCCATTGGGCCGAATTCGCCCAGCCTAAATCCACTACGCCCACTCCAGCCCACACCAGCGCCCCATGTCTCCCTCTCACTAACACACCAGGCCCACCTATCCGAGCTTGTCTTCCACCTCGCTTCGCCTTCGCGAACCAGCACGCTCTGTCGCTCACTTGTTGGTTTTGACGACCGCTACCCACCGTATTCACGCCTCAACTACCCCCATCACCTCTGCCTACCATCACTCATGCTAGCTTCCCCGTTGATGTGCCGTTATCATGTGTCGGCGTTGAGACCAAAGCTCGGCGCGAGAAACCCGTATGCTGCACCATTTTCTCGCCGCATCTCTCATGCCATTCTCAGCCAAATTTAAGCCCCTCACCACATCACGAGCTCCTCAGCTTGCCATTCTCTCTTTCCACAAAGAATCAGAGTTTCTCATGCTTTGCTTCACTAGGAACGAGAGCGTCATTCGCAACACCAGTAAGCAAGCCTTCCACCCCCATTTGCCTCGGGTGAGTTTCCATGCACTCGCCACCCACGTCACCATGCGCCCCTTACCTCACTAATATTCCTTCTTTGCTTGATGTAGCTCTGAGAACCCCATAGCATGATTGCGTCATCATCTTGTTCATCCCCGGCGCACACCCTGTTTTGGACATTCGCATTCCCAACGCTCTAGTGAGCTTGAACCTTACCTAACCGCGTCATATCGTATTCCATACTCCATTAATGCTTCTTCCTTGCTTAATATGGACCCAATGTCAGGGAATCACCAAAATCGAGCTCTTCCCCAAATCCGGCCACCACCGACTCCTTTTTTGTTCACCGTCACTCTGGTGAGTTCCCGTCCGATTCCTCACTCCTACACCATCCTAGGGTCTCAAGTTAGCTAATGCTACACTTATTGTAGCATATTCATTGCCACAAAGCACCAACATCGAGAGCCTCCTCCACACCGCCGCTGTTCGACGTCGACAAGCTTCTCCGGCCACCCCTTGACACAATCGAGGACCTTGGTGAGCTTCTAGTAGTCCCCAAAGCTTTTGCACAAATTAGTTTGGACGATTAGCTCGCGTAGCATCTAGTTCACCATGGCCGCCTCTAGTGCCGCCGTGGAAAAGGGTATCATTGTCGCTCTAGTGACCATTGGTCCTTGAGTCGCTGCCTATAGCATCATAATTGTTCTCTATAGCCAATGCGCACCATCTTTCGCCACCAATTTGCTCCATGCATGAAAGTCATTTCGGACCAGAGGAGCTCTGCAACTTATCATCGGCGTAGCACCGTCTCCATTCATCTCTCTAGCCTCCACCACCACTGGTGGGATCGCCGTCGAGAGGGTAGCCCATTTTTCCCCTCCCTCGAGACTCTCCGGGTCTGCTTTGCCGCCAGCGAGCTCGCCATGGCGCTCAACCGCGTGTAGCTCTGCTTCCTTCTCTTCTCCCTCGCTGATAGTGGGACCAACTAGGTTGATTATTAGCTTAACACTAATAATAGTGGTTAAATAAAACTAATCAATGATAGGAGGGACAGCCTGAAAACTTAATCAAAAATCTAATTTAAAACACATTTGTATATAAGTCACTCACATGTAAGACCACCCACTATTTTTTGGTTTTAAAACATGATTTAAAAACCGAGAGACTGACATGTGGACCCCAACCATTAGTTATTTAAAATTAAAAATAGTTTTAATCATTATTTAATAAATAATGAATTTATGACATGTGGGACTATTTCTGTTTTTATAAATAATATCAAGAAAATAAAAATATGAGTTACTAACAAGTATGCCCCATATGTAAGTTAATAAAATTCAAAAAAATTAGAAAAAACCACGTTTATTTCAGAGGAAAATATGCTTTCCCTATTAAAAAGTGTAAGCCTTAGAAGAACTCAGAGGAAAATACGCTTTCTTTGTTAGAAAACTAAACCTTGGAAAATACGCTTTAGACGCCACTCTTTTCTTATTTTCTGGAATTTTCAAACCGAAGTAAATTAAAACGCTAATAACTTTTGCATACGAACTCCAAATTGAATTAATATTTTTTATAAATTCATATAGAATCATTATCTACCTTAATATGTAAAAATATTAGGATTTTTTTCTATTAAAATTATTTTTCTATAATTAATTTGCTCTATGCTCTTTTTGAATAGACATCGATACCTTGAACGAAATTTTCGACGATCCTCCATCCTCATACTCTAAGATACTAGAGCAAGGTAAGCACCTGCTTTTACCATGTTGATACCATTATTGCAATTATTGTACTTTTTTGCAAACTATATTGTGCATGCGTGTATGTTTGCTTAAAATTGCTACATTCGAGGGTAACGGTAGTTATATTCCTATTCAATTCATGGCCCTCCTTGAAATATGGTATCCTTACTATTGTAGCCATTAGGTTATGGTTTAGCCAATAGATGGTGCTGATTTGGGTATTTTGAGTGTGAATATCGCACAAGTACTTATTTCGAGTGAGAATATCGCACAAGTACTTAGTCGGGCTCTAGATTTACTAAAATTGAAAAATGGATGAAATTTTGAATATGAATTTGGGAGGTTTTGAAATGATGGTCCAAAGGTGTATAAAAATTAGGTTGTGACGTGGGCGAGTTATATTATAATCTAGGGAGTATGATAGGCATATCTCAAAAGTAGATAGGGGGAGATCCTCTCCCAGGTCAATTAAGGACCGAATGTCGGTAAATCCTATCTAAACATAAGCATACAACCACATGTGCTGGTATGGGACGACCTTATCTAATTAACTCATCAAAAACTAGCCTTACATATTGGTAGGCTATAGTAGTGCGAGCATGTGTGATTGCTCGAAGGGGCTCCCTTCACTGAGGCGTTGGGAACAAAGCCTTCTGACACAACGGTGAATGCCTCACTAAGATGGGGGTGTACCGGGTGAAATGAGGATGTTCATTAACCGAGATAGTGCATGGCTAAAACTAGGTGATGTAAAGACTTCGTTACGTGCTCTCGACTACTTACTAAAATATCGTGAGCGATGGCATCGACGGATGCCAGATAAACTAGAGAATTCGTATACTGTGAGTAAAGTTGTACACCTCTGCAGAGTGTAAATTTTTTAAATTGCTGTGCTTGTGGTCATGAGCGTGCTTAGTGCATCTTAATAGGTACAGTTTCTATATTCACAAAAAATGGGTTTGTTGGAAAAATTAGGATGGATATTTTTAATGATATTTGAATTGAGTGCCATGTTTATGGCCGAAAATAAGGTGTTGGTCGCAGCCAAGGAGGGTTGTGATTTGTTATTTATCAAGTTACTTGCTTGTTGATTCTTTATCTATTTAACTGCTCTTTAAACTTCTGTTTCAAAATACTATATATTGATATTGCAAATAAAATTTGCTTAATGCTGAAAACAACTTGTAGCATAGAGCCTCCTCCCTTGTTAGCCATGCATATATATAAATTTTGTGATACACTACAAGTCTTGATGAGTACGTAATGTACTCAATCTTCAGAGCATGAGGATGACCACATGCTGGATGACACCATCTTCGCTCCTGGTACCGGGGGATATGGGGACAGGTCTTTCTAGGGTTTACTCCTTGTGGGTTGCCTGAGAGCTTGGATGGGCATGCCACTGAACTTTTCCTATTAATCTATTAGATTTCTGTTGCTACTTCTGATACTTGAACTTTTATTTGGCCTATCGGCCCTTTATTCTAAACTATGTAAACGACAGAGTGTGGATGTGCATGCCAATGTTATAGATATGTGTACTAGCCACTGATCATGGTACTAGTACGGTACACACACAAGGATTTCGGGTATTCAACGCCCGGGGTCTGACATGATCACTCGATTAGGTGTTCCGAGTCGGATCATAACTGACAATGATACCCAGTTTGCACACGCAAAATTTTAGGAATTTTATGTAGAACTAGGTGCAAAATTGTGCTATGCCTCTATTAATTATCCACAAAGTAATGTGGCAGTGAAAAGGGCAAATGGCCAAATTATGTAGGGATCAAAACTTGAGTTTTTGATCAGCTCGTAAAATGCTCGGAGGCTTGGGTGAAAGAGTTATCCTCAGTACTTTGGGGCAATTCGCATGACCGTTAGTTGGGATACTAATGAAACACCCTTCTTCTTAGTTTTTTGTGCTGAGGCGATGCTTCCATCAAAACTAAAAATTAAGTCCGCAAGGGTAAAAAATTTAAACGACCAAGATCAAGAACAACGCCAAACTGATGACATCAACCTGCTCGAAGAAAGGAGAAACCAAGTGTTAATCTGATCAGCAATCTACCAACAAGCGCTATGCAAGTAGTACGACCGTAAGGTCCAACCTCGCAGCCTTGCTATGACTTGGTCTTGAAAAAGATTTAGACCTAGTCTAATCAGAATAAGCTATCCCTAAATGGGAAGGCCCTTACACGGTGGTCGAAGTGACATGACCAGGTTTAGTAAGATTGGCCATTTAAGATGGCAGAGTTCTCTCCAATCTTGGAACATAGACCAGCTAAGAAAGTTCTATGTACAAACTCTTATGTTTTCAATAAAGTTTATGATTTTATTCATTCTTTGTTGTCTTACATAATTACTTGATGAGCTATGTTTTTATTCTTTCTCCGATCACTTTAAACACTTTGTTTTCTTTACACTGGTCAGAGAAAGGCAATGTCACCTAGTTCAAGTCTCTCCTCTTTGCATGTGGTCTTGCCCACTAGAAGGAGCTTCCTAGTGTCGATCTTTCACTAACTCTTGTTGTCAATACGAGGAGAGTAGGTTCAAAAATGTGGTTGGAAGAATTTTAAAATGCTATTTTTCAATGTTTCCTTAGTATATTTACTTTAACTAAGAAAACAGTTGGGCTAGGGAGAAGTTATAATTATAACTTTCATACCTTAGTCTTTATTTTTATTTTTCATTTCTATTTTTTATCTTATGAGTTACTGACTACTCGAAAAAAGACAACTTGTAGGAAAATAAAGATTTATATACATTCCATAAGGTCAAATATTTCATTACATGCACTTTGCACTACAAATTACACTAAAGAATCTCCATTGTTTTGGCTATCGGAAGAAGAGAGAAGACCCCAACTGCATCTTTTCTGTGACTCTTCTTCCAGCTGGTCTAGCCTCTTTGGTCAGTTTCTGGGCTTACTCTTCGGTGCATTCAAAGTTGGTCAGCTACAAAATTAGCCTCCTCAATGTTCTCTGTGGACCGGTATACAATTGATCAGTATGCCCCATTCTTGCAATATGAACTTTAGTCTTGATCGGAAGTTATACATCATAGATAGTGAAGTGCTTACCTGCTCATCGGGGTCCTTTCAACAACTTCAAATGTTGTACCTTTAGTCTCACTAACACCTGTACCATCAATAATTAAATCCATGAATTTTTTTGCCACATGCCATCCAGTCAGCCTTTTATCCCTTAGGTCCTTGATGGCTTGGATCCATGGAGTGATCCAGCCTCGATCACTTGAGGTCGTGTCCCATGATGTCTTCTTCTCTGCGGCATTTCCCGTGAAGAATAGACGATCCTCGTGAGTGACTATCATGTAGAACCACTTCGTCCTCCAACCAGACCAAGACAATCTAGTGAACATGGAGATGTACTCGTTCGTCTTACCGTCATGGAGTTGGATTGAGTAGCTCCCCACAATCCCACGTGTCTGCTTGCTCATCCCGTAGTAGTACTTAAAGAGCTCCAAATTTGCGGGTTTCCCCAACGCCTCACCGAGGTACACAAACAAAGTCAACATTTTGATAGAATTATGAACCAAGTTCGCCAATTCTACCTCAAAATGCTTGAGTACTTCATCTAAGAAAGGGTGTGATCACAGTCTGAATCTTCACTCGCATTCTTCCACTTCACCAAAGACCTGGGAGGAATATTCTTGGCGAAAACCAAGGCAGATATCTTCTCCACGTGAATCTCAGATTTCTCCCACTTGGACACAAATCCAACCATTTCTTTTGAGGAATTTGCTCGGATTCAAAAGATTTGGGAGGAAGGATTTAGAGCTTGAGTGGCGGCGGAGAAAGGCAAGAGCTCAAGGGAGACAAAATGATTTAGAAAAGTAAATTTCCTTATTTTACCCCTTTAGTAATTACTTATACCCATCGGCTTGTGTTAAAAATCGTGGGGAAACCCAGTGGTTAGAATTCCCTCGGGAACTACTCCCAACAGACAAAATCGTGGGTGACAGTTCACAATCCTTTTCCATTCACATGCTTATAAAGGTGTTATTTTTACAACTCAAGTAAAAACATCTTCTTTGACCAAGTCAATTTCTGGTCAAAAGAAATACTACTCGAAAAATCTCATTCAGACTACTTTTCTAGGACCTCTTCCCTAGTAAGTCATTTTCACTTGAAGTTGGGGGGCTAGATGATGTGGATTGAATAATCCTTAATTAATAAAGCTATTTATCTATAATATTTATTATAGATAATAGAATTCTAATAGCCCTCTAGTATACCCCTGGTCGGAGATACTTGGCATGACTAGTTTAGGGTACGACCACCCCCTCGTTGGAATGTCTATTACGGCTAGGTCAAATCACGACCACCATATGGCCGCTAAGTCTCACAGACAGATATGTGGGCCTTATCTTATAAACTAGGAACCCTGTACACCATCCAACTGATCCTGGTAGCAAATACAACACGTGCACCTTTGTGTCTCTGACATAACCGCGTGCACCTCTCTCTGTCTTTGACAATATCCGTCTGGTCAACATGCAAGGGGTCTCACTAACAACAACCATCATCCACATGTGGATTCTAGAAACAGTTAAGACATCTCTTGATGGATAGCAACTGCCACCCCTTCGACGCTTTATAAGGGACGGTGCCGGCAAATGGAGAAAAAGAGATGCCTTTGATAGCATTCAAACTTTTAGTGGCAGATTGTGCATTGTAATCTCGCTTAATACAAGAATACAAGAGTACGGTTATTATTCTACCTGTAGAAGGCCTCAACATGTCTAGAAAACATCATGTCTCTTCCTGCGTGATCTCGAGAGCCGTGTTCCTGCATTTACTCTGTAAGATCGATAGTAATTCATCGACACCAACTAGACAGTGTGTGTGCCCTATCCCTCCACCCCTAGAGAACGAAAGAGCCAATTTGCAAAACACCAGAATATTCTAAGTAAAGTAAGAAGGTGTTGGAACCGGCGACAGCCCTTTGCATGAGAGAATAATCACAACAAGCACACAAGAGAAACAAGAATTTGTTTAGGAGGTTCGGCAGTGCTCCTACTTTCCTGACACAACCCCTTCCTTTCACCTTATATATAAGCCATACACAACAAATCTCCACCTTGGCAAATACACCACCTTGAAGAAACACACAACAAAAGAGAACGCTTTAACACTCCTCGCGCATCTGTGGCCTGGGAGTTACCTCCTTACTCAGCAACCTGTGACTCCCAACAAGTTGAGGCAATGCTAAAACTTGTTGGCGGTGATGGGCTTGGTCAACATACCTATAGCATTATCATCAGTGTGCACCTTCATCAAATCAATATCTCCAGAGGTGATCAACTCTCTGATCCTATGATACATTGCATGAACGTGCTTCGTCCTGGCATGATACACTTGATTCTTGGCCAAATAAATTGCACACTGACTATCGCACTGCACCTAAACTCCACCTTGCTCAACACTTAGTTCCTTCACTAATCCTGCAAGCCATAACGCTTCCTTTGTAGCTTCAGTCACAGCCATGTACTCTGCCTCAGTTGTAGACAATGCAATAATAGATTGAATTGATGACTTCCAACATATAGGCCCTCCACCTAGAGTAAAACCATACCCTGTAGTAGACCTCCTATTATCCAAATCACCAACATAGTCCAAATCCACATATCCAACAACCAAAGGATTACCTTGTTGTCCACCAAAAATAATACCATGACTTGTTGTAACTCTCAAGTACCTGAATATCTACTTGACTGCCTCCAGTGTCACTTTCCTAGTTTTGCCATAAACTTGCTGACTTGACTAACAGCATGTGCCAACTCAGGCCTTTTACAAACCATAGCATACATTAAACAAACAACTGCACTAGCATATGGAACATTCGCCATCTCTTCGAATTCTTTGTCTGATTCAGGACAGAATTCAAAAGAAAGCTTAAAATATTGTGCCAATGGAGTACTTACTGGTTTACCCTTGCTCATATCAAATCACTTCAAGACTTTCTCAACATACTCCTGCTGAGACAACCACAGTCTCCTCGAGCTTCTATCCCTGTGTATCTCCATGCCCAAAATTTTCTTTGCTTCCCCTAAGTCTTTCATATCAAATTCCTAACTTAGTAAACTCTTCAAACTAATCACATCACACATGTGCTTTGCAGAAATTAGCATATCATCCACATATAGTAGTACAAAAATAAATGAACCATCAACAAGGCGTCAAACATAAACACAACAGTCATACTCACATTGACTGTAGCCAATCTGCAACATGTAGGAGCTAAAACATTTGTACCACTATCTTGGACACTATTTCAACCCATACAATGACTTCTTTAACTTGCATACCAGGTGCTGATTTTCCAGTTCAGTGAACCCTTCTGGCTGCTCCATGTAGATTTGCTCATCAAGATCACCATAGAAAAATACCATTTTCACATCCATCTGTTCCAAGTGCAAATCCCAACTAGCTACCAATGCAAGAACTGTCCTTATAGAAGTATGCCTAACAACCGGGGAGAATACCTCATCATAATCAATCCCCTTCTTTTGTGAATACCACTTTGAAACTAATCGAGCCTTGAACTTTTCCCCCTTCTTTTTCTGATACTGTAGGGTTTTCTTTTGTAGACCCATTTGCACCCAATGGCTCTCTTATCTTCAAGAAGATGAACTAGCTCCAAGTCTAATTCTTATGTAAAGATTCTATTTCTTCTGTCATTGGAGTCATCCACCTATCTTTCTCCTGGCTTGTAAGAGCCTCGTAAAAAGTAGTTGGTTCATCAGTACTAACAAGAAGAGCAAATGAAACCTGGTCTTCATACCCAAATCTCTTTAGAGCTTTCGCATTAGTGTGTCGTAGTCTATCTCTTGCCAATTGAAAAATTTGCAAATCCTCTAAAGTGGAATCTGGAGGCAGTGTGTGTGAATTGTGAGTTCTTAAACTATGTTCGAACTCTACCTGCACTGTATTTGAACCTCCAGTCTCATGTGATACCTCCTCTTTGTTTTGTTGTAACATTGATTTCTCATCAAAGATAACATCCCTATTCATCACCACCTTCTTTGATGTCAGATCCCAAAGCTTGTACCCTTTAACACCTTTCTTGAAATCCAGAAAAATACACTTTGTTGATTTTGAATCAAGCTTTGGCCTTTCATCAACTGGTATATGCATATAAATTTGGGCAACCAAAAATTCTTAGATTAGGAAAATCAACTGAATTACCAGTCCATACCTCCTCTACAACCTTACCACCCAAAGATGCACATGGCGATCTGTTTATGAGATAGCTCACTATGTTCATATAATCTGCCTAGAAACATTTAGGAAGCCCTGCATTCTACCTCAAGCACCTTGCTCGTTCACAAATAGTCTTGTTCAACCTTTCTGCCACACTATTTTGTTGTGGTGTTTTGTGCACCATGAAATGCTGCTGAATACCATGGTCCTCACAATGTCTCTGAAACTATGAATTAGTATATTTAGTACCATTATCAGATCTCAGATACTTTACCTTCCTGCCTGTTTGGTTTTCCACCACAGTTTTCCACACCTTGAACTTAGCAAACACTTCAGATTTCTACTTCATGAAATACGCCCACACTGTGTGGGCAAAATCATCAATAAAAGTAACAAAATACTAAGCTCCACCCATTGACGGTTTTCTAGTAGGCCGCCACACATCAGAGTGTACATAATCAAGTATTCCTTTTGTTTTATGTTTGCCACTTGAGAAGGTAACCTTAGACTGTTTTCCAAGAACACAACTTACAGAAACCTAACTCACAACTATTAATTCCTGCCAATAGGTCTTTCTTATGCAATTCGGCCATCCCACGAACACTAAGATGGCCCAACCGCATATGCCAAAGTTTTACCATATCATTATGTGACTTCACTTAACTGACTCCACCTACAACAGTGCTCCCTAGTAATATGTGAATATTTCTAGCAGTTCTCATACCCTTCATCACAGTCAATGCACGTTTACAAATTTTCATAGTTTCCTTATCGTTATCAGGTTTATAAGTAAGACCACTATTATGTAAGAAGCCTAGAGAGATCACATTCTTTTTCAACCGGGGTATGTACCTAACATCACACATTATTCTAACAATACCATCATACATCTTAATTTGAACTTCACCTATCCCGATAATACTATAGCATGTATCATCAACAAGGTAAACATAACCAAAATTACCTGACCTGTATAAAGTGAACCACTACTTGTTAGGCGTGATGTGATAGGAGCACCCCGAATCAAGAATCTATGCATCTATCAACTGACTATTTGAAATTGAGAGAACATCTGCATCACTGCTATCCGAGTCATTTTTTCTAGCCCCATTGATAGTCTTCTCATCACGCTTTTCCACCATTCTGTTCTTTGAATTTTGGACAATCCCTCTTCATATGCCCCATCTCCTTACACTTGTAGCACTCGATATTCTTTCTGCTCCTCGACTTTAATTTGGATTTATGCCTTCCAGATCTCCCATTCTCTTGTTTCCTTCCATGATCGCCCTTCGTATACAAAATATTACCCTAAAAGCTCTCCCCCGCGTTCAGCTTCCATTGAGTATGCACCAACAGGGCCGTGGGAATCTCATCAACCTTGATAGTATCTTTTCTGTATGTCAGAGTGGTGACCAAGTGTTCATAGGAAGGTGGCAATGAACACAATAGAATAATCACCTTGTCTTCGTCTGTGATCTTCACCTCCAGACACCCTAGATTAGTGATCACCTGATTAAAGACATTCACATGTTGTGCAAAATTAGAACCCTCCTGCATCTTTAGCCCGTACAACTTCTACTTCAGATGCAGCTTGTTTGTCAGCGATTTGGACATAAACTGAGTCTGCAATTTGTCCCATATTTCTTTCAGCGAAGTCCTATCCATCACATGATACATGACCTGATCTGAAAGAAAAAACCGTATGATCGCGGCTGCTTGCTTCTTCAACTCCTCCCAATCACCATCCTCCATGGCCTTCGGTTTTGCTTCGCGCAGCCTTTTGGAACAACCCTGCAGTGCCAACAGATCCTTCACCCTCTTTTGGTACAATCCGATGAGACTAGTCCCGTCGAACTTCACCACTTCGAATCTGGCACCTGGCGCCACCATCTCAACCCCGCTCTGATACTAATTGTTGGAATCGGTGACAACCCTTTGAGCGAGAGAACAATCACAATAAGCACACAAGAGACACGGGAATTTGTTTATGAGGTTCGGCAAACCCTACGTCCCTAGGAGCCGAATCGCGGCGACTCCGTCCATATGAGGAATTTTTTATTTCTGATTAGGGTTACAAGAGGTCGGCGGTATATATTTATACTCCGATTACATGTTCGACTCGGACTCATAGTCCGTACCGCGGGAGGCTTCGCCCTCCGCATCCCCAGTCCACAATATTTCGTAACCCCACATAATTGCATCTCCCATGTAGCGTTGTGTCCGGAAAGCGTACGCTACACTCACGCTTTCCGGACACAACCCTTTCCTTTCACATTGTTATATATAAGTCATACACAACAGAATAGGTCTTCCATATGTCTCCCTGTGGAATTTGGTGCAGGAAAGATTCTACAGATAGAATTGTATATAACTGATATGACATAGATATATAGATTCCCAAGCATTTGTGATGCTCAGAAACAGCAAAATGAACGACAAATAATGTTTGAAATCCCATCAAACAAGTAGAAGAGCATCTTGTGGAAAGTAGATGCATAGAGTGCTATTGAAATTGTTAAAACGGGAATCACATGTGTGCGCAATGAGAGTGTCGGTCCTTTAGGCCACTATAAATATCCCAAAAAACCTTGTAATTTGCCCAAGCCATTGAAAGGCCTATTCGCTTTTGTAGCTCTTAGTACACTATCTCTCACACTCAAATATATCATGGCTAATGACTCCTTGACAAGGGGACAGATAGTTGGAGATGTTCTAGACCAGTACACTAGCTCAGTGCCTCTAACTGTCATGTATGATGGGAGACCTGTGTTTAATGGCATGGAGTTTCGCTCATCGGCAGTCTCTGTGAAACCTAGAGTTGAGATTGGAGGTGATGATTTTCGAGTGGCCTATACCCTAGTAAGCCCATTACTTTGCACCCAAAAGAGTCCATTGATCGATGGTAGGCCGTATGGCCATGGTATCGCGGGTACTTTTCTTAATCTAAGGATCATAGAGAAGATTAGGCATGGCCTAAACTCATGAGCTTGGACTGGCCAAGATCGACAACAATGGCTTCACCCAGCCAAGCTTAAACTCAACGCGTTTGCCTCAACTAGTTTGGTGCCCAGCCCTCAGGTTTATTTTAATCCCCTAACATGTTGACCATGTGCTTGTGTTAATTGCAAATCTATTAGGTTATGGTGGATCCTGATGCGCCTAATCCCAGCAACCCAACCCTGAGGGAATACCTGCATTGGTGAGCCATAGCTCTTGCATTTTTTGCAATACTCTACTGCATGTACATTCTTGTTTTTGTTACTTTGGTCAACTGATCTAATTACTTTTTAATTTGACAGGATGGTTACTGATATCCCAGCATCAACAGACGATAGCTTTGGTGAGCATATTCACATTGTATGCAAAGCATACACAGCTACAACTTATATTCATATATACCTAATAAAACCTTATTAGTTTTATGAGAGTGTTCCTTCTTGTGGTGAATACATAAAGTTTGCAAAATGCTAAAGTTTAATTTATTCTTGTTGTCAAAAGGTTCATATTAGATAATCTTTCTGGTGAAGTTTTATAGTCATGCACCAACTTAACTTATAGTTCTTAATTTGGAGATCTTTTATACGATATTCCACTAGGCGTCTAATATATATTTAGTTAATAAAGCAGCGAATGGGAGTTATGTGATAGCTACGATTCAATCAAAATGTTTCAATTTGTGCACTAATTAGAAGTGCATACATGTGAGTTCATTTTTTTTATTCAGTCCTAAATTATGTTTTTTTCTATCATTTGGTTGTAACCTGTATTATTTGTATTTGTATTTGTATTTGTATTTGGAAGAATATTTCCAGAGGCAGTTAGAATTTTTTTTTCTTCAGATAGTGCACTATTGCTATTGGTGTTCCAATCGTGTAAACAAAATGTTGCATCAGTTACTCGCACATACTGAGATGCACTGAATAGAATATTTCCAGAGGCAGTTAGAATTTTTTTTTTCAATTAAATGGCAGGCCGAGAGATTGTAACATACGAGAGCCCAAGCCCCACCATGGGCATCCACCGCATTGTCCTGGTGTTGTACCGACAACTGGGGCGGGGGACGGTGTTTGCGCCGCAAGTGCGTCAAAACTTCAACTCGCGCAGTTTCGCACGCCTTTTCAACCTCGGCAAGCCTGTGGCCGCGATGTACTTCAACTGTCAGCGGCCGACGGGCACAGGTGGGAGAAGGTTCACCTGATCAAATTGATCGGCCATGTTCAAGTCGAAGGCAAGCTTGAGCTTAATTACCACTTCTATATGCGTGCTTACCAATACATAGCCGCATCGTATGGTACTTAGCTAGAAAGGCTAGAATAAATGTACCTGTTGTAGTACATGTAGGCTCTTAAGTGTGCCTTCACAAGGATGCCTGCTTTACAATAAACGTCATATAATTAATAGTATAGAGACGTGACATTTTGTCACACCATGGTAATAACAGATATGCGGTTGTTTGGTTCCTGAGTTTCAGCAAAAAATATTCAATTAATATTACCTTGTGTTAGATTTGGACTTCAGTTAACTACCAAAAAGCTTTGCTTTGTTGCTATTAGCTGACAGAACCAGCCTAACAAAATGAGTTGAGCCTTTAAATACCGAGTTAGTTTACTCCAGAGCAAGAAATTAAAACATGAAGAGACAAATTAAAATTTCCTTTTGTTTATACAGTAAGCTTGTTGCCGAGATATAGTTTTTTTATTTTGTGACACACTATAATTTATTTTTTAGATGTATTAAAATACGTTTTAGCAACATCTGTTTATAAATTATACCATCCAAACATCCGCCAAGGGAGAAAAATAGATATTTACATACGAGAAATGCAATATCGCTATTTGCTTTCCAAGGAAAGATGGAAATGAAGGTTTTTTTTAATTCATCATTGCCAAAAGGTGTAACCTTTTCACTCTTAATTTGAATCACAATTACCTATAATTCCAACAAGCAATGCATGTAATAAAACCACAACATGTCACCTTTCGATAGTCGTAATAATATAAATATGTAAAGGATTAACTTTCACATAGCTTGGACCATGTGCCCAATGAGCTCAGGGCCACGGGTCCGAGAACGCCAGGAAACATGCGCCCGGGAACATTGATTAACAACAACTAGATAAACAAGACATAATTAAATTAAACAAGTTCCGACCATTAAGCTAATGATAACCATATCCACTAATCAAATCTAGATGAAATACCAAGTCCCTAGATTGAATGATCGCAACTAATTAATAATGCATGTGATTGATAGCATGTGATGTATATGTGTTACTTCCATCCCACGCCTTCATTGATCACTTAAAAACAACAACGAAACAAGGGTGAGTCCAAGACTCAGCAAGTACACAATAAAATAATAAACAAACAACTTATCATTCAAATTAGATCATTATTATCATCAATCATATACTTATTTAATATCATCATCTTTCAGGTAATCACTTAACATCATCCTCTTTTCATGTATGCAATGCTAAAGTATGCTACATATCCATATGCAATTTTATTAGCTAATACCGGTATATCGAACTGATCTCCCGTCGGTGAACCACTCTATCGTCCATCACAGTGGAGTCTGTAACATCCCAAATTTGGATTTGTGTTTCAAATGTAAGAAAATACAAAGAGATTAAAATTTTTCTTGCATCTTGAAGCCCTTGGTCATTTTTGTAATTCTTTTAAAAAGAATTATAGAAAAATCAAATTCAAATCCTCATTTGACTCTAATCAAAAACCTCCTTGTCATAGATCTTGTGCCCAACCCTGGGAAATCTTTTCCCTGAGTTCTAGGGAGGCTTGGCAACACCTCTGAATTATCTCATGATTTTTAGAAATTATTTGATAATTTTGGAGGCAAGTCAAAAATTGGTCAAACCCTATTTCCCCTCTTCTGGAATTTCTGGAGAAAAATTCAGTGCCTGGAAATCTCTAAAAATTTTATGAGAGGTTCCTCCTGCTGTCAGCAAGCTCCAGTTAAAATTTCATGAATTTTGGAGTTTGTTTGCTACCTCAAATAATTCCTCAAAAATCAGATGTTTAGGATTCAAATCCTAACTGGTTTGCACTGTTCCTCGGGTTCGAAACGGACTCGGGCTCGAGCCACTGGACTCGGTCCAGTCAACTAATCGCACCGGCGCGGTCTATCAGGTGTGCGGGTCGTGAGCCGTTGGATCGGCATCGAACGGTCTTCGACCAGCCGAACGATGGAATCGTTTTAATCCACCCGATCTAACTCAGCCGTTGGATCGGCATCGAACGGTCTTCGACCAACCGAACGACGGGATCGTTTCAACCCACTCGATCTAACTCAGCCTTTCGATTTCAATCCGACGGTCGACACATCGTCTCCTTCCTCTGACAGCGCGCGCGTGAGCCCAGCCATGGCGTGCGCAGAGGAGAAACGCCGCGCGTCCAGTCCACTCCTCGGTCGCCTTTAAACGGCTATCTCTGCGCGCATTTAATGCCCGTCGCACTCCTCCCTCAGACGTCCACTCTCCAACTGCTCCCGTCGCCCTCTCGCGCTCAAATGGCCAGGTTGACCCAAGCGGGATATCGTTGTTGCTCTCGGTCATCCTCGGCTATTTAAGCTCCATTGTTTCTCCCTTAGCTTCCTTTAGCACCTCCGCAACTCTAGCTAGCACTCACAAGTCCGCTGGAGCTGTAGATCCTCGGTAATCCCTCGGCCGCCATTGTCGGTTTTGAAGCTCCGGTGGAGTCGGTGCACCAGGGGTTTTCTTCTTCGGGTCTTTGCTCCCTCTGCTCCCTCTTTACCCTCTGAAGCTTAACCCTCACTCAATTCTGCTCAATTCGTCCAGGGCTTGGCTTAATTCGGATTCCCCCAATTTCAGCCGCAAGCACCATTCTTCTTCGCCCGGGCTGCTTCGACTCTCCTCGGTGCATCCTTTGCGCTCAGGTAACCTCTCTTTAGTCCCTAGTGGCCTGGCACCTGCTCCCTTGAACCGCAGCTGAGCGCATTTGCCGTTTTCGCTTTTGTCATTTCGGACCACTTCGGTTCTCTCCGGCTTGCCGGCGTTCTGGTCCACCGCCGCCGAATTCATTGGTACCATTAGGTGCGCAATGAGGTTTGGGACCCATTTTGGGCACTTGCTCGCACCGCCGCGGCCAGAGCCGCCGGCGGCGAGTCATTCTTCCCCGTCGTGTTTGCCGGACGAAAACAGGGAGACGGTTTGAACTTGAGTCGATGCGGACCGTCGGTCCTAAGATCTACGGCTCGGGATCGCTCTGGAATTTGAATTCGTCGCGCGTCTCGGTCGTGACCGGTTGGATCCAGATCCAACGGTTGACGAGTAGGGTCTCTCGGCCGCCCGCGCGCTCGGATCCACGTGGACCGTTGGATCCTGTCGAAGAGTTTTTCCTTCGATCATTATTCTACGACCATTACCTGGTCGTAAGTCCTTCTACGACCACTACCTAGTCGTAAGTTCTTCTACGACTATTGTCCAGTCGTAAGTTCTGATACGACTTGTACCCAGTCGTAAGTCCTGCTATTTTCCCGAAAGGATTTATTTATCAACTGAAAAATACGATAACTTGTAAAATGCATAACTAATTCATTTTAATTCCTTTTCGGGAGATTCAAATTTTGTGGGTTATGTTTTCAATTGAACTTTAATCTAAAAATGTTTCCAACCTCAGTATAGCTCCAGAAAATTTTGCTAATGAATAGTAGCATTTATGATTTATAAAAGCTGAGCAAAATTGATTTGGGCATATCTTTTGCATTAAGAATCCAAATCAATTGGTTCTTATTGCTAAATTCTTTATAAATCGTGCCCTTGCTACTGTAAAATTTTTAGAATTTTTGGAGAAAGTTTACTGTTTGGTCTTTGCGTTTTATTCGTTCTTATCAGTTGTTTCTCGCTTTCTCGTTAGGATCCGAAGAGCACATTGACAATATAATTGATCCTCAGCAACATCTTGACCCACACAAGCGAACAAGCGGTTTGATCATGTTAATCCCATTATTTTTCAAGTCTAATATATTGATTTCAACTTGTATGTATGCATTGCTATTTTGTTGTTAAATTATGGTTAGTATCCTATAGTTGCATAATCTGTAGGAATTGTCTATCCTCTACTACCATGAGCCTAGGTTATTTGCTGTGATTTGAGTTCGATGGATGAGCTCCTGTCACTTAGTAGATTTCGAATTGAATTTGCTTAGAAATGCTTAGTTTCGGTAGTAATGGACGATCATCGATTTTAGTCGATGATCTTGATCACACATCTAAATATTATTCCATTATGTCTAGCACTTGTGTTTTGTTATTTTGTAAATTCAAAATCTAAAAATAAAACATTGTTTTAGACTTGGGCAAGTGGTTGGATGGTGGGTTATTGGGTTTGTGGATGTCTTGCCTAAGTCAACAAGGACCGAACATCTTGTGTCACACTCTCCAATCATTTTTGCGTGCTAACCACGCGAGAGGGATATGGGACCTCTCTTGACTTAGTACTTTGGCGTGTGTTATCTCTGAGTCGCAGGAGGGGGTTGTGTGTGTTGTGTGAAAAAGGATATGTGTTTCTTGTGTTGGGTGTGCGCTGGTGGAGATTCCGGGTAGGCTCTCCACCTCGAGGGGCATTGTAGTTGTCCAAGGCTTTACCTGCGACGGGTAGTTGACCGAGGCTTTACAATGACCCCGACACAACGTATGGGTTTCTATCCATACGGGCGACTCGTGGTTAATACACAATATTAAAAATGTCTCGTAGGACTTAGCCGTGCCGGCATACCTAAGGAAGTGTGCTTAATAGCTTGGCAAAAAGGCGGTCTGGCGTGTGGGTACATTGGTACACCCCTGCAGGGTATAAAACTATTCGAATAGCCTCGTCCTAGATTATGGACACGCTTGGTTAGGTTTTGCAAGAGTTAGACTTCAACCTTTTAAATTAAAATTTGACATGGTTGGTATGAATGGGTAATTCATGCTATTGTTGTGGTGGCTAATGGTTTAGTCACTTCCAGGATTGTTGTTGTTCTCTAGCTACTATTATATTGTTGTCATTTACGGTTATTTGAACATTAAAAACAGATTTGTCAACTTGCTTTTAAATGTACTACATTATTGCAAATAAACATTGCTTTGTCTTTGAAAATGAAACATCTGACCTCCACTTAAATAAGCTTGCATGTAGCATATGTATAGGTCTGTTACACTACACGTAAGTCTTGCGGAGTACAATTTTTGTACTCATTTGCTTTGCTTAACTATTTGTTGCAGAGGAGGAGGGTGAGCCCCAAGGGCCTCACTTTTGTGAAATGTGTTGTGGATTCGACGACTAGCTTGGCGGTCCGGTCGGTTGCCTTGTGGGTTAAAGGCACACTGATTGGCTCTTTTGGTTTATGGCCATCTTATGGCACTTTTGCTTCCGCTGTTCAATTTCTATATGTATATGTCATTTGGCCAGTCGGCCTCTCTTGTGTAATAACTATCCTTTATTTGTGCTATCTTCTGGTTGTTGTTTTGCTTCGGTTCTATGTGAATGAATGGAATTGATGCATGAATTTTGTAAAGAGGTGTGTATACTGCATTTCTGGGAAGTATACATGTCTCGAAGACACGGGTTATTTCGTTTGTGATGCTAGGGTCAATTGGTGACTAAGCATTACAAGCCCAATAATCCGGGGTCCTCACAGAGTCCTTACATTTGTAGGATTTTATCAAGAGCTCTCCAAAATAGACATGTAACCGTTCTTACCGACCTCACAAAAATATTTACATGATGTCCTCATGGACTTGGCTCGTGCAATCATGTTATGATGAATACAAATGATGCAACATTTTCTATTGTACATTAACATGATCTATTATCATCCTTACCGCGTCATCACCATGGTCATCATATCACTACCATACCATCACATTATCATGGCATTTAAATAAGCATAAATAACTTTCATGGAAATTTAATTGTAAAGATAAGTGACAAATAAAATGATGTCTACCGCTCTACCATGCACTTACCTTTTGCCACGAAAATCAAAACAATGCAAATGTGGCACTGAAATCGAAGCAACATTCCCCGGACAAATCCAATAATTCATCTAAAAAATATTCAACATTACATGAATATAAAACAACTCAACATCACTCATACGCGGAAACCCGACACAATCAAACCATCTTAACCGAACAACCCATCGGCTGTCTCAGTGATCAAACAGGCATAACTTTTACTCCTGGAATCCTAACAAAGTAAACTCTATGTTTTCTGGAATCTACAAAATATTTTCTATACTTTCCTAATCATACAAATTCTCTGATTACGCTGCCTAAATCCTCATTTTTAACCCTGAATGTCAATCTGGAACATTACATAACAGTAGACTTAACAATTTTTTTATATATTTTACTACCACATGAAAAATAGAAAACCCTACCACTTTTGGAAACTATGGAAAATTATCTAACTATTCCTGATTTTGACCATAAATTATTTCAACCATGTACTGCACGCAACAAAGCAAAGTACATGGCTGTTGCTAAAGGTGATGTAATTATGGACAGCAGTGCTCCAGAAATCATATCATTTACACTGCTTAACCAAATTCAGTGATCTTGCACTTTTAAAGAAATCTTAGACAATCACCTACAACTTTTCTAAGATAGCAAAGCTATGAAACATGACGTCAATAACACAAAACTCCCTCGTAAGGCTCAGCAACACAGTTAACAGAAACATGGCATCACAAATTACCAATTTCCACTATCGATCTACGTACCCTAACCTTTGAATAAACAACAATACAATAATATAGTGATGATTTCAATATCATTGCCAATGGCGAGACCCTAATATTTCTACCTTTTCCTCCTCTCCTTCTCCTTCTTGTTTGCCTTCTCCTTCCTTCCCTTTTGCTACAACAACACCAGCACCAGCAACAACTACAGCAACACCGGTAGCTAGGGCTAGCGGCTAGGTCAACAATAATCAGCACGGCTGCTGGTGGCAAGCGGCAGTGGCTCGGCAGCCCAACATTGTAGCTGCGGCAGCAGGCATGCGGCGCGGTAGGGTAGCAGCGGTGTGCGACAGGCGAGGCAGCAGCGCGGCAAGGAGGTGGTGCGGCAGGGGTTATGCAAGCATGCGACAGCAAGAGGGTAGGGTATAAAGCATGGGGCGATGTGGTTGATGTGGCTGCGTTTTTGTTTCACGCACACACAAGGAGGAACATAGCAGGGTAGAACTCCTCCTTGGCTTGGTATCCCGATTGACTAAAACACACGTGCTGGACCATGTGCATGCACCTGCACACAATCCGGTCCATCTATACACCATCGGTTTGCAGTGGCGAAGTCAGGATGAAAACAAATGATGGACTCAAAGGACTAAGCTAAATTGACACAAACATAATCTTTTACTCATGTACAGTCTAAATTCATACATGAATAGAAGATAAGCAAAGCAACAAAAGAGAGAAATATAATGAAGGCACCTCGCTAAATTGTAAATAATCATCTAAAAACAAATAAATATGCTCCAGTGAATAGCAAATAAATCAAACATACCACTAAGTTGTGTTCTCTCGTCGGTCAAGGGAGCGGTACTTGAATTGATTGTGAAATTGTTATGCAAAGTTTGTTTCTCCATTATTGCAAATCTACAAACAAATTGTAGAATTCATCACTACAAAAAATACAATATAGTCCAGATATTTATTGTCTGATTGTCTATGCAAACATGCAATACAACATCAACAGTTGGGATTATAACACAATATTCAATACACCATATATGCATTGTACCAATTAGCCTAGCCAATCAGGTTGGTGTCGATAGATCCCCTCCACAGCCGACCCCTCACACGGCCTCGCTCTCGATCTCGGTCCCCTTGGCCTCCTCATCTCCGCCTCCTCCTTGGCCAGTCGGCCTCCTTGCTGCAGTGTAGCGATGTAGCCCGCAGCAGGCGCCCAGAAGGCGGTAGATGGAGATCCCTTATAGTTCAACCCTCCAGCGGCTTCCCCTCCCCAGCTCTTCTCTATCTCGTCGTGTCGCCCCCCGCAGCCCACCCTAGCCCCCAGGCGGCCAGACTTGAGCTTCCCGCGCAGGCGTGCGGCCTCCTCCCGTCTGTCGTTGCCTGCCGCTAGGGTTTATTGGGCTCAGGCACTCAACCTATTCAGATACGCACAATCTCCTCGATCATCTTTCCATTCGATTGCATCTGGTCTGGCGGGGTGAGGTGGATGTGAGGATTAGTTGCTAGTTGTGCCTTGTGGACTGGGACTTGTGGGCTAGCGGTGAGAAAATGCTCATCTTCTTAATCTCTTCCTCCCTCGGTTCGTGGCTACATCCATGGCCATGGCCGGAGTGGGAGGGGGTGTTACTTGAGCCTGAAGCCTACACTCGCTAGAATCGCCCATGCCGGTTTGCACGAATGCATCTCTTCTTCGTTCTCTCTCTTTCTTTCTTTTGTCCTTTCCTTTATCCTTTTTCTAGGCTATAACTAAATGGGATATTACAAAAGGAATGTAGGATACATACACTACTACGAGAAAAGCTCATCACGAGGCGGTTCGTGCGGTCATCACAGACGGTTTTGAACCGTCAGAAATTTTATATGCGTGATAGCGAGACGGTTGAAAATCTTACTTATCACGCACGGTTCCAACCACGAACCGTGCAGTGATTCTATAATATCACGAGCGGTTCGTGGTTGGAACCGTCAGTGATTCCATATATCACGCATGGTTCAAACCATGAACCGTGCGTGATATTCTGAATCACGCACGGTTCGTGATTAGAACCGCCTCGTGATAATATTTAGTCCTAATTAATTTTTATCGTATTTTCATTAGCCTCGGGAATTGCTAGCCATGCCCTCTGAAAACTAGCAAGCGAAACATGTCGCGATAATTGTTGACAACTCAAAGTGATCATTTAACTCAAAATCAATTACAAAAGAATATTTCAAGTATACATTGTCGCTAGAGTTACAAATTGAATTACAACCAGTCAAAGTGAATTACAATATTGAATCAATTGTTTCGAGGTCGTTCATCGGTGTCGATGGCGTGAAACTCTCCGGTGGTGTTAACTATGTCTGCCTTGATGAAGCCATAGAGCTCCCCTCGAATGTGCATGACCTGGTCCATCTCGACTGCATTTAACTCTATGTTCAAGCCCTGACGCTAGCAGGAGTAAAGTAGTAAGCATATATTTAAATTTATAATTAGGAGATAATTATTACGAGATTGACAAACATGGGTGATACGGCCATATCTACAACCAAAGCATTGCAAAAGGTAAAACAAAATGTTGTGAAGGCCGATAGGGTGGATGGGGATGCTGGTCAACGAGAGGGGACGTTCTCTCGGGATAAAACCCTAGCGCGTGCATGCAGTCAAGAAAGACATGTGGTGGTATGGCAGCAAGGGTTGCATTGGCGTCAGAAGAAGCATCAAGTGCATGGAACAAGTTCGTGCAAGAAGCTAAGAGAAGGAAAGCCCACAACACAAGGGAAACCAAGAGAGAGATTTGGCCATGCATGGAGAGGACACTAGGAACATGGCATGTGGGTTGGTTCAGTTTGGATCCAATTCAGACAACCAATTGGTGATTAAATATTTTATTCCAAAATTAGAATAGTTTAAATTCTAATTAAAGAAAGTTTTTTTGGTTCGGATTACTGTTCACGTGAACAGTAACCGAGTCGGATTACTGTTTATATGAATAGTAATCTGGTATGGAATTACTGTAGCAGTCGGTTACTATTCATCCAACTTTTTGTGCTTGCGTGGGAGGCTATATAAACCCCCCATGGCCGCACCATATGGGAGGACAAGTTATGATTTAGATAATAAAATACAGAAAAGCCGTTTTGGCGCATATCGTGTGTTCTTTAGTCGTGATATGAGTTGGAGAGATTGAGGGAGAAAGATTGAGAGCAAGATCAAGATATCTATCTCTTGTTTCGGAGTACTATTCACCTAACGCTACTACTTGCAATTCAATCTATTAGATTGGTTTGTTAGTATATTGATTTTCTTACAATTCAATTCACCGAATTGGTTTGTGAGATTGCTACTGATCTTCGAGTGTACCGTGAAAGATTGGGCCAACAATCATGATTCATCTAATCAACTAGGTGGATCCGTATCAATGGGGATCGTGCGTCCTAGAAGCAATCAATAGCTGCATATGATGGCATACGTAGAATGCGCATAGGTGATCTCGTTTTTGCTGGCAGCACTGCAAAAATAGAGTTACATATATATGTACAGTCAGTTCGAGACGTAATATTACGGAGTATGATATATGATTATTGTGTTGTAGCGCATCGAAATCGCATCCTATGAGTCGATGTGGCGCTCGTTCCCTTGTATAAACCTCCTCGGCAACATAGCCGATGAAGCGCCCTACATGATTCAAAAAGTTATCCTCGTCCATTTCAAGCGAAGGAAGACTACAATAGAGTTATGTGCGGAGGAAATGAACATACATCGAGTATTCCTTTAAGAAGGGTGAAGTCGTTATTTTTGTTGAGTAGAGAATCAAGGTACAATACCATGTTCCTCTTTGGCACAAGAATCGGAAGAATCGATGGAACCTACTCGTGTATGTCGCTATAGTCATAAACCTATGTTGAAACGTAATTTGTGTAGCAAATATTGAAGCACTTATTTACGGTTGTAGGGCACCATTATGTAGTCCTTGTTGTCGAGCAAGCAATCCCATTTTATGTAATTTCGGCGTAGGATGCGTTTTGGTTGATTGTTTGCTCAGAGACCACGTGTGGGTCGAGAAACCCACCGGTTCTTTGATTCGACGGGCACATTTCGTAATGTATATGTACATAAGCAATGAGTTATGATATTTATCGGTATCACGTGAGTGTAGAAATTGATTATACACACTTACGATGTCGGCATCGTAGAAGTGGCGTCGAGGCGATTAGGTTGTATAGGTCAAATAAGTCTTGAAGCCCACGGCCAAGTGGCCAAGCTCATGGAGAAAATGCTCCCTCCGTATCGGCGGTGATTCGATATGACCCCCTTCTCTGGGTCTTGCGCAAGTACCAATCATGCAAAGCTTGACAAGCTACTCCTGAGCTCTTTAGTTATGTGCCGGAGACCAACGGACTTCCGAGTGAGTATTTAAACATGAAAATACAGCTTTATGCAAAATAACCATATACCCCTTCCCTTTGGCATTAACCAGCATGCATTATATTATGTTAACTGGGTGTAACTTGCGAGCACGGAAGTTGTGCTCACTCTTGCTGAATAAAATTTATTCAGGTGAAGTTTGTTATCAAGGCGATGAGGATCGGGGCGACTTGGTTGCGCACAAGCGATTGCTCGTGGCGAATCACGTGGCCTACCTATTATCTTTGTTTCCACTATTCTTTTATGTTTGGCCTTGTGTCTAATTTTGAAATAAACTTTGATTATCAATTTATTAACGTGTGACATGATTTCGCTATCACTTCTGTTTGACTGTGTACACTAGCTGTTCCTGGACTAGAGTATGAAACACAAAGAATCAGAGATCCTTCGTCCTGGGTTCGACACCTGATACATGTGGCCATCACACTAACAATAGGTGCAATAGAGACCCATAGTAGAGGTAGCAACCACTGAAGCAAACAAGATTGCATGCATCTGAACCACTCCACAGTGATGAGTCTCCACAACATGCACACCAGTGAGGGCCTCCACCAAGCTCGTGTGCGGGTGGCGAGTCAGGAGCTCAACACGCACAGTCTCGAACTTATGCTGGAGACGCATCAGGAAGTCATAAATACGATGAGTCTTATAGTGAGCATGGAGCTGCACACAATAGGGACAGGTTCGATAGACATTCGACACTAGAGAGTCAAGCTAACACCACACCTCAGACATCTGCTGGTAGAAGTCATCTATGGTGGCATCGAGCTGCTGAAGAGAATGCGTCTGGTGCACAACTAAGAGGTACATAGCATCACTTATTGGCTGGTAGTGAGCTCGAAGGAGCTCACACATAAGCTGAGTTGTCAGAAGTGTAACATCCCAAAATTGGCTTGTTTTGAAGTTTTAAAAATAAAAATAACTATTTGAATTTTCGAGTTTAGTAAAAGCTTAATTTGAAATTTTGGAAATCAAAACAATTTAATGTAATTAATCTAAACTTCAATTAAATTAAAAGTTATTTTATTTGGATTCGTTGACTTCCAAACAATTTTTTGGAAATTTTTAGGAATTTTTGGAGTTTATTAGCTATTTATTTTAGCTCGGTTCTCTTTAATTCAATTTCTAAAATTGGGAAATTCCTTTTTCTGGGTTTTCCCTTTTCAAGCTGATTTCTTTTCCTTTAGCCAGTTTTCTTTTCTTTATGGCCCATCCTTCTTTTCGTCATGCGCCAAGCCCATCGCCAGCGCCTCCTTCTTTCTCCCCCCTTCACTACTAGTGGGACCTCTCCGTCAGCGTTGTCTTCCTTCGCACTCTGGACTCCTTGCCTGTCTGAGTCCTATACGTAGCCACCACTGTCTTTCTTCCAAATTCTCCCATCCCAACCCTTTATAACCTGAGCCACCAGCGTCCTTTTTCTTGCCCCGAGTTCCTCTCCCAAAGCCCTAAGTCATCCCCGCTGATTTTGCTCTTGTTGCGACGCAATCCGCCAAAGAACCGAGCTGCCATCGAAGGTCTTCTTCATCAAAATTTGTCAGCATCACTGCCCCTCCGGTCGTGTCGTCTTCACCATTGAGTTCACTTTGTAACGTTCTACGTCTTGCTTCCACCATCAACTCCAAAAGCTCATCGCTCTGCCATCTTCGTCTTCATCCCCAAAGCCGGCCGCCACTCTCCACCTTGACCAAATCGTCGGTGAGTTCCCTTGCTGTCTTAAGCGCATCATCCCGTGTTCTAGGTCCTTCTCTCCCAATCCCATCCCTTCTTGTCCTCTCTCTCTCTGCTACCGAGATGTCGCTGCCGCTCATCTTCTCCTTCTCCGTACATCTTGTTCTCACCACTGCTCCGGTCAACCTCTATCCATCCCGAGCCTTGCATTGTGTTCCTTGCACCGTCGCCTTCCCAATGCTGGCCTCCCGTTGCTATGGGCGGCATCGATTCACCAAAGCCGACGTGAACCCAAAACTCCTCGCCGCCAATCTCGCTACCACCGCCGCCTCGTCGCCGGAATTGCCGAGCCGCCGCCACACAAAGGATCGCCTCCTCCTCGGGAACCCATTTTTGACCTCACCGCCAGCCTCCTCGCCCCCATTTGCCATCAACGCGAGCACCATCACCGCTGGTCATGTCCTCTATTTCTCCCTTTTGGCTCTCTCTTTCTCTCACTGTCAACGTGGCATGCCACTTCATCTTCTACCTCAGCATCCTTGCCCATATGTCATTCGCATGTCAGTCCGCGTAGCATTCCATGTGGCGAGCCGAGCCCAAACCCGTAGACCTAATGTAACACCCCAGCCCAACACTGAGCCTAGAATGCCACCACACTACTCTCTAAACTAATAATTAACGACACACTATAATATTACAGCAGGAAAACAACAATAAACATATCCATGGATCACAAAAGAACATGCATAATTATGGATCAAACGATAATAAATAAGCAAAGGGAATATAACCAGGTAAATAGTCCAAAATAGCATCAACCAATGAATCCAAATTATTGAAACAAATAGTCTAGTCCAAAACGTTGTCCTAAACTTTATTCAACCTCTAACATGTTCTAGAGTAATCCAATTTTGAATGAAAAGATTCTTATGGCAAATGATCATATGTTGTCCATGTGCTCTACTCGCTCTCAGCTACGGCGTCCTCGAAGATCACCTAAAGACAACAAAAGAGCAAGGGTGAGTCCACGACTCAGCAAACACATCCATAAACAACGAACAATAATAAACCAACAGCATTCGATAACTTCATTATCATCACATGCACTTCCATTAATATTCTCATGCTGTTACTTTCCATTTGTTTAACACACATTAATCTCATTTATGAATGCAACTCTAATCTACATGTCCACATGCACTTCTTTCAGATATCTGGTATAGCATGAGTGAATGCTCGCGACAACATTCACTCTCAAGCCCGTTCCTCCATAAGGATCGGGGACCTCCTCCACTCCCGTGGAGTTGTGATCATTCATGATCACCTACTCATATGCAAAGATGCTTATGTATGAAAATGCAAACTCCATCATAAACATCATATCCAACTTTTCATCATGTTTATCAACAAGGATATAACCATGTTATTCCATTGTTTGCAATTAAATAAAATAAAAGCACAACAATAATGGTACTGAAAGATAAAGAATCACAGTGATCAATCATTGATCGCTGTTTACCATGCACTTGCCTTTACTAGTTGCGATGCACAATTTGGCTAGCAGATGGCAACAAGTACGACGCCTCTCCTACATTAAATACACAAATTTCAATACAAGCTACAGCATCATAAGAACAACAATCAATCGACATCGCTCCTACCCGTCCCCAAATATACCACGTTACGCCGGTACCGAATAGTTACCCGTAGCTGTCTTAGTACTAAAACGAACGTAACTTTTGACTCGAAAGTCCGATCACCACAAACCACCCCATTCTGGTTTCTTTATAAAATTCTCCACATTTTCTTAGATTACGAAGTCTTCTAATTAAATCATCTAACCCTCCGTTTTTAACCCGAAAAGCCGATCTGTCCGCTTCGGAACAGCAGTTTTACTAAATTCATAACTTTTGTTTTACTCAACCAAACTTCGCGTTATCAGATTCTACAGAACCATTGGACAATTATCTACATCTTTCATGTAGATCAAAAACTCTAATTAGGCTGTTTACTATTTTTAATCTACAGTCTACCAAAACAGCGCCGAAAGACGACAACCGTAAAGACAGCAGTCTTCCAAAATTCATAACTCAAATTCTACTTGTCCGATTGACGTGATAAAATATGCTATAGAAAGATATCGAAATTATCTACAATTAACTAGTAGATGATATTTCCAAAATTTGCCATTAAGGTACCCGAATAAATCGTTCAACAGAACAGCAGGCTAACGGATCTATTAATCGGCCCTCGACTAAAATTTCTAAAACCCTCTCTAATCTCTAATTAAACTAACAAAAAGAGGGAGAAAACCAGATCATTACCACATGACGAAAACCAGATCCGAACTTCCTAAATTTCTCTCTTCTCTTTCCTTCTTGGCTTCTTCTTTTCTCCTTCTAGTCCTTGTTTATTTTTTCTTTCCACTTGCTTCGGCTGGAGATCATGCAATTAATAGCTACGGCAAGCATCTAACAGCAAAGTGATACACTACATACTAGTGAAGCCATAGGACATCCAGCCTCCACACGTGCATCCAAAACCAAACTCGTAAAGTTGAGACAACCCACCAGAATATGTCCACGCGATGATCGAAGCAAGACACCACCGCAATGAATGCACTGCTGTCTCGGGTTTTCACGCCTACGATCAAGCAATGCACGACGTACGCAAGGCAGTGCCGCAGTAGTTTTATTGTGAAGAACAACAGCAGAAAAGCAGATCACGCAGCAGGAGGGGCGGTGCGCAGCGACACGCACACGCTTGGGAAAATTGGTGGCGGCGCGCGGGATAAAAAATGAAAGGATTGCTAGGGTTTCTAAAATTCCCACCATCTATTTATATAGCTCTTAAAACTCTGAAATTCTATTTTTTATGTACTATTTTATTTAATTACGCACCGACCCTTAAGACGTTATTATTAATATTAATATTATTTTTCAGAGTATTACACTCTACCCCCCTTAACTGAATTCGACCGAATTCTACTCGCCGTTCTACTCAAATAAAAACTACACTGCTGAAATTAAACAATAAAATAACACGTAGCCGACGTGAACAACTCCGGTATTGCTCGCGCATGCGAGACTCCAACTCCCAAGTCGCTTCTCTCTCGGATGATCGCCCCACGGCACCTTGGCGTATACCAGCGTCTTGTGCCTCGGACTCGCTCCGACCTCTCCGAATCGCGCTACGGACGCGACTCAAGCTGTGAGGTCTTGCTCAATAGTCGTGGCTCTAATGAAATCTTATGCTCGGGTCTCTCAAAACTTTCAAAGCATCGAGACGTGAAACACATTATGAACTCCACGCATGGACTCAGGCAGGTCCAGGCGGTAGGCTAACTTTCCAATCCTTGCAATAATCGGGAACGGTCCAACGTACCTCGGGCTAAGCTTCCCTTTGGTGCCGAATCGAACAATACCTTTAGTGGGAGACACTCTCAAGAGCACCTGGTCACCCACCGCAAACTCCAAGTCACGCCTCCTCAAATCAGCATAACTTTTCTGTCTGCTCTGAGCTGCTAACAGATTCTGCCTCACCATGGCCACACGCTCAACGGTCTTCTGAATCCAATCCGGACCCAAAATTGCCTTCTCTCCAACTGCATCCCAACAAAGTGGCGATCTGCACTTCCGCCCATATAGAACCTCGAATGGCGCGGCTCTAATACTGGAATGGTAACTATTATTATAAGCAAACTCTGCAAGTGGCAACTGGTCCTCCCAACTACCCTTCCAAGATAGAACGCAAGATCGCAACATGTCCTCCAAAGTTTGAATAGTCCGCTCTGATCGCCCATCATGCGTGGGTGAAGCATTGTACTAAGGCGGAGCTGTGTGCCCAATGCACTGCAGATTCTCCCGAACTTGGAGACAAACTTGGCGTCCGCATCGAAGCGATGGTCTTTGGCACACCATGCGTCTTACTATTTCACGCACATAAATAGGAGCTAGATCACTCATTGAATTTGTCGTGCGAATAGGAATGAAGTGTGCGATTTCTTTGAATCGATCCACCACTACCCAAGCGCATCCTTCCCTCGCGTGACGAGGTAACGCCACCACAAAGTCCATAGAGATATCATCCCAAGGCCACTGGGGAACCTCCAAAGGTTGCAACAACCCTGCAGGACGCTTGTGCTCAGCTTTCACTTGCTGACAAACACCGCAAGAAGCCACATAATTAGCAATATCCACCTTCATTCTCTTCCACCAAAAATTCTGTTTCAGATCTCGATACATCTTAGTCTCACCAGGATGAACAGTGTATGGAGTACGATGTGCCTCCCTCAAGATATCATCTTTGACCTCCGCCTTTTGCGGCACGCAAAGGCGTCCTTTAAACCTCAAAGTACCAAAATCATCCATACTAAAATCACACTCTTTACCCTCATCCAGACGCTTTCTAACCTCCTGTAATAACCGGTCACTCTATTGTGCTTCCCGCACACGGTCTGGAATAGCTGACTCAAGAATCAACTGTGTCTCAACATGTGTCGTGCCCGCATAACAATAAGATATTCCCATACGATCAAAATCAGCAATGAGGCAATCTAGAGTAGCAGGAGTCGCCTTGCGACTAAGGGCATCAGCAACCACATTGGCCTTACCTGGATGATAATGAATAGTAAGATCGTAGTCCTTGATCAATTCCAACCACCTCCTTTGCCTCAAATTCAGATCCTTCTGAGTGAAGATATACTTGAGACTCTTGTGATCTGTGAAAATATCACAAGGCTCGCCGTATAGATAATGCCTCCAAATCTTGAGAGCAAAAACAACCGCAGCCAACTCCAAATCATGAGTGGGATAATTCTGCTCGTGCTTCTTTAACTGCCTCGACGCATAAGCAATCACCTTACCGTCTTGCATGAGAACACAACCAAGACCCACTCGAGACGCATCTGAAAAGACTGTGAACCGCTTTCCCGGCTCGGGAAGAGTGAGAATAGGAGAGGTCACCAACCTGTCCTTCAAAATGCAGAAACTGCGCTCACACTCATCACCCCCTGGAATCTCACACCTTTTTGAGTAAGCTGAGACATCGGTTTGGCGATGATAGAGAAATCCTGCACAAAACGCCGATAATAACCAGCCAATCCCAAGAAACTCCTCACCTCCTTCACACTAGTCGGCCTCTTCCAATCCACCACTGTGGAGACCTTGCTAGGATCAACAGCAATGCCCTGAGGGTTAATCACATGACCCAGAAAATCCACTTCTGAAATCCAGAACTCACACTTCTTCAACTTAGCATAGAACTTGTGCTCTCTCAAAGTATCTAAAACCAGCCTCAAATGACGCTCATGATCCTCATTAGTCTTGGAATAGATAAGAATATCATCAATGAACACCACCACGAAGTCATCTAGATACGCGTGCAACATGTTGTTCATGGTCTCCATAAAAATAGCAGGTGCATTAGTCAATCCGAAAGACATAACTTTATACTCATAATGCCCATACCTGGTGGAGAAAGCAGTCTTCTCTACATCCTGCCACGCACACGGATTTGATTATACCACATCGAGGTCGATCTTGGAGAATACTTGAGCTCCATTCAACCGATCAAACAAATCCTCAATGCGGGGCAATGGATATTTGTTCTTGATTGTGACCGCATTAAGTGCACGGTAATCAATACACATACGCCAACTCCCATCCTTCTTCTCAGTGAATAGAACAGGAGCTCCCCATGGCGATACACTACGCCTGATCAAACCTTTAGCCAACAAATCATCCAACTGCTTCTTCAACTCGTCACAAAGCGGACGTGCTAATCGATATGGAGACATCGAGATGGGACGAGTACCCGGAACAAGATCAACGCGAAACTCCACGTCTCGCACAGGTGGCAAGCCCGGAAGCTCAGCTGGGAACACATCTGGATAATCACTAACCACTGGAATCTCCTCAATCTGCGAAGCCACACTCGGTTTCGGCAAAAGAGCTAAAAGAAGCCCGATTTTCTTTGCCGCACGACCGGAACAGTCAAATTAAAATCGAAAGAGAGCGCGAGGCGCACTCCTGAAAAGTCAAAGTCTCCCGCACGAGGTGCGCACGCAGATCGTTCTCTGAAACAAGATATCACGGCTCGATAAGAGTGCAACCAATCCATACCCAAGATAACGTCGAGCGGCTCCATTTGAATAACTATCAAATTCGCCGTGAACTTCTCTCCATCAATGACAATAGAACACCCGGGATGCACGGTAGAGCTAGCAATAATACCCCGGAGAACTAACCAACACCGATTGAGAAATCCATCTTTGCATACTCAAGTTCGCTCTCCTAGCAAACGCCGTCGAAACAAACGAAAAGGTAGCCCCGAATCAAAAGGACTAAAGCATCAAGCGAATCCACAAGCAAAGTACATCACCACGTCGGGACGACCGCGGACTCATTGTGGGCATGGCGTACCTCGGTGGCGCCATGGCGAAGAAGACAACGGCGGCGGGCGAGCCCCAACAATCTCTTGTGGCGGTGCGGTAAAGCCGGTCGTGCGACTGAAGCGGTCGAAGGTGGCGGCCGCCGAGAGTACCCTCTTGGGGCGCCAAGTCGAAGGAAATGGCGGTGCAGGAGGAGCAGTCATCATCTGGAAAGATCCTCGAGCAGGACCCACTGAAGAAGAAGATGGCACAGGCTCCCACTTGATCACACTAGCGGGGTTCTGGCGACACACCCGCTCCTTGTGACCCGGTCGGCCACACTGACGGCAATCTCCCGTCCAAGAGCACTCAGCAGCGCGGTGTCCATCTCCGCACTTAAAGCAAAGCATGCCCTGCCCTGGAACAGGACGAAGAGCTGGAGTACCTGCAAAAGGACGAGGCGCTGAAGAAGGGAACGGCCTCGAGTGCTTAGACTTGAAGGACTGCGATCCTCCCTTGAATTTCTTGAAAGCGGGTCGCTGAACAGACCCACTTCCCTCACTAGAGCTCCTCTTCCGTCACCACGAAACTACGATCCACGAGGCTTGCTGCCCCTTTGTGAGCTGCATCTCCAACTCCATGCCCCTGGCTTGCTCCACCACAGAGCTGTAATCACGGAGTGGAGTAGCTCCCAACACATGCCGGTACTCAGAATTGAGACCCCGACGGAACCTCTTGGCCTTCTGAAGATCATCGTTCGCTACTGAAGGGACAAAGCGAACCAAGTTGTTGAACTCACCTCATACTCAAGAATAGACCTCTTCCCCGAGCAAAGGTCGTCAAGGCAACCTCCATCTTCTCAACAAATGAATAGGGGTAGAACTTTCCCTTGAACTGATCAACAAAGTCCTCCCAAGTGACTGGCCCTTGAGTGGCGGTCCTCGAAGACAACACGCCCTCCCACCAAATATCTGCTTGCCCTTTCAGCTGAAAGGCTACAAAACGGACCCTCTGAGGTGAAGACATCTCTAAAGCTCCAAAGCGCCTCTCCATGTAGCGCAACCAGTCCATTTGCTCGACCGGTGTGCCCGGCAGTCAAGCGGATCCAACCTCAACTCCATCCACTCTCGAAGTGACATCCGCGCCTCGAGGCCGGTGGATGTGCGGCAGAGCAACAACAGATGTCGCGAAGAAGGTGCCGGCGCTGTTGACGAAGAGCACGGATCTCTCCCACCAACTCTCTCGGAAAGCGGGGTCTCATCTCGACCCCAACCGAGGCGGGTCAACGGCAACCCCTCGCCATCGACTCATCGCGCACGGAGGTGGCTCCACGGAACCTCTTCCGCGGCCCGACCTCCACGCATCGCGGCCACCACGACCACGTCCTCTACCCTCGGCATAGCTATCAACTACAATCAACAATACACAATGAGTTCAAAGGTCAAAATAAAATCATCCATCAATGAACAACATAACGGAAGCGTAAAACTATATTCGTACCTCTCTCTAACCTACTGTGCACTAGTGTGTCAAATTTTAGATTGTTTAACCATTAGCAAATTTTAGTTGATTTACTAATACTAAAACAAATTTTAACAATTTTAGTTTGCCTATGTTGTTAATCTATTCACCACGGACCTAAAGCCCGCTCGATAACCAACTGTAACACCCCAGCCCAACACTGAGCCTAGAATGCCACCACACTACTCTCTAAACTAATAATTAACGACACACTATAATATTACAGCAGGAAAACAACAATAAACATATCCATGGATCACAAAAGAACATGCATAATTATGGATCAAACGATAATAAATAAGCAAAGGGAATATAACCAGGTAAATAGTCCAAAATAGCATCAACCAATGAATCCAAATTATTGAAACAAATAGTCTAGTCCAAAACGTTGTCCTAAACTTTATTCAACCTCTAACATGTTCTAGAGTAATCCAATTTTGAATGAAAAGATTCTTATGGCAAATGATCATGTGTTGTCCATGTGCTCTACTCGCTCTCAGCTACGGCGTCCTCGAAGATCACCTAAAGACAACAAAAGAGCAAGGGTGAGTCCACGACTCAGCAAACACATCCATAAACAACGAACAATAATAAACCAACAGCATTCGATAACTTCATTATCATCACATGCACTTCCATTAATATTCTCATGCTGTTACTTTCCATTTGTTTAACACACATTAATCTCATTTATGAATGCAACTCTAATCTACATGTCCACATGCACTTCTTTCAGATATCTGGGTATAGCATGAGTGAATGCTCGCGACAACATTCACTCTCAAGCCCGTTCCTCCATAAGGATCGGGGACCTCCTCCACTCCCGTGGAGTTGTGATCATTCATGATCACCTACTCATATGCAAAGATGCTTATGTATGAAAATGCAAACTCCATCATAAACATCATATCCAACTTTTCATCATGTTTATCAACAAGGATATAACCATGTCATTCCATTGTTTGCAATTAAATAAAATAAAAGCACAACAATAATGGTCTTGAAGATAAAGAATCACAAATGATCAATCATTGATCATTTGTTTACCATGCACTTGCCTTTACTAGTTGCGATGCACAATTTGGCTAGCAGATGGCAACAAGTACGACGCCTCTCCTACATTAAATACACAAATTTCAATACAAGCTACAGCATCATAAGAACAACAATCAATCGACATCGCTCCTACCCGTCCCCAAATATACCACGTTACGCCGATACCGAATAGTTACCCGTAGCTGTCTTAGTACTAAAACGAACGTAACTTTTGACTCGAAAGTCCGATCACCACAAACCACCCCATTCTGGTTTCTTTATAAAATTCTCCACATTTTCTTAGATTACGAAGTCTTCTAATTAAATCATCTAACCCTCCGTTTTTAACCCGGAAAGCCGATCTGTCCGCTTCGGAACAGCAGTCTTACTAAATTCATAACTTTTGTTTTACTCAACCAAACTTCGCGTTATCAGATTCTACAGAACCATTGGACAATTATCTACATCTTTCATGTAGATCAAAAACTCTAATTAGGCTGTTTACTATTTTTAATCTACAGTCTACCAAAACAGCGCCGAAAGACGACAACCGTAAAGACAGCAGTCTTCCAAAATTCATAACTCAAATTCTACTTGTCCGATTGACGTGATAAAATATGCTATAGAAAGATATCGAAATTATTTACAATTAACTAGTAGATGATATTTCCAAAATTTGCCATTAAGGTACCCGAATAAATCGTTCAACAGAATAGCAGGCTAACGGATCTATTAATCGGCCCTCGACTAAAATTTCTAAAACCCTCTCTAATCTCTAATTAAACTAACAAAAAGAGGGAGAAAACCAGATCATTACCACATGACGAAAACCAGATCCGAACTTCCTAAATTTCTCTCTTCTCTTTCCTTCTTGGCTTCTTCTTTTCTCCTTCTAGTCCTTGTTTATTTTTTCTTTCCACTTGCTTCGGCTTGAGATCATGCAATTAATAGCTACGGCAAGCATCTAACAGCAAAGTGATACACTACATACTAGTGAAGCCATAGGACATCCAGCCTCCACACGTGCATCCAAAACCAAACTCGTAAAGTTGAGACAACCCACCAGAATATGTCCACGCGATGATCGAAGCAAGACACCACCGCAATGAATGCACTGCTGTCTCGGGTTTTCACGCCTACGATCAAGCAATGCACGACGTACGCAAGGCCGCAGTGCAGCGCTTTACAAGCAACAACGCAAAGAAGCAAAGCAGATCACGCAGGAGGGGGCGGTTGCAGCGACACGCGACAAGGCTTGGGAAAATTGGCTGGCGGCGGCGCACAGGATAAAAAAAATGAAAGGATTGCTAGGGTTTCTAAAATTCCCACCATCTATTTATATAGCTCTTAAAACTCTGAAATTCTATTTTTTTTTTATGTACTATTTTATTTAATTACGCACCGACCCTTAAGACGTTATTATTAATATTAATATTATTTTTCAGAGTATTACACCTAACTTACCATAAACCCAGTCTATGCCATGTGGGACCCCTATATCATCCAATCTTTCTTCCTCTCTCTCTCTCTCACTTACAGGTGGACCCTACTTGTTAGCTCAATTTATTTATATTTTCTTTTTCCAGCCGAAGGAATATTCTCTGGAATATTCTTTTCCCTCTTCTTTTTCCTTTCTGGCAAATCTTTCAAGAGTTCGTTCTCCTTCATCCGAACTTCGTTTCTGTCGATTCAAATTCCTTAATTCATCTAAAATTGAGCTCTATTTTTGGATTTCTTTTGAATTTATTTGTGCTTCGCCTGTTGTTTTATCTCTCGTTAGACAATCTGTTTCACAGAGCAGGAGCAGAAGCAAACTTTGAAGATCCAAGTGTGGTAACTGAGCAAAGCCAAAGTCAAGGCAAGTCGTAGTCCTTTGATTATATTGAACCTATGATTTCAAAAGTATATTGTTTTATATCAAATTGTGTGATGTCTTTATACCAACTGCTTTTGGGAGTAGTTAATCACCTATTCGTCATTATTCCTCCATTGAACTTTTGAATACCATGAATCATTTGCCACCATAGGTTGGTTAATTTTAGTTGGTCATATTTGTATCACCAATATTGGTATTGTACATATGCTTAGTCATGCTTAGTTACAATGAGCTCATGGTCACATGATCGATAATCTTAAATTTGAATTAATGAGATATGGAATTGTGGCGGGTAGCCACTGTTCTTAAAATTTATGTTCCATGACAGGGTATGTCATTGGTCTTAGTTGAACAAACATGATTTTCGATTGGGTGAGCGATTGTGAAGTAAAGACGGTGCGGTTAGCACATTATGGGTTTGTGGTAGACTCACCTAAGTAACTTGTTAAGGACTTAACCTTGTGCGCCATTGAACTAGGCCCTTATTTTATAACTACATGTCCAATGTGGGATGGACCTCGCTAATTAATTAGCAATATTTTAATTTCTATTCTGTCTTTGGGAGCGTGAGTTGCGGGATAGACGTATACTCACAATGGCGCAAGAGGGGGCCTGTAGAGTTAAAACTATTTAAGCAGTAGTGTCGCGGTCATGGGCGTATCCAACGATTTTACACAAGAGTTATAGTTTCTTTATAAAATACGTCAAAGTGTGAATGAGAAGTTCACTTGATGATATAATGTTCGTTTAGTGATTGGGTAATTCACTTGGTGGTTTGTGTCGGTTGGTGAATAGGGAATTCACATTGGTGGTTTGGTTGGAAAGTGAATGGGAAGTTCGCTGGTTGATTTCAAAGAAATTGTTTACTTTATTTACTTATAGTCTTTTCAATTATGCATTTCAATCTATTTACCGTATTTATCGTCAATACTGCTTTCCGCAAAAGACCATACTTCTAATCCTTTGTTCAAGCCTTGCATTAATATTAAATGAATATTGTTTCCATACGACTTGTTGAGTACTTTATGTACTCACGACTTCAAATTCTGCTGCTCAGTTGAAGAATATCAAGCTACTCAAGAATTCTACGAATAGGAGTTTTGTGAAGACTTTGCGGATTAGGATGCGTTCTCCACTCGATTGCATGTGGGTATGTTGATTAGCCTTTCCAAGTTTTCTCGTTCCACTGCAATATTTTATTTGTTTCTCTAGCCCTGTGTGGCAAGTTAAGTAAACATTGACTATAAGCTCCAATTATTATTACTATTTGTTAATTTGATATCTTTTTAGTTAAATCGATAAATAGATGGTATTTCATCGATGTTTCCTGTGTGAACTAGCTACGGATGTGGGACTAGTTCAGAAGACACAAAGGGTTTTGGATGTGTAAATCCGGGTCCCGACAGCTTTGCCACATCCATGGAGATGGGCACGAGCATGCTACCCATCAGGATGGCGGTAGCACGAGCCTCGGCATCCTTCAATCTCTCATAGGCGTCCAACTCAGACTGGTAGAGCTCCACAGCCACATCCAATGCAGCATTGGTGGCTTCCTGAGCCGCCTGATCCGCACCAGCAGGAAGAGCTGGCAGAACTGGAGGCATAGGGTGAGGCAGACAGGGGTGTTCGTCGGTGACATGACACCAGAGACGCTGGCTATTGAGGTGAATCCTTAGGTGAACAGCCCACTACCGGAACTTTATCTCGTCGAAACGAACCGAGGAGAGAGAGATGGTGAAGGAGCCACCGCCGTAGCCATCGGAGCAATGGAGCGATTCGAGGGTCGACTACAGCAGATCGGCCGAATCTGGATATGAGACGATCGGATGTTCAGGGGTGGCCTGAGATGGCCGGTGCAGCAGCGGCAGTGGTAGTAGCGGCCGAGGCGGTGACCATTGGCTCGAGCCTCCTCTGGCGACACCAGTAGCAGTAGAGCTTCCTTGTGTAGCACGGTGCAAAGCAGAGGAGAGCGTCGGGCGGAATCATAGGAGCTGCAGCGGAGTGGGGGCTGGGCATGGGGGACGAGAGCTCGGCGGTGGGGCTCAGATCCGGCGACAACTCGTGGGGTGCAAAGCGAGTAGCGTTGGGTGGAAGTAGAAGAGTGGCGGCAGTGGGGCTCTCGGGCCGAATCCAAAGAACGGCGGCCGGATCGAGTGGTAGGGAGCCCAATCTGCAACATGAGCCACAAATCTGGCGGTGGAGCTTGGATCCGGTGGTGGGGCTCATGGATGTGATGACAGAGCCGAATCGGCGACAAAGAAGCAGGCAAGAAGCAGAGGTGAGCATTAGGCATGAAGTAGAGGAGTTCGGCATAGGTTTGGCGGTGGTGGTGGCCAACAAGGCGTCAATCAAGTGGGAAGAAACCCTAGCTTTGACACCATGTTGGAATGATACCTTGTCTATTCCAATCAGCCAAATGATAAATATAAAAGTTACAGTGTAGGTAAATATGCAACAAGCACCCTATACAAACTAACATCTAACAAATCAAAATTACTAAGATTTTTACTCTCGACTAGATTTGGCATATGTTTGGTTTGCTTCCAAAATTTTGGCAATATTCATTTCACTTGGCCATCCTAATTCATTTTCTTGAAAAATATTAGTCAAATCATGAGTGTCCATTTTCATGACTGGATTTTGATAACTCCAAATTTTGGCACAAACCAAACAAACCCATGGAAACAATTGGTAGGGCAAATTACCTCCATAGTGTAGTGGCCTAGTGGGCCTCATGGAAACGGTATTCCCCATGACACCATACTCCCTTACGACATTACCATTGGACAAGTTGACAACTGACAAGGTCTTCTTCCATATGCTACTGTGTAGATGCATTATGATGGGGTGATTGTTCCAATGGAGGAGTTGGCCAAAGGCATCACTCTTTCCTGCGATGCCCTACCTCATAAGTGCATCTTCATGCTTGCTGCAGCCTGCATTGCTGCATCTTTGACTCTGTAGCTAGGATGCACCGATACGTGATACCGGTACGGTCATACGATGATATCCCATTTTCCCAAAAAATATCGATACGGTGATACTGTTGTGTGTGTGTATATATATATTAAAAATAATATAAATATAAAATATGGTGCTTGATAAGTTTCAATCAAGGACTTATCTTTACTCCTGCTGTCCAGAAGTGTATAGAACATCAATTGATAGGTTAGAAATGTCTCAGGCAGTATATACAATAGAAATTATAAACTTGTACTCCATTTGTCCAGCATACATGTAAATTTATCAATGTATCTTGCAAGATGCTGTCAGAAATGCAACATGATTAGTTATGGCATTATCACTTGTGGCAGTGGACAATTGAAGTTAGAAGACTTAGATTCTGCCTATTATGCGAACTCCTCTTCTTGACGTGCGGTATAAAATGCTCTTGCAATAAGAGCATCCATTTGGGTGCAAAGGTCAAGATTAAAACTCTTGTCAATTGACAGTTGCCCTTGCCACCTCCTTTTCTTTGCATTAATAGAACCCATTTGGCTGCCACTGCCTCCTTCATTGCTTGCGGTATTCTCATATGGCAAGGGAACTCTTCTTGTATTGGCACTTGTAGTTGCTACCTCTGCTGCAGCAACTTGATCACAAAGTTCCTGAAGCATTGGAACTATGAGCAAATGAGCATATCAAAACCATGAGCAAATCAGCACAAAAAGACCTAAAGAAAATGAGCATATCAGAACAATGAGCAAAGACAACTCAGATTCGCAAGGGAATAAAAAAATCCAAACAAACTTGCAAAAGGGCTAACCTGATGTGTAGAAGGAGGCTCACCGGCCGCCGGACTTGCAGTTAGGAGGGGCAACCTTGGAGGTGATCAGGAGAGGAGGAGGCTCGCCGGCTGCCGGACTCGTAGCTACGAGGGGCGACCTTGGAGGCGATGAGCAGAGGAGAAGGCGACGAGCAGAGGAGGAGGCTCGCCGGCCGCTGGACTCGCAGCTGGAAGGTGCGACCTTGGAGGCAATGAGCAGAGGAGGAGGCGACAAGAAGAGGAGGCTCGCCGGCCGCCAGACTCAGAGCTGGGAAGGGTGACCTTGGAGGCGATGAATAGAGGAGGAAACGGCACTGTCGAAGGAATGGGGGCACGTGTTTGATTTGTTGCGCTTGCTAGGTTAGTTGTCTTCTTGTTGGGCTGGACATCAAGTGAAGGGGTGTTTGTTGGGCCGTATCACAGTATCGGGCAGTATCCAACTGTATCGGTAATTTATTTTCATTATTTTGAAGCATGTGTATTTCCGATACTTCCCGCACCGATACGTATCGGGATACTAGTACGGCGCCTCTCGGGCGTGTAGGTGCATCAGAGCTCTGTAGAATAAGGCATTGCTGCAACGGCACAGGAGCTTACCTGTGATGTTGTTCCTTATTCCACTGTGTCAATTAATTATTCCAAGCTAAAATGGCAAAATATCAGTAGAGCATTTTGACATCCATTTGTGTCTCTGAATCTTTATGAAATACTGTATCAGAGTGTAAATGTTTACTACCAAATACAACTCTAAAAAAAGTACCAAATACAACCTCTAGGAAAAAGTACTAAATACAAAAAGCGTTTACTTACACTTCAAAAAAAATATCGGTGAACTTACATTTCAATTTTCTGGTAGCTGTTTCTTTCGACAGGGAAGCACTGTCAGATGAGTATTTTATCAAGAGGATGTTTACATTATGGCATCTGCTTTTTCTTCAATGAATAGCTTGTGGACAATGTTGTCATTGGCTATTGGATCACCTTTCTGAATAAAAAACTCGAAGCACGAGTTCTATGTGTGATTATAGCTGTTGTGTCGACAACATATATCTGATGCTGTGCAATATGATGGCTGGTAGTGGATTCTGTCTGAAGTTGAAAACCACTCACTAGGACCTGCCATGGAGAATAATGTGCAGCAGCCGGCTAGGAGACTAGTTTTCCTATATCTGGTCAATTCATGTCTTTGGCAGCTGTCTGGCCTGGATGGCCAAACTGTAGCTCGTAACAGAGAGATCGGAATAAATCTAATCCAAGCTAATGTAAAGTGTTATCGGGACAAACGGAGGCACATCAAACATGCTATGGGAACGAAAGATGTTCCCTCGAAAAAAGGATAATTCACATAACTTGAAAGATGTGCGATACGTATCTTATTTTGCTAATCTTGTTATAAGAAACACAGTGGTTCAAATGGAATGTGAATCCCGTGCTCGGTTTATAAGATATAGACTTTTGAATTTTCAGAAAACCAAGCAATTTAAGGGCATCTCCAATACATAGTAATTCCTAGAAGGCAAAATTGGCTATAGGACACTGATTTTTTATAACATTTGTTCTAAGACACCGTTTTTTTTTTTGTCTTTGCTGAAACACACTACAGAATCATAGCTATTTGGTGAAACACACTAAGGCCATTAAAATACATGCAAATTTGGCTACTGGACATCATAATTTTGTGTCAATGGCTATTGAACACAAAAAAAATTGTGTCTTTACTGAAAGACACTACAATTTTATGTCTATTTGTTGTGGAACACTCAGACCATTATAATAATATTATTAATTGTTTTGGGTAGAGAAACGGTTCAAAATGACCCTCATACCCTTCTCCTTTTATTCTTCCTCCCTGTTCCTTCTTCATCTCCTCTGCTTGTCTCTCTCCTCCCAACTCCTCACTGAGGAGGATGTTGATGCCGACATAGAGGACGACAGTGGAGAGGAGACGACAGCCCATTCCCGAACATGGTGGTTCCATTTTTGGGGACGAGTGGTAACGGGGGCAGTTGCAACGGCCAGAACGGGACAAGACAACGGCCGCAGAAGAGGAACGGGCTCACCGGCGATAACTCTGGTGACCTCAGCTACAATTGTTTAGCGCGTAAGCATGGCGTGGACTTGGTGGATTCCTACCATAGTTGTGAGAACCCGACAAAATTAGAATCTCTTAATCATCATTAAAGACATGTATTAGGATCAACCACAGTAATCACACCTTTAAACTTTCTATTAATAGCAAGCACAGTTGTCATCACAGCATTATCATAACCCAATTCTGGATTGGTTTACAATAGTATTGTTACAACAAATTAAAGTACAGAAATTACATCGTATGATCACAAGAATTTATTACATCAGATCAAATCATAATTACAACTTTGAGTTCATTACAAAACGATTAAACAAAGATTTTGCATTTCATATCTCTGAAGCCTTCCTTGAAGTACTGATCATCCATCGCCGTCCAATCGAACTGCCTTCCTCGACTCAATCCGAATTGCCACTACCAGCTCCATTTTTCCGTCGACCAAACATAAGACCATTCCCAAATCGAAAACTATAGAATAGAGTTAGAATAAAGTAGTTTGCCGTCAGAGTACAGTAGGAATCATCGCGGTTCCCAGATCAACCTAGGATAGTTGGCACCGTGAGTATCGAGGTTACCCAAACTGACCGGGATTAGCCGGCAGCTTGATTCTCAAGTCACCAAGGCTAAACCAAATCAGCTGGCACCTGGATACCCGCGATACCTAAATCCAACCTAAGCGATCGGCGCCGTCTTATTACCGTAGGTTTCATCATTCGGCATTCTCAAATCCAACACCTACGTTTACCATTTGCCCTCAGCTCAAAACATGTGGCGAAAACCATCAGAGCAGCACAAAAGCATGGTGGCCCAAAATCAGCCTCAGGGAAGTCATTCACTCCCCATTTAAACTCCACGATTACGGATGGAGGATAAGATCATAGTAAAGGTAGAAATGAGCAGGAGCTTAGTAAAACAATCGCATGACCAAGAGATAAGAATGTATGAGTACCCTTCCCAAAGACAATCCATTCCCCACGGCCGAAACCCCCGCCCAAAGACACCACCATACATCCCCTCAACCATTGCACCCGGCAAAACCGGGCCGAAGAAACCGGCAAAGCCAGCCCTGTGTTCTTCCCACAAGCCATTCCCATTCCAAGCCAACACACAAGCCCCTTCGATTGCATTCCCTCCTCCCAGTTCTTCCGGCGAAGGAGCAAGAACACAGAGCAAGAGGCCGCACTGGGGAGGCAGGAAGAAGACCAAGACAGAAGCCGGGAGCCAGGAGCAGAGGAGAGCACCAGCAAGCCGGTACTTCCATCCCCCTCCTAGCCCAGTTTCCAGCAAAAAGGTGAACCCAAATCCCACTAGTGTGCACTGCCATTTTGCACAGCTTATCAATCTCATTTGCATCTCAGTACAGCAATCCATTCTCATCACAGAGCAAGGGGATCAGGGGGTAGAGAAGAGGTGGGTATTACCGACCACGTACGAACACCCCAAAGACACCCATCGATGACCTCCGGCATTCGGATCCATCATCATCGTCATGCATACATGAGAATCAACCAACTTTAGTTTTGGTTATCGCATAGGTCAGCAAGGAAATCACCAAACCCTAGACCATTAAGGGGGTAGGAGAACAAACCCTAGTGGACCGAGCCAACCGGGCCGGGAACACGCCAGATCGGGTGAGTGGAGGGGAGGTCTAGCCAGGAGCGGCGGCGCTGGCCTCCGGCCGCGCCGGGGGAAGAGGACGGTGGAGTAAGGAGCCGAGCCGGGAGAAGGCGGCGGCGGTAGGGAGGGCCGCAGGGAGAGCCGGGGACGATCGACCGAGTCGCGGGCCGGATCGGAGGAGCCCATGGCAGCCGGCGGCCGGGAGGCCGAGCCGGCTAGGCTGTTGCGCCGGAGAGAGAGAGAGAGAGAGAGAGAGCGGGGATAACACAAGCGGCGGCGTCTCGGGCATGAGGAAGCTGGGCGAGGAGGAGGTGGCAGGCCGGGCGGCGAAGAAGGAGTGGCGGCCGACGCGAGGAGGAGGCCCAGGAGGGAGAGGCGGCTGGAAGAATAGAGAGAGAGAGAGAGAGAAGAGGGAGTGAGGGAGGCGGGGAGATGAGGCGGCGGGGTTGGGTTAGGATTAGAGGAGGGTAGTTAGGTAAATTAGTAGTTAGGGTTATGGTTAGTTAGGTAATTTAGTAAATTAGGGTTAGGATTTGGTATTTAATTAGGTAATTAGGGTTTTGGTGGTTTGAGATTAGGGTTAATAGGATAATTAAAATAGGATTTTAATGGGAACTACTAACTGAGTCGGGTTTTGGAAAAATATTTGTAAATTAAAATTGGCTAACCAGTAGAAGTCGCATTAGCAGTTTATTATCTGAATATCGCCAAAAATCACTAAGTATTTCTCTACGTATTATTTGTATTGCCGCACTGCTTCAGAGGACGAGCTCCAGCCGACAGGAGAAGCTGATAAGAGATTCGTCATCGTCGACCTTTCCAAAAACTCTAAAGGCAAGCGATCCTCTTGAACATCAATATAGCTAATTTAAATGTAAACCGTATATTGCTCTATCATATATGTACTGCATCAAAACTATTTCTCAAAAACAAATTGGACTGAGATGATGAGAAAGATAAGAAAACTGAGATGAGAATGAGATGAGAATTACTATGTGGGTAAAGGGGGCCTTGATAGAGAAAAGAGATGATGATGATGATGATGATGATGATGATGATGATGGTAAGAGGTGGGACCCTTTACCTACAGCTATAATATAAGGACTAACAAAACTCTTACTCGGTCGAGATGTGTAAAATCGGTGCCAACCATTTCCCGTTTGGTGAGCGAGAAAATGCTACTGTTTACGTAATTACGTTCTCCATTAACGGAATGTTGGACACGGAGGATAGCCGGTCCAAGGTGGAGTGTTGGGCTCGGAGGATAGCCGCCCCAACCAACATTGTTGGAACTCGGTGGAGGACTGGGTGCGCTCAGGACACCGACGGAAAACAATGGGTGGAGACTTAATCACGTAACCCGGAAAACGATCTGTATTCTGAACTCGAAGTCGCATCAAAGGAAATGCGATGGACCCAGTTCACAGAGAGCTCAGAATAGTTATGGGTAAAGTGGCGCAAGCCTGCGCAGTGCTATACAAATCATGAATTCATGCCAGTCTCTTGGATTGGAGTCTCACGGAACCACTGGGGTCTTTCTTCTTCCGAGTGACTAGTAGTATTTTCAGAATTAAAATTGCAACTTAATGTTTTAATGTTTATTTTCAGAATGAGATGATTTTAGAATTTGTGATAAAGACCAGAGATCAGTCATGCAGTGCATTGTTTGCTATTAATGCTTGCTGAGTACTTCTGTACTCAACCTTGTTAGTATTCTCCTTTGTTAGATCCTAGTCCAGCCGGGAGCTATCCCGAGTGGGGCAAAGGACTTGCAGTACCGTCAAGCAGTTAGGAGGAGAAGGCACCCGTGGCGAGGACTGGCGAGATGGAAGCCATCTTTGACTCGTGGGGCAGTAGGAGGGTGGTAGTCCGAGCGGACTCGAGCGAGAAGCTTCCTTTGTGTTTGTGTAGTAGTTGTATTAAGAACCTTAGCTTTATGTGGCTACTCTTGTAATAAAATGTCTGATTTCTATTTTATTGTTCAACTGCGCAACCACGATAAAATGGCTTGCTATTCGTTGGAGCGGTGTTCTCACAGGCGGGCGAATAGTAATCCGTATGCCTAAGTGTGATTACCCTAGGGGTAATGACACGGGGCGTCACAGGTGGTATCAGAGCAATAAGATCGGGCCACGCTAATAAAATAGAAACTGTAGCAGTACCTTAAGTATGCCATTCTTGCTTGCTATATTGCACTAAATATTTTATTAATCCTTGCCTTCATTTCAATTTCGATTCCAAACCGCCCTCTTTCAAAAAGATATATATTATGTTGAAAAGCTTACCTCTTCTTAAAGTGACATTCCTGCTAACGTAGAACCATCTTTAAGTTAGTTCTTCTTTCGAGAGAGTGCGGGGAACGCGTTATTGTCCTAGGGTCAGTGTGGTTGTCTTTTGTGAGTAGATGGTTAGATTCCAGCTCAACCTAGGATAGAAAACATAGGCTGTGGGTGCAGTACCATAAGGTTTAGAGCCTAGTGCCTGGACTAGAGGCATGGAGTAGAACTCTGGTATGGACATGCTTTTCCAATTTTGGGCAAGTCTGGACCATACTCTTTAGCTTCTTTACCTCTTCTTCTATATCAAGGTGTCTTGTCTCACTTCTGCACATCAGATTTCCCGGACGAGTGGTTCGTGGCACTCCGAGCGTGTAGCTCTGGCGTACCCAGGAGCGAAATCCTGGGCGTACTCAGGAATGAACCCTGAGCAGTCCCAAATATGTGATTTGGGTGGACTCGAGCCAGATCTCGAGCGTGCCTGGGCGCGTGGATCCAGGGTAGCATAGGTTCGCACTCAGAGGCAAGCTCGAGCGATCCCAAACACAATGGATTTGGGCGGTCTTGAGAACGGGATCTCAAGCGTGACTGAGCACGAAAGACTCAGCTAGTATAGGGTTTGGATCTTTTTGCATCTCATTGTTTCTTGATTTTTATTTGATTATCTGTGCATGTCATAATCCAACTCACCCGCGGTTAACCTCCTGCCAGATAAGTGTAACACCTTTATCTCTACCCCAACAGTTGTTAAGGAAGATGGAAGGCCAAGGAAGTCAAGATCGTGCATTGAAATTGAGACTGGGACTCCTGCCGCATGGACAGTCCACACAGGATCCAGCCGTAAACCCCAGTGAGTCAGCACCTAATCAACCTCCATCTACTACCATTCCAGGAACCAGTCAACAGCCACCCACCAGAGCAACAGATCCCCTAGGCATCATGGCTGATGTACTCATATTCTTAGAGAACTCCAGAAAAGAAGCCCAGGAGAACCAAAACCGTTTCATGGAAGCTCTATTAACTCGAGTAGCACCTACTACCTCTCAACCAGTCCGTGGGGTTAGTCTAGGCGATTTTCTCCAAACTCACCCTACCACTTTTGCTAAAGCTACTGATCCACTGGACGCGAGTGATTGGTTGGTGGAGATAGAAAAGAAGTTGGATCTGATGAGGATGCTCGGATGTGGAGAAAGTGCGGTATGCTTCACACGGTGGACCGACCAAGCGCCTACTTGGTGGCTTAACTACAAGCATAGCCGTGTCGTTGAGCAACCCATCACTTGGGCTGAATTCAAGATACGCTTCACGAAACACATGTGCCTCTTGGAAGAATGGAATTGAAGAAACGGAATTGAGCTCTAACTCAAGGCGGAAAAAGATGGTGGAATATTTGAGTCGTTCAATGATCTTTCCGCTACGCCCGGTGATGTCGACACCGAGGAGAAGAAAATAGAAATTCCTAGATGGAATGCATCCATATCTGAAAATGCTCCTATCCATCCACAAAATCACTGAATTCCAAGACCTAGTCAACAGAGCCATAATTCTGGAGAATGAATACTCCAGCCTCACCGAAGAGCGAAGGAAGAAGGCCAAAACTGATCACCATTTTTCATCTGCTCCTAGACGTCATCCTTTCGTGTCGCAGCAACCGCCACCAAGATATGGGCCACCTCAGCAGCGACCCTTCAACCCACCTTTTCAGACCCCAGCAAACCAACAGCAACCAGTACCCCTAGCAATTAAATGTGGGAAGTGTAGAGGAAACCACATGACAAAGGATTGTCTGAAGGATACAGGTGCATGCTTCAATTGTGGACAGCTTGGACATCGTAAAATTGATTGTCCCAATCCTCGGAGGACATTTGGAACCCCACCACAACCAGCATTTAGGCCAAGACCACCTGCTCCAGCACCACCACAACTCACCTATATGAAGCAGACTGAAGACAACCAACTCGTCACGAAGGAAGCTGGAAAAGGAGAGCCGGCACACCTATCTTCCATGACCGCCAAACAGGTTGGAGAAGCATCAGGTGTAATAACGGGTACGTTATTACTTCCACTCTCCCCGGGTATTACTCTTTAAAACGTTGGAAGAACCCACTCCTTTGTATCTTCTATATTGCTAGCGTAGAGCTTTGCAAATTCTGAATTTTTGGAAAAATCCCTGGGAGTGAACCCACTGATTGGAATAGTCATCTGCTCTTCAAATAAGTATAGATGGCGTATTCCAGCAAGTTTCCACCAAAAAGTCAGTCAAGACCCAACCCTAATACCTCAATATTTGAACCTAGAGGGAACCATTTGAGGTGACCCTCACCTTTCTACACACAAATCTCGACCCTTATCTGCAAGACGTTCAACATTCAAAGGACCCACGTGAAGACTCTGGCTACAGAAACCCGTCAGTTAAGGAACCCGAAGTTTTGTCCAAGAAGAAATGCAGTAAAAAGATCACCCCGTCAGCGAAGCTTCGTGGAAGAGGAAGAAGCGTTACGCGAGCCTAGCCCACACCGTCATGATGATTGCAATTTCGGGGACGAAATTGTTTCAAGGGGAGGATGTGAGCCGACAAAATTAGAATCTCTTAATCATCATTAAAGACATGTATTAGGATCAACCACAGTAATCACACCTTTAAACTTTCTATTAATAGCAAGCACAGTTGTCATCACAGCATTATCATAACCCAATTCTGGATTGGTTTACAATAGTATTGTTACAACAAATTAAAGTACAGAAATTACATCGTATGATCACAAGAATTTATTACATCAGATCAAATCATAATTACAACTTTGAGTTCATTACAAAGCGATTAAACAAAGATTTTGCATTTCATATCTCTGAAGCCTTCCTTGAAATAATCGATCATCCATCGTAGTCAATCGAATCGCCTTCCTCGACTCAATCCGAATTGCCACTACCAGCTCCATTTTTCCGTCGACCAAACATAAGACCATTCCCAAATCGAAAACTATAGAATAGAGTTAGAATAAAGTAGTTTGCCGTCAGAGTACAGTAGGAATCATCGCGGTTCCCAGATCAACCTAGGATAGTTGGCACCGTGAGTATCGAGGTTACCCAAACTGACCGGGATTAGCCGGCAGCTTGATTCTCAAGTCACCAAGGCTAAACCAAATCAGCTGGCACCTGGATACCCGCGATACCTAAATCCAACCTAAGCGATCGGTAGCGTCTTATTACCGTAGGTTTCATCATTCGGCATTCTCAAATCCAACACCTACGTTTACCATTTGCCCTCAGCTCAAAACATGTGGCGAAAACCATCAGAGCAGCACAAAAGCATGGTGGCCCAAAATCAGCCTCAGGGAAGTCATTCACTCCCCCATTTAAACTCCACAGTGCACAGATGGAGGATAAGATCATAGTAAAGGTAGAAATGAACAGGAGCTTAGTAAAACAATGCACGACCAAGAGATAAGAACGGTATGAGTACCCTTCCCAAAGACAATCCATTCCCCGGCAGAACCCCCCCCCAAAGACAAACCACCATACATCCCCTCAACCATTGCACCCCAAAAGAAACCGACAAAGAAAAACCAAAGCCATTGTGTTCTTCCCCAAGCCATTCCCATTCCAAGCCAACACACAAGCCCCTTCGGTGCATTCCTCCTCCCGGTTCTTCCCAGCAGAAGGAGCAAGAACACAGGAGCAAGAGGCCAGCACCAGGGAGCAGGAAGAAGACCAGCACGGGAAGCCAGGGAGCCAGGAGCAGAGGAGAGCACCAGCAAGCCGGTACTTCCATCCCCCTCCTAGCCCAGTTTCCAGCAAAAAGGTGAACCCAAATCCCACTAGTGTGCATCGCCATTTTGCACACTTATCAATCCCATTTGCATCTCGAAGACAAACAATCCATTCTCATCACAGAGCAAGGGATCGGGGTAGAGAAGAGGTGGGTATTACCAGCCACGGCCGAACACCCCAGCACCCATCCCAGTGACCTCCAGCATTCCAGATCCATCATCATCGTCATGCATACATGAGAATCAACCAACTTTAGTTTTGGTTATCGCATAGGTCAGCAAGGAAATCACCAAACCCTAGACCATTAAGGGGGTAGGAGAACAAACCCTAGTGGACCGAGCCAAGCGGCCGGAACACGCCGGTCGGGTGAGTGGAGGAGGTCTAGCCGGGCGGCATACTGGCCTCGGCCGCGCCGGGGGAAGAGGACGGTGGAGTAAGGAGCCGAGCCGGGAGAAGGAGGCGGCGGTAGGGAGGGCCGCAGGGAGAGCCGGGGACGATCGACCGAGTCGCGGGCGGATCGGAGGAGCCCATGGGACCGGCGCGGGAGGCCGAGCCGGCTAAGGCTGTGCGCCTCGGAGGAGAGAGAGAGAGAGAGAGAGAGAGAGAGAGCCACGGGAGGCGGCGTCTCGGGCCGCAGGAGGAAGCCAGAGGAGCAAGCGGCAATGGCCGTGGCGGCAGGAAGAAGGAGGGCGGCGACGCGAGGAGGAGGTCCAGGAGGAGAGGCGGTACTGGAAGAATAGAGAGAGAGAGAGAAGAGACGGGAGTGAGGGAGAGCGGGGAGATGAGCGGCGGGGTTGGGTTAGGATTAGAGGGAGGGTAGTTAGGTAAATTAGTAGTTAGGGTTAGGGTTAGTTAGGTAATTTAGTAAATTAGGGTTAGGATTTGGTATTTAATTAGGTAATTAGGGTTTTGGTGGTTTGAGATTAGGGTTAATAGGATAATTAAAATAGGATTTTAATGGGAACTACTAACTGAGTCGGGTTTTGGAAAAATATTTGTAAATTAAAATTGGCTAACCAGTAGAAGTCGCATTAGCGATTTATTATCCGAATATCGCCAAAATCACTAAGTATTTCTCACGATTATTTGTATTGCCGCCTTGCTTCAGAGGGCGAGCTCGGTAGTACGGAGAAGGCGATAAGAGATTCATCATCGTCGACCTTTCCAAAAACTCTAAAGGCAAGCATTCTCTTGAACATTAATATAGCTAATTTAAATGTAAACCGTATATTGCTCTATCATATATGTAACTGCATCAAAACTATTTCTCAAAAACAAATTGGCTGAGATGATGAGAAAGATAAGAAAACTGAGATGAGAATGAGATGAGAATTACTATGTGGGTAAAGGGGGCCTTGATAGAGAAAAGAGATGATGATGATGATGATGATGATGATGATGATGATGATGGTAAGAGGTGGGACCCTTTACCTACAGCTATAATATAAGGACTAACAAAACTCTTACTCGGTCAGATGCCGTAAAATCAGTGCCAACCATTTCCCGTTTGGTGAGCGAAAATGCTACTGCTTACGTAATTACGTTCTCCATTAACGGAATGTTGGACACGGAGGATAGCCGGTCCAAGGTGGAGTGTTGGGCTCGGAGGATAGCCGCCCCAACCAACATTGTTGGAACTCGGTGGAGGACTGGGTGCGCTCAGGACACCGACGGAAAACAATGGGTGGAGACTTAATCACGTAACCTGGAAAACGATCTGTATTCTGAACTCGAAGTCGCATCAAAGGAAATGCGATGGACCCAGTTCACAGAGCTCGAGAATAGTTATGGGTAAGTGGCGCAAGCTCACTGCGATGCTATACAAATCATGAATTCATGCCAGTCTCTTGGATTGAAGTCTACGGGAACCACTGGGGGTCTTTCTTCTTTCCGAGTGACTAGTAGTATTTTCAGAATTAAAATTGCAACTTAATGTTTTAATGTTTATTTTCAGAATGAGATGATTTTAGAATTTGTGATAAAGACCAGAGATCAGTCATGCAGTGCATTGTTTGCTATTAATGCTTCTTTGAGTACTTACAGTACTCAACCTTGTTTGTATTCTCCTTTGTTAGATCCTAGTCCCACGGAGCTATCCCGAGTGGGGCAAAGGACTTCAGTGTACCGATGCAAAGAGTTAGGAGGAGAAGGCACCAGCGGCGAGGACCTGAGCGAGATGGAAGCCATCTTTGACTCGTGGGACGAGTAGGAGGGTGGTAGTCCGGAGCAGACTCCAGAGCGGAGAAGCTTCCTTTTGTGTTTGTGTAGTAGTTGTATTAAGAACCTTAGCTTTATGTGGCTACTACTGTAATAAAAATGTACAGTTTCTATTTTATTGTTCTGCTGCTCAACCCTGATAAAATGGCTTGCTATTCGTTGGAGCGGTGTTCTACCGGGCAGACGAATAGTAATCCGTATGCCTAAGTGTGATTACCCTAGGGGTAATGACACGGGGCGTCACAATAGTGGTGTCTTGGTCCGATGTAGCGTGTGCAGGCCCGGCGATGGCGATGACCATGGGGTTGCAATGGAGCTCGGCTATGAGGAGCTATGGCGGTGGGGAGGCTCGAGAATGAATGGGGAAAGGTTTAGGAGTTGGAGGTGAGGAAGAAAGTCGGCCGTGCCGCCTCCTCGTCGGTGGTGCACGATGGTGCTGCCTTCTCCACACAAGAACCAACTCTTCGCCGCCGCCCTCTATGGATATTATGGGGATATGCTCATAATCTTACTATGATGATACAAATAACAATGGTAGAGAGGGTTTGTTGAAACACTCATTTTACAGTAAAATTCGAGATCTTTGTCAGCAATGGCGATCATCTTGGTAGGGGCGGTGGTCAGACCGACATTGCTGGTGGTTTGACCGGCCACCTCTAGAGGTCAAACTAGCACAAGGGTAAGTCAAAGGGCCGGCGGTAAGACCAACCATAGGCGGCGGTCCGACCGGCCATGCTAGCGGTCAGGCTAGTGATGAGGGGTGGTCTGACTGGCCAAAAAAATTAGTTGAATTTTGGGCCATGCCAAAAATATAGGGTGTACGTAAGAGAGGATTCTTCTGCACTTGGTCTCATAATTTTTAGAGTTTCAAGCTAAAAGTTCAATTTGTTTTAAATTTTTAGAGAGAAAATTTGGCTAAGTCCCTATGCTAGGCGATAAGACTAGCCAGTGTGCAGTCAGACCAACCATGGGTGGCAGTCTGACAGATTTAGCCCTGTCCACTAGCCGGCAGGGTGGTGATGTTTGTGGGTTAGGTCAAATTCATGGTTTTCAGTGTATATTTATTGCATGATGCATGTTTTGACTAACGTGGGTCAAATTGCGAAGTACTTGTACCCAAAACTGATTCCTTGGTCTATTGTTGTGTAGGTGACTTGGATGCCAACAACGGTCAACGGTGAGGATGATCAGGACTAGGCATGTGCAGCTGAGGTCTAGAACGATCGAGGATGCTGGGTGAAATCAGTGGACACAAGCATGGCGCAAAATGGACAAGGATGACCGAACTGGATGTTCGGTGCGATAGGTTGCATCAAGCGGCGCAGCAATCGGTGTAAGTTCCATGGTGGATTCGGTAGGAGTCAGATGGAAGAGACTTACCGACATGAAGAGAGTCATTGATCAACCTACAGTGGCGAAGCATGGGATTACTTCATGAAGATTGGACTCGGTCTTTGGAGAATGATCAATAAGGGGTATTTTAGTAACTTGACCAAAATACCGTATTGGTGACCTTTGGCTAAACCACGGTGCAAGGCGCAAGAAGAAGGCGGTTTAGGTCAAGTGAAGATAAATATTACGAAGAAATGGATTGAAAAGCCCGGTTAGTCATACGCTTTGAGAAGTGTGCATGAGTGTAGACCCATTTATGTGTGAGCTTAACGAGTGCCCGTTAGTGTCTTCTCTCTAAACCTAGCCTCTACTACAAAAGGAAATCTCCATATGTGGAGTTCTAAGTCATTCCAAGAGAAAACCCTAATTTGTTATTTGGGGATTTTGGAGTAGTTGAGGCCAGGGTTTGTGAGACATGGATTGATTGTGTGCTCAAGTGTTGAGCTTTTGTCCTCCTTGGTGGAGTGGTTGTAAACCAATATCTATCTCAAATCAATCCAAGCAAGATTACTTCAAGAAGAGTCTCTTATTATTCTTGCTCTCTCTTTGGTGACTTTTGGGATTATGGTGATCCTTTGGTTTTCCTTTGGTTTCTTACTCTGATCTTGTTTGCTATGATATATGGGAATGCATCTAGAATTAGTTGAGGCTACTGCCTAAAACCCCTAATCTTTCTATATAAAAGGAGGTAGCATTGGGCTCCCCTCAAGGTGGTCACGTCACCATAAAAACATGCGATGTCGGATCGTCTCTGGGCGGCTGAGATTGCATGGAGTGGAGCGTCCCTTCGGATGCGCGCGGATTGTGATTGGACGGTCTTCCAGCTCCTTAGTGCAAACCCTAATCCCCACCCATCTCTCTCCTCTCTTCTCCTCGCTCACTCGATCCCACACCGTGCTCCTCCCCTCGCTCCTTTTTCCCTCCCAGTCCCTCCCCAGCCGCCCGCTCGATCTCCTTCCCCATCCACCACCGCTCCCTCCCTCTTCCTCCCCTGTCACCAACCTCGCACACTTCGCCATGAACTACACCATCATCGTCCTCGGCGTCGCCTTCATCTCCCTGCTCTGGCACCCCATCTCCCTCATCGTCTTCCTCACCTACGTGGTCGCCTAGCTCTTCCTCTACTTCCTCCATGACGAGCCGATCTCCCTCTCCGGCCGCAACATGGGGGACGGTGTTGTGCTTGCTGTCCTCTCGGTGATCACGCTCATCACCACTACTGCCTTTGCTGCCCTTGGCCACTTGCTAGAACCCCTACGCCCTCCTGTCACGGTCCCCGCGCAGGTACATCCTTCTGATCCAGCTCTAGCTCTAGAGGCTTGGTCTTCGCCGCGAGTGTGTACCCACCGTGCCCAACCACAAGCCTATTCCGACTTCTGCTGCTTCTGCTGCACCTTCGTGACCCACATGGTCGAGATGCGCATCGTCAAGTACCTCGGTTCATCACTGCTGTTTTATGGCTTCATACCATTGCGTGCTTCGCTTCCTTGGGCCTCAAGTGGTCAACTCGATGAAATCTAGTGGTTTTCATAGGTTGGAGTTAACTTGTCAGCGTAGTTTCCTCGATCCTGTCTTTTGGTGCACGTTATTAGGCTTAGATATCAAATTTAGCCAACTTGATGTGTTTTGAGTTGCTTTGATGTATGTGTGGATCAAAGTGTTAATCGGTGGTCATGGGCTCATGGTGTAGGATTGATGGGGTGGAGGACCAGTACAGTGTTCTTATAAAGTTCGATACGCAGAGCTCTACAGATAGCATCTACATGCATTTCAATGGGAAGCAGTTCTCATCACTGGAGGTGTTGGCTTGTTTTTATTCTGCTTAGTCCATTTGACTTTCTGTAAACTATGAGTGTACATTTGTACATGTATATCCTATAACGTGATGATCGATTGGAGGTTGATGTGCAGCAGGGTGATGCCGGTCGTGTCCGTTCTGTGGAAGATGTGCACTACATTCAGTTCATGAGCATGCGCATAGCTCAGTTACGAGCTCGGTTGAGCAACCTACCTACCCAGTATGTCTTGGTATATGGTGGTGGTTTGATTTACTCTTAACATTTATAAAAAAATTCTAAATTGCTTATTCCATTTGTTAATTAGTAGTTTGGAATATCTCTGCAGGTTTTAGCATTGTATTAAAATGGTTAAAACTTAGAAATGCTCACCTACCTACATTTTTTAGATTATGTCGTAGTTCCAAACTGGTATAGTGGTATGTTCACTTGGTGATGAAAATGATAGCATTACACATTTCGTAACTTAAGAATGTTTAGGATGTATGACGATTACATATAGGCTTGGGCATCACATAATAAAAGTAAGCCACATAAGTGAAATCTGGTTTTAAAACATGTGAATTTGTCATCTCTTTATTTCGTTAAAGAACTTAGGCTGTATTATTTTTGCAAGTAATGTTGTGTCTGTTGAATTTTATACTAGATATGTGCATTGCTTTTAGCCTCCTGATGTATTTGTCCTACTGTTAATCCCTAATAGAAGGTTCATGCACGTATATGTAATTTTGGGAGCGTTGCAAATATCATCATTTGAATTGACTTCACATATAGGAGGCTAAGATGGTAAATATTTATGCCTAGGCTGCTATTGTATAATTGAATTGCATTGGCAATGGGTACTAGGCGCATCTTTATAGCTGTTGTATGTGATGGCTTATAGAAATGATGCACTTAACTGATTCATTGGTGTACAGGGATATATATAATGGTGATGTTAATGTGAATACATGTAGCAACTAATATTAATCTCCTGGTTGAACCAAGGCGTCTCATGAATTAATCTCTTAGTTGAACCGAGACGTCACATGTACACGCGTGGTAGGCTAACAAAACCGAGGCGTCACATGCACACGCATGGTAGGCTAACACCCCCCCTTCCCGCCCCGCAGATGGAACGGGAGCGGGACAGACATTCAAACTGGAGCAAAACTCCTTGAAGATGGCTGTGGGAAGGCCCATGCTGAAGACGTCGGCGCACTGCGAGGTGGTTGGTACGTGAAGAACGCGGACCTCACCGAGAGTGACGCGGTCTCGAACAAAGTGAAGATCAATCTCGACATGTTTCGTCTGTTGGTGTCGGATGGGATTAGTCGAGAGGTAGACCACACTGATGTTGTCACAAAAAAACAACTTTGGCCTGTTGAAGAGGATGATGCAGTTCAGCGGGAGTTGATGAAGCCAACAGGACTCGGCGATAGCGTTGGTGATGGCGCAGTATTCAGCCTCAGCACTGGAACGAGAGACTATCTGCAGTCGCTTGGAAGACCATGAAATGAGGTTATCGCCAAAAAAGACAGCCGACCCAGTCGGCGTCGGTGTAGGTGGTAAGAGAGATCAGTAAAGTCCAATGGAGTTGCAAGCTGTAGTTGATGGTGCCCTTGAGGTAGCGAAGAATGTGCTTGAGGAGATTGGTGTGCAGCTCGCATGGATCATGCATGTGAAGACAAGCCTGTTGCACAGTGTAGACGATGTCCGGACGTGTGAACGTTAGGTACTGAAGGGTGCCGCCAATTGTGATTTAGAATATATCTATTCATAAATAGAATCAACATCGTTTACTAAGAAGAGTGGATATCGATATGAAACAATCTTGTAAATGTTTACTTGATGATCTTGCATAAATGCTAGAATTACTTAATCCTCACATGCTAAAATTGTTGAAACCTACATAAAGGTCTAGATGGGTGTTGGTGAATCGATTCGTTAAACCTTGTTATAGAGAAATTACGTTAGTAAATCTATAATCATGCTTTGTCCTAATTTCTGAACATAAGGTGAAATGTTGAATCTGTGTTTATAAATGGTTATGTGATTGCAAATAGAAGTAGCACCATATTTACTTGATTAATACAATCGTCAATTGATAATGAGAGCTGAAGCTGGTGTTGAATAACACCAACAGCTAAGTGGATGAATTTCACAAGTGGTCTTTGATAGTGTGCCTTATGAAATTGCTATTGTATAGTATGATCTTGTTAAAGAAAATTTATTTCTACCTTGTGGCTCGTGTAATAGGTTTTCCATAGATTACGTAGTTGATGAAGTTTTATGGAGATAATAGGAAAATAAAATGAAGTGGCATATTGCGTTTCTTTTGGGAAAGTTTGGGATATGGTATTAAGGTTTAATGATTCTTGGTACTACTGTATGATATTGATGTTATTAAAATTGACTGTAATGTGAGTTAATATTAATTATTTTATAGATAAAGTAATTTGATCGCCATTGGTGATATCTCTTAAATGAGAATATTTCAAGTTTTGCTTTCGTGATCTTTTAGAGCTCATGAATTATGTGGTAGCTGAAATTAGTTTAATCAAAATGATGTATTTGAATATTCTACCGGTTCTTAAGTGATTCTTGTGATTTGAGCTTTAAGACTCCTTAGCTTGAGTTGGCAAAGTAATGTTTCAATCAAATAAAATTATTTCTTTTGTTAAAGGAAAGATTGAAGTAGAAGTATTTGAGATTGAAGTCAAGTTTTGTAACTTGCAGTTTATTTGAAGTGTGCCTAAACTTTCTGCTTTGCCCCATAAGATTTTTTCGATTTTCAAAGACAATAATTTCTTCTCATTCAAGGTTTGATATTCTCTTCGTGCGGGGCTTGTACCTCAACTGTGGACTCCCCTTATATTTTTCATGTTCATTGCTTAATTGACTATTTTCACTTGGTCATATGCCAATGCGAGTGGCAAACGTTTTCTTTGTGCTGGGAATCGTTTTCAATTACCTTTTCTTTTGATAAATAAATAAATGATTTGTTCTACAAAACCTTATAAAGTGTATAGTGGCAGCTGGTTGGTGGTGATCAACTAAATAACTTTGTGAGAATTTAGGTGTCAAGTTGTTTGAGACGCATTGAGTGATAAGTTGATTTCTTGGAATAACCCTTGGGGAGCGTTTGACTTAAATAGAAAGTTTTGTCTTTGGGGCCAAGCTGATGGCATTATTGCAACTAATAGAACCTATAGTGGTTTGTAGTCCAAAATCTTTTGTTCATGCTGAGTGGAACAATAGAATTGTTGAAAGTATAGAAAATCTTGGTCAGTTTATTAGAGTGTCCCGATTGGGTACCTTACACTGTTGTGTAGAAGAATTATGACGGTGTAGTTTAATGAGCATAGAATTGTGAAGAAATCTAATCGTTATGACAACCATTGAGATGATAGGAAATGTTGAGATAATGTCGGGTATGACTTGGCCTTAGTGAATAACCCTCTGAGAGTTAAAATCTTTCTAAAGATAATTTGGTCGAGAAAATATTTCCATGTCAATGTTAATGAGTTAATATGTTTGGATTGTGGAAATTTTGGAAATTTAATCTGACGATTTCCCTGTCTTTATATGAGAAGTTCGATGTAGGAGTCTTGGAGGTTAATCTTTTGGACTTTGTATTTTTTATGTTAGAACTTTGATCGCCTAATGATAATGTGTAGAAGAAGTAGAATAAGGGTGGACTTCGAACAGTGGGATGATCATTGATATAACTCTTTTGATGAAGCACATGGGAATGTGTGAGGTCAAATCCAAGTATTTCATTCTTAAAGGATTGAGGTGATGTGTTTATGTGTGAAGATCCATTTTTGGGGATGCATTTGGATGTCATCTGTCAAAATAACTCCGTCAGTAGAGAAGTTGGCTATAGTATGTTTTGTGGAAGTTATTAGAGCCTCTCTACAAAGGTATGAACGGTGAATTCGGTTTGAGCATAGCGTTGAGGTTGCCAATTTAAGAGAAATGAGTTAGTGTCATATGGATGAAATGGAATTCCCTAAATTCTATTTCTAAAAGAGAAATTGACAACAAGAGTGTTTCCTCCAGTAGTGAAACACTCTCTTGATTCTTGTTTGAGCTATGTGTTTATGACGAGTGTCTTTCGTAAATTGAGTTTGACCTTATGATTGGCATGTGTGGTTCTTATCAGTTCAGAAAGAATAAAGAAAGTATTTGATTTGGGTATTTGAGTGGTTTCTCTTTCGGCTTGTGAAGTGTTTATTTGTATACTGCCTACTGGGAAAGAGAGGGATTTCATGACGAATCTTCACTTTTGAGTTTGACCCTTTTTGGTGTAAAGTTGTCATTTTGGGGTTACGATGAGAATCTGTTATTTTCAATTGGGTTCTGGTTATAAAAGAGTTGTTTAAAGTAAGTTCTGTTGTGTGTTCCAGGTTAAAAGAAGTGTTCCTTGTTAATATGAAGAAATCGATTGAGAAATGGGACAAGTGTTTCGTGTGTGTTGTGCTTGTTGCGTGCTTTAGTACCAAGGGGGAGGTTAGACCAAGGTACATTGATTGTTCTCGCCAGTTGCGGGGATTAGGAAGTTGGCGTATCGATGTGACCGTCCTGGGTCCATACGCGGGGTACGCAACGTCTGGTATGCTCTGATGCTGGGTGAGTATTTGAGAGCTCCATAACATGTAATTCTGCTAGAACCTCTGATCATTGAACAAGATCTTACCTTCGAATCCCGATCGGTGCAAATTCTGGAAGAGTCAGAGTAAGTTCTACGAAACAAGACGTTGAAGTATGCCGATGTGCCATGGTCGCATCAGGGTGAGCGAGAAGCGACTTGGGAGTTGGAGCCTCACATGTGCGAGCAGTACCTGGAGCAGTTCACGTCGAGTATCTGCTAAGTTGGTTGATTTCAGATTTGGTGTTCTTGCAAATAAAATGACGAGAGTAGAATTCGGGGCCGAATTCTTTTTAAGGGGGTAGAATATAATACCCCACCCATAAGCCTCTGGATAATAACACACTTCCTTTGGTGTGCCGGCCGGGGAAATCAAGACTCGGTATTTTTCAGAAAGAAAACCATATTGAACTGAACCACACATGCATGATAAAATCCCGCTAAGTGCTAGTTATACTGCCTACTAACTAACCGGGCATGCAAGTTGTGTTGGAGGGGCCAATGTAAGGAGTTAGCATATGGGTCGACCGCCCAACATCAAAATAAAAATAGCGCTCACTTGCACATTATATCCTTACATTGGGTTCCTAAGGAACATGAGATTTCACAGTCCCATGTCCTCATGCCACTTGTGTTTCAAATCAATAAGACCTTCCCCTTAATTGACCAAGCTAAACCCATACACCGCGTATGGAAGTACGAATGATACTTGGAGTGATAGCCTACAGTTCGGTCCTTGATGATCCGGACAAGTCTTTCCATGATACCCGATTCTCGTGCACAATGGCACCCCCACTACTAGCCACTTGTCCAGATCAAAATCCATTTTTAAAGAACAAAATTTAGACTCCACAATCAAATTCAAAGATCTAAACCAAAACATAAATACAATTTATTCAGTGTCTCCCATGATTGACGAGATAACCCCATCAACCGAACTAACGCGTCTCATCGACTTGCATGGCTAAGCATATGTACCAACGGTAGGTAATATCACATGTCAACTAACTTAGGCATATATGTAAAGGAGAATTCAAGGTTAACCTGCAATAATTGGGATGTAACTAACTAGACTTCACAAAATATTCGTACACAAAATTAGCATGCACACAAGTAATATTTGCATTTCAAAATACTAAAGTAGAAAATTCTGGGATCAACATGTATGCAAGAATAAAAATAAAAAGTGATGCTTGCACCTTGCTGAAATGCCAACTATTCGCTCTCAGACAAATATTTGGTTGCCTCGGTCAGCTCGGATTCTAAAGAAAACACGTTATCAAATAAACACCGAAAAAAACCCAAAAAAATCCAAAATGCTCAAAACTACATGAGACTATCACAGTAGAGATATGGTGATTTAATATGAATTTAGGTGAAATTTTTAATTCATTTGGAGTTCATTTCAATTTTCTATAGATTTTTCAATATTAAAGTCATTAGTGTTCGTGTATTTTAAATATCAAATTTCTCTATAATAGTAACATGTTCAAAACCTATTTCAAATTAAAGTACAAAAAAATGTAAACTAACAAAATTGAGTTTACTCAATTTGGAGTTAAAATGAATTACTTATGAATTTTTGAAGGTTATAACAATTTCAGTGCAAAAGTAATTCATTTCAGAAATTAAAAATGTAATAGAAACTATCTATACTCAGCCGCATCTAGCCTCGGTCGCTGATGTGTGGGACCCATTGCACAGTGTTTTCTATTTTTGTTTAAAATCTGAATTAAATCTACTAACATGTGGGGTCCACATGTCATATGCTCGACTCACAGAATAGTGCATGGACCAATGGTCCACGGCACACTGCCTCGGTCCATAGACCGAAGGTCACTATGCACTTAACGCACCGGGCCCGCATGTCAGCAACTCAGTACGGAAACTAGTGAGTAAAGCTCCTGGATTTCTGTGCTTGGGTCCAGGCGTCATAGAGATCTTAGCGACAACAATTAACATCTAATGATTGCTTAACCTATTCCGACCGAGATTAACGCTAAACATGGCTCTACAGTAACTGTCAGAATAGAGGAGCCTCAGCCGTGAATTTTCCTGGTGCATCGCCGGCGATGTGGGCCATGGCGGCGCAGACTAAGACCCAAAATGGAACCCACATAGCTTTGCGCATCTACTAGTGGTCGGAGAATGACCGATGGTGAACCTTAGCGGCGACGCGACAGCGAGGTACGGTGGCTCTTCTACGGTGAAAGTGGATAACACGTTGTGGCTGCGCTTTAAGCAAACAACCATGCGCAACAGCATACACGGGGCACAGGGAACCTACTCAGAGCCAAGAAGATAACCGGGGAAACGCGGAGAAGCTCCTATGACGATGGCCGGGCGGCGGTGACAAGGGCTCCTCGTGCACAAGACAACCTGAGCAAAATTAGGAACCAAGAGCGGTCAACGATGCTTAAGTATAGTCTAGAGATGGTGTCAAAGAAAGGAATTGACATATAGCCCACCACACCGGATTTCAGGAAGATGGAGTCATTTTCGACCGGGCAAAAGAAACTCCAAAATTCCGACAATCATGTGGATGATTTTCAAACTAGCTTGAGGGTAAGTACTCCTCATACTCAAGAAGATGTGATGACACATAAAAGAGTGGAAGGAGCTCACCAGATACCAAGCTGGCGTTGCTACACGGGGAAGCTCGATCTTAGCAGGATGAAAAGGGCATGGAACGTGAGAACGAAGGATGCAAGAACAAGAAGCTAACCTCTTGCACAAGGAGAGAAATGCTGAGCTCGTCTACTCCACCGAGAGAGGAATGATGGGGTTTTGTTAGCTTTCACCGACGGAACAAGCCACTGCGTCAACTCATGGTGGCTCAGTACAGGTGTGAGAACCCGGGGTTAGTTCGTAATGCTTAGCCATCCACTTGACTCTAACATCACAAACCAAATACCCTGCCTTTTGGAGTTGTATGTACCACCCAGGAGTGGTACACGTACTCCTTCACAAAATATAGCATCCATTCCATACACAAGTCATTACAATAACGAGTCTACAAATTTACAACACAAGAGACATAATATTCATATTACAAAAATAGGGCCGACCGGCCAAATGTCAACAGTAAGAACTAAAGTAGTAGCGGAAATAGAAGCCATAAGATGGCGATAGACAAAAGCCAACCGGTTTTCCCTTACCCACAAGGCAACCGACCGGGCCGCCAAGCTAGTCGTCCTGCACGAAGTCGGTCTCACAATAGTTAACCCCTTGGGGGTCTACCTCCTCTGCAACAATTTATCAAATGCAGTTGAGTACAAAAACATACTCGCAAAACTTACGGATAAAATGCCTATACATAGCTACATACAAGCTGAATCAAAGGAGAAGGCTATAGGGTCAATTTTCAGCACAAAGCGACATTTCATTTGTAATAGTGTAATAGATTGAAGGCAATTTAACAAATCTTTTCTTATTTGCTTAAATAGCAGCAAGACAATGATTATAATCATAAATAACATTCGGGAGGTGACTTCCCGACAGCCACCACAACATAGCACGAATTACCCATTCGTACTACCCAATTTCAAATTTTATTGCAAATGTTGTAGTCTAATTCTTGCACGACCTAACCAAACATGTCCATAACCTAGGTGTAACACCCTGGCTATTCGGAAGCCAAAATGTTACATAAAGAATCTAACCTACAACCATAATTCAGGATAATTTAAACAATATCTCATCTACTGACATAAACAGTTCAACATATAATAGAACAAATACAGGAATATAGTCTGAATCCAATGACAGTTCACAAACTCCAACTATTTCAGTCTAATGAATCTACTAAGATAATTATATCGAAGGAGTAATCAATGATCACAAGCAGTTATTTAATCATCCTTAACATATAGAAAGATATCATCCAACATCTAACTCTATTTATTACAGGTCATCACTTAACAAATAAAAGACAGGAACCAAATCATATTATTGAAACTCAAATATGGTGAAGTGAATGAATTATGTGTGTCTATTCCCTCCCAAGAATGCCATCATTAACGATCACCTAGTATAGACAAACAAAGGCAAGAATGAGTCCGAGACTCAGCAAGTACAAAGAATAATTTGAACTACACTGAACATGAACAATACAGTATCATTAAGAATATGAACATAGAACTGACAGAAACATATGAATGAATAGAATGAATGAACTACACTTCTGCTTATACCGGTATAGCTAGTGACACACCCGTTGGTGTTCACTTAGGCCCGCATTTAACAAAATGCAGGGATCCAAAACTCGTATGAAGAACGTTTCATACGGGGATCCAAATCTGCCCACATTAGAATAGTGGGTCTTACGTGCCCATACTGAAATTGATGTGTCTTTATTTTCCACTACTGTGGAAGAAACATGAACAAATGAATGAATGGAATGAAACATGAATAATGAAAGACATCATCTCTTTCAACATGGGTTAACGGATATGAAAGGAACATGAAGCATTGAATGTAATCATGGATCATAGAAATAACAGTATGAATACAAGCACTCATCATTCATCAATATGAAGAATTACAATGTACTTACCTTCTGCTCTGCGAAGCGTTATGAGGCAAGACGGAAGCTGCTACACTCGAATTTCTCCATCCTACACCAATTAAATATATTTGAATGAGGAACCACGTGAACAGGACCTCGCTCGAACCACCTAATCCCAGCATCCTAACCCAAGGATCACAAAGTCGATCTACTCACATAAGCCAATATTCTAACAGGACTACAATCAGGACAACAAGTACAAAATAAATCATAACTAACAATCTGAGACTCGAAATGGAGTGCTCTCGGAGACTATGGAAATATAACAATATACTAGACAAAATTCTAGTTGGCAGGATCTCCCAAATAGGCCAAAAATCTACGTCAAAAATCCACTGAAAGTCGAACATCGAATCTGACTGACAAAACTACATAGCAGTAGAGAAATACTCATATCATTTGCTACGAAACTAGGAACTGAGTGATTTTAGACTCCCTAGAAACATGACAAAACCGTCTACAATAACCTAGCTGGCAAGGTCCTCTGATTCGGCCTTCTAATAAATCTAATGATCAGGTGAAGTTTATGTTCCTTCAATCTGTCAGTCAGAAATGCAGCGGTAGTATAAAATCCATAATTTTTTATTGACACAACTAAAAATCACGTTCTTTACCAATATGAAAAGCTTACTAGATTTCCTACAAAATTAGTGTTGGGTGAATTTTCTGATTCGGTTTCTAATTAAGTCATATTGGCCAGACAAGGTAACTGCTAATTCACGTCAGCCATTCTGGACAGTCTCAAAGAAACTATCATAACTTCTAGACCGTAACTCTAAATTGAGTAAACTTTACCCCTATAGAAAGATAAGAACAAGAACTACAACTATTTAGGAGATAACCAATCCATAAAACGCACACAACCTACCCAAAAACAATGACCAACGTCGATGTTTCAAACTGATCTACTACTGGCAGCACCAAAATAAATCGATTAATCTACCAAGCGATCGGGTATCGAGTTTAACTTTGTTGAACCGCTAGAGTTCGATGTCTCGCTGTGTGAACACGCCCTTACTCTCCTCTTCCTTCCTCCCCTTTCTTTTTTCTCCCCTTTCTTCCTCTCCCTTTCTTCTTCCTTCCTCTCCTTCCTTTCTCCTCTTCTCCTCAACTTGGTAGAGCAACATGGAGGGGGGCTGCTACAGTGATGGTCTGCACTATAGCTACAGTAGCATTAGAGTTTTCCCCCCTCCTTTTATACGTGGTCGGCCCCTCATGGGCATCATGGGCCAAGGCTCGAGTCCTAGGTTGCCGAAAAACTACAGAAACCCCCTTTTTCTTATGTTTAATTTCTTTTTTGAGAGCTTTCTTTCTTATAATAAATCGGAGTGTTACACTAGGACGAGGCTATTCGAATATATTATACCCTGAAGGGGTGCACAACTGTACGCACACGCCAGACCGCCTCTTTTGCCTCCGGAATAAGCACACTTCCTAAGGTATGCCGGCAAAGCTAAGTCCTACAAGATGTTTCCAATATTATGTATTAACTACGAGTCGCCCGTATGGATGGAAACCCATACATTGTGTCAGAGTCATCGTAAAGCCTCGGTCAACTACCCCTCACGGGTAAAGTCTTGGACAACTACGATACCCCTCGAGGTGGAGAACCTACCCGAAACTCCACCACCACACACCCAACAACAACACCATTCTTTTTACACACAACGCACACCACACGGCCCACCTCCTGCGACTCGGAGCTAACACGCGCCAAAGTACTGAGTCAAAAGGGGTTCCCAATACCCACGTGTGGAATGCATGCAATAACGCTTGGATCAGTGACACAAGTAACTCGGTCCTTGTTGATTCGGGCACCGTCCATAGACACCCAACAATCACACCATCCAAACCAATGTGCCCAAGTCTAAAATATTTTATTTTCAGTTTTAGTTTCTCAAATACAGTTCATACATGGGTACACTGACCCAAGTAATTTAAAATGATGATACGTCGACCATCGCCAAAACGATGATCCCCTTCGACCGTTCTAAGCATTGCTAAGCGACATCGACTCGTATGCTACATGTAAAGTGACTAGAACCCATCCATCGAGCTCTACATCACCGCAGATATAAACCTAGGCTCTGTGGTAGAGAATGAACATTTACCTACAGTTTATGCAACTATTTAGAACCAACTACTCGAACGATAATTTAAACATCAAAATAGAGCATGCATACATAAACTTTGCAAACAAGATAATATAATTTGAAAGTAATGGGATCAACATGATCAAAGGAAAAACTGCCTACCTTGCTGGAGATCAATTTCTTGCTGCGGAGGATCACTATTGTATTTAATAGAATAGTCGGAACCTATCAAAAGAATCGAGAAGAAACAATAAGAACAATAACACCAAAAATACTGAAAACTCCAAATTCATCCAAAAATCATGAAATTTACACAGAAGGTAGAGTATAATCTTAAATGAATTTATCAATAAAAATCAATCGGTTTGGATGTTGTATTCAAAAGTTATAGCCAAAACAATTTAGCTTTTATTAAAATGCTGAAAAATTCACCTTGGTTACTGTTCATCCGAATGAAAAATGTTGGCAAAGATTTTCAGAGAAGTGGTGAACACAAAAAATTTTATGGTAGACAGAGAACCACATTATATGAACAATAAAATTTGATTCACCTCATTTGGGGCAAAAATGAATTTCTTATTATTTTTCAAAGTCATGGATGTAGTGCACAACTCGTATGTAAAGTAAGATCTTCAAAGGCAATAACATAATCAAAACCTATTCTACAATAAAGTACAGTGATATAGAAACCTGACAAAATTAATTTCACTCCATTTGGAGTTACAGAGAATTACTTATGCAATTTTTAAGTTAATCAAATTTTTAGTGCTAAAATAATGCTACAATGAAAGTTATTTTGTTAAAAACATTTTTGGAACAGTAACAAGTCTCAAAAACATACCAAAATAAAGTACACTAAAAATGTAACCCAACAAAATTTGAATCATCAAATTTGGAGTTAAATTGAATTACTTATACAATTTTGAAGTTTAATGTATTTAATAGTACACAAATAAATCCATTCGAAATTTATAAAAACATTTATAAATTTTTTGTAATACCCCGAAAGTGAATCGGCTTATTAGAAGAAGTTTCGGAACAGGGAGCTAATCAAAAAATCAGAATTTATCTTTTCTCGGGGAATTTTCTGTGTTTTCACGGTAACCTGGACTTTAGACCACAGCCCAAGTGGCCCAAGGGGGGCCGGCCAAAAGGGGGTGCCTTCCCCCCAAACCCTAGCCGCCACCCCCTCCTCTCCTCCCCTCTCATTCGAAGGCGCCACCCCCTCCACTCCCTCCCCTTTGGCCGCCACTTCCTCCTCCTCCAACCGGCGTCATTGCTGCTCCTTGACACCATCTCGCTGTTGTGGTGCCGCCTCCAATGTTCCCCGGTGGTGCTTCTCAAGGATCCCTCCGAAGTTGCCTCCTCCCACCGACGTCACTGGCCGATCGTCGTTGTTGTTCATGACCGGCCTTGGAAGAGAGGAAGAAGGGGAAGGGAGGGAGGCCTTCGGGAGGCGGATCAACGTCCTCCTACGGATCTACAAGGGTAGCGAGGACTCCCATTCGCTGTTTGATTCATGAAGGATGAGCAATCGATTTGATTTGTTTGGATAGTTTTGCCTCTGTTATTAGATCCAATCTGTACAGTAGGTTGTGCGCCCATTTCGGCCTCCTAGAATCACAATCTGGTATTTTTCGTCTCCTAGAGTTTTGTAGACCTAGATTTTATATTTCCATAGCCACCAAGATCATGAGATTCCGCCTTACGGTTTAAGAGATATGAATTATTCTTTGCACGCTGTTTTGTCTGTCCGACGAGAAGGAACTGTCTGTTTGTTCCTTCGTTTTGACTCTGTTAGTGTAAGATTCAGCACTTCCACCCAACTAGGTTATTGTAGACTGTTTAATAATATTTCCAAATTGATAAAGATCACCTACATTGGATCTGTAGAGTAAAAGTTATGCCATATTCTTTACTACTGATATGTTGTCTGGACATATATCTGTCATTCATTTTCAACTGTTTGTTAGCCGAATATTTTTGTAGATTTAGCTAATCTTGTCAACTAGAGTTTCGTAGCCTGGTTCGTTAAGATTCATTGGGCACTGGTTTCACGTCATTCTGAGTTACAGATCTTTACTTGTACTGCTGTCCAGTAGGGTTTCAAGTGGCTGAATTGTATGTTTTCAATTCGGGTCTATCCGTTGTATTGGGTAGCCAAGGGGGTATTGTAGATCGCCGGTACCATCATCATATCATGTGTTCTTATGTTTGAATACGCATTCGTGTAGGCGGCAAGTGCAAGAGCACCTTCGTTACCTCCTAGTACATCACATCGCGGAAGGCAAGTACAATGTGTTAAGACATGATGATTACAGTTGAATGTTTTTGATGCGATGTTACTTCTATGATCCACGTCCATACTTCATGTTTTACAGTTGAATGTTTTTATGCGATGTTATTTCTATGATCCATGATTCAAACTTCATGATATTTATTCGTTCTTAGTTGATAATCCATGTGAATGAAAGAGGTGATACTCATTGCATATATTCATTTCATTCTTGTATTGTTCGTGTTCCGTCCACGGGAGTGGAATTGTTAAAACCCATCAATTCCAGTATGGGCACGTAAGACCCACCATTCCAATGTGGGCAATTTTGGACACCTGTATAAAACGCTCTTCATACAGTGATTAGATTCCCAGACTTTGTTAAGTACGGGCTTAAGTGAGCACCGACGGGTGTGTCACTCGCTATACCGGTATGAGCATGTGTGTAGTCCTTTCCCTTCAATGCATCCATTCATTCCATTCATACTCATAAGTGTTCATAGATAAGTTCAGATTTTGTATTGAGATAGACTTGTTCATAACCTTGTATGTTCAATTGTTTACTGTACTTACTGAGTTTTGACTCATTCTTGTTTTCTGTATTTATTTAAGTGATCGTTGATGATGACTCTGTTGGGAGGGAGTAGACAAGCATATTTCACACAGTTCACCATAATTTACTTTCCTTGATAATGTCAATTATGTCTTTCATTTGTTAACTGAGGAACTGTAATAAATAAGATTACTACTGCATGATATTTCTCTCCATGTTATGTTGTCCTATCAAATGATGCTAGTGGTTCGTTTTAATTATTCCTTGATTATGTTCTGATGAATTCAGTCTTTATTCCTGCCATGATTCTATTAAAGTTGGTCTCTATATGTACTTAGAGTAGTTACAGTCTAAAATCTTCCGCAGTTTGGTTGTATGATAGTTCTTTAGGTAGCATATTGGCTTCCGAATAGCCAGGGTGTTACATTTTTATACCGAACCCATCCTAGCCCTAGACGGTAACCAGCGGGCCCCATGAATAGTGCCATTTTATATTTTCATTTCTGATTTAAATCCTACTGACAAGTTGGGCCCACCTGTCATACACTTGGTTCACATAATAGTGCATGGACTTGTCCATGCACTCGGTCCACGGGTCTACGGACGGAATTACTATGCACTTAAAGCACCGGGCCGGGCCCACATGTAAGTGACACAGTGCTAATGAAATCTAGTTATTAACACAGTTAAAACATCGTTTGCCAACAGTAATCATCAGTTAACTCCTAATGACTATCATTAACTTCTAATCCCATTGCTACAGTGCTTGCTGGCTCGTCTGACAACAAAGGAGCTCTAGCCGTAGACTTTGTCGGTGCGTCGCTGGTGAGGGAGGCTATGGCGGTGCTGGCCAAGGGCCAAAACGCATTCCTGACACCGCGGCGAAGCTAAGGGGGTCAGGACACCGACGGAGATGGACCGGTGCGGCAGCGCGATGAGGCGAGGCGGAGGAGTTGTTACGGCAACATGGCAATGCATGAAGCAGCGGCGCCCGTGGCAAACTAGTGCGCCATGAGTAATACGACAACTCAGTGAAGCTACCTGACTGCCGAGGAGCTAAGGAGATCGCCTGAGATGTGCTGGCGACGATCAACAGCGGCGGCGACGACCACTTCAACGCGGGGAGCTTCAACTGAGTAAGGAGGGAGGGAAATGGAGGTAGGAGCAACTAGCATGAGGTCAGTAAATGGCAATAACGCGAGGAATCGACAAGTGACTCACCGCACCGGAGGTGGGGACGAACGCGAGCACTTTCGGCCGACCAGGAGGGAATTCAAATTTCCGGCGAAGTCTGGGCATGAAGAGCAAAATTGAGTAAGGGGTATTACTCTTAGAACCCTAGAGCAAGATATGACGCGAGTAAAAGTGGAAATGAACCCCTGTGGTGCCGTAACGGCGTTGAGGTGCGGCGGCCGAAATTGGAGAGCTCGGGCTCTTCATGATTTCTTTTGGTGGGAGAGGGAATGGCGGTGGGAGATGGCTCGGCGGTGTGGAAAAGAAGAAGAGGAAGCTCCGGGTAAGCATTTATGGCCTCTAGGATGGAGAATTCGTGAGGAGAGAGTTCTACAGTGAGCTCACTCCATGAGCTGCCATGGATGATGGCGAGAGGACCTGAGGTGACGGGAGCAGGTGCGGGTGACGCGGTCGAGGCCAGAATTGTCACACCCCCAAATTAACAAAGAGGATTACTATGCATCTCATTAGCATGCATCACATTTTCAAGCATTTGCATTATACATTGCACTAGGAAAATCTTATCCAAATGTTTAAACATACACTTGCCAAAAATAAAACATAAAGAAAACAGGAACATAAACATATGAACATCCTCTGGAATACATTTATTCAAATACTATATTAATTATCATGAATTAATATAATTGTTCCCAAATTTTTGGAACCCAAATGAACCACATAAAATTCAAACTCAACTTATCAACTATGCTTTTGTGAATTTAAATTATACCAAATAAATCCTGAACAGTGGGTTTTCCCAATTTATATGGGTACTAGGTTACCCCAGGAACCCCTCTGATTAATTTCATATTTTTATGAATCTTATTGCTATTTTTGAAGGCCAGTCAAACTACGAGAATTGAAATTCAAAATCAGTCAAAGACCACACTGTTCCTCGGGCTTAAGCCGGACGCACAGTACCCGTTCGAGCCAACGGTGCGAGCTGTCTCGGCCGATCCCCCTCGCACATCGACCGTCCAAACAGGATCGTGCGGTCCTTATCTAACGCGACGGGTGCCCTTGTTAACGGCGTGCAACCAATCGGTATGCACGCACTCGCAGTCGCCACTTAGAGTCGTTGTACATTGGGTCCCACCTGTCGGACTTGTCTTCAACCTCCGCTATCACTCGCGCTCAGACGCTGTTCGCCACGCGCCCGCTTAGCTCTGATGCATGCCATCACCGATGTGACCGCACCGCCCAAACTTACCAGTCCCCGAGATTCCCTAGCTAACGCCGCCTCCGCTCCATCCCTCGGCTTGGCTTAAGGGACCACGTACACTCCAATTTCTGCCATTCTTCCTCTCGGCACCAAAGGAAGAAGGAGCTCGCCTTGCTTCGACTCTCGGGTAAGCTTTGCGTTTCCCCCTCCCTCTTCACTTCCGACCAATGGAGTTTCCATTTTGGCTAATGCGAGAACTTACCTCACCTTGTAGCTCCTTAACGCAGCATGTTGTCTTCCTCGACTTCGGTTCACGCCTGAGCTTACACCCGGGGACAACTTTGTGCTATCTTCGCCTCGGTGAGATACTTGCTAACTCTCGCGTCATATCGAGTATGAGTTTCCCTCACCCAATTTTGACAACGCATGACAGAGCTTGTGATTTCAAAGGTTGGTCCATTTTTCTACCAAATCCAAACTCTTCATCTCCCACTTGATCTCGTAAGGCACTTGTCCATTCTCTGCTACTAGAGCACACCCTAAGGATCTTTGAGCTATCCCAAAGCTTCCATGTCTTCCTGGTTGCTCAGGGCGTCTTTTCCGCATTCAACCGCATCGCCGCCGTGGACCTCACCATCGCCAAGCCAGCTCCGGCCATCCACTCTTCTCTCCAACGCCGTAACTCCCGAGAGTCCCTAGATGCTCGGGCACCCACGCTTGAACCGGCCCGGCGTTAACTTCATTGCTACACTTTTGCCGTATTGTTGCTGCCGCTCCTCTCCGATGAGCCGCCGGCACAGGCCACCTCAGGGGTCGCCACCACCACCCCTAGATGTGCATTGTTAATGCGCACCCATCCCTGCCCTTGGCCAACGCCGCTGTGGCCAGAATCGCCGGCAATCCACCGGCGAGGGAAGCTCGGTTGTTGTCGGACGCATCCGACACTGTAGCAACGCCATTAAGGCTAATCAACGTCTTTAACTGCTAATGATTGAGTTAAGTATTTAATGGATGTCTTAAAGAATAAATGAGTCTATTACATGTGGGTCCCATGCACAGAAATCAGAATGGTTAAACTGCGGCTGACAGGTGGGCCTGGCCACTTAAACGCACGTTCACTGTGTTGTGATCCGGTCATGGACTCGCGGTCCACGCACTGTGCAGTGGACCTCGTCACTAACAGGAGGGCCCCACTTGTCAGTCCGGAAATTAAAACCCCGTGGGTAAATAAGAAACGGCACTATGGCTGGCCCCACCGGTCAGTGGCAGTGGCTACGTGAAGCCTCGGTGAGAAAAGTGTTAATCAATTAATGAAAACCAGGATGTATTAATTTGTAAACTGAAAAGTATAATTAACTTCAAAATGCATAACTAATTCATTTTAAGTCCAAATTTGATGAAACTAATTCTGGTAATTTTCATTTCTGATGAAATTTATTTCAAAATAAGTTGCACATTTTTCTCTGTAGCAGAGAATATAGTTTTGAAAAATGAGCATTAATTGATTATCTCTATAATAGAAAATTTGTTACAACTTTGAAAATTCAAAATTTTTGCATAGAAGCTCCTTATGAGGTGAACCAATTTGCAGTGGACTCATAATAATGTGCTCTATTTATCTATGTAATCATTGGTCTTATCACTGCTCTACAAATTTTGGCCAAAACTCTAAATTAAATAAAATGCATTCTCGGGACATACAAAATTCAAACGGCCATAACTTTCACATACTAAATGCAAATGGAATAATTCTTGCACCTAAATTCATATAAAATCAGCATATAACCACTGTAGAAATCTCACATATTTTTGAGTATTTTGTATTTTATGCCTTTTCTCGATCTTATTCGGTATTACCTTTCTATATAGATCACGAAGCGATTCTTATTGACTCTTACGCCACCGAGAGTGAGAAACTAAGCTTCCAGCAAGGCAAGCATCATTTGAACTTTCTTTTGTATCATATTGATCCCAGTTTTAAAACATTAGTATTTGAAATGCAATGATATTGCTTGCATGCTATTTTCGGTATATCGTTATGTTCTGAGTAGACTAGTTATATCCTATACTTGCTGGTTGTCCTTGATATTTCCCATATACATATGCCTAAGGTAGATGCTTGTGATGATGAGATTGTTGTGTGATGAATGTTTAGCCGTTGCGGGTCTAGATAACACAGTAGATAAATTGACGGGGTTAGCTCGTCAATTGTAGGAGACACACAATATTTTTTATTCTTTTATAAATGTTTGTCCAGATTGTTACATCTGGTTATTGAGTTTAAAATTTGTTATTGTTAAATGGTTTTGGGTCTGGACAAGTGGTTGTAGTGTGGGTGTTGTTATGCACGAGATTCGGGTTTGTGGTTGTCTTGTCCAGACCGTTAAGAACCGAGCCATGGGCTTTCATTCCAAGTACCAAGCGTACTATCACACGCGGGATATGGGTATTGTACGGTTAAGTACGTTGGGAGTTTCATTGTGTTAAGTCCCATGGTGGTGTGAGGACATTTGTGTTTGATCATTTGTTCGGAGGAGCTGAGGTAATTTTCTATAGTGTGCATGGGAGCACCAATTTTGGTTATTTACATTACCTCGGTATTATTCTGTGGATATCATGGGAATATGCTCCAGATCTTAGGATGATGTGACAATTGGCAATGGTGTTTACGGTTTGTCGTTTCACGAGTTTTCGACAAAGCTACGTGCATTTCAGACAGGGCGGTCCGACCGGTCCTAGCATCGGCGGTCCGACCGGTCCCAAATCGGTCGGACCGCCATGTCGTGATCGGACCGGCTGTGACCTAAAAGTGGTCAAAACGAGCTGGGCCAAAAATAGGTGTTGTAGGCAAGTGAGGGGATCCCAATGCACTTGGTCTCATGATTTTTGGAGTCTCCAGTAAGAATTTCTATTCGTTTTTAATTTCGAAGGTTTGAATTTGTGGCATGAATTTCGGCTAAGTCCCTAGGGGCGGTCCGACCGGCTCACAGGGAGCGGTCCGACCGGCTCACATGGAGCGGTCAGACCGATATTGACTTGAACGTCGGCCAACTTCGTGGCGATGTTGATTTGTTAGGTCAAAGTCATTGGTTTCATGGCATATGGTTTGCATGATGCATGTTTTGACTAACATGGGTCAAGTTGTGAAGAACTTGTTCCCGAATTCGTGTTTGCTTGTCTATGGTTGTGCAGGTAGCTTGGTGGTCAACGACGGTCAACGGCGAGGAGGATCGGGACTAGACTTGGAGAGTTGAGGTCCAGAACGATCGACGATGCCGGGTGAGGTCAATGACCCAAGCGTGACACAAGATGGACAAGGGTGACCTATTGGCAAATCCATGGTGCATGGTGAAGCGGTTTAGGTCAAAAGTTAAAGACGGCGCTTTGCGAAGCGTGCGTGTGTGACCCGTTTGTTAGTGGACCTTAACGGGAGCCTAATTAAGTCAAACCCTAGAGAGTTCTAGGCCTCCACTATAAATAGGAGGAGGTGGTGGCTGCACCCCTCTCTCTCGCTATTTTTCACCTCTTTTGTTATCTTCAAACCCTAATTGGCTTAGGGGGAGTTGAGGTGGAGGCTAGGGCTTTTCATGGTTTCAGGTGAATTTCGTGATCTTGGATTGACCACTGATCCATGATGGTGTGGGTGTAATCCAGCAACGATCACGTTCTTAATCTATGCAAGGTTTGCTTGAGATAAGTCTCTTTTCGTTCTTGCTTTCAATTTCGTGATTTTAGGGCTTTCTTTATCCGCGAGTTTGTGATTGATTCTTTCATGTGAATTAGCTTGCTGTGATATGTGTGAATCTATCTAGCATCATCTTGATCATCAATCTCTCACAAACAAGCATTAGGATCAAGTTTTCGTTCTTGCCGGTTTTAGACCTTCGTTAATCAATTGGCAATTGTTCAGATCTATCCAAGAATTATCATAATATTCGATTGGAATAGGTCCTCAATAGCATAGAGAAGGTGTGTGCAAAGTTTCGTAAAGTTTGGAGTTGAGAATCAAAAGTTTGACCTAATTGCAACCGTCATCGGTGATTTTACTGTTCGGATCGGTTACGAGTCGGCGGTCGATCGCCGTCATCACCGGTCGGATCGATTTTGGAGCGGTCCGACCGCCAAGATAACAATGGTCGACCGCGGCAATCGGTCCAACAATTTGGGTCAGAGGTCGACCGCCTTGCTTTGAGATTTTGCAATCTTAGTTGATTTTGTTATTTTGCTTAGGGGATTTAATTGGATTCAATACTAGTCTTCCGCTGTACTGGTATATTGATCTCCATAGCTTCCTAATAGCTATTGGAGTGAAATTGTGTTGAATTCATTATTTGCGAAAAAGTGAGCATGCTCCTATTCACCCCCCCTCTAGTCGCCTTTTCGGTCCAACATATTCCAATGCAACTTGTGAGCCCACTTAGCCGGTGCTATCCGTAGCCTGTACTGAGTATGGGAACGACTAATGAGGGGGACTTAGCTCATGGGGCTTTCTTGCTAAAAATAATTGTATCTCAATTCTCCCCAGCCGGTAAACCTAAGGAAGTGTGCTACTTTCCGGAGGCATCCGGAGGCTTACGGGTTAGTCGAGTCGTGTGGGTAAAGTAGTGCACCTCTGCAGGGTTAATCTATTCGAATAGCCGTGTCCACTGTTATGGACAACACTTGGTTTGCCATGCGTCATCGTTAGTCTCAAAAGTTAAAAGTTGACATGGTTATAACTTGGTTACGACACGAATGGGATGTTCGTGTGTTTTACTTTATCAAAGTAGACAACCACTTTGATATTGATTGATCCATATTATTTACGTATGTCTTGTGAAGCTTTCTCTTGAAAGAATGATTTTTAACTTAGCTTTTGAAAACTAGATGGTCTAGAAATGTAAGATGCTGCATTTCATGCAAAACCAGAACCACTAATGCTATCCTTTGATTGCCCAATATGCATAACTATTTTCCTTTGTGTAAGACTTGCGAGTACACTTGTACACAGCCAGATGTTTGTTGGCCTTTTCAGGTGAGGACGACTTAGAGCCCGTTAAGCTCGTTAGTGTCGATTTAGGCGACACTGACGAGTAGTGTTGTTATTTAACCCCCAGTCGGTTGCCTTGGGTTATGGGGCATATCTTGCTGGACCTTTTAGTTCATTTATCTTGCTTCCACTGTTATCTATCACTCTTATTTGAATTTGGTCGGTCGGCCGTTATGTAATAGTTGTAGACTTAACTAGTATGTATATGTCTTTTGGATTGTTAATGTATGATGTTGTATGGATGTGATGAACGTTGAATGAGAGTATGAGAGTGTTGGTCGCTGATCCTGGGATCCAATACGACCTCATACTCGCTGTTATGAATCTCATTTTAACTTGTCTAAGCATTGGCTTTGACCGTTTGGAGAACCGATAATCATGTAGTGCTTGGAGGAGAGTAGCGCATGATCACCGGGGCTCTAGTTTCAGTTGGGCTCCTCATTTGGATGGAGTTAAGGTGGAATTCATTTACTTCAGACTCAGAGTTATTTCCTTAAGACCAGGTAAACCTCGGTCTTACGAAAATAACCCGGGGGTCCTCATAGGAACCGTGGGCGCGCGGTCCAAACCTAGGGGCGAGCCGTTGATGCAGACGTGGTAGAGAAGGGGTCATGGCGCTGTGCAGGTGAGGTGGTGAGGCGCCCTCGGCCGTGTGGAGACGGCTCAGAAGCGGGATCCACGCGTCGACGATCGATCGAGCGAGCGACGCGATGAGCGATTGGTTGAGTCGTTGATCTTCAATCGGACGGTCCGCACGCATGCTGGAGGTTGGCACGAGTCCAGCACGGCGGCCGGGTCGGACGGGGAAGATGGTTTGATCGACCGAGACAGGTCGGTCGGGTCCGGACCGGAGGAATAGTAAGTTTGATTTTGATATAAAAAAGGCTGAGAAGATTATGGATTTTGTTGACCTAGAAGATTAGCTCTAAAAATTCTAAAATTTTTATAGGAGGTTAAGGACTCCACGAGCAACCTTTAATAATATTTCCAGAAGTTTTCATGCAATAAAAATTTTCTCAAGAATTATTTCAATGTTGCTGTCCTAGGGTTTGACCAAGAGTTAACTGGTTTGACTAGCCCCTAGAAAATAGTAAATAAAATCTAAACATTATCAAATTTTTCAGGGAGGTCACTAGGATGATCTAAAAGCTAGGAAAAATAATTCCAGAGGATGATCACAAGATTTTCTTAAAAAATTAAAAAGGGGTATGCTTCAAATCAATTAAAGCATTAAGTTTTTGAAATCTACAAAACCTTAGATATAAAATCTAGAAAATTCACATGACAACATGATGTGTCAAAAGTTTTAAATTATCCTAATTTTTATACATTTGAAATACAAACCCAGTTTGGAATGTTACAACAGGCTAGTGGCGCGGTCGGGCGTAAGCGAAGTGGCACAATCGAGTCGAGTCAAGTGGCACAGGTCGCAACAGTGCAGTTGGGTTCGGTCGGTCAGTTTGACTGAATTCAAATTTTATCTTCTCTACTTTGACCGAGGTTTAAAAATAGCAAGTAAATTTATAAAAATCTAAGACTTTGCAGAGGTGTTCCTGGGACAAGGTAGAACTCATATAAATTTTCTAAACTACGTTTCAAAGTTTATGTTCTTATTTAAAATTCAATTACAATAGCTATTTATGGATTGAGTTTGTATTTTTCCCAAAGTCAAATTGAATTCCAAAATTTTGATAAAATTCATATTTATTCATGATAAGTATTCTAGTATTTGAATAAATTATTTTCTGGAGATCAACATAATTATTTGTTCCCGTTTGTTTTAGAATTGAAATTCAAGTTTAGTGTTTATTCTCAAATTTTCAATTTCATCATTTATGCTCATGCTCCATAATTGATATGAAATGCTTATGATATGCATCTAAATTCTATTAATAAAAATGGGGCTGTGACACCATTAGAGCTCCACGAGTACTTGATGGAAAACTTATCTCGTCCTCTTTCCAACGGATCCAGACTCACCTCCAAATTCCTTTGGTTTGCACCGTAATCACCAAAAGAAAGTGTTGTATTGCCTGTTTGGTCCAAATTAGGCCTTGAAATGCTTTGGCCCAAGGGAAAAGTGCCCCCTCTCTTTGGTCTGTACTATTCACAGTCATATTATTTACGTAAACAGTATCATAAATAGTACCACCCCTTATCTCTTAGCTATTTGTGGCTCCCCTCCCCTATTTAAGGTGGTCACACCCCTCTAGTTTTCTTGGATTTTGTTTAGTTAAAAGTTAGCTATATCACAACTTCATGTATTAGCTTGTGTCGACTAGACCAACCTTGAATACTGCTTCAGAATCACAACTTTATCAAATATTTCAATCCTATTTGCTATTTTAAATTGCTTATTATCTTGTTCTTATGTGTTCTTCGATTGCATGCATGAACAGATCTTCGTGGTCAGGTCGATTGTGCTTCTAGCAAGGTCGATAACAATCATAGAGTTGGTTCAACGATTGCGGACATACTAGTCATGTACGATTGGTAGCCGAATCGTAAAAGCTATCTCCTCTAAAATTGAGTTATTATCATTCTAATTGAAAGATCGAAATATCCATTATCACATCATCCATCGCCCTCCTGTGACAGCTCCTGTGACAGCTAAGAGATTTGATAGCCCATATCAGGTTACATGCTGTGGCGGATGCTCCTGACTTGGATCTCAAGTGACATAAAGGGAGGCACGATTCTTCCCGGAACATCTGCGTCGCCCTCAAGCGGCAGCGGCAGCCCTGTCCGCGCCGCGAGGAACCGAAAGCGGAATTGAAGTCTGCTACCGTAAGCTGCATTTGTATAAATGAAGTTCGACTTTTAGGATACATGCAATGGCAATGTACTTCTCTTAACCTTCGTGATCTCTCTAATCCATCGTCATTTATTGACGACGTTAATGCACGTTAATGCATGTGAAATCTAACGTTCCATCTGAAATGGTTATTTTAATTAGGATTAATTGCGCAATATATAAGCCCGGTGACTTATGGACTTTTGGAAAGGAAGTTGATAGATACCGTGCGTTCACCCCGCGCGCAGGGCGCGCGCAAGGTTCTACCTCCAATACATGGTAGCATCAGAATAGGTCCACAAGGGCTACTTTCTAGAATATCTCAAATGCACCACCGCCACCACTAGAGCTGGGAGTCGGGTCGTGTATTTCCGGGCCAGCCTGAAGCCCGGCCGGCCTGACACGTGGCAGACTAGGCTGGCACGGTCCGAACGGTGGGCCGGGCTGGGCCTAGCAAACCGGCCCGTCGGGTGGCAAAGCAAGCTCGGGCCGGCACGGCACGATTGGGCACAGCAGACACGCCTCGCGGTCGCGCCTCCGACCACTCGCCGCTCATCCTCGCGTCCGCCCGCGCCTCGCTGGACCAAGATGGCGGCGGCATCTGCGGAGGAGAAAGACGCAGACGGGGCATGTGGGAGCGAGAGGTGCGAGCACCGGTGGCAGGGGCGCCGGGCCTCAGGGACGGGGGGCTCCCACAGCTGGCATGCCTCCTCGCGCCTCCCGCCGCTCCTCCTCACCTCCCGCCGCTCCGCCTCCATGAAGTCGGGCGCAGGCAAGGGGCCGGCGGCCGAAGGCCACACCGGCTGGGGAGGGGGCAATGGGGTGACAGGGGGCGAGGGAGGCCACGAGGGGAGGGAGGCCATAGAGCCACGGGGGGAGGCGAAGGAGGCGACGTGGGGGAGGGAGGCCACGGGGGGAGGCGAGGGAGGCGAGGAGGCCGACTGGCGGAGGGGGCGAGGCGAGGGAGGTGAGGTCACGAGGGGACCGACCGGGGGAGGGGAGCGAGCGATGGGGGTGAGGAAGACGACGAGTGGGCGACCGGGGCGAGGTGGCGTGGGAGACGATGGGGCATGGGGGCGGGGAAAAAGAGAGGGAGAGAGAGAGAGAACTGGGAGAGCCGGGGGCGTGGCGTGTGGCGTGGGCAATGTGGGGCGGGGAAAAAGAGAGGGAGAGAGAGAGAAACCGGGGGAGGTGGGAGAGAGGGGACGGGGGGCAGAGGGAATCAACAAGCATGAAATCTCACTTCTTTCAAAATGGTTTTGGTTATAAACAGGCAAGCACAGTTTCAATCGCGAGAGACAATGGGGATTAGAAAGAAAGACAGGACAAGCAACGTTCGGATTCGGAAGCTCAACGTTCGGCAACTCACCGTGCCTATAAAATGACCAAGCATTCGTCGTGCCACATACAAAAATCAAATCAGTGATCTCATTTCTTCAGCATACAAAAATCAACTTTCATTTATTCATCATCCATCTACTCTCCTTATTTCTTCAACATCCATCTACTCTCCCCCATTTATTCACCGTCGATCCATCTATTATGCTACCAAGGAGTCGGGGCACCAAGGAGCTCCCGAACAGTATGCTACCAAGGAGTCGGAGCACCAAGGAGCTCCCGAGCAGTATGCTACCGAGGAGTCGGAGCACAAAAAGGACAGCATGGAGACTTAGTGTAAGCTCTCGCCGCCGCTCCCCTAGTCCTCCTCCGGCTCCAACTCTCGTTGATTCTCGCCAGTTCTCGCCAAGTATGGGAGACTACGGCATGGATGACCATCATATGGACGGTACAGAGGGCTACGAGGAGTACCAGGGCGGTCTGGAACCAATGGAGGCTCCAGAGTTCTCTCCCGCGTCCACAGACGGCAACATTGGCGGGTCTGGACGGAAGGGCGAATTGCTGGAAGCACATAACCTGGAGCCAGGAAATCCAAGATGGCCAAACGGTAGATATCACAACTTGTAATTATTGGCAATCTAAATTATCTGCTCGTACAGCTGCAGGGACAGGGCACTTGAACCGGCACTACAAAGCATGCTTACGCAAGATCGGGTGCAGAGCCGAGGATGAGGAGCACAAACGCAGCTAAACTTCGAGGCCGATGGCTCTGTAAGTACTTGGGTATACAACCCGCTTTCTGCCCGTGAGAAAATTGCTAGATATATTGTTGCGGAAGATCAACCGATTAGGATGGGTGAAAGTTACGCGTTCAAAAGAATGATCCAACGTGGGTTTTGCCTACAGTAACAACATGTTAGTAGGAGAACCACTACATCTGATATTTTACAGATATATCATAAGGAACTAGCAGAGCTAAAAGAACTATTCCTACAAGTTCAGTTCTCTTTTGCTGTAACTTCAGACATCTGGACATCATCACACCAGAGAAGTGCATACCTTAGTGTTGTAGCCCATTATTTAGACGACAATTACAAGCTAAATAAGAGAATCATAGGGTTTAAGGTAATTAACGAATCACACACGGGAGAGGCCATTGCCGAGCGTATACTACGCGTATTTGATGATTTTAAGATAGATAATAAGATTGCTTTTATAACTCTTGATAACGCATCAGCGAACACTGCTGCTATGAACATCCTCACCCCAAGATTGCAGACGTATATTGGTGATTATGTTCTCCACCAGAGATGTGTATGCCATATATTGAACCTTGTTGTTCAAGATGATATGCAAGCGATTGGCGGATTTTTGAACAGTACCTGCGACGCCGTTCGCTATCTCACAAATTCCCCACAAGTGGCAGCTAGGTTCGCGGAGTACTAAGCGGCCAATGGGAAAGAGCCAAGAAAATTCGGCCTTGACATGAAGTTGAGGTGGAACTCGACCTACATCATGTTAAAGAAGTTACACGGGTATGAACATGTCATATCCGTATTTGTCAATGCTAACTCTCAAGACAATGAATTGGTAGTTACTAATTCAGATTGATAGATTGCTAGTCATTTTTGAGAGTTTTTAAAACCTTTTTATAAAGCAACAAAGATGTTATCTGGTGTTTATTACCCTACATCTCCCTTAGTTATAGAATTTATTTGGTTGATTGCATATAAGATTGCCAAATCTAGGAGTGATCCCCTTTTAGATCATGTTGTCGCACTAATGGAGGAAAAATTTATTAAATATTTCGGTTCTATTTCACACGTGTATTCTTTACTATCATTTTCGATCCTACAAAAAAGTTTTCAGGTTTGCAGATCGGTATGGAGGGAATAGGTGAATGTCTCGGTCTTGATTACTCAGAAGCTTTCGCACATGTCAAAGAGGAGCTTTTTCGTGTTTTCTGCATGTATCATGACAAATTCGGTAGCAACGTGAGATCGGAGGCCTCACAGCAGACGCAACAAGGAAAGAAAAGCTTGACATCCCACTTGTGGAAGAAACTAAATGGCAAGTCCAGTTCTTCATCCTCTCAGTCTCATGCAACCCCCTTGTGGAATTCTGTCTCAGAGCTAAACCACTACCTGGAGCATGATTTTGCAAACATCGATCCTAATCTTTCCGGTAGAAAGATAGACTTGCTCGAGTGGTGGAAGAACAACAAGCGGATATTTCCTGTGTTGTCACATTTCGCACGGGATGTTCTGCTAGTGCTGGTGTCCACTGTCTCTTCAGAAGCAACGTTCAGCATGGCAGGGAGAATAATTGAAGAAAGAAGATCATCACTCACGCCTAGGATGGTGGAGGCAATCACATGCACCAAGGACTGGGAATTGGCTAAAGAGCGGCAACAACATCAACTGGAGGATCTTGAGATCGTGCAGGCGTACGCTGACCTCGAACGCATGAACGATCTCGACATTAATGAGTAGCTAGTATGTACGCATGTTGTTACTGTACTCTTTTCCTTACTCGGGGAATCCCACTCTAAGACATAAGGTTTTTAACTAGGCAGTAACATTGTATCTGTAAAATATCAAGAAAAATTTAATTTTCCCCGAAATATTTACGTGTCCATGTTTTTACCAATTAATTGAATTTTAACTAGTTTTTAATGAGACGAGTACAAGAGGAATGAAGATGGCGGTTACCGCCGCCATCGCTGCCTCCGCCGTCTATAGTTATTTCGGACTGGGTTTGGGCTGGCACGGTACGACCCCAACACGACGGGCTTTGAGCCGTGCCTGGCCTGACCGGAGGCGAGGTGGGCCGGCACGGCACGGCGGGGCGATCGGGTCGAGCCGACACGGCATGAAACGGCCCGAAGCACAATAGACCTGAGGCTGGCCCGGCCCAATGCCCACCTCTAACCACCACCGTAGATAGTAGTTCTAGAATTCTAAGTAGGAGAGATACCACGTTGGTGTTTCGGACGGAAGCAAAAGCGCAGTGAGAACATTACGAGCCGACAATCCAGCCCATAGTGTCCCCAACAGTCTTGTAGGCTGCAACCCACCTCATGCGGTGACGCAATGGCCCAATAGGAGTCCATGTATTGCATTTTCGTCCTCTGTCCAATAGATCATACCTACATCTAGATTCAAAGGTACATACTCCCCCTCAGCTCTTATACAAAATCCAACCCATGCTCCTCCTCCTCCTCCTCCTGACTCCGTCGACACCACCCTGAACATCACCGGTGAGCCCCTCCCGCACCATCCCCTCCCTCCCCTCTCCTTTGTCACATCTCCACCTCCGGTCAACTCCTAACCTCTCTTTCTTGTTGCGCCCAACGCGCTTCGCCACCCACTGCCCTCCTTTGAGCCCACAGACAAGGCGACGCCACCGCTGTCCATCTCCTCTCCGGCGAAATCTAGAATCGGGGTCTCAGTGAACCCCGAGCTGGAGACGAGGGTGGACGGTACACGAATCTTCGTGTGAATCACAAGATCAGAAATTCCACTGATTACCCCAAAAAATATGCGATGGATGTATAACAATTCTGCTTTTTTTTTCAAAGCAAAGCAACATAATCCAAATAGAACTACTCTCATTGGGAGTTATTTTTCATTGTTGGTGGGATCTAATTTGGACGGCTTTTCCTGGCCGGTAAAAGAACGTAAGATATATATGATTTTTTTTTTGGTTACACACGCTTTTACCAACACAGTTGCTTCTTTGATATATTTTATTGAATTGGTTCCTAAAGGTGGTACCATTAGATCTTCAAAAGTACTTTGACGAGACCATAATCTTAGAGTTGTTACTAAAATTTCATAATACAAGTAAATGGTCATGATCTACTAAACGTAGCATAGCCCAAATTCAGCGGCACGTACATCGTCCCAAGAGTGTGTAGCATGCGCAGAAATTACTAAAGCATGCATCCACCGATCCACGTATGACAGTCTAGAGACAAAACAAAACAAAAACGCACACATTGACACATGCATGTCGATTATCGCCTCACTATGGAACAACCAAAAACACATCATATTCTTAATCCTTTGGTATATACTTCTTCTGTAGATCGATAATAGCAATGATATATGTACAATGCTAGCTTCAGATACCAATCATACTACCATGAAGTACGTAGTACAATAGTTATATATTCTAGTACGTAAAGGTCGATCTACACAGGCCAATTTATTCGCTCCACTTGGACGCGTCGATCGATCCGGATTCTTTACTAGTAGCTATATATATAAGTTGAGCCGTTCATCAGTTGCTGGTCCGGCTCGTGCTCTTGGTGATCTCGTGGAGAGGCTTGTCGGTGTAGCGCATGAGGTTGTATGCCCACGCCCCGGCCACCGCGCCGGCGAACGGCCCGAGGATGTACACCCAGAGCGACCTGTACTTGCTCCCCACCAGCGCCGGCCCGATGCTCCTCGCCGGGTTCATCGACGCACCTGACACCGGCCTGTCGAGTACATGCAGTAGTAGTTGTACACAAGCAAAATATATATGAAGAGTGTGCAATGATGGAAACGCGCGTTAATTGATCAGATGTATGTGTAAACATCAATGGAGCTGCACATCGATCATGCCGTAAAAAACAGCGTAACAGCGCGTGCGCGCGCGCGTACGTACGTACCCAGCAAACAGCACGTTGAGCAGGATGGTTGCGCCCACAGCCAGCCCGGCCATCTGCCCGACCTGCACAAAATTCACCTCACTTAATTACTATACGTGCATGGTGTGTGGTGCTTGGGCAATTGGGCGTGGCTGCCTTACTGCTCGTTCGTCTGTGGCTACGGCCATGATGACGAACATGAGGTAGAAGGTGATGATGAACTCGATAACGAGCGACTGGATGTTGGAGCCCCCCGGTAGCGTCACCGGGACGGGCTCGTACCGCCCGCCGAACATCAGCCGCAGCATCAGGCTTGCGATCGTCGCCGCGACCGTCTGCACCAACATGTACGCCGGTACCTGCACATGTACAGTGTACGTAGTATTTATGTCATGCATGTGTTCCTGCTGATTGCTTGCTCTACTTACCAATGTTGTCACAACACACAAGAAGTATGAACAATTAAAGAGATCAACGTGACCAGTGTGACGATTAATGGCGCTTGCCTGCTTCCAGGGGAACCGGCCGGAGACGGCGAAGCCGAGGGTGACGGCGGGGTTTAAGTGCGCGCCGGAGATGTGGCCGACGGTGTAAACCATGGCCATGACGACCATCCCCCACACCACGGCGACGCCCGGGAACGTGACCATGCCCTTCTTCTGGTTCACTGTGACGGCGCCCAAGCCGGCGAACATCAAGAAATACGTGCCGAAGAATTCGGCAAGGAGCTGCATGCACGCACGCCAGCAACCAAGCACAACGTGGATAATTTTAGGTGAATAAAAAAAAAACTACAGCATAAGGGATCGATCGATACATAAACTCACCATCTGAACGAAAGAGACAGAGACGGGCATGCCGCAAACCACGTCATGATCAGACTGGTGATCATACACCACCTCCTTATCCTTCTTCCTCCCTTCCTCCACGGACAACTCATGCACCGATCCATTCATGTAAGAGTCGTCTTCTCCCCGTGCCATTTCTCCTCTCCTGGTACACCCAAAGTGACAAAACCAAGACCAAGTATATTATCTTGAAACTGAGAGAGAGAAGGCCAAGGGAGCAACTCAGGTGAAATATATATAAGATCGAGCAAGGACAAACCCGGTAGTTTTTGCTTGACGTGGTGGGCGCATACCCAGTCGATCGGCATCCTCAGAGTATTACCCCTCGACTTGTTTTGCTCGACAATGCTCTGTCCCTTTCCTTCCTTCTTCGGATTCGCAGAGAGTTGTACAGAAGAGTTTTGTTGCTACTTTAATAATCAGGTATACGTACGGCTCAAAACAACTAGATAAAAGATTAACGCGAGAGCCGTGGAGGGGAAGAAGATACTGAATTGGACAAAAAAGGGAACGAGAACTCCAACGAATCCAACAGACAGGATAGTCTCTGCTGATGGAGATGCGCGCGCGTAGTGATCAGAATTGCCACGCGGACCGTGCGCAACTGCAAGGCAACATACATGATAGTCTCTGATGCATGCACACGGTTGGGACACGTGTTTTAGACGGTTTCGAAATTAAACCTGCAAAAAAAAAATTAAAATTAAAATCACAGCCACAGATTGGCCATTTGGGCCAGTCCATTTGGCCCAAAAGTGGTATTTATCCTAGTCAAATTCCAATACCCTTGACGGCTTAACCCTAGCATTCTCCATCCAGAGCATCACTCCCTCCCCCTTCGACGCCACCCTGCCCGCTAGCAGCAGCGACACCGCCCACCCGCCCCTGCTACGCCTGCCGCTCCGGCAGTGACCACCTCCTTCCAGACGCCGCCCCTTCCTCTTTCTTCTCCCCGACCCCAACGCCCCTGCTGCCCGACGCCGACGCCGCCTTTCTCCCCGATGCCACCTATCCTTGCTCCCCGACGCCGACGCCGCCTTTCTCCCCGATGCCACCTATCCTTGCTCCCCGACGCCGTCCGCCCCTACTCCTGACGCCGCCCGACACCGCTCGACCCTTCTCCCTGACGTGTCCTTCTCCCCGACACCGCCCGCTGCTTTTGCTTCGGAGACAACTAACGACGTTGAGTGATTCACTGATTCGTCTCATGCTCCTTCTCTTGTTCATGTGCTATAAGAAAATTTTGTAGTTTGTATATTGTAGTTCTTCCCTGGTTCATACACTAGTTCGTAGTTCTATACTTTCATTCAGCCCGTTTGTAGATTGTAACATTATGTTACAATAGGCCATAATTTTTTTCTATTTATGTTAAATCATGACAAATTAATGTGATTGTAACATCCTAAAAATATCAATTTTGACAAAGTATAATGAAAATAAATGAGAGAATATTTTTTCTAGTTATGTTAAATCATGATAAATTAATGTGACTGTAACATCTCAAAAATCTCATGTTGAACCGTACACATAGACCCATCTTCTCGTTTTAGGGTCTTAATTTTGTTCTGGCGTGCTCTAGTTGCAGCTCTGGCTCGGAAGAAACTAGTGTTACGATCTCCCTCTCTCAACCACTGAAATCTTTTTCCTCTAAAAACTGTGCATATGCATTTTCGGTCCATCAATGCCTTACCAACCGAGCAGGACAGTAACTCAAAATACTACAGATGCAAAACATCACTGCAGTATACATAGAGCTGGCCAAATGGATTGTGCCTTCCGAATCGGTCCGAGGTATGACACTACTGACCTAGTCCAAGTATAGCACAACCTACACTATTCACGGGCCAGGCCGATACGATACAGTAGCCCGAGCCGTACCTGGATCACCACCCCAGCCCGACTTGAATTCAATAACACAAAACTGAAAACACAATTGCGAAAGGCACAAAGAGGTTTGAACAGCGGAAAAACTAAGAACTAAAACTTTTTGTGGGGCAATTTTCTGGACTCTAGGTGATGGAACATAACTATCAAAAGGGGATAAACAAGATTACCTAACGGGCAACCTGATGCTCGGATACCAAATGATGGGTACACGACGGCCCGATCTTCCGATAGGTTCGATTTGTTTCGTCGTGAGGACGTTGACGCTTTGAGGCTTCCGACCCGCAGATCTTTACCTCGCAATTAGCTACACCCGCACGACTGTCGTTATCAACCATGCTCGCACGCGATTGACCTCACCACGAGGGTTATGGTTCCTGCAAGCAATCGAAGCAACTCACAAAAATAAGATAGATGCAATCTGAAATATATTGTGAATTTGGATGAAGTTCACAAAGTGAGGTTTCTCAAACCGTAAACGGCGAAACTGCAAAGGCAGAATAATCTAAAAAAATCAACCCTAAACTGTGGCGGCTGCAAGCAATATATAGGGGAAGAACATGAGGAGATCGACCAAGGGTTGTACTGCCATGTGGAGAGGCGTACACATCCTGGCCTTTGACCTCGCCACGCTTACAAGGTCTTATTAGGCCCAAAACGGTGACACAACACCTTATTTCAATATCTCTGACTAACTCCCAATGTGGTCGTCATTGGTCGTGGGTCTGGTCGTAGAGTTGGTCGTAGAACTTGAGACACGGTCGAGATCCGTAGCTTGGTCGTAGGATCGGTCATAGAGCTTGAGACACAGTCGTGGATCTAGCGATCGGTCGTGAGAGCTTGCGATCACGTGAGAACTGGTCGTAGACGGTTTGGATTCTCTCCATCATTCCTAAGTAACAGAAGATCATAATTTTTAGGTAGCATACCATTCTGCATAGATAAATTATTAGCACCTAGAAACGAGCTCACCTCATAATTTAAGTGATGTGCACGAGCTCTTGTCATAGGACCTTGTAGTTTAGCAGGATCTGGAGGATTTTGTATAGTGCGTGTATCCGAATGAGTGATGTCCTCATCAGTTAGACCCCTCCCATCCACCAACTGGAGGTCTAAAGAAATATTCTCGACCAGCTGGTCGAGAATAAGATCCCTGGCCACAGGGTCGGATGGTGTGGTCTCGTCGACCTCCAGAAGGTTGCTTCAGTAGCAACTAACTGGTCGTAAGCGACCACTTTAGAGACCATGACAACCGCCTAATTAACAAGCAAAGTTAGTTAGGTGACAAAAAATATTCATTTAGAATATATATTTATATTCGGTTACCTACCTGTGTAAGACCACCATCTCGGGTGGCCGTAGTAGCAGTCGGAGTGTCAATTGGCTCACAACTCTCGGTGGCCTCATTGATCCTCAATCCAACCAACTATACTTCAAAAAATATTTACAGTAAACCGATTGGAAAACACATAAATGGTGAAAGATGGTTGATATCTTTACCTTAAGCCTCTCGGCTCGCTCTTTTGCAGAAACAACCGCTAACATCCGGGGGAAATCAGTCTTCTCATCAGGCTCCCCAACGCAAATTATTTTGATCCGGTTTATAATCTCATCAGGAGAAAGGGATGTAAGAATGAACGAGAGACATTATGGCTACAAAAGTAATCAACCAAGTTAAACAAAACTTTTATGACTTAACCTCTTGGGAATCTTTGGTCGCATCGTCACGACCAATATACCATAGTATCGAATGTGCTCGAGCCTTCAGGGGCTAATCGACGCATGGATAAATCCCTTACTACGTGCCAGGAGGTTAAACCACTGATACTAAGGTGTTGGATGGTTTCTACCCATCTCCCCACATTTCCCTCTTTCTTCACAAAGGAGCGCCATTCCGGATTCTTGATCACCCTTTTACCCGTATAGTAAAGGTTGTATTTTTGAGTGACCATCATGTAGAACAGCTGTTCTTCCATGACGACCACAAAGACTTTGAGTACATATGGATGTACTCATCAGCTTTTCCTTCATAGAGGCGCAAGTTGCACTCCCGAGGCGCCTCCATCGTCTTCCCCAATTTTGCCATCTTGTAGAAGTACTTGAAGAGCTATAGATCTACGAAAATACCTAAGTACACTTCACAGAGGTAGACGAAGATGATAAGGTTGGTAATAGCATTGGGAGCAAGGTTCACCAATTCGACTCCATAGTACCCAAGATCGTGGGGAGGAATGAGTGAATCGGGAACCTGAATCTGCATTCGATATATGCGAGGAAAACAGGGATTTCCCCATCTCCACACCTCAGAGAATGCTCTTCGGCCGCTGATCTCTAAGAAATCAGATTCCTGTCCGGAGGCATCCCAATCTTCTACAAGACTTCAAGCTTCCTCTCACCCAGAACAGAAACTGATCAGTTGGTGATCAAGTCCGACATGGTTGGGTATTGGATGAAAGAAAGAAAGAAAGTCATAGAAGGTTGTAGGCAAAAGGAGGTCGGAGGTGATCCTTCTCTTAGAAGATGAAAAGGGAAAGCAGTAAACGTAAAAACCCTAAAGCCCTGCGGAAGGGATTTTATAGCCACAGTTCCATAACTGCACTTAGGGAATTACCCAAATAGTCCAACAGATAGAAAAAAAACTCTTCAGTTCCCAAGGTAGTTTCTCAACTTTAAAAATGAATACAAACTACCTCGAATGCCATAGCATTAAATGAGGGTCTGCCCGATACGACTTCATCGGGAAAAAGTATTCACACACCCAATTCATTTAAATTTCAGGGGCTAGCTGATGAGGATTAAAATCTCTATGTATTACTTTAATACATAACTAAAATACAATGTGTCTTCATGGTCATAACCCCTAAGCCTACAACCCCCGTGGTTGTAAGAATCGTAAACCCTAAGCCTACAACCCATGTGGTCGTAAAAGTCATAACTCCTAAGACTAACAACTTCTGTAGTCGTAAGGATTCTAGAGGTTACTTATAGGTACCCTAGTCGACAAGGTCATGTACCTAGTCCCCGACTAGATAACTGCTCATACAAGCAATGAATTGGCATCTGAATTTTGCTCCAAGCATACTCCTTACCGTATGATAAATAGAGCACATGTCATATTGGCTCCATACCACGCGATGCTTCATAGTCATAAGACACTAGCAACAAACTACCGTGCAGTTTAATGTCTCTCAACATCAACCGCCGAACGGTTGATACTTCATCAACCGTTGCCTCACTCCAACCAGTCGCGACACTTCCAACAGGAGCCTCTTCCAGGATTAACTGCCGTCAATCCATCAACTACTTAAGGAAGAACGCGAATGGCAAACAACAGAGATGGAAGGAGAAGCGGAATCTAATTCAGAATATCAAGAGACAATTGGATTTCATCTGACGTATTTGCATAGCAAGCACTAAACTTAGTGTAATTAGGATTAGTCCATTGCCTTGTCAATGGCACCTCTTGTAAAAGATCCAGTTCATAGCAATAAAGAGCAGTCCTATCGTCTCCCAAGAACTCTTTGTCATTTTCCTCTATTTTATTTCATAAGATTGACGACTCGATTGTTAACACTACTTCTCTAGGGTCTTCATCGACGGCATCAGCAACTCCGGGAGCTTCGGGCACTGTGTGCGACGTGTTGTGGCTGGAGTCGCTGACTTCTTTTTCGGCATCACCACTCCCTTCTTGTTCAGCCGCGAATGTAGGATTGGGCTTGGCATATGCCTGGGCCAGAAGAACCAAATCCCACCCTCCCTCCCTCGCCACGCGTAGATATGATTGCCATGACTTTATTCCCTTCAGCTGCACTAACTCTCAATATGTGGGTTGTGTTGCTCGGGGGGTAAGGCAACTCAATCTCAGATCATACACATCACGGTCCACTTGGGATGCGTGAAAAAAAACTACATCATCACACCGCCCCATGTACGTCCCTCTGCTCTTAGCAAGGGCACGGTCGTCGATTGGAAATAACGCAGATCAATCCCCTCGGGACCCTCCAGAATAGTCCCCGAATCGTAGTAAATTTTAAAATTAGTGACGTCTGATATAATTAACGCACTGCACCATGAAGAATATTTTCATGATTAACCATATATCTAAAACAAGACTACCCACTGAAATAAATTATATATAACATACTGCACTACACAACTGTACATCTAAAACTATGTAATCCATTCGGTTCAAAAAAAATACCTCACAGACGGGCAACGCTTCGCTAGCTTCTCACCTCCCCTTTACTCCTCTCCCTTCCCTCCTTCACTCTTTTCTGAATACAAATGAGTCATGTACTGAATTTTAGAGTTTCATAGAGCTCTTATAGGGGGAAAGAGTCGCAATCGCCAGTTGAACTGACGATAGAAACTTCTCGCTAGTTCAACTGGCGACAGGGAGTTGGGCCGGCGACAAGAATCCATTCTGTAATTTTTTGGGTCAGCTATTTATTTTTGTAATTTTCTTTTAAAATAGTATGATTTTTTAAAAAAAATCGTTAATCTGGGACCATCATCACATGATGCTTTGCTAGTTAATTGCAGTCAATTGTGTTAATTATCATTAGTTGTCGTTAATTGACGTCAATTGCGTTAATTACCGTTAAATGGCATCAAACAAGTCATTACTTGTCTCATAGGCTTTTCAGACATTCCTTGTGTCAGAAGCTGCAGCCAGTCTACCTAAAAGGTAGAGAACCAAACATCAAATCTTTTCAGCCCAGCCGTTCAGCCCTACAACCCTGTTAGAAGCTATTTTTTCAAAAAAAACTACTATCATACCAAACAGGCTCTAATTATCTTCCCGAGGAGGGCCAACTGTAGAAGTCACATGACCTATGAATGTGGCAATGTTTTGTACTGCAGCACCGGGTCCTTAAATGTGTGAATCATGTCGTGATGAACCGTTGTTTATTTCGTTCTGGTGGTATCGTACAAGACCATGCATTGGACTGGTATTTTCCAACTAATTTGTATGATGATGGCATACATACCCTGTGCTGCGTAATGTACATGAGACCATTTTTACGGTTGCAGCCGGATTTGTTGAGTTCACTGCTCCTGACCAGTTTTGTGCAAATAGCTGCTCCATCGTGATGACAAGCCTGCATGGACGGCTGCTGTGTCCTCTTTGATGACATTCTAGTATTCTACCGAGATTCTGATTTGGCGTACTGGGTTCAAGCTGATCCTATCACCAGCCCCCACATAATGGATGCTGAGTTGCTGACACTCAACAAAAGGTTAGGCTATTGTCACTGTGGCTAATTATCGATCTAAAAGAAGACCAATTGTCAGTCAAAAGATGACTCTTTTAAATTTCAGACCATGGATCAGTTATCTGAGAATAATTTCATACGGGATAACCATTGTACAAACAGTGTAAGCCCCAGTTTGGTTCTCGGAATTGAGCCCGGAATTAGGGAATTGGAATTGGGTATTTTCAATTATATTGTTAGGGTGTCCTTGGGAATAGGAATGGGAATGGGAATGGGAATTGAGGACCAATTTTAGCTGGATATGGGAATGAGAATGGGAATGGGGGACCAATTTTAGCTTGATTGGGGGACAACTAACGTGGTAGCCCCTCGGTACCGAGCCCAACACCTCCGAATTGAGAGGAAACTACGTCGCAAACTGAGCTTCGAGCCTTTAATGCCTGGACACTTTGTCTCCAACTCATGCTCCGGTGGCTATCGCCGGTGACTCCTCTCCTCTCATGACCCCCTCCGGCGATTCCTCCCCTCCGCCTCCTTGGGCATCCTTACCTCATCCGGCGGCCCCGCCGTTGGCGACTCCTCCCTTCCTTAGCGTCCCCGTCGCCGGCGATGACTCTTCCCCTCCAGATCCACTGCTAAAGCTGGGCTGGCGCCACCCTCTTCCTCTCCAGATCTGCCAACGACGATCTCGACATCGTTTTATTTCTTCTTCTTCCTTGACTCCGGCTAGCACCAACGCCGACCTCGACATCGTTGTATTTCTTCTTCCTCGGCTCCAAATTTAGTGTCATCTAGATCGGTCCCTTCTTCCTCACTGTCGACTCTAACCACTGTTGCCTCCATCGCCGCTGCCGCCTCAACTCCGGTCGCATGGATCCGGTTGCCCTCCCGTGGCCACAATGGCAACCAAATAATGTTTGGTTTTGGATTTGGATTCGATTATAATTCCACTCTACAATTTCATGTCATCCAAACACAAGATTTGAATTTATAAACTAATTCCAATTCAACTTTGATTTTGAATTAGAGCCTCATTCCTATGGATCCAATTCATTTCCCTATCACCTAGGGAGAACAATGAAAATAAATCTTTCATCAGCTACAGTGCGAGGGGCCTATCGGTGACGCCCTCTCTTCCAGAATTTGCTTCCCAGAACAATGTGTTGAGAGAATCTTCCCGTACAATTGCACTGATTTTTTTAGACAAGGATCACGATGAACTACTGTGAAGTAACAAAGGAATCAGAACGGATCGGTCGTAACTCATGAATCACCCGACACGCTTACAGGACCGTGAAACAGCCACGTTTACTGTCGGCAAAAAAAAATAAAAACTGTTACTTTGGGTGCTCAATCTCATGGCGAATGGTAGCCCTGTTCCCAGGCACGTACAACTGTACTCGATAAAGCGTTCTTGTTGCCTGTCTGCTCAGTGTGTCGGACCCGGACTTTGAATATTTCGGGTGTTTGAATATTCCGGATGTTACACGGTGCCTCACACTGACATGCACTCTAATAACCCATTTCACCTTGCAGTTTTTGAGCTGGACTTAAGTGATTGGCATAGTGAAGACTTTCTGTAAGAAAAATCTGAGTGAAATAACCGGATCTAACTGTGTTTCACTAATGCTGACAGGCTTGAACAAAAATATCCTAAAAAAGAAACTTGAACTTGTAATAACTTGAATCAACAAAGGCACAACAGAATCAAAAAGAAACTTGAACTTGTAATAACTTGAATCAACAAAGGCACAACAGAATCAATGAATGATCCACATACAATGTACATACTTCTGACAGAAGTACAGCGACAATAGTCATATCAAGGACAACTGAAACTTGTTTACAAGAGCACATCAATGCCACAGGACTTGCAACTGCTGCTGAAGGATGAATGATCTCCATCATTTCTTCAACTCGCCTAATGTTTCCTGCAAGCATTCCTTTTCCCTTGCCATTTTTTTCGTTCCATTTCTCAAGAAAATAAAACAAGAGGAAATGAAGAAAAAAAATAAAAGAAATAAGTTAACAAGTTCCATAAGCTAAAATAAGTTCAGACCCCCGAAAGAGGATGGATATCATCTGCAGAGGACCATGATACGATCTCTGAATTGCCTTCTCTCTTTCTACAAACACTGAACTTATAAAACAGAATAACACCGTCCAAATAAATATGAAAAATAAACCCAGGTGAAGAAGAGACGCTCTTGTAGCACGATCAGGAGAGATCCGCACGAGTCTTTGAGCTCCCAAGGGTGAGCTCCAGCTCGTCCGAGGCGCACTCCTCGTGTATCCGCTCCCCCTCCCATGCCTTCACCAGTCCAGGTGATTCATTGTTGCCATTGCTGCTGCTCCCAAAGGCAAAATCATCCGGGGCACCATCAACCATCTGAACATCATGATGAGCTGGCATGCCACCCATTACCGGGGAACATGTTCCACTCTGTCCAGGGGTGCACACTCTTGAAGAGCTGGCAACAATCTCTTTGAAAATCCCAAAGGGATTATGTGAAACAAGGTTGTACGTCGGAGATGAGGGTCCAGCTGAAGATATTTGAAACCCTGCTAGCCATGCTGGGTCTGGGGCAATCTGGTGACCGGGGCTCGGCGGTGTGGAGTTCGGAAGAGATATATAATTTGCCCCAGCCCATGGTGGCTGAACACTTGGGTTCTCCCAATCAGTCTTAATGCGAGGTGTACGAGTTGGGGAGCTGGATGGAGGTGTCACTGGTGCACTAATGGAACCTCCATTGAAATATAGATGGTGAAGCTGCGGGAACTTAGAGGTGGAAGCAAACGAGGAACTCGCGGAAAGATTTTTCAGCCATGGGATAAGGGAGCTTCCCTCGACACCACCAATGAAGTTGTTTCCACCAATAGTGATCTGAGAGGAGGATCCAGAGCTCGGAAAGGAGGATGATGCAGGACTTGGGTTGTATGAAGCCCTTGGACTAGGTTGATATGAAGAGCAAGGGCTTGGTGAAGCAGACCTTCCAATTGGATCACGACGCTCCTGTGGAGGAGGTTTACATCCCTGAAATATGGACAAATAGAACACAGTTAACTCTGTAATTTCTTCCATCCAAAGAAAATTTAAGTGCAATGGACAACAAGTCAACAATTGTATAGAAGAATTCTTTTTTATCAGAAAGGGAATTTCCAGAATCTAGGCAATCTCTACAAACAAATGAGAGCACAAACTGAACAGAAACATGCCAATTTCGAACCATAACATGATAACCACAACATGCCATACAGAAGCAAGTTCAAAGAAACTCTGTAATAGCATCAGATGGATTAGTTGAAACACCTCTCAAATTTTATTTTTTTAGTACCAATGGATTACACCATTTGTGTATCAAAAGAATCCTCAAGTTGTTCAATTACCAGCAATAAGTTGACAAATTTAGCACAAAAGCGTGTAAAACTATATGCAACATCAATCTAGGTAAATCTATCTAAAGTCAATCTGCTTATTAGTGAAAAAGTGCATCTAACAATTAATGAATGATCTTTCCAGTCAAAAGAAAAACAAGGCAATCACTTGAATGGTGTAATGTTAAGTGTTAACAATCAAGTAAACACAACTGCTGCGTGCCGCTTAGACCAAAGACAATCAATCCACAGTACGACAGTTGCATGGCCTGGTTGTTGTGGGTGTACCTTATAGAACTTGCCTATGCCAATACCGTTGCCCTGTACTACTAACCTATTCTGCACCAGCCTCAAAAGCACAGTAAAAAAAATCTGCTTTTGGTTGCTGAAAGCAATGGTAGCATGTGTATAAGGCGGAAAGATCGTAGCAAGAGCGCCATTTTGTACTGTGCTTTGTGGTTTTCTGATGTGAACCCCTCTTTCTACGTTCTTTCCGGATGTAAGTACGCAGTAACTCTGTCATGCTCAAATTTGTCTATGACTTCACCTCTAAAATTTACCTCAACAACTGACCTTAGCAGCTTTGGACTAAACCTTCTTTCCACGGACCAACAAAAAATGTGGCAATTTTCAGGGAAAAAAACATATAAAAGTGTAACTTCCTCAACGTGGCAAGACAGAGTACTGCGAATTCTTGTGAAAAGATTATTTGGCAAGCAAAAAAGGTCATCCCCAAAAATATCCCTTCGCTTCTCAATTGAAATGTGTTAAAAAAACGCAATCTTTTCAGTCTCGTAGCTCTAGATCTTTCTTGTTTTTGAAAAATCCTAATTCCGAGCATGCTCAACTGAGTAAGCCACATTGCATTGTCCATTCCTAAATCTAGCCCCCGTTTCCCAGACTCTGACATCAGAACAGCCTAAATCCCAACAAAACCAAGCATCTCCCAAGAAACAAAACAGCTCAAAGCAAAGAAAAAATTTCTCCAAAGCCAACAGATTTAAGGCATATGCGTATCGAGCTTAGTGCGTCCAAGATCACTCCCCTGTCTCTCTCAAAAAAAAAAATCACTCCTCTGAAGCAACAAAATCCCCATATTGTATTTCCCACTCCTGGACAGAGCCGAATGCCACCTCCCTGACTCCGCCATGAAAACAGCCCGAATCCCAGCAAAACAGAGCGTGCATCTCCCAAGAAGCCAAATCAAAGAAACGAACACGCTCCAGAGATACACAGATCGCACTCGCAGCCAAGATCGCTCCTGCGGAGCAACCAGACCACCACCGCCACCCTTGGCGCAGAGCTACAGGATCACGCAAAGATCGGCCGGCGGAACAAATTGAAGCCATTAAGAAGAGCCAGCCAGCAAGATTAATTACCTTGCGGTAGGTGGTGCCGTCGGGCTCGACGGTCCACCCGGCCTCGTTGCAGAGCGCCTTGAGCACCTCGTTGTTGTCGCAGTGCTTGGGAAGGTTGTAGTTGCCGTAGGCCCTGAGCCCGGCGTAGACCTTGGCCGCGATCGCGCGCCGCCGCCGCTCCCTCCACCGGTTGTTCTCCCGCTCCCTCCACGTCGGCACCCTCGTGCCCCCCAGGCCGCCGCCTCCTCCCCCGGCCCCGTTCGTCATCGGCCCCCGCCGCCGCCGGATCTGCGAGGGCTCGGGATTTGTTTGGAGTTCGCCTCGCTGTTCCTGCGGCCGCTGCTCGCTCGCTCGCTCGATTGTTTAATATTTCTTGGGAGGAAGAAGAGGAAGGAGGAAGTAGCAGTCTGAACACAGCTGCTGCTAGCCTGCTACTGCCGCTGCTGCGGCTGGCTCGGCTGCTTAATGTAACGCTCGCTGGGGGAGTGCGAAATGCCACGCTTCAGGAGAGTTACCGCCCGCTTCTCCCCGTTTTGCCCTCGACGTCGGGCCACGCCACGTGCACGGCACCAGGGTAGGATACGGTTCTTCACGACCGGGGCCACCGCGGGGCCATGTTTGCAGCCTCCGAGGTCTCTGACACGCGGGCCCGGCTGTCATTGCTATTTCGTGATCAAACGGACAGTGGTGGGGCCGACCGCGTCAGAACGCAATCATGAGTCGCGGCCGGCCCGGCTCGGCGAGCGGCCTAGCGAACCGAACCGAACCGAACCGAACCGAACGGTTGGAGATGGGGGTTCACGTCGCGTCAGGCCTTGGAGGGGAAGCAGTGAATCCAGCCGTGAGAGAGCCGAGAGGCCCGAGAGCGCGTGCAGCTGAGTTTTTTTTTTTTAATTAAACGATCGCCTTGTGCGCGAAAGAGCAGCGCTAGCTTGGTTCGAAGACCAAAACTAAAAATTGCACCGCAACTAATCGGCGGGTGTTGCTTGACGCGCTATGGGCATCCGAACCCACTCGTCCATGCGCCAGGTTGCAAGTCCAGTCTCGTCCGCGCGCTTGGCGAGTGGACCTCTCTCGTCCACACTCTAGGGGCTGGACTCTCCTCATTCACACACCCCTTCCGAACACCCTCTGTGTCACGTGTCACCTTAAATGTACAGTGTATATGATAATACAGCGTATGATTTTATGTCATACTATATATTTTTTTTTGTATGTATGATAATACATAAAAAGTCAGACATCCAAGGAAAGCACGTGATTTCATACGCCCTATTTGGAATACGAGTTTTTGGTTTATTAAGCACTATTTGACGACGTAATAGCAAAGATGGCCTCTTCGGAGTGAAATAACAAAAATATTAAGGTTTAGCATTGGCACGTGTGCTATTATCACAATTGTAATGTTTGTATAAGCGATTCCTTTCGAAAAAGAGAACAAAATATTTAGAAATTAAATTTGAAAGACTTCATAATATAGTTGTGAATTACATGGCGTGCAGGGTTTAATTACGTGCATTGAAAACGACAGCATGCACGAATCAACAAACCGAAAACACCTAGGATACATATGCGACTTTTTTAATTAATTTCAACCATCGCGCTACCTCTAGTTCGCTTGATCCTCTCTGTCTCTCTACGTCAAGCGGAATGGTTGGGTGGAGGATGAAAGCAACAGGTTTTATAGCCGCAGGAAAGAACTCGGGTGACCGCGAAGCGATGCTAGGGCGACGGGGACACGATGTGCGACAGAACAATGCTCGGAAATCCGAGGGGGAATCAAGGGTCCACGGCCGCGCAACACAGGGAGCGTCTGGGCGAGGGGCGTGTGGACGAGGGGAGTCCGAGCACCGGCGTCGGCAGATGAGGAGGTCCGCTCCACGCGCGCACGAGCGGGGTCCGGCGCTGTGGTGCGACAAGCGACACATGTTGCCTACCAGCGAATCCGCGGTATCATTTTTGATTTTGAACTCTGGTTAGGGGCTAGATTTGCTATTTCACGCGCAAATAGTGTCATTTAAGCCAAAACTTGTGTGTGTGCTGCCCGGTTGTGCTACTTCACTAGGTTTGACACAAGTCGCGCTGTTGTTGTGGCGAGGTGTTAGCCGTTTTGTCCTGATCGTCTTTTTTCTCCAAAAAACTCCTTCCATGCCAGATGCCACTGAAACTTAACCCGATTCCCTCTGTGCCATAAGTGATCCCTCCTATGTGCCATCGAGAGTCTATTTTTATCCCTTCTGCGTTGTTTCTCACATTCGTTAGTTGGAATTGACGTTAAACGCAAAAAAAAAAATCAACATCATACCCTCATCGTCTTCCTTCTCCACTCTCCTCAACCCCATTCTTTGTTCTCGCTCTTGCCCCCACCGGCCACCACCATGGCGCGCTCCATCCGACCACTGCTCCCTACCACATAGCCCTCTGGCCGTCGTACTCCACCCCACCCATCTCCGGCCACCGCTCCACCCCATGGTCCCCACCCCCGAGCTAGAGCGAGGCCCGTGTCGGGAGGGGGGGTGGCCGGCATCGATAGTGGGAGGGAGGGAGGGGCCAGTGATAGAAGGAGGGGAAGAGGTCGACGTCGGCGGTGGGAGGCAGAGAGGGGGCCAACACTGTGGCGATGATAAGGAGAGAGAGAGGAAGATGAGGTTGAAGAAGAAAGGAATAAGAGGAAGACGGTGGGGATGGGGATGAAGAGGAAGAATGAAGATTTTTTTTAAAAAAAATTAAAAAAATCTACAAAACTAGGTAGTCACCAATTTTTTTTACAAAACTAGGCTCTTGTTGTCATTTCAAATGACGACAGGTTTCTGTCACCATTTCAATTGGCGACAGGGACCCTCTTTACTCTCTGTCACCGGTTCAACTACCTGTTGCTAGGAAACCATGTGATTCTATTGCTAGTTCAACTGGCGACAGGGATCCATCTATATAAACCCTAAAAAATAAGTCCAAATGTCATTTTAATACTGTAAAAAACATAAGAGAGAGAAGGAAAAGGAGAGAAGAAAGGTAGCGAAGCTATGTCAGTTCGTAGTGGAGGAGAGAGAGACGGAGAATCTGATCTATCGGCCATCTTGCAGGTCAAGTTTTTACAACTTCGTACGTTATGTCAAAACCTTGTTAGTTAGCAAACAAAATAGCGACATAGAAGTAAGTAGTTTAGATGTTTTTAATCAATTTGTGTAGTACATCATTTGAGCTTTGTACAGTCTAGTTCATCGTGCACATATTGTGAATGTTCCAGCACTGGAACGATTTAGGATAAATCTACAGAAATAGGACGACGTGTAGCTAAGTAGGGTAGGTAGAGTGTAATCAAAATAATCCTAGCTTTATTTAACTTCCCATTTGTGCATAGTAGTTATATTCTTAATGCCAAAAATTAATTTTAAACTTGGAAAATAGCATACACATCTTAAATTGTGAAAACAAGTCCGGCGTTGCAACATAGCTTCCGTAGAGACGAATTAAAATATTACCATCATTTTTTTCATTTGCACAAGATAAATATTTAAGCAATGCTGGAGACACTTTTTGAACTAGAAAAGTAGCAATATAACTATTGCAAATCTGTAAATATTTAAGAGTAGTTGACTACAGGTTGTAGAGTTTGTGCGCATTAATTATTTTGTTAATGGCAAAATAGTATTTTACCTAGAAAAATATCATGACACATCTTATAATTGTAAAGAGAATCCGTAGTTTTTACATAGGCTACATATAGTTGAACGATAAAATTTTGAACTTTGTTTATTGTTTTTATTTGCACTCAGTCGTAATTTTTAAATTCTGTTAAAATTGGAAGACCCTATTACAAATTCTTTTTAAAGTAGGAAAAATATCAACATTCCTATTAAAAATACTTCAAAATTACAAAGAAGGTTAGTGGGGTTTGTGTAGATTAACCAAAATAATCCCAACTTAAATTTCGATTCTATTTGTGCCCAGTAAATATTTTGTTAACGCCGCTTCTTATTACCTTATGTATATGCTTTGTAGTTTTTACAATGCATGCATTAAATTTTCAGATATGGTGGACCCAGGACATGATGCGCAGTGGTCGTACGAGTTGCTCGATCCGGTGATTGACGAGCATCACCATGGCCGTCTATACCATCCTCCTTCAGGAGGGCAAGGTGTCGATTAAGCTTGGTGCGTTGCGGCTGCGCGCACCCATGAAGGCGTGGAGGGTTGATGGATCTAGACCCACCATTATGAGTTAATAGAGTTTTTGTGATTAATGATAAATCTATTTGTGAGACTAACATTTTATTGTTATATCTAGTGTGTAGTCTCATTTAGATATAAAGGTGAAATTCAACGAGGTATGCATTTAATTTTATGCTCTTATATATTGTTGCATTCCTCGGATCCAAAATATAAGTTGAACCCCACTATAAGTTTAACTTGAATATGTGCATATGTTCCCATTGCACATTTGTGTATACATACATTTAGAGGGAGTTCACTCTATATTTTTGTGGTTTCATTAGTGTTGATCCATATTCCGTTCTCCACATATATTTGGATCTCTACTTTGAAACATATCCTTTTGAGTATATAAAACTTGTGTAGTTCTTGTATACTCATATTGTGAGTATATAAAACTTGTGTAGTTCGTATATACTCATTTGTTCTCTCAATTATCTACATTTAATTTATGTGCAATTGAAGTGGTTATCATCAATTACCAAAAAGGGAAAGATTGAAGTATCTTGTCCCACCATTATGAGTTAATGGTATGGTATGGTAATTAATGATAATCATATTGTAGAACTAACATTTCCCATGAGTTGGATGAATAGGTTATGTTCCAGGGTGATGAAGACTTGGGATGACATCATGAGTTGATCGTCATCAAGTTAAGGTGTTAGAATAAGACGCATCACGTGTTGATGCATGTGAAGAGCTTGAAGAAATAGAAATCATCGTGTGTCGATGATATTCAAGAAGTAGACTCATCATGTGTTGATGGAGGTCTAATGAAGGATGCATCATGTGTTGATACATATCAAGACTCGGGATGGAGAAATCATCATGTGTTGATGCTGTTCAAGACAAGATCCTGAAGTGAAGAATATCATCATGTGTTGATGATTAGGGCTGGACACGAGCTGAGCCGAGCCGGCTCGGGCTCGGCTCAGCTCGTTTTTGGAACGAGCCAGAAGCCTCGCTCGGCTCGGCTCGGCAGTGGGCTCGAAGTGGCTCGCGAGCCCTCGCGAGCTTGAGGCCATGCACATCCACAGAGAAGACCGCCGGCGCACGGAGAAGGCCGTCGACGCTCCATTCCAGACACACATGACGGCGGCCGGCGGGTGGATCTGGGCGAGAGGGAGAGGGAGGCAGAGGCGGCGGCCGACGGGTGGAGCACTGGAGTTAGGGGAGCGGAGGCGGCGGCCGGCGGGTGGATCTGGGAGAGAGGGAGGCAGAGGCGGCGGCTGGGAGGTGGATCTGGGCGAGAGGGAGAGGGAGGCGGAGGCGGCGGTGGTGGCCGGCGGGTGGAGCACTGGAGTTGGGGGAGGCAGAGGCGGAGGTGGCGGCCGGCGGGTGGATCTGGGCGAGAGGGAGAGGGAGCTGGGGGAGGAGGCGGCGTGCTTGCGGCGGGGACAGTGAGGCGGGCGCGGGAAGGTTGGGAGGAGAGGCCGGGAGGAGGCGTCTTGAGACGAGGAGACACTGGGGAATTTAATCGTGGCGGTGCAAGCAGAGGCAGCGGATTTGGCTCATGGCCGGCTCGGCTCGGCTCGAATCTTCACCGAGCTCAAAGTTGGGCTCGACTCGGCTCGGCTCGAAAATTTACGAGCTCGAGCCGAGCCGGCTCGGCTCGCAACGAGTTTGAGCAGGCTCGCGAGCCTCGAGCTTTTTTTCTAGCCCTATTGATGATTATCAAGTCAAGGACCCCGACTTAAAGTGATGATGTGTGTCATCAAGCTTCAAGAAGATACAAGGCAAAGGTATGACTAGCTAGGGCTAAGGATGTGTTCCTAGTCTTTTACCGGTCTTGGTGTTTGGTTGAAAGACCGGATTGCTAGTATATGTTATCGTACTATTAAGAGGGGTCTTGACTAGTAGCATGAGTTAGTCATGTGTTGATAGCTCGTTATACTTGCTCTAGCTCATCTATGTATAGTGTTATTATTTGCGAATGTGTTTTGCGAATAGCCGATGCACATGCATTTAATCCTTATAGCATGAGACTATAATTTGAAAATGCGTTTTGCAAATAGTTTAAGTCCATTCACCTTAGCCTTGTGGCATGATGATATTATTTGCGAATATGTTTTGCAAATAGTTGATGCTAATGCTTGATTTTTGTAGCATGTGACTTGAGTTTGCAAATGTGTTTTGCAAATGGTTTAAGTCCATGTATCTTATTCCTTATGGCGTGATTCTAAAAGTTAGCAAATGTGTTTTGCAACTTGTTAGGAATCATGCATGTGATCTTTGTTGGCATGGCTCATCAATTGGCAAATGTGTTTTGCAATTGAGATTGTTGTGAAGCTAATGCTGTTTGTCTCAGGAAGATCGGTAGTTTCGAAGTTAAGAAGGCAAAACTACCGCTGTGCAGTAGTACCAGAGTTATGAGAGTGGAACTACCGCATGCCGGTTGTGTCGAATTTGTTGCGGCATGTTTTTTCCAAAGAGACACCTCTTTGAGAATTCTTTGCTCATCTGGAAGAGCGGTAGTACTGGTGTGTTAGGCGCGGAACTACCGTAGCTTGGTGCTTCCGAAGGTATCATGTGTTGGACTTGAGTGGAAGCGGTAGTACCGCCTATCAGAAACGGAACTACCGGAGTGCGCAACTACCGCGAGTTGGTTGGTGGTAGTACCGCATTACACTTTTCAACGATTAGTTTCTCGTCTGATATAGCCGTTACTGTGCTTGTCGTGTAGGTGCGGTAGTACCGGCCATAGAACGACGGTAGTACTGCTTGTGCTGATTTTTCAGTAGAATCTTCTCCAACGGCTAGTTTTTATGTGTGGGCTATATATACTCACATTGGCCGGTTGGGGAGTAATCTTTGCAGTTCTTTGGCACCTCTATTGAGTACCTTGAGCAAAGAGCAAGCCTCTCATCTCTTATGTGTATGTGTTGCATTTAGTGAGCTTAGAGAGCAAACCCTAAGTGCATGTGTTGCCTTAGGTAGTGGATTGTGTATCCACTTGAGCTTAGATACTTTATTAGTTCAAGTGAGGGTTGAGACTTATTACTCTTGGTGCTTGCCGACACCTAGACGGCGTGGAGGCGTCGTGACCAGTGATCTTCTCAAGAAGCATGTGAGAAGGCCCAGCGTGGTTGTGAGTGGTTTGGTGCTCACCATCTCCGGAGTGGAGGAAGAGCAACCCGAGTGGATCAAGGTGTTAGTTCGTGTTGGAATCGGTCCAAGTGGTTGGACTTACCTCAGAGGTGTTGGCTTAATTCGTGGAGTCGGTCCCATTCGTTTGGGCTTACCTCAACGTAGATTAGGGGAGACCGGCAAGTCTTCGAACACCACGATAAAACATCGTTGTGTCATCTTGGTTTGTGATTGTGCTTTACTTTGAGCAATTTACATTACTTGCTTTAGTTGCTTATATATCTTTGTATGATTGCTCTAATTGAATTGTATTCATATTGTTGGTGCACTTAGTGGAGCCTAGTTGATTTAGGTTTTAATTGTGTAAAACCAAATTATTATTAGCTTCCGCATTATAAATTGGTTTTAGCCAAAGAGACTTTTAAAACCGCCTATTCACCCCCCTCTAGTCGGCCTCCTCGATCTTACAAGGGTGGACCCATGTTGGGTTATGAGGTACATGTCGTTGTGATCTTCGTGTACCCATTTGCAGCTGAACTACATTGGGTGGACTAATGTTTGTTCTTAATCTTACTCGGCGCAGTTTGAGGGTGGTAGACCTCCTTCCGCTGGTGAGGATGGTTGAGACAATGTGGGAGGACGACCAGAACCGGGTGGGCACTAGCGCTTGCAGCCACCCCGGACGAGTCCAGGGGCAACACGTGGGGTACACCCCAAGAGGAGCCGCGATTAGATATTTGTTTTTCTAGATATCAATCATGCTATGTAAATATTAATTTTGTTACAAATATTATTATGCTAGTCTCGAGTTTTGATATTTATTTTTTGCGTGCACACTTCGACCACATGAGGGAGTCAGCATTGGGACACCCTACACCACCCTCTTTCTAGCCTTGACTCCACCACGCCACCTTTCTGGACCGATATGACAACACACTACGACGCTTACTTTTCAGAGTGACAAGACTGCACTCCGCCACGTAGCCTTTTCAGACCGAAAGGATTTCACCCTGTCATGCCACGCGCTGGCACACTAGTTTTTTAGATCGAAAAGACCTAACTCTACCGCACAAGCACAAACTTTTCAGACGGATGTGACAGTATTCTACATCGCCAGCTTTTCAGACCAACAAGATAACACACTTGCACTCAACCTTTTCAGAAGTGTACACAGGGCCAGCTCGGTATATAATTACTACCCCTTCCACGGCGGGTTCTCATGCATCAAGACTTCAACACAATCTTGCTCAGATGGAGAACCAATGGGACAAGATCCGCGAACTCGCAAGGGGTGCTGCGGCCAGGGACAAATAAACAGAGTGTGCCAGGAGGGCACCTCCCCGCAATGACGCCCCCCATAGCAGCAACCCCTACTTGAATATTTCAACCGAGTATTCGCCGCAACACCTGCTCGAGGGGGAAATATCGTCCCTTTGTTGGTGTAGGGGCATATGCAAGTTCGTCAGATCCAAGGAGCAGCTCAGCCTAGGCATGTGTTATTGGGGTTGCACGAACTACTCTTGGGACTATCCCGACCGCCGTTGGGACTCGGGCCGCTATCTGTAGCCGGTAAGGACCGGTTATAGTATGTTTTCTTACTATTTCTCTTTCAAACTACGCACTAACACCCTCTCCCGTCTATCCGTAATCCCTGAATCCGCTATGTGGCTATCGCAAGTGGATCGACCAAAGGATCCACCCACACAACCAGTGGTGTCTCGATTGTGAGGAGTGGGATGTCAAGAGGGACCGCGAGAAGAGAGGGTTGGAGTGCCGCAACGAAGAACACAGCGAGCGTATCCGGCGGGAGACGCAAGACCCATCTCGAGGCGTGCAGGCGCAGAGAGCGCAAGGCTCGCGAGAGGGGGAAAATGACGGCCAAGGTCAAGGCGGTCGACGAGGAGTACAACGATGAGATCGCAAGGAAGGGCAAATGGTCCCGGTCCACGCAGTGGGTCGGGCCATTCCATAGTAGTCTCCCGTCCTACCCGCCATGTTTAATCATATCTCCTGAAGGCATGTATATTTGCATGGTCCAGATGCTTATGTCGCAGTGTACTATAGTAGTAGCGAGGATGACTAAAGCAATTAGCCAAACCATCATGCCATGTGACCACGTGTAACGTGCTTCTGTCTGTTGACTCTAATGCATTCACTTCGCAACGTTCAATTCGTGCGATTTCAACTCAAGTTTATAAATTTTGGAACATACGTCTGCGGAAAATCAAATGCTAAGAAGATAGTACATGAGAGTGAAATTGTGCATTATAATTCCATTTCTCGTGCCAAATGGTAAGATTTTATCATCCAAGAACATCTTTAAATAATGTTCGCCACTGTCACGCAAACTCTAGTGGCGTGACAAGGCAGGATTGTCACGCCATGGGTTCAGACATGACTATTGCCACACCATCAGTTTGGGCGTGAATACTGCCACGCCAGCCCTCCACGCTGGCGTGGTATGTTGGACCACACCGAGACTTGTGACGTGGCAACACTGTTAGGACACGCCACGGGGGATGGCGTGACCAAAGAGGCTAGAATTGAAAATAAAGTTAAGGAGGGGTTAACTTTAAAATTTTACTAAAAAAAAGATTAAATAAAAAAATTTACCATATTTTAAAAACAACCTTACAATAATTTATAAATTCTGCTACACATAATTTTTTTTTAAAAAAAATACAGATCCCTCCTGTCGCTAGTTGAATTAGCGACAGTCCCATGTCGCTATTTCAATTGGCAATAGGGTCTTGTCGCTAGTTGCGACAGGAACACCCCTCACTATTTCTACTGCGGACAGAGTCTCTGTCGCTAATTAAAATGACGACAGATTGATAACATGGTTCTAATTTTGTAACTATTTTAGGTGGCTATCTAGTTTTGTAATAATAATAATATTATTATTTTTTTAAAAAATAAAATCGAAGAAGGAAGGAGCGAGAGGAGGAACCAGAATTACAAATGAGTCTTTTCCGGTTGGTTGAGAATGCGACGAAAATGGTACGGGGAAGGTTAGATTCTCGGTAGCGGCACGAACGAAACGGAACACCCTTCAGTGGCGCCCAATGAATTTTCCCTTTTTTATTCCTCCCGGTTGCGTGCGTGGTGTGGGGACCGCGCGGCGGCTGGAACGGCTTCGGATTCGCGGACACTGCGGCAGTGGCAGCGTGGTGGTGGCACCGCAGCCACGCTACCGCTTGCCCTGTTCGGCACCGTCTTTTCCCTCTCGCTGTCCCAGCTTTCCTGGGCGCGTTTTAATGCGGCGGTACGTCCGTTTCTGGGCGTTTTGTGCGTAAATTCTGGCGGACACCGCCGTTGCCCCTGAGCTGCTCGATACGTGTAGTGCGCTAGTGCAGTGGTGTGGTGTAGCGTACACATGCTTGAGCTCTTTTTATATTATTTTTCTTCCTTCTCAGGTTTATGTTGGAACTTGGAACGGAAATTTGTGGCCTGGGTGCTCGGCTCGTAGCATTGACTTTCAAGTGGCGTGACCGAGCACATACATGCTGGCGGTTTTCATTTTAGTTACTCTTTTCCATTATTGGTTTACACACACACACTCTCTCTCTCTCTCTCTCTCTCTCTCTCTCTTTGGTGAGGGATTTTTCGTGAGTTTTTTATAGGAAGGAGTTTGCAAATTGAGGAATCTCATGAACAAAAGGAAAAAAAAATCTTGTGTACATAGCAAGGTGTCTATGGAATAGTTTTCAGTACAAGCCTCGTGGGGTTTTCACGTGTGCTGCTCTCACCATTTTACCAAAATGTGTGCCACTTCCTCCCAGCTCCCTCTCCCTTGGGCGCAACGGCATGCGAAGGCCACGTCACCACTTTGCCACCTCCGCCAATCCACCCTCGCCCCTTGCCCGAAGTCCCCTCGCCACCTTCGCCGCTCTGCATCGCGCCCGACGCCTTGCTGCCGGCCGGACCCCTCGGCGCGGACGCCCACAGGTCACGGCCACGCCACCTCATGACCCTCACCCGAGGCACCGCTTCCTCGCCCGACACCCCCCCGGCCCACACGCAGGCACCTACACGTCACGCTGCCTCGCCCGAGGCGCGCCCAGCCTGCATGCCGCCTCCTCTTTGCTCGTGCTATAGCAGCTGTGTGATGTGCCCGCAGGCACAACGGGCCATCGTGTCGTGCTGGGCCACGCCGTCGTCTTTGTGTCGACACGACACGACCTGGGGAGCTCGCCATGCTATGCCGCCAGGGCCCACTACGGCCTGCGGCCCATCGTGCCCATGTCGTGCCGTGCAGGTATGCCCTACTCTCACCTCTATTTGGGAGGGTGCGTTTGTTTTCTACCTTAATATAAAGTTTGTTGTGCTTTGGAACCCAAATAAATGAGGTTGACCGATTGCATAATGTAACTTTTGGACTCTTTTATGGAAGCTATGTGCTATACTGCAGGTACTCCACTTTCACTGTATAGCCTATCGGCAGCCGGTAAGGATTAGTTACAGTGTGTTCTAATAATATTTCTCTTTCAAAGTACGCAGTAACAACCTCTCCCGTCTACTCGTAGTCCCCAGATCCGCTATGTGGCTACTGCAAGTGGATCGACCAAGAGATCTACCCACATGACCAGTGGACTCTCGACTACGAGGAGTAGAATGTCAAAAGGGCCCGCGAGATCCGGGAGGAGGAGCGCTGCAACGACGAGCAAAGCAGCGCATCGTCGAGAGGAAAGCCCATCTCAAGGCGTGCGGCGCGAGGCGCGAGTCTCACGAGAGGGAGCGCGAGAAAAAGAGGGAAATGATAATCAAGGCTAAAGAGGCCGGCGAGAAGTTCAACGCCGAGCTAGTAAGGAAGGGAAAATAGCCCCGGTCCACGCAGTAGGTCGGACCATTCTGTACTAATCCCCCGTCGAAGGTCAAATCTATTTCCATTCCAAAAAAGCGCATATGTATCGTAGGAATTCTTCGGTTTGTTGCATCATGCATGATGTTGTTTCTTATGCACGTAAGCAAACCCTATGGGCCGTGTTATTACCAGCATCATTATAAAGTCTATTATAATGTACAACATTAAATCTCCTCGTCTTTTCGCATTCAATTCTTCTGTGTTATTCCCAGCTTCATTATAAAGACATCCAACAACATGTATCACTTCTGGTGCAAAGCCTGGAAATATTATGCAGTTATTTGTGAAGCATATACACTGAAGTGTCAAAGGTTATCAATACACAAAAATATTTTCAGTCCATATATGTGATTACGCTCAGTTAAAAGGATGGTCTTATATATGGTTCACAGATAGATTCTCTACTTTTAAGTTATGGATAGTTTGAGAGGGATTAACTTTCAAATATTTTTTAAAAAGAATTAAATAATTAAAAATCGACCTCCATCTCTGTCATTTGAGCAGATTGATGGCGAGGATCGATCGTCCAACAGTTCAGCGACAGAGGTATACTTTTGTAAAAAAAAAATTATACATATAATTTTGTAATTTCGAATAAAAAATAGATTGTTTTTTTTAAAAAAAAATCGGTTGAAAACTATCTCTTTGTTTGGACTTTAATCTTTTTGGCTTAGCTGAAGCTTAAGCCACAAAGAAACAGGCCTAATTAGTGCCAATCAGTCCACGTCTCACTAGCTACCAATACTTGTCAACGCCATCATCTTGTTAAGCCGAAAGCATATCCATCTACCACTTCACGAACGAGACACGCTGTAGGTTCGTAGAACTTGTTCATAATCGACGAGAGCTTTTTGTACCAGCACAGATTAATTGCACATTGAGGCATCATTTTCCTACTCCGACCACGATGGTCCATGCGCGGCTAGTGTGCTCCTTCGGATTCCAATTCATGGATCATCCCGATGCTCTTTCCTTGTCCGCTGCCCTCTCTCAAGGCCCACCTTGGGCTTTGTCTTTCATGGCCACTCCTCCTTTTCTGTTGGTCCTGCCATCAGCTTCATCTGGTTACAGCAAACGCACAGAGGAACAGATCACGAGGGGGATGGCGCAAAGGAAGAACAGTGCCTCCAATGTGTGGTACCACTCATGACACATGAAAGCACGAGTCATGAGAGAGAATTGCATCCGATCCTCAACTTCTAGCATGGACACCATTCGCTAAGTTTAAATTGGTTGTTTGATATATATTTTTTAAAAAAAATTCTTTATTTATGAAAGCTGAGATAATTTTAAAATCTTCGTAACTGCACATCTTTATTTTTCTCTCATCTTGATGTGAATTCTAACCAAACAATATTCTAACAGGACGAAAGGCTTGTGTTGTCGTTTGAACTGTTTGGATCGGATCCTTGAAGAGGAGGGGACGAAGGAGGAACATTTCATTACTATTTCTTCGTATCAACATTGCTTGGCTTTAAAAAGAAAGTCAAATACTTCATTGATAGGAAAATGCTGTTCAATCGATATGTCCAAAAAAAAAGAAAAAAAGAAGAGAGAGTCCGGATTTCCCCAAATATTCCAATGCATGATGCGTTGCATCATATCCTTGGATTTATGGAGACCCCAATCATAACAACCTAAGGCAACACTGCAAGTGAAGCTAGCTAGGCAGCGCGCGACCAACACATCATTTCCCCTCATGTTAGGCGACCTAGAGCGCACATGCAAGAGGCAGGCAGCACAAAGACGATACGATGCCGGTCAAATATATAGACAAATAATCCAAGATATATCTTAGCCAGTGCATGCAAAGTTGCAAATTAACCATATATATTAAACTAGGGGCTTGGAGCCTTGGACATGACAGTGAGCCGCGAGCAGATGTGCAATGCTGGTCAGGAGCAGCTACCAACTCGCGTCCTCACCATGCATGTTGCTCCATCTCTGGACCAAGCGCCTTCGTTGCTGGCATCTCCGGTCTATCAGCTCTTGTCTCCACGTACGTGTTTGGGGAGACCGGCTTAATTAAATCGAGTGTTTTTGCCTAAAGGATGGACGGTTAGTCTATGTCCTTGGGCGGTTTACTTTAAAGAGCAATTGTTCCCTCTCATCCGACTACGATGCTCCATGCAAGATCGGCAGTGAAGATACTACCAACCTGTCCGCGTCCGGGTCTATAAAAAGGTGGCACGCCCATGTGAGAGTGTTCGTGGCAACGCCATATATGGTGATAAAAATGTTGCAATCTTGTTTCATCTTTAATCGGAGTTTCTTGATCGATAAAGATGAGCATGCAGGGATCTATTCAAGTGACATGTTTTTTTTAGGGACCCGTATTGCAGTCATGGCACAATCAAACAGATCGATCCAGAGAGCTCACAATCGCACGCCACATCATTTTTTTTTCATTATTTCAGTGAAAGCAGGTGGGGCTACAGTGTTTTGCTGGGTCCAGTGATCCGATGACCTCTGGTCCTCTGGATGATCCAAGGTGACGCTATTCTTGTGTAGGAAATAAAAGAGAATATTGTTAATGTATGGTGATCGTTGGTGACCGTAACGGTTCATTTTGCTGGAAATGTTGGTAATGGCACGAACTCCAGAGAGGGATCAGCTCTGTGTCACATCTCACAGTCACAACATGAGGATAACTGAATCGCGTAAGCGGCTACACGCAACGTTCTCGTACCCGGCCTGGCGCGCGCGCGCGCACACACACACACGCCCCGCGTAGGGCAAGGCAGGCTCACATGCTGATCAGCGCGGGCGTACACGCCTTGGGCCTCGCCAAGCACGAGAGCTGCCTGCCTTTCCCTTTGCCCACCCTCCTGCCGGCCGCTCCACGGAGCACCTTTTCCCCACCGAAAAACCACTTAAAACCCTCCTCGGATTCGCACCGCCCCAGCCCGCGTGGATGCACGAACGGCACGCACGTACTGGCCTCGGCGCGTGCTGCTGCTACGTCCACGAGACGAGGGGGAGGCCGGCCGGGCATCCCGTCCCGCACGGCACACGGCGTGGCACGGGACGGACCGAGAAAGAGAAGAAACGCACGCACCAACGCCAGTGCGGGCACGGACTTTGGCGGCCAATCGACCGGCCGGGGGGGGGAGAGAAAGCTTAGCGCGATCGCGTGAGGTGAGATGGGCGATCTGTGTGACCCGGCGACATGCAGCTAGCGCCCGTTTCACGTACGGTCGCGCGGGGGTAGGCCAGGCGCATGCCGTGAGGCTGCCTCGGGATTTGGGAAGGATCTTTTTCGGAGGCGCGCGCCCATGTTTGCGTTTACTGCCTGTCTTATTCGCCTTGTGACTGCTGTTACCCCCCGCATGCTGGGTTACGTCTTTTCATGGATGTATCTGTATCTGTATCTGCGTGGCACTGGCTGAGAAATGCTGTTTGGACTTTGTACTGCGCAACGGCAGTGCGATTCCTGTGACTGTTACAGTAGGGTTGCCTCTGAAAGCACCGTATCTTTGCTTTGGATGGCATGCAGAGGCGGTAAAATTCTGACGAGTCTCTGTATCGTCCGTACCCAGCAGTCGGCAATATGGGCTGGGGACCTCTCGAAAGTAGTTGTGGGCTTAGCGGCCTGGCAGTGAACGAGTGAAGCGACCTCCTTCGGTTCTTTGCCATCTGTCGATTTTCTTTTGGAACACGTTGCCATTTCTCATTTTTGTAGACGAGTATTGAGAAAGAGGAGAAGAACCAAGTCTACAAAAAAAAAATTAAACTCATCAGCTCGTAAGCATAATGTATAAAAGTAACATCGAGAAACAAATATTTTGAGCACCACCGTAAATACTCAAAACATGCCCAGCAGCTAGCCAGCGATATGTATACATCCTGTTGGAAACACTCCCAGTCGGGACTGTTAGCCAGGTTTCAAGTTTCAGCTTAATTAGGGGGTGTTTGGCATGGCTCTAGAGCCCAACTCCAGGCTAGAGCTTGGTAAAACTAGCCAAACACCCCAACTCCAAAAAAAATTAGAGCTTAACTCATGTAGAGTTTTGGAGCTCTAGTTCATTCTCTTGGAGCACCTATTTTCCAACTCTACAATCATCCGAAATAGATCTGACATGGAGTTTCAAAGAAATTACCCACCTTGCCATCGATTACACTCCAACCCAACGAATCGTTTTTTTTCTATCCTACCCAGTTGCGAGTCCCACTCCTCCGTTCCCGTCGCGCTTCCACCTTTGGTCTCTTAGGTCAGAATGGCGGCGTACCTTCACCCACCTTTTTCTCTCCCACCACCACCCAGCGACAGCACCAACAGCCAACCAGTACCCAATCAATGGCGCCGCGACACCACCTAGCGCCTTGCATGGCAAGGGACGAGGAGGTGGCGAGGCGGTGGCCGCCATCATCGGCGCCACCTCCGCCACCGCCACGCGGGCAAGGGGCGGGCGAGGCGGAGGACGAGGCAACGGAGTGGCGCGCCAACCCGACGCGGCGTCGGTGGAAGCGGTGTTCGCGGACAAGGCGGTGCCGTCGTGGAGGGAGCGGTTGGCGCTGCTGGGCGTTAAATGGTGAGTTATTGCTCGCCGTCATGTTGGCGTGATCGTCATGAAGCTCAACCTCACCACGGGATCATCCTCGCTCAACGTCTCCGCGGGTCGCTCGGCTTCTTCTTCGTCGCCTACGGACCGCGGCCGTCGGCGGATGGGCTGCTCGTGACCCTTCACCCGCCAGAGAACACCGTCATCGGACTGCGTCGTCTCGCCTACTGCAGACGCCTTGATAATTAACCTCTCGGGCTTGGACTCATCAATTAGCACTTTCGTTGGATTGGTACGGCTTGAAGCGTGCGAGGAACTTGTAGTGGCGAGTGTCTTTGTTTGAGCGTGTTGCTTGCTCGAATGCCTCGTATGAAAAGTTTGTCATTCGAGTAGAGGAAACCATTTGGTTCGTGTCTGTGTGTGTGAGTGACTTTGTGACATGACGCATGCATCTGAAAGTATTGACTCGGCATAAACAATTATTATGATCTGCGGGCTTATTTGAGAACCATGTTACATGGTAGTACGTTGATGCTCATTGAATAATTTCATGATGACCACCGATTCGATTTGGCTTCAGAGTGCATGCTACTTGTGTGTATCCGATGCTGATTTGAAAATTCGTAAGGAAATGTTCGATATGCATAGGTTGGTCTATGTAGAACTAAGAAAGTAAGAAGTTATTCTGATCAACTACTTTAAATTTGTTTCTGTTTTCCCTTGTATGACAAAATGCATGAACAAATAAATTTTGCTAATTGACCTATTCTTTGTGCTTACTCGTTCCAATTGATCGTGGGTTTGGCGATTACCTATTTGGAATGAGTGAAATAATAGCTAAGCAAGCATGAGGCTAATGATGCCCGAATATCAAGGATCCTCACCTTGGATGGATGATAGGGTTTCTTTTCCTTGTCGCTTTATTGGCCTATTTGCACTTGTGCCCCGAGAAAAGTATGCCTTCAACCGTTTCTCCATTATATTCTTACTAAATTATGTATACAAGCAAACCTTGTTCTTATCAACTGAATTCTTTGTTTGATTATGATTGTTGACTACAGTGACCTATCCAAGTGGCACGACAATGCTTATCTCATCAATGGTTTTCACACACGAGGGTGCGGGCTTGCAAAGTATATCTATCTGACTCTGCTTTTGTTCCTTTTACAAGTGACAACCGTTAGCACTGGTGCATATCAAGCATCAGGCCGACAACAATAACAATCTATTCCAGGAAGCAAGTAAAGACATTGGGCAAGTACTTCTGTTGAGCTTTTTCGGGGTGTTTTCGGTGGTTCTACTTCTTTGGGGATGATCATGATTCAAGAACTTCCCAACATTAGGCCTTGAAGCTTATAACAACAGTCGAACTACGACATTGCCTTGGTTTTACCAACGGCATTGACTATGATATGTCGAATATCCGGAAATAGCTTCTGACTAATCTATCGCTATCTGGTAAAACCACTACTGACTTGCAACATTACCTTTGTCTTCTCTTGTCATGGTGAAATAAAACATACTATGGTTATTTATGTCTAGCGTCTGAACATTTGCTTACCATTTCCATTTGGCTAATGATTAGTTCCAAGGCATTGGTCTCCCATACTGAACTTGACCCGTCATCTTCCAGGTTCTTCTTTGATTTCTCTCCTACATATGTTGGAGTTGGCATGATCTGCCCATACATTGTGAATGTGTCTGTTCTGCTAGGCGAGATCCGAACTATGTGCCTACTATCCCGGAAAGGTACAACAAATATGATGTGTCTCAACATGCCTCTGATGGATCCACTTCGGAATCAAGCTTTGTGACTATGGACTCATTTCGTGATAGTTTGGCTACATCCATCGCCTTAGCTTGGAATTAATGTAATTGTATTTTGAAACTATGGACTTGTATCTTGGATAATTTGGTTGGACATGATTATCTTGATATATGTTGGTACTTTAATTTATTTACATGCTTGTCGGACTTGTATCTCGGATTCATACAGTTTAGCTAAGCGATACATGAGAACATACGATATTCTTGTTATCTTCAGCCGCACGCATCATTGAACTCCACTCATGTCAACCAAGGGCAAAGTGGGCAATCCACATGCAGACAAACCACAATTCGAGGTGAGTACCCTTCTAGCCAAACACTCCATCTGAGACGGCTCCAACTCCACTCGAGCCGGCCCACTGGAGTTGGAGGTGGGCTGCTCCAACTGGAGTTAGAGCCATGCCAAGCAGGCCCTTAGTTTCAACAAGTTAATTTCAAGTAAGTTTTAGCAAGTTTCGGCTAAAAACTACTCACCTCTACCTTTTACGGCTAGCCATAACATTATAGAAGCCTCGGGTGTGCTCTTCCTCGGTTAGCCTCAGAGTGCAATTGAGAGATCAAAGAGGAGAGAATGGTGGAGCTTAGGGTTCTCACTATATCTCGTTGAGACAACATTCCACGTGATACCATTAGTTAGTTTTCTCCAATTAAAATCGCTAGTAATGGACTATCACAGAGAACTAGTTTTGAAAAGGAGCTAGACCGTCTATTTATAAGGTAACTAAATTGCAAGTTATGTTTTTTGAACCATTAAATCAAAATCAGGATAAGCCAGAAGTCGTAGCGACACTTCTCCAGGCCAATCCAAAGGCAAGAACAATCGACTTAAACTTAAAAGACCTAGACAGCTTATGAATGGCAAAACCGTTTGAAATTTTTTTCTTGCACGAAGGATGTACACCTCCGCACTGTTACTTTTCTACTCTAGGGTACCGTACATGTGGCTACTTGCTGGCTACTTGCTACGCCTATGGGTCCGCTTGTCTCGGTCAAACTCATTAAGAAGTGTGGCTCAGCCGAGGTTGTTAAGAAAACGAACGACAAATGGTGTTCGGCTCGGCTTGATTCATTGGCTTGAGTTGGCTAAACTCGTGAGCCGAGTACTTTATGTTGTTAACAGATTCATGTACTGCAAGATCCGCTGCAGCTCCATCGCCCTACAAAGCGATGCCGAGGCGCACACACTACTACAGAAAAGGTCACCACAGACGGTTCAAAATAGTCAACACATACGGTTTTCTAAACCATATGACTTTATGTATCTGTGATGACATGAGATCATCACAGGCGGTTTTTTAACCGTCTGTAAAAAAAAAGCTATCACAGACGGTTCTAAACAAGAACTGTCTGTGATAGTTTTTTCTATTGCAAAAAATTAGATTTTGAGTCAAACCAATCAATTATTGGACACTAGTTTTCATATGCAACCACTAGCAAGACAACTAAAATCCAATTAAAATTCTGATGGAAAACACATTATAGGAAAAGGAAACCAAAAGGTTTTACAAAGTCCCATCCGAATGGGGAAAAAAGAAAAAAAGTAACAAAGTTAAACTAGCTAGAAACCATCTGTGCCTCCAAGCTCCTGAAGAACTCATCGGCTTATTGGATTGGTCCTGTGAGCTCCTCTTTGTACCTCACCAGCATATCACAAGCTGTTCTTGCATGTCGTCCGAGTTCGACTCAAGCTCGTCGGCAAGGAAAGAGAGATGACCGAAAACCTCCAGCGGCGCTCCGACCTTAGGTAACACAAAATTAAGATTATTTTTTACAACAAATAACCGATAAATTGTGTAAGTTTTAGGGATGTACACGTACCTTCCAGCAATCTACCTCCTGCGGTAGACAAGGAGCTTCTCCGCATCCCTCCTCCTCCTCGTCGGCTGTGTCTCCACGCCGAACCGCGACGGGGAATCGAGGTGGTCGCCGGCTTCGCCAGCGTAGGGAGAGAGAGAGAGGCGGTGGAAGACAAGGCTGGAGTGGCTATAAGATATAAGGATAGCGCCAAAATATTTTACCTCCTGCGCATACGCGTTCAAAATGTTTCGCCCTCCCGCGCTACGAATCACAGACGGGTTCATACAAAACCCGTCTGTGATATGACTATCATAGACGGTTCATATAATGAACCGTCTATGATACTTCACAGACGGTTCTTAATACAAACCGTCTGTGATAAGTATCTCATCACAGATGGTTCTTAGCGTATCTAGTAATAGAGATGGTCGCGCTGGTAAAACCGTCTGTGATTGCCATTAACACTGACAGTTTTAGAAAATCATCTGTGATGAGGCGTCCAGTATTAAGCTTTTTGTAGTAGTGATGGGGCCGGAGGCGTTGCTCGCTCGCCGCGTTGGAGCGAGGTGCACCACGGGTGGGAGGACGAGCGCCCGAGGCAGACGGTGGCAGAGGTCGTGTAACATCCCAATTTTCTGAGCTTTAAAAACCTTTAGAATATTTAGTAGTTGAAAAATTCAACCAAGAGTTTTATTTGAATTTTAATTTAAAGCTTAACATGGATTTTCAATATCAAAATAATTTAATATGATTAATGCTAACATCAACAATTATCAAAACTATTTTATTTGGGTTTTATGAGCTTTGATATACTTTTTAGATTTTTTAAGAATTTTTTCGAGTTCAATTGCTATTTTCTATTTTCCATTTGCATTTTTTGTATTTTCTAAAATGAAAAATCTATTTAAAATCTTGAAAACAGTAAATGGGTCGAAACCCATCCCTATTCCCACCTTGGCCCAGCATTGTGCGACCCAGTGCGCCCGCACTCGCGCCTGCTTTCGCTGACATGTGGTCCTAGCCTCTATCTCTCTCTTGCGCCTACGCCCAAGCCGGTCGCACTTGCCAGCGACATGTGTGTCTTATTTCACGTGTTCTCAGTCGAGCCTCAGCCGCTGACGTGTGGGTCCCACCCAAGCACTGTCCATCGTCCTCAACCCGACTTCATTCTGATTTTCCCGTGCGCGCTCGCTGTCATGCTCAACACAGACTCCACCCTTCCCGGCCCTATTTAAAACCCGCACCTGCGTCACGAGGTTCGCCCACACCTCCGCTGCCTTTTTACCAAAGCTAGAAACCCTAGAGCGCCACCTCTTTGCTGGAATCGGAGCCCAAACCCTAGCACCACCGAGGACCTCTTTGTCGAATTCTGCCACCGTCGGTGAGCTCCGGCCGTCATCGAGCACCTCTTCGAGGTTGCTGCGTCGAGGGCTACCTGATGCGTGCACTCTTTTTTCCCAGAGGAACCCTAGTTCGCTGTCGCCGCATCAAGCTGCACCGCTCCGCCGCTTATCGCGTCGCCGCCGTCAACGTGTGAAGAATCTAGACCCGCAATTATGAGTTAATGGACTGTTTTGGTGATTAATGACAAATCTAATTGTGAGACTAATATTTCTATTGCTATATCTAGTGTGTAGTCTCATTTGGATATAAAGGTGAAATTCAACGAGGTATGCATTCGACTTATACTCTTATATATTGTTGCATTCCTCGGATCCAAAATATAGGTTGAACTCCACCATAAGTTTAACTTGAATATGTGCATATGTTTCTATTTGCACATTTGTGTATGCACACATTTAGGGGGAACTCATGCTATATTTTGTGGTTTCATTAGTATTGATCCATACTCCGTTTACCACATATATTTGTGATCCTTACTTTGAAACATATCCGTATGAGTATACAAAACTTGTGTAGTCTTTGTATACTTATGTTTTGAGTATACAAAACTTGTGTAGTCTTTGTATACTTATGCGTTGAGTATGTAGAACTTGTGTAGTTTTGTATATTCATGTTGTAAGTATATAGAACTTATGTAGTTCTCGTATAATCATGTTTTGAGTATGTAGAACTTGTGTAGTTCTCACATACTCATGGTGTGAGTATATAAATGACTTGTGTAGTTTATATATACTCATATCGTGTTACATTTATCAACATTCATTTTATGTGTGATTGAAATGGTTATCATCAATTACCAAAGAGGGAAAGATTGAAGTATCTTGTCCCACCATTATGAGTTAATGGTATGATGTGGTAATTAATGATAATCATATTGTGGAACTAACTTTTTTCATGAGTTGGATGTATAGGTTATGTTACAGGATGATGAAGACTTGGGATGATCATGAGTTGATCATCAAGTCAAGATTCAAGTGAAGGATGCATCATGTGTTGATGCATATGAAGAGCTTGAAGAAATGGGAATCATCGTATGTCGATGATGATTAAAGAGAAGACCCATCATGTGTTGATGGAGGTCAAGTAAAGAAATGCATCATGTGTTGATGCATGTCAAGACTCAGGATGAGGAAATCATCATGTGTTGATGATGTTCAAGATAAGATCCCGAAGTGAAGAAATCATCATGTGTTGATGATTGTTAAAGTTAAGGACCCGGACTTGAAGTGTTGATGTGTGTCATCAAGTTTCAAGAAGATACAAGGCAAAGGCATGACTAGCTAGGGCTAAGGATGTGTTCCTAGTCTTTTACCGATCTTGGTGTTTGGTTGGAAGACCGGATTGCTAGTATAGGTTTGCCGTACTATTAAGAGGGGTCTTGATTAGTAGCATGAGTTAGTCATGTGTTGACAGCTCATTATGTTTGCTCTAGCTCATCTATGCATGGAGGTATTATTTACGAATGTGTTTTACGAATAATTGATGCTCATGCATTTTATCTTTGTAGCATGGGACTATAGTTTGCAAATGTGTTTTGCAAATGGTTGAAGTCCATACACCTTAGCCTTGTGGCATGATGATGTTATTTGCGAATGTGTTTTGCAAATAGTTGATGCTTATGTTTGATTTCTTGTAGCATGTGACTTAAGTTCGCAAATGTGTTTTGCAAATGGTGTAAGTCCATGTACCTTATTCCTTGTGGTGAGCATTCGAAAGGTTTGCAAATGTGTTTTATAACCTGTTGAGAATATCACCTATATTCCTTGTGGGAAATGCACTCAAATGGGCGAATGCGTTTTGCCATTTGAAGCGAAGCCAATGTGTTTGGCCTCTGTGGTCTGGCGGTCAGACCGCCAGTGGTCACCGGTTTGACCGGTGCCAAAACGGTTGAACCGCCATGTGTTGGGTGGTCGGACCGATTTCCCTTTGTGTTGATTCTCTGTGCGGTAGTTCCGCCGTTGATAAACAAAAATACCGGTGTGCGGAAGTACCGGTGCATTCGCGGTACGTTTATTCCAAAAAAGTACCATTTTGGTGTGGGGTGATTTTCCTCGGGCGGTCGGACCGACCCTTATGGCGGTCGATCGATTTACGGCGGTCGAGACCGACCATTAGTTAGCGATCGGCCAAGGCCCAACGGCTAGTTTTATAGCCGTTGGGGCATGGGCGGTCCGACCGGCCATTAGTTGGCGGTCAGACCGGCCCTGCACAGATTCGAGGGAATCTTCCCCCAACGGCTAGTTTTTGATTGTGGGCTATAAATACTCACCTTGGCCGGTTGGGGATGATTGCTGGTGTTATTGTGAGTGCTATACTCATTCCTTTGAGCTAAGAGCAATGTTTTCTTCTCTTTTGTGCATGTGTTGCACTTAGTGAGATTTGAGAGCAAACCCTAAGTCCATGTGTTGCCTTAGGTAGTGGATTGTGTATCCACTTGAGTTTTGACACTTGATTAGTTCAAGTGAGAGTTGAGATTTGTTTCTCTTGGTGTTTGCCGACACCTTGGCGGCGTGGAAGTGTCGTGCCCGGTGATCTTCTCAAGAAGCTTGTGAGAAGGCCCGGCGTGTTGTGGGTGGTTTGGTGCTCGCCATCTTCGGAGTGGAGGAAGAGCAACCCTAGTAGAGCGAGGTGTTAGTTCGTGTTGGAACCGGTCCAAGTGGTTGGACTTACCTCGGAGGTGTTGGCTTAATTAATGGAGCCGGTCCAACGTGTTTGGGCTTACCTCAACGTGGATTAGGGGAGACCGGCAAGTCTCCGAACACCACGGTAAAACATAATTGTGTTATCTTGATTTGTCTTATGCTTTACTTTGAGCAATTTACATTACATGCTTCAATTACTTATATATCATTGTATGATTGCTCTCATTGTATTTTGTTCATATTGTTGGTGCACTTAGAGAACTCTAGTTGATTTAGGTTTTAATTGTGCAAAGCAAATTTGTTATTAGCTTCCGCATTATTAATTGGTTTTAGCGCTAAAGATTTTTAAAACCACCTATTCACCCCCCTCTAGTCGGCCACCTCGATCTTACAACGTGGTCGCCGCCGGCGAGTTTGGACCGCATCATCTTGTTCGCTGTGTCGCGCTCATCTAGATGGGCACTTATGTCGTCGCTGAAACGCCGCCGTTCGCCGGATCGATGTTCACCGGAGCTTCACCGCCGTCAAGCCATCGTGGCCGTCCACCTCACACGCCAGTTCAGCCCTTCGCCTACGTGTAGCTTGCGTGGCGCCGTGTCAGCTGCCACGTGTGCGCTCGCGTGTCCACCAGATCAAAACCCTAAACCAAACCCGAATAGATCTAGTTCACCATGCACCGTGTCTATGCCATGTGGGGTCCACCAGCCAGATCACTATTCTGTGAACCTGTGAACCCGTAGATCAGTGAACCATTGTGTAGACCCGGTCCATAGACCGCGGGCCCACTTGCCAACCTATATTACCTTTTTATTGGGATTTATTTTAATTCTGAAATAGTATACTGACGTCATGCTTACATCATATTCCAATTTTTTAGTAGGAAAATAATTCATAATATTCCAAAAAAAATCCTATTTTGGTATTTCTTTAGGTTTAGAACTTCCAGAAGCCATGTCTTCTTCATTCGAACTCCGATTGGACCTATTCAAATATCTAAATTCATCTCAATTCGAGCTCTATTTTTCTAAGATTTTATTTAATTTTTGGAGTTTGTTTTCCTTTGTTTTTATTTATTTTGTTTACTTACTTTGTTTGTGAGTAGACGTTGATACTTCATGAAATTTTAAAGGAGTTCACCAAGACCAAGACTAGTACACAGATCTATTCCAAGACAAGTTGTACCTTTGATCATATTAAACCTAGTTTTCAAAATTACTATTATTCAAAGTACTGCATTCTAATTTTAATATTTATTTAAATGCTTTGGGATTAGCTAATCATCCTAATTGTTTATGTCCACCTTGCTTATTGTAATGTCATGATATTTTGTGACCCTACATTGGTTCATTATTAGTTGGTATTATCATAGCACCAATGTGGGTTGGTTAGATACGGGTAGATTGCTTAGCTATGCAACGAGGAGTCATCATTTCATGTGAGTTGCCAATATAAATTTTACTAAGTGACTATGAAACTTTATGATAAAACTGTGTGCACTGTGTGCTACTACTCGTTGATGGTATGTGTTGCACTTAACCAACAAGGTGGGAAAAGATTTAGACTGAGGCACTCTGTGACATGGTAGAGCTCAGTGCGTGGGAATTTAAAAGAATGATTGCTTAGTTAGAAATTAGAAGTTTTGCCTTTGTCAATTAAGGATTTAACTTTGTACGCCATTGAACTAAGCCACAACTGTACGACCACATGTCTGGTATGAGACGGGTGTATCTTAGTAAGTTATGGAGTCTCGACATTGACCACTCAGGTAGTAGGTTAGGCTCTGTGCCAGGGTGGAGGTGTGTTTCTGTCTATATGGTGACTCACATTGTGGGATAGTTCACCGCTTCCTTGTCCAACGGTGTGCAATGAACTAATTTCCTGTGTGGCCGTTAGTACTATTAGTAAAACACACCGGGAGTGCCAATGCCTGAGAATTAGTTTCTGAAAAGTTTTGTTATGATTAATGCTTGCAACACTAGTTATATCATGTGGGTAAAGTGTACAACCTCTGCAGAGTGTTAAACAATCTATTCGAATAGCCGTATCCGCAGTCATGGACATGCTCGGGGATTTCACACGAGAGTTAGATTTTCATAAAATATTTGGGATGAGATAGCTATGTGATCTAAGTTATATAGCTATGTGAAATAATTTGATTAGACTTTTAGTTCTTTGTGAAAATAACTGTTAAATTATTACTGTTTATTTTATTTAAGTTATGTTTGCAATCCATTATTTATATTCAATTACAAAACGTTGCTTTTATGCAAAATAACCACATAAGTCATTCTTTTGGAATAAGCCATCATCTATAAATTGCATTCTGTAGTATAACTGGTAAGTACAGTTGTGTACTCATGTTTGCTATAATCTATCAATAGAAGTGGAGGAGTCTTCGCCTGCCTTCGAGGAGGAGTTATACGAAGGTGTTGATCGTTAGGTTTTGATCCCAGTCGGTTGCATGTGGTGAATCGATGGGTTTTCGCTGAAGTTTTATTTGACCCACTTCTTATTTAATAATTGCCAGTTCTACGAGGCTTAATAAGTGTAAACTCGACCATAAGGTCAAAATCCTTATTTGTTATTCAAATTACTCGTTTATACTATTATTCGTCTTGTGTGGATCGATATTCATCTATGTTGATACTGTATGCATTAACGTAATTTTGAACTAATGTAATATACATAGATAGTCTAGAATTATATTTTTAGATCTCGACAGATCGTGCACAGCCGGCAGGACTGTGCCTGTGCGCGAGCGAAGGAGTGACTGCCTGGCTAAGGACTACGGTAGACTAGTGGGGTTCTTGTTGGGTTCTAGCCTGTGGGCCTTCAATGCTTGTTGGCCTAGTCTTTAGTACTACTAGTTGTTGGGCTGAGTTTTATTGCAAACAGTCAAACGAGCTTACTAAGTAGCTCACGAGAGTTGACTTGAACTCGATTTATTAACTTAATAAGTCAAAGTAGGGGGCTCGGCTCGGCTCGGCTCGCTAATTCTACGAGTTCAAACCGAGCCCAAAACGAAACGAGACAGCTCACGAGTTTCGAGGTGTTTCCCCCTCACCTGGCTGCGGCACAGACCCTGTGGTTGCCGTTGCCGACACGAACGGCCATCGTATTGCTTCAGTGCTGCCGCTGCGTGTACGGGCCATGAGTTGGGCCGACCCATGCTGTGTGCTCGTGCTCCGTCCCATTCCCACTGGCGGGTTAGCGGGAGCCACGGATTGGGCCAGTGCGGGAATGGGGACAGGACCAGACCAGTGCGGCGGCGGCAACAGCAACAAAGGAAAGTTTGGCATGTCACGCGGTCTGACAGGAAAACGGTCTATGGCCCATGGCCCATGGGCGCGGCGCTGCAAAGACGTTGCAATTTCAAAACTGCCGTCGCGTCGCCTTCCATGGCTTCGTATCCGTCCCCAACCTCTCCCACCGGGCCACCCTTCTTCTCCACCTCCCCTGACGCTGCCGTTTCACCGTCCAAAGGCGGACGAAACAACCTCTCGCGACGTTTGATTTCCGCCACCTCTCGCTCCTGGATCGAGATCCTTTGCCTTCACGTGGGGAATTTGGCATGCTCAGAGCCCGCAACTTGAATCGAGTCAGGAGGTAGTATACGAATAGCTCGCGAGAAATTCAAAGGCCTTCCTCTATATATCGCCGAGCAAATCCGATGAATCAAATCGGGATCAAACGTTCTTGGAAGCCACATAACGCAGAGGATGTGAATTCGTCGCCCCTCCTCCGGTCCTCCCCAACTCCCCAAACCTACGCAGCCTAATTAAAGGCATTTCACCGAACACCTAACCCGCACCAACCAATCCCCATCGCTGCACGCCGCCAAATAGGCAATCCTCGCCCGCGATGGCCCGGCACAGGGGGGCGCCTGTTTCCTCATCATGGCCTCGTCGGCGTCGGCCTCGCCGGTGGAGTTCCTGCTCCTCCGGTCGCCGCCTCGGCGCCGGCGCGGCCCCCCGCTCTCCGGAGCGTTCTTCGCGCCGCCCGACCTCTCCGGCGCGCCGCTGCTCCGTTTCCTCGCCTCGCTCGCGTCCGAGCTCTCGTCGGCCCCGCTCCCGCCGTTCCAGCGCGGGGGCTTCGCGGCGCTCCGTCGCAAGCTCGCCCTCCTTGCTGCCATCCTCGAGTCCGTCCTCGACGAGTCGCCCGCATTCTCCGACGCGGCCAGCCTCTGCTTCCGCGAGCTCTACGTGGTGCTGTTCCGCGCCGAGCTCCTGGCCGCCCACGTCGCCTCCGCCGGCCGTGCGTTGGCGCTCATCCGCGGGCCCCGCGTCGCCGCCTCGTTCCGGGACCTCGACGCCGAGCTTGCCGTCGTCCTCGACATGCTCCCCGCTGCCTCCCTCCGCCTCGGCCCGGACGCACGCGATCACCTCGACCTCCTCCGCTCGCACTGCCTCGGGCGCCGGCCCAGCCAATACCACGATACCTCCGAGGCCGCACTCCGCGACCGGCTGCTCTCTGTCCTACGCCGTTTTGAGCTCTCTGATCACCCGGATCCCTCATTCCTGAAGTCCCTCCTCACCAACATCGGCATCTCTGACTGCCGCGCCGAAATTGAGTACCTGGAGGAGCAAATCATGAGCCAAGAAGAGGACACCGACCTCCCCCTCATTGGTGGCGTCGTAGCCTTGCTCCGGTACTGCTTATTCCTCCTATTCGATCATGACCATGCCACGAATCCCCACAGGTGTCCGTCGGCGGGCAACCGACGGCAATCGCTCTCGTGGGACAGTGGTGATGTCAGCACCATTGCTGTTCGAGGAGTTCTCCTGCCCTATATCGCTGGAGTTGATGCATGATCCTGTGGTCGTGTCCACGGGGCATACCTATGACCGGCCATTAATAGTACAGTGGATTGGGGAGGGGCAGTCTTCCTGCCCGAATTCCAGACAGACACTTATGGATAACCAGCTTGTGCCTAACCGTGCGCTCCACAGCTTGATCTCACAGTGGTGTCTGGTGCACGATGTCCAGTACGACGCGCTGGAAAGTAACGTTGGGATGGCACAGCGTGTAGCAGTGGCATACAGTAGCAAGGCAGCTATTGAAGCGAATAAGGCCACGGCGAGGATTTTGGTTGGCATGCTGGCAGAAGGATCGGATAGCACAAAGGTGGTTGCTGCAAGGGAGATTCGGTTATTGGCGAAGGCCGGGAGGCAGAACCGGGTGTTTATTGCAGAATTAGGTGCAATACCATTGCTCAACCGGTTGCTGTTATCACCGGATTGGATGGCACAGGAGAATGCTGTGACTGCCCTGCTCAATTTGTCTATCAATGCGGCAAACAAGACACGAATTATGGAAGAGGAGAGTTGTCTGAAGCTCATTGTTCATGTCTTGCAGAATGGGCGCACAATAGCGGCAAAGAGAATGCTGCTGCCACACTGTTTAGTCTCTCGGTGGTCCATGATTACAAGAAGATGATCCTGAGTCATCAGGGGGCTGTTGAGGAGTTCGCTGCATTGCTGACTAAAGGAACACCTAGCGGGAAGAAAGATGCTGCGATGGCGCTTTTCAACCTCTCAACACACCCTGAAAGCTCAGCACGGATGGTTGAATCTGGGGCAGTCATGGCTTTGGTTGGAGCACTGAGGAACGACACTGTGTCAGAAGTAGCTGCAGGTGCATTGGCTCTGCTTATGAAGCAGCCCTCTGTGGTCCATTCTGTTGGGAGCTCTGAAACTGTGATTACTAGTCTAGTGGCGATAATGCGGCGTGGAACTCCAAAGGGCAAGGAGAATGCAGTGGCATGTTTATATGAGATATTCCGACGGGGCAGCTTGACATTAACACGGAGAGTGGCAAGGACGCCTGGTTTGAGTGAGCTAGTCCAGGGCATCACACTGACTGGAACGAAGCGTGCCAGGAAGAAGGCGAACTCAGTGTGTAAGATGTGCCAGAGAAGCCAAACGTCATCAACAATGGCGCTAGGAAGTAGCTTGGCAATGGTTGATCATTCATTGATAGGGAACGATGCTTTGAGGCCTACCACAAGCTTCCGCAATGGGGAGTTCTCAAACCCCGTGTTCATATCAGTTCATGCGCCGTAGCTTGGAGGTTTCTCTCCTAGCAACGTGTAAGTTATTTCAGTTGGTGAGGTTTGTTATCCAATTTTTTTTCATTTCTTAAAAAAATTGAAGTATACAAATCTTCATCCAAAGTATTTACTATCAGCAATATGATAGACGGGCCTGTCCTCCTGCGTTTACCTTTGTGTGTGTAAATAACCGTGCAGATACGGTAGATGTGTACAAGTAGAGTTCCAGCTTGCCATTTTGCTTAATGTGTAAAGAACTATTTGTATTTTGTTTCATCTTAATTAATACACCAAAATTGGATATTTCATGTGCTGTAAACTATTTTGATTACTACAGTATTATGGTATTAGCGTATCAGGACAGTGTATATTTCGCATCACATGCTGCTTCCATTTGTAGTGGTCCTTTACCCCTGAAAATCTGAGGTATCCTGTGGACTCGTGTTCTGAATTTACTTTCTTCAGCTGAATAAAAAACATATGTCAATTGCAACTGACATGCTCTAATTGAGGACTTGAATTATCTCGAGCAATTTAACAGATTCTCAGATTTTCTGTAGCCTTGTCCTCTAGAATTATATAGTAAGTAGGATAGCTGTGAGTTATGCAGCTGTAGTGGATGATTTGTGAACAAGCAGAATAGCACTTCAGCATCAGGATTTTCTACAAGAGATGCTGCAAATTTGGGAGCAGATCGGTGTTTTAATAACAATTATTTTCCTTCTTAAAATGATGTTTACTACAGGATTATTGTCGTGGGGGCGGTCTCATCGGTCCCAATGACCCGGCGAAACCTGTATGACGAACCTTGCAACCCACGAGCACGGAGACCCGCCCGGGGGACACCAGGGTCCCTTCGGGGATGCTCCAGGACGGACCCGGAGCCCCCCCTTCCCGAAGGGTCCTCGAAGTCCCGAGAGGTCCAAAGCAGCAGGCCCTCCGGGACCACCTCGGGGAAGGTTTGAAGTCGTCCCAAAGGGTCCTTGGGGCACCGCGAGGCCCGGAGCAACAAGCCCTCTGGGGCCACCTCGGGGAAGGTCCGAAGCCGTCCTGAAGGGTCCCCGGCACCGCGAGGCCCAAAGCAGTAGACCCTCCGGGGCCACCCCGGGAAGGTCCGAAGTCATCCCGAAGGGTCCTTGGGGCACCGCGAGGCACGAGGCAGCAAGGCTTCTGAGACCATCTCGGGGGAGTCGGAGGGGGGCCGTGGTCGTTTCACCTTGGGAGGCCCAGACACCTCTTCGGTGTGCTCCAGGAGAAGTACTTTGGGCGCCAATGGACCAGGTGCACCAATCAGGTGAACCAGGCCTAGGAAACCCCAGTGGCCTGAGTCTCTGGCGTAGAGGGGAAAAAGTCCCCTGATTTCTGGCGTATAGTACCTCTGTAGGGTTAGTATAGTAATGTAAGTACTCTGTTTTAGGAAGCTATAAACAGGGGTTTGCCCCCTCATGTAAGAGGGATGGGATTCAGGTTTTTAGAGCAATCAATACACTCCTTTTCCTAACATCTGGTCTCTTCTCCTGAGGATCCTCCGGTCCCTCCGAGTACACCGGGGGTCCCCCTCTCTTACTGTTTAGCCCTCTTTTTTGGCTACGACAGTTGGCGCCGTCCGTGGGGACCGACAGGAAAGTCAAGCACAACTTAACTCCTAAGCACTAGAATGGCCACTCGGAACGTCGTGCCCAAAGTGTTCACTTGAGTCAAGCGGCGGCATGGCGTGCAGACACCAGACACCGAGGGCTAAGCGAAGAAAGACCTCCGAGGCAGCGGTGGCCACTGCCCGGGCCACAGAAGAAGAAACTTACAATTCCATGCACGGAAACATCATTGGGGGCGACACGCAGCACAACGCTCCGGCGGGCCGACCACTCGGGGCGGTAGGTGTAACGAGGGTGGCATACGAAGCACTCCAGTGGGAACTGGTGGATCTCTGCCAGGAGATCTTTGGACCTCTGGCGACTAGGGCTAGGCCCTAACGGCTCGATCGACCTCGCACAACCCGAAGCTGAAGGAGCTACTCATCGGGCGCCACCCGCCGTTAATTCGGCGTCAGTGCTTCAGGGGAACCCCAATTCCCCCTTGGGCGCTGGGCTGGAAATAGCCCGCTGGCCCCAAGGCTTCAAGATGCCAGAGGTTAGGCCCTTCGAGGGGTGCACGGACCCCTCAGAATTGCTTCACGTTTACGAAATGGCCATCAAGGCTGCCGAGGGGGATGACACCACAAAAGAAAAAAGCATAACCCTGACCCTTAAAGGCATGGCGTTGACCTGGTTCTTCACCATTCCACCTCGCTCCGTAATCCGCACCTCGACACCAGGTGATATGGTGCTCAAGCGAGCGGCAAACACCATGGCACTAGGAAAGTTAGAGTTCAAATGGGAAGGACCCTACATCATCACTCGAAACACAAGAGCGTGCTCCTACTACATCGCAACACCCGAAGGACAGCAACTAGATCATACATGGAATGCCAAGAGCCTCCAAAAATTTTATCCGTAGGGGATATGTAAACATCGGCTGCGCCCGGACAGCTGCTCCCCACTGGTTTTGTACGACAGGAGCTTGTATGTGTAAAGTAACATTTTGGCACCAGCTTATCAAATTATAAACAGACACCGCGCATGGCCTATGGCTCCGGTGCACTCCGTAGCCCTCTGCAGGCACGAGTGTATAAACACACACTGCGCATTGCCCATGGCCCCGGTGCACACCGTAGCCCTCCGCAAGCGTGAATGTATAAACAGACACCGTGCATGGCCTATGGCCCCGGTGCACACCGTAGTCCTCCGCAGACGCGAGTGTATAAACAGACACCGTACATGGCCTATGGCCCCGGTGCACACCGTAGCCCCCATAGGCGCGAGTGTATAAATAGACACCGCGCACGGCCTATGGCTTCGGTGTACGCCGTAGCCCTCTATAGGTGCGAGTGTATAAATAGACACCGCGTATGGCCTATGGCTCCGGTGCACACCATAGCCCTCCACAGGCGCGAGTGTATAAACGACACCGCACATGGCCTTTGGCCTCGGTGCACACTGTAGCCCTCTGCAAGTGCGAAAATATAGGGCTCCACCGAAGCCCTATCTAAATAGATATGGGGCATAGCGCCGGCTTCGCCTCCACATCGCAACAAAATATAGGGTTCCACCGGAGCCCTATCTAAAAAATACGGGGGATGACGCTTACTTCGCCTCCCCCTCGCACCAAAATATAGTGCTCCACCGGCGCCCTATCTAAAAAGATATGGGAGACGGCGCAGGCTCCGCCTCCCCCTCGCAACAAATCCGAACAAAGCGGTGTAGCCATATATTTTATTTATAACAAATCCGAAGTACACAACAGCACACATAGCTGCTGTAGGATACTAACGACGAGGCCTTTCCTACACGTCGCACGACCTCTTCAAGCGATACAATAAAAACAACAATCAACAACACGTTACAACCTGACACAAACAGTACACATCGCAGCCCCGCGACACTAAGCACAAAGTTCTACTCCTCCATCCTGACTGCCCACGCAAGAAGCTCCTCATCGGATGCCCCGGCATCCAAAAGGTGCTAGTACTCCCTCTCCGCATTGCACAAAGATCCCGAGGACTTCCCTGTAGTAGCCTCTGGCAGCGAGATGGCCGAATCGGCAGATGAGGCCACCGGGTACTCCGTCGCGAAAGCAACCCCCGTTGCTCCCAGAAAGCGCGAATCTCATCGCGCGCCCTCGCGACTTTGCGCCCTGGAAGAGCCGTGGCGCTCCATCGACCCCTCAGTTAGCGACTTCCATTGCTGCCATTTCACGCCATGATACACGACCCCTCGATAGCACAGTTGCAGAGGCCAGATGGAGAGAAGATTCTGCTTATCCTTAGTACCGCGCGGGAGCACGGTCAATCCGGGAGGGCGAGGCCCCCATCGAGCGGTGCATTGGAACCGAACCGGCCAGGTCTAAGCAAACCAACAAGCAAAACTATAAACGATGCAACCACAGACTCCAGTGCAATGAGATTTGTAACTATCTTTTCATTCAAAATCGGAGGTCATTATAAAAAACAGCAACCCCCTCCCACCAATCGGAGGTCATTACAAAAAACAGCAACCCCCTCCCACCAACCTCCGTTCGGGCACAAGAACCGAAGCGGGGTAAAAAAGAGAAGCCTGCAAAAGTCATACGGTTGGAATTGCTAGAGTAGGGCGGAGGGTCACACCTTGTCACCGGTGGTGGCCCCCGCTCGCCAGCGCCTTCGTTCGCATCCGTAGCCTTGCCCATCGCCTTCTTCTCTAGCACCAGGCGAAGGGAGTCCATCATTGCCTCACGGCCATGTGGCACCCAGAAGGCTTGAGCGAAGGTCTTGGTTGCCTTCCGCACACGCCGATGCTCGGCAGCAATCTCCGACGCCGGGGCCACGAGCAAGGAGCGCGCGCTGAGGGCATCAACATGCCCGCAGCCAGCCTCTGCAGTGACACGAAGGCTGCCGTCCAAGCCGCCTTCGCACAATGATCACCATAAGCTCGTGCGGTGGGCAGGCATATATTCCCAACGCGTTGGAGACGGTCGAGCATTTGGTCAATCTGCGCAGGGGTAGGCTTCCGAGGTGGCGGCACGACTTCGAACTTGGTCACAGTGTTTTCCAACGATTCCATGGCATCCCAGGTAATGCGCGGCACCGTCTCGGAGAATTGACGCTCCACCTCGATCTTCGCCTCGAGATCCTTGCGGGTGCTCTGAAGTGTCTACACCTCCTCGCGAAGGTCGTGGCGCTCTTTCTCTAGCTCAGCAACCCACGCCTCCAGCCCCTTTGCCCTTTCAACGAGAGCCAGGCACTTGGAGCAAAGCGACTCATTTCGTGCATGCTCCGAGTCGACCCGCTCTTGAATCTCCGCATAGCCGCAGTGAATATCCCCCTTGAGCGCGCGGGACAGCATCGGGGTCTATGCGAAGTGCACCTTCGTCATCCAAATTATATATATACATTAATGAGCGAATGAGGAAAAGATCGTCCAAACTTACCCTAGCAGCGTTTGCCTCAATCGACCTGAACATCCGATGAGTAGACATGCTTTCGAAGAGCCGCTCCACCAACGATGGGGCGACGAAGCGAGCCACGTCCTCGCACACAACGGCCGCACCAGGATTAACCTTGAAGTTGTTGGTGCACAGCGGACCAAGATCCAACGTAACGGCAGCCCCAGAGGCGCCAGCAGCCGGGGCCACCTCCTCCCTAGATCCCCTGATGCTGGAGCTCTCACCAGCCCCACCGTTGTCAGAGTCGCCTTCCGACCCCCGGCGCCGGAACCACCACCCTCGCCATTCCCATCGCTCACCGCTAAAAAAGAGTCAGTACAACAACGATGACCAGAAGAAACACAACAAGAACCTACCAATCGCATCCTGAGCGGCGACAGGATCCCCCACCAGAGTATCCTCGAACCCCCGACCGTACACGTTCAAAGGAGTCCCAACAGAGGACTCCTCGAGGACTAGGCTCACCACGCGAAATGAGCCAGCCACCCCAGTGCCCATGGTAGCGGGCACTGGAGGAATCACTCGCGCCCCCGAGGAAGAGCCCGTTGAACTCACATGCTCGACTCACCCACGCAGTGGGAGTCGTCGACACCGCGGCTCGGCACACTACAAAGACACTACAAGGGCTTCGCGCCGTTCGGCCCACGGTGTTCAGCTCCTCCGGTACCCAGTTTTTCCTGTTCCTCCCCTCGTCAGGGCTAGATCGCTCCACCAGGCGGACAACTGGGTCTGAGTATGCATGATTCAAGCGAGGCTCCTGCACCACGAGCCCCCGCTTCACGTGCTGGGTAGCACTGTGCGACCCCCTTAAGAGAAGAAATATTTATATGAATAACGGGTGGTAGGAATGCATGCGACTAGACGAGCGAAGCGGTTATACTTACCATCCTCGCCATCCGACAGATCTAACGAAGGGACATCGCCCTTCGTTGTGCCAAGTTTGACATTCCATCCTCGCACAAGCGGCAACAGCCGAAGCATGCAGAATTCCTCCACAAGATCCCTCATGGAGAGCCTCCGCGTTGCAGTCAGCAGTAGTTGCAAAAGTGCCTCCTCCCTCGACGTCAGCTCGATCTCCAGACAAGGGATGAGCTGGATAGGCCCTCCGGTAGATCGTAGGCCGTCGGCCGACGGGGACTTGTGGTAAAAGCACCTCCGCGTCCAGTCCGTCTCCCATCTATTTCGAGACATGGGAGCTGGTAGGTACCGGAGGCAGCGCACCTTCAGCTGAAAAATAACGCTCCCAAAATTAAGTGTCTCACCGGTGTCCTTCTTCTTCGGCTAACACTGCCCATCGTGAAGATACACGAAGAGCGGGCCCTCCTCGCTCGCCTTGGCCGACCGCATCACCCGCTCGAACACACCGAGTTTCACGATCGAGTTGGGCGTCAGCTGTGCCAATTCCACTCGATATAGCTGAAGAACGTGAACGTAGGCCACTAGCTCCACACAAGGGAACTGAAGACCAGCATAAAAAAAGCAACGAACACGACGGCCTTGTCCTCCTGGAACTCCGACATGGTCTTCGAACCGGGGGCTCGCACCAGCAAAAGCTCGGTTATCTTGCCCTCATCTCGCAGGGTGCACAGGACTTGCTTAGTCACCGACGAGCAACCAAGCTCGTCGGTGTAGACAACGGACCCTCCACCATCTCGAGGGCGCTTTGTCATTAAGCCGCGTTGAAGACGGTCGCCGAAGACACTCAAAGGAGGAGCACACAAGAATAGGGGAAGCTAGGGTTTTCAGGATGGAGGCAAATGCCAGGGGGATGACCCACCCCTGTATTTATAGCCGCACCAGGCCTGTGGAACGACAAGGAACAGAAGACGAAGAGCCACACGCCAGTCATCCATTGACACGTGTGCCCTAACCGAAGACACGGGTACGTTCTGTTATACCGCACAGCGCCCAAACAAACACTGTCAGAACATAAAAACCTGAGCATGCGCCATCAAGACTGCCGGCGAACTAGTTGAAGATGGCTTGGGGTTTTCGGCAAGCAGAAGCACAAGTGGTTCCACTAAAACAAGAGCGAACCAAGGAGCAACACGCCACGAGGGGCGGCGAAAAAACGCTTCGCTAGGCCGAAGGGGACGGTGTGCTTGGACCATTCGGGAAAGATGACGTGGTTTCAGCCTTGACGAAGTAGGACCTTGATTGTAAGGGGCTTGTCGCGGGGGCGGCCCCACCAACCCCAACGACCTGGCGAAGCCCGCAGGACAAACCCTGCAACCCATGAGCACAGATGCCTCTCGCCGGGGGGCACCAGGGGTCGCTTCAGGGATGCTTCGGGACGGACCCAGAGCCCCCCCCGAAGGGTCCCCGAAGTCCCGAGAGACCCAAAGCAGTAGGTCCTCTGGGACCACCTCGGGGAAGGTCCGAAGCGTCCCCGAAGGGTCCCCGGGGCACCGCGAGGCCTGGAGCAACAGCCCCTCCGGGGCCAGCTCGGGGAAGGTCCGAAGCCACCCGAAGGGTGCCCGGGGCACCACGAGGCCCGGAGCAGCAGACCCTCCGGGGTCACCTCGGGGAAGGTCCAAAGCCGCCCCGAAGGGTCCCTAGGGCAGCGCAAGGCCTGAGGCAGCAAGGCCTCCGAGACCACATCGGACGAGCCGAAGGGGGCCCGTGGTCGTTTCACCTCGGGAGCTCCAAGCACCTCTTCGGCGTGCTCCAGGAGAAGCCCAAAGGTGAAGCACTTCAGGCGTCAGTGGACCAGGTGCACCAGTAAGGTGAACCAGGCCCAGGGAAACTCACTGTGGGTCGTAGCCTACACGTAGAGGGGGGAAAGTCTCTGCAGCCCCTACGCGTATAGTACCTCTGTAGGGTTAGTATAGTAATGTAAGTATCCTGTTTTAGGAGGCTATAAATAGGAATTTGCCCCCTCATGTAAGAGGGATAAGATTCAGGTTTTTGGAGCAATCAATACACCCCTTTTTCTAACAGCTGGTTCTTTCTCCCGAGGATCCTCTGGTCTCTCCGAGTACACCAGGAGTCCCCCTCTCGTACTGTATAGCTCTCTCTTTTCGCTACGGCACTTATCATTAGGTACAACAGAGAACTCAGGTACATTTTGCTTGCTAACCATTATCTGAGTGACACATAGGGGAAGAAACATGTACATTTTAAAACGGGGCAAAAAAAAATGACTTGCTCTTCTTGCTGCTATAAAGATTTGAAGCGTGAGATACGACCTTGTAGTACGGTTGGACAAGAAGGTACTTCTGAAGCTACGAGTGTAACATTATGGGGGTGTCTCTGGATAGCCAACCATGAAATTGAATTCGGTCACCGGGCTGCACACTCGGTGCTTTCCAGCAGCTGGAGGACTTGACATCGGCAGCCTTGTGGTGCTTTCTTTCTTCAAGCACCACCCCGCCAGGTAAACTATTTCAAGTGCCTCCTCTATGTCAGTTTCCAATCTAGAGTCGATCAATTCCACGGCGTCGCCGGATTTAGCCTTCTCTCAGTATGACAGTTAGATGCGTCTCTCCACAACATTTCCTTCCACGCACAGATCTCCCCATCAACCACGATGCCAAAGTTAAGGCTTATTTTGTGACTGTTGAAGTACTAGGATGTAATCTTTTGGTCATCGAATATATGGACATTATTCATGCATCGATGTTGTTCTGCGCACAGGTTTCGTTAGATGACTGAACACGGTGGTAGACCCAAATACAGAGGCTGTGTCTGGGACGCAGGAATTTTACCAGTTTTACGTGGGAATTTTACTGTTTCTTGTGAAAATCATGTATTCCAAACATGCTCTGAGATTCATGCATCAACTAGTTCTCCGAAAAGATTAGTCTGTTAGAGAAAGGTGGGTAGTCTACTCATATTTCAACACCAGACTATCACCGAAAAAAAAATAAAAATGACGTGACATTTTGATTTCTAAGTTCTCTATTCTCTAACGGATCAAATTGCACAATAAATACACTTCAGAAAGTCATTGACAATATTCCTCATTGAGATGGTTTCTATTCTTTAAGAACGAAAAATATGCAATTCAAGGATGCTCAAGCGCAGCATCTAGTTAATGGATGTAGAATAAAGGAATAAGTTCATATTATACCACTGAACTTTGGCGAGGATCCAAAAAACCTTTTGAAGTCTAATACCATTTGGTTTACACCTTCGAGCCGTCATTACTAGGTCATTTGGCATCCATGCTGGCACGATAACGCCTTGTCAACTTTCCCGTCTCTCTCTCACTTAAAGGACCGCATCCAGCTCCAGCAAGAAGTGCTCCTCCTTAGACCGCTACGACGACCTACCAACGGCATGCATATTGCGAAACTTACAATGCCAGACGTGTCCGTGCTCGTGACTCGTGGGCAGTGTTCACCTAGGCGCTAGGCGGGGCGGTGGGTGGCCGCCTAGCGCCTAGGGCACCTAGGCGGGGCCTAGGCGGGCGAACAAAATTGCAAGCCAAGTAAGCAGGATGAGCACATAATCGTTACAAACTTACAATCATAATTACTACAATGCAGTCAATGCTACAGTAATAGTACTGCTACAGTAACAGACTAACAGTACTAGTGTATGTACTACTAACTAAGTACTAATAATTAATAAAACTAGCAATACAGTAATACTAATCATTCTACATCAATATACTTATCCGGTAATCGGTAATCCCTTCGCTGCCTACTTATCCCTTTTCCCTTCGCCGGTTCGCCCCCCTGCTTCCACCGACAGGTTCCACCCCCTGCTTCTGCGCCGAATCGTCGACTCCTCCGCAAGGCGTAAGCCGAGGAGGCAGCGTGGCGTAGATCCAACGACGGCTAGGCTAGAGAGGAAGCAGGCCAGCGAGAGGAGGCGCAGGGGGGAGGCGAGGCGCACAAGAGGCGGCGGCACGACACAGAGAGGGAGAGGCGAGGCGCACAAGAGGCGGCACAGGGGGAGGCGAGGGCCAGAGGGAGGCGGAGGCAGGCGACTGGCGCGACGGCGGCGGGAACCGGGAGAAGGCGCACCTGCGGCGACGGGGGGCCGGGAGGAGGCGGCGAGGCGTGGGCGGGAGGAGCTGTGCCATAGCGACGGAGAACCAGAGGAGGTGGCGGCGTGCGACGGCGATGGAGAACTAGAGGAGGTGGCGGTGTGTGACCGCGAGGGGAGCAGCCGAGCCGAGCAATAGGTTTCTGACCGGAAGCCAGGTGCAACCTTTGTCATTGTACTGTTTTTCTTGCCACCACTTCCTTCCCGCTTTCCCGCTTAATGTTCTTCTTCCCGCCACGTGAACCTCCGCCTCGAGCCGCCCAAATCTGCCTCGGGCCTCCCAGATCCGCCTCGGGCCGCCCAGTTCCGCCCAGCCCAGCGCCGCCTATGACCCCCTCGGGCCGCCTGCGACCGCCTAGCGCCGCCCAGCTTCGGCTAGGCGCTTGCCCCGCCTAGGTCTCCGGTTAGCACTAGATCGCGGCGGTGTGGCCATGCCAGTGCCTAGGTGCCAGCCTAGGGGATCACTGCTCGTGGGGTAGATTCAACTAAACAAAACACAATCATCGTTCTCCAGGTTGCAATTGCATCGATGCAACTTTCTTTCCCAATCCGGTATATGTTCCTTTTCATAGGATGTGATTACAAAAATTATACTAGTGGCACAGATGAGGAGAAAAAACATCACAAATATAGGAGCCAAGAAGAAGGCAGACTTATTATAATCCTCATGTGATGATTTGTTTAGAGAAAAATTCTGAATTCCCAAAAGACAATTTGTACAAGACCGAAGGCGAACAAGAAAAGGAACAAAAAGCAGATGCTCTGCTCTCGGAGACTCGGAGGCACACTTCCGGAGACCTCCAAAAAGTTTCTACTTATCATCGCCGGGTATAGAGTAGCAACAGGTAGGTGGCTTGCTTCTTACCTAACCATCGCATGTGGCCGCCGTGATGGTGGTGGCCGTCGCCGCGCTCCCTAGACCGCCGCGGCTCCTCGTGCACCTCCTGCTCCTGCTCCCGCTCCCGCCTGCAGGAGGAGGACGTGTGCCTCTTGATGTGCTACTCCTCCTCGCTTGACTTTTCCTTGCCGTAGTAGTCCCTCGCCGCGGGCCTCCGCCTCTCCTCCACCACGACCGTCTCCCGGTGGCGGTGGTGGTCGTGGCGGGTGTCATTGTCCTTGGCCATGGCGATGCTCTTCTTGGAGGAAGAGGAGGAGGACGGGGGCTTGTTGGAGGAGGCCATGCGGCTGCGTTTGGCGTCCAAGGGGTTGACGTCGCCGGGGAAGCTCATGTAGGAGAAGACGCCGCCTTTGGACTTGTACCGCGGGTCGACCTCCGTCACCTTCGCATGCTCAACCTCGTGCTGTGACAGGGGCGGCAGCGGTGGCGGCGGCAGGAGGGGCAGATCGTTGTAGCGGTAAGAGGAGGAACGATTCTTGCTGGATCTGGATCCGGTCTTTAAGTGAGAGAGAGACAGAAAGCTGACGAGGCTTTACCGCGCCAGCGTGGATGCCAGTAGGAGATAAACTGGGTGGTGTCGGCTCGGGGGTCATCCGGGTGGGGTGACCCGGTAATAACAGTTTGAGAGTGTAAATCAAATAGTATCGAGTTCAGTTTTTTTATAACTTTTGCCAAAGTTCAAAAAGTGTATTATAGACGTATTCCTATAATAAATAAGAAATGAGTAGGTACCTCCATATAGAAGCTCGGTGTCAATTTCATTGCCAGAAGAACTAGAACATGGTATACCTATCAGTACAACAATGCTCAGTGATTAGGAAAGGTGTAACAGTAAAACAACGTGTGAAGATGTGTTAACATACTTGAAGAAGAGGGATAATGCGCTTTTATGCATTCCTCTGCCAACAAATAATCAAAGCTGCAGATACATTTGGCAAATAGGTATCAACAACCACGACCATATAATTAACAGAACCAATAGATGAAAAATTACATCATGAATGTTATGACGTTAACATTTGAACTCTCAAGAAACCTTATGAAAAGAGAAAATTTTACGGTATATTCTACTAGTAGTATATGATGCTAGTATAAATCAAATCTAATTATTGATTTGTTAAGAGTATAATAAACTTTTCTTTGTATTTACCATTTTTCGCGAGGGTATTAGGGACTTTTTCAACTAGGATTGAAAATATTAGTCTTGTAGCATGTGATCCCCATATAGGCAATTACAATTCTACATCTCAAGATTCTACTACCCATACTACCAGATGTGGTATAACTAAATACTAACTAATCTGAACCATTGTATCAAAGAGAATCGATGATCTAAATTAAATTGAGTGTACCGTAAAAAAACTCTACGAGCAACGGGAATGAAATGGTTCTTCTTGCTTGGTTTTAGGCCTCGGATCAAACCTGAAGAGAGAGAGAGAGAGAGAACGAGATGCAAGTTCCACAAACACACACGAACATCAAGTTGGGGCAATTTTCTGGCGTTATTCTCTCTACCTTGAGGTTGGTGTTTATAGTACATGCATAGACCTATCTATGGAATAATTGAAATAAACTGATTTGATGCTGATTTGCATCTGATCTCTATCTTGCCGTGCAAGGCATGTACACAAATCATGGCAAGTCTTGATTATTTTCTACAATCTCCCCTCTAATCTGGACTTGGTTACGCTAGATCCCTGATGCCTAGCAGATCATGCATCTCTCTGAACTTGACTCGGGGGCAACACCTTGGTGAAGATATCTGCACACTGTTCATTTGTACCAACGTACTCGACCACAATCTGGTCTCTCACTACCACAGAAAAGCTCATCACAGACGGTCCGGAAACATCACCACAGACGGCTTCCTAAACCGTCTGTGCTTATGAGTCAGTAATACTCTAAGGGCATTACAGACGGTTTTTGAACCGTTTGAGATAATAGACTATCAAAAACGGTTCTAAGTTAAGATTTGTTTGTAATAAGTGTATTACAAACGGTTCTACTATGAACCGTCTGTGATAGTATATTATCATAAACGATTCTAGTTAAGAAACGTCTGCGATAGTCTATTATCATAAATAGTTCTAATTAAGAACTGTATGTGGTAGCTATATTGTCTATTGTAAGATGGTGATCCCGTTCTCATAAATAGGCCTACTTTGGTTTATCTGCATTCTTTGATTACGCAAACATTAAGATTTACATGGTCGAAACCCTAGCCATTAATCAATCATCACAAGAACTTGAGGCAACAATAATGAATTTTCACAAGCACAAGCATCAAGATTTACATGGCCAAAACCCTAGCCATCCATCAATCATCACAAGAACTAGAGGCATCAACAATTAATTTTCACATGCACAAGCATCAAGATTTACATGGCCGAAACCCTAGCCATCCATCAATTTTGTAATTTCAGATCCAAGCATCAAGGAAGAGAGGGGAGGGGATCGGATGGGGGATATCACCGGCGATGAAGGAGAGGCGGCGGTAGTGTCACCGTTGTGTCATGACGGTGACATTGCATAAGACACTCTTACGACAAGAGTGCCTTCTGCAGTGAACGGTGGCATCACAACCGGAGGCAAAGGAACTCACGGCGGTAGTCGGCATCATGGGGGGGGGACGGGACGCTTCGATCGGTTTGGGGGAGGTGGCACCGAGAAGGCGGCAAAATCAATCTGGAGTAGTTGGTCACGTGTAGCCATTATATATAAGGGGATTTGGGTAGCGGAACCGGTTTGGAGTAGTTGAGAGGTCGCGATGCCGCTTTAGTTTGAATAAAGGGGGTGGACAAATCCAGAGGGATATAAGGGGGTGGCAAAATATCACAAATGGTGTTTAATACAAATAGTCAGACAATTTGTATTAAACATTGTCTGTGATATTTAGTAATATCACAGACGGTTCTTGTTAATAACTGTTTGTGATACTTCATAGATGGTCTTTAATATGAACCGTATGTGATATTACCTCTTCACAGACTGTTTTTAGTGTAGCCAGTAACACAGACGTTCGCTAAACTAAAATCGTCTGTGATTGTATTTAATACTAACAGTTTTGGTCAACTGTCTGAGATGAGACGTCTAGTATTAGCCTTTTTGTAGTACTATCTTTTGACACACGTATGAAGTGAAATCGAGTGTCAATGTGCTTGCTTCACTCGTGAAATACTGGATTCTTCATCAAAACTATGGCATACTTTTTATCGACGTAGTGGCTCACCGACTTGGGCATGCAACCGGTTAACTCACTGATTAGACTCAACTAGAGTGCTTGGCATGCTATCGTGGTGGTCGCCATGAACTCAGTTTCACAGGATGACAAGGCCATCGTCCTTTGTTTCTGAGAACCCCATGAAATCAAGCTGCCGTTGATATAGAATGCCATACCGCCGGTGCTTCTTCTATCATCAAGATTGCTGGCCAGATTGCTATATGTGTAGTCGACCAATTCTTCTTCGCACCATCCTTTCTGATACACAAGCCCATAGTGAATTGTTCCTTTATCTCAGGATTTTCTTCACTGCCTTGTGATGCATCACGGCGGGCTTCTCCATGTACCAACTCACCATTACAACTGCATTAGTGAGGTCTGGGCATGTGTGAAGAAGGTATCTCAGGCAGTTGATGACTCACCTGTACTATGTAGCATCCACCGGTGCCCCTTCTCCATCTTTATGCAGCTGCTTCTTGGGCTCCATGGAATACTTGGTTGGGTTGCACTCCCCCGTATCGAACTAGAATATATTTTTCTTGGAGTATGATGACTGCTTGATAGTTATGCGGTCTGCCTTTTGCTCCACCTCAATGCTGAGGTAATATGACAATTGCCCAAGGTCACTCATCTTAAATTCTCCCATCATCTGTTCCTTGAAACCCCTTAGCTCTTCCACGCTCACTCCTGTGATGATCAAATTGTCCACGTACACACCAACAATGACAGCTGCACCTTCGTTACCCCGTATGTACACAACTTGCTCTTGTGTGCACCTATGGAAGCCAAGATTCTTCAGGCTCTTGTTCAGCTTCGTGTTCCACACTCTTGGTGCTTGGCGAAGACCGTAGAGCGCTTTAGATAACTTGTGGACTTCATGCTTCTTGTTCTTCACTGTGAATCCTTCTGGCTGAGTGACATACACTTACTCTTTAAATTCACCATTTAGGAATGCCGTTTTGACGTCCATGCGGTGCACCTGCCATCCACGGTTTGCTACAAGGCAAGGATCATGCAGATAGTATCGAGCCAGGCCACTGGTGCGAACTCCTCCTCAAAGTCCACTCCTTGGCGCTGAACGTAGCCTTTTGCTACTAATCTTGCCTTATGCTTGATAATATTGCCTTCACTGTCTTTCTTAAGCTTGTAAACCCACTTCAGTCCAATGGGTTTGTGTCCGATGACAGCTTGGTAAGCACCCACGTCTTGTTCTTCTCGATGGACTCCAACTCCTTTATCATGGCCCGCTCCCGGGCCATGTCACGGCAACTTCTATGTAGGAGGTCGGCTCTAATAGCAAAGGTCTTGAGGATCTCCACCTCTTGATGCTCGGCATAGATGTAAGTAAGAGACTGGTACCGAACCGATCCCTCGTCGACAGAGAATGCACTAGAATCTCTGTGAGATGCAGGTGGAGTTGGGGTTGATGCGTGCAGCAGCAGTATAGCCGGGGACCTTTGTTAGCAACGCCGACTTGGACGAACGCTTGGACAACGATCACAAGTGCGAACACAGGAATTTGGTGCTGTCTAACTTCCACACAACTTTTCATTGGTTTTCTCTTCTCATATGTATACTAATCAAGAGTGCCTCGTACACATACGTTACATGCAATGCAATGAAGAACACACACTCACCATGGCAATAAACACGCACGCACTTGACTGCACTAAACTCCCACTAGTGTTGCACTTATCTAGCCACATGCAAGGAACAACAGCAATACTGCTATTGACCATCACGAGAACCGCGACAATGAAGCGACATTAATGATGCTAATGCAAAGCGACCAGCGTCACGACCAATCAAGCGAAAATGGAAATGGAAACATCAATGCTAATCAAAACAAGAAACGACTCATAGGATTAATCAACAAACACCCCCTAATCCTTAATGCGCTTTCTTGATCTCGACGATGCCGATCCTTGTGCGCAGCTCCTGGAACTTGATGTGGCCCAGCGCCTTCGTTAGAATGTCAGCTAGCTGCTCTTCGGTCTTGATGTATTCCACCTCAACTTTATCATCTTCAACGCATTCCCGAATAAAATGATATCGGGTGTCTATGTGCTTGCTCTGGTCGTGGAACACCGGATTTTTGCTGAGGGAGATTGCTGACTTGTTGTCAACTTTAAGCACGACACTACCTGCCTCTTCATTCTTCAAGTCAGTGAGTAAACGAGCGAGCCAGATACCTTGGCAGGCGGCCGTTGTCGCCGCGATGTACTCGGCCTCGTAAGAGGATAGTGCCACAACCTTCTGCTTCTGAGATTGCCAACTGATGGGGATGCGCTCGAGAAAGAAGAAGACGTCAGTCGTGCTCTTCCGGTCGTCGACGTCGCCGGCCATGTCGCTATCTCTGTAGCCGACAAACCGTGGCTCCTCCATCTTCTTTGTGTAACGGCAGCCATAGTTCCGCGTACTAGCAATGTACCGGAGTATATGCTTGATTGCAGCCAAGTGCTCGGTGGTTGGCGCATCCATGAAGCGACTTACGTAGCCCACCGAGTACACGATGTCGGGTCTTGTGTGCACTAGGTACCTCAAGCTCCCGACGATGCTCTAGTAGGCCGTGGTGTCCGTGAGAATGGTTGAGCTTGCCTTGCTCAGCTTGAGCCTCGTTTCCATGGGAATGTGGCTGGGATTGCAATCCGCCATACCACTCTTCTCAAGAATTTTGAGCGCATATGCAGATTGGTTTAGCGTGATGCAGCCATCGGACTGGTGCATTTCGATGCTGAGGTAGAAACTGAGCAGGCCGAGATCACTCATTTTGAATGAGTTTTTCATCCCCTTTTTGAACTTGATGATCTCCTGTGCGTCGGTACCTGTGATAATGAGGTCGTCGACGTAGATGGCCACCAGTAGCCATGATGTACCGCTACCGCGCATGTACACAACATGTTATGATGCGCTCCGCTGAAACCCAAGCGACAACAAACAACTGTCAAGCTTGGCGTTCCACGCTCTCAGCGCCTGCTTCAAGCCGTAGAGAGCCATGTGGAGCCTAACACCCTCTGCTCATGGCCCTTTACCTCAAAGCTGGGAGGTCGGGAGACGTAGACCTCGTCGTCGAGCTCGCCATTGAGGAACGCAGATTTAATGTCCATGTGGTGTACTGGCCATCCCTCGTGTGCGGCGAGCGCGATCAGTAGGCGCACGGACTCAAGACGGGCCACCGGCGCGAACACCTCCTCGTAGTCTACGCCTTGGCACTGCACATAGCCCTTTGCCACGAGGCGGGCCTTATGCTTGATGACAGCGCCTTCGGAGTTCTTCTTCACCTTCAAGACCCATTTCAAGCCGATGGAACGATGACTCGCTGGGAGGTCGGCAAGTTGCCAAGTGCCGTTCTCCTCGATGGAGCTCATCTCCTCGAGCATGGCGCGGCACCAACACTCATGTTTCTCCGCCTCGGAGAAACCGACTGGTTCATCTCCGACTGTCAGGTATAGTTCCTCGTGATCGAGCTCATGGACCGTGGTTGTATCGTACACGTTAGCCACAGTCCGGTAGCGGCGAGGTCCCTTGTCACCCGTCGTGGGCGAAACGTCGGTGGGAGGTGAAACGAATTCCACCCTACTTTGTGCCATGGGCGTAGGCGTACTAGCTGTTGCTCCAGATGTCGGCGTCAGCGGCCCTGGGCTGGGCGTGTGACTCGGCACTACTGGTGTCGACGACTCGGCACTACAGTGAACGTCTCACCGGAGTTAACCATAGCACCCCAGTCCCATTGTGCCCCCTTGTCGAAGATGACATCGCGTGTCACGTGCACGTGCTTGCCGACGGGGTCATAGACACGATATGCCTTGGCGCCAGGCTCATAGCCGATGAACACCATCAGCGTACTCCTGTCATCAAGTTTCTTCAGGTGTGGCCTTATCACCTTGACGTGCGCAGCGCAGTCGAAAGTGCAAAGAAAGTGCACCGGAGGCCGTGCGCCATGCCACGCCTCGTATGGCATCATGCCCTCGACGCTGTCAGTCGGGGCTTAGTTCAGAATGAACACGGCTATCGTCACCGCCTCGCCCCAAAACATCCTCGGCATGCTCTTGTCCTTCATCATGCTTCGAGCCATGGTAACCACCATTTGGTTCCAGCGCTCGACGACACCGTTCTGCTGCAGGGAGTATGGCGCCGTGAGGTGCCGCTAGACACCGTGATCAGCACAGTACTCGCCGAATTCAACCGACGTAAATTCGTCGCCGCGGTCAATGTAGAGGGCGCATAGCTTGCGCCCAGTTTCCACCTCAACACCGGTGCAGAAGCGGCTTGATCGCCACGGCGCCTCGATCGCCGTCGTGAGCAAGACCAGCCACATGTAGCAGCTGAGGTCGTCAACGAGGAGTAGAAAATATTTCTTCCCGCCGGGTGTGGCCGGCGCAATGGGACCACAAAGATCGCCGTGCACCAGATCGAGGATGTGCTTCGTGCGGTACTTTCCCTGCTCCGGGAACGGAGTGCGCCGCTGCTTATCGACGAGGCAGCTATCGCAAATCTGATCGATATGATCGATCTATGGCAGCCCACGCACCATGCCGTGTTGCGCCAACTTCCGCAGCGCTTGGAAATTCAGGTGCCTGTACCTAGCATGCCATCGCCACACGTCTTCACCGCGCCGCACAGAAAGGCAGACCGGCTGTGCAATGCTGATGCTGAGCACATAGAGCCGGCTGCGAGTGCGGTTTACCCACGCAAGTATGCGACTCCGCTGGTCGTGGATCGTGAGTACACCGTTCTGGATGAGCGTCTGGTAGCCGTTCTCGTCGAGCTACCCGATGCACACTATGTTGCTGTGCAGTCGTGGGATGTAGTACACCCCCATCGGCGCACGGTGCTCCCCGTTTTGGCAAGTGAACAGGACGGTGCCACGCCCGCGTATATCCACCACTGAGCCGTCACCAAATTTGACAGAGCCGGTGACACGTTCGTCCATCTCTGCGAAGCTTGCCTGGCACCCGTACATGTGATTGATGGCGTCGGTGTTCAGGTACCAAGCGCCATCGCAGGCGTCCTCCTCGCGCCCTAGATGCACTTGCGCATGCACCTTGTTGAGCACCATGTCAGTGCACGCGCCCACTGAAGCCTTGGTGAGTGCGCACACCTGCGCCATGAAGCGCGAGTTAAATCGTCGTTGGCTTGCATCGGTGGGCTGTTGAGTGCGCCGACTTGCGGCGATCCACAGGTAGTGCCGTACTTGTCACAGTTATAGCATTGAATCTGCGACATATCATGGCGTGCACCAGACGAGTCACTGTCCTTGCCGTCGTGTCAGCCTTTGCCGCGCCCATGGCCACGCGGCTTGCCGCGGTAACAGTTGTCACCACCTCCGCCGCTTCCCTTGTCACTGCCGGAGGAGCCACCGCCTTGCTCCCTCTTCTTAGCGCGTGCGAGCTACTCCTCTTCAGTGAGGAGCAGATGCCCGGGCGGCCGGAGTTATTACGGCGTAGCCTTCCTCCTTGATCGGCCGTAGGTGAGCTCTTCGATCGACAGCGTGCTCAAGTCAAGTAGTGTCTCGATCGAGATTGCCACCTGTGTATACCTGGGTGGCACAACACGAAGGAATTTCTTGACTACCTTTTCATCTTCCAACGTGTCCCCTAGGATCCGGAGATTGTTGACGAGTCCCGTCATCCTCATGGCAAAATCATCCACCAGCTCACCATGCTTGAATTCGATATCCTCGAACTCCTTGTGAAGCTTCTGTGCATTCACCTCACGGACGCGCTCGACGCCCATCCGCATCGTCTTCACGGCGTCCCATGCTTGCTTGGTCGTGTCCTTCACCGCCAGCGTGGATAGCATGTCCGATGACACCGCACGGAGGATGGCGGACAACGCCAGTCTGTTGTTGTGGTAGTCGGCGTTGCCAGGTTCGATCGCCTCCCACAGGCCTTGCGCCTGCAGGTTCACCCTCATCACAAGGGCCTAGTTGGTGTAGTTCGTCCCCGTCAGCGTTGGGTAGACCACCGATCCCGTCGTCTCCCTTACCACCCGCTGCACCACACGCTCTTGGTCACTGTTGCTGTCGGATCCAATCTCACGATTGTCGCCGAGATTGATCGTGCGAGTAGTGCTGTCGTCGCCTTGCACCGGAGACGACCTGGTAGGAGAACGTGAACCGTCGCGTACCATCACCAAGGATCAAAGCTACTTAGCTCTGATACCAAATGTTAGCAACGCCGACTCGGACGAATGCCTTGGACATCGATCACAAGTGAGAACATAGGAATTTGGTGCTGTCTAACTTCCACACAACTTTTCATTGGTTTTCTCTTCTCATATGTATACTAATCAAGAGTGCCTCATACACATACGTTACATGCAATGCAATGCAATAAAGAACACACACTCACCATGGCAATAAACACGCACGCACTTGACTGCACTAAACTCCCACTAGTGATGCACTTATCTAGCCAGATGCAAGGAACGATAGCAATACTGCTATTCAGCCATGCAGAGAACCGACAGCAATGAAACAACATTAATGATGCTAATGCAAACTGACCAACGTGCAGCCAACTCGACAAAAACAGAAATGGAAACATCAATGCTAATCAAAACAAGAAATGGCTCACAGGATTTATCAACAACCTTGGGCTAGCTACTTCTTGTGGCATGTAAGTTATTGCAGCTCCTCCGTCTCCCACGGCTTGTGGCAGATTTTTCGCTCCTGCCGCGCCCAGCGAAGACGACTACCATAGCATCTGCGATGTGCACAGGGTAACTGCGGCTCTCCGCCTTGCGCCCATGTGACATGTCCTCCACCACGGTGAACTCCATCGAGTTGTGGGCATCTCCATTTGCACCTGCATCCCACCGCCACTCCATATCTTCCTGGAATATGACATCTCTACTTACATGAAGATTACGCGGTGGGGATTGTAGAGACGATGTGCTTTGCTGCCTTCTTCTACGCCAAGGTACACCATAGAGGAGCTACGATCACCAAACTTCTTTGGATGTGGCACTACTACCTTCACGTGCGCCATGTACCCAAACACCCTGAGGTGCTCAAGGTACGGTTTCGTGCCAGTCCATGCTTCAAACGGAGTGCATTCCCCCATCACCTTGGTTGGTAGACGATTTAGCAGGTAAACGACATCTCTAACCGCCTTTCCCCAGAACCTTCCAGGGACGTGCATACTCTTGAGCAGGGATCTTGCCATGGCCATGATCGTGCGGTTCCTACTCTCCACGACACTGTTTTGTTGCAAAGTGTACGATGCCATGAGGTGCCGCTCAATAACACATTCTTCACAGAATCTTGAGAAATCCTTGGATAAGAATTCTCCTCCACGATCTGTCCTCAACATCTTCGTGTTGTGTCCAATGCATTTTCAGCAAGGGCCTTGAATTTCTTGAAGGTGCCAAATGCACCACTCTTTGCTGCAAGAACATACACCCACATCCACCTGCTGTAGTCATCAGCAATAAGCATAAAATACTTATTACCAACAAGTGTAGCAGGGATGATTGGACCGCAAAAATCTGCATGAACCAATTGTGGTGGTTTGTCAGCTCTGAAACTTGTTTGCAGACGCAAGGGAATCCGTGACTGCTTGGCAACCATGCAACTCTCACACAGTTGGTTAGGATGAACAATATTCAGCAGTCCCTCAGCCATCTGCTTGCCTACCATGGACTTGAGAGCGTGGAAATTCAAGTGCTCGAGTCTTGCATGCCACAACCAGGCAGGATCTTGCAAATTTGTCCTGAGACAAATGGGCATGCATGTCTCAAGTTGTATTTTATACAACTAATTAGCAGTGCGCCTCACCTTCATCAAGAGTGCTCCATTTAGGTCACAAGTCTTCATGAACCCGTCGGCCATGGAAATCTCACTGCCATCTTCTATCATTTGGGTGAGAATTATAATGTTGGTGCGAGGCTCGGTATGTAGCATGCCTTAGTGAGCAACCGCTGATCGCCGTTCTTGCACAGGAGCAAAATTATGCCCTTTCCCATGTTCTGCATAGTGGAGCTATCACCAAACTTTTGTCGAATTTTCTAAAATTTTAAAAGCTTTTTCCTATTTATTTCAAAGCCAAAATAATTTATTTGCAAAAATAAAAGCCAACTTTAAGGTGGAAATAATTTTATGAAGTCTAAAATATCTCAGAGAATTTATGTGATTTTTCCATAATTTGTGGACTTTATTTACTATTTTCTAAAGCTTAAATGAATTAATTGGATTATTTAAATTGGTAAATCAATTAAAAATCTAGGAATAGTGCTGGGCTGAATTCCTCTGGCCCATTCCTGTTCATCCGTACATGGCCCAGCTCCGCGGCCCACCTTCGCGTAGCCTACCTCACCCGTGCACCTCTCCCCTCCTTTTCTTGCTGACAGCGGGGCCCACGCTGCCAGCCTCTCTCTCGCTTACCGCCTCCCCCTTCCACCGCCATGTGGGCCCTGCCCCGCCGTGTCATTATCTCCCACCTCCCTTTCTTCCCCACGCGCCCGCACTCGACCACCATTACTGGCCACGTAAAGCTCCTGAATCCCGTATTTCCCACCCGGATCCTTTGTAAAATCACATGCATTGAAGCCCGTGTGTCTCGCCTCGCCAGTTTCCCCCTTCTTTACCCCTATTTCATCGCCACAATTAATGCCGGCAAGAAACGGCTGCCACGACCTCCGCGCATGATCTCCTCCTCCCGGCCTCCCCTTGGCCTACAAAACGGAGCACCAGGTGCGCATCTTCCCCCTCAATCCACCCCCTCAACTCACCCCTCCTCCCTCGCTCCCACCTCGCCGCAATCGGCATTTCTTCATCGCCGACTGAGCTCCTCTCCACCGCCTCTAGCGCCGCATCCAGTGGATCTTCACCGCCCTCGTCACCACCCCCAGCTTTGCACGACCACGCTCTACCCGGTGCGTGTCTCCTCAACACCGGAGCACCGCCGGAAACCCTCACCGCCGCACGACTGAACCACGCCGCCACCAAACTCTTCGCTGCTGGCCATTTCGTCACGCTCCACCACCGTTGTGGTAAGCCTTGAGTTCAAGACGATCCCTTCTCTCTTTTGCGCACACCCGCGAGGCTCACCGTGCCGTGAAGCGCCGGTGATCCCGAGTTCATAGCGCCGCCCCTCGTCAGTCCTACGTGGCAAGGCCACGTTAGTGACACACAAGTGCCACATCAGCACTTTTTGCCGAGTCATCACCAGGTTGCTGCCGCATGGTGCTTGCGCCAGCGCGTGCGCAACCCTTCGTACTGCAGCGTCCACCGAGTCCATGGTGGACAGCTGACCGTTCGTGGACCTGGCCTTTGACTGTGGGGCCCACATGTCATAGACACAAAAAGATTTACAATAGAAAAATAATTCGGTCAAAAAAATAAATAAAAAATCAGCCGCTGACATCAGCATGCACAATAATTCAAATTTCCTTTATAAAAACAATTTGGAAAATCAATAAAATCTGAAATTAGGGTTTTCTTTAGATTTAAAACTTATAGGAGCTCGTATTTCTTCAGACGAACTCCGATTTAGGTGAATCAAATTTTTAAATTTATATAAATTCAATATATAGCTAATTAAATTAAAACTATTTCATTTGGAGTTAATTTGAATGTTCATTTGAATATATTTGAATATTATTTGAATTTGCCCTGTTTTCACGTAGAGATTTCGACGACTCCGGAGAGCTCGACCCTTCAGAAGAGTTAGAGTATCAGTACTGCGAACATGGCAAGTTATACCATTGATCATGTTGTTTCTACTATTTTAAAGCATTTAATTCTGTTTTAAATTACTATTGCATGCAAAATTTTATTCAATTATTTTAATTCATGTCTTAAAATTCCTAGCTATTCCAATCCCTTGGTATGGCCAATGTTATTATTTGTGTTATCATTTCCTTGTCACCTTAGTGAAATAAAAATTTGAAAATAATTATATGCTTAGTCAAGGCATAGATCAAAATCTTGAATTTAGGGAGTTTAACCAAATTAGTCAAACTGGTTTTAAATTGAGTCTATGGTATTGTTGTACCATAGAGAGTTTAGAAAATATTTTACTTGAGAAATAAAATAGTTTAGACTTGGGCATAATGGTTGAGGATGGTGCAAGTCGATGCACAGGATCGATTCATTGTTTTGATCGAGTCCAGGGTTTTGGAAGATTGCCCATGTCAGTCCGTTAGAATCGCAATACCTCACTGAGTATTCTGGTGAAGTTGATTTTCCTTTCGGTGCAATACCGAGGGCATGCGACCTCATCTTCTCCAGCGTCGGTAAATCGCCGCCACTTCGATTCCGGCCTCGTCCGACCTCCATCGACAACAAGGTCTTGGGCGCCGCATTCCTGGTCTCCCGGCAATCTGAGGCACGCTTTCCCGAAGCCCATCAACCACTGGAATGCCTCCTCCTCGAGTGTCACTCCGTTTGCGCCTCCGACTATCGCGAGTTCAACTACGGTGCCCATCGGACTCCGCGCCACCACCATCGTGTTAGTGAGGATTTCTTGCACCCTGTGGAGCTGCTCCCGAGGCCAGAGCTTCACTCTTTTGCCGAATCACCTTCCTCACCGCTGGCGTAAACGATTAATGGCGATCAGTAGTTTTAATTACGTTCCTTAATGACCGTATGACATGTGGGTCCCACCGCAATGAATGTGATTATGCTTTTAATTAAGACTATGAGTCTATTACATGTGGGTCCTCACGGCTGGTTAAGTAATTGCACAAAATGTGAAGTACGCCTTCTACGTTTGGAAAACATAATTTCTACAGTGGTTTTGCCGGAGTACGTTTTAGAAAAACCGAAGACATATTCGTTGAATGCACCTTCGACGTCATTTGGCTGTGGTTGTGTCAAATCTGACCCAGTCAACGCTTTTTGCGCGGTCCCACCGGTCATTCTCTATGACTAGACAACCGTGAGTATAAAAAGTATTTCGCGCAATTAGAAAATCCAAATTTAATTGTTTTTACACTGAAAATTGTTATAAACTTCAAAAATTCATGAGTAATTTTTTTAAAATCCAAATTGAGCAAAATCAATTTTGTTAGTTTACATTTTTGATGTACTTTAAATTGGAATAGGTTTTGAACATGTTACTATTACATAAAAATGTGATATTTAAAATACACGAACACTAATAACTTTAACCTTGAAAAATATATACAAAATTGAAATGAACTCCAAATGAATTAAAACTTTCACATAATTGTACATGGCAAAGATAGTGTGCCAGCATGGAGTGCCGAAGCCGAAACTTTCACATAATTGAAATGAACTCCAAATGAATTAAAACTTTCACATAATCTCCCGGTCAAGACTACTTACTCTGGTGATAGACTGGCAGAATTGTACATGGCAAAGATAGTGTGCCAGCATGGAGTCTTAGAAGAAGATCGTGTCGGATCGAGGATCGATTCACCTCAAGATTTTGGCGAAGTTGCCTGATGTTTTGGGTACTAATCTAAATTTGATCTGACTTATCATCCCAGACGGATGGATGACGAGAAAGAGTAAATCAAATCCTAGAAGATATGTTAAGGGCTTGTGCCTTAGCAAATCGAGACCGATTGGGATCAAATGCTACCTTATGCGAGTTTTCCTATAACAACGATTACAGTCAAGCCTCGGATGTCTCCATTTGAAGCTCTTTACGGAAGAAAATGCGAGAACCCCTTGTATTGGAATGAAGTAGGTGAAAGACAAGTGTTTGGGCGGATATTTTGGAAAAAGCCGAAGAGCAAGTTCGATCAATCGAGAAAGGTGAAAGCAGCCAGAGACAGCGAGAAGAGTTATCTTGATAAAATCCGAGATCTAGCTTTTGCACTGGTGATCTGTGTACTGAAGGTGTCGCCTCTCAAAGGGATCGTCGTTTGAGTAAGTGGAAAGCTTGCACCAAGGTACATCGGGCCTTTCGATTCTAGACCAAGAGGAGAAGTCGCTTACGGTTGGAGCTCCCGCCTCGGTGTCGGATGTATAATGTCTTCCACGTGTCACAGCTGAAGAAGTGTTTGCGTGTGCCCGAAGAGCAGATGCCAATGGAAGCAATTGCCCTGCAAGAAGACCTCACCTACAAGGAGCACCCCATCAAGATCTTGGAAGTAGCAGAGCGAGTGACAAGAAGCAAGATAATCCGTTTCTGCAAAGTCCAGTGGAGCAACCACACCGAAGAAGAAACCACTTGGGAACGAGAAGATGACTTGAAGGCTGAGTTTCCCCACCTATTCTCTAGTCAGCCTGGATCTCGGGGTCGAGATTCCCTTTAAGAGGGGTAGGTTTGTAGCGTCCCGTTTTTCGGAGTTTTTGAAAATTTTAAAAGAAAACCATTTGCTTCTATTTGCCAAAAGCTTAATTTGAAAATTTCAAAATCATTTGCAGTTTAATATGAGTTAATCAAACTTCAATTAAATTAAAGTTGGTTTAATTGAATTTTCTGGGATTTAAAATCAAAATTATTATTTTAAGAATTTTCTTGGATTTATTGGATTTTAGAAATTGATTTTTGTTTTATCCGAAATGGAAAAATTATTTTATTTGTAAAATAAAAAGAAAATTTAAAGTTAAAAGTATTTTTATTAAGTCTAGAATAATTCAAGTAATTTCTGTGAATTTTTCTAGAATTTTTGGAGTCTATTTGCTATTTTCTAAATTGCTTTTGATTTGTTTGAATTTCTAAAATCAAAATGTATTTTAATTCCTTTTCTGCGTGGGCGAATCCTTCGGCCCATCACTATTTTCTCTTGCCCGCCTCCATGACCCGCTGCTGTATGCCTTCGCCCTCAATGCTTGGATCCTTATCGTGTGGCTCTCATTTCGCCGCGTCGCCCCTCATTCTTGGCCGTTGGATTGAGATCGGCCGTTTCCTTTCGCCGCGCTCTCCTTTCTTCTCCGCCGTTGGATCGCGATCCGACGCCATCGCGCCCGCGCCTCTTCCGCTTCCCACCGTCCGTCGGAATCGGACGGCGCCCGCTCGTCTCCCTCGGCGCCTCTTCTCCTCCCCCGCGTCCGTCGAATCGGACGGCTCTCCGTCGCCGCGTCTCCTCGCTCCCCACCGTCCGTCGAATCGGACGGCTCCCTTCGTCGTCTCGACGCGCCGCTCTCTCTCTCTCCAATCCGCCGCGCGCGCAAATCCGTTCGCCGCGAATCCGCGCCGCGCCGTTCGCCGCGAATCCGCGCGCCGTCTCGTCCCGCCGCCGCCGCGCCCGCCACGCCACGCCATTCCGTCGCCGCGCCGTCCGTCGCCGCGCGTCCGTCGCCGCGCCGTCCGTCGCGCTGCCGTCCGTCGCCGCCGAGTTCTATAAAGCCGCCGCGCCTCTTCCTCTCCCCTCTCTTCTTTCTCTCTCTCTCTCTCGGTCGCGTTCGCCCGCTCTCTCCCCCTCTCGCCTTCGGCCGCCTCCGCGTCGTCTCCCGAAGCATCGCCGCCATTCCCTGTTGCGCCGCGCCGCCGTCTTTGGCTCTGGCGCCGCCGCCACCGCGCCCTCCCCGTCTCTCTCTCTCTCCCTCTCTCTCGACGCGGGCGAGCTGGCCGGTGGTGGCCGCCGCGTCGGCGCAGTCGGCGCATTGCGTCGGCGCTTGGCGGCGTGGCGACGCGTGGTGCCGCCACGTGCGCGCGTGTGACGCTACGCTGTGTTGGCACGATGTAAACCGGATTTTTCAGTAGAAAATTAAATCCGAAAATCCGAAAACCCTAAATCTATCATTTCATGTGATTTTCCAACTTCTTTTGGCTATAACTTTCACATCCGAACTCCGATTTGGGTGATCCAAATTTCTAAATTTATATAAATTCATCCTCTTTCATTTGGTACTGGTTTTGTAATTTTTGGAGTTCATTTGGTGCTGTTTTATTTATTTGTTGCTATTCTCGCACGTGTAGATTCCGGCGTTTCGGAAGATTTCTTCGACCCGACGACCGAAGACTCGCTCCTCGCCAACGAAGGCAAGTCGTAGGCCTTTGACCATGTTGAACCCATTTTACAAATGTATATTGTATTAAATTATCATGCATGGCTAGTTTTATTAAAAATGGTTTTGGGAGTAGATAATTACCAAATTGCCATTATGCCTCCTTGATAAATTGAAAATGAAATGTCTCCTTGAATGACATATATCCTTGGACACCATAGGATGGTTAATACTAGTTGGACATAATTGTATTACCAACTTGGGTGCGTATTATTGCTTAGACATGCTCTAGTTACATGAGACTTTCGATCACATGTTCAATGATTATTGAAATTTGACTAATGGAACTATGAAACAGTGGTGTGAGGCCACTTTTATTAAAAGATGTTGTGCCATGGCAGGGATTGCCACTTGGTTTGGAATGAACAAAAATGTTTTATGCTCGGGCTTGAGGTAGGGAGCTAGAGTGGGTGCGTAATGCACATTGGGTTGTGGTAGACTTATGCGAGCGATCAACTAAGGACTTAACTTTGCAAGTCATTGATCCGGGTCACCTCGTGCAACCATAAGTCCGGTATGGGACGGACTGGCCAATTAATTAGGAAAGTTTTGAGTCGGTTCTGTTGTGGTCATTTATTGGCGCAAGAGAAATTTGTGATGGCGAAACCTTAGCGAGCGAGCCAGAGGCAAAATGGAACTTTGTAAAAGCCTTGTCACGTGCTCTAGACTACTCACCTAAGGAAGTGAGCGGTGGTATCGACGGATGCCAATCAAACTAGAGAATTCGTGTCTTGTGGGTAAAGCTGTACAACCTCTGCAGAGTGTCAAAATCTATTGAATAGCCGTGTCCCGATTCACGGACATGCACAGTGATTTCGCGCAAGGGGTAGTATTTTCAAAAATGTGGTTTGGTTCGATGGAAGCGTTTGGTTGGAATGGTTGGGAAGTGAGCAGGATGTTCTTTGTTTGATTCAAAAGAACTTGGTTATCTATGTATTATTCTTTTTAAAATCCTGCTTTGCAATCTAATTATTGTATTTATTGTCAAACTTGCTTTCTGCAAATTTACCATAAAGCCATCCTTGCTTAAGCCTGTCATGAATACTATGTGCATACATTTCTCTACGACTTCTTGAGTACTTTATGTACTCACGGCTTTATGCCCTTTGTTGATCGGTCCCATGGAAGAACCAGAAATGTTGAGTTCTATGAAGAAGGCTACTTGAAGACTTTGCGAACTAGGTCCGTCCTCCACTCGATTGCTGTGGGCATGTCGATTGGGCTCCACGTATTTTGAGATTTCATTGCGGATACTCTGTTGTTGTTAAGCCTGTGTGGCGACTTTTGTAGAACCTTGACCATAAGGTCTTTCTTTGTTTTAATTAATATTACTTTATGCCTTCATTAGTTCGTTGTTGAATGGTTATGATTACATCATTGTTGCAACTGTGCAAGCTAGCTACTGATCATGGGACTAGCTTGGTATGCACAGAGGGTCTCGGGGTTGTGTGACACCCGGGGTCCGACAAGAGATGGTATCGAGCCATATTGGTATGAGGGCGTAACCTTTAGTTAGATTGGTCGTCTTAGTCAAAGATTCAAAATATATTTTCTAAATCAAACCAAGCAATTAACTTGACTAGAAATTCTTCTCTCATCTTATTCTGTTCTTTCTTATCTTATTCTATTTCTTATCTTATCATCTTACCCTCTTATATCATTCTTGAGTTCTTTCATCTTATCTTTTCTGGAACTTGGTTTTCAAATTTAAATTGACTCTCTCATCTCTGGATTATCCCTAGGATCGAGCCCTTCAAGATCAAGCAATGGAAGCTTTGGAAGCTCAAGATCCGCAGTCTGTTCCCAGTTGACCCTCCATAAAGATTAGATTGGTAGCTGCCTCCCTAGTTTTAGAGTCGTTTAGTCTGCGTAATAGTGCTTTTGTGCTTAAGTGTCCCTTTTGGTTTGCTTCTTGATAGCTTTAGGCTATCAGTTAGTTAGGTAAAACCAACTTTGTCGCATTAGGTTGATCCATCTATCTCCCTTGTTTCTCGCTCATCTCCGTGCTTTCCCTCTCATCTAAATTGATTTCTTCTTCTCGTCTATTAAACCGGTGAAGCTTTGTCGCAGATGGTTCGGACCATAACTCCATAAGCGAGGATGAGACTCAAGCGCCCGGTGCCCGTCTTCCCAGCCGCGGTCAGATCCGGGTTTGAGTCGTTCATGGCAGCCAGACGCGGTGATGAGCTCTTTGATGCGAGAATATGACTCGGATGATGAATCGTGAGAACCGGACCGCCTTGCCGCTGCGCCATGATGAATCGAGCAGTCAAGCCGCCACGCCTCGCTGCTCCACCCCCGATTTTTCCTCGATCCAGTTGGCGAGTTTTGAGGACCCATCCGCCCACTTTCTCTAGCTCCTCCGAGCCATTGGGCCTTGAATGGTAGTTACGTTCCATGGAAAGAAGCTCGCTATCACCGTTGTGATGATCGCGAGAAGGTTACGTATGCCACTCACCGGCTTGAAGGTACCGCTGCGAGAATGGTGGGAGAACTATTGTGCCGCCCATGGAAACCCCGAGAGTATCACTTGGGCGAATTTTCGGGAGCTTTCCGCCACTCCCATATTCCCGATGGAAAGGTGGAAATGAAGAAGAATGAGTTCCGTGAGCTGCGGCAAGGCAACATGTCGGTGAGTGAATACTTAATGATTCACTCGGTTGTCCGTTATGCCCGGAGGGCGTTGCCACAGATGATGCCCGAAGCGCTTCAAGAGAGGACTCAACGGTTTGAAGGTGCAAGTCATTGGGAATGATTATGCAGATTTCCGGCACTTGGTGAACAAGGCCATGCTCATCGAGGAATCCGCCGTGAACTTGAAGAATCCGCAAGAGAAAGATGATGCGGCCACGGTGCCCATCGGTCTCACTCCCGAGAGCGAGAATGAATGTGCCGCCTACGCGTGTTGCTCCACTGTCACATTGAGCCCTCAGAGCAAAGACTCACCTCGCCCGGCGAAAGGTGACGCGGCTTCAGCGGCTCCGGCAACGGCAACCAAGGAATGGCAACCTGCGGCGGGATCACCGCTTTAAGTGTCATCGGTGGGGCACCGCCAATAGTTGCCCGCAGAGGCAAGGCCCTTCTCTGTTCGTTTCAACATGGGAGCCACTCAGGACTAGGACCCCACTCCAGAGTCGCACGTGGAGCTCCTCGGACTCCAAGCGCACGGTCAAGTCTCCTCGGCCTTTTGGAAGAGGTCGTGTGAACCACACCACTGTGGAGGAAGCCCAGTCGGCCGGACGTCGTCTTTGGGTAAGTTTCTTGTCAATTCAAAGACCGCCCTGCTTTGTTTGATTACGGAGCTTCGCATTCGTTTGTTTCGGAGTTTTCTTTGAAAGGCACCGGTTGGAAGTTTTGCCTCTTAAAAGTGTTTTGTTGGTTGATCTCGGTTCGAATTGAGTACGAACCAAGGTTGCCCTAAGGTTAAAGTGACCATAGAAGGGTAGAATTCCTTGCTAATCTCATCATCATAGACACCAAGTCTCTTGATGTGATTTTGGGAATGGATTGGCTTGCCAATCACCAAGCCCTCTTGGATTGTGGTGGTAGAAGCATCACTTTGGTCGATCCGGATGGAACCAAGGTAAAGTTTGAAGCCTCCCGGAGAAGATAGTTGGATCTTTAGTCTGCAGTGCGGTGTTGTGTCTTTGGAAGAAGTGCCGAGAGTCGAGAGTTTTGGATGTCTTTCACGATGACCTACGGAATGCCGCTGATCGAGACTTGAGTTTGTCATCAATCTTGTTCGAGGCTGCGCCTATTTTCAAGAGACCCTCTGATTACTGTCAATGATTTGGTTGAACTAAAGAAGCAAATTGAAGAAATGCAAGAGAAAGGTTTTGTCAGGCCAAGTTCTTCACCTTGGGAGCCCAGTGATCTTTGTTGCAAGAAGGATGGCACCCAGCGGATGTGTGTGGATTAATGAGCCCTCAATGAGGTCACCATCAAGAACAAGTACCCTCGCCCGGGATCGATGATTTGTTTGATCGGTTAAAAGGAGCGGAGTGTTCTCCAAAATAGACTTGAGGTCGAGTTACCACCAGTTGAAGATTCGTCGAGAAGATATTCCCAAGACGACTTTCTCAACCCGGTATGGGTGTATGAGTTCACGGTCATGTCATTTGGATTGACCAATGCCCCGCTTACTTTATGAATTTGATGAATAAAGTGTTCATGGAGTATTTGGATAAGTTCGTCATTGTCTTCATTGTGATATTTTGGTGTATTCAAGAGTGAAGAAGAGCATGAAGAGCACCTCCGTTTGGTCTGAATAAGCTTAGAGATCATAAACTCTATGCTAAATTCAGCAAGTGTGAGTTTTGGATGAAAGAAGTTACTTTCTTGGGACATGTCATGTCTGCGGAAGGAGTGTCTGTTAACCCTAACAAGGTTAAGGATGTGCTTAATTGGGAGTCACCCAAGTCGATTGCCTCAGTCGAAGTTTTCTTGGAATGGCAGGATATTATCGCGATTCATAGAAGGATTCTCCAAGATAGCAAGACCCTCACTCATTTGTTGAAGAAAGAAAAGAAATTTGCTTGGACAGCAGTTGTGAGCAAAGTTTTCAAGAGTTGAAGAAGCGTTTGACCACGGCTCGGTGTTGATTTTGCGGATGTCCGGAAGGATTTTGAGATTTTCTGTGATGCATCCCGGCAAGGACTTGGTTGTGTCCTGATGCAAGAAAGGAAGGTTGTAGCTTATGCTTCCCGTCAATTGAGGCCTCATGAAGTGAATTACCCCACTCATGACTTGGAGTTAGGCTGTAGTAGTGCATGCTTTAAAGATATGGCGTCATTACCTTATTGGTAATCATTTGTGAAGTCTACGGACCATAAGAGCTTGAAGTACATTTTCACTCAGGCTGATCTTAATATGAGGCAAAGAAGGTGGTTAGAGTTAATAAAGGATTATGATATTGGAATCCATTACCACCCAGGCAAAGCTAATGTTGTGGCAGATGCCTTGAGCAGAAAAGTCTACTGCAATACCCTGTCGATCAAGGAAAATCAGCCAGACCTGCATGAAGAATTCCAGAAGCTCAAGTTAGAGTTGGTTGAAGAAGGTTACCTAGCTGCCCTAGAAGTTCAACCCACTTTGCGGAATCAGATCAAGGAAGCTCAAATTAAAGATGCCAATATTAAGGAAATTAAGAGCAACATGAAGAAGGGTAAAGCCCTGAGATTTTCAGAAGATGAGCAAGGCACCATTTGGTTTGACAAGCGAATTTGTGTTCCGGATCAGAAAGAGCTTAAGCAGCTGATACTCAAGGAAGCCCATGAAACTTTGTATTCCATTCACCCTGGAAGCACAAAGATGTACCAAGACCTCAAAGAAATGTATTGGTGGCCTAGCATGAAGCGTGAGATTGCCGAGTATGTAGCTCAGTGTGATGTCATCGTGAGTTAAAGCCGAGCATCAAAGACTCTTTGGACTCCTGCAACCCTTGAAAGTGCCCGAATGGAAGTGGGAAGAAATTGGCATGGATTTTATCCTTTGGTTTGCCAAGGACAAGGTCGGGATATGATTCTATCTGGGTAATTGTGGATCGTCTAACCAAGGTTGCTCACTTTCTCCCGATCAAGACTACTTACTCAGTGATAGATCGCGAATTGTACATGGCAAAGATAGTGTGCCGGCATGGAGTGTCGAAGAAGATCGTGTCGGATCGAGGATCGATTCACCTCAAGATTTTGGCGAAGTTGCCGTTGTTTTGGGTACTAATCTAAATTTGATCTGACTTATCATCCCAGACGGATGGCCAGACGTAAAGAGTAAATCAAATCCTAGAAGATATGTTAAGGGCTTGTGCCTTAGCAAATCGAGACGATTGGGATCAAATGCTACCTTATGCGAGTTTTCCTATAACAACGATTACAGTCAAGCCTCGGATGTCTCCATTTGAAGCTCTTTACGGAAGAAAATGCGAGAACCCCTTGTATTGGAATGAAGTAGGTGAAAGACAAGTGTTTGGGCGGATATTTTGGAAAAAGCCGAAGAGCAAGTTCGATCAATCAGAGAAAGGCTGAAAACAGCACAGACCAGGCAGAAGAGTTATGCTGATAACCGTCGCCGAGATCTAGCTTTTGCACTGGTGATCATGTGTACTGAAGGTGTCGCCTCTCAAAGGGATCGTCGTTTGAGTAAGTGGAAAGCTTGCACCAAGGTACATCGGACCTTTCGATTCTAGCCCAAGAGGAGAAGTCGCTTACGGTTGGAGCTCCGCCTCGGTATCGGATGTGCATAATGTCTTCCACGTGTCACGGTGAAGAAGTGTTTGCGTGTGCGAAGAGCGGATGCCAATGGAAGCAATTGCCACGCAAGAAGACCTCACCTACAAGGAGCATCCCATCAAGATCTTGGAAGTAGCGAGCGAGTGACAAGAAGCAAGATAATCCGTTTCGCAAAGTCCGGTGGAGCAACCACGCAGAAGAAGAAGCCACTTGGGAGCGAGAAGATGACTTGAAGGTGAGTTTCCCACCTATTCTCTAGTCGACTGGATCTGGGTCGAGATTCCCTTTAAGAGGGGTAGGTTTGTAGCGTCCCGTTTTTCGGAGTTTTTGAAAATTTTAAAAGAAAACCATTTGCTTCTATTTGCCAAAAGCTTAATTTGAAAATTTCAAAATCATTTGCAGTTTAATATGAGTTAATCAAACTTCAATTAAATTAAAGTTGGTTTAATTGAATTTTCTGGGATTTAAAATCAAAATTATTATTTTAAGAATTTTCTTGGATTTATTGGATTTTAGAAATTGATTTTTGTTTTATCCGAAATGGAAAAATTATTTTATTTGTAAAATAAAAAGAAAATTTAAAGTTAAAAGTATTTTTATTAAGTCTAGAATAATTCAAGTAATTTCTGTGAATTTTTCTAGAATTTTTGGAGTCTATTTGCTATTTTCTAAATTGCTTTTTGATTTGTTTGAATTTCTAAAATCAAAAATGTATTTTAATTCCTTTTCCTGTGCGTGGGCCGAATCCCTTCGGCCCATCACTATTTCGACCCGGCTCGCCTCCCTGACCCTTTCATGTGGCCTGGCGCCGCCTCAGTGCCGATCCTCATCGTGTGGCTCGCATTTCCGCGCGTCGCCCCCATTCTTGGCCGTTGGATTGAGATCGCCGCGTTTCCTTTCGCCGCGCTCTCCTTTCTTCTCCGCCGTTGGATCGCGATCCGACGCCATCGCCGCGCCGCGCCTCTTCCGCTTCCACCGTCCGTCGGAATCGGACGGCGCCGCTTCGTCTCCCTCGCCGCGCCTCTTCTCCCACCGTCCGTCGGAATCGGACGGCTCTCCGTCGCCGCGTCTCCCTCGCTCCCACCGTCCGTCGGAATCGGACGGCTCCCTCGTCGTCTCCGCGCCGCGCTCTCTCTCTCCGTCCGTCGCGCGCAATCCCGTTCGCCGCGAATCCGCGCCGCGCGTTCGCCGCGAATCCGCCCTGCCGTCTCGTCCGCCTCGCCTCGCCGCCGCGCCACGCCCGCGCCGTCCGTCGCCGCTGCCGTCCGTCGCCGCGAGTTCTATAAAGCCGCGCGCTCTTCCTCTCCCTCTCTTCTTTCTCTCTCGGTCGCGTTCGCGCGCTTTTCCCCTCGCCTTGGCCGCCTCGCGTCGTCTCCGGCATCGCCGCCCGTTCCCGTTGCGCGCGCCGCCGTCTTCCCAGCTCTGGCCGCCGCCGCCACCGCGCCCTCCTCTCTCTCTCTCTCTCTCTCTCTCTCCCGCGGGCCCCGAAGTGCCGCCGCGTCGGTCGTAGTCGGCCAGCGTCGGCACTTGGCGTCGAAGCGACAGCGTGGTCGCCACGTAGTGCGCACGTGTACGCTTGCGTAGCGCTGACTGTGTAAACCGGATTTTTCAGTAGAAAATTAAATCCGAAAATCCGAAAACCCTAAATCTATCATTTCATGTGATTTTCCAACTTCTTTTGGCTATAACTTTCACATCCGAACTCCGATTTGGGTGATCCAAATTTCTAAATTTATATAAATTCATCCTCTTTCATTTGGTACTGGTTTTGTAATTTTTGGAGTTCATTTGGTGCTGTTTTATTTATTTGTTGCTATTCTCGCACGTGTAGATTCCGGCGTTTCGGAAGATTTCTTCGACCTGACGACCGAAGACTCGCTCCTCGCCAACGAAGGCAAGTCGTAGGCCTTTGACCATGTTAAACCCATTTTACAAATGTATATTGTATTAAATTATCATGCATGGCTAGTTTTATTAAAAATGGTTTTGGGAGTAGATAATTACCAAACTGCCATTATGCCTCCTTGTTAAATTGAAAATGAAATGTCTCCTTGAATGACATATATCCTTGGACACCATAGGATGGTTAATACTAGTTGGACATAATTGTATTACCAACTTGGGAGCGTATTATTGCTTAGACATGCTCTAGTTACCCGCGAGACTTTCGATCACATGTTCAATGATTATTGAAATTTGACTAATGGAACTATGAAACAGTGGTGTGAGGCCACTTTTATTAAAAGATGTTGTGCCATGGCAGGGATTGCCACTTGGTTGGGAATGAACAAAAATGTTTTATGCTCGGGCTTGAGGTAGGGAGCTAGAGTGGGTGCGTAATGCACATTGGGTTGTGGTAGACTTGTCTGAGCAGTCAACTAAGGACTTAACTTTGCAAGTCATTGATCCAGGTCACCTCGTGCAACCATAAGTCGGTATGGGACGGACTGGCCAATTAATTAGGAAAGTTTTGAGTCGGTTCTGTTGTGGTACATTTATTGGCGCAAGAGGGTGTGATGGCGAAACCTTAGCGCGTAAGAGGCAAAATGAAACTTTGTAAAAGCCTTGTCACGTGCTCTAGACTACTCACCTAAGGAAGTGAGCGGTGGTATCGACGGATGCCAATCAAACTAGAGAATTCGTGTCTTGTGGGTAAAGCTGTACAACCTCTGCAGAGTGTCAAAAATCTATTCGAATAGCCGTGTCCCCGGTTACGGACATGCCTGGTGATTTCGCGCAAGGGGTAGTATTTTCAAAAATGTGGTTTGGTTCGATGGAAGCGTTTGGTTGGAATGGTTGGGAAGTGAACGGGATGTTCACTGTTTGATTCAAAAGAACTTGGTTATCTATGTATTATTCTTTTTTTAAAATCCTGCTTTGCAATCTAATTATTGTATTTATTGTCAAACTTGCTTTCTGCAAATTTACCATAAAGCCATCCTTGCTTAAGCCTGTCATGAATACTATGTGCATACATTTCTCTACGACTTGCTGAGTACTTTATGTACTCACGGCTTTATGCCCTTTGTTGATCAGTCCCAGCAGAAGAACCAGGAAATGTTGAGTTCTATGAAGAAGGCTACTTCGAAGACTTTGCGAACTAGGTCACGTCCTCCACTCGATTGCCTGTGGGCATGTCGATTGGGCTCCACGTATTTTGAGATTTCATTGCGGATACTCTGTTGTTGTTAAGCCACGTGTGGCGACTTTTGTAAGAACCTTGACCATAAGGTCTTTCTTTGTTTTAATTAATATTACTTTATGCGCTTCATTAGTTCGTTGTTGAATGGTTATGATTACATCATTGTTGCAACTGTGCAAGCTAGCTACTGATCATGGGACTAGCTTGGTATGCACAGAGGGTCTCGGGGTTGTGTGACACCCGGGGTCCCGACACGTAATTTGGTTGACCAGGTTATCTCATCAATCCTTGGAGACACTGAATAATTGTATTTATATTTTCAGTTCAGATCTTCGAATCTGATTGTGGAGTCTAAATTTTGTTCTTTAAAAATGGATTTAGATATGGACAAGTGCTTAGTAGTAAGGGTGCCTTCGTGCACGAGAATTGGCTATTGTGGAAAGATTTGTCTGGATTATCAAGAACCGAACTTTGGGCCATCATTTCAAGTATCACTCGTACTTCCATACGCGGTGTATCGGCGCCGCTTGGTCAAGTAAGGAGAAGGTCGTATTGAGTTGAAACACAGTTGGTGTGAGGACATGGGACCGTGAAATCTCATGTTCCTTAGGAACCAAATGTAAGGATATAATGTGCAACTGAGCGCTATTTTTATTTTGATGTTAGGTGGTCAACCCACATGCTAACTCCTTACATTGGTCCCTCCGACACAACTTGCATGCACGGTTAGTTAGTAGGCGGTATAGCTAGCACTAAGTGGGATTTTATCATGCATGGGTGGTTCAATTCAATACGATTTCTTGCTGAAAAAATAACCGAGTTTTGATTTCCCCGGCCAACACACCAAAGGAAGTGTGTTATTATCCGGAGGCTTACGGGCTAATCGAGTCATGTGGGTAAAGATGCACTCCCCTACAGGGTTATAACCTATTCGAATAGCCGTGTCCACGGTTATGGACATCACTTGGGTCTTGACTGATATCATTGTTAGACTCTAAATTAAAACTTGACATGGGATAACTTGGTATCGACATGACGGGTGTGTCATGGGTTTAGTTTATCAAAGTGGTGCTGCCACTTTGATATTCTTTGATATATGTTTACCTTTATGTTATTTAACTTTTTTTTGTTAAACAGTCTATTGCTAAAACTGCTTTCTTAAACTAGAAGGTGTAGATCGAGTAATGTTGTGTTTATGCAAAAACTAGAGCCACTATAACCTCTCTTTGATTAACCACTAGCATGTATAAATTTTTCTTTATGTAAGTCTTGCAAGTACAACTTTGTACTTCAACAGATTGTCCATTTGTTCAGGTGAGGAAGATTATAACATAGATCATTTCGTTAGCGCCGACTTTGGTGACGCTAACGAATAGCGCTATTTCTGTCCTCCACTCAGTTGCCTTTGGGAAGGGCATCACTTGCTGGAGTTTTTGCTTTTACTCCTTTATTTTTTACTGCGTACTTCTGTTAATAGTTAAATTTGGCCGGTCGGTCTCTGTTGTAACTTATGGACTTAAGTCCTTGTCTTGTACGACATGTGTAGTATATCTGTATGCCTTGTATGACTGTGATCTATGTTGTTTGAGTATGTGCGTGTTAGCCTTGATCCTTGGGAGCTAATACGAGACACATATTCGAAGATTTGAAATGCTACTTGACTCATGTAAGTATGGTCTTGAACTGTGATAGTCGGCATATTTATATGGGTTAAGTTGGATTTCGAAACTTATAAACCTAGAGTTATTTACATATGATCTAGAGAACTGTGATCCTATGTAAATAATTCAAAATCCCCACAATACAAGTGTTGAACCCCCAAGTGGCGCCCAGGGGTTCTATTTATAGTGCCTATAGGGGTTGACAGGTCACAAGAATGCCCACCTAAAGTGCTACAGTACTAAAAGTATGCGTGCCTTTTTCTCTACCGATGTCCATATATTGCCTCTTACCTGTTATCACAAGGCAGGGTGGGGCAGACCCGGCCTTGAACACGGTCCACTATCTGGGGGCAGGGTCCAACGGTTACCCCTGTGTTGCCAAAAAGCTGGACGGTATGGAGCCACTTCCAAATCAGTCATCGTACATGTGTGGAAAGCGGAAGCGAAAAGAAAATTAAAGCTGAAACCCTATTGGTCGTTGCATCTTGCATGCATGTGAATTTTGAGTTTTTTTGACTTCAAACAAAAAAAGGAGTGTCTTGAAACAGTCTTGAACTAAAGATTGTAGAAAGTTGTGGTCTGCACGCAAATAAGGGGAAACATCAACATTTGGACTTTGTTGTGGTTCACTTCGTCCAAACAGCATTGCTGGCTTTGTAAAGCCATGGCGATCAATAGGCAGGAGACAACGATGGGTACTCGCTGCTGTTTGATGGATGCGTTGGGCCGAGGAGGATGGAGTCTTCGGCAAAGTCGAGGTGGGGAGCGAGGATGTCAGCGTCGTTCCGCAATTGGGCGAGTGTTCGAAGGAGATGTATTTCCGCAGCGTGCACGTGAATTTTTTTTAAAAAATAATTTATTTTCTATTCAAAATTACAAAATTATACCTGTATTTTTTTTTACAAAAGTATATCTCTGTTGCCGAACCGTTGGGCGATTGGACCCAGTCGCCCAATGACCAAGCGACATTAATGCAGTCGGCTAACCGTTGGGCAATATCAATGCAGTCGCCGAACCGTTGAGCGATTGGATCCAGTCGCCCAACGGCCAAGCGACAGCAGCTTCCAGTCGCCGAACAGTTGGACGACTGAATGACTTATATAAGGAGTGCGCGATTCGGCCTCCGTCCGAGCGATAGGTAGAAGAGGGAGAAGAAAGAAAGAGAGGAGAGGGGATGAAAGAAAGAAAGAGAGTAGAGGAGAGGAAAGAAAGGGGAAGAGGGAGAAGAAGAGGAGTGGGAGAAGGAGAAGAGGGAGAGAGAAGACGAAGAGGAGGAAAGATTTATCTGTGAGGTAATTTTTTATCTAGTAGTATATTTTTTTATAGTAAGTAAATGTTTTTGTAGTTAAAATAGTAGTATAAATAGCATCCGTAAAAAATTTTAGTTAGAGAAAAAAAGTAGAAAACCGAATGTTGTTAATTTATATGTAAGTAGCACCGGTAGAAACCTTTAGTTAGAGAAAAAAATAGTCCGTGAGGGACAAGTAGTGCTGTTTGTGAGAAGTATTGCAATTGTGTCGGTGTATTCGTGACCAACTATTATTCGGTGAATAATTAAAAAGTTGGCCGAGTGCATGAAGAGGATGAATTATTTGTATGGACTAATTAGTACAGGTTAATTAATATGGACTAATAGACTTCGTAATTGGTATAGCTCTGTAGATGAGTGGAGCATCACTTGTAGCATTTTGGATTACAAGTTAGCGTTATAATAGAATAATGCCTAGTGTGGCATAGCTCGGTTTTCAGGTTGAATCGGAATAGTGCACTGCGCATTCATTGTGGCCTCTGCCTTAGGGAATGAATGATGCCTTGACCATGTTGTAGTGTAGTTGTTCATGATAGTTGTAGTGTAGTTGTTCACGATAGGTGAAGGGCTGTACAAATGTAAATTACAGTGTAGCAGTAGTTGCATATCGTGCGTTACGATCGACTAGTTGCAATATTGAAAATATTTGCAGGCAGACATCAGTTATGCCTATAGCCACTACATAGAAAATGCATTACGGTGATGGTACCATTCGTTGCGGTCCATGCGGTGTTGACTTGAGTAGTTTTTCGCAAGCCACTCTGGTACACCCGAACGGTGAGAATGCACGAATCGCAGATCTGATGTACTAGCTCACCCGCAGCTTCTCCTTGGACCCTAAGGTGTGCAGCGTCGTTATACAAGGGCTTTGGAGCCGGTCTCCCACGAACATTAGATGGGAGTTGAGAAGACTGATGCGCACGGCTATCTGGAAGGTCTTTATAGAAGGCTACCGGTGCTGTGGATACGAGTGTGTGCTGTTTGTGCAAGCATGCCCAAAAGAAGCTGTACAGGGCCCTGCCGACGGATATTATCCGTGTGGTGGGAGCAGCTTGGGTGCCCAACATGTTGGGGAAGAAGAGGACCCAGAGCCGGTGTTACGAAGGGTTCGGAGGATGTTGCTCGTGACGAGGCCGACGCGGTAGATGTAGGAGAGGAAGATCGGTCACCGCATGGTGAGCCTACAGTACAGGCTAATGAAGGAGAGCATAGAGAGTACATAGTGTATCAAATGGAGAGCAATGACCGGATGGCCTTAGCTGAAGAGGAAGCTGTACAAGAGGACAATGAGGATAGTTCCGATGAGGACGGAGCTCCCATCCCTTAGGAATGGAACAGGTTTGACGTTGAGGGTGCAGCTACGCATGACGAGCACGAATCACTGTGGGAGTACCATGCCACGGAGGTTCGGTTGCACTCAATGTTTGCTGATAAGACATCCTTGCAGGATGCCATTAAGTTGTACACTATGCCCATACAGCGGACATTTCAGGTCGTCAAATCTAGCTAGGAGTAGTACACCGTCAAGTGTGAGCAGGCTGGTTGTCCTTGGTGAGTGCACGCACATAGACCGAAGTATGAGACTCACTGGATTGTCTCGAAGGTGGAGCCGCACTCCTGCGTGCTCAGTAGTGTTTTGCTAAGGCATCGTAACCTAACGTCGACCTTCATAGCCAATTTGATGTATGGAGAAATAGTGAAGAAGAAGGACGTGGAGGCCAAGCACATTATGGTGGCTATTGAGAAGAAATTCAAGTACAAGATCAGCTACGAGAAGGCGTGGTGTGCGAAGAAGAAGACTTTGGAAAGACGGTTCGGGTCTTTTGAGGCGGCGTACGACAACCTTCCTCGTATGCTTCGGGTGCTGCAGGGCACGTACACTGCTGTGAAGGACAAGCCATCTAAAAATCTGTGAGGTTTTGCGATATTGCATAGGGCCTTCATAGCCTTCGGTGCCTGCATCGAGGCTTTTAGGCATATGCTGCCCTTGATCTCAGTTGACGGGACCTTTTTGACCGGAAAATACAAGTGGCAGATCTTTACGGTCATTGGCATTGACGGGAACAATCAAATTCTACCGTTGGCCATCGCATTCGTCGAAGTTAAGAATTACGATAGTTGGTTGTGGTTCCTTCAACATGTGAGGGTGGGAGTTGTTGGAGCTCGTCCTGGTGTGTTTGTGATATATGATCGCCACGCCGGGATGCAGAAGGCCATAAGAAAACTTCAACAAGACCCCGAGGAGCTGTTCGCTTGGCCGGATATGAGGAGTAGATGGTGCATTCTCCACTTGGGGCCAACTTCTTCAAGAAGTTCCCGAAGAAACCGTTTGATACGGATCCACCTAGTTGATTAGATGAATCCTGATTGTTGGCCCAATCTTTCACGGTACACTCGAAGATTAGTAGCAATCTCACAAACCAATTCGGTGAATTGAATTGTAAGAAAATCAATATACTCACAAACCAATCTAATAGATTGAATTGCAAGTAGTAGCGTTAGGTGAATAGTACTCCAAAACAAGAGATAGATATCTTGATCTTGCTCTCAATCTTTCTCCCTCAATCTCTCCAACTCATATCACGACTCAAGAACACACGGTATGCGCCAAAACGACTTTTCTGATTTTTATTATCTAAATCATAACTTGTCCTCCATATGGTGCGGCCATGGGGGGGTTTATATAGCCTCCCACGCAAGCACAAAACCGAATTGCTACAGTAATCCGTACCGGATACTATTCATGTGAATAAGAAGAGTCGATTCATTGTTCACATGAACGAAGATCCGAGTCGATTCTTCGTTCATGTGAACGATAAACCGAAAAAACTTTCTTTAATTAGAATTTAAACTATTCTAGTTTTTGAATAAAATATTAATCACCAATTGGTCATGTTCAATTGGATCCAAAGTGAACCAACCCACATGCCATGTTCTGGCGTCCTCTCCATGCATGGCCAAATCTCCCTCTTGGTTTCCCTTATGTTGTGGGCTTTCCTTCTCTTAGCTTCTTGCACGAACTTGTTCCATGCACTTGATGCTTCTTCTCACGCCAATGCAACCCTTGCTGCTATACCACCACATGTCTTTCTTGACTGCACGCATGCGTTAGGGTTTTATCCCGAGAGAACGTCCCCTCTCGTTGGCCAGCATCCCCATCCACCCTATCGGCCTTCACAACATTTTGTTTTACCTTTTGCAATGCTTTGGTTGTAGATATGGCCGTATCATCCTCCCTTTCTTCAAGAAAAGACGTCCTCGTCTTTTGTGTAACCTCAGGAATCTCCGTCGGGGTAGTCTTCACGATCGTCTTTTTAGCTATGATCTCCTCAGCATGAATAGAATTCTCTGGCATAGGACACAGGGTATATGATCTTCCCTGATGCACCAAAGAGTACTTGTTGGACCTCCCGTGGTGCGTAGCATTGCGATCATACTGCCACAGACGCCCCAACAACAAGTGACATGCATGCATAGGCACGACGTCACACTCCACTTTGTCGTGATAGTCTCCTACTGAAAAACAAACTTTGACACGATGAGTAATTTTGGCCACTGACATTATGCAACCATTGTGCATAATACGGTTCGAATGTCGCCAGTTGTCAACCCCAAAGCTTGCACCAAATCGTTGCTAATGATATTGTTGTAGCTTCCACCATCAACGATAAGCTTGTAAACTTTGCCATTGATTTTGCACTCGATTTGAAAGCGTTGGTTATTTGCCCGTTGTGAGAATGGAAGTGTTGTCAACTCGAACCGTCTTGGTCAAGCATACAAAGACCATCTTGTGGTGCCTCACTAGTAGTTTTCTCATCATGGAGCGACACCTCTTGCTGTTTTTGGGTAGAAAGAAGGGTCGCCAATTCTAATTTCTTATGTTCTTCCTCGGCCAACCGTTCTTCTTCACGTTTCTTGGCCTTTAGTCTTTCTTCTTTGCTCTTTAATGTCTCCTTGGGCCTTGTCTCGTCATTGTCTATCTTCAAAGTACCTTGGCGAGGACCAAGATGTAATGTCCTTTCGTGTTCCTCTCCATGGAAAGGAGTACCGCATGACGGGCGTGATGCAACTCGATGTATGTCTTTGTTCTTTCAACCAATATGCACCAATCACCAACGAACATGCTCTCATATGCATAGGAATCACGTCACAAGTAACAACAATGATATACCCATCCAAAGAAAATTTTACCTCCACTTGTTTTGTGATCGGAATGTGCTTGAACCTCCAAAGCAATAGATATGGCTCCGGATGTGGCTTTGTGATCAACCCCAATCTGTCCACAAGTGTTTGGCTTGCAGCGTTTGTCAAGCTTCCCGTATCGATCATCATAGCACAATCTGTGTTCCCACTCGACACCGATTGAAGAATATGTAGCTCGGATCGTGGAGTGGATCCTCCTCACATTGATCTATAGTGTAGGTGAATTGCATGACCAACTTCATGTCCCATTATCGGCCATGTCGATACTTGATCTTCGTAGCAACGACGTACCGTGAACAACTGAAGCTCTGATACCACCTGATACGGATCCACCTAGTTGATTAGATGAATCCTGATTGTTGGCCCAATCTTTCACGGTACAATCGAAGATTAGTAGCAATCTCACAAACCAATTCGGTGAATTGAATTGTAAGAAAATCAATATACTCACAAACCAATCTAATAGATTGAATTGCAAGTAGTAGTGTTAGGTGAATAGTACTCAAACAAGAGATAGATATCTTGATCTTGCTCTCAATCTTTCTCCTCAATCTCTCCAACTCATATCACGACTCAAGAACACGGTATGCGCCAAAGCGGCTTTTCGATTTTATTATCTAAATCATAACTTGTCCTCCATATGGTGCGGCCATGGGGGTGGGGTTTATATAGCCTCCCACGCAAGCACAAAACCGAATTGCTACGAGAATCCGCACGAATACTATTCATGTGAGCAGTAAGAGTGGTTCTTGTTCATGTGAACGAGATCCGAGTCGATTCTTGTTCACGTGAACAAATAAACCGAAAAAACTTTCTTTAATTAGAATTTAAACTATTCTAGTTTTTGAATAAAATATTAATCACCAATTGGTCATCGATTTGGATCCAAATGAACCAACCCACATGCCATGTTCCTGGCGTCCTCTCCATGCATGGCCAAATCTCCCTCTTGGTTTCCCTTCTGTTGTGGGCTTTCCTTCTCTTAGCTTCTTGCACGAACTTGTTCCATGCACTTGATGCTTCTTCTCACGCCAATGCAACCCTTGTTGCCATACCACCACATGTCTTTCTTGACTGCACGCACGCGCTAGGGTTTTATCCCGAGAGAACGTCCCCTCTCGTTGGCCAGCATCCCCATCCACCCTATCGGCCTTCACAACATTTTGTTTTACCTTTTGCAATGCTTTGGTTGTAGATATGGCCGTATCACCGTTGGTGAAGCTATTCAAGAGGTTGACTATGCAAAACCAGAAGTGCAAATTTGACGCTTTATGGTATTTCTTTGGATGAGCCTGATGAAACACGTGGGACGAGAGTAACCAGGGGCGATGCGAACTCTTTGGTCCAAGGAGGACATCGAGGAACATCGAGTGCTTCTCCCACTGGATCGAGGCCGAGCTATTCGACAAGTGGTCCCTTCTGCATGACACGGACTGGGCAAAGTACGACATAATTACCACTAACCTTGCGGAGGTGTACAACTGGGTTCTCAGGGGCCTTCGTACTCAGCCCCTTGTCGTGATCGTGGAAGGTGTTCTACACAACACAATTAGGAATTTCAAGAAAAGGCATGCTAATGCTGTACTTCATGCCGCCAACCCACAAGTATTGTACTACTCGAAGATTATGGCATACTTGCAGGCAAAGATAGAGAAGGGTCAGTTGCACATAGTGTACGTGATGGGCAATACGGAGCATCGTTTCGACATGCTCCTCCAGGATAGAGTCGGATTTGGGATGGCTCGTTCTCTTATCACCCATAAGGTATGCCTTGGAGATCATGTGAACGAACCTAGTTGTACGTGCAATAAGCCAAAGCTCTTACACAAGCCATACTCTCATGTCCTAGCCGCATGCGGGATTATGCACATGGACCCTTCGAACTTTGTGTCTGAGTACTTCTTGAAGGAGAGGGTGGCACAGGCGTGGTGTGGCAAGCTTAAGGGGTTTAGGGTTGTTGGTAACTTCGCTACCTTGGATATTGCAAACAAGATCTGGATTCCGGATGTTGACATGCTGAAGGGTGGCAAGGGTAGTCGGCAGAGTCGTCATATTACCAATGATATGGACGAAGCGCAAGCTAGGGCATTGGGTAGACGCTGCGGGCGCTGCGGCCAGGAGGGCCACACAGCCAGACAATGCAAGGCACTAGCTGAGGAGTAGGCACCGGCATGGTTTGCGGTACCACTTCTTCGAGTGTGCCAAGTGAGACCAAAATTGCAAATCAGTGCACATTGTCATTTGTACTTTTGTATTGTTTATGTAACTGTTCTGCTACTACCAAATTTTTTATTTCATGTACGTATTGTCGTAGCACATGTATTGTATGTTGCACGTAATGTTTATGTAAGTGTTGTAGTACTATTCCTTTATATTACTTTTCAAAGTATTGTCCTCGTAGTCTAGTACTATTTTGTTTATTTGTTTACAAGTTAAATTTACTCCTACTTTACACTCGATGTTTTATTTGCGGTCTTACTATCTTTTTCCTTGTACATAGGTCGAGCGGATGGACCCTGCCGCGGACGACCAACAGGTGTCACATCACCTCAAGGTCCACTTGTTGTGGTTGTTTGGCTGGGTGATGTTCACCAGCAGCCACGGCGACACCGTCGACGCGAGGCTCATCTGCGTACGCTAGGGCCATCGCCAGTGGGGAGGCCCCCCAGATCAGCTGGGGTTCGGCCGCACTTGCCGCCACCTATCGCGGCTTGTGCGACGCGTGCCGCAGGTCGAGGCCGAACTCCATCCTTGCGAGTGTCCTCTCCTACTGCAGCTGTGGTCGTTTGAGCGATTTAACCTCGAACGACCCCTGTTGGACGACAGCGTTCCTTATGGGCAGGAGATGTCCAACGCGGACGAGGTGGGCCGGTCCACAATGGGTTCTCTCTGTTGCGGCGACGGTACATACTCTGTCATGCGACTAATTTCTTCATATAATCGATGGTCCTATCTAATTGCTTGTGTTCCTTGCAGTGCAGTTTGCTCACATGTAGGTCACACGGGCTTACGAGCCGTTCGTGGAGCAGTTCGACTAGCTCACGGCGAACGACGTGCGCTGGGAGCCATACTCCCCTCAGGAGTTGGAGGCCCACACTCCTCACGGCCTTTCCTCACTGTGCCTGAGTGACCAGAACTACTGGCTAACCCACAGGGCTCTTGTGTTCGATGTCTTCGTCGAGGACTACGGGCGCATCGTGTGATGCACCAATTCGGCCTACGGTAGGTGGTTCCAGTACCAGTCGGACGGCTAGTGCTCGACAACATGCACACGTGAGTAATTGGCATAGATGTCCCTATTTGTGATGTCGTCTCGTACCCACGACTTCTAACTACATGTTACGTCTTGCAGGCACAATTGGAAGGGAGTCTTCCGCGGTACGGACTAGGGGAGTAGGATGGACACGTGGGTAGAGGCGGTGGGAGGCGCTATTTGTAGGGGTGTGTGCGGAGGAGGACCCCTACGACCACGGTCGCGTCTGACGAGTGCCTTGATTTATTCGCTCCTCAGACACGTAATAGGCTCGTACTTGCCACCGAACAGCCCGCACCACGCGTCCCAACACCGACCGACACATACCCTGTGCTTCTCATGAAGGACGTGCACTGCGCGGTACGTTACATCCTACTTTGTAAACTTCGCTTGTGGCATCCCCACTTACAGTTTTCACCTTGTCGTGTTTTCGTTGCAGGTGAGCATCAATGCTGATATTGCGAGGGACTGCCGCTCCTTGTTTCAGAGGATCACCGACGATGTGGAGGTCATACGTGAGGAGGAGGCTCAAGCTTTCTGTCGTGTGGCTGTTCAAGCCACACGTGTTGTCGGCCTGTTGTCATACACGAGGCTCCCGAGAGGTTGACACACTTATGCCTAGTTGATAGTCGGTACGTCCGTTGGCATCGTCCTGTCCGGTAGCACAACAGGCGGGAGGGCCAGCGTGGCCACATGCGGCACGCCCTGATGAGGTGGGAGGCTTAGCCAGGCCACGTCAGACACCTCTGCGGCATGAGGATGCTAGAGGGTCTGACTGGGCATAGCCCCGTACACCGGCAGCATCGCAGTACGTCGGTCCTCCGGGCTCCTTCGTCTTCCATACGCAGCACACACAAGGTGCGTACGACGTGTCGTACTTCCCTTCGGACGCCTTCTCGCGCACCATGGCGCTAGCAGAGGGTACGTCACGTCTCTGTTTGTTAGCACGCATCGTGTTTTTTAATTAACTAACAATATTTTTAGCGTAGGTGTTCTTCCCTATGACGGATTAGGAGCCTCCCTAGGCGACGTGGACACACACGACTTCCTTGTGGATGAGGACTTGGCACCTTAGCCACACCCGCTGAGGTTCTCTCTGGGTCACAGCTTGTCGATGCGCCAGTATCCACACAGGTGTAGTTCTGTCCACCCCTCCGCCTTTCAGTCCTCGTTAGACCAGGCCTCCATACCATCTTTCCCTCTCGGGGCCGACGCCCCGACACCCAGCACAGAGGAGGTGGGCCAAGCGAGCCCGTACGGTAGGACGCAAAGCTGGAGTGGGCCGTGGCGATGTGGGAGGGGATGCTGGGGGCCCGGTTGGGGGGCCTAGTAGGGGGCGTCCCCCTGCGCTGGCTATACTTTTGTTTGTTACGTGATACTTAAATTTTGCACTTAATGTATGATGCCTGTAATACTTTTGCGTTCTTATGTGTACTCGTTCATACAATGCCTGTTTGTTCATTGCATATCGGCGCCTATAGCTTAATGCACAATATGTTACTGTAAGACGGGGAGGCTAATAAAGTGGGTAATGTGTTAGCTTGCAGATGACAAAACCAGGCGGGGCTGGCTGTAGAGACAAGAACAAACGGGGAACTTTGCACAGTGACAAGACCATACAGGGTAGCTTTGCGTAGTGATAAGACCAAACGGGCAGCTTTCCACAGCGATAAGACCTAATAGGGCAGCTTTTTTTTAGTGAGAAGACCAAAGAACAGCACTTCGCCTCGCTAACTTTTCAGATCGACTTGACAACACTGACCTCCTCAGCTTTTCAGACAAAAAATAAATGACTCTACAAAGCAAGAAGTGACAAAACTCTGCAAAGTAAGACGTCACAACGCTATGCCACACCAGCTTTTAGATCGGTATGACAACACTATACCTCCTCAACTTTTCAGGAGAAAAGATAAGACACTGCAAACCAGGACATCACAGCTCCCTGCAATATAAGACATGACAATACTCTGCCTCGCTAGCAACTTTTCATAATGACAAGGCAACACTCTGTCTCGCAGGCTACTCACATGAGATTAGCCACACTATGCCAACCCTTTGGCTTATAAAAGGAGGTGGAAGAGATCTAGGAGAGAACACTACACAACAAAACCCAACACTACACCAAAGCTTGCATCACGACGATGGGATGGACAACATGAAAAGGAAATGGGATGAGATTCGCGAACTAGCAAGGGCTGCTGGGGCCAGGGAAGAACAAGCAAGGGCTGCTGCGGCCCGGGTCCGGCATACTCTTGGCTTTTTGCCCAATTTTCCAAATTAGATGATCTATCCAAAATTCTTAGTTTAAATAATCATTAATAAAATAAAAAATGAAGTCTAATCCACGAAAGTCTTTGGTTAGCATGTCCATGACCGCGGACATGGCTATTCGAATAGATTAATACTCTGAAGAGTCTGTACAGCTTTGCCCACAAGAGATGAGTTACTTTAAATGTCGGCCATGACACGCTTCCGAAGGCGTGCAACTAATCAACTATCATGAGGCCTTTACTGTACATTATTTCAACGTAATTATGCCCGCTAAGTTTTCATTACGGTAGGCTTCGTACCAAACGGTAACCCCCTCTTGTGCTATGTGAGTATTAAAAGTAGGTCTTGATGACACTCACACCTCTGAATGACATAAACACAGTGAAATAATATAGATTAGCTGGCCAAGTCTGTCCCATTTCAGAATTGTGGTGGTACGAGTTTGGCTTAACAATCCGTAACTCGCAGACCGGTCCTTATATGACTAGGCGACTTCCGAAACAATCCCTAGGTCTCAATCATTCACTAACTTGAGCTTGTGCATAAACCTACACCCAACAACCATCCAATTCGCCCAAGACTAAACCAGTTTTCTTTGTTTTTCAAGTCAAAACATTTTTCTAAAATTTACTATGGTAAAAGCAATACCATAGTCTCGTTTTAAAGCATCATTGTGTTTTTGGCTAAATTCCCCCCCAAAACAATATTTTGGTCTAAGCATATTTATAAATTTTATTTTTACTAAGGTGACAAGGCAATGACAGTCTAAAAAATAATATCTGCCATATAAAGGATATAGATTAACTAGGAATTTAAAATAGGGAATAAAATTAACATGCTTAAAAATATGCACACAATAATAATTTAAAATAATAGGATCAACATGGTCAAATATGCAACTTGCCTTGCTCATAGAACTCTTCTTCTCCTAATTCAAATTCCCTATAGTCGTCGAAATCTATACACGAAAATACGATAAATTCAAATAAATACAAATAAATTCAAATGAAAATACAAATGAACTCCAAATTAAATAATTTTAGTTTACTTGGCTAGATCTTGAATTTAGATGATTTTAAAAATTGAATCATCTAAATCGGATCTCGTAAGGAGATCGAGACCCTCGAAGTTTAAATCTAAAGAAAATACCCAAAAAGGAATTTTCTGGAATTCTTGATTTAATTTTATGAAGGAAAATCTATTAATGGTGCAAGCTGACATCATCGGATGAAAATAAGTTAAGTTGAATTATTTTCTTACGAAAAATTCCCATTAACAAGAGGGTCCCAGCGTTAATTGACCAAGTCCATGGTTTGGTCAACATACACGTTGGACTGAGTGCACAAAATAGTGCAGCCGCTGATGCAAGCGCTGGCACAAGCACCACGCGGCACTGACTCAACTCGTGGTGATGATGTGGTGCTGACCCGGTGCAAATGTGGCAGTGATGTGGACATGCCACGTAGGCCTAGTGAGCGGCGACGCTATGGTTGTGGGCTCGCCCGTGCTCTGCGGCACGGTGAGCCACGCGAGTGTGCGCAATAAAGGGAGGGAAACGTGGTGAATCTGATGCGTTACGTCATTGCGGCGGAGCGCGACAATGTCACTGGCGATGAGGAGATATGAGGTGGTGGTTTTAGGGAAAAGCAGCGATGGCGCTCCGTTGGCCCTCGCTGAGATGGTGCGCGCATGAGGTAGGCGACGGCAAGGCGATGTCGAAGCTATGGTCGGGGCGGTCAGAGTGTTGTTGGGGATATCGTGGGGATATGTGCATGATTTTAGGATGATGAGTCAATTGGCAATGACATTGTTGGTTTAACGGATCTCGCATTTTCGGAAATACTCCTATCTTTGTTCGGACCTCGGTGGTCGGGCCGTGACATTAGCGATCGACCGCCTATGGATCGATCCGACGGCGGCGATCTTCCGATCCGCCGGCCGTGTGCGATTCGGCCGGCTATGTGCGGCGGTCCGACTGGCCAGAACAATTGGTGGAGTTTGGGGCTAGGCCAAAAATAGAGTGTGTAGGCTAGAGAGGGGAGTCTCCTGCACTTGGTCTCATATTTTTTGGAGCTTCCAGTCAAAAGTTCTATTCAACTGAAAAGTCCAGAGAGTTTCGGTTTTTCACGATGGAATTTTGGCTAAGTCATTTTGGGCGGTCTGACCGGCATTATAAAATCGGTCAGACCGGTTGGAAATTGGTTAGACCGGTCAGGTACGGCGGCCAGACTGGATTCCACTTGTTCGTCGGTCTTCTTGGTGACATTGTGTTTCGATTGTGTCTAGTGCATGAGATTCAATGCTTTACTGTTGCATATTGCATGGTTGAGCTAACGTGGGTCATGTTGTGAAGAACTTGTTCCCGGAGATGATTTCTTTGTCTATTGCTGTGCAGGTGGTTTGCAGGTCAACGACGGTCAACGGTGAGGAGGATCGGGACTAAGCTTGGAGAGTTGAGGTCCAGAATGATCATGGATGCCGGGTGAGATCGTGTGACTCAAGCATGTCGCAGAATGGACAAGATGGTTTGAACGTGCAGTTCGTTGCAGCTGGTAGGATCAAGCGGCGCGGGGGTCGGTGCAAGGGTGTCGGGACCCAAATATGCAAATCTGGACCCTCTGTGTGTTCTGCACTAGTCCAGGATCACGCTAGTGCACACAGTGTCAACATCGATGAAATATCACATCGTACAACGAATATAAGAATAAACGAGTACTTTGAATAGCAAATAACTGTTGGGACCTTATGGTCGAGTTTTACATTTATTAAACCATGCAAGGCTGACAATAAAGAATAATCTGCAGCGGAAACGAAGTAAACTCCAGTGGGCTCCCATCAAATTACCACAGGCAACTGACTGGGATCAAGACCCTAACGATCAACCTTCGTAGAACTGTTCTTCAAAAGCGGTGACGACTCCTCCATACATTGATTTGTTTAGCAAGAGTGAGTACACAGTACTACTGCAAGTCATACCACAGAATGCATTTATACAAGATGGCTTATTCCAAAGAAATGGCTTCTGTGGTTATTTTACGGGAATGCAACATTTGCAATTGAATACAATAAATAGATTGAAAACATAATTGAAAACAATTAAAGAATATTAATTTAACAATTGGTTTCACAAAGGACACAGATCTAAACAAGTTATTCACAAATTGTACAAGTTATCTCACACGGTGACCCTTCCTAAATATTTCATAAAAATCTACCCCTCGTGTGAAATTCCCGAGCATGTCCATAACCGAGGACGCGGCTATTCGAATAGATTGATTTAAACACTCTGCAGAGGTTGTACACTTTACCCACAAGATGTAACCAACCGGATCAGAGTTGATCACAACAAAACCTTTCAGAAACTTCATCTCAAACAATGACACTCCCGATGTGCTTTCCTGCCGGCCAACTGATACCCACAGCGTTTGGTTACGACACACATTGTTGGACAGGGATGCAGCGAACCGTCCCGCGATGTGACATATCACACCTCCAGCCCATCACACAGCTTAAATACAGCCTGAGTTGTCAATGTCAAGACTCTATAACTTACTAAGTTAGGCACAGCACATACTAGGCATGTGGTCGTACAGTAAGGCCCAGTTCATTGGCGCACAAAGTTAAGTCCTTATTTGACCAAGGCAAGACTTCCAGTTTTACCCAAATCACAAAGTTGAATAAGCACACAGCTCCACCATTCACACAGATCCACCACTTGCCTCAGTCTAAATATTTTCCCACCCTGTTGATTAAGTGCAACACATGCCATCACGAGTAACAACACACACAGTTTCTTCACACAGTTTCATAATCACTTAGTCAAGTTTATAATTGCAACTCACATAAAATGATGACTCGTGGCATGGCTAAGCAATCTACTCGTATCTAACCAACCCACGTTGGTGCTACGATAATACCAACTAATAATGAACCAACCTAGGGTGACAAAAGATCATGACATACAATAGACAGGTGGATATACAAAATTGCATTAATAACTATCCCAAAAGCATTTAAATAAATACTTGAATTAGAATGCAATACATTGAAACAAAGTATTTTAAAAACTGGGTTCAATATGATCAAAGGTATAACTTGCCTTGGAATAGATCTAGATATTGGTCTTGATCTTGAGGTGCTTCTTCTTCTCCAAAATTTCCCGAAGTATCGACGTCTATTCACAAACGAGATAAAAGAATCAAAAACAAATAAATAATAGAGGCAAAACAAACTCCAAAAAACAGATAAAATTAACAATTAAATAGATCTTGATTTTATATGAATTTACAAATTTGAATGGGCTCAATCGGAGGTTGGATGCAAAAGATATGGGCTTTGGAAGATTGGAAAATAATCAAAACCCTAATTTGGATTTTAATTTGATTTCCCGAATTATTTTTATAAAGGAAATTCGGATTATTGCGCAATGCTTGCGTCAGCTGGAAATTTTCGGAAAAAGAAAGAGATTTAAAATAAATCTAACATGTGGGCCCCACATGTCAGTGGCTGGGCTCACGACGGACTAAGTTCACCGAGCCACGGGATGCGGGGCCGGTGGGTGGGCCCGCGTGCGTGTGTCTTGGCCGACACGCGCGACCTGATCGCGACACGCAGGCATAAAAGCTGACGTGGCGGTTGCGGTGGTGCTGACGCGGCTACGTCGGCGAGAGTGGCGCTCGGGACCCGATGGTCACCGGCGTTTGGCGGCGAAGGGTACCAGGAGCTTTCCCATGTTATTGCTCACCTATTGGTGCTCTTACCAGTGGCTGGCAACGACGGTGGCGACTGGCGGCGAGGAAGAAGCGGCGGTGGAGTTTCGGGTTTTGTCGGAAGTGCGCTCCGGCGATGAGGAGGGGCACACGAGGTAGCCTGGGACTTGCTGATCACGGTGGTGCAGTCGGTGGGGCAAGGGCGACAACAACGGCGGCGCAATTCGCAAGAGAAGAAACTCGGCCGAAAACCCTAAAACTTGGATTGCGGCTGCGCTAGGGTGATCGGGGAGACAAGGGTGGTGGCTCTGGGTTGCGGCGGTCTAGGCGATCCTAAGGGGAGGGGTATTTATAGGCCCGGGGGACACCGGAATTGGAAACCCCCAATTCGAGTCCGAAATGGCCGGGGTTTTGAAATCCTTGATTCTCGGAGATTGAGAGGTATTCAGGGTTTGATTCGGTTTGGAAAATATAAGGAATAAACAGAGATACGATTTGGTGGGGTCGGCGCGAAAAATCAGCAACTGAATCGGTTTTGTCAGACGAAGCTTCAAGCTTCGGCAATGGCGGGCGAAGGCGCGGGCGCGAGGAAGAAAAAGACTCCGCGGAGACGACAACTCGGTGATGGTCCCACCCGCGGCGAGGCGCGCGGCAAGCGGCGGAGATCGTGAGGCGAGTCACGCGCGAACATCGAGCGGAGGAAAGCGGGGTTGGCGCGAGCGTCCGATCAATATGAGGGCATCGTTGCACATCCAGCTGACGAAAGCGCGGCGGCGGGAGATGGGGTGGCAGGAATAGTGTTGGGCTTGACCCGGCCTTTATTCGAGATTTAAATAAAATTTTCTTTTTAATAAATCCAGAAAATGCAAATAGCAAATAGAAAATAGCAAATGATCTTGGAAAAATTCTAGAAAATTCGATAAAATATATCCGAGCATATAGAATCTAAATAAAATAGTTTTGACAATTGTTGATGTTGGAATTAATCATATTAAACTATTTTGTCCTTAAAGTCCATATTAAGCTTTTAATATAAATTCAAATAAAATGTAGATGAAGAGATTTTCAACTAGCAAATAAATAAAGGATTTTAAAAGGCTCAAAAGTTGGGATGTTACAAAGTGCCTTAGAGGTTCCGATGGGATTCGGACGGGAGAGACTTGCCGACATGATGAGAGCAGCTGGTCAACCTACGCGTGGTGAAGCAGGCGATTGCTTCGACTGTAATGTGTGTGTGTCCCGTTTGTTTTGGGCCTTAACGGGAGCCCATTAAGTGAACTCTCTCTAAACCCTAGGCCTCACTATAAATAGAAAGGGGGAGTTGAAAACAGCCCCTTAGCACTTCATTAGTAAAAACCCTAGTTAGGGTTAGGGTTTGGAGAGGAGAGGAGAGACTAAGCTCTAGAGAGGAGATTGGTGTGTATGCTCTTGGATTGAGTTCTTGTCCTCCTTAAGGGAGTGGCTTTACAAGCAACATCTTGAATAAATCAATGGATGTTTGTTCAAAGATGAGGTCTCATGTGTTTTCCTATCTCTTTTGATGATTTTGGCGCTTCCTTGATCCGGTTGTTATTGGTTGGTCTCTTGACCTCTTTTTCCTTGCTATGCTGTGTGGGAATACTCCTAGGACCACCTATATCATCAATCCCTCACGAGCAAGATTTGGATCAAGTTTTTCATTTTGTTAGGTTTTGGACACTCCTTTGGTAAAACCATAACAGATCAATTATTTGACGTGGATCTGGACGATCGTCGCTAGGAATATGTTCCAGATATCCTTAGGGAGGTGTGTTCCAAATTTGGTCAAGTTTCATCGGTTGAATCAAAAGTTGGACCAGTTTTCGTTTTAGTTTCGGGTGGTCTGTAGTGGTTCTGAACTGAATCGGTCCGACCGATTCCACAATGATCGTCGACCTTGACTATTGAGATCGCCGGTTGGCGTCGGTCGACCGCTTGATTGGCCGTCGGTCAGACCGGTCTACCTGAGATCAAATCTCCATTGTTGAGTCTTGTGGTTAAGGGGGTAATCGGATTCAGCACAAGGCTTCCTCTGTGCATTTACTGATCTTCTTAGCTTTCATAGCTATAGGAGAAAAGTGCGTGCTGAATTTGATTAAAGTCAAAATTTAAGAAAGCGTCTATTCACCCCCCTCTAGTCGCCTTTCCGGTTCTACAAGTGGTATCAGAGCCCGGTTAGCTCTTCTCATAGATCTTAACCGGTCTTTGGAGCCATGGCGACTGACAAGTACTCTACCAAACCACATATTTTTGATGGAGTCAATTTTGCCTACTGGAAGGCCCGCATGCAGGACTACATCGAGGCTCAAGGGCACGCAATTTAGCTTAAGGTAAAAAAATCATTATGTCGTGCCAGCCGTTGACGATGTGATCACTCCAGATGTGGCGGCCAATAGCAAGGCTCAGAATTTTTTGATCCAAGGTCTTAGTCGATCTGAGTTTGAGCGTGTTGCTCATTTGAGGTCTGCTCATGAGATCTGGCGGGCTCTTTGTGATTACCACGAGGGCTCCACTGGGATCAAGGAAGTGAGACAGAACCAGCTCAAGAAAATATACTCCAAGATCGAGCAAAGACCTGGTGAGTCTTTAGATGAGCTGTGGTGAAGGTTTTCAAAGATTCTTCATTATCTCCGTGCTGTTGATCTTGTCTTCTCTGAGTCGGAGAATGGACGCCAGCTTTTGGGTGCTCTTGATGTGAAGGTTTGGGAATGAAGATCACATCCATCAATGACAACGCAATCATGAGTGAGCTTACCATGGATAAGCTATACTCGAGGTTGAAGACACATGAGATTGATTTCATCTCGCGTCTCCCCAAGACAGAGTCGATGGCTTTGGTGGTTGACTCATCTAAGGGTAGTTCATCTGATTCTTTGGATTTAAGCTCATCTGGTTTTTCTTTATCAGCTTTACATTCTTTGAGCGATGAGCAACTGGAGAAACTACCTGAGGATGATTTAGCCCTCCTTTCCACTAAATTCACGAGAGCATACAACAAGGTGAGGAACAGAAGGAGAGGTGGCCCTATCACATGCTTTGAGTGTGGTAAGCCAAACCACATTCGCTCCCAGTGCCCCAAACTAAAGGGCAAGGAGGAGAAGAACTCACGGAAGCATCCTTAAGCTAGGGATGCAAAACCCAAGAAGACAAACTATCGCAAGTTTGTCAGCCGGGTCCTTGCCGCTCTTAAGAATGTTAACATGAGCGATGTGGACTTGGAGACGGAGGACGATGAGGATGACTCCCGTGGCAAGAAGAAGGCACAGGATTTCACCGGCATGTGTTTCATGGCCAAGGACAGCCACGACATTGACTCTTCCAATGACGATGATCCCTTCAGCGATCCAGATGAGGTATGCCCTTCGCTTGCTGATATGAAACATGCTTTGGTTCTTGCTGAACAAAAACTGCATAAGCAAGCTAAACTGATTAAGAAAAAGGACATTATGATTGATAACTTGAACCTAGAAGTTGTTAGGCTCAAATCAATTAATCTTGATGATGTGTGTGATTCCTACTCTAGCTTGCTTAATGAATTGACAAGCTTAAAATCTGCTCATTCCTCTGTTGTGAATCAATTGAAAGATGCTTTGGATGAAATAGAATCTCTCAAGTCTAGTCCTGTTTGCATGAATACTATTTTTCTTGATGAGACTGTTTTAGATGCTATCCCTTTATCTTGCTCTAATTGTGCTTTGCTTGAATTAAAATTGGATAGCGCTATGAAAGAATTGCAGAGATTTGATGCTAATCATACTTGCTCTCATTGTAAGAATAATAGGATTAAAATGAAAGAGATGACAGAAATAGTTTTGTACTCTAAATCTGCATCATGTGAAAATTATCCTAAGCTCACAACTGAAATTGAAGCTCTAAACAAGACTCTAGAAGAAAAGGCTAAAATTAAAAAATATATGTCCATTACTGCTTCTAAGAAAGTTATTGACTCTACCTGTTGTGTCTTGCAAGCTGAAGTTGAAACAATTGTTGATAAGATACAAGAGGCTTTTAGAGTTAAATTTAAGGAGCAGTTGAATAGGATTAGGGATTCCTATTGTGTCTTGTGAGGCTTTAAAAGTTGAAGTAGCTCTTCTTAAGAGTAAGCATGATGAGATAATCAAGTCAACAAAGTGCACTAGATGTGAGGATTTAGCCAAAGAGAATGATTACCTTAAAGTGACTCTTGAGAGGTTTTCTAGTGGTAAGAAGAACCTCAACATGATTCTTGACCAATCTAAAGTGAGTACGAAAAATAGTGGCCTATGTTTTAATTCCCTAGAGCATTCCAAGAACCATCCACCTAAGATTGCAAGAGTTGTTAAGAGTGACCTGTTTGAGGTAGAACCCCCTAAGCCATCTAAGATTGCCTTTAGATCTGCAGGTTTTGCTCAAACTCTTTCCAGCAAGACAGGTGCTTCTGCTTCATCAGTACAGACCCCTCAAAAGGTCAAGTACCATTGCACCTTCTGCAAGAAAGATGGCCACATTGTTGAGTTCTGCTTCCGTAGAGCCAAGATTGAGAGAAAAGAGAGAATGAGCACTTTGAGAACCATTAGAGGAGTCACTTCACCTGCTGTAGTCTCTAGAGCCAGGCAGCCTGTTTTTCGTACTACACATAGGCCTAGGTTCGTAGAGAACTTCATTGACACTTTTGGTGGGTCTAGGCAGCATTCTGGTTTAGGATATCATGAGAAGAAACCACGGGTAGCATCAAGACAGGGGGAGTATCGATCTTTTGGTAGGTCGTTTCGGAGAGGTCTAGGTGGTTCTTATGTGCATGCTTATGATTGTGTTCATAATCATTTTACTACTGCTTCTACTGTTGTTCCCAGGCATCGTGCGTCTCAGTACTGGATTCCTAGATCTTTTATCACTAACCCCAGTACTGAGGCACAGATGTTTTCTGCTTGTGCTTTTTAGGTCCGTCGTGCGAGGAAGGAGGACATATGGCTTGTTGACTCCGGGTGTTCTCAACGCATGACTGGAGATTCTAGATGGTTCTCCTCCCTCACACGTGCGTCCGGTAATAAATTGATTACCTTTGGGGATGCTTCTACTGGGACCGTGATAGCCAAGGGCACTATGCGCGTCAACAACAAGTTCATGCTTAAGGACGTCGCTTTGGTAAGTAAGCTGAGGTATAATCTGTTATCTGCTTCTCAGCTGCTTGATGAGGGTCTAGAAGTAAGGTTTAAAAGTAGTGAGTGTAGAGTTCTAGATTCCTCGGGTGAGCTTGTCTTTGAGATCCCCAGGTTTGAGAAAATCTTTTGTGCTAATTTCAGTATCTCCTCTGCTTCCAGTCCTAGATGTCTTGTAGCTTCTGATTCTCATGACCTTGTCTTGTGGCATCGTAGACTTGGGCATATAGGCTCTGACCACTTGACTAGAGTCAGTTGCAAGGAGTTGATTAGAGGTTTTCCTAGGCTAAAGGCTGTTAGAGATCTTGTGTGCTCACCCTGTAGACATGGTAAGATGGTTTCTGCTTCTCATCCACATCTTACCTTAGTGATGACTGATGGATTAGGACAGCTTATGCACTTAGACACTGTAGGTCCTTCTAGAGTTCAGTCAGCCGGTGGGAAATGGTATGTGCTGGTGATTGTGGATGATTACTCCAGGTATTCATGGGTTTATTTTCTGGCTTCTAAGGACGAGGCTTTTGGCTTCTATAGAGAATTGGTCCTTAGACTTGCTGTTGATCTTCCTGGAGCTTTGAGAGCCATTAGGAGTGACAATGGGACAGAATTCAAGAATTCATCCTTTTCTACTTTCTGCACTGATAGGGGAATTGAGCACCAGTTTTCATCACCCAGAGTTCCCCAGTAGAATGGTGTTGTAGAGAGGAAGAACAGGACCCTTGTAGAGATGGCTCGGACCATGTTAGATGAACATTCCACACCTAGGAGGTTTTGGGCTGAGGCGATCTCTACTGCTTGTTATATCTCTAATAGGGTTTTCTTGAGATCTGTGATTGGCAAGACTTCTTTTGAGCTTAGATTTGATCACAATCCCAAAGTCTCTCATTTTAAGATTTTTGGTTGCAAGTGCTTCATTCTTAAACATGGCAACCTTGATAAATTTGAATCGAGATGTTCTGATGGCATATTTCTTGGATATCCTGCTCATTCTCATGACTATCGTGTATTTAATTTTGACACTAACAAAATTGTTGAGACTGGCGAAGTCACTTTTGATGAGGCTAGTCCTGGTACTAGACCCGATGCTACAGGTACACAGGTTCCTGACATTCGAGAAAGCATCTTCGTCGACGATGACTCTGTGGATGAGGACCCAATCCATCCTCCAGTCACATCTAAGATGGTTGCAGAGCCTACTCCCACTACTCCAGCTTTAGCTGAGTAGTCTCCTCCTATATTCACCGACGATCTGAGTGGCTCTGTTCCTACCTCCACAACTCATGGGGTAGAGGCCACTTCTGCACCAGGAGCCCCTCTTCACATTCAGCGACGGCATCCACCTGAGAAGATGATTGGGGATCTTCAAGAGCGACTCACTCGCTCCAGGTTTATTTCTCCTGATTCTCATGCACATTCTGCTTTTGTTGTTCTTTTGAACACCGAGATATCACCCATGCTTTATCTGATGCCTCTTGGGTCAATGCCATGCATGAAGAGCTTGAAAATTTTGAAAGAAATAAAGTCTGGACCTTAGTTGAGCCTCCTTCTGATTCTCATGTTATTGGGACAAAATGGATTTTTTAAAATAAGCAAAGTAAGGATGGGTTGGTTGTTCGCAATAAGGCTAGACTTGTAGCTCAAGGGTATTCCCAGGTAGAAGGCTTAGACTTTGAAGAGACTTTTGCTCCTGTAGCCAGATTAGAAGCCATTCGTATTTTACTAGTATTTGCAACATCTAAGGGTTTCAAGCTTTTTCAAATGGATGTTAAAAGTGCTTTCTTAAATGGTTTCATAGAAGAAGAGGTCTTTGTCAAGCAACCTTTTGGTTTTGAAAATCATAAGTTCACAAACCATGTTTTTAAACTCTCAAAAGCTTTGTATGGATTGGAGCAAGCTCCTAGAGCTTGGTATGATAGGCTTAAGAGTTTCTTGCTTGAAAATGGTTTCAAAATGGGAATGGTTGATCAAACTTTGTTCAATCTCAAGCATGGCAGTGATTTCTTATTGGTTCATATTTATGTGGATGATATCATATTCAATGGTTCCTCTCATGCTTTGGTGTCTAGATTTTCAGATTCTATGAGCAGCGAGTTCGAGATGAGCATGATGGGAGAATTGACATTCTTTCTTGGTCTTCAAGTCAAGCAACTGAAAGAAGGCACATTCATTCACCAAAGTAAGTACACAAAGGACCTTCTACGACGCTTCGACATGGGAAGCAGTAGGCCAATGTCTACTCCCATTGCCACAACCACCGTGCTGGACCCTGATGAGGATGGAGAGCCCGTGGACCAGAAGGAGTACCGCAGTATGATAAGCTCCCTTCTCTACCCCACTGCATCGAGGCCAGACATACAATTTGCAGTGTGTCTGTGCGCTCGCTTTCAGGCTTCCCTTCGTGCTTCTCATCGTCAAGCAGTACGTCGCATCTTCAGGTACCTCCAAGATACTCTTGACTTTGGACTCTGGTATTCTTCTTCTTCTGCTCTCTCTATTCGGGCATTTTCTGATACTGATTTTACGGGGTGTAGAGTGGATAGGACGAGTACTTCTGGCACTTGTCATTTCTAAGGCACATATCTTATCTCTTGGTCTTCTAGAAAATAGTCTTCTGTTGCACAGTCCACAGCCGAGGCCGAGTATGTGCTGCTGCAAGTAGTTGCTCTCAGGTTCTCTGTATCTTATCTACTCTTCGGGACTATGGGTTATTTTTGGGTAGTGTTCCTCTTTTCTGTGACAACACTTCTGCCATAAACATTGCCAAAAACCCAGTACAACATTCTAGGACTAAGCACATTGACATTCAATATCATTTTCTTAGAGACCATGTTGAGAAGGGTGATGTTGTGCTTCACTTTGTTGAGTCCGAGCAACAGTTATGGATATTTTCACTAAAGCCCTTGATTCTTCTCGTTTTGCTTTTTTGCGGGGAGATTTAGGAGTTATTAGTCCTCTTGGCCTGTTTTGAGGTGGAGTTTGCTCTTTTTGCATTCATTGTATCATAATGCATTTTAAAATTCAAACATCTTGCATTGTAATATAAACTTGTGGAGCTTTGATTATTATCCTTGTATGACTTGTTTTCATACTTTATACCATGCCATATCATGTGCTAGTCTGCTAGAGTTCTTTGATGGCTCTTCGTGTTTAGCTTAGCATTTGCCATGCTAGCTTTATTATCTGTGAGCTAATTGAATCAAAACATTACTTGTTGGATCTTGTGATCAGTTTTGCTTTAGTGTTCCTTTCATGTTTCATGCCATGTCATATAAGGTAAACTGAGTCTTGAACTTATTTTGAGCTGAAAATTGAGTTTTGTTAATTCTTAAGTCAAGCAAATAAAAAATGAGCTTTTCTGAGCGAAAAAACTGATCTCATTAATTCTTTCTCATGAGACGGCTTGCCATTGCACTAGGCATGAACTCAGGGGGAGTTTTGGATGACCTAGATTACTCTTTTAAGCTTCTTGCTTGAGATGGTCGCGGCAAGGCTCGAGATCTAGCATAATTCCAAGACAAAATTAATATTTTTCTTCAAAATGCTCAAAGTGCTAAATGCTTGAACGTTTTGCTTCTTAATTGAAATCATAATGCTCTACATTGACTCAGTATAGCTTATAGACATGACTTGACTCATTTCTGGATACCTTTAGTAAACTATGATTTTGAGTAACTTGTCATGCTATTAGTTCATTCAATCTCATATTATTGCTATTTTGGTCTTAGCTTGGCTGTACAGGTTTTGCCATGATTGAACATAGCTTCTTCACATAATATGGCTTGGTGTAATACTTGTACTGTCTTTATGGATAATCTTCATGGCTCGTTTTGCTAAAGTTCAAGAACAATGCCATTCCTTCATGCTTTATCTTCTTCCATGCACCTTGATGAATTCATTGTTAAAGGGGGAGGAAGATTGGTAAAAATATTGTTTTAGAGTTTTTTAGAGTCATAGGGGGGAAATGAATTTTCTAGAAATTGGTGATCATAGTGGGTGGGTTCTTTTGGTTTTACTGCCTTTTCTGATTTTATTTGCAAATCTAGAAGACTCACAATGATCAAAGGTCACATAGAATAATTGTTCTTTCATATGGACCTAAGTGAGATTTTTGGCTATTATCTGGAAATTAAAGTTTTTTGTGCTCTATTTGCCATATCTCACTTGCCCTTGCTATTCTGAAGCCAGCTTGGTCATTTCCTAGGCTTTCTCTTGCTTATGGACCAAGTTGTGCCTTTGCGCGAAAACTGCGAGTTTTTTACTTTTCAAACCACAAACTTACATTTTCTGGGAGATTACCAATGTATTCATCAAGGGGTAGATTGTGGATATCGTGGTGATATGTGCATGATCTTAGGATGATGAGTCAATTGGCAATGGCGTTGTTGGTTTGACGGATCTCGTGTTTTAAGAAATGCTCTGTCTTTATTCGGACCTCGGTGGTCGGGCCGTGACATTGGCGATCGACCGCCCATGGATCGGTCCGATCGGCGATGCGGTCCGACCAACCGGTGGCAATCCGACCGGCTGTGTGCGGCGGTCCGACCGGCCAGAACCTTTGGTGGAGTTTGGGGCTATGCCAAAAATAGAGTGTGTAAGTTAGAGAGGGGAGTCTCCTGCACTTGGTCTCATATTTTTGGAGCTTCCAGTCAAAAGTTCTATTCAACTGAAAATTCAAGAGTGTTTCAGTTTTTCACGATGGAATTTTGGCTAAGTCATTTTGGGCGGTCTGATCGGCGTTATAAAATCGGACAGACCGGTTGGAAATCGGTCAGACCGGATTCCACTTGTTCGTCGGCCTTTTTGGCGATGTTGTGTTTCGATTGTGTCTAGTGCATGAGATTCAATGCTTTACTGTTGCATATTGCATGGTTGAGCTAACGTGGGTCAAGTTGTGAAGAACTTGTTCCCGGAGACGATTTCTTTGTCTATTGATGTGCATGTGGCTTGCAGGTCAACGACGGTCAACGGTGAGGAGGATCGGGACTAAGCTTGGAGAGCTGAGGTCCAGAACGATCATGGATGCCGGGTGAGGTCGTGTGACTCAAGCATGGCGCAGAATGGACAAGATGGTTAGAACGGGCAGTTCGTTGCAGCTGGTAGGATCAAGCGGCACGGGGGTCGGTGCAAGTGCCTTGGAGGTTCCGATGAGATTCAGACGGGAGAGACTTGCCGACATGATGACAGCAGCTGATCAACCTACACGTGGTGGAGCAGGCGATTGCTTCGACTGTAATGTGTGTGTGTCCCATTTATTTTGGGCCTTAACGGGAGCCCATTAAGTGAACTGAACTCTCTCTAAACCCTAGGCCTCGCTATAAATAGAAAGGGGGAGTTGGAAAAAGCCCCTAAGCACTTCATTTGTAAAAACCCTAGTTAGGGTTAGGGTTTGGAGAGGAGAGGAGAGAGAGACTAGGCTCTAGAGAGGAGATTGGATGTGCGTGAATGGAATGGTGGACTCACGTAACGTGGCCCACATTGAAATGGTGGACTCATCTTGGAATTGAACGTGGAATTGATGGGTCTTACAAAAGTAATGAATGCATGCATGATGTGATCCCACATTGAAATGGTGGACTCACGCAAATATAATCCTTCATTCCATCTTGGAATTGATGGGATTTCAAGTGCCCATACTCTAGTTGATGGAATTGATGGGTCTTACAAAAGTAATGAATGCATGTCATGATGTGATCCCATGTCAATATTGAATTGTACTCATAAAAGAAAAGAACACATGGCATTTATCTACAAATACTAGCAAATATAATCCTTCATTCACAAATCATACATGGCATCAATCATAGAATACGGTTTACTACACGGAAGACCGGGGTGCGAGATATCAACATCATGAACAAGGCACAAAACATTCATGTAAACAACATATCATTGTGCATACAAGACCTAACAGGATTGCTCTTTTAGAAAAGTAGGACTCGACTCGTTAGCGGAATGAAACAACGATAAATCAAGCTTGGAATTGCTCGGCAACGGAGGTGTTCATCCACACTCTCACCGGGATGTCTCCCAAATTGCGAAAACAGGTCAACACAACAACTCAAGCGAGAATCAAGAAAACACTTCATCATCAGATGAACATACCTTTCCCAGCTTCTCTCCTCCGAGGAATAAAATTTCTCTAATTTGAATTCATCGCATACCACATGAGATTAAACCTCTTAATTGAACATTATCAAATTATGATCAAGCGAAGGACATCATCCACTCAATTGTGGAGAGGCTAAACAAGCATGTTCCCAAAATAAGAACAATGATATAACACTGCTACCGATGTTCTACAATAACCCAATTTGATTAGCGAGAATATTCACGATCTCCGACTATTTAATATATCTTTGTTTGGGTGCAACCCCGACTTAAGCCAAGCACTCCAAAAGGTTTTAACGCTTTTCTTCATAAAGAGCAAAGATCATAAAATTAATCCATATATATTTATATATAGGATAACACATCATACATAATTTAACACATCACGACACAAAACAACTCAACAACGACTCATTAATCGAGTCACAACAATTGAAATCTGGCAATTGTTTACCCAATCCTCTAATGTGCAAGTGTGTCAATTTAATATGTTTGAATGAACCACGGACCTAAAGCTCGCTCTGATACCAACTGTAACACCCTGACTATAAGGAAGTCAAGATGTCACCTACAATCACTAATCCTTAGGAAATTCACCACAATCAGTATTTCTAGAATTGACATACCGCAAGGATAAACGTGAACAGAAATCATCACAGTTAATCAGCAGATTGGAAAAATAAACATATCATGGAGATATGGTAAAAACGGCCATGTTGGCTTATTACAATTCAACACAAGTTATAAATAGAAGACAAAAGTAAATTCTCGAATGTTTAGAATTATAATAGTGAGTGCATCGTGTTGAGCTACCCTCCATGAAACCGATCTTCCTTGTCATTTACCTAAATAAAACAACAAAGCAAGAATGAGCCAAAGATTGTGTAACATCACATCTATTGAACCATATCCTTTGTCACAGTTGAACACTCATTGGAAACAATTCTTTTGAATGGATGAAATGAAATGATGCATTGAAGGAATTGGACATAATGTAGCATATACGGTATTTCACCCGTCGGTGTTCACTTAAAGTGTCGATATGAAGAGCGTTTCATCGACCAGTCAACGTGGCCCACATTGGAATGGTGGACTCACGTAACGTGGCCCACATTGGAATGGTGGACTCACGTACCCATCTTGGAATTGATGGGATTTCAAGTGCCCATCTTTGGAATTGATGGGTCTTACAAAAGTAATGAATGCATGTCATGACATGTCAATATTGAATTGTACTCATAAAAGAAAAGAACACATGGCATTTATCTACAAATACTAGCAAATGTAATCCTTCATTCACAAATCATACATGGCATCAATCATAGAATACAGTTTACTTGCAGTATATCAACATCATGAACAAGGCACAAAACATTCATGTAAACAACATATCATTGTGCATCACGACTTGCCTTTTGTAGTGACTCGTTAGCGAACGCGGAGGTGTTCCCACAGGATGTCTCAACACAAGCATGTTCCCAAAATAAGAACAATGATATAACACTGCTACCGATGTTCTACAATAACCCGACTATTTAATATACAAAGACCCAAATGATTTCAGCCCTTATGAGCAGCGGTACGAGAAAAAACTTTGTTGGATTGAGCTCTTGTCCTCCTTGAGGAGTGGCTTTACAAGCAACATCTTGAATAAATCAATGGATGTTTGTTAAAAGATGAGGTCTCATGTGTTTTCCTCTCTCTTTTGATGATTTTGGTACTTCCTTGATCCGGTTGTTTTTGGTTGGTTTCTTGACCTTTTTTCCTTGCTATGATGTATGGGAATACTCCTAGGACCATCTAAATCATCAATCCCTCACGAGCAAGATTTGGATCAAGTTTTTTATTTTGCTAGGTTTTGGACACTCCTTTGGTAAAACCTTAAAAGATCAATTCTTTGACGTGGATCTGGACGATCATCGCTAGGAATAGGTTCCAGATATCCTTAGGGAGGTGTGTTCCAAATTTGGTCTAGTTTCATTGGTTGAATCAATAGTTGAACCAGTTTTCGTTTTGGTTTCAGGTGGTATGCAGTGGTTCTGGACTGAATCGGTCCAACCGATTCCACAAAGCGATCGGACGCTTGACTATTGAACCTCGAGTTGGCGTCGGTCGATTAGCTTCGGACCGCCAGTTGGCCGTCGGTCAAACCGGTCTACCTGAGATCAAATCTCCATTGTTGAGTCTTGTGGTTAAGGGGGTAATCGGATTCAGCACAAGGCTTCCTCTGTGTATTTACTGATCTTCTTAACTTCAACAGCTATAAGAGAAAAGTGTGTGCTGAATTTTATTAAAGTCAAAAATTAAGAAAACGTCTATTCACCACCCTCTCGTCGCCTTTTCGGTCCTACAGTTGTCAGCGGCGACGAACTCGACGGTGAACAAAGCTTCAGGCGGCGACGTTCAACTCCGAAATCCGGGCGCTAAGGGAGAGGAGGAGCTATGAGGGTGGCGGCGGTGAGATGAGTGAGGAAGGCTAGAGGCGGGCGCTATTTTTAGGGCGCAGGCGAGTCTGAGGTGGCGTGGAGCGCAAGAATGTCCGCCAGGACTGAGGCGGATTCCAGGGGATTACCAATGAGGAAAAGGAAGGCGGAGGCGTAACAGGCGCGGTGACGACACAACGTCATAAATGTGGCGCGATTTCGGAAGATGCGATTGATTGGGCCGAGTTTTGGAAGGTATGAAGCGGCGCTAAAGGCGGACTCCGATGGGAGAAGAAAGGAACGAAGGAGAATGAAGGTTACGTGGACGAGGTGGGCTCCACATGGCAGCAGGACAAGAGAGGAGGGAGAGAAAATGGGATGCTAGTATGTGGGCCCGCCGCGTGAGAGAGAGAAGCGGTGTAGGTGAAAAGGAGCGGGTTGGGCACGGAGAAATGGGCCGCAGCTGCCGGCCACGTGTACGAAAAGAGTGACAGGGTGAGGAAATTCAGCCCAAGAATTGTTTCCAGATTTTTAAAGGATTTTGTATTTTAAACAATTGATTAATTCGTTTAAGCTTTAGAAAATAGCAAATAAAGTAAAAAAATATGGAAAAATTAAAAGAAATTCCTGGCTCATTTTGGACTTAAATAAAATATTTGAACTTGTAATTGGTAATTAATTTTGCAAATAATTAATTTTGGTTTTAAAATAATTAGGGAAAAGCTTTTAAAATTCCAAAAATATAGAAAAATAGTTATATTTTTATTTTTAACCGGGAAAAAATTTGTGCTATTACAACTCTATGTGAGATATGTGTCATCCATGGACTATTCAATACTTTCTCGATCTAGTGACCGATAACTTCATGTGGTCGACTTTCGACCACTAGTGGCATGGTCATGCACTTTCTTTATCCGGCCACATCAAGGGGCCGGAGATATCCTCTTGTTTCGTTAGGAGGAACAAATCTTATATCCGATCAATCATATTCCTTCGCATGTTTCATAGCGTACCCGAAAGCTACATTTATAACTACCTAGTAATGGAGTAGTGTTTGGCAACTGCTAAGTGTACTACTACACATGTAGGAAACCATGTTGATCTCAGGTCAAAGGATTATACATCATCATTGCTTGAGACCAACTGATGACACACAAAATCATAATAATCTCAATAGTGTCTCAATGTGGGTCAATCCAACACCATATTCTCTAACATGTGTTCACATCATTGATTTCATATCCCCATATTTACGACCAACAAAACATGGTCATCAATCAATACATGTGCTGGTCGATAAGTCAATAGTGTCTCGACTAGTTGGGACCCGAATTTACACATCCGAATCCCTCTGTGTATTCTGAACTAGTCCCAGATCAGTAGCTAGCTCACATAGTAAACATCGATGAAATACCATCCATTTATCGATTTAACTAAAAAATCTAAAAATAACAAATAGTAATAATAACTGGATCTTATGGTCAATATTTACTTAACTTGCCACGCAGGCTAAAGAAATAAATAAACTCTTGCAGCGGAATAAAAAATTTGGAGAGGCCATTCAACGTGCCCACATGCAATTGAGTGGAGAACACACCCTATTTCGCAAAACCTTCAAAGGACTCCTCTTCGTAGAACTCTTGAATAGATTGACACACTTCAACTGAGCAGCAAAGTTGAAAGTCGTGAGTACATAAAGTACAAAACAAGTCGCACAAAACAATATTCATTAATATTCACGCATGACTCGAAAAAAGGAATAGATGCATGGCTCTATTGCAGAAAGCAGTATTTGAAATACAGTAAATAGATATAAATGCGTAATTGAAAGGAATAGTAAATAAATAAACAATTGCTTTGAAATAACTAGTGAATCTCCCATTCACTTTGGAACCAAATCACCCAATGAACATCCCACCCATCAAGCGAACATCATATTTACCAGGGAAATCTCCCATTCACCTTTCGACGCATTTTTTATAAAGAAACTCTACCTCTCATGTGAAATCCTCGAGCATTGTCTATAACCCGGGACACGGCTGTTTAAACAGTTTTAATTCTGTAGAGGTTTTATAGCTTTACGCACTAGAGATGAATCAACTTATAATATATGTTTACATACTTCCGTAGGTACGCGACTAAGTGATTATCTCAAGACCATTACAAAGCTCCTCCTTAACCTAGTTCTGCTTGCTAAGGTTTCAACACTGAATGTCATAACGACCAGACATGGCCCCCCTCTTGCGCTATTGTGAATATCCATCCCGGAATTCACGCTTCCAAAGACAGAACTAAGCTAAGACATTGTTAATTAGTTAGCTAGGTCAATCCCAAACTGGGCATGTGGTTGTACGATATGGCCCAGTTCAATTGCAAACAACATTAAGTCCTTGACAAGTTACTCAAGCGAGACTACATCATCCAAAACAATGTGTCGCACGCACCCCTTTTACTGCACCATCACTCACCTGAGCATAAATAATTTTGTTCAACCAAGCCAATGATAATCCCTACCATAGCACAAAATTTTACAATAGTGGCATCACACCACAATTGGTACAACGATGATATCACACCACAGTTGCACAACCATGGCATCGCACTACAATTCCATATATCATTAAGTCAAATTATCAGTATTGAACATATGATCATGAGCCAATTGTAACTAAGCATGTCTAAGCATCTCTACGATAACCCATGATGGTGATACAAATACGTCCAACCAATAATGACCATCCTATGGTGATAAATGATTCATGGTATTCAAATAATCAATGGAGATGTAGCGACAAATAGGTGATTAACTATTCATAAAAGCAGTTGATATAAAGATAGCATGCAATTTGATACAAAACAATATAATTTTGAAATCATAAGTTCAACATGATCAAATAAATATGACTTGCCTTAGTTATGCTCAGTTACCACACTTGCATCTTCAAAGTTTGCTTCCGCTCCAACTCCTTGAAATAGATCGTCTAACGAGAGAGAAAACAACAGATGAAGCATAAATTAATCCAAAATAAATACAAATAAAATCCAAAAATATCAAAACAACCTCTAAAAGAAAGAGCTCAATTCTAGATGAATTTAGGAATTCGAATAGACTGAATCAGAGTCCGGACTAAGGGGAACAGACTCTCGGAAGATCTGCTGGAAAAGGAAAAAGAGAGAGAAGAACGAATATTTATGGAATATTCCTTCGACTGAAAAGAAAAGGAAAAAGAAAATATGAAGGACACTGACAAGTGGGGTCCACTTATAAGTGAGAGAGAGAGGAAGAAAGATATTGACATGTGGAGCCAGCCTGTAAGAGAGAGAGAAAGAAAAAGAAGAAGCTGATAGGGTGGCCCAGATGTAAGAGAGAGGACGAGAGAGAGCAGCTCGACGACAGAGGAAGGTGGTGGCAGTGCTAGCGCACGGCAGCAACGAGGGAGTGCTGGCGAAGGGTAAAATGGAACCCCAGCAAGGAGAGCGAGACTTAGGCGGTGGTGGGAAGGACAGAGAAGCAGAGAGGCGGCGCCAATGTCGATTGTGGCGGCGAGATAGGCTCAGGCTCACGATGGAAACGATTAAGCAAGGACGTTCGATGGAAAAGAGAGGGAGCACAAGGTTGGCGGTGGCACATGGAACACGACAAGCAACTTGGGGCGACCGAAGGACAGGAGTGGCGGCGTGATGGAGACCGCTGGCGGAGTGGCTCGGTCGACGACGACGGGATACAATGGCGGTGAAGAGAGAAAAATAAAGAAGTGAAGGGATACAGGTATGCTACGCTAGTTGACAATTCAAAAATAATACCATGTAAATCAGGATGTAATGCAAGCAAAAGATCATAGATCGTTACCACTAGACACGCAGTGTAGTAGAAAAAGAGTTGGAGCAGCCGGATCCAACGTAGGACGCATTGATGTAGTGGTCGTAGTCGATCGTCCAGCATCCTTGTAGTTGATCGTCTCCTCCAACAACTAGTCGCATCCCTTGTGAATTCGTGGAGCGTCCTTTATCTCAACGACAACCGCAGTAGCACCTTTGCAGTATCCACACATCCAAGGATAGAACACCGTACACTAGTGTGCTAGCACCAACTCGCACAGTAGGGCTCTTGAGAAGATGGCGGCTAGGATTTCGGTGGAGCAAGTCACGTTGTCTGTCACGTCTCTCTCCCAATAGCCTCAAGCATCCTCTTATATAGGGCCCATGACGGATCCTATCCGAACACGTTTGTTCCAACCCGTTAAGTGTGTGACCCTATAGATTCATGCGTAGTCGGTTGTGACTCAGAAACCCTTTCCATCCACAAGTCGTTAGCGGTTTCTAGTAGGACATAACGATTCCTGAATACAAATAAATTATATCGGACAAACCTTAATTCAATATGATCTACGACTAGATCTTTATCACTTATGACCAACTCGTATCTCTATATGACCAGTTCATATTTAGTCATGACTAGTTCGTAACTCCTTACAACAGTTTATGACCACTTAGTGATTATGTTCGACCAATCTATGACCAACTCGTATCTCCATACGACCAGTCTGTATCTGTTTGAACTGTATGACCTGCCTGTGTATTCTCCCTTTGCCTCACGATATCTGGTTGAATTCCATGTGAGATAATTTATCATGCATTGAATGTTCAATACTTTCTCGATCAAGTGTCGGATAACTTCAAGTAGTCGACTCTTCTACCACTAGTGACATGGCCATGTACTTTATTTATCCGACCACATCGAGGGGCCCAGAGATATCTCTCATGTTATGTTAAGAGGCAAATCCCATATCCGACCAGTCGATTCCTCTGTATGTTTCATAGCATACCGAAAAGCTACCTTTATAACTACCTAGTTATGGAGTAGTGTTTGGCAATCTCAAAGTGCACTATTACAAATGTAGAAAACCATGCTGATCTTAGGTCTAAGGATCATACATCATCATTGCTTGAGACCAACTAATGACACATAAAATCATAACAATCTCAACAGTGTCAATCCAACACCATGTTCTCTAACATGTATTCACATTATTGATTTGATATCCCTATATCCATGACCGGTGAAACATGGTCATCAATCAATACATTTGCTCGTTGATAGAGTCACTAGTGTTCTGACTAGTGACATCCGACCAGGATTCATTTAGAACGACATCATATAAGTTAAAGAGCTTCACCAATAAGTCACACACTTGTTAATCTTCATAACTAATGATTCATTCAAGGAATATAATAACATTTATTCTATAACTCATAAACATAGGTGTGATACAATCATCTCTATGATTGCCTTTAGGGCATATCAATCTCAGCAGTGCTGGGTAATCGTGGTCACGTTATATAATATTATGTGTTCATGTCATCCGATAGAATTGGATTCTATGCATAACATCTTTTGCAGGGATTGATGTGAATAGTCTTGACTAAATATGATATGGTCGTATAGAGATCTGAGCTGGTCATAAGTGATAAGGACATAGTCGTAGATCATGTTGCATTAAGGTTCGTCCGATATAATTTATGTGTATTCTTGAATCGTTATGTCCTGCTAGGAACCGCTAACGACTCGCGGTCGAAAAGGTATTTTTGAGTCACAACCGTTTACGCATGAACCTACCGGGTCACACACTTAACATGTTAGAATAAATATGTTTGGATAAGATCCATTATGTGCACTATATAAGGAGATGCATGAGGCTGTTGGGAGAAGACGGGACGTGAGTTGCTCCACCGAAACCCTAACCGCCATCTTCTCAAGAGCCTTATTGTGCGAGTTGGTGCTAGCACACCACCGTACGGTGTTCTATCCCGGACGTGTTGATACTGTAGAGGCTCTACTGCGGTTGAAGTTGCGCTAAAGGACGATCCACGACTTTACAAGGGACGCGACTGGTTGCTGGAGAAAACAATTGGCAATGAGGACGTTGGACGATCAACTACGACCACGACATCGACGAGCTCTACATTGGATCCGCTGCTCCAACTCTTCTTCCGCTGCACTGTGTGCATCTAGTGGTGACGATCTATGATCTCTTGCTTGCATTGCTTCTTGGTTTACGTGGTAAATTTTTTGAATTGCCAGCTAGTGTAGCCTACTCGTATCATTACAATTGGATGTTAGGGATGGATATGGAACCACATGGAACTTGTAGGTGGGTTTTTGCGAAAAATCCCATTTAAATTCAATTTTTTGCTATCGAGTTGCCATCAATGTGGTTGTCAATTTTAATAATTGTTGACAACCTAATTTGCGGGACTAACGTTTTCATTGAATTGAATGAAAGGAATAGGTACCGAAGATTGAGAAGTGATGTTGATGAAGATGTCATGAGCTCAGACGTGGCAAAAGGATAGTTTGTCATTGTATCAACATCCGGGAAATTGAGAAGTGGAACCGGAGATCAATGCCATGACCCCAAGTTGGTTTAGCTCAAGGAAAAGGTATAGAATGAAGGCTAAGGATAAGTTTCTTAGTCATTTTAGCGGTCTAGGTGTCTGGTGGATACTCCAGTTTGCTAAAATTTGCTTCTAGAGGTCGAATGATTAGTAGCTGGATTAAAATCGGTGTCAAGAATCTCAATTGGATGCATTTAATATCTACTAGCTTGGCCATCAACTTGAGGTTGCTTTGTGCATAAATAGTTAGCGCCTCGAGATGGCGAAGTTGAGAGAGAGCATAAGTGCGAAATTTCTCAGGAGTTATGACAATTCCATTATGTATAAGAGTTGTCCTGAGTAAGGGCTAGAAGTGTTTCTTCAAACCTGAGAGCAGTTGTCCTAATGTTAGTTAGGACATGTGTCCTAACTAGCATTTTCAAGAAATTTGACTTGCAACCGAGAGTAGTTAAGACAAATACTGAGTTCAGCTAGGACATGTCCTAACTAGTGCATTTTCAGCTCCCAACGGTCACTGTCTCACTGACATGTGAATAGTGAGCTGGTCGTTACATATGTAGTTAGGACAAGTCCTAATTGGTTAGGACATGTCCTGACTAGTGCAATTTCGCTGAGTTTAGCTCTAACGGCTAGTTTTTGTGTGAGAACTATAAAAGGACCTGAATTGGGGATGTTTGGTTGTTGTCCAAATTGCTCCTGGACACATTACATGCATACATTTGAGAGATAACTCTTGTGGGCTTATTGAGCAATCCAAGAGATAAAAGAGGGGTGTTTAAGACAAGAGCAAAGCCTCTCATCATATTTGTGCATGTGGTTCACTTAGAGAGGGAGAGAGGAAATTTCTTGTGCATATGTTGCACTTGAGTGGTGTATTGTGCATCTATTGAGCTTCTAGAACATGATTCGTGCAATTGAGCATCTTCGACTTGTTATTCTTGGTGCTTACCGACACCTAGATGGCTTTGAGGAGTTATGTCGGTGATCTTCTCAAGAAGTTTGTGAGAAGGCCTGGTTTGTTGTCAGTAGTTTGATGCTCAACATCTCTGGAGTAGAGGAAGAGAAACTCTAGTGGATTGAAGTGTTTGGCTTAATCCGTGAAGCCGGTCCAATTTGTTTAGGCTTACCTCAACATGGATTAGGGGAGACCGATAAATCTCCAAGCACCACGGTAAAAAGATGATTGTGTCATTGTGGTTTGATTTCTTGTGCTCATTTACATTCTTGCGATTTACATTTCTAAAACTGAATTGCATGCTTGTCATCTTAGGATTGGAAACCTTGATCTAGACTTAGTTGTTGGTGCACTTAGTGAGACTAGTTGATTTAGATTTTAATTGTGTAAAATTATTTTGATTTACGCTTCCGTATATAAAATCCGGTTTTGACCAAAGAGAATTTTAAAATAGCATATTCACCCGCATAGAATTGGCCTCCTCGGCCTTACATAGCTGGCTACGATAGGCGCCGGAAGATAACCCCCTTCCGGCTTGCCAGCTTTGAGAATTGTTGCGTAGACAAATAATCCATCCGCTTCGCAATATAAGTCTATTTTTTTGGAAGTGTCGTTTCATATTCTATTTTTTTTAGCGTGTGCTTAACTGGGCACATTTCACAATATAACAAATTCAAAGGTGTAGATATTGTAATATTTTCACTGTCTATCCCTACTTTAATGCTGTAAAAGAGGTTGAATGGCTGTAGTATATATACCAATTAACAGATGTATGTATGGTCTAATGTTGTTAACCTTTTTAGATTCGTTCTCCTTAGTCTACAAGCATGGTGTGCTTGGACCTATATTCTCAAACAAAGAGAATAGTAATATTGGCGTAGAGGCCACACCTAATTTGATCAGACTATTCTTACTTAGAAAATACGTTGTTGGAAAGTGTAATAATTGATCAGACCAAGGGTTCAAATTTCGTTTCCGGTCCAATTCTTGCTAGAGGGCAGTTGCCGAGTTGTGAGCGATTTCGGAAAATAAACCGACAAAAGTAATTAAATTGAATTTTTTCCCAAAATAGTCCATAAGACTGTTGATAACAGCCAGAATTTGGCTGAGAATCGGACAAAAGCCGTCCAATTTTTGTCTGTTTGAACGAGTCAATACCGCTTTTCGATGACTATCACCGATTGTACACGAAATGCATGACTAGAGACACATAAAAGTTAAAGAAAAAAAACAATTGACGGTCGGTAGGAATCGGTCACAAATCGGATAGAAATCAGTGGTTCCGGGATACTGGGAGAAGAAATCTTGCCCTGGCTACGGTTTTCCGGTGGGCAGGGTCTTTGGAACCGTTGTTCAAACTATTTGATGTCCGATTTGTAGTTGACTCACGGACAATACAGTGAACAATGTTGTAAATCCAAAGAATTTGGACTAAATTTTTTTTCTAATCTGAGTGGATTAGACCTAATCCCTCTCCTCGCCCAAACTAACCCTTGGTGTGGACAATTGTTGGAACTTCAAATAGTGTAATTTGGGACTCCTAATAGGAGAGAACACGTTGATTACTAATAAAACTGAGGGCCCGAGGAATCGTCTCCCCTTTTCTATTTCTTGTGAGATTCTGTAAGATTGATCTTAGGCAACGTGACTAGTTAGGGCACTCCTAATAGCGCAAATGACTTGTTACTAAGCCCATGCCACATCAGACTTTATGTGATGTGGGAGAGGGAGAGGGAGAGGGAGAGGAAAGAGAGAACTTAGAGAACTTGTTACTTGCATGAGTAACAAGCCTTTATAGGAAACCAAAAAATTAAAAATGAGCTTGTATTTATTGGGAGCGCTTGTATCTATTTTGTGCAACAATTAATTCATTGCGGAGCCCTTTAAAAATAAGCTAAATATACAAAATATTAGAGTAGTTATATCTAAAATCGCATATTACTACTACAAAATATGCTATACTAGACACCCCTTTGGAACCGTCTGTGTCACGTAATTATCACGGACGATTCGTAAATAGAACCGTCTGTGATAATTCACAGACGGTTCTTAAGAAGAACCGTAGACGGTTCTATTCATAAACCGTCTGTTATTATAATCATATCACAGACTGTTTTGTAGATAAAACCGTCTATGATACTTTTGTTTTGTTGTGCGGGGAAATAAAAAATTGAACTTAATGGGCGGGCTGCTGAAACTCGCTTTATATTAATAGAGTCTCCTCACACCTCCATCTCCTCCTCTGCCATCTCTCCTCTAACCGAGTCCGCTGTCTCGTCCTGACCTTGCGCTTCGGCCTCCCCTGAGCTCGTCGCCCACGGCCCCCTCCACCTCGCCCCAGCCTCGTCGTCGCCGGCCTCCCACGACCTCGTCGCCCCCGGCCTCCTCCGCTTTGTCGCCCCGTCCTCCCCCGAGCTCGTCGCCCACGGCCTCCTCCACCTCACCCCGGCCTCGTCGTCGTTGGCCTCCCACGACCTCGTCGCCTCGGCCTCCCACGACCTCACTCTCTCTACTCCCCCTTTTGCTATGTGATGTGGATTACTAAGAGCTAGTGTTAGTGCTCTGTGAGTGGATTGAGTTGATACTACTATGATGTGGGTGATGCTATGGCTATTGTGGGAAGCTCTCTATGCATGTGTAGTTCATGCTAAGTTATTTGGTTTCGGCAAAATATAGATGGCAGATCGCGCACTGTCCAGTAAAACCGCCATAACTTTTGCATACGAACTCGGATTGCGACGTTCTTTGGCTCGTTGGAAAGCTAACGAAAAGTGCAATTCAAAAATTCATAAAGCACATATCAAATTCATTCGCGTAGCTCAGGAGGCTCTAGACGAAGTGAAAACCCCCCAAAAAAAAAGGTCGTTTAGGGCCTCAAAACAGTCTCTGAAGTTTTAGCACCTTTTTTTTTGCAATAGAAAAAAGCTATCACAGACGGTTCTAAACAAGAACCGTCTGTGAAAAAAACTATCAAGAAGAACCGTCTATGAAAAAACTATCAAGAAGCGTATGTGGAGAGCGGTTCTTTTTCTATGATAGGCTCTTGTTTAGAACCGTCTGTGATAGTTTTTTCACAAGCGGTTAAACAACCGTCTGTGATGACCTCATATCATCACAGACATACAAACTTAGACGGTTCAAAAACCTTCTGTGATGACCCTTTGTATAGTGGTGTATAACCACTCTTAGTAATAAGCTGTTGGGAATTCATTTTGGGAAAATTTTTGTTTATACTATGAGTTGTGATCTACTTCCCACATTTGCCACTAATTTTTTCGTCCTCTCTCACTTATGCCATCCATCCGTTAGTGCCTTGTTTACTTTTGCCATTTTCAGCCGTTAGCATCTCAGATTTATCCAGAAATCCCATAATAGCCTTTGCTATTTACATACTTATCAATTTCATATATTTCAAATGTGGCCGAGTTTCATCATGAAATTTTGCAAAGCTATAAAATATGTCCTACCCTGTATGTTCAATTTTTTCTTTGGGAATTTTCGAAACTTTTGCACGTGATGGAATTGACGGAAAATGGTCAAGAGTGGCATTTCTGAACTTTTCCCTTGGGTTGTCGAAGATAAGGGTATTTTGGTCTTTTCACGCGACCGTGACGAATGGAATTGACGGAAAATGGGCCGGAGTGACATTTCTAAACAAAGCGTGAGAGGATCGGAAAATTGGTGGTAAAAGTGGATTAAACAATTATTTCCATTCATTTTTATTTGAGAGACGGTACGAGGTCAACACAGAGCGAGGGGGGCACTGAAAAGATCACGTGTAGGACCAGTTCGACGAGTGAGCAGTAAAGACGCGGCAATAAAGTTAAAACTTTCCTAGCACGAGTATCATTATACCTCTTAAAAGATCCATCTTATTACTTCCTTAATCCATTACTACCTTAATCAAATCCTTCAGAATAAGGATGCAGTGCCACCTCTGCACCTTCGGCCTCCTGGCCGCTGTTGTTTTGGCTTCCACACAGTGCTTGGTTGCTGGTGCTGGGCGCCAAGACATGGCTCAGATTTCCCACGTCCTCGATGAAGTAGATGACTCGCTACTGGATCTAGGGCTCTCCTATGCTTTTCCAGCGGCCGAGCCTTCTCCTGCTCCGGCTCCAACTCCCGGCGGCGAGTTTCAAAATAAGCCTTTCCAGACAGGGATTCTAGTAGGCATATTGGTCGGAGTGGCAAGTCTGCTCCTCCTTGGTGCGTGCTTCCTTGGACTCCAGAGATGCGCCATTAAATCGTACGAGCGGGAGGAGGATCCATACTGGTCCCGTCATCCGGTCTCTGGAATGCCGTCGAGGTTCTCCTTTGAGGAGCTGAAGGCGGCCACCAGGAGCTTCTCGAGCAAGCTCGGCGAAGGAGGGTCCGGATCCGTCTTCGACGGCGACGTCCGCGGGCAAAGGGTCGCCGTCAAAGTGTTGGATGGCCGCAGCGTCCGCCTCGGCGGGGAGTTCTTGGCCGAAGTCGAGACGATGGGCAGCATCCATCATGTCAACCTGGTGCAACTGGTTGGGTTCTGCGCCGAGAGATCTCACAACCTTCTGGTTTACGAGCACATGAGCAATGGGTCGTTGGATAACTGGATCTTCGCGAAGAATGGCGGCGAGACGTCGCCGGCGGCTCTAGATTGGCAGACTAGGCACGGGATCATCACGGACGTAGCCAAAGGGCTATGCTATCTGCACGAAGGTTGTAGGCAAAGGATTGCGCATCTGGACATCAAGCCGCAGAATATCCTCCTAGATGAGAGCTTCAACGCCAAGATCTCCGACTTTGGGCTAGCAAAGCTGATCGAGAGAGACAGGAGCAATGTAGTGACCAGAATGAGGGGCACTCCGGGGTATTTGGCTCCGGAGTGGCTGACGTCGAGGATCACCGTGAAGGCCGACGTCTACAGCTTCGGCGTCGTGGTGATGGAGGTCATTTGCGGGAGGAGAAACTTGGATCTCTCCCGGCCGGAGGAGAGCAATTATCTGATAAAGATGCTGCAGGAGTCAGCAAGAAGTGGGGTGATCTTCGATCTTGTTGCTAGCCATTTTGGCCATGAGATTGAGCTGTACGCTGAGCAAGTCATGGAGATGACCAATCTTGCCATGTGGTGCTTGCAGGTTGACACCAACAAGAGGCCCGCCATGTCGACTGTTGTGAAGGCTTTGGAAGGTGCAGTAATCGTTGAGCGTGATATAGATTATAACTTCATTGTTACAGCAGCAAATGAAGAAATGACTGATGAAGTAGGCTCTGTGTGGTCAGATCTTCCTCCCTCCTCTTCTTTGTCAGGACCCCGGTAGGTCTAAATTACAATGTTCAGGAAGCAGCTGACTTTGCTCTTGTGGTTATAATTAGGACGATAGGTTAATACGGGCATGTCGTGCCGATGTAGGAGTATATAGATCTCTTGAAAGGATGAGCTTTTGGCCAACGTACGGTCACTCTTTTTGTTAGTGATGCATTTGTATGAGAAGTTTTGTACGTGTGTAGAAAATAGTTTATACATGTAAGATATAAACTATATATATGGAAGGATATATATGCATATTAATTTCCTTTTATACTCCAGAAGGTACACCAAAATGGCCCAATACCGGTACCTTCCATTCAAGAGCCAAACCAATTCAACTTACATAAAAATTAGTCGAGTATTATATAGCAATTCCGTATATTTAAGCGTATTCTTATTTTAGTTTCATTATAATAAAAATGGAGTCGGTATTGTTTCCCTGTGTTTCTAAAAAAATTAAACTTATTACTTACCAATATTCATTGAATGCTTGTTTTTCTGCAAATGGCATTTCTTGAATGATCGTGGGCCCTTCGATCGAGTTTGATAACTGGTGAGTGGTGACCGTCATTATCAGCGTGCCGTCTGGTTCCCGTTTTTATTTATGGCATTGAAAGTATGGTTCCCGTTTTTATTTATGGCATTGAAAAAGACCGACATTTCCATTAGGTCTCGAAGCTACCGGCAATTTTTGTGTAAAATTGTAAAAGCGACTCTACAAATCAAAGTTGTGCAAAATTGTAAAAGCGATTATACAAGTCAAAGTGATTATGATAAATAAATTTTTTTATGTCATTGATTTTTTTTTATGAACTTTAAGATGAATTTGACCATTATTTTTTATAACTTCGTATAATAAATTTGAAATACTATGCAAGTATTGTTAGTGACAAAATATACTAATATGGTTTTTATATGCCAAATATAGATAGTTTTGAATATATTAGATGAAAATAAGGAAATGTTATAGTGTTGATGGTATAGCCCACCCTATTCCGTCCGATCTTATCCTCTTCGATGCATGAGATAAGCCCCTCTCTCGCTCGGGTACAAGGAGACCGACGGATGAGCTGAGGCAGCGGCAAGGTCACGCTGGAGGAGGAGGTCGCGAGGTTGTGGCACGGCTCACTACTAAAGAAAAGGTCTCGACAGATGGTTCAAAAACGTCATCACAAACGGTTTCGTGGGTCGTCTGAGTTTATAGGTCAGTAATGATATGAGGTCATCACAGACGATTTTTGAACCATCTGTGATGCAGACTATCACAGACGGTTATTAACTCAAAACCGTTCGTGATAGCTGATGTATCACAGACGGTTTATAAATAAAACCGTTCGTGAGAGCTGATGTGTCACAGACGGTTTATAGATGAAACCGTCTGTGAGAGCTGATGTATCAGAGATGATACGTCCTAAGGAACCGTCTATGATATTCTTTCGTATTGCTAAATTTATTTCTGTTTATCGGCTAGCCTCAGGAAATGCTAGTAATGCCCTCCGAAACAAGCTGAAACACAACAAGTACATGTATACATCCAATTCACATTCATTTCAGAAACAAGCACATCCAATTCACAAATCAATTAACTAAAATTAACCATTCATGTACATTTACACACATGTACCATTAAGTTCAATCTTATCCCAATCAAGTTCAATCTACATTGTGGAACTTTATATTTGGATTTATGACCTCACGGTTCAAGAATGCCGCAAACTATTCTCAAATGTTTTTGAGTTGGCCCTGTTCTAATGCAGTTGTATCGATGCTCGCAACCTGTCGCTGGGAAGATTAAATCCGTGCATATATAAATTGATAAGTATGAAATAATTTGTAGGACCGGAAAGGCGACTAGGGGGGTGAATAGGCGCTTTCAAAACTTTCTCGCCTAAATCAAAAACCAACACGAACTTTACTCCTTTAGCTATGAAAGCTAAGAAGATCTGTAAGCACACAACGGAAGCCTTGTGTTGGATTTGATAAACCCCTCAAACACACGACACAACCGGATAAAAGAACTCACTGTTCCTTACTGGGGACTGGCGGTCGGACCGACGGTCAACAGTGATCCGACCGACAACTAACCGTGATCGGACCGGTGGGCGGCGATTCGACCGACAAGCCGTGATCTCGAATACGGCGGTCGGACCGCCGTTGAAAGTCGGTCGGACGGTAGAGTCGAGCGAAAACCTCACCCAAAACCAAAAGCGAAATTTGATCCAACTTTTGTTTCAACCAATAAAACTTGACCAAATTTGAGCACACCTCCCTAATGATATTAGAGACCTATTTCTAGCGACGATCCGTCGATCCGCCGCAGAATCGATCTCTCGAGAGTTTACCAAAGAAGTGCACAAACCCTAGAAATATGAAAATCTTGATTCAAGACTTGCTTGTGGGGTTGATGATCTAGATGACTCTAGGAGTAATCCCACACATCAAAGCAAGATAAAGTAGGTCAAGAGACCAAGCATAAACCTTTGAATCAAGGAAGCACCAAAATCATCCAAAAGGGAGAAGAACACAAAAGGGATCAAACGATCTTTCAATTAAGCATCACAAGATTGTTCGATTACACAAGATGCTTACAAAGCCTCTCCAACAAGGAGGGCAAGAGCTCAACAAGGAGCACACTCCAAACCCTAGATCTCCTCTCCTCTCCTCCAAACCCTAGAAAAAGGAAGAAGGGGCTAAAATGAATGCTTAGCATAGTTTTCCATCTCCCCCCTTCCTATTTATACTAGAGAGCTAGGGTTTCCTTTTTGGGGTCACTTACACATGGGACCCACACACAAATAACTCTTGAAGCAATCGCCTGCTTCACCACGTGTAGGTTGATCAGCGGTTCTCATCGTGTCGCCAAGCCTCTCTTGTCCGAATCCCATCGGAACCTCCCAGAGACTCGCACCGATATCCGCACCGCCTGATCCAACCAGCTGCATCGAACCACCCGTTCGATCTATCTTGCCCATTCTGCACCTGCTTGAGTCACACGACCTCATCCAATATCCATGATCGTTCTGGACCTCAGCTCTCCAAGCGTAGTCCCGATCCACTCACCGTTGACGTCGTTGACGCAAGCCACCGCACAAACAATAGACAAACAAATCGTTTAGGGAACAAGTTCTTCACAACTTGACCCACGTTAGTTCCGCAATGCAATATACAACAATAAAGCATTGAAGTTCATATGATAACACAATCAAAACCAACTCAATGCAACACTTGGCCAATCCTTCAAGCCATTGCGGTCGGCCTTTCAGTGGTCGGTCCGACCGATTCATCTTGGTCGGACCGCTCCCTGGCGGTCGGACGGTCCATAAGACTTAGCCAAAATTCCAACTCAAAATTCGAAACCTTCGGAATTTTCAAGCGAATAGAACTTTTATTGGGAGCTCCAAAATTTTGGGACCACATCCAGAGACTCCTCACTTGCCTACACAACCTATTTTGGCTCGGCTCCAAAACCCATTTTCATTTTGCGGTCGGACCGCCACCAAGGCGGTCGGATCGCCTCCACGGGCGATCGACCGCCGACACCACCGATCCGACCGCTGTGGTCCGGCGATTTGAAACAAACCGAAACGCGAGATTTTGCAAACCAACAACGCCATTGCCAATTGACTCATCATCCCGAGATCGTGCACATATCCTCACGATATCCACAATCTCCCCTTGATGAACACATTGGCAATTTTCAAAAAATGTGGTTTTGAAATGAAAAGTAAAAATTCGCCGTTTTAGCATAAAGGCACAACTTGGTCCATAAGCAAGAAAAAGCTTAGGAACCAAACCAAGTGGCTTCGTAATAGTATAGGCAAGTGAGATAAGGCAATGAAAGCACCGAAGGATTCAATTTCCAGAAAGTAGCCAAAAATCTCACTTAGGTCCAAATGAAAGGCAATTTTTCTATTTGACCTTTGATCATTGTGAGTATTTTTCAAATGCAAATGAAATCAGGAAAAGGCAATAGAACCTCAAGACTTAACTCACTATGATCACAAATTTTCAAAAGGTTCAAAATTTTTATTTTATGAAGTTCTTTTATATTAAACCTTGAGTATGACACCAAAAGCTCTAACATCACTTTCTTCACAATCTTTCTCCCCCTTTGACAATGAATTCATCAAGATGCATGAAAAAGAAAGAGCATGAAGGAATGACTTTATTTTTGAACTTTAGAAAAAAGGAGCCATGACCATTATACATAGAGACAGTACAAGTATTATACCAAGTCATATAAAGAGAAGACGCTATATTCAATCATGGCAAAACATGTACTGCAAAGCTAAAACCAAGATAGCAGCAAACTGAGATTAACAGAATTAAAATCATGAAAGGTTGCTCAATATCATAGATTCACTCCAAGCAACCAAAAATGAGTCAAGCCATGTCTATAAGTAAAAGAGACTCAAAACAAGGATTGAGGCATTTCGAGCATTAAGAGAATTCTTTTGAAGCAAAGCTCAAGCACTTAGCCCTTTTTGGGCAATTCTTTTTTTTTGCTGTGCTAGATCTCAAGCCTTGCCGCGACCATCTCAAGCGATAAGCTTAAAAGAATGATCTAGGTCATCCAAAACTCCCCCTGAGTTCATGCCTAGTGCAATGGCAAGCCGTCTCATGAGAAAGGATTGGTGAGATCGCTTTTTCGCATACAGAAAATCTCATTTTTATTTGCTTGACTTAATAAGATAAAAGCTCATTTTTCAACTCGAATAAGTTCAAGACTCAATTCAACTTTGTAAGACATGGCGAGAATCATAAGAAGATCACTAGAGCAAAACTAGTCACAAGATCCAACAAGACATGATTTGATTCAAATTGCTCACAGATATACAGCTAGCAAGGCAAAAGCTAAGCCAAACACGAAGAGCCATAACAGGAGTCTAGCAGACTATCACTTGATATAACAAGGTATAGAAGATGAAGTCAAGTCATACAAGGATAATAATCAAAGCTCCACTAATTTTATTATACAATGCAAGACAAGTGAATTGAAACATGCATTATGATACAATGAATGCAAAAGAGCAACTTCCTCAAAACACCCAATAGGACTAATAACCCTAACTCTCCCCATAAGCAAAGAAACGCGAAGAGTCAAGAGCCTTAGTGAAAATATCTGCAAGCTGTTGCTCAGACTCTACAAAGTGAAGCACAACATCACCTTTCTCAACATGGTCTCTCAGAAAATGAAATCGAATGTCAATATGTTTAGTCCTGGAATGTTGCCTTTGGGTTTTGGCAATATTAATTGCGAAGTGTTGTCACAAAAAGAGGAACACTTCCCAAAGATAACCCATAGTCTCGGCGTGGACAAAATCCAGAGAACTCGAGAGCGACCATCAAGCAGACTACATACTCGGCCTCAGTAGATCAGGCAATGTAAGACTGCATTTTCTAGAAGACCAAGAGACAAGAGATGTGCCTAAGAAATGACAAGTGCGAAGTGCTCTTCCTATCGACTCTACACGTGAAATCAAGATCGTAAAATGCTCGAATTGAAAGAGCCAAGAAGAAGAATACCGAGTCCAAAGTCAAGCGTATCTTGAAGATACCAAGATGCGCGTCATCGCTTGACGATGAGAAGCACGAGGAAGCTGAAATCGAGCGCATGGACATACGGCGAATTGTATGTCCCGGCCGACGTATGTAAGATAGAGGAGGAGCCAATCATATCTGCGGTACTTCTTCCGTCCACGGACTCTCCATCCTCATCGTGGTCCAAAGACGGTGGTTGTAGCAATGGGAGTAGACATTGGCCATCGCTTCCCATATTGAAGCGCCAAGAAGGTCCTTTGTATACTTACTCGTGAACAAAAGTGCCTTCTTTCGCTTGCTTGATTTGAAGACCAAGGAAGAAGGTCGACTCTCCCATCATGCTCATCTCGAATTCACCGCTCATAGAATCAAAATCTAGACACCAAAGCATGAGAAGAACCACCAAAATAATATCATCCACATAAATCGAACCAAGAAGAAATCACCGCCATGCACGAGAGTGAACAATGTTTTATCAACCATTCCTATTTTGAAATCATTTTCAAGCAAGAAACTCTTAAGCTGTCATACCAAGCTCTAGGAGCTTGTTTCAATCCATACTGAGGCTTTAGAGAGTTTAAAAACATGATTAGGGAATTTTGATTTTCAAAACCGGAGGTTGCTTGACAAAGACCTCTTCTTCTATGAAGCCATTCAAGAAAGCACTTTTAACATCCATTTGAAAAAGCTTGAAACCTTTGGATGTTGCAAATGCTAAAAGAATGCGAATGGCCTCCAATCTAGCTCTTTGGAGCAAAGGTCTCCTCAAAGTCTAAGCCTCTACACAGGAATAACCTTGAGCTACAAGTCTAGCCTTATTGCGAACAACCAATCCATCCTCACTTTGCTTATTTTTAAAACCCATTTTGTTCCAATAACATGAGAATCGGAAGGTCGCTCAACTAAAAACCGGACTTTGTTTCTTTCAAATTTTCAAGCTCTTCATGCATGGCATTGACCCAAGAGGCATCAGATAAAGCATGGGTGATATCTCGGGGTTCGAAAGACGCGACAAAGTAGAATGTGCATGAGAATCAGGAGAAATAAACCTGGAGCGAGTGACTCGCTCTTGAAGATCCCCAATCATCTGCTCAGGTGGATGTTGTCGCTGTATGCGAAGTGGTGCTCCTGGTGCAGACGTGGCCTCTACCTCATGAATTGTGGAGGTAGGAACAGAGCCACTCAGATCGTCGGTGGGGATAGGAGGAGGTCGCTCACCAAATCGACGTAGTGGTAGCAGGCTCTCCACCCCTCTCAGAAGTAGCTGGAGGATGATTTGGTTCTTCATCCTCAGAATCATCATCGACGAAAATGCTTTCTTGAATTTCAGGAACCTGTGTACCTGAAGCATCGGGTCTAGTACCAGGACTAGCCTCATCAAAAGTGACTTCGCAAGTCTCAACAATTTTGTTAGTGTCAATATTAAAAACACGATAGCCACGAGAATGAGCAGGATAACCAAGAAATATGCCATCAAAGCATCTAGACTCAAATTTATCAAGATTGCCATGTTTAAGAATGAAGCACTTGCAACCAAAGATCTTGAAATGAGAGACTTTGGGAGAATGACCAAATCTAAGCTCATAAGAAGTCTTTCCAACCACAGATCTCAAGAAAACCCTGTTGGAAATATAACAAGCAGTAGAGATCGCCTCAGCCCAAAATCTCCTAGGAGTAGAATGCTCATCTAGCATGGTCCGAGCCATCTCTACAAGGGTTCTGTTCTTCCTTTCTACAACACCATTCTACTGAGGCACTCTAGGAGAAGAAAAGCGATGCTCAATTCCCTATCGATTGCAAAAGGTAGAAAAGAAGAATTCTTGAACTCATCCCATTGTCACTCCTAATGGCTCTCAAAGCTCCGGTATATCAACAAAGAATTCTAAGAACCAAATCTCTAAAGAATCCAAATGCTTCGTCCTTAGAAGCAAGAAAATAAACCCATGAATACCGGAGTAATCATCCACAACCACCAAGACATACCATTTCCCACGGTGATGAACTCTAGAAGGACCAATCGTATCTAAGTGAAGAAGTCAGTCTGAGTCCATCATCATTACCAAAGTAAGTGGTGGGTGGGAAGCAGACACCATCTTACCATGTCTACTGGTGAGCACACAAGATCTCTAATGACCTTGACCTAGGCAAACCTCTAATCAAGTCCTTGCAACCGACTCTAGACAAATGATCAAAACCTATATGCCCAAGTCTACGATGCCACAAAACAAGGTCATGAGAATCGAGGCTACAAGACACCTAGGACTTGAAAGAAGAAATCTGAAATTTGCACAGAAGATCTTCTCAAATCTGGAGATCTAAAAACAAGCTCACCCGAGGAATCTAGAACTCTGCACTCACCTCTCTTAAACCTCACTTCTAGACCCTCATCAAGCAGCGGTGAGAAGCAGATAGAAGATTATACCTCACTTACTTACCAAAGCGACGTCTTTTAGCATGAACTTGTCGTTGACGCAAGACGGTGCCCTTTGCGACACGGTCCCGTAGAAGCATCCCCAAATGTAATCAATTCATTGCGGATGCACGTGTGAGGGAGGAGAACCATCTAGAATCTCCAGTCATATGTCGAGAACACCCGGAGTCAACAAGCCATATGTCCTCCTTCCTCACACGACGGACCTAAAAAGCACAATCAGAAAACATCCGTGCCTCAGTACTGGGGTTAGTAATAAATGATCGAGGGATCCAGTACTGAGAAGCACGATGTCTAGGAGCAGCAGTAGAAGTAGCAGAAACATGATCAGGAATAAGATCACAGGAATGCACATGAGGACCACCTAGACCTCTCCGAAACGATCTACCAAAAGATCGATACTCCCCATGTCTAGGTGCTACCCGTGGTCTCTCCTCACGATGTCCTAATCCAACATGCTGCCTAGACCCACCAAAAGAGTCTACAAAGTTCTCTACAAATCTAGGCCTATGTGTGGTGCGATAAACAGGCTGCCTAGGTCTAGAGACTACAGCTGGAGAAGGGACTCCTCTAATGGATCTTAGAACGCTCATCCTCTCTTTTCTCTCAAGCTTTGCTCTCGGAAGAGTAACTCAACAAGATGGCCTTCTTTCTTGCAGAAGGTGCAATGGTACTGGACCTTTTGAGAGGTCTGTATAGAATGAGTGAAAGCACCTTTCTTGCCAGAAAGAGTTTGAGCAAAACCCGCGGATTTGAAAACAACCCCGGATGGCTTAGTAGGTTCTAGCTCAAACAAACCATTATTCACAACTCTAGCAATCCTAGGTGGGTTTTTCTTGGAATGCTCTAGGGGATTGAAACCTAGACCACTATTTTTCACGCTCACCTTGGATTGATCAAGAATCATGTTGAGTTTCTTTTTCCCACTCGAAAATTTCTCAAGAGTCACCTTGAGGTAATCATTTTCTTTCATTAAACCCTCACATCTAGTGCACTTGCTAGACTTGATTACCTCATTGTTCTTACTCTTAAGAAGGGCCACTTCCACCTTGAAGGCCTCACAAGACACACAATAGGATTCTCTAATCCTATTCAACTGCTCCTTAAATTTGACTCTAAATGCTCTTTAAATCGATTAATCATGGTTTCAACTTGACATTTAAAGCACAAGAGTTAGAATCAATAACTTTCTTAGAAGCAGTAAAAGACATGGATCTTTCAATTTTAGCCTTTTCTTCAAGGGTCTTGTTTAAGGCTTCAATCTCAATTGTAAGCTTGGGACAATTTTCACAAGATGCAACTCTAGAGTAAACTAGCATTTCTTTCATCTCTTGCATCTTAATCTTATTATTCTTACAATGAGAGCATGTGTGACTAGCATCAAATTTTGCAATTCTTTTAAGGAGCTATCCAGTTTTAATTCAAGCAAAGCACAATTTGAGCAAGTTAAAGGATAGCTTCCATGGCGGTCACATCAAGAGAAATGGCATCTAAGCAAGCGTAACTAGACTTGAGAGATTCTAGTTCATCGAGAGCATCCTTAAGTTGATTAGTGACGGAGGAATGAGCAGATTTCAAGCTTGTCAAGTCATTAAGCAAACTAGTGCAGATTCACAAAAATCATCGGGATTAATAGATTTTAGCCTAACCACTTCTAGGTTCAAATTATCAATCATAATGTCTCCTTCTTAATCATTTTTACTTGCTTATGCAATTTCATTCAAAGAAGCACCAACGCCCTTTTCATGTCGACAATGGAAGGGCATACCTCATCGGGATCACTAAAAGGATCCTCATTGTTGGAGGAGTCATTTGTCGTGGTGTTCTTGGCCATGAAACACATGTTGGTGAAGTCATGCGCCTTCTTCTTGCCACGTGAGTCACTCGCCGTCCTCCGCTTCCGAATCCACATCGCTCATATTTACATTCTCAAGAGCGGCAGGACCGGTGACAAACTTTCGATAGTTTGTCTTCTTGGGTTTAGCATCCTCTCTCCGGGATGTCTTCGTGTCTCCTTCTCCTCCTTGCTCTTTAGCTTGGGGCATCTGGAGCGAATGTGGTTTGGCTCACCACATTCGAAGCATGTGATAGGTCCACTTCTCCTCCTATTCCTCACCTTGTTATACGCTCTTGTGAATTTGGTGGAAAGGAGGGCTAAGTCATCCTCAGGCAGTTTCTCTAGTTGCTCATCACTCAAAGAATGTAAGGCGGATAATGAAAAACCGGATGAGCTACAATCAAGAGACTCAAGAACAACCCTTGGATTTGTCGACCACTAATGCCATCGACTGTCTTGGGAGACGCGAGATAAAGTCAATCTCATGCGTCTTCAACCTTGAGTAAAGCTTATCCATGGTAAGCTCACTCATGTGATGTTGTCATTGATGGAAGTGATCTTCATTCCCTGGACCTTCACATCAAGAGCACCCGAAGTCGCGTGCATTCTCGGACTCGGGAAATACCAGTCAACAAATACAAGATCATGAAGAATCTTAGAAAATCTTCCCACGGCTCATCCAAAGACTCACGGGCCTTTGTTCGATCTTTGAGTATACCTTTTGAGTGGTTCTGTCTCACTTCCTTGATCGCGATGGACCCTTCATGATAGTCACAAAGAGTCCGCAGATCTCGTGAGCAGACGCAAGTGAGCAACACGCTCAAACTCGGATCGACTAAGGCCTTGGATCAAATAATTAGAGCCTTCTTTGTTGGCCTCCACATCTGGAGTGATCGTATCGTCATCGGCTGGCACGACATAAGGATTTTTCACCTTTAGCCAAATAGCGTGCCCTTGAGCCTCGATATATGCTTGCATACGAGCCTTCCAGTATGCAAAGTCAACTCCTTCGAAAATGTGTGGCTTGGTTGAGTACTTGTCAGTCGCCATGGCTCCAAAGACCGGTTAAGATCTATGAGAAGAGCTAACCGGCTCTGATACCACTTGTAGGACCGGAAAGGCGACTAGAGGGGGTGAATAGGCGCTTTCAAAACTTTCTCGCCTAAATCAAAAACCAACACGAACTTTACTCCTTTAGCTATGAAAGCTAAGAAGATCTGTAAGCACACAACGGAAGCCTTGTGTTGGATTTGATAAACCCCTCAAACACACGACACAACCGGATAAAAGAACTCACTGTTCCTTACTGGGGACTGGCGGTCTGACCGGCTACCACGGGCGGTCGGACCGACGGTCAACAATGATCGACCGACAACTAACCCGGTGGTCGGACGGTGGCAGCTGATTCGACCCGGCAAGCCGTGATCGAATACGCAGGCGGTCGGACCGCCGTTGAAAGTCCTCGGACGGTAGAGTCGAATCAAAACCTCACCCAAAACCAAAACGAAATTTGATCCAACTTTTGTTTCAACCAATAAAACTTGACCAAATTTCGAGCACACCTCCCTAATGATATTAGAGACCTATTTCTAGCGACGATCCGTCAGATCCGCTTCGCAGAATCGATCTCTCGAGAGTTTACCAAAGAAGTGCACAAACCCTAGAAATATGAAAATCTTGATTCAAGACTTGCTTGTGGGGGTTGATGATCTAGATGACTCTAGGAGTAATCCCACACATCAAAGCAAGATAAAGTAGGTCAAGAGACCAAGCATAAACCTTTGAATCAAGGAAGCACCAAAATCATCCAAAAGGGAGAAGAACACAAAAGGGATCAAACGATCTTTCAATTAAGCATCACAAGATTGTTCGATTACACAAGATGCTTACAAAGCCTCTCCAACAAGGAGGGCAAGAGCTCAACAAGGAGCACACTCCAAACCCTAGATCTCCTCTCCTCTCCTCCAAACCCTAGAAAAAGGAAGAAGGGGCTAAAATGAATGCTTAGCATAGTTTTCCATCTCCCCCCTTCCTATTTATACTAGAGAGCTAGGGTTTCCTTTTTGGGGTCACTTACACATGGGACCCACACACAAATAACTCTTGAAGCAATCACTTTGCTTTACCACGTGTAGGTTGATCGGTGGTTCTCATCGCGTCGCCAAGCCTCTCTTGTCCGAATCCCATCGGAACCTCCCAGAGACTCGCACCGATATCCGCACCGCCTGATCCAACCAGCTGCATCGAACCACCCGTTCGATCCGTCTTGCCCATTCTGCACCTGCTTGAGTCACACGACCTCATCCGATATCCATGATCGTTCTGGACCTCAGCTCTCCAAGCGTAGTCCCGATCCACTCACCGCTAGCGTCGTTGACACGCAAGCCACCGCACAAACAATAGACAAACAAATCGTTTAGGAACAAGTTCTTCACAACTTGACCCACGTTAGTTCCGCAATGCAATATACAACAATAAAGCATTGAAGTTCATATGATAACACAATCAAAACCAACTCAATGCAACACTTGGCCAATCCTTCAAGCCATTGCGGTCGGCCCCACGGGCGGTCGACCGATTCATCTTGTCGGACCGCTCCCACAGCGGCGATCGGACCGTCCAAAGGACTTAGCCAAAATTCCAACTCAAAATTCTGAAACCTTCTGGAATTTTCAAACGAATAGAACTTTTGACTGGGAGCTCCAAAAATTATGGGACCACATCCAGGAGACTCCCCTCACTTGCCTACACAACCTATTTTTGGCTCAGCTCCAAAAACCCATTTTCATTTTTGCGGTCGGACCGCCACAAGGCGGTCGGATCGCTTCCACAATGATCGACCGCTCGACACCACCTGATCCGACCGCTGTGGTCCGACAAACCTTGAGCAAACCCGAAAACGCGAGATTTTGCAAACCAACAACGCCATTGCCAATTGACTCATCATCCTGAGATCGTGCACATATCCTCACGATATCCACATAATTATTGCAAGATTGACAAACCTAAGGATCATTGGTCATCGCGAAACCAACGAGTAGTTTCATGTTGTGGCAAACATAGTATCGACAGATGTTGCAGGCCTGCGGCTGCTGGTGGCACTGCAAAAATAGAATAGGTTAGTTCGAGAAGCATTACTATGAAGTGTTATATAGGATTAATGTATACTAGCGAATACCGAAAAATTTAGATCGTGTCGCAGAATCCTTCCCTTGCATTTCCTTCCTTTAGCAAAGTACACGGCGAACGACCTACGTGATTCCAAGAAGTTAGCCTTAGCCATTGCAAATGAAGGAAAAACTACAATAGAGTTATCTATGAAGGAAATGTGTTTACCCGTCGATTAATTGTCGAACAATTGTGAAGTCGTGTGCTACCTTCATTAGGGAATCTAGGTATATTACCCTGTTTTATTTTGGTATAATTACAATTAGAATCTAGTGGAACCTACACGGGTATGTCGCTATGGTCATTAAACCTAAGTTCGTGTTGCTTATAAAGTACAAATCAACAAGTATAGCCACTAGTGCAGCACTTACTCCTGGTTGTAGGGCAAAACTATGAATTCATTGTTGCGTTGAGCCAGCAATGACTCCGTCATGTAATCCTCGATGAATTTTGCATTCTCCTTAATTCGGCTTCAGAAATCATGTATATAAATACAAAAGCAAGGAGTTATATATAACATTTATCGGTATTGCACGAACATTGACCATGATTGTACACACTTACAGTTTCCAGCATCACATGAGTGAGGCATCGAGGGAGTCGAGGTTGAAAAGAAAGAACAAGTCCTCGAAGGTCACTGTGAAGACACAGTCTTGAACCACGTGGTTAAAATGATCCTTCTTGAACTTGACGTTGACACCTGAGCATCGTTGTTCATCCGTCTAGTTGGCCAGTTCCATGTACCATATATGCAATCTCGTGCAAGAGAATCCTAGGGCAGGGTCGCGCTCTACCATCTCGACCAACAGCTCGCCTAGCATGAATTTCTGGGTCAACGGCAAGAAGGGGATATCAAAACAAGGGTCGACCATCTTCGATTTGCCCTTGCTGTCTTGCTTTTTAGAGGTCAACTTCACGACCAAACACAAGGTGTAGATGCATATGATGCACTGGGCCCTTGCCACTTCAGTGTAGGTAGCTCCTGTGGACTTAACACCGTTGCAGGACATTCACGTGAAGTTGACACCGGAGCTGGTAGCCTGGCCCCAAGCAGCATCTAGGGCAACAGAGGCATATCTCACTTGGAGTTTGCACTTTATAGCCACTTACATAACGATACAAAATTAGCTACTCCAACAGGCCTATCAACGGATTGAGCATTCCAAAGATAATAATTATTACCAAGATATCATCGATAAGAAATCTGTCGTCGCCTTTTGGGGTAAGGTTAGGGTTGGACATGCAGCTACTTGAAAGTTTGGTGGGCTGGCTAGCACAGTAGGGGCATGGGCCTACAACTGATTTTCTCTAAGTCTTTCCTCAAGGTTCTCCATCTGCCATCGCGTCTCATCTCTGACACGATCATTGATCTCATCTCTGAGGGATTCAGTAATCTCATCTCCGAGGGATTCAGGAATCTCCTCTCATAGCCGTGCATCACGCTCGGCTTTGGCTCACTTCCTACTCCAGTACGCTTTGGAGTCCTCTGGGAATCCATGTTTCCATGGAACATAAAGACTAACGCCTCTCGTGCGACCCGGATGCTCATTGTTTTCTAGGGTGTACTCAGCATTTCCTGCAATAGCCCGGCATGTTATTTCACTTCCTATGAAGTTATAGAGTAATTACAAACTAGGTAGTTCGATATCTTACCAGGCATTGGGACACTTCCTCGTTTGTGGGGTTTGGAAGGAGATGTCCCCCGAAGATAGGGTAGATAACCTCGCTCTTAGTCAGTTTTGGGCACGCTCATAACGGATCCCAACAAATGGTAGGGAGGCATTCGAACAGTTTTCTGCTGGTCCTGATCCCTCTATTGCGGGATTTTACCTGCATATCCAGTGGTGCCGAGTCTGTGGGGGTGCATATTTTTTTTCCTAGAGGGCCCTATGCACTGCACTTTCACTCCTAAAATCATCTATCATCTTCTTCGCCACAAAGTCTTGCCAGTACTCTTCCAAGAACGGATACTTGTGAAAGGCGTTAGATCTTTCTCCACGTAATTCTTGACAAGCGTGCTCTTGAAGTTCTTTCATGCTTTGCACACCTGTAGCAATGTGTGTCGTCACATGGAGTCCTGGTATTGTTTTGGGATCTCGAACGATTGGAAAATATCCGTTAGCAGCTCATCTTTCTAAGCTTTGGTCAACTCCTTCCATGAATCGTAGGTGATGTTGACCCATTCCTGTGCAACTATTCTGATTGTTCTTCGGAATGCAGACGCTGCTCGGTGAGGATTGATAGGGTCCCAGACTTATCGACCTCCGTGATGGTAAATCGCCCTGGGCCTTTTCGATATTCCTCTTCTTGTACCGCGCTTGGATATTCCAGAGGACAGCGCATCAGACGCATGAGGCGACTATGATGAAGAATGTGTGGAAGACATCTTCACAAGAAATAGAAGTTCTGACACATATGAACATATTATCATAAGATTCGATCTCTACGTGTATGGGTATACACACCAATTAATAAATAATTGGGATATGTAGGGAAGAATATCAAAGTTTAACAAGTTCAGCAATAAGCCCATTTGGCTGACAGAATAGTATGTATTATAAATTGTTAGGGATCACAGAACCTGGAGGTTCAACCAATTAACCAACCGAAAGTAATGGACTAAATGCTAAAGGTCAATCAACATTAGTAAGCATTCCAATTAGAGCTCAAGTTCAAACCCGATTATAAAAACAATTTTAGTACAAGACTATTATCATCACAGACCATTCATCTCAAGCCCACCACACCATATTGCAATATATTCCAGTAGCAGTATCAAACCAAATACCATAAGAATCACTGACTAGAATAAATACAAATTCCTAAAACAAGTGCAACACCTCTTACTACTCAGTGTTTGAACCAGATACCAGTGCAATTATCATGAGTCCATGAGGACAATGTAACATCCCAAAAATGGATTTGTGTTTCAAATGTAAGAAAATACAAAGAAATTAAATTTTTTCTTGCATCTTGAAGCCCTTGGTCATTTTTGTAATTCTTTTAAAAAGAATTATGAAAGATCAAATTCAAATCCTCATTTGACTCTAATCAAAAACCTCCTTGTCATAGATCTTGTGCCAAACCCTGGGAAATCTTGTCCCTGAGTTCTGCGGAGGCTTGACAACACCTTTGAACTATCTCATGATTTTTAGAAATTATTTGATAATTTTTGGAGGCAAGTCAAAATTGGTCAAACCCTATTTCTCCTCTTCTGGAATTTCTGGAGAAAGTTTCAGTTCATGAAAATCTCTGAAAATATTGTGGGAGGTTCCTCCTGCTGTCAGCAAGCTCCAGTTAACATTTCATAAATTTTGGAGTTTGTTTGCTACCTCAAATAATTCCTCAAAAATCAGATATTTAGGATTCAAATTCTAACAGTTTGCACTTTGTTCCTCGGGTTCGAACGGACTCGGGCTCGAGCCACTGGACTCGGTCGATCAACTAATCATCTCGCGTGTGATCGATCGAGTGCTGCGAGTCGTGAGCCGTTGGATCGGCATCGAGCGGTCTTGACCACCGAACGATGGAATCGCTTTAATCCACCCGATCTAACTCGGTAGTTCGATTTCAATCCGACGATCGACGAGTCGTCTCCTTCCTCCGTCGGCGAGCGTGGCGGCGAGCCATGGCGTGAGCAGAGCGTAAAAGCCGCGGCGTCCTGTCCACTCCACGGTCGCCTTTAAACGGCTATCTCTGCGCGCATTTAATGCCCGTCGCGCTCCTCCCTCAGAAGGCCATGATTCGACTGCTCCCATCGCTCTCAAGTGCTCTCATGATGATGTTAACCCGACCGAAAACCCGCCGTTGCTCTCTGCCATTGCTCTATTTAAACTCCATTGCTTCACCCTTAGTCGCCTTTAGCACCTCCGCAACTCCAGCTAGCACTCACCAGCTTGCTTGAGCTGCAGTTCCTCGCAATCTCCTCGACCGCCATTGTTGAGTATGGAGCTTCGGTGGAGGCGGTGCAGCAGGGGTTTTCTTCTTCAAGTCTTTACCTCCTTTGCTCCCCCTTTACTCTCTGGAACTTAACCCTCACTCGGTTTGGTTCTCTCTTTGCTCAGTCATTGTGCCCTAGTGAGGACCTTCTGCTGCGTTCGGTCACTGTCACGGAGCCACTCAGTGGGTCTCGGGTCGTTCTTGACTTAGGTAGTTTCGCATTGCCTATAGGAGCTTAGGTGTGTTTTCGTTGTTCTTTGGTATTGTCCGTTCGGGAGTTCTCGAGCCATACCTACTGGTAGACTCGTGATCGTCTGCCGTTTCACCAAACTCCACCGATCTTCGCCACGGTCGGACCGTTAAACTTTTAGACCCTTATCCCTGCCTTTGGCTGGCGCCGCTGTGGTCGGGGACGCCGCAAGACCTTGGCAAAGCGTGGAGGCGCGCCTCGTGGTCGGATTCCGACCGATCCGTAAGCTTAGTCGTAAGTTCTACTACGACTTGTACCTAGTCGTAAGTCTTACTACGACTATGTCATGGGCATAGGTCCTTCTACGACCACTACCTGGTCGTAAGTCCTTCTACGACCATTGTCCAGTCGTAAGTCCTCCTACGACTATTACCCAGTCGTAAGTTCTTCTACGACTTGTACCTAGTCGTAAGTCTTACTACGACTATGTCATGGTCGTAAGTTCTTCTACGACCACTACCTGGTCGTAAGTCCTTCTTTTGGTCATATCTTTGGCATTAGGAATCCAAATCAATTGATTCTTGTTGCTAAATTCTTTATAAATTATGCTCTTGCTACTGTATAATTTTCAGAATATTTGGAGAAAGTTTGTTGTTGAGTCTTTGTGTTTTCTTCGTTCTTATCGGTTCTTTTTCGCCTTCTCGTTAGGATCCGAAGAGCACATTGACAACATAATTGATCCTCAGCAACATCTTGACCCACAGCAAGCAGGCAAGCAGTTTGATCATGTTAATCCCATTATTTTTCAAGTCTAATATGTTTATTTCAACATGTATGTATGCATTGCTATTTTGTTGTTAAATTATGGTTAGTATCCTATAGTTGCATAATCTGTAGGAATTGTTTATCCTCTACTACCATTAGCTTAGGTTATTTTGCTGTGGTCGGAGTTCGATGGATGGACTCTTGTCACTTAGTAGCTTTCGAATTGAAATTGCTTAGAAATGCTTAGTCTCGGTAGCAATGGGCGATCATGGATCTTAGTCCATGATCTTGATCACACATTTACTTATTATTCCATTATGTCCAGCACTTATGCTTTGTTACTTTGTAAAGTCAAAAACCGAAAATAAAATTTGTTTTAGACTTGGGCACAATGGTATGATTGGTGTGATCTGTTGGTGTGAATGGAATGGTGCCTAGGTCATCAAGGACCGAGTTACTTGTGTCACTAAGCCAAGCGCTTATGCGTGCTAACCACGCGAGAGGGATATGGGACCTCTCTTGACTTAGTACTTTGGCGTGTGTTATCTCCGAGTCGCGGGAGGGGTTGTGTGTGTTGTGTGAAACATGATATGTGTCCTTGTGTTGGGTGTGCGGTGGTGGAGATTCCGGGTAGGCTCTCCACCTCGAGGAGCATTGTAGTTGTCCAAGGCTTTACCTGAGACGGGTAGTTGACCGAGGCTTTACAATGACTCACACAGCGTATGAGTTTCTATCCATACAGGCGGCTCGTGGGTAATACACAATATTGGAAATGTCTCGTAGGACTTAGCTGTCTAGGCATACCTAAGGAAGTATGCTTAATAGCTTGGCAAAAGGCGGTCGGCGTGTGGGTACATTGGTACACCTGCGAGGTATAAAACTATTGAATAGCCTCGTCCTAGGTTATGGACATGCTTGGTAAGGTCGTGCAAGAACTAGACTACAACCTTTTAAATTAAAATTTGACATGGGTGGTATGAATGGGTAATTCATGCTATTGTTGTGGCGCTAATGGTTTAGTCACTTCGTGATTGTTGTTGTCATCTATCTCTTTGTTGTATTGTTGTCTTTACGATTATTTGAACATTAAAACTGATTTGTTAACTTGCTTTTAAATGTACTACATTATTGCAAATAAAGATTGCTTTGTGCTAAAAGTAAAACATACAGCTTCCACTCAAAAAGCTTGCATATAGTTATGTACAGGTCTGTTACTCTACACGTAAGTCTTGCGAGTACATTCCAAGTACTCACCAGGCTTTCTTTGGGCTCTTTGTTGTTGGGAGGAAGGTGAGCCCCAAGGGCCTCTTACGTGAAATGTCTTTGTGGATTCGACGACTAGCTTGGCGGTCCGGTCGATTGCCTTGTGGGTTAAAGGCACACTGATTGGCTCTTTTGGTTTATGGCCATCTTATGGCACTTTTACTTCCGCTATTCTATTTCTTTATGTATATGTCATTTGGCCGGTCGGCCTCTCTTCTGTAATAACTATCCTTTATTTATGCTATCTTCTGATTTGCTGCTTTGCTTCGGTTCTATGTGAATGAATGGAATTGATGCATGAATTTTGTAAAGAGGTGTGTATACTGCATTTCTGGGAAGTATACATGTCTCGAGTCTCGGGTTATCTGATTTGTGATGCTATGACCAATGGATGGCTAAGCATTACAAGCCCGATAAGCCGGGGTCTCACAGACAATGATAGATTATTGATAGAAAGAGTGAGGGAAAGGGGTGTTAGGGTCAGCAACTCGGCATCGGTTACATTTGGGCATCGAGTAGAAGGACGAGCAGGGAGCAGTACCGGAGCAGCAGAGTGGCGTCGAAGAGGAGGCACGCCGGGCTCAAGGGAGGAGGAGGCGACGCGTGCTCGGGGGAGGGGAGGAGGCGACGGGCTCGGGGGAGAGGAGGCGATGCGTGCTCGTTCACTGGGAGGAAGCGGCGGGCTCGGGGGAGGAGGCGCGCCGGGCTCAAGGAGGAGGCGGCATGGAGGACGGCGGAGACGGGCTTGGGGGTGGAGTCGCACCGGGCTCTAGGAGGAGGCGGCGTCGAGGACGGTGGCGAGGGCTCACGGGAGGGGAGAGTTGAGAAACTTAATCGTTTAAGTGAGGGGCGCGGGCAAACCCTAGAGTCTAAATATAAATAGGGTTGGACATCACAAACAGTTCAAAAGTAGAACCGATCTGTGATAAATAATATCATAGACGGTTCCAATAAATAACCGTCTGTGATAGATTGTGTATCACAGACGGTTTGTAGATAAAACCGTCTGTGATATATCATGTATCACAGACGGCTTTTCCTAAGGAAGCGTCTGTGATTTATGATATATCATGTATCACAGACGGCTTTTCCTAAGGAATCGTCTGCGATAGTTTATGTATCACAGACGATTTGTAGATGAAACCGTCTGTGATATTCTTTTGTATTGGTAAATCTAGTTTTGTTTAATGGCTATGCCCTCTGAAATAAGCAAAAACACAACAAGTACATGTATACATCCTATTCACAATCATTTGAGAAACAAGCACATCCATTTCACAGTACAAATCAATTAACTCAAATGAACTAAAATTAACCATTCAGAATATATACACACATTTACCATTAAGTTCAATCTTATCCCAATCAAGTTCAATCTACATTGTGGAACATTCCCCATATGACACATTCCCGTCCCTTATGCAATACACACATTATTCAATCTTTAGAAATTAGCCCTTCATGATGATCGACACGTATGTAGCTAGTTTCATCGCGTTGTTCTTCCTCGACACTTATGTTGTTTCCAAAGCAGGCAACTTGTCAAATTGATTGTATTCTTCCTCGTCCACTACATTCTCAACTCCGACAATCCTCCTTTTTCCATGAAGAACTACGTGGAGCTTCTTATATGCCAAGTCGGTTACATAGAAGACTTCAACAACTTAGTTAGCGAGTACGAATGGTTCATCTTTGTATCCGACACATTTGAGGTCCACAATAGTGACGTCGTACTTGTCGACCTTCACCTATGGTAGATGGACCCAACGGCACCGAAACAGGGGGATCTTGAAAAGCACGTAGTGGAGCTCCCAAATCTCCTCTAAGAGCCCATAGTAGGAGCTCGTCAGCCCATCGGCATTGAACGCATCTATGCGGACACCGTTGTTCTGGTTAGTGCTAATTATATCTTGAGCCCGTGTATAGAATGTGTACCCAATTATGTTGTATCTTTCCATATCACAACTATAAATATTGGCCCTTTTAGAACCATGTCAGCATATCACTTGACGAGCTCCTAGCGAGTCGCTCCTTCAACCGTTGATTGAATCGACTGTTGTGCTGTCTCGTGATCCAAACATCCAGCCGCTCCGGATTCTGTTGCCGAAGCACCTCCTTGTGTTGGTCGATATACGAGGACACTTCAGTCATGTGTTGCAAGACCGTGAAATGGGCTTGAGAATACGCATCCATATCTCGAATGATTGCTTTCCTTCTGATGGTCCCGATACCCTCGAGCCTCCCCTCATGGCGAGATCGAGGCACACCTATCGGTTCAACTTGAGCCATGTAATTGATGCAGAACTCAATGACCTCTTTGGTTGCATAACCTTCGACGATGATGCCCTCCGACCGAGATCGATTCCGTACATAGTGTAAGATCGCGGGAAGGCTACGATAGCATAAAATAAAAATTTACCGCGCAACCAAGGAACCTCTGCTAGTAATAGATCACGAGATTACCACTAGACGCGTCGACTCGTAGTGGAAGTAGAGTCGATGTAGCGAGTTGATGCGGTTGTAGTAGTACTCGCCGTGCGTCTTCTCCTCCGAGTGGTCGTACTCGCCGCGCGCCTTCTCCTACGAATGGTCGTACTCGCAGCGTGTCTTCTCCTTCTGCTCATGTGATTGTCACGAGTTGCGGATTATCCTAGTGTTGATGCTTCGCAACAACACCTCCAAGGCATCCACACGTACATGGCAAGGATACCACACGCTGGAGTGCTAGCGCCGGCAGCGTGGTTGAGGAAGGCGTGACTATTAGGGTTTTGGAAAGTTATTCAAAAGATCATCTTCACACCCCTTGCCACCGCCCCTCTATTTATAGGTATCCATAACGAGTCTCGTACTTGAGGCCCATTAGGAACTCGTGGCCTACAAGGATTCGGATCACCATCCAAATCAAATACTAGCCCTTTAAGTGTGCGACCCTATAGGTTCATGTGTAATCGGTTGTGATTTAGAAGCTCTTTTTCGACCACTAGTCGTTAGCGGTACCTAGCAGCACAAAACGATTCCCAAACACACATATAATATATCGGACAAACCTTAATGCAATATGATCTACGACCAGGTCTATATCACTAACAACCAGCTCGTATCTCTATACGACCAGTTCATATTTAGTATCGACCAATTCGTAACTCCTTACGACCAGGTTTCGACCACTTAGTGACCATGTTCGACTAGCCTACGATCAGCTCGTATCTCCATACGACTAGTCCATATTTGATCGAACTGAAAGACCTTCTCGTGTATTCTCCCTTTGCCTCACGATGTCTAGTTGAACTCCAGGTGAGATGTTGTATCATCCATGGAGTGTTCAATACTTTCTCGATCAAGTGTCCAATAACTTCATGTGGTCGACACTTTGACTACTAGCGGCATGGTTATGCACTTTCTTTATCCGACCACAGCGAGGGGCTCAGAGACATCTCTTCTGTTATGTTAGAAGGAGAAAATCCCATATCCGATCAGTCACATCCCTCCGCATATTTCATAGCATACCCGAAAGCTACCTTTATAACTACCCAGTTACGAGTAGCGTTTGACAACCCCTAAGAGTGCTACTACACATGTAGGAAACCATGTTGATCTCAGGTCTAAGTATTATACATCATCATTGCTTGAGACCAACTAATGATACATAGAATCGTAACAATCTCAACAGTGTCTCAAGGTTGGTCTTTTCCAACACCGTGTTCTCTAACATGTGTCTATATTATTGGTTTAATATCTCCATATCCATGACCTGTGAAACATAGTCATCAACCAATACATATGCTAGTCTATTCATATGTGTTCTAATATGTTTCCGACCAGGTAACGTTTAAGAATAATCATCGCAGAAATATAGAGTTTCACAATCAAGTCGCATACTTGATAATAAATATTATTGATGTTATTCTAGGAACAAGACAACATATTATCCAATGTTATGAACATAAGGAAATGTAATCATCTTTATGATTGCCTCTAGGGCATATTTCCAACACATAGGACTTGAGAATTCCCATGAACCTCTTGAACAGGTACATGCTACGTACGAACACAGGAACACATGCCCGCATATCTTTATCTCCCTCACAATGTGAACAATGAGATGGACCGTGATATCAAAAAACGATGAAGGAAATACATCTCAAGATCACATAGAGTCATCATCGCCTCGTCCTGCAGAGCATCTAGCCCTTTGGAATCGATGACCTTTTGAGCAATTATGTTAAAGAAATAACATAGCCTCATGATTGTCTCTCAGACCTTGATCAGCAAAATACTTCTAATTGCAACAGGGAGCATCTGTGTCATCAGCACATGATAATCATGCGATTTCATGCCAGTTAACTTCAAATCTTGCATCGAAACAAGTTTCTTCATGTTGGCGGAGTAACCAGACGGAACTTTCATACCATGCAAGTACTGGCATAGTTCAGTTCTCTCGGCCTTGGACAGAGTGTAACAAGCAGGGGGGTACGTTCGCCCTTTAACGGTCTTTGTTGGTGCTAACTCAGGTTTAATGTCCATATCAACCAAGTCAAGCTGTGCATTGACACCATCCTTTGTTTTGTCATGAATGTTCAGTAAGATACCAATCAATCTGGCAAATACATTCTTCTCTACGTGTATAACGTTGATGTAGTGATGAACTTCTAGGTGCTCCCAATACAGTAAGTATCAAAATATTGATATGTTCTTGCAGATGTTCTTCTCACAGGTCCTCGATTTACGTTCCTTTCTGAGTACAACATCTAAATCCTTAACCATATCATAGACCTCTTTTCTATTAAAATGTCTTGGAGCTGAATTGTCCTCTTCTCTCCGTCGAATTGTTTCTTCATCTTGTGATATGGGTGAGCCCTCCGAAGAAACCTATGGTAACGCATGTACACGGTTTTGCACGAGTGCTTCAGCCACATACTCTCGGCCCCTTTTGTACTCTGGCCCGATTGGTTAGTAAGGAAAGATAATCATTTATGGTGCAGAACAACAAGAAGCGTAAAGTGAAGTTCTATCGTTTGTACGCACCTCGTACCTGTACCCCTTCAATCCACAGTATTTTTAGATCTTCCATCAATGGTGCTAGGTACACATCAATATCATTCCTATGTTGCTTCGGCCCTTGGATAAGTATCGACAGCAAAATATACTTCCGCTTCATACACAACCAAGGAGGAAGGTTGTAGATATAGAAAGTCACGGACCAAGTGCTATGTCGCTGCTCATGTTACCGAAAGGATTCATTCCATCTATACTAAATCCAAACCTTATATTCCTCGATTTCGCATCGAAGTTTGCAAAACTTCTATCGATGTTTCTCCACTGGGCGGAATCACCAGGGTGTCTTAGCTTTCCATCATTCTTATGCTCCTCCGAGTGCCAATGCAGCAGTTTTGCATGCTTTGGGTTCGTAAAAAATCGCTTCAAATGGGGAATTACATGAAGATACCACACCACCTTAGCAGGAGGTCCTTTCTTCACCTTGAATCCCTCGCCATCATCTGATGGATTCTTACGCTTGTATCAGGATGCGTTGCACACCGGACATATATGCATGTTTGCATACTTGTTACGGTAGAGGATGTAGCTGTTCGGATATGTATCTATTCTTTCTACTTCTATTCCTAATGGACAAAGAACCCTCTTAGCTCTGTAGGTGGTTTTGGGCAACTTGTTTCCCTCTGGAAGCATGACCGCTAAGAGACCTAACATCGCCGTGAAACTCTTGTCGGACCAACTGTTACTTACCTTCAATTTCAGTCCCGGGAACAAAGGTTTCTCTGAGTCTTCCATCAAGTCCCGGAATTTAACATACTCCCTCTGATCACAGTTCCCTTCTACATCGCGAAGCATCTGATCCACATTGTCATCATGCACCCTATCCGAATCGGAACCACAATCGACATCATCCGGCGGCATATCGTTGACTTCGTCGGCGATGTCGTTATTACTACCTTCATGTGTAATCTTCTCTTCACAGAGACTGGTCCAACGTGTATAACCCTTTTTGAAACACTTTCGAATCAAGTGTGCTTCGATCTGCGCTCGGTTCTTAAACATCTTCATATTCTCACAGTCAATGAATGGATAGTACATATATTCTATCCCCTTATTCAACATATCCTCCTTGGCAGCTTTTGTAAAAGCAGATACGTTATTAATGTACTCTTCATTTACACAGTTGCCAACGTACATCCAGCTTCGGTCCATCTATGTGACGCAACAAACAATTTGGTGTTTAAATATTGAATTAATTAATTAGTATACTATAGATGCAACTTTTGATATGTCATTTGAAATATGTATTTCTAATGAACTAAAAAAAATAGCAATGCACCCTAGGGTCAAGTTGTTCATCACAAACACATTATAGATAGCTCATGTACAACTTCAGATGGCAAGAAGCAAAAACTTGCAAAACAACACAAAAAACTAGATCTAAACCATCTTCAATTCTCTCTTTACCGATTTAAACCATCTTTAATTCTCTCTTTACGAAGCTAGATCTAGAATATAATGCAATGAACAAATTACTAACCATTTATAGTCAAGAACAAATTACCAAGCTAGATCTACAATCTCTCTTCCCAAATCTGTGGTCTCCTTTCACCAAATCGCCTCAAAGCCCCACCTCCAGCAGCAGTAGTGAGAACAGAGCTGAAATTTAAGACAGATCGATTTGTGAGGGTCGAGTCTACAATAAATGAAATATCACGAACGGTTTTTAATACAAACCATCTGTGATGAGGACGGGAAGTCACAGAAATATCACAAACAGTTCTTATTCAGAACCGTCTGTGATACTTCACAGACGGATATCATATACGGTTTTCAACACGAACCGTCTGTGATATTACCTCTGCACATACGGTTTTTAGCGTAGCCAGTAATATAGACGATTGTTAAACCAAAACTATCTGTGATTGTATTTAATACAGACGGTATTTGCCAACCATCTGTGATGAGGCGTCTAGTATTAACCTTTTTGTAGTAGTGGTTCATCGCCGGAGGAGGAGGCGGCGTGGCTAGAGGAGGTGTGTCTCGGTCGGAGGAGCCACCCACGAACGCTTCTCAAAGTGGATGACGAACCGAGCTTCCTGATTCTATCTCTTCATGATCTTCATCTTTTCTTGACCTAAACCACCTTTCCTTGGGCCGTCTTGTATCGCGGTTTCTCTAAAGGTCACTAACCCAGTATTTTGGTGAAGATATCAAAATACCCCTTCTCGATCCTTCTCTAAAAACTGAGTCCAATCATCGTTAAACAATCTCATGCGTAGTCACATGTTGGTTGATTAATTGTTCTCTTCATGCCGACAAGTCTCTCCCATCCGGCTCCTACCAGAACCACCACGACACTTGTACCGACCCCTGCGCCATTTGGTGCAATCCATCGCATTGAACTTCATCTTGCACTATGCTTAAATCTAATGACTTCTCCTGGCATCCTTGATCGTGCTGGACCTCATCTCTCCTAGCCTAATCTCGGTCATCATCGCCATTGACCGTCGCTAACTCCAAGCCACCAGCACAACAATAGACACAACTTCTTCGTAACTTGACCCACGTTAGCCAAAATATGCATCATGCAACATATATAGGCTGAAACCCATGATTTTGGTCAATTCCACGAAGTTCACAGCCATCTCGGTGCATGGACATAGACTGGTTGGCCCGACTGCCGCCCATGACCGATCTGACCGTCGGCCAGCAAGTCAAACTAGTCACTAGCCTGACCGTCAACCAATTGCCAGTCAGACCGCTTGGGACTTAGGGAAAAATCTCAGGTCCCTGACTGCAGTCTTTCTGGAATTTTCAAACTCTATCTAGTTTCTGCTCGAAACTCTAATTCTAATGAAACCAAGTGCAAATGCATCCTATCACCTTCCTCCATACGTGATTTTTGACCGATTTCCAAAATTCACATTTTTGAACTTTTGGCTGGTCAGACTGCCACATGTGGTTGGTCAGACCGCCACATGTGGCTGGTCTGACCATCGTGCCCCCGTCCAATTTGATCGCCACCATGACCATTCAGACCACCGGCAGTGGCCGGTCAGACCGCCATCATGGTCAGTCTGACCTCCTCAGCCCGACACACACTGAAAACTTTTTGAAAACAAGGGTTCACCAAATATCTCGACGCTATTGTCAATTATTTACCATACTAAGTTTAGGATTATATATCCATGTGATATCCACAACAAGTGATTGTGCGGTTCCTATCCTCTGACCTTATCCATTGTACTGCTCAGTGCTCACAAAACCTCATCCTTTCTGTTGGGCTAGTTTTTGGTCTTGTGCTGGCAATCCAGTTAACTAACATAAACCAGGCTAGCCCAAGCCGTTGGACATCACTGAGCCGAATAATTATCAGAATTAGAAAGGCCAGTCCTTAGCCTAATTCCACTAACCCAGTTTGTGGTGTAATTGCTCCCTAGCACATATGTATAAATAATCAACAAGCAATTGGTTGCTACAATGCAAACTAATCAAACTTATCCACAACAAACAAGTACCCAATTCGGATGCACGAAAACCATTGGACTATGCATCACCCATCGTTGCATGTCGTTGCCATGGCATTGCAATGTGAGTATGGCAATGGTCGTACCCAGGGAACAAAACAATCACCAAGGGCTCTGAAGTCCGTAAAAACATAGAGGAAACAGAAAGCGGGCATAAAGAGAGCATACCTTCACGGCTATTAACCAAGAAGCCGAAGGATTCTCACCGGCACATTTCATCGAACAGGTGGTAGGCGGCCCTGGCTGGCGGCGGAGGCAACAGCCCCCATGGGTTCCGGACAGAAGCAAGCAACTCAAAGGCGCACGCCGCCGCCAATGTGTGCACATTCACGCAGGGGCGGACGCAACGGGGGTATGCCATAAGTTTCGGTACGAACTGGAGTTGTGTAGAGGTTGAAGAATAACTACCCATGAGATTTGCGCCGAAATTCTTTGAATTGGACCGCGCCATATGTTTTCCCCTTGCTAGGCCTATCAGTCAAGTCTACTTAACCACTTCACCAATTGGCCATATCTCAGCTCTCTCACCCTAAATTCCCTAATCAGGCACGCACCACCGCACAAAGCCACAAAGCATCAAACCATAGCCTTAGCATCCTAGCACGGTGGTAGGCGACGCTGCAGTCGGCGTGCGGAGTGGCAGGTCCAGGCGTATGGAGGTGCTGGGGCAACAAGGGTTAGCAACAAGGGCAGCAGGCAGCAACTGAGTAGCGGCAAATAGTGGCCGACGGAGCTTGCGTGCGGTGCGGCGCGGCGACAACAGGAAGAGTAGGCATGCAGCGACGCACGTATAGCGTCGGGTTGTTGGTAAGCGGGCAAGCCACACGCGGGAGACAGGAATTGGTCCTCGGTCCACCGAAGGTATTTAAAAGGAAAACAATTCCGATATACGATTTGTGCTATTTTTTACTTGTGATTTAGTTTTATCAATTATCATTTGTCAATTGGTAGATTTGCAAGAAGTAGAGTAACAATATTACATAAATATATTTTGAACCATACTAGTAGTACCACTCGTACTAATGAGAGCTTGAATCAACCAAAGCTAATCTTCATAGTTCATCTATGTGTTGCGGCAGTCGGAGCTAGCCTTGGGCGGGCCCCGGGCTCCCTGCATGTCAAGCGCGTAACTCCACTGACATGCGGCCGAGGAAGACGCTATTCCTTTTCACCTTCTCTTGAGGCTCGAGACTCCGCGAAAGTCGGACGTGCCAACGCAGCGCGTGAACACGTAATGATGGTATGTTAGCTATAGATAAAAGCGCATGCATCAAAGGTCCCATAGTCTAGCGGTTAGGACATTGGACTCTGAATCCAGTAGCCCGAGTTCAAATCTCGGTGGGACCTAATTGTTTCTTTTCTGTTTTTTTTTTGTCCTCCAAATAAAACACCCGATTCCTTGCTATTGTCATTTTGTCACGGACGGAGGTCTCCTCTCACCAGACTTCTGTCACTAACTAGTAGAGGTGGCATTGGGCACGGCCCAGGTCTACTGTGCTTCGGGTCATATCGTGACGTGCCAACTCGGTTCGGTCATCCCACCGTGCCGTGTCGGCATCGCCTCTAGTCAGGCCCAGACACGGTCCAAAGCCCGCCGTGCCGGGGATCGTGCCGTGCCGGCCCAAGCCCGGCCCTAAGTAACTATAGACACCTGAGAAGACGATAACCGCCGCCGCCGCCGTCCAGGAAGACAAAGACACCTGTGGTTCAGGTCGGGTGGCAGAAGGGGATGATTGGTTGGGCTAGGCGGGGTGGGGGAGTGATTGGACCAGGCTGAGGGAGGGATTGGGCTAGAACGGAAAGGTTGGGCCTATTTCGTGCCGTGCCGGCCCAAGCACGGCCCAACTGATCGTGCCGCGTTGCGCCGCCTAACGCCGCATTCTCGAGCCGCCCGGCCATTGTTCGCGTCGCGTGTCGGCCCGCCCACCACGTCTTGCGTCGTCGACCGTGCTTTGATCGACCCAAAAAGCACGGCCCAAGTCCCAGCTCTACTAACTAGTAACTAGGATCCTTTCCTCGTACTCTGTAGTTTCTCTGACAGAATCATGTCTCGAGGATTTGAAGATTTTTTTTTAATTACTCCATCTTATCCCAAATATAAATCATTTTGGATATTAATATGGTTTCTAAGGCGACACGTTCATCATCATTTTTTTAATGAAAATATGCTATTTTGAATAAAAGTAATTAGACATTGGTGTGGCGTGACTATAAGATAGCGTCGGTGCTACTCAGGTGTGGTGGAACTCTACGCTAAGATTCCAAAAGCTAGCGAATGAACCGCGGGTGAGCATGTACGTGCTACAATGCTAACAAAATCGGTGGCGTGCTAAAAGGAGTACGGGAATGGCAAGAACTACAGCGATCGGCAGCGAGGACTAGGGTGCTCGCGGCGGCGGCGCTACAAAGGCTAAGCGGCTACACTATCTAGCCTAAAGGGTTTGTGGAAGCGAGGAACACGATAAGACGCGTTGAAGGAAGGAAGGAGCTTACCCAAAGATGAAAAAGGGAAGAAGGGGCTCGGCGGCAGCACTGTTTCGACGACGAGGATGTAAAGGGCTCATCGCTCTAGTGCTCCAACTGAAAGAAGAAGAGGTGCATTAGCAAGAGGAGAACAAGGCGATACCAAGGGTCATGACCTTCAAGGTCGAAGCTCATCGAGGCACGCGATAAACGGGCAGCGACGACTAGGGTAGCGATAAATCTAGCACTTGGTCTTCAGCTTGTTCCCAACGTTTGAGCGAGAGAAATTGGGAGTGGATGGGGGCAAACGGAAGAGGAGGTCGAGGCGCACATGGTGACGCTCTCGGGCGGGCATTTACAAGGGTGGAGAGGGGAGAAGGTGGCGGAAATGTCGCGGCCAAACGGCGAGAACTCGTGAGATAGCGTGCATTAAGGCCGGCGAGCTGGCTAGTGACGGGACAAGGTCACGACGTCAGGGTTGCACTCGAGGTTTGTTGTGTCAAGAGCACTCGAGTGCTGGCTTTGATGATTTGATGGAGCACAAGAGAGAGAGAGAGAGCGAGGGCGAGCTGGTGCTGGGACGAAGATGCACAGTGCTAGCTGACGCGTGGGTCTTAGGGCCACTATTAGTGGGAGAGTGTCGGGATACAAATATGCAAATCTGGACCCTCTGTGTATTTTGCACTAGTCCAGGATCACGCTAGTGCACACAGTGTCAACATTGATGAAATATCAACTCCATACAACGAAATATTAAATAAACGAGAAATTTGAATAACAAATAACTGATGTGACCTTAAGGTCGAGTTTTACAATTATTAAGCCATGCAAGGCTGACAATAAAGAAATAAACTGCAGCGGAAACAAAGTAAACTCCAGCGGGCCCCCATCAATTTACCACAGGTAACTGACTTGGATCAAGACCCTAACGATCAACTTTCGTAGAATTCCTCTTCAAAAGCTGGTGATGACTCCTCCACTTCTGTTGATTTGTTTAGCAAGAGTGAGTACACACCATACTCGCAAGTCATACCACAAATGCAATTATACATGATGGCTTATTCCAAAGGAATGGCTTCTGGGGTTATTTTGCAGAAATGCAACATTTGCAATTGAATACAGATAATAGATTCAAATGTAATTGAAAACAAATAAAGAATATTAATTTAACATTTGATTTCACAAAAGACACACAGTCTAATCAAGTTATTCACACAACTGCATAAGTTATCTCATACAGCTGACCCTTCCCAATTGTTTTATGAAAATCTACCCCTCGTGTGAAATTTTCAAGCATGTCCATATCCGAGGACGCGGCTATTCGAATAGTTTGGTTTAAACACTCTGCAGAGGTTGTACACTTTACCCACACGATGTAGTCAACCAGATCAGAGTTGATCACAACAAAACCTTTCAGAAACTTCATCTTAAACACACTCCCGATGTGCTTTCCTGCCGGCCAACCGATACACACGGCGTTTGGTTACGACACACATCGTTAGACAGGGATGCAGCAAACTGTCCCGCGATGTGACATATCACACCTCCAGCCCATCGCACAGCTTAAATACAACCTGAGTTGTTAATGTCAAAACTCCATAACTTACTAAGTCAGGCCTAGCCCATACTAGGCATGCGGTCGTACAGTAAGACCCAGTTCAATGGCGCACAAAGTTAAGTCCTTAATTGACCGATGCAAGACTTCCAGTTTTAACCCAAATCACAAAGTTTATAGCACACAGCTCCACCATTCACACAGATCCACCACTTGCCTCAGTCTAAATCCTTTTCCACCCTGTTGATTAAGTGCAACACATGCCATCAACGAGTAATAACACACAGCACACAGTTTTACCACACAGTTCCATATTTCATTAATCAAGTTCATAATTGCGACTCACACAAAATGATGACTCGTGGCATGGCTAAGCAATCTACTCGTATCTAACCAACCCACGTTGGTGCTACGAGAATACCAACTAATAATGAACCAACCTAGGGTGACAAAAGATCATGGCATACAATAGACAATGTGGATATAACAAATTGGATTAATAACTATCCCAAAAGCATTTAAATAAATACTTGAAATAGAATGCAATACATTGAAACAAAGTATTTTAAAAACTGGGTTCAATATGATCAAAGATATAACTTGCCTTGGAATAGATCTAGGTATTGGTCTTGATCTTGAGGTGCTCCTTCTTCTCCAAAATTTCCCCAAGTATCGACGTATACTCGCAAACGAGACAAAAGAAACAAAAATAAATAAATAATAGAGGCAAAACAAACTCCAAAAATCAAATAAAATTCACCATTAAATAGATCTTGATTTTATATGAATTTAAAATTTTGAATGGGCTCAAATGGAGGTCGGATGCAAAAGTTATGGGCTTTGGAAGACTGGAAATTAAATAAAACCCTAATTTAGATTTTAATTAATTTCCCAAATTATTTTTATAAAGGAAAATCGGATTATTGCGCAATGCTTACGTCAGCCGAGAATTTCTAGAAAAAGAAATATATTTAAAAGAAATCTTACATGTGGGCCCCACATGTCAGTGATTGGGCTCACTGTGAACTGGGTTCACCGAGCCAAGTGAGATCTGGCGCGGTGGACTCGGCCACGCACGCATGCGCTGGTGCTGATTGGGCTCCACGTGGATGCCACACAAGCACAGAAGCTGATGCGACGGTTGCGGTGGCGCTGACGCGGCTACGGCGGCGAGGGTGGCGCCCGGGACCCGATGGTCACAGGCGATTGGCGGCGACTCGCCGGCGGTGGAGGGTACCAGATTGTTCTCCGTGCTATTGCGCACTCAAGGGTGCCCTTACCAGTGGCTGGCAACGACTGTGGCGACCGGCGGCGAGGAAGAAGCGGCGGTGGAGCTTCGGATTTTGTCGGAAGGGTGCTCCGGCGACGAGGAGGGGCGCACGAGGTAGCCCGGACCTTGCTGATCACAACGGTGCAGTCGGTGGGGCAAAGGCGACAACGTCGGCGGTGCAATTCGCCGGAGAAGAAGCTCGGCTGAAAACCCTAAAACTTGAAATGTGGCGGCGCTAGAGCGATCGGGGCGACAAGGGTGGCGACTCTGGGTTGTGGAGGACTGGGCGATGCTAAGGGGGTATTTATAGGCCCGGGGGACGTCGGAATTGGAAACCCCCAAATTGAGTCCGAAACGGTCGCGATATCAAATTCCTTGATTCTGGGAGATTGAGAGAGATTCGGAGTTTGATTCGGTTGGGAATAAATAAGGTAGAGAGAAGGTCGGGATTTGGTGGGGTCGGCGCGAAGAAATCTCAACGGAATCCGTTTTGTCGGACGAAGCTTCCTCGAGCGATAATGGCGGGCGAAGGCGCGGGCGCGAGGAAGAAGAAAGGCGCGGAGACGATGACCCTGTGGCGATCCCACCTGGCAGCAGCAGCGAGGCGCGGGTGAGCGAGCGGGCGAGATCAGCGGGCAAGGCCACGCGGTGGCTATGCAACGGAGGAAGGCGGGGTTGAGCGTGAGCGTGCGATCGAAATGAGGGGCACGCGTCGCGCATCCAACGGACGAGGGCACGGGCGATCGGGGAGATGGGCTGGCGCGTGGGAATAGTGTTCGTAGTACAAGAATATTCGGATGTTTTTCCCGAGGAATTACCCGGTATGCCACCGGATAGGGACATAATGTTCTTAATTGACTTAGTCCCAGGGACTGCTCTAATTTCGAAGCAACCCTACAGAATGTCGACCAATGATATAGCAGAATTGAAAAAGTAGATCGAAGAACTGCAAAGTAAAGGTTACATTCAACCAAGTTCATCGCCTTGGGGAGCTCCCGTACTATTTGTCCAGAAGAAAGACAATAGTATGAGAATGTGTGTGACTATAGGTCACTCAACGAGGTTATATTTTTTAAAAAATTGCAGAAATAAATGTTTATTTAATAAAATTATAGAAATATGTTTCTATCACCGTTTAAACTGGTGACATGGGTCTGACACCATTTGAATTGACGATAGGAGCCTTATCAGCATTTAAATTGGCAATAGAAGTCTTGTCACCCACTAAATAGTTTTAAATGCCTACGTTGCCATTCCAAATGGCTATTGGCCTAAAATTTAGGCAAATTACTATTCTATTTGGAATTGCGACATAATCTCCCTATAAAAGGCGTAAAAATTTGGCCAAAACACTTTTATTCCAAAAAGAGAGAAAGAGGGGATGCAAGGGAGAGGAGCTAATGAAGCGTTGTCCGTATGGTCACCCACCTTGCCGGTAGTTTTTTTGGTAACTGAATGGTTTAGATAGTTTTAGATGTATGGCTATGTGGTGTAGTATACTGTAGTACATCCTTTTAGGTGTGTATAGTTTAGTTTTACATATGTAGTTAATCGTATAAATCTTGTTTATGGTGTAGTACGTAGATATATAGGATACAGTCAATTTCAAAATTTAGTACGGTCAAGGGGTTGTTCGGAGAGTCCCGAGGGAGTTGGTTTGCGTTTTTTCCAATCGGTGACTGTCAGCCTAACAATACTAAAGCAGCGTACATGGGGCGTTGTGATGTAGTGATTGTATTACACCTTCGAGTTGGACCATACTCTCCACGATCTAAAATTGAGCTACGTTGTCACCTCGCACCACATGACATAAATTGAGAGTTAGTGCAGCTGAAGGGAACAAGGTCATGACAATCATACCTAAGCATGGCGAGAGAGCATGGGTGGGATTTGGCCCTTCTAGTCTAAGCATATGTCAAAGTTTCGCCTGCACATGCGGCTAAATAAGGGATAGTTGGTGGTGATGCTGAAGAAGTTGGGGACTCCAGCTACAGCGCGGCGCACACAACTGGCCAAAGATCGAGGAGTTATTGATGTCACCAATGAAGACATTGTCGAAGAAGCTCCTTTGGTCCGGGAGTTCGGGCATACTTTCAAGTACTGCCATGCGAGAAATAAACAATATGAAGTAGAGGTCGGCAGTTCGGATGCCGATGGGGACCTCACCCGACCACTCCGTTCGAGATGGGCACCATTGAGGTTGACATGACGAACATGGAGATGGTGGCCACGGGATGGTTTACCTTATTGAAATATGTTCTGATGAATGTTTTTCTTTCTGTCATTGTGATTTGTCAAAAAAAACTATGTGATGATGTATATCCTATTTAGTTGTGTTGTTCGATGTACTGATGTTATGTTGTGCTTTGAATAATTCTATACAACCTATGTAGTACCGCTAATATTGTTTCTTATTACTCTATATTTATGTTTCTTATTATGAACAATGTAAGCACTTAATTTTTTATTTATGTTTACCGCTAATTTCTATTTTTTGTGAGAAAAATTAAAGTTCTTTGTCGCCATTTGGTTTGGCAACAGAACCCTATCGCCAATTCAAATGGCAACTTACGATTCTACCGCCATTCCAAATGGCAAAAGAGACATTTCGTACTATTGGGATGGCGACAGGGATCCAGTCGCTATTTGAATTGGTGATAGGCCCATATCGTCAATTCAAATAGTATCAAAAGCATATTTATGTAATTTTATCAAGCAAATATTTATTTATGTAATTCTATTAAAAATATTATTTTAAAAATTCCAGCAAGGGCTAGCACAAAGTGCGGCAGTCAGTAACTAAGTAGTGGCAAACGGCGCCAGGCGGCAGAAAGGGCAGGCATGCAACGACGCACGCACGTATAGTGTCGGGCCGTCGGCCTACAGGAGGCCACAGGCTGCATGCAGGAGTCAGTCCTCTACCCAGCGAAGGTATTTAAAAGAAAAACAATTCCAATTTACGATTTTTGCTATTTTATACTTGTGTTTTAGTTTCATCTATTATCATTTGTCCATAGGTAGATTTGCAAGAAGCAGAGAAACAATGTTGCATAAATATTTTTGAAGCAATACTTTGAAAAAACCAAAGCTAGGTGCGGTGGCGCCGAGTCCATAAGGTGGTACCAAGTCCGCACGGCCACGGCGGCCACCGTCTCCTTAGGTAATTTATGATGTTAAGTTCTTCGGTTGATTTATTAGTAGTCGAACTGTGAGCTTACGTGCGACGCTTCTGGCACTAATTAAGCCCAAGGATGCATATCCAAGATGCAGTGTGTAGGCAAAACAGCTGGTGTGCTGGGATGCCGATGAATACATACATGCATGTTGACTGGGAAAAGTTTATGATTAGTAATTCGCATGACCAAATTATCTAGGTCGATCATGCATGCTACGATTAGCGATCAATTAGTTTCTAAATACCAAGACTCTGGTGCACACAAATTGTAAGTATTTTTTTCTTGAATGCGTACGTTCAGCTACGCATAAAATATCGCTGATAGAGTATATTAACTTTTAATATAATTAATATTAACCCTCTCGCAGGATCGTCACTGATAGTCCTGGCACCACTGGTTTATGATGTAAACAGGGACGACACCAACTGCATGTACTCTAGTCGATTCTGGAAGTAAGTACTACCAGTATAGTACGTAGCGCTGCATTTTGCGTAGGCAAGACAACATATTTGCGCTTAACTCTCAAGTGTCGCGGAAATGAGAATCCGACAACTGCCTGGCCGCCAAGTTTATAAACAGAAAGCCTTGAGTATTAATCAATAATCACCTCGAAAATTTCCAACCTTACGTGCACACTCTCTTCCACCTCAAAGAAATTATATGAGATGGGATTAGTAACAAGCTAGGTGGACTATTGGGAGTGCCCTCGTGGATTCAAGCAGAGCCTTTTGGGATCGAAGAAACGGCAATTGCAGGGTCACCATTTCCACCTCCCGGCCTTGTGTTTCAAGTTTTGTAAACCTGCACGGGAAGATTCGCTTCAGTTATTATTTATTAAGTTGTTATCTTAGTTATTTCGTGGTTTGGTTGATATTTTATCTATGTTGTTACTGTGTATACTAGCGTGATTCTAGACTAATGCAGAATATATAGATGGTGATGTTTTGCATTCATTATTTGATGTCTTTATCTTTCAATTTGTATGTTGTGATTCTACATTGCGCTCGAAAATTGTGTATCATTATCTGTAATCAGAGGATCTGGATTTACAAGTTCGGGTTCCGACATCGATCTAATTACTTAAAAAATGTTTGTAATTCTAACTTTGCTATTTCAATATATTTAAACAAGAAAAATCGGCTCATCCAAAAGTACGAGAACAAGTTGGCCTGGGCTCTCCTCTTCTCCGTAATCTCTCTCTCTCTCTCTTGAATCCCTCAATCCTCAACTCCTTCCCAAAATCAAGCAGCGTCGGGTGCAAATATCGGCACCAATCAGTCGATGAGGCCTCCTCCGTGCCATTTAAGTGGGCATGAGCAACAACATGCAAGGCAAGCGAAGGCCACCACGGCGGAGGAGGTGGCACAGCGAGTGGCAAGCATGCAAGGCCGCGAGGATCCGGCTAGCAAGCGGGGGAGCGCACAGGCGTGGTGATGCAACCTGTGGCCATAGGGGGTCATGCTGGTGGGCGGCTGCAAACAAGAGCGGCGAGGTGGCTCATGGGCGTGGCGAGCTCTACGACCACGAAGGCATGGAGGTTCGACGTCGAGAGAAGCCGTCGATTGCAAGCATGTGAAACTTGTTCGCTTTTTGCGAATTTTGATCGAATTTTGAATATTTTTATGAAACTTTGAAATTTGTTTTAAAACACACTTTTCAATCGTTGGAAGTTGCCCAAAACTTCATGCAAGCCAAGAATCCATGATACTTGGGTGTAGAACATCAAAAAAATGTTGAAACTCTACGATACTTGGATTTTAAAACCTCCAAAATTTGTGTGAAACTCTTTTGTTACTTGACTGTGGAACCTTCCAAAATTTTCTAAAACTCTATGATACATTCGGATTTTAGGAACCCCAAATTTTTATGAAACTCTATGATACTTGCAGCTTTAGGAAAACCAATTTTGGTGATGAAGCTTTATGATATTTACGACTTTAGAACCTCAAAATTTGTGAAAAACTCTTTGTTACATAGCTGTGAAACCTTCCTATTTTTCTTGAAACTCTATGATACTTGCCGATTTTAGAAAACCCAAATTTGTTGATGAAACTCTCGGATACTTGCGGATTAGAGAACCCCTATTTTGTTGATGAAACTCTATGATATATGAGGCTTTTATTTTATATTTGTAATGGTTAAAACTATTGAACTTGCGGTCACCTTTGAAATTTAATATTTTGGATATGAAACTTGGAGTTTCTATTCTTAGAAACTTGAAACACATATGAAAATTCAAGCTTCGTTCTTTTCGAACTTTTGAATACTTATGAAGCTTGATTGCAACTTTTGAATACTTATGAAGCTTGATTGAAACTCGAAAGTTCCATCATGTCTCGTTCATGATTGAATTTTTTTGGAACCTTTAAAAAAATTCTTGAAACTTACAATTTTTTTAATGAAACTTACTTCAAACATTTCTCAAATTTTATGAAAAATGCCGAAAGCATTCTAAAACTTTCACAAAATACGCTAAAACATGCTTGAAGCATCAAATTCGTAACCTGAAACATTTTTGAAACATTCCACGAAACACATTGAAACCTAGTCGAAACTTCAAACCTGAAATCTGAAAATTTTAAGCAACTGCAGCTTCACAAAACCGCATGAAACTGCTATACTATTGAAAATACATTCCAACAGTATAGCGTGGGCTAGCAAATCCCAAATTTTAACCCATATATGCAACAAAATGCACAAATAACGATACAATGCCCATAAACAAGATTGAAAAAGTCATTCTCACCGAAAATTGCATGAAACAATTGTTGAGACCTAAATATGCAAATTTAGACCCTCTGTGTATAATGTGCTACTTCAGAATCTCGCTAGTGCACACAGTGTCAACATAGATGAATATCATTTCACACAAGGCGAATATAAGAATAAACAACTAATTTGATTAATAAATAATGGTTATAACTTTATAGTCGAGTTTACACTTATTAAGTCACGCAGGGCTAAGCACTAAGTAAAGAAACAACATCGAAACAAAAGCAACTCTAGCGGGAACCCATCGACTTACCACAGACAACTGACTAGTGACTAAACCACTCAGAAAGAATCACACCTCCACCTTGGCACAGAGCTTAATTTACTGCCTGAGTAGTCAATGCCGAGACTCTGTAACTTACTAAGTTAAGTTTGTCCCATACCAGCCATACCGTCCTACAGTTATGGCTCAGTTCAATGGCGCACGAAGTTAAGTCCTTATTTGACCAAAGCAAGACTCTCAAAGTACTCCAAGTTACCAACATTCATATTTTTCCAAATGCACAAGCTCCACCATATCACAATTCCATCTACTTGCCCAATCTAAACTTTTCCCACCCTGTTGATTAAGTACAACACATGCCATCAACAATTGACAATATACCACACACAGCTTCCCCAAAGTATTCCATATTCACTTAGTCAAGTTTAGATATACAATTCAAAATAATATTAATGACCCATTGCATGACTAAGCATACCAATCGTATCTATCCAACTCATGTTGGTGATATGATAATATCAACTAGTAATCAACCAAATTAAGGTGACAAATGATCGTAGTAATACAATGAGAAAGATGGATATAAACAATTAGGTGTATAGCTAATCCCAAAGTATTTAAAGAATTAAATAATTAAAATACCATGCAATAGTTTGAATCAAAGTACTTTTGAAAAACTGGGTTCAACATGGTCAAAGATACAACTTGCTTTGAAACAAGTCTTGGTGTTGATCTTTAGCTTGATCAACTTCTCCTTCTTTGAAAGCTTCTGAAGTATCAACGTCTACTTGCACACTAAAGTAAAAACACAATTAAATACAGAATATAGCAAAAAATGGACACAATAAATAAATAAAAATCATAGGAAGGTAGAGCTTGAATTTGTATGAATTTAGACTTGAATGTGTTCAATCGGAGTTCGTATGAGGAAGAATGGGCTCTCGGAAGATTTAAATCTAAGAAAAGAGAGAAAATACTATTTTGGATTTTGGAATTTTCTTTCTGAAGGAAATCTGAATTATTGCATTAGCATGATGTCAGCAATGAATTTTGGAATTAAAAGAAAATGCCAAAAATAGGAAATAATGACTAATAGGTAGGACCCCACGGTCTATAGACGGGTCCATGAATTTTAGTCCTCGGGTCTACGAGCTAGGGCTTTGACATATGGGGGTCCATATGTTTGTGGCTTGGTCCACTGTAGACTAGGTTCACCTAGGATTAGGTTTAGGGTTTCGATGCGGTGGCGCTGAAGTGGTGGCTGTTTGCACACGTGGCAGCACATGTGGCAAACACGTGGATGATGGTAGGGCGACACGTAGGACAAAGATGCTAACATGGCTATGACGCAGAGCTAGGCTGACACGACGCATGCTGACACTGACATGGCACACGTGGTGGGCACGCAAGTAGCCACGTCGACTAAAATCGACGATTGCCATGGCTCGACGACAGCGAACGGCGGTGAAAGAAGGTCATCGCCGGCATGCTTATGCTTAGGCGAAGTCATCCCTGGGCTTCGATACGAGTGTGGAGATTGGCGAAGGGATCAACGGTGGTGAGGGTGATGGTGGTGGCTCGGGTCGATGGCTAGACGGCGGTGGGGGTGCTCCGACGAGGTCTTGGACATGCACAGTTGCTTCCTGAGGTTCGAGCGATGCTAACGGCTGCACACAGTATCCAATGGTCACCGGCGCCGACTAGAATGCGGCGACGATGACAAAGCAGGGAAGCGATGTAGGCTCGATGGTGCGACGGCACTACAGGCTTCCTCCGGTGAAGATGGTGCGCGCACAGGGTAGAACACGCTAAGGTGATTATGGCGGTGTGGACGATGACGATCGATATGAGCTCACGGGCGGCAGTGGAATCAAAGAAATTTCGAGACGGCGGTGCTAGGGTTAGATCTACAAATCTGACGCAACACCGGTGATCTAGGGCTTAGGACTTCTGGAGATTAGCGGCGGAGGCTGAGGTGATGGGTTTGACGTGGACGTCGAGGGTTTAAATAGCCTAGGACGAATGGGGCAATGGGAGAGTCCGAGTGCGAGAAAGCGGCGGAGTACAGCTTGCGCACAACGAAGATGATGAATAGTGCACAAGGCGAGGCCCACATGTCAATGGTTGCGGCTTGGGAGGATTTGCGTCACTTACGACACACATGACACTGGCAGGTCGGACCAAGGACGCGCATGGGCGGGAGAGAGAAGGAGGTGAATTAGGCTACGACGGCATGATTGGGCAGGGTGGACTGGGCTGGGGTGAGAGAAATGGGCAGTGGAAGTAGGAAACCGGCCCACATGGAATTCCTGGATTTTTAATAGTTTTTCTATTTAAGAAAATACAAAAAAAATCCTAATGAAAATTTAAAATAGCAAATAAACTCGAACAAATTGCGAGAAAAATCTAGAAAATACTTCCAAGCACAAAGAACTCAAATAAAATATTTTTTAATTAATTGATGTTCAGATTAATCACATTTAATTATTTTTAACTTTAAAAACTCCCTTTTAAGCTTTATTAAATTTAAATAATTTTGGTGAAGTTTTCCAGAGGACTAAACTAGTAAAAAACGTGTTGAAATTCCAAAAAATGAGATGTTACAAACATCAATATAGAACCTAGTTACGCTTTAAAACTAGTTCAAATATCATGATCAAATAAATATCGATGTTACAACATTGCAATATTTGAAAATAATAGCGACAACATCTGAAAATAATTGTTACAATATTTTTGGAGGGACTGCAACAAACCAGGATGGATCATGTAACACTGGAGAAAATTGGTCACAACAAAAAAACCCTTGCCTCAACATTTGATGCAACAACGTCACAACAATAAAAAAACACTCTATGCAACATTTCGAACTAACTGTTACAGCAAATTGAGCAAACATTTGCAACAAATCGTGCTCGATGAAGCTGGTGTTGTGCTTGGAGATGATGTCCAAGGCCTACTGGTGAAAACATAAATGAGCTCACAGGAGTAAAGGGGAGGCGGCCAGCCAACAATACCACCTCTTTGAGTGGACACACTACAACAAAGCAAAATATCTTTGTGCAACAACGGAGAAAAGGAGGCAACAAATTGAGGAAACACTTTTAACAACCTACAGGGAAGGATGGGTGTGATTGGTGGCAACGAGACTAGCTCAAAGCAGGAGGCGGAGCACACCACCGTCTCCTGGATGAGCACCACCCGCGATCTCCCTGTGCTCGCCATTGTCGGGCATAGCAAGTTGTGTGGCTCCAAGTCGAAGCATTGGTCACCTAGGCAAGCATGGTGGCCACGAGAGAATAAAGCCTTAGTCGAGTTCATGGGGATGTCAGGAGTATTTCACCTGTCCTGAAGTCACTCAGGGCCACCATGGTCGAAGGCGACGGGTTGCAGCTGCGCTAAATCACACCGAAAGTACCTGAAGTCTGGCCTGGGAAGAGCACCGCTACCACACTAAGTTAGTCATCTAATTAGCCATAGACAACTCGAGGGGAGGCTGGGGGGCAGCGCTGGCACCTCCTCCTCGCAACGCAAGCAGGTGCGAGAGAAAAGAGATGGGTGATAGAACCAGCCATGAGAGTGAAGAGGTCACTGCTTAGAAATGGGACTCAAAAGGCCGAGTTGAGAAGAAGCTAGAAGCAGAGTAGTCATCAAAAGAGCAGAGGGTGCGAACAAGTCATGTGAGAGAAAAAGAGGTTTGTGTGGTAGTGGCTTCGGACACGTGGGATGGATACCCAATTATTTCTGGTGTAAAAGTTAGGTACTAGATGAACGAGTAGAGCACAGGAGGCGTCCGATACATGTGGTCCGTCCGGATGCATGGACGCTGTCATTACCCTATTTTTTTGTTTTTTTGTCCCCAGTATACTTGGACGAATTCCCAATGTTTCCTTATTCTTCTCTGCGGGGAAAAAACCACCTGAATCCTTGCGATTGTCAGTTTGTCAGGGACGGAAGTCTTTTCACCGCACTTCTGTCACTAACTAGGATCCTTTCCGCGTACTTTGTAGCTTCTCTGGCAGAATCTTGTCTAAGACTTGAATAATTTTTTTTAATTACTCCCTCTTATCTTAAATATAAGTTGTTTTTATATTAATACAGGCTCTAAGGTGACACTTTGATCATCATTTTATATGAAAATATGCTATTTTGAATAAAATTAATTATACATTATAAAAGTATATTTCACGGTGAATCTAGTAATACCAATTTTATGTTTTTAATCTTGGTAAATCTTTATATATTGATGATGAAATCTAAAAATATTTGACTGACACATATTTTAAAATGATTTGCATTTGGAATGGGAACTAGCATATCGCATCAATGCAGTGTAACTTGTTTTTCGACTTGATTTTGTTCTCTAGCTAAAGCGTGCGAAAGTACCCTTTTGTGCTGCTGGGCGCGCTTTTCGGACGAAAACAATTAATACGTCCATGATCTTAATTTCCTCTGCATGAAACGGAGGGTATGTTGTATGCATTATACAAAGATATGCGACGATGAATTTGTTTTAGATCAGTATATACAGCACATCAATCAATATCACACGGAGCAACAGTACTGCTCTGAAAAAATTCAATGGTAATTACAGTGCACTCGGGTACCTCACTACTCAGGTACATACAGCAAATACCAGCTACAGCAACAAACGCACACCTGACACACTCCTGTGCTGCAGAGCAAACCATGAGGACAATGCCTTTTCAGATGAAGCATCCACAGTGCAGGTCACCAGAAGCAGCAGTAGCAGAGCATCTGCATCATCAGAAGAGAAGCATATCATGCATGAACGAGCCCCTGTTCCATTGCCACTTCGCCACACAAACACACACACAAAATGCAAGATTCTGCGGTACTCACCTTCCTCCGCTTCCGGCGCCGCCGCCGCCGCCGCCGCCGTCGGCCCGACGACTGCGCGAGCAGCAGGACCTCCGGCCGCAGCACCAGCGGCGACCAGAGGCCGCTCCTGTCGTAGTCGAAGTCGAACTCGCTGGTGTCCGCGAACTTGCCAAGAAGCTCATCAGACACATCTCTTGAGACCAGCTGCACAATGAACCCACTGCTGATCATTGGCGATGATTCCTCAGATGAGAAGCTCAGGATCTCTTGGAGAGATGATGACGATGATGGCATTGTAGGATACTACTAGCTAGGATCAATCAAACAGACGGATGAATAAAGAAAGATATGATCAGAGAACGGCTGGTGAGCTGTTGCAATTTTGCAGTATCTGCTTGTTTGCAGAAGGGAGAATTTTGCTGCAGATTGTGCAGTGGTTGTAAGGGAAAATGACTTGCTTCGGAATTGAACATTTGGACCCCTCTATTTGATCTTGGCTGCAAGAAACCATGCCGTCTATGTGCATGATTGATCAGTGTTGAGGGGGGCCACTACTAGGCCATCTCCTCCTTTCTTTATTGGTGTCTACTCTTCTCTCACCTCTTGCAACAAGTACACTTCATCTCTCTTTCTCTCTCTTCTCTCTCGACAGCAACCAACCAGGCATCTCTCCATCATGTGATGTCTCTACATAGACTTGGAGAGAAACGTTAACCTCACATCTAGCCAGGATCGCATTCAAATAAGATAACTGTGATGGAGATAGCTTGGGTGCAGCACGCGTACTGCGTACGTGCACCAAGATGCAGAGGATTTTAGTGCAGCTTTGCGACAAGCCACGTTGATCACAGCAAATCAATACCCGAAAGGTAGTACTACTTCTCTGAACGGAGGTTTGCTCGCAATTCTAGATGGACATTTTCTCGCAATAATTATCCGCAATTATGCGCGGCTTTAGAACGGATCTTGATCCGGCTGTGCTAGGGATTCACCAAGATAGCAATTAAGATGAGCTTTTCCAGTACAGATTGTGGGACATCGGGAACCACCTACCATTAGAGCGACCTGGCTGCCAACTGAAGATGATCTCACATCCTTTTCCAAATCGATCCGCACAGGTTGGTCCTTCAAGATTAGATTGATGCGACTCATTAGATCCAAGATCCAATCAGTTTGGGTGGAGAAACAACCAAGAAAGTAGCCATTCTTACTCACCAGCAGCGAGGGAGCTTGAAATTTTCCAACGTGAGTGCATATTTGATATTTACAATTCTATAGTTTATACAATAGTTTCGTAACATCATGTCTCTACGTTGACAAATCATACCAAAATTTTCAAATTTCCATCCACAATATTCCACATATCCCAATTTGAAATCAAGTCATGACTTACTATATCACGCCCTGCTGCTCCCACTGACGACTGACCCACTCGGCCGCTCCTGGGCTGTGCCGCACCGGCCACTGGCATGCCATGTGCTGCTCCTAGGCCCCCCTGATGCCCCTGCCATCCCGCGCCTCGCTTCGCTGCCACCTGCCTGCTCCTGCACAGGTTTTTCGTTTCGGAATTTGGTCCCGACACGGTCGGTAGAACCAAAAATCGGAAATTTTTGGTCAATTTCGGCCGAATTTTTTTAAAAAAAAAATGAATTTTTCGGATTTGATTTTTTTTAAAAAAATCAATTTCAAACAAAAATTATCACCTGGGCTAGTTAGCATGGTAGCAAGATTTAGATGGGCTTGTATTACTTCACACATTCATCAACTGAATAAAATTCAAGGAAATTTGATTTTTATTGGATAAAATTCATTCAAATCTCAAATTTTGGAACTGATTTGATTCTCAATGGTGGGGGGTGGTGTGGGGAAGCCAGAGATACCGATAATCTACCAATAAAAAAAACCATGCTCCCTTTTGCGCATGTCAGTAGCTCGCCGAGCTGCCGCCGTGGGGTAGGGGGGTAGGGAGCCGGGGATTAGGGTTGGGGATTTGGGCAGTAGGGGTGGGGGCTTGTGGCTATGTTGTTGTGGAGTTGTGGGATTGGGTGGACGCGAGTGGCTTTTGGTGGCAGCCATGAGTGGCCCTGTTGGGGTTGAGGATTCTGCTACACGGTTGGCCTATCGAGTAGTGCACTCCAAGACCCGTGCTGCGATTACGATCCAACTACAGAACTGATGCCTACACAAAATCTCAATTTTTGGATGTGCCCAGGCATACCGGGCACCCCTGGTTCCGCCCCTGCTCACCAGTGATGCGGGCGCTGATGTTTCTTTCCTTCGTGAGGAATTGTGTTAGATTTGCACATTTCGGTTGATTCAAGAAGAGTAATTGCAACCTTTTTTCGCAAAGGAGATCAGTGATTGGGTGTTAAATGCATTGCCTAACTCCCAGTTTGGGCATCTTCCTGTGCCGCTATTTTTTGAGCAAGCGTGGTTTCAACTTCTCCTTTTCCTTCGAACACGCAGGAGCTGTTTCAATTACCTAGCATGGTACCTGGACGGTTCAGTAAATTAACTTTGGCAGGCACCCACGGCTATATAATCAATCCGAGACAACCTGATTACAGCGAAGAAAAGGTAGTGATACTTGCTAAAGATCAAAACGCTTTGCAGCCGGCTTTAATTTGCCAATGGTCCGAGTACTAAATAGTAATCAATTAAACGTACGTGTAGGTTAAAGGAATTTACGAGCTTATGCGTCCATTTGGAAAATCCTACGCCGACTCTTTGTTACATGTAGGGATGGTAATCGGGTGTGGTGGGTACGGATAGTGGTCGTCTATACCTATGTTCTTTTACCCGTGAATAATACATCGTCGCCCATGAGTACCCATCGCCCGCGGACATGCTTGTTACCCGCGAATAATACATATATCAAGTTCATCATAATTCACACATCAATAGTGCATCATGCATTCAACAAGTAATAAAGTTCATCACAATTCACATACCATGTTCGACAAGACAACTAATCAAGTTCAACAAATAAAATAAAAATACAAACTGGCATAGTTTCTTACACATGCGGGTAGATTACGGGTAATCGGTCAAAGCGGGTACGAGTGGATCTTACTCATGCCCACATCCATTTACCGGATGAGCAAGGAATTATGTCCGTTTTTATACCCGTAGACAAAAAAGTTATTTATACCTGCCTCTATTAAAGTATTCACCCACAGATATAATTGAACACAGTTACATCCCTAGTTACAGTCCGGGACTAAGTTGATGGATTACCATTTGTAATGCATGCAAGTCGCAGTAAAAACTCAAAAGCTACTCGCTTACCAGCTAAAACCCGCCGCAGCCGCAGCCGCAGCCGCCGACCCGACCCCCCAAAAATCTACCCCGCTCGGCCCGGCCCGGCCCGGCCGACCAAAATCCCCCATCCACCGCGCGCCACGCGCTCACATGGCGCTCGCTGCCGTGGCCGTGCTCCCTTCCTTTTCCCCCTCCTCTTTTTACACCACCACCTCCTCCCCAACCTTTCCTTTCCTCTCTCCCCCTCCCCACCCCCAGAACCAGATCGCTGCCGAGGCGACGAGCCCGAGCAATGGCGGCGGGGTACCGGGCGGAGGACGACTACGACTACCTCTTCAAGGTGGTCCTGATCGGCGACTCCGGCGTCGGCAAGTCCAACCTGCTCTCGCGCTTCACGCGCAACGAGTTCAGCCTCGAGTCCAAGTCCACCATCGGGGTCGAGTTCGCCACCCGCTCCCTCCAGGTCGACGGCAAGGTCGTCAAGGCCCAGATTTGGGACACCGCCGGCCAGGAACGGTACGGTACACACGCCCAAACCGTCACCTTGCTTCAGTCTCTCTCTCTCTCTCTCTCTCTCTGCGCGGCGGTAGATGGATAGATCTGTGCTCGACTCTATGGCTACTCCTGTTCTCGATGCATGCGTGCTCTATATGTCTGTGGATGCTGATGTTTTGTGGGTTGGATGTCGCCGCCGAATTATGTCGCGTGCTGATGCGGCTAGCTAGTGTAGGGTTTGGGGTGGGTTCTTTGGTGAGGTTGTTTATGATGTCAGATCGCAGGTATCGATTGCGTGCGGATCAGTAGGTAGGGATCTTTCCTACCGTCTTTTTGTTCAAAAAGTAAATATGGATCCTGCCGTGGAATGGTTGGATGGTTTGGGGGATTTTAGAACTAGACTTGCATGCTCAATTGCTGGTGCTGTTGGGTGATGCTTTAGTGATGGAGATGAGCTAGCTCCAGGCCAGGAGCATAGTTCTCTAGATTTTGATCGGTAGTCTGCTTAGTAGTATGGTGCCGTGCGGAATTATCTTGCTAATTGCAATGAAGAGGAGAGTTTCAAAAGCAAAACAGTTAGTATTGATCGATAGGATAATACGATATGTATTCTTTTTTATTTCCAAGACCAATTTATGATGACGGCTGCAATCTGGGTGTTGTAATCCCTCCTAAGAAAGTGGACTGGAGATTAATAAACATGCTAAAAATCGTTACTTTGTACATACTGTTGACTATAGATCTTCTGGATACCATTTTAACATTTTCTTGGGCCATTACTTTTCTCATGCTTGATTCGTGTTCTGCAGTCCAGGCAACTTGCATAATACTAGAATAGTATGTAGCAAACTTTTTTTTTTCTGAATGTGGTTGGCTAATTTTAGATCTGATCCTTATTGATGGTTGTAGTCTTTTGCATTCCATTAATCCATTCACCCATCAGTAATAATGAATTACATTTGTTACAAAGTTTGCTATGCATTTTTCCACACCGTATCACAATTTTGTTTTCATGTGGTTCTTTTGATCCATTTTTGTCAACTGGTAGTTGGCTTGATTTACCTCTCATGTAGATAACAGAACTTGTCTATTCTTGTAGTTCATGCTTGTTTTTGTCCCAAGTTATTCCATTTATTTTTAGTTCTACTAGATTTAGAGTTATTTGAAGAGTTTCCACTTCTACCATTAAGCATGACAATGATTCCCCTACTGTTTCCCCCTAAAACAAGCATGAAAATTATTTAAATATTTATGCATCATCGTATTCCATCTCTAGTTACTTGTTAGTGCAACTTATCCAACAGTAATAAGAAATAGCAGTTAGTTTCGCCTTTTCTTTGTGATAGGAAAATCCAAGTCCTTGCAGTCATGTGTAAATACTATAAGTCTCAATTGGACATGTATCCATGTCATCTTATTGTATCAGTTGTTTACATAATTTGGTGTTGTAAGATGTAATGTATTTTCATTACCAATAACAGAATAGCAATACTGCAATACCATGATATACATTGCATTCTGTGGTTCTCTGGGAACTGCAACACTTTTACAAGTTACAACACAGTAGATAAGAAGTACATTTTTGTTATCAAGCCTGTGGTATATTAAGAAAATGACAGCACTGGTAACTTAGTAATGTTGAATTGATTAAACAGAAAATTGCTTTCAACCCATAATCTTAAAAAATGTGCTTCCAATGTCTAGTGAACCTTAACGTATAATGATTTAACAAGGTGCTGCTTTTTCTAGGTTGTGCTTTTTATGCCCTAGAAAATAAAATAAAGGCTATATGGCTAGTCTCACCTACATTTTGCTCATAGTGCTGAATTGTTATGTTATTTTGTTTTTGTTTGGGTATCCTGCATTCTGTAGTGGACTCAGAAAACAGATCGCGTGTTGTCCTGTAATCTGGACTTCTGGGTGCACAGTCTAGATCGCCATATGCAGCAATCTTAAGGCAGCATATAATCCAGCAACCAAAACTCAAAAAATTGCAACTATCACACAAACAGGGGATGAAAGAGGAACCTATCCAAAGTATATTCTAAGTGGCACCATAATAATGAATGAAAACTAATAAAGCAAATCAGGATAGGGGCACTTCTGTCTGAGTGAAGCACTGGGTGTGTCCAACAAGTTTTGTTTGGAGGAGAATGGGGCTTTTTGTAGGATTTGACAATGCCTACAGCAATTACCCATTTACATGTAGTAATAGAAAAAAGAGTGGGTCCATCGAGGAATGAATAATATGCAATTAAAGTTAGTAATTTTGTTTTAGAGTGGGAATTTTCGTTGGATTGGAAGCAGTGAAGGGGCTGGAGAAGATGGTTTATGTTGGGGGTAAAAAGATTTGATGATAGCTGTAATTAAGACTAACCGCCTTGGTAAAGTTGAAGCATTGGAATCTTGATGGGCATGAACATACAATATATTTCTGTAGGATTTGGCAATGCCCACAGCAATTACCTGTTTACATGCAGTAATAGAAAAAAGAGAGGGTTAATAGAAAAAAGAGAGGGTCCATCGAGGATTGAACAATATGCAATTAAAGTTAATAATCTTATTTTATTGTTTAGTTTTTGAGAAGTCGTTAGTAAGTTTCTAGGGGATATATTAGTGAACAATAACCCATTTTTCAATTGTTCTGTTGCCAACTTTGTCAATCAACTGAACAACATTCTAATTGCATGCCATGACCTGGATTAGCTTGCATGTAGTATACTCTGTATCGCTTAACGAGCAAAATTTTGAAGTACCAAATTCCATTTACCAATACCACGACCTGAGGGGACAGTGAACCAGCTAGTTATGATTTCTCTATGTAAAGTCATATCTGTTGTTATTGGGTTTTCCTCTCAGTTTTCTGGCATAGCTTCCCCTACCAAAATCCATATGGAACAAATGAAGCACTTGTGTGCCTGACTGCCTCACGTGGACTAACTGAGTGTCAAATTGGGGGTTTCAATTGGCTGTAAGCACTGCTGTCAAGAGTGAATCTATGTTTAACACAAAAAATATGGTTTGTAATTTCTTTTTGAATATTAACGGCGTCTCTTCTATAGATTTTCCTTTCATGGCCCGTATGATGGTGCAACTGTATACATTTGGAAATGCTATGCTGAGCTCGCCTTCTTTCGATGATTTTCATCGACAATTGTCACCTGATTCGTTGGAGTGGAGTTCCCCACCCCTCCCTGCAGTTGAACTTTGTTGCTGATACCTGTAGATAAGCAACAACTCCAGTGAACAGACCAAATGTGGTTATTTAATTGAATTATCCATGCTGGAGAGACAAGGAAGTTGATCATGAACGAAATGTAAAATTATATAAAACATTCAAAATATATCTTGTCATTTTGTTTGGTGAACTCCTTTAGGATTCTTTATTTGGTAGTTTCACTTGTGAATTTTCTTGCATGCTGGAGACACAATGAAGTTGATCATGAACGAAATGTAAAATTATATAAAACATTCCAAATATATCTTGTCATTTTGTTTGGTGAACTCTTTTATGATTCTTTATTTGGTAGTTTCACTAGTGAATTTTCTTGCATGTCAGAATGTTGTCTGTTTGGTTCACTTCTGCCTTCACTTATCACATTACTTATCTGATCTGAATCTTGCTGCAGATATGGTGAACTCTTTTAGGATTCTTTATTTGGTAGTTTCACTAGTGAATTTTCTTGTATGTCAGAATGTTGTCTGTTTGGTTCACTTCTGCCTTCACTTATCACATTACTTTTCTGATCTGAATCTTGCTGCAGATATCGTGCTATTACTAGTGCATATTACCGTGGTGCTGTTGGAGCGTTGCTTGTCTATGATGTCACTCGGCACTCAACCTTTGAGAATGCTGAGCGCTGGTTGAAGGAATTGAGGGACCATACAGATCCAAACATAGTTGTAATGTTGGTTGGCAACAAGTCTGATCTCCGTCATCTTGTAGCAGTCCAAACTGACGAAGGGAAGGCATTTGCAGAGAGAGAATCACTCTATTTCATGGAGACCTCTGCACTCAATTCCACCAATGTTGAGAATGCATTTGCAGAGGTCTTGACTCAGATTTACCGCATTGTCAGCAAGAGGGCGGTCGAAGCTGGTGAAGATGCTGCTTCTGGGCCTGGCAAGGGCGAAAAGATCAAAATAAAGGATGATGTCTCGGCAGTGAAGAAGGGCGGCTGCTGCTCTAGTTGAGCCATGCTGTATTTTTGGACTTGTGTGATGTTAGCTTGTGTTATCACCTTTCCAGCGACTGAGAATTATTAGTAGCATTAGCAACTTTTATGTTACACTAGAGTTTATTGCTAAACTGAAAAGGTTGTCTAGATCAGTTTAGATCTTTCTATTGTTGTATGGTCACCGCGGCAATAGGCATGGTACTGTTCTTCCTGTGAATCCATTGCAACCTTGTTTGAACTGTTCAACTAAATAGAAATATGCTTCATGCTTGCCAATTGCCGATTTCCTAGAGACGCAATGAAACTGTACACTGGGACCTGCATTGGATGATTATACACATCGACAATGTGCTGTAATGAATCGAAGCGCGCCAGTGTACAGTTTAACTTGATACTTCTGAGGCTCAAGGGAGATATGCTCGTAACTTACATATAAAATATCTGAAGAAAACATCAGGACTGTTTGCCTTTTAACTGATTCTAAAATTTCGGACTTGAATTAACTTCCATGTGAATACATAGAAACAAATTCCTCCGATTTCAAATATAAGTCGTTTTAGCTATGTGCATATGAAATAAAGAGTATTAAGAGACATAAATTTGGTATCCTTCGTGTATTCCTCCAATTTCAAATATAAGTAATTTTAGCTTTGGACATATGAATTAAGGAGTATTAGTCACTGAATTAATCCAGCTTTGCATCATTACATTAGTTTTGTTTGGTAGTCTCGTAGAATAGACTTCATTTGTTAGAGAGCAACATCCAACGTGGATTTATATCTTCATTTGAATCAACAAGAGGAAATGTACACATGAATACAATCTTATATCGCATAATCGGAACATTATAGAGATATTTATTTCACCCAAAAAATAGAAACTATAGTTACGGAGGGCTAGTTGTTCGCTGTGTTAGCAAATACCATTGGTCATTACTTGTGCGGTCTACGAAGTTGTTTCTCCTCCACAGTCGCTGCACGATCCAAGACCTTAACAACAGTTGACATCGTAGATCTCCTATCAGTGGCGGAGGGAGGGTGTGCTTGTGTGGGCCATGGCCCCTCGTGAACTTAAAGTTTGCATTTTATCTTTAAGATTTCAATAAAATTTGATAGTACTGGTACTATTGATCCCTCTTATCAAGTATTGTTATATTGTATTACTTATTTGTTCCTCATCTATTATATTATGTTATTAAAACGGAAGAAGTCATGCCACCCGCTAAGGGCTCACACGAAGCTGAGGTAATGCGCAACCGCATCCATGAGGCTGTCGCGGATCCACGTGACAGCGCTGTCGACGGCGCCTGACGGTGGTGGTGGCACTACGTGCACAGTCAGCCTTGTTATCTCTAATTTTGGTTCTGCCACTGTGTTACCAACCTCCCCCGATTTCTCGTATTTCAATAGCACCCAAATAGTTTTTACAGGTATTTTTGTGGAGTTTGGAAAGAACAACAAGAGGGGAGAGGAAGTTCAGAGAAGATATAGAGGATAGGAAAGTTTAGAGTTTACATCATTTGTAATCTTCCAGATTCGGGAACCCTTCCTTTTATACCCCAGCTCCTTAGGTCTGTTAGGTGGGCCCTCCTACAGCTATTGTCCAGGCTGTCGCCCAATCCTCATCCAGAAACCGATTGCTAGGTTTCCATTGCTGCTTTCCCTTCTGGCTTGCTAACCTGTACTCAGCGTTGTCCTATAGCTCGTCTAGCACCGTGACATCCCCTCCTCTTTCAGAAAAGGCTTGACCCCAAGCCGACACCAAAGGAAGACGAAGCTTCAGCTCATCCACATCTTGCTAGGTAGCTTCTACAGATGACGCCCCAGACCATTGGATCAATGCTTGCGTCTCCGACACCACGCTTGTTATGTGCAACCGGCGCCTCAAGATCTTCTCCGGTACTCTATTGTCAGTCAGTGAAAATCTTACCGGCCGATTTTCGCCGGTTACCGCCGGTAACCGGTGTTACCGGCGGTATCCGGTAGAAATTCATACCGGTGGCGAAAAATCGGTTTTGGTAAAATTTGTTCAAAAAAATTCGAATTTGCATGAATTATATTCGAATTTGATCTTTTTTAACTTAAAATTGGAAATTTTTGATTTTTTTTTTTTGAAAATTTCGGCCGAAATTTCGCCGAAATTTCCGGTTACCGGCGCCCTCCGAAAAAAAAATCTAACCGGAAATGTAAACACTGTTGTCAGTAGCATCCGGTAAGGCCACCTGCGCGATCTTGTCAGGAGCTAGAGCTTGTTTTAGCTGCGACACATGAATCATGGGGTGTATGCCACATGTCGTTGGAAGCTTCAGTTTATATGCCATGGAGCCCACGGCTTGCTCCACCTGAAAGGGCCCAAAAATCTGAAAGCATGCTTATGGTTAGATCGGTTAGCCACAGAAGTCTGGAAATAAGGCTGGAGTTTAAGATACACCCAATTCCGCACTGTAAAATGTCGTTCTGATAGTTTCTTGTCAGCTTGAACCTTCATATGCTACCGAGCTCAATTCAAATGTTGGCACAATAACTTTGTCATCAATTCACTGTCTTTCAACCAGGTTGCCAATTCTGGAGATGAACATGCAAAAACATCCTCGATTCCAAAGTGTCTTGGCTATGACCATAAAGTACTTCAAATGGGGACTTGCATAGAGTAGAATGATATGATGTATTATATCAAAACTCAGCAAATGTAAGCCATTCGGACCACTTGCAAGGGCAGGCATGAACATAACAATAGAAATACGCCTCCAGACACTGATTAACATGCTCCGTCTGACCGTCAGTTTGCGGATGATAAGAAGAGCTCATCCGTAATTGAGTATTCACCAACTTGAATAAATCTCGCCACAAGGCACTAGTAAATATGCAATCTTGATCAAAAATCAAAGACTGAGGAAGACTGTGGAGCTTAAAAATATTATTGATGTATGCTTGCGCCACTTGGAAGGCAGTGAACGGATGCGACAGAGGAACAAAATGAGCATAACGTGAAAATTTATCCACCACCACCATGATGCTATTGAAACGTGCAGACCGAGGTAGACCTTCAATAAAGTCCAAGGAGACCATTTGCCAAGCTTGCTTTGGTATTGGTAAAGTTTGAAGAGGACCCACGTATTTGACATGTTCTGACTTCGCTTGCTTGCACACCGAGCAGGATGTCACAAAAACTTGAATACCTTTTTCATTCCTGGCCAAGCAAAGAGTTTACACACATGATGTATGTAACTTGGAATCCAGAATGTCCTCCAATCGCACTATCATGCATAGCCTGAATTATTTTCTGCTGCATTTGGGTATTGTTCCTGACCCACACACGCCCCTCATACCGTAGAATACCATCTGTCATGTGATATTTCAGATGCTTAGATCCCTCAACACTGAGTTCAGTGATCAGACGTTTGGTCAGTGCACTAGCTGCATAGCCTGCAGCTACCTCTGCTAACCATGCCGGAACACATTGTGAGATTGCCAATAATGCTCCGGCAAAACTGATGGTCGGCGAGATAATGCATCAGTAGCTTTATTTTCCACACCTTTCATGTAAATCAACCGGTATTGTAGGCCCAATAGTTTTGTCAAAGACTTTTGTTGTCAGGGCGTCGTCAAGCATTGGTCATCGAGATGCACTAAACTCCGCTGATCCGTTCTAATTAGGAATTCCCCATGCTGCAAATATTGTCACCAGTGGTCTACAGCGAAAATGATAGCCAAACTTTCTTTCTCAAATATTGTCACTAGTGGTCTACAGCCAAAATGATAGCCAAACTTTCTTTCTCATAAGTAGAAAGGTCCTGGTTGCGCGGTCCAAGAGACTTACTAAGGTATGCCAAGGGATGTCCACCTTGCATCAACATAGCGCTAATGCCTTTGTCAGACGCATCAGTCTCAATTTCAAACCTCTTGGTGAAATCTGGCAATGCTAGCATAGGAGCAGTGATTAAGGCTATTTTGAGTGCTTGAAAAGCAGATTCCTTGTCTGGTGTCCACACAAAGACAGCATGCTTATTGAGCATATCAGTAAGGGGCCTGCTAACTAAACCAAAGTTTCGCACAAACTTGCAGTAGTAACCTGCCAACCCTAAGAATCCCCGAATTTCTTTGGTGTTGGTCGGTGAGGACCAGTTGCGTACGACCTCAATATTTTTTGGATCAGTCCTGCCTTACTGATAATATGCCCCAAATAAGAAAGTTGTTGTGCAAACAAACATTTGGATCTTTTTATCTTCAGTTGGTGCAAAGTAACCAAATAAGAATCCCAGGATTTCCAATACTTACTGCAAAGTAACCACATGAGCTTGCAGTGTTTGATTGTAAACTAATATGTTATCAATGAAGACTAAGACTCCTTTTCGCAACAAAGGAGCTAAAATAGTATTCATGGGTCATTGGAAAGTGGCTGGGGCACTTGTGAGACCATATGGCATCACTCGGAACTCAAAATGTCCATGATGAGTCTTAAACGCCGTTTTGTACTCGTCTTTTGGTTTCATGCGTATCTAATGATACCCGGCTCGCAAATCAAGACTAGTGAACCATTGAGAATCTGCTAATTCATCGAGGAGTTCATCGATGATTGGAAATGGATATATGTTCTTGACAGTTGCAGCATTTAAATGACGATAATCCACACAAAAGCGCCACGTGCGGTCTTTTGGACCAGCAAGACTGGAGAAGAAAACGGACTGGAACTGGGCTGAATCACTCCTTGAGATAACATCTCGGCCACTTGTTTCTCAATTTCGTCTTTCTGAGCTGGGCTGTATCGATAAGGTCTGAGATTGACCGGTTTAACCCCGGCTAGAAGTGGTATAGTATGGTCAAATAGCCGGCGTGGTGGAAGCCCTTGTGGGTCAGCAAATAATTGATCAAATTTGGTCAGTGAGGATTGTATGGAATGAGGTATGTCCAATTCTACTGTCTCGGTCATACAGACTGATAATGCTTTGGCAGAACTCTGAATATTCCCAAAATTTTGCAGTTGACTGAACCAAACCATACAACATTGTGGTTGAGGGAACTTGATGCCATGCAGACACACCTGCTTGCCTTGGCACCGAAATAAGAGAGTCTTCTTGAACCAATTCACAGTCATGGGACTATACTGCTCAAGCCAGTCTATGCCCAGGATAATATCATAACACTCCAAAGGTAGCATGTGAAAATCAGTGTGGAAAGTATGGCCTTGGATACTCCACTGACTTTGAGGAAATTCTGTGCTACAATGCAACACACTGCTATTGGCAATACACACTCGAATTAGAACTAGAGCTTTTTGAACCCCCGGCAACAGATGAGTAAATTTTTCACTAACAAAACAGTGAGAACTACCAGAATCAACCAACATGGTAACGAGATGACCGTGAACTTCACCTTGCAGTCTGATAGTTCTAGAGTTGTCATCACGGAGCATGGCGTCCTTTGAGATAGTCATCAAGTCTACATCCACCGTAGATTTGGCATCTTCCTCTTGGGGTGAACCCATTTCATTGATGTGCAATAGTTCCCATAATTCTTCCACAACATGCAGTTGGACTTTTGGTCCACATTTGTGCTCCTGAGATCATCGATCTCCACAAGTATGGCAGAATCCCTTGGCTCGTCTAGGCATGAAAGGCGACAAGTTTTTCATCTGCAGGAGTTGATCTTGTCCCATCGAAGCTCCTACGGACATCTGCCTTAACAAGAGAAGTTGTTCTTCCTGGTTGTAAAGGGAGAGGTAATGTAGTTCGGAAAACCGAGCGAGCACCTGACACGAACTCGCCTCGGTGGGGCTCCTTTCTCAGGGATTCCAGTACTTCTTCCTCGAAACTAGCCAAAGCCACAGCAGTATCCAAATCGGGTGGTGATGCAAAGCAACTACTGATCGAATATCCACCCTTAAACCATCCACAAATTGGGTAATAAAAAACACCAGATTCCATGATGCATGATGTGCTAGCAAATTATGCATGAGTTCATTGAATTTGTCAGCATACTCCGCTACTGAGGTCGTTTGACCCAAATGATTGAAGTGATGAACAAGTTGTTGCAATTCTTCGCGACCGAATCGACTACACACTGCCTTGGAAAAAGGTTCCCAACTGCTGAACTGAAGATGTGCTTTGGACGACTGCAACCAAAGTAAAACGCCCCCAGAAAATACATAGTGGCAATATTCACCATGTAATCCGGATGCACCGAACAAATTCAAAAATAGTTCTCACATTTGAGTTTCCAGGATTTTGGGTTTTCACCATCAAATTGAGGAAAATCTATTTTTGGTGGTAATGTACGATGATGATAAGACCCTGGATGTCTATCAGATGCAGCCAACCCATCATGTGAATGAGAAAACAACTCAGAACGATCGGACATACCATTGTTCAGAGGCGGCCACTGGGAAAAATTATCCTCGAAAGCTTTTCCATGACTCGCGAGTTCATCGCAGCGATTGATCAACCCATCTCCTTGCTCTCCGTTGGTACCAAGTGATTCCCCTTTCCATAAGGCCAATAAGTCCCCCACTCTTGACGGTTCAAGGTTGACGTCCGGCGATGGAAGGATCGGTGGTAGATTCCCCAATCGGACCATTGGCCCCGAGTTACGAGCGATCTAAACCACTTGTGAAGGACGTAACCCATCGATGGATTGCTCCATTTCTGGCTTCCATTTCTGTAGCTCAAGCACCGCCAGTTTCATATCCTCCACCGTAGCTTGGATGGCCTTACTCCGTGCTTCCAACTTTTTGAGTGATTCACCTTGCGCCATGATGGCCTTGGTCAGTTCCGCAAGCTGAAGATCCATCTCTTGAGATCGCATCTGTGCACGGGTTCGGTAGCGTGGGGGATCCAGGACTTGAGATGGCTCTAATACCAATTGTTACCAACCTCTCCCGATTTCTCGTATTTCAGTTGCACCCAAATAGTTTCTACAGGTATTCCGGTGGAGTTTGGGAAGAACAACAAGAGGGGAGAGGAAGTTCAGAGAAGATACAGAGGATAGGAAAGTTCAGAGTTTACATCATCCGTAATCTTCCAGATTCGGGACCCCTTCCTTTTATACCCCAGCTCCTTAGGTATGTTAGGTGGGCCCTCCAACAACTATTGTCCAGGTTGTCGCCCATTCATCTAGCCCAATCCTCATCCGGAAATCGATTGCTGTGTTTCCGTTGCCGCTTTCCCTTCTGGCTTGCTAACATGTACTCAGTGCTGTCCTGTAGCTCATCAGGCACCGTGACACACTGTCTCCTATTACTAACGATCCATAGACACCATGTCGCAAGCTTCACCATCCCCAAGTTGTCTTGGGTCGGAGACTCCATCTCATGCTCATTATTACTATTTGTACAAAAATACATTGACAAATATAGATTGAATGATTAAGAATCTGTAACATCCCAAATTTTGTTATCTTTTAAAACTAATTTCAAATTAATTATTTCAAAATATTCAATATTTATTTGGAGTTCTTGCAGTTTTTTAAAATCTAAATTCAAATTTTAATCCAAAGTTCAAATTGCAAATCTCAATCTCAAATCAAAATCAAATCTGAATTTAAAGTGTTCCCCATCAATTCTTGGGACTAAGCCCATCTCTTTCTCACTCTCTCCGACCCAACATCTTTCTTTCTCCCTGGCCTAGTTGGCCCATCTCCGAGCCTCCCCCTTTGCGCTGCTTAGCTTTGCATCGCGCCATGCGCACTCTGCCTGCATTGTGCGCACCAGAGCTGCACCTGCGCCCACGCCGCTCAAACCGCCTCCACTCATTTCGATTTAGGCCACCGTTGCCGCACGCATTCATGTGCCATCGCTGCTGCAATCAATCCAGCGGTTTACCATTGCAATTATGCAGAATCAAATCGCATTCCTAAAAGCCGGAGCCAAAACCAACATCGTCGACCCCATCCATGTCCATGCCCACTCCACTCCCCAGCCGAGCCTATAAAGTCGAGTCCCTGGATCGCATTCAACCTCTTCATGCACTCCTCAAACCTCCACTGCCTCTTGTGCCCTGCCGCCGCCATACGAGGTCATCTCCCGAAGCCGACCGCCGCTCCACCCACTCGATCTCCCTCTCAAGTGAGTTCTTTGTGAAACCAATCACGTCATCTCGTGTTCCGCCCTCCAATTTGCATTCCCCTCAAACAATTTCTCATTAGTCGTAGCTTGTTGTCGGAATTTTGTCATCTTCCGCGTTGCCAACCTAACCGTCGAGCCGAATTCGTTGTCCTCGGTCAGCATCTTCCAAATCCCTTCCACCCATAGCACTGCCTCGACCCTCTATATCTACTCACTTCACCACTTCTACCGTTGCATCACGGTACAACGCCGCCGCCGCCACCACCATCTTCCCTGTCACCGGTTGTCGTCGTCCCGCCGTCTCGGACCACCTCCAGTTATGCCATTCCTCCCAGAGGACTCCCCTCGAGATCATGTTGCTTATGTCCTCACCGTCGTCCACCTACGCCTCGATCGTCACCCTACTCGCCACCAGTGCCGTCGCCCTGTGCCCTCACTCGTGACGCCGCTTCCCCTCGCCATCCCGAAGATGTGTGGGTCTGTTTTGGCCATCTCCAACGCCTCCTGAGCCGTTTCTCGCCATCACCATCGCTGACCAGAGCCGCTGCACTCATTTCCTTGTTCGCCCTTCTCTCTATGTCTCTCTATTGTTTCTCTCTCTCACTGTCTAGTGGGACCCGCTTGCCAATTTTTCCAAAAACTGTAAATAAACTGACAGTTCATTTCTGTGTATGACATGTGGACCCGCCGTAGTTTATTTCTTTTTAAATCGGATTATTCTTTGTATTATAATGACTTGTGGATCCCACCTGTCAATCTTTACAACCTTTTATTTATTTTAATCAGAGGAAATATTTCTAAGAATATTGTCATTTGTCGAGCATTTTTCTCTCTAGCGGATTTTTCAAGAACCTATTTTCTACTGCCGCCTTTGATACCGACCTCATGTTCTCAGTTCCTGCCTTCATGTCCTCTTAGGTTATTGGAGCCAACACACTCTCATTGTCGAAATCGAGCAGCTCGTCGTCACCACCAACTGTGTGCCTTTGCCGTTGAAATTCGTCATCTTTGATGAGCAACCTTCTGCGCCATCTACCCTATGGAGTTTGCCTTGATCCATTCTATCCAATGCTTCTCTCATAATCGCCGAGGAGATCTATCGTGCCATGTCACCAAGACCAAAGTGTTATCCTTTCTCACAAGAACCCTAGCCGAGCCGCCGCCGGAGTCCACCCAACGCCACCAGCCATGGCCACCACCGAGCCCATCTCCTAACCATATCTCTTTTTCCCACCGGCCCCACCTATTAGTGCACTGCAAGCCAATGTCATCTGGGTCATCCCCTTTCTCTCTTATCTCTTTGAGCGTTGGGTCCCATAGTTCAAGTCTACTACATAAAACCCTAGTCCATATCAGCACTGATGTTCCCTAAATTCAGTCCATTATGGACCATAGCCTCTCTGTGAACTTGGTCCATGGACCAATGGCCCACTCATTAGTCCCTATCCTTTTAATTAAATAAATTCTGAGAGAATATTCTCCTTTCTCAATTTCCAGGATTTTCCTTCCCGTCCAAACTTCCAGAAATCCGTTCTCCTTCATACGAGCTTTGATTGATCCCGTTCTTCTTTCTAAATTCATTTAAATTCATAATATGTCTATCAATACTAGTCTCTCGTTTTACGTGTTTAGACATCGACACCGTTGAGGTTGGCCCGGGGCAGCAGGAAGAGGTACCAACTACCACTAGAGAAGGCAAGTCTTCCTTGACCATGTTAATCCTAATATTTCCAATTTTATTTTTATATTGTTTGAAAACTATTATGCATTGCTATTTGTATAAAATAATGAATTCAATTCTTTGGAATCTTAGTTAATCCTAGTTTGAATTTACCTTCATTTGATGTTGTTACCCATGAATCATTGTCACCATAGTTTAGAAAATCCATGGTAATGGTTACATTATTGATGGATTAATATATAATGGTAGAATTGCTTTGACAAGCTATATCGGTCCTTGTCATCCTATGGATGGGAGCTATTATAAAACTTTATGCAAACCAGTTTGAGAAATGTATGGCAATAGGTATTGCCGCTGGTTTACAAAGTTAAATAAAATGGTGAAAAATATGTTTTAGGCTTGGGCGGATGGTAAGTTCAGGCGGGTATGGATTGAGCACGACAACTTGTAATGTGATAGTTCCGCCTTAGTCATTTAAGGACCGACACTTGTGTCTATACAAACCGAGCACTACCGTACAACTACAAGTTAATATGGGTATAACCTAGCTGATTAATTTGCAATGGACTAGCTTAGATTTCGCTAGATGGTTGAATGTCGGTGTCGAATGGAGGTAGTTTTCCCCACAGGACACAAGAGGGTCTTCTGACTGGGCGGATGGAACCCTTGAGCGGTGAAACCTCAGCGGGCGTAGTCTAGTTGGGTTGATACATTGTAAAAGCCTTATAATCACTTAGTCGCACGTCTAAGGAAGTGTGTCATGGCCATAGAAAAAAATAATTTGAGCTTACCGGTTGGGGGCGGTAAGTAACAGTACCGGCTGAATTTTTTTGGCCCAATTTGAATCTTCGGCCCGGCCCACCCGAGCGGCGCATGTGACCTTCTTTCTCCTTCGCTCGCTCGCCCTAATTCCCAATTGCCCGCCATCTGCGGCGTTTAATTCTGCCTCTGCTGGCGAGGACGCGAGGCGTCGGCGAGGCTTGCGGCGAGGACGCGAGGGCCGGCGTGGCGATTTCGGCTCACACTCATCCGAGATTCCAGAGCTCTGAGGCGAGCACGCAAGGGCCGGTGGCGGCGGCGGCGGTGACTCCAGCCATTGTGAGGTGACCTCCATCTCCATGCCTCCTCCCCCTAGTCCCTATCTCTCATCTTCTTCCTCTCACAGGGCTCCTCTCTTCTCTAGTTGGCCTCGGGCATGGACGGCATGACAACAACCGGTCCTTTGGTGGGAATCTCGGGGATGGTGGCGAGCGAGGGTGGCGATGTGCGATGGGGTGGTGGCGGCGAGGCGACAACGATGGGAGTGCCATAGCGAAGATGAAGACAGTTGCAATGAGATGATTTAGGTAAATCGATCCACTAAAACTTGTGTTGATCGATTATTCCCAAGTGTGAAGTGTGAACATGAAATTGGAGACTGAGACACTGAGTATGCTTTGAATCTGATCAAGTACTTCACATATTGTTTTGGAAAAATCATGCGAGTTTTTTTTGTATGAATCTTCATCTGAAGCAACCTGATCATCTGAAATATGATATATGTATGCTTATTATAGATGCATGCAAGCATTAGAAAATGGAGAATAGATTAAGAGTAAGAAATGCAGAGCATATATAGCATTAGTATTGCAGGGATGTGTAATTGAGCAGAGGCATTAGTACTGTTTTGAACTTTGGTTAGTAAAAGCTATTATCAGGCTGTCAGTTTGACTTGACAAAGCCAACCGTATAGCATATATTCTTCCTAAACCTTTGTGGGAAATATATACATAATTACAGATTAGTGGGTTCTTCCTAAACCTTTGTGGGAAATATGTACAGGGCACACGACATCAAGTCTTGAGAGAGAGATTCAAGAACAGTAATGTTGTAACACGACATCAAATCATCCTTCCCTGTTCTCTGACATTGCTATTTTCTTTCGTAAGTTCATCCATATTGATTTCTGAATGGGTATAATGGTCTCCAAACAAAAACACCATTTGATTTAATCTTTGATTCAATTTGATTAAACTTTTTAGTGCATTAGTATATACTCTGCAATGATTCATTTAACTTTTCAGTGCATTTTACAAGAAGGTTCATCCTCATTGATAGTTTTTTATTGCAGGAATTGTAGATGATGGAAACATTGAGAATGTCTGGAATCATGGCCTGAGAGTTGGTGTTGGGTTCAAGTGTAGATACTGCTATTGGATGAAGAAAGGTGGAGATTCGACTCGGCTGAGGGAGCACCTAGGCGGCATATCAGGTAATGTTATGTCATACAATGTTGTGCCGCCAGATGTTCAAGATGCAATGAGGGCAGCCATAAGGAAAGGCAAACAAAAGAGAAGAGATGCAAAGGAGCGTAAACTTAGAATTGAGGATGAGCTTATGCAAGGGGTATATCAGCGTTCACCAATTGATGATGATGATGACGAATTGCAAATGGCATTGGCTGCTTCAATGAGGGATCTACACTTTCGCCAGGGACCGGAGAAGAGGAGTGGCACAGTAAATCATGGCAGTGCAAGTGGTAGTGGCAGCGGCAGTGGTGCTGCTAGTTGTGCTGGTATGATGTTTCGTAATGCAAGGGCTACCGGTGGAGTCTATGATCCAGAATTGTCACGTAGTAGAACAGCCGTGCAGACTCGTGTGGACACAATGTTCAACAAGATAGCTAACGAGGACATTGGCAAGCTTGGGCAAAGTGATTTCATGCCAATGGCATTTCAGGAAAGAAAGCCGATTGTCCGTACTTTAGAGGTGCAGTGAAGTTAACTCATCAGCTCAGTAAAGGTACTCACATCCCTAAAGGGTCCAAAATTGATGGATGCTACCTACAATGCAACTTTGATGAGCTAGAAAAGTATGTGGAGCAATTCAAAAAGGACTGGGCCAAATTTGGTGTTACTATCATGGGTGATTCTTGGACTGGACCTACCTCAATGAGCATCATTAACTTTATGGTTTACTGCAATGGGCACATGTTCTTCCACAAGTCTATCAATGCAACCGGTCAAATTCAAAATGCTGATTTTTTTTGTATGATGGGATCAAAGAGGCGATTGTAGACGCGATTGGGCATGAGTTGGTTGTCTAGATTATCACGGACAATGGCTCAAACTACAAGAAAGCATGCTTGCATATCACGAAGGAGTACCCCCACATTGTCTGGCAACCATGTGCTGCCCACACCGTTAACCTTATGCTCAAGGAGATATGATGTTTCGATAAAATTGACAAAGTGGTCTGCAGCGCCAAGAGGATTTGTATATTCTTCTACAATCAGGGTAGGTTGCATGCAGAGATGAAAGCAAAGACTGGTGGAGAGTTGGTCCGGCCCAATGCCACAAGGTTTGGGACAACATTCATCTTCTTGGAGAGTTTCTGGGACAGGAAATACAAGTTCCGACAATGGGTTGTGTCGGAGGAGTGGAAGAACAGTGAATGGGCTGACGATCCAGACTATGACTATGCAGACGACTGCCTAACAAGCTGGACTTGGTGGAATGATGTCAAGTGGGTGATAGATGCGGTGAAGCCAATCTATGGTGTGTTGCGATTCGCCGATCAACAAAGGAAAGGAACAATATCTGGTTTTATGCCAACCATGATGAATGCTACGCGTGAGTTCGAAGCTCTTTTTGAGGAGAGTCCAGAAGATTTGAAGAGGTTCACGGGTGTGGTCAGGAGGAGGATCCAATATCTTTGCAAGAACACACTCATGTATGCAGGTAACATGACATACACTCCTTTATCATTATGTTTTATATTTACAAACTATGCTTGGTGATTTCATACATTGATGCAATGCGGCCCGTCTTCTCGATCCCGAGAACAACTACAAATATGGATTAAGTGATAACTCAACATATATGAAGGAACTCATGTTGACAGTAGAGAGGATTGCCGACTCCCCGGAAGAAGTAGTTGAGTCACTTGCTGAATTTGAAATGTTTCGTGCTCATAGAGGGATGTTTGATAGTGGTACTTCATAGATTGCAGCAATACGCATGACTCCAAGTAAGTGAGCACTAATCCACGTTACTTTTGTTGTGCTTGAATGATCCTGAACTACAAATATGTTATTTGTTGCAGCTACGTGGTGAAGGACTTGCGGAGGAGATTTGAAAGTTTTGCAAAAATATGCATTACGTATTGTATCACAATGTGTGTCTTCAAGCGGGTGCGAGCGTAATTGGAGCACGTTTGCGTTGATTCATGCAAAAGTAAGAAATCGTCTCAGTTATGCCAAGCTGCACAAATTAGTCTATGTCCACTACAATTTGAAGCTTCGTATCCAACAAATGGAGGAGAACCGGCCAAAGACAGAGCTAGCTGTTTGTGGAATACTGATGGAAGCTGCACTTTTTGACAATGAAGACCCACTCATAGATTGGTTGAATAAATTTATTAGTTAGTATGAGCCTAATGTGGATGAAGGAGTTGTTCCTACCAAACCTTCTAAGGTCGTCATTGATGAAGTACGAGTTGAAAAATCTAGTGATGCTGTTCTCGATAAGCCCATCTGATACGGGCATAACTACTACCAAAGCATTGGTTTGCATCCCTAAATTGCAAACTAATGCTAGAACTCAAATTGGCTCCATTGGTGTTGTTTTACAACAAAAGGTAAAACAAAACATTGTGAAGGCCAACAGGGTGGATGGAGATGCTGGCCCATGAGAGGGAACATGCTCTCGGGTTAAAACCCTAGCGCATGCGGGCAGTCAAGAAAGACATATGATGACATGGCAACAAGGGTTGCATTGGCGTCAAAGGAAGCATCAAGTGCATGGAACAAGTTCGCGCAAAAAGCTCAGAGAAGGAAAGCCCACAACACAAGAGAAACTGAGAGGAAGACTTGGCCATGCATGGGGATAACGTTAGGAACATGGCACGTGGGTTGGTTCAGTTTGGATCCAATTCGGACAGCCAATTGGTGTTTAATATTTTTCCAAAATTAGAATAGTTTAAGTTTCCAAATTTAAAGTAGATTTCAAATCGGATTAATGTTCATCCGTACGGAATTACTATTCATTCGTACAGAATTACTGTTCACCGACTCGGATTACTGTTCATCCGTGGTTACTATTCATCCAAATATTAGAATTGCTTGCGTGGGAGGCTATATAAACCCCCCATGGCCGCACTATATGGAGGACAAGTTATGATTTAGATAATAAAAATCAGAAAAGCCGTTTTGGCGCATATCGTGTGTTCTTGAGTACTGAGATGAGTTGGAGAGATTGAGGGAGAAAGATTGAGAGCGAGATCAAGAAATCTATCTCTTGCTTCGGAGTATTGTTCATCGGAGGCTACTACTTGCAATTCAATCTATTAGATTGGTTTGTGAGTTTATTTATTTTTCTTGCAATTCTGTGGATATCATGGGGATATGTTCCAGATCTTAGGATGATGTGACAATTGGCAATGGTGTTTACGGTTTGTCGTTTCACGAGTTTTCGACAACGTTTCAGGCATTCTGGACAGGGGCGGTCCGACCGGTCCCAAATCGGTCGGACCGGCCATGTGGGGCAGTCGGACCGACTGTGACCTAAAAGTGGTCAAAACGAGCTGGGCCAAAAAAAGGTGTTGTAGGCAAGTGAGGGGATCCCAATGCACTTGGTCTCATGATTTTTGGACTCTCCGAAGAAGTTCTATTCAATTTAAGTTTCGGAAGGTTTGAATTTGGGGCATAAATTTGGCTAAGTCCTAGGCGGTCCGATGCTCACGAGGAGGCGGTCCGGCCGGCGAGAGGCGGTCGGCCGGCTCACATGGGCGGTCGACCGGTTTCTATGAACGTCGGCCAACCGTGGCGATGTTGATTTGTTAGGTCAAAGTCATTGGTTTCATGGCATATGATTTGCATGATGCATGTTTTGACTAACATGGGTCAAGTTGTGAAGAACTTGTTCCCGAATTCGTGTTTGCTTGTCTATGGTTGTGCAGGTTGCTTGGTGGTCAACGACGGTCAGCGGCGAGGAGGATCGGGACTAGACTTGGAGAGTTGAGGTCGAGCGATCGGCGATGCGGGTGAGTCAATGACTCAAGCGTGACACAAGATGGACAAGGGTGACCTATTGGCAAATCCATGGTGCATGGTGAAGCGGTTTAGGTCAAAAGTTAAAGACGGCGCTTTGCGAAGTGTGCGTGTGTGACCCTTTTGTTAGTGGGCCTTAACGGGAGCCCAATTGAGTCAAACCCTAGAGAGTTCTAGGCCTCCACTATAAATAGGAGGAGGTGGGGGCTGCACCCGGGCTCTCTCGCTGTTTTTCACCTTTTTTGTTGCTTGCAAAACCCTAATTGGCTTAGGGGGAGTTGAGGTGGAGGCTAGGGCTTTTCATGGTTTGAGGTGAATTTCGTGATCTTGGATTGACCACTGATCCATGATGGTGTGGGTGTAATCCAGCAACGATTACATTTTTAATCTATGCAAGGTTTGCTTGAGATAAGTCTCTTTTCGTTCTTGCTTTCAATTTCGTGATTTTAGGGCCTTCTTTGATCCGCGAGTTTGTGATTGATTCTTTCACGTAAATTAGCTTACTGTGATACATGTGAATCTATCTAGAATCATCTTGATCATCAATCACTCACGAACAAGCATTAGGATCAAGTTTTCGTTCTTGCCCGGTTTTAGACCTTCTGTTTTTCAATTGACAACTGTTCAGGATCTATCCAAGAATTATCATAATATTCGATTGGAATAGGTCATCAATAGCACAGAGAATGTGTGTGCAAAGTTTCGTAAAGTTTGGAGTTGAGAATCAAAAGTTTGACCTAATTGCAACCGTCACGGTGATTTCTTTGTTTTGGATCGGTTACGGAGCTTCCGGTCGAGACCGCCCGTCATCACCGGTCGGACCGATTTTGGAGCGGTCCGACCGCTTGATTACAACAATGATCGGACCGCTGACAATCGGTCCAACAGGTGGGTCAGTCGAACCGCCCGTGCTTTGAGATTCTGTAATCTTAGTTGATTTTGTTATTTTGCTTAGGGGATTTAATTGGATTCAATACTAGTCTTCCGCTGTACTGGTACATTGATCTTCATAGCTTTCAAATAGCTATTGGAGTAAAATTGTGTTGAATTCATTATTTGGGAAAAAGTGAGCGTGCTCCTATTCACCCCCTCTAGTCGCCTTTTCGGTCCAACAAATTCAATTCACCGAATTGGTTTGTGAGATTGCTACTGATCTTCGAGTGTACCATGAAAGATTGGGCCAACAATCGGGATTCGTCTAATCAACTAGGTGATTCCTTATCAGGTGGTATCAGAGCTTCAGTTACTCACGGGACGTTATTGCTACGAAGATCGACATGACTGACATGAAGGAGATGAAGCTGATCATGCAATTCAGCTATACAATAGATCAATGTGAGGAGGATCCACTCCACGAGCCGAGCCACATGTTCTTCAATCGATGTCAAGTGGGAACACAGTTGTGCTATGATGATTGATGATTCGCCGAAGGGCAAAACGACATGCATCACGAGGTGCGATCCGTGCCATCGTAACCTACCACGGTCGAAGCTTGGAGAGAAGGTCACCAAGAAAGACGCAAGAAACATGACGATTGGGACCAAGACTTTGAGGTAGATGAAGAACATTAATATTGATTCGCTTTTGAGATTAAGTACGCTTAATTTGATCTTATATGTCAAATACTTGATGACGGTAGATGATTCCCCGGTGGTGCCAATCGATCCCGAGTCGCCGGGCGATGATCGTGGATAAGTGGTTCACGGAGGAGTATCTCCGATGCACGTTGATGCCCGGGCCGTCGCTTGATGATGCAAGGTCCAAAGCACACCATCAAGGCAGCCGCAGCCTCTCCGCATACAAACAAGCATGGGTACACGAATTCATTTATCTATTGTGACGCTCAATTCTGCCTGATTTCTAATTATCTTGCTGTCTTTCTCGCAGTCGGCGTCACATAGTGGCCACCTTGCTCGGACTTCGTGCATGGTGTATGGCCCACAAGGGCAAGGCGACGTCCGACGCCTCCTTCAACTCGAGGACCCGCCCAGCGCACACGAACCCGAAGGCCCACACCGCATCGCTGAGTACATCGTCGGCGGCAAGGTCGGTCCATGGGCCGCACCATGATCCGAGCACCCGTGACTTTGATGGAGAGATCGCCATGAGGGTGGGACAAGGCAAGAAGCATGGCGGTTCTCGCTTGGCGACGCCTCATCGACACGGCCTCTACTCCATCTCTCTCCCGATCCGAGCACTGAGCACGCGCGAGCCCGACCATACGCCATGGGGCAGATCACGACAAAGACCGGTCGACGGACTCGAGGTTATTCTGCTTTACTGACATTGATCTTTACACACCTTTATTAGCTTTGCATTATCAAACATTGGAGTGAAATATTGCAGCCCTACCGAACAAGAAATGAGGCAACGCCGGAGCCGGAGGCCGAGCAAGAGAGGATGTCGGCCACCGGAGGCCGAGCAGCCGAGCAAGCAGCCCAGACGCAGAGGTCGCGGACATTACGGAGTTCCTACAAGGTCTTGGGCAACATACGGCTTTTGTTGTACACCTGGTGCTGGCTCCACCTCCGCCTCCGCGCCCCGCATTGCAGCTACCCCCGTGAGTATGAAAGTTTTTGCTTTCGCTTGTGCTTTGCTTGTATGACCTCTACCTTCCTAGATTAGGTATCTAATGTAATCTTGTCTCACATGCAATCTCTTCTCCTTTGTGCAGCCTCAATCATGGGTTCGAATAATCCACCTCATGCGCCTCCGAATGATGGAGCTTTTCCTTCACTACAGTCGCAGTGGCCATCTTCAAGATGAATGGTAGTTGTATTTTCATTTGTTGTTCACTTGGTGATGGACTTGTGATATACTTGTGATGCACTTGTCGACTGTGATGAACTTGTGGATTTGTTTGGATGGACTTGAGCACTTATTGTTATATATGTGATATTGTGATGGATGTGATAAATATGTGATGGATGAGATATATATGTGATGGATGAGATATATATGTGATGGATGTGATATATGTTTGGATGGATTTGTTTGTCGTGATGGAATGTAAAAAATAAATAAAAAACGCAGTTTTGGTTCACTTTGCCGAGTGTAACACTCGGCAAAGGACCCCTTTGCCGAGTGCCATGGTCATGGCACTCGGCAAAGCTGGGAATATGGGCGCCTGAAACCCCAGTTTTCCAGCTTTGCCGAGTGCCATGGTCATGGCACTCGGCAAAGCTGAGAATATGGGCAATCGAAACCCGCTTTCCAGCTTTGTTGAGTGTTAGCCATCCGACTCTCGCAAAGAAATTTTCAAAAAATAAAAATCTTTGCCGAAAAGTCGGTTGGGTTGGCACTTCGGCAAAGCGGGCCACACCGGGCCGCGCCGGATCGTGCCTTTTCTTTGCCGAGTGCCGACTCAAGACTTGGCAAAGCCTTTACCGAGTGCCCGACAAAGGCACTCGGCAAAGGTTGCTTCGCCGATAAATTTTTTCCGAGTGCCCTTTGTCGAGTGTCGCGACTCGGCAAAGCTTTTGCCGAGTGAGGAACTTTGCCGAAAGTGCTCGAGGCACTCCAAGAAAGAGCCTAATCCAAGAGGATAGCCAAACTTTCTTTCTCATAAGTAGAAAGGTCCCGTTGCGCGGTCCAAGAGACTTACTAAGGTATGCCAAGGGATGTCCACCTTGCATCAACATAGCGCCAATGCCTTTGTCGCACACATCGGCCTCAATTTAAACCTCTTGGTGAAATCCGCAATGCTAGCATAGGAGCAGAATTAAGGCTATTTTGAGTGCTTGAAAAGCGATTCTTTGTCCGGTGTCCACACAAAGACAAAGATGCTTATTGAGCATATCGAGAAGGGGCTGCTAAGTAAACCAAGTTTCGCACAAACTTGCGGTAGTAACTGCCAACCCTAAGAATCCCGAATTTCTTTGGTGTTGGTCAATGAGGACCATTGCAAGACGACCTCAATATTTTTGGATCGGCTGCTACCCCGCCTTACTCGATAATATGCCCCAAATAAGAAAGTTGTTGTGCAAACAAACATTTGGATCTTTTTATCTTCGTTGGTGCTTCTCCAGATTTCCAATACTTACCGCAAAGTAACCACATGAGCTTGCAGTGTTTGATTGTAAACTAATATGTTATCAATGAAGACTAAGACTCCTTTTCGCAACAAAGGAGCTAAAATAGTATTAATGGGTCATTGGAAAGTGGTCAGCACTTGTGAGACCATATGGCATCACTCGTAACTCAAAATGTCCATGATGAGTCTTAAACGCCGCTTTGTACTCGTCTTTTGGTTTCATGCGTATCTAATGATACCCGCTCGCAAATCAAGACTAGTGAACCATTGAGAATCGCTAATTCATCGAGGAGTTCATCGATGATTGGAAATGGATATATGTTCTTGATAGATGCAAGATTCAAATGACGATAATCCACACAAAAGCGCCACGTCATGCGGTACTCTTTTTGGACCAAAGAAGACCGAGAAGAAAACAGATCGAACTGGTGAATCACCTTGAGATAACATCTCGCCACTTGTTTCTCAATTTCGCTCTTTCAGCCGGAACAGATCGATAAGGTCCGAGATTGACCGTTTAACCTTGGCTAGAAGTGGTATAGTATGGTCAAATAGCGGCGTGGTGGAAGCCCTTGTGGGTCAGAAATAATTGATCAAATTTGGTCGTGAGGATTGTATGGAATGAGGTATGTCCAATTCCACTGTCTCGGTCATACAGACCGACAATGCTTTGGCGTAACTCGAATATTCCCAAAATTTTGCAGATTGATCAACCAAACCATACAACATTGTGGTTGAGGGAACTTGATGCCATGCAGACACACCCGCTTGCCTTGGCATCGAAATAAGAGAGTCTTCTTGAACCAATTCACAGTCATGGGACTATAATGCTCAAGCCGCCTATGCCTGTGATAATATCATAACACTCCAAAGGTAGCATGTGAAAATCATGTGGAAAGTATGGCCTTGGATACTCCATCGACATTGAGGAAATTCGTGCTACAATGCAACACACCGCTATTGGCAATACACACTCGAATTAGAACTAGAGCTTTTGAATCCCCGGCAATGATGGGTAAATTTTTCACTAACAAAACAGTGAGAACTACCGTAATCAACCAACATGGTAACGAGATGACCGTGAACTTCACCTTGCGCCCGATAGTTCTAGAGTTGTCATCACGAGCATGGCGTCTTTTGAGATAGTCATCAAGTCTACATCCACCGTAGATTTGGAATCTTCCTCTTGGGGTGAACTCATTTCATTGATGTGCAATAGTTCCCATAATTCTTCCACAACATGGAGTTGGACTTTTGGTCCACATTTGTGCTCTGAGATCATCGATCTCCACAAGTATAGCAAAATCCCTTGGCTCGCTCTATAGGCATGAAAGGCGATAAGTTTTCATCTGCAGGAGTTGATCTTGTCCCAGCTCCTACGGACATCCGCCAACAAGAGAAGTTGTTCTTCCCGTGGTAAAGGGAGAGGTAATGGCGACGAGCTCGAACGAACTCGCCTCGGTGGGGCTCCTTTCTTGGGGAAACTAGCCAAAGCCACAGCGATGATCCAAATCGGGTGGTGATGCAAAGCATCGATCGAATATCCACCCTTAAACCATCCACAAATTGGGTAATAAAAACACCGATTCCATGATGCATGATGTGCTAGCAAATTATGCATGAGTTCATTGAATTTGTCAAGATATTCGCCATCGAGGTCGCTTGACCCAAATGATTGAAGTGATGAACAAGTTGTTGCAATTCTTCGCGATCGAATTGACTACACACCGCCTTGGCAAAAGGTTCCCAACCGCCGAATCAATATGTGCTTTGGACGATTGCAACCAAAGTAAAGCGCCCCTAAAATACATAGTGGCAATATTCACCATGTAATCCGGATGCACCGAACAAATTCAAAATAGTTCTCACATTTGAGTTTCCAGATTTTGGGTTTTCACCATCAAATTGAGGAAAATCTATTTTCGATGGTAATGTATGATGATGATAAGACCTGGATGTCTACCGATGTAGCCAACCCATCATGCGAATGAGAAAACAACTCGTAACGATCGACATACCATTGTTCGAGGCGGCCACGAGAAAAATTATCCTCGAAAGCTTTTCCATGACTCGCGAGTTCATCGCGCGATTGATCAACCCATCTCCTTGCTCTCCGCTGGTACCAAGTGATTCCCCTTTCCATAAGGGCAATAAGTCCCCCACTCTTGCCGGTTCAAGGTTGACGTCCGGCGATGGAAGGATCGGTGGTAGATTCCCAATCGGACCATTGGCCCCGAGTTACGAGCGATCTAAACCACTTGTGAAGGACGTAACCCATCGATGGATTGCTCCATTTCGCTTCCATTTCGTAGCTCAAGCACCGCCAGCCATCTCCTCCATCGTAGCTTGGATGGCCTTACTCCATGCTTCCAACTTTTGAGTGATTCACCTTGCGCCATGATGGCCTTGGTCGTTCCGAAGTCAAGATCCATCTCTTGAGATCGGATCTGTGCACGGGTTTGGTAGCGTGGGGGATCCAGGACTTGAGATGGCTCTAATACCAATTGTTACCAACATCTCCCGATTTCTCGTATTTCAGTTGCACCCAAATAGTTTCTACAATTATTCCGGTGGAGTTTGGGAAGAACAACAAAAGGGGAGAGGAAGTTCAGAGAAGATACAAAGGATAGGAAAGTTCAGAGTTTACATCATCCATAATCTTCCAGATTCGGGACCCCTTCCTTTTATACCCCAGCTCCTTAGGTATGTTAGGTGGGCCCTCCAACAACTATTGTCCAGGTTGTCGCCCATTCATCTAGCCCAATCCTCATCCGGAAATCGATTGCTGTGTTTCCGTTGCCGCTTTCCCTTCTGGCTTGCTAACATGTACTCAGTGTTGTCCTGTAGCTCGTCCGGCACCTTGACACACTGTCTCCTATTACTAACGATCCATAGACACCATGTCGCAAGCTTCACCATCCCCAAGTTGTCATGGGTCGGAGACTCCATCTCATGCTCATTATTACTATTTGTACAAAAATACATTGACAAATATAGATTGAAGGATTAAGAATCTGTAACATCCCAAATTTTGTTGTCTTTTAAAACTAATTTCAAATTAATTATTTCAAAACATTCAATATTTATTTGGAGTTCTTGCAGTTTTTTAAAATCTAAATTCAAATTTTAATCCAAAGTTCAAATTGCAAATCTCAATCTCAAATCAAAATCAAATCTGAATTTAAAGTGTTACCCCATCAATTCTTGGGACTAAGCCCATCTCTTTCCCACTCTCTCCGCCCCAACATCTTTCTTTCTCCCTGGCCTAGTTGGCCCATCTCCGAGCCTCCCTCTTTGCGCTGCTTAGCTTTGCATCGCGCCATGCGCACTTTGCCTGCACTGTGCGCACCAGAGCTACACCTGCGCCCACGCCGCTCAAACCGCCTCCACTCATTTCGATTTAGGCCACCGTTGCCGCACGCATTCATGTGCCATCACTGCTGCAATCAATCCAGCGGTTTACCATTGCAATTATGCAGAATCAAATCGCATTCCTAAAAGCCGGAGCCAAAACCAACATCGTCGACCCCGTCCATGTCCATGCCCACTCCACTCCCCAGCCGAGCCTATAAAGTCGAGTCCCTGGATCGCATTCAACCCCTTCATACAATCCTCAAACCCCCACTGCCTCTTGTGCCATGCCGCCGCCATACGAGGTCATCTCCCGAAGCCGGCCGCCGCTCTACCCACCCGATCTCCCTCTCAAGTGAGTTCTTTGTGAAACCAATCACGTCATCTCGTGTTCCGCCCTCCAATTTGCATTCCCCTCAAACAATTTCTCATTAGTCGTAGCTTGTTGTCGGAATTTTGTCATCTTCCGCGTTGCCAACCTAACCGTCGAGCCGAATTCGTTGTCCTCGGTCAGCATCTTCCAAATCCCTTCCACCCATAGCACTGCCTCGACCCTCTATATCTACTCACTTCACCACTTCTACCGTTGCATCACGGTACAACGCCGCCGCCGCCACCACCATCTTCCCTGTCACCGGTTGTCGTCGTCCCGCCGTCTCAGACCACCTCCAGTTGTGCCATTCCTCCCAGAGGACTCCCCTCGAGATCATGTTGCTTATGTCCTCACCGTCGTCCACCTACGCCTCGATCGCCACCCTACTCGCCACAGCCAGCCGTCCTCAGGCCTCACCGCGACGCTTCCCTCACCATCCCGAAGATGTGTGGGTCTATTTTGGCCATCTCCAACACCTCCGAGCCGCCGCCATCACCGTCGCCGACTGCAGCCGCCGCACTGCTCCAATCGCTCCCTTCTCTCTATGTCTCTCTATTGTTTCTCTCTCACACTGTCTAGTGGGACCCGCTTGCCAATTCTTCCAAAAACTGTAAATAAACTGACAGTTCATTTCTGTGTATGACATGTGGACCCGCCGTAGTTTATTTCTTTTTAAATCGGATTATTCTTTGTATTAGAATGACTTGTGGATCCCATATGTCAATCTTTACAACCTTTTATTTATTTTAATCAGAGGAAATATTTCTAAGAATATTGTCGTTTGTCGAGCATTTTTCTCTCTAGCGGATTTTTCAAGAACCTATTTTCTACTGCCGCCTTTGATGCCGACCTCATGTTCTCAGTTCCTGCCTTCATGTCCTCTTAGGTTATTGGAGCCAACACACCCTCATCGTCGAAATCGAGCAGCTCGTCTTCACCACCAACCATGTGCCTTTGCCGTTGAAATTCGTCATCTTCGATGAGCAACCTTCTGCGCCATATACCCTATGGAGTTTGCCTTGATCCATTCTATCCAATGCTTCTCTCATCATCGCCGAGGAGATCTATCGTGCCATGTCACCAAGACCAAAGTGTTATCCTTTCTCACAAGAACCCTAGCCGAGCTGCCGCCGGAGTCTACCCAACGCCACTAGCCATGGCCACCACCGAGCCCATCTCCTAACCATCTCTCTTTTTCCCACCGGCCCCACCTATTAATGCACTGTAAGCCAATGTCATCTGGGTCATCCCCTTTCTCTCTTATCTCTTTGAGCGCTAGGTCCCATAGTTCAAGTCTACTACATAAAACCCTAGTCCATATCAGCACTGATGTTCCCTAAACTCAGTCCATTATGGACCATAGCCTCTCTGTGAACTTGGTCTATGGACCAATGGCCCACTCATTAGTCCCTATCCTTTTAATTAAATAAATTCTGAGAGAATATTCTCCTTTCTCAATTTCCAGCATTCTCCCTCCCGTCCAAAATTCCAGAAACCCGTTCTCCTTCATACGAGTTTTGATTGATCCCGTTCTTCTTTCTAAATTCATCTAAATTCATAATATGTCTATCAGTACTAGTTTCATAATTTTTGCATTTTATTTGTTTTTCTGGTTATTTATTTGCTCTCGTTTTACGTGTTTAGACATCGACACCGTTGAGGTTGGCCCGGGGCAGCAGGAAGAGGTACCAACTACCACTAGAGAAGGCAAGTCTTCCTTGACCATGTTAATCCTAATATTTCCAATTTTATTTTTATATTGTTTGAAAACTATTATGCATTGCTATTTGTATAAAATAATGAATTCAATTCTTTGGAATGTTAGTTAATCCTAGTTTGAATTTACCTTCATTTGATGTTGTTACCCATGAATCATTGTCACCATAGTATAGAAAATCCATGGTAATGGTTACATTATTGATGGATTAATATATAATGGTAGAACTGCTTTGACAAGCTATATCGGTCCTTGTCATCCTATGGATGGGAGCTATTATAAAACTTTATGCAAACCAGTTTGAGAAATGTATGGCAATAGGTATTGCCGCTGGTTTACAAAGTTAAATAAAATGGTGAAAAATATGTTTTAGGCTTGGGCGGATGGTAAGTTCAGGCGGGTATGGATTGAGCATGACAACTTGTAATGTGATAGTTCCGCCTGAGTCATTTAAGGACCGACACTTGTGTCTATACAAACCGAGCACTACCGTACAACCACAAGTTAATATGGGTATAACCTAGCTGATTAATTTGCAATGGCCTAGCTTAGATTTCGCTAGATGGTTGAATGTCGGTGTCGAATGGAGGCAGTTTTCCCCACAGGACACAAGAGGGTCTTCTGACTGGGCGGATGGAACCCTTGAGCGGTGAAACCTCAGCGGGCATAGTCTAGTTGGGTTGATACATTGTAAAAGCCTTATAATCACTTAGTCGCACGTCTAAGGAAGTGTGTCATGGCCATAGAAGAAATAATTTGAGCTTACCGGTTGGGGGCGGTAAGGAACAGTACCGGCTGAATTTTTTTTGGCCCAATTTGAATCTTCGGCCCGGCCCACCCGAGCGGCGCATGTGATCTTCTTTCTCCTTCGCTCGCTCGCCCTAATTCCCAATTGCCCGGCCACTGTGACGTTTTCGGCTGCTGCCTCCTGCGGCGAGGACGCGAGGGGAGATCGGGCGAAGGCTTGCGGCGAGGACGCGAGGGGCTTCGGCAGCGGCGATTTCGGCGGCTCACACTCATCCGAGATTCCGAGCTCCTGAGGCGAGCACGCAAGGGGCTTCAGTGGCGACGGCTTCGGCGGTGACTCCAGCCTTTGTGAGGTGACCTCCATCTCCATGCCTCCTCCCCCTAGTCCCTATCTCTCATCTTCTTCCTCTCACGGGGCTCCTCTCTTCTCTAGTTGGGCTCGGCCATGGATAGACAGCAGAAGAACCCTGGTCACGTGGGAATGCCGGGATGGTGGCAAAGGTGGCGGCAATGGCACCGATGGGGGTGGTGGCGGTGGCAAGATCGATGGGAGTGCCGCAACGAAGATGAAGATAGTTGCAGCAGATGATTTAGGTAAATCGATCCACTGAAACTTGTGTTGATCGATTATTCCCAAGTGTGAAGTGTGAACATGAAATTGGAGACTGAGACACTGAGTATGCTTTGAATCTGATCAAGTACTTCACATATTGTTTTGGAAAAATTATGCGAGTTTTTTTATATGAATCTTCATCTGAAGCAACCTGATCATCTGAAATATGATATATGTATGCTTATTATAGATGCATGCAAGCATTAGAAAATGGAGAATAGATTAAGAGTAAGAAATGCAGAGCATATATAGCATTAGTATTGCAGGGATGTGTAATTGAGCAGAGGCATTAGTAATGTTTTGAACTTTGGTTAGTAAAAGCTATTATCAGGCTGTCAGTTTGACTTGACAAAGCCAACCGTATAGCATATATTCTTCCTAAACATTTGTGGGAAATATATACATAATTACAGATTAGTGGGTTCTTCCTAAACCTTTGTGGGAAATATGTACAGGGCACACGACATCAAGTCTTGAGAGAGAGATTCAAGAACAGCAATGTTGTAACACGACATCAAATCATCCTTCCCTGTTCTCTGACATTGCTATTTTCTTTCGTAAGTTCATCCATATTTATTTCTGAATGGGTATAATGGTCTCCAAACAAAAACACCATTTGATTTAATCTTTGATTCAATTTGATTAAACTTTTTAGTGCATTAGTATATACTCTGCAATGATTCATTTAACTTTTCAGTGCATTTTACAACAAGGTTCATCCTCATTGATAGTTTTTTATTGCAGGAATTGTAGATGATGGAAACATTGAGAATGTCTGGAATCATGGCCTGAGAGTTGGTGTTGGGTTCAAGTGTAGATACTGCTATTGGATGAAAAAGGTGGAGATTCGACTCGGCTGAGGGAGCACCTAGGCGGCATATCAGGCAATGTTATATCATACAATGTTGTGCCGCCAGATGTTCGAGATGCAATAAGGGCAGCCATAAGGAAAGGCAAACAAAAGAGAAGAGATGCAAAGGAGCGTAAACTCAGATCGAGGATGAGCTTATGCAAGGGGTGGATCAGCGTTCACCAGTTGATGATGATGATGATGATGATGATGATGATGACGAATTGCAAATGGCATTGGCTGCTTCAATGAGGGATCTACACTTTCGCCAGGGACCGGAGAAGAGGAGTGGCACAGTAAATCATTGCAGTGCAAGTGGTAGTGGCAGCGGCAGTGGTGCTGCTAGTTGTGCTGGTAATAGTCACCGAATTGGTATGATGTTTCGTAATGCAAGGGCTACTGGTGGAGTCTATGATCCAGAATTGTCACGTAGTAGAACAGCCGTGCAGGCTCGCGTGGACACAATGTTCAACAAGATAGCTAACGAGGACATTGGCAAGCTTGGGCAAAGTGATTTCATGCCAATGACATTTCAGGAAAGAAAGCCGAATGTCCGTACTTTAGAGGTGCAGTGAAGTTAACTCATCAGCTCAGTAAAGGTACTCACATCCCTAAAGAGTCCAAAATTGATGGATGCTACCTACAAGGCAACTTTGATGAGCTAGAAAAGTATGTGGAGCAATTCAAAAAGGACTGGGCCAAATTTGGTGTTACTATCATGGGTGATTCTTGGACTAGACCTACCTCAATGAGCATCATTAACTTTATGGTTTACTGCAATGGCGCATGTTCTTCCATAAGTCCATCAATGCAACCAGTCAAATTCAAAATGCTGATTTTTTGTATGATGGGATCAAAGAGGCGATTGTAGACGCGATTGGGCATGAGTCGCTTGTCTAGATTATCACGGACAATGGCTCAAACTACAAGAAAGCATGCTTGCATATCACGATGGAGTACCCCCACATTGTCTGGCAGCCATGTGCTGCCCACACCGTTAACTTTATGCTCAAGGAGATATGTCGTTTCGATAAAATTGACAAAGTGGTCTGCAGCGCCAAGAGGATTTGTATATTCTTCTACAATCAGGGTAGGTTGCATGCAGAGATGAAAGCGAAGACTGGTGGAGAGTTGGTCCAGCCCAATGCCACAAGGTTTGGGGCAACATTCATCTTCTTGGAGAGTTTCTGGGACAAGAAAGACAAGTTCCGACAATGGGTTGTGTCAGAGGAGTGGAAGAACAGTGAATGGGCTGACGATCCAGACTATGACTATGCAGACGACTGCCTAACAAGCTGGACTTGGTGGAATGATGTCAAGTGGGTGATAGATGTGGTGAAGCCAATCTATGGTGTGTTGCGATTCGCCGATCAACAAAGGAAAGGAACAATATCTGGTTTTATGCCAACCATAATGAATGCTATGCGTGAGTTCGAAGCTCTTTTTGAGGAGAGTCCAGAAGATTTGAAGAGGTTCACGGGTGTGGTCAGGAGGAGGATCCAATATCTTTGCAAGAACACACTCATGTATGCAGGTAACATGACATACACTCCTTTATCATGATGTTTTATATTTACAAACTATACTTGGTGATTTCATACATTGATGCAATGTGGCCCGTCTTCTCGATCCTGAGAACAACTACAAATATGGATTAAGTGATAACTCAACATATATGAAAGAACTCATGTTGATAGTAGAGAGGATTGCCGACTCCCCGGAAGAAGCAGTTGAGTCACTTGCTGAATTTGAGATGTTTCGTGCTCATAGAAGGATGTTTGATAGTGGTACATCATAGAAGATCATATACGCATGACTCCAAGTAAGTGAGCATTCTATTCATGTTGAGGAGATCATCACTACAAATATGTTATTTGTTGCAACTACGTGGTGAAGGACTTGCGGAGGAGATGTGAAAGTTTTGATGCATTAATTGTATCACTAGCAAAAGGAAGCGTAATTGGAGCTTGATTCATACAAAAGTAAGAAATCGATTCGCACAAATTAGTCTATGTCTACTACAATTTGAAGCTTCGTATCCAACAAATGGAGGAGAACCGGCCAAAGACAAAGCTAGATGTTTGTGGAATACTAATGGAAGCTGCACTTTTTGACAATGAAGACCCACTCATGTATTGGTTGAATAAATTTATTAGTTAGTATGAGCCTAATGTGGATGAAGGAGTTGTTCCTACTAAACCTTCTAAGGTCGTGATTGATGAAGTGCGAGTTGAAAAATCTAGTGATGCCGTTCTCGATAAGCCCATCTGATACGGGCATAACTACTACCTTCACGATGTTTTGTTTTACCTTTTGTTGCAAAACAACAATAATGGTTCCAAATTTAAAATATATTTCAAATCAGATTAATGTTCATCCGTACGGAATTACTGTTCACCGACTCGGATTACTGTTCATCTGTGGTTACTATTCATCCAAATATTAGTATTGCTTGCGTGGGAGGTTATATAAACCCCCCATGGCCGCACTATATGGAGGACAAGTTATGATTTAGATAATAAAAACCAGAAAAGCCATTTTGGCGCATATCGTGTGTTCTTGAGTAGTGAGATGAGTTGGAGAGATTGAGGGAGAAAGATTGAGAGCGAGATCAAGAAATCTATCTCTTGATTCGGAGTATTGTTCATCGGAGGCTACTACTTGCAATTCAATCTATTAGATTGGTTTGTGACTTTATTGATTTTCTTGCAATTCAATTCACCGAATTGGTTTGTGAGATTGCTACTGATCTTCGAGTGTACCGTGAAAGATTGGGCCAACAATCGGGATTCGTCTAATCAACTAGGTGAATCCGTATCACCATCAACTTGTGGGCTTCAAAGAGGAAACATCCTACTTGTACAAGTAAGCAAAAGAAGAAGAAAGGAAAGATGGCGGTGGTGGACGGAGAGGAGGATATTGTGAGAAGTGATGATGACACAGATACTCCTCCCGATAGCATTGATTATGTTGAGTCCAAGATACAGCCTCCCGAAGATGATGGTGGTGACGATGACGATGGGCCAGATGGCAAGGGAGGAGTGCGAGGAGGAGAGCAATATGTCCAAGCAACTGAGTCTCAAGGTACTTGTGTTACTTTTGTTTCTTTCAAACTGAGTTCAACATATTGCTAATGGACTCCTGTTTCACATTTGCAGCTATTAACCTGCCACTTCGATTTAGCAACAAGAATCACTTCACACATGCAACACAGGACGCAGATCATGGTTCTCGTTTATCGAGGCTTGCTAAGAAGAAGGACATCTCCAGCTTGTACTAGCCATTAGGTATTTGGTATTATATATCTATTAGTTACATGTAATCTGATGCAACTTTATTGTTTCTTAGCTAATAGCTAGTGATAGTTCAAGTAATCTGTTGCACTAAAATGTTGATCGGTGAAATATTGAAATTTCTGTCATGAATCCCTTGTAACAAAATGGAAGAGATAAGGTTGTATATCTGAACTTGACCTAGAGAAGAAATTAGTAACTTTCAATCAATTAGTTGATTGCTTAATGCCTACTAGTGTACAAATTCTATTCAGGAAGCACTTTGTGCAAATTCAACAACGTTGAAAGCTATTGTATACTGTTTGGTTTAATACTCTTTTGTATTACACATTTACACCTAGTCTGACAATAATTGACACGGGCTATTTCTTTCTTTTAGGTTGAAACATAAGAGTTTGTGATTAACGATGATATGTTTCTTTTCATACATGGTACGTATGAACTTTGCAAAAGCTTATTTGCTCCTTACTCCGTACAGTCCTGGAGGAGTGCATTGATGGAAGCTTATTTTGAGATAATAGCTTCATGTGTCATTGCTTGCCGTGTAATAACTTGCATGATGGGAGCTGGAGGTTGTTAATTATTTTGTTTATTGACTGTAATAACTGGCCTATTTGACATCATGAGTTGAGGTTTGAGCAGTAGAGCACTTGAGATTAGGTTTATTTTATTCTGATAATATGTCTTTGCTTCCTGTTGTGGTGAAAGCATTGGTTTGCATCCCGTGGAAATTGCAAACTAATGCTAGAACTCAAATGCTAGCTCCATTTTTTTGAACCAGAGCGAAAACCCCGGTCATGACATTATAAGTTGATTATCTCTTATGGGTAAAGTTGTACAACTTCTGCAGAGTGTAAAACTATCTAGATAGCCGTGTCAACGGTCAAGGGTGGGCAATGTGCATTTTCACAAGGTAGATTTTGGTTTTGCTTTCAAAGAACTAAACTTTGGGAACCGGGAGTGGTTGGAACTCTCGGTAGTTATATGGCTTCTAGAGCCGCTGGGTGGTCGGAACCCTATTCATCAAACCTTGGTGGATAGAGCCTTGATTGTCTGACCCGTGTGGAATACCCAAGCCCTCCCGTGTGTACCATATTAGTCCTATGATCGTGAGCTAGTACACACATCCACAACATTGACATAGACATGCATACACAATATACATATAACATGAAACAAATATGGTACTTAACTTAAGCAATTACAATATACTATAAACATGAACCAGATCATCCACGATATTAATTTCCATACTTTTAGAAAAACAACTCGAGACCACTGAAAAACCGGTCTTACCACTGCACTGCTTCGTTTCGCATCACTGTCGATTAGATACGAGTACTCAAGTACTCAAAGATTACAAAAATTAAAGCACTCAAGACTACGACCACCTACCATGAAGCTTACGACAACCAATAGCGGTTTAAGACTACCGATTGCGAAGCCTACGACTATTGATCGTGAAGCCTGCCACTATCGATCAGACACTGTAGCTTTCGACCATCGACCATGTACTGTAGCTTTCGACCATCGATCATGTACTGTAGCTTACGACATCGACAAGGCACTGTAGCTTAGACAATCGACCATGTACTGTAGCTTTCGACCATCGATCATGTACTGTAGCTTACGACATCGACAAGGCACTGTAGCTTAGACAATCGACCATGTACTGTAGCTTTCGACCATCGGCCAGACATTGTAGCTTACGACTATCGACCGCATCGTAGCTACGACTATCGACCGCATCGTAGCTTCCGACCATTGACCAGTACTATAGCTTCCGCTCGGATAACTCCGATCGCCCTTCGCATCGGCACTCGGAGTTACAACACACAAAATCCGGCCGGCCTAGCGGTGAAAGGGTCATCGAGTATCACCGCTTGCATCACCCGATACAAAGCATGTTCCGGCCACCCAAATTGAATATTCCAACAACCGAAACTTTCACAAACGTAAATTTCAATGCAGTCCAAAAAGTCAATTATTCATCATCACAAAATTTACGATCTGTCCACATGGTCTAACAAAGGTTGGTTCACTTAAGAGAAACTAGAATCTTTAACTTTTAATTGTGTAAAACCAAATTGACTTTCACTTCCATATTAGAAATCGGTTTTAGCCTTAGAGATTTTTAGAAAAGATTATTCACCACCCTCTAGTCGGCCTCCTCAATCTTACATGACCCCTTTTCCTCGTAGAAGCTCCGCCTAGTGATAGAACCGGAGGAAAATATAGAGAGAGCCAACTTAACATCATATACTTAGATGGCTTAGAAAGAGAAGACTACTTTAGTGAACAATGTTAATTTGAGTAGTAAAACCTATATGACATGCTCTTATGCACCTTGACGGATTGACCCAACAATAGAGAAACACTAACATAGCATGGTAGACCCTTCTATATTTCAAGATGGAAAACTACAAGCTTATATGATGGATATCAAGATTCAAGATGAATGAGAAGTTCAGCAAGCAACGAAAACTTACCAATACTCATGAATCACAAATAGGAAACTACTCTAACTAGCAATAGTTTTATTTTCTTTTGTTTGAGGGATTACAATACTTTTCCTTTCCACATCATTTTTACTTTTTTTTAGCATTCACTTTACTTTGACTTGTTGAACTTGATATGCTTTTAGTAGTGTCATGCAACAAATGCTGCTCCACTGTTTTTTTGGGGTGAACCATAGGCAGTACTATTAAAAAAACAATATCTACAATAATTATTTAGAAAGAAGCTTTAAGAGGATTCACATAGATAATACCTTTATTGCATGATTCATTCCATCATTGGCCTGCAAATAGCAATGTGCTGTGACAAATAGCAAGATCAGGCAGGGTTTATCCTGAATGGCAGGGCAATTCTCCTTTGGCAGGGACGGCGATAGCATATAGGTCCGTCCAACACCTGCTACGTTTGCTTCCATGCCAGAGGAGAACTGCACTGTGATTCTCACCCTGAACACTCCGTAGTCGCCATTGACCTTTTTCTTTTGGAGAAAGGCCATTGATCTGTTGTTAATTGCTCTTCACGTTGTTCTTTCATGCACAATCTTTGTCTTGACTTCAGCTGTATGTTACCATGGCAAATATATACGGCAGAGATGGGCAAGCAAAATCTGGATATGCTGCTGGATATGCCTCCAAATCAGGACAATGCTTTTAAGAGGTATTCCTCTAGCCCTACCTTTCCATTTTTCCTTCTCTTTTTGAATTGAACCATAGAAAGAGAATGACCCTTGTGCTCTTGCCATCTCATCCAAAAGGTATAAATCTCTTTTGTTTTTATTCCTTCAGTCAGTGTTGCTAGTGATTAAGAAGTCTGATTACTAAAAGAGGTTTGTATCTACATGTGAGATGATACATTTTCATTAGAGACCAACCTACATCTATAGATACAGAAATTAAATCCTATATCTGATTATTTGATGCAAACTGGTTTAGTTCTAGACTTACAGTACAATTGAGCATTTTGAGTTATAATAATTTCTGTCATCTCTAGTAAATTACTGAAAGCATATACAGTTGCAGTTACAAGTTCTGATTGTAGTAAATATTTTGCTAAGTGCTATTGACTAAGACATACTGAGTACATAATTGATCCGAAATCCATACCTATGTATGGATAAAAATTCATAAAGTAACACCTTGTACTTAATCTTTCACATGTCCCATAGATGGCAAACTTTCAAATTTGCTCCTAGGAGTGATATTGCATTTTTTTGAAATGCTCACAAGTTACATCTTTCATGGGGAAAAAAAATATGCACTGATTCATCATCTTCTTTTATCAAATCATGCAACTACTTTCCCAATCACGTACACATGCATTCAGTGGACCACAATTAGATTGTGTTTTTTTTTCATGTGATGGAGACCCGTTGATATTATGCTTTGTCGTGGAACATCCCCATGGATCTTCCCATTTGGTGCTGTCACAAGCTATCCTTGTTGAAGAATTAGAATAGTTTAAGTTTCCAAATTTAAAGTAGATTTCAAATCGGATTAATGTTCATCCGTACGGAATTACTATTCATCTGTATAGAATTACTGTTCACCGACTCAGATTACTGTTCATCTGTGGTTACTATTCATCCAAATATTAGTATTGCTTGCGTGGGAGGTTATATAAACCCCCCATGGCCGCACTATATGGAGGACAAGTTATGATTTAGATAATAAAAACCAGAAAAGCCGTTTTGGCACATATCGTGTGTTCTTGAGTACTGAGATGAGTTGGAGAGATTGAGGGAGAAAGATTGAGAGCGAGATCAAGAAATCTATCTCTTGATTCGGAGTATTGTTCATCGGAGGCTACTACTTGCAATTCAATCTATTAGATTGGTTTGTGAGTTTATTGATTTTCTTGCAATTCAATTCACCGAATTGGTTTGTGAGATTGCTACTGATCTTCGAGTGTACCGTGAAAGATTGGGCCAACAATCAGGATTCATCTAATCAACTAGGTGAATCCTTATCACCATCAACTTGTGGGCTTCAAAGAGGAAACATCCTACTTGTACAAGTAAGCAAAAGAAGAAGAAAGGAAAGAAGGCGGTGGTGGACGGAGAGGAGGATATTGTGAGAAGTGATGATGACACAGATACTCCTCCCGATAGCATTGATTATGTTGAGTCTGAAGATAGCAGTTCTCCTGAAGATGATGGTGGTGACGATGACGATGGGCCAGATGGCAAGGGAGGAGTGCGAGGAGGAGAGCAATATGTCCAAGCAACTGAGTCTCAAGGTACTTGTGTTACTTTTGTTTCTTTCAAACTGAGTTCAACATATTGCTAATGGACTCCTGTTTCACATTTGCAGCTATTAACCTACCACTTCGATTTAGCAACAAGAATCACTTCACACATGCAACACAGGACGCAGATCATGGTTCTCGTTTATCGAGGCTTGCTAAGAAGAAGGACATCTCCAGCTTGTACTAGCCATTAGGTATTTGTATTATATATCTATTAGTTACATGTAATCTGATGCAACTTTATTGTTTCTTAGCTAATAGCTAGTGATAGTTCAAGTAATCTGTTGCACTAAAATGTTGATCGGTGAAATATTGAAATTTCTGTCATGAATCCCTTGTAACAAAATGGAAGAGATAAGGTTGTATATCTGAACTTGACCTAGAGAAGAAATTAGTAACTTTCAATCAATTAGTTGATTGCTTAATGCCTACTAGTATACAAATTCTATTCAGGAAGCACTTTATGCAAATTCAACAACGTTGAAAGCTATTGTATACTGTTTGGTTTAATACTCTTTTGTATTACACATTTACACCTAGTCTGACAATAATTGACACGAGCTATTTCTTTCTTTTAGGTTGAAACATAAGAGTTTGTGATTAACGATGATATGTTTCTTTTCATACATGGTACGTATGAACTTTGCAAAAGCTTATTTGCTCCTTACTCCGTACAGTCCTGGAGGAGTGCATTGATGGAAGCTTATTTTGAGATAATAGCTTCATGTGTCATTGCTTGCCGTGTAATAACTTGCATGATGGGAGCTGGAGGTTGTTAATTATTTTGTTTATTGACTGTAATAACTGGCCTATTTGACATCATGAGTTGAGGTTTGAGCAGTAGAGCACTTGAGATTAGGTTTATTTTATTCTGATAATATGTCTTTGCTTCCTGTTGTGGTGAAAGCATTCGGGCGAAATTTCGGCCAAATTTCGGCCAGCAAAACGTGGAAATTCAAACTATATTTCAACAATTTCTGCTGAAAAAAACCAAAAAACTCCGGTTACTGGTGGTAACCGGGCCTATCGCTAGCCTCCGATTTTTTTGAACCGGTAGAGAAAACCCTGGTCATGGCCGACATTATAAGTTGATTATCTCTTATGGGTAAAGTTGTACAACTTCTGCAGAGTGTAAAACTATCTAGATAGCCGTGTCAACGGTCAAGGGTGGGCAATGTGCATTTTCACAAGGTAGATTTTGGTTTTGCTTTCAAAGAACTAAACTTTGGGAACCTGGGAGTGGTTGGAACTCTCGGGTAGTTATATGGCTTCTAGAGCCAGTTGGGTGGCTGGAACCCTATTCATCAAACCTTGGTGGATAGAGCCTTGATTGTCGGACCCGGGTGTGGAATACCCGAAGCCCTCCTGTGTGTACCATATTAGTCCTATGATCAGTAGTTAGTACACACATCCACAACATTGACATAGACATGCATACACAATATACATATAACATGAAACAAATATGGTACTTAACTTAAGCAATTACAATATACTATAAACATGAACCAGATCATCCACGATATTAATTTCCATACTTTTAGAAAAACAACTCGAGACCACTCTGGAAAAACCGGTCTTACCGCTGTGCACAAGCCGGTCAGACCGCTGGCCGATTAGATACGAGTACTCGAAGTACTCAAAGATTACAAAAATTAAAGCACTCGAAGACTACGACCACCTACCATGAAGCTTACGACAACCAATAGCGAAGCCTAAGACTACCGATTGCGAAGCCTACGACTATTGATCGTGAAGCATGCCACTATCGATCAGACACTGTAGCTTTCGACCATCGACCATGTACTGTAGCTTTCGACCATCGATCATGTATCGTAGCTACGACCGACATACCATAGACAATCTTTGTAGCTTTCGACCATCGATCATGTACTGTAGCTTACGACATCGACAAGGCACTGTAGCTTAGACAATCGACCATGTACTGTAGCTTTCGACCATCGGCCAGACATTGTAGCTTACGACTATCGACCGGGTACTGTAGCTTACAACTATCGATCGGGTACTGTAGCTTCCGACCATTGACCAGGTACTATAGCTTCCGTTCGGATAACTCCGACTGTCCTTCGTACTCGGTACTCGGAGTTACAACACACAAAATCCGGTCGAAGCCTAGCGGTGAAAGGGTCATCGAGTATCACCGTTTGCATCACCCGATACAAAGCATGTTCCGGCCACCCAAATTGAATATTCCAACAACCGAAACTTTCACAAACGTAAATTTCAATGCAGTCCAAAAAGTCAATTATTCATCATCACAAAATTTACGATCTGTCCACATGGTCTAACAGTGTTGGTTCACTTAAGAGAAACTAGAATCTTTAACTTTTAATTGTGTAAAACCAAATTGACTTTCACTTCCATATTAGAAATCGGTTTTAGCCTTAGAGATTTTTTAGAAAAGATTATTCACCACCCCTCTAGTCGGCCTCCTCAATCTTACATGACCCCTTTTCCCCTGTAGAAGCTCCGTCTAGTGATAGAACCGGAGGAAAATATAGAGAGAGCCAACTTAACATCATATACTTAGATGGCTTAGAAAGAGAAGACTACTTTAGTGAACAATGTTAATTTGAGTAGTAAAACCTATATGACATGCTCTTATGCACCTTGACGGATTGACCCAACAATAGAGAAACACTAACATAGCATGGTAGACCCTTCTATATTTCAAGATGGAAAACTACAAGCTTATATGATGGATATCAAGATTCAAGATGAATGAGAAGTTCAGCAAGCAACGAAAACTTACCAATACTCATGAATCACAAATAGGAAACTACTCTAACTAGCAATAGTTTTATTTTCTTTTGTTTGAGGGATTACAATACTTTTCCTTTCCACATCATTTTTACTTTTTTTTAGCATTCACTTTACTTTGACTTGTTGAACTTGATATGCTTTTAGTAGTGTCATGCAACAAATGCTGCTCCACTGTTTTTTTGGGGTGAACCATAGGCAGTACTATTAAAAAAACAATATCTACAATAATTATGTAGAAAGAAGCTTTAAGAGGATTCACATAGATAATACCTTTATTGCATGATTCATTCCATCATTGGCCTGCAAATAGCAATGTGCTGTGACAAATAGCAAGATCAGGCAGGGTTTATCCTGAATGGCAGGGCAATTCTCCTTTGGCAGGGACGGCGATAGCATATAGGTCCAACACCTGCTACGTTTGCTTCCATGCCAGAGGAGAACTGCACTGTGATTCTCACCCTGAACACTCCGTAGTCGCCATTGACCTTTTTCTTTTGGAGAAAGGCCATTGATCTGTTGTTAATTGCTCTTCACGTTGTTCTTTCATGCACAATCTTTGTCTTGACTTCAGCTGTATGTTACCATGGCAAATATATACGGCAGAGATGGGCAAGCAAAATCTGGATATGCTGCTGGATATGCCTCCAAATCAGGACAATGCTTTTAAGAGGTATTCCTCTAGCCCTACCTTTCCATTTTTCCTTCTCTTTTTGAATTGAACCATAGAAAGAGAATGACCCTTGTGCTCTTGCCATCTCATCCAAAAGGTATAAATCTCTTTTGCGTTTTTATTCCTTCAGTCAGTGTTGCTAGTTATTAAGAAGTCTGATTACTAAAAGAGGTTTGTATCTACATGTGAGATGATACATTTTCATTAGAGACCAACCTACATCTATAGATACAGAAATTAAATCCTATATCTGATTATTTGATGCAAACTGGTTTAGTTCTAGACTTACAGTACAATTGAGCATTTTGAGTTATTATAATTTCTGTCATCTCTAGTAAACTGGTTACTGAAAGCATATACAGTTGCAGTTACAAGTTCTGATTGTAGTAAATATTTTGCTAAGTGCTATTGACTAAGACATACTGAGTACATAATTGATCCGAAATCCATACCTATGTATGGATAAAAATTCATAAAGTAACACCTTGTACTTAATCTTTCACATGTCCCATAGATGGCAAACTTTCAAATTTGCTCCTAGGAGTGATATTGCATTTTTTTGAAATGCTCACAAGTTACATCTTTCATGGGGAAAAAAAATATGCACTGATTCATCATCTTCTTTTATCAAATCATGCAACTACTTTCCCAATCACGTACACATGCATTCAGTGGACCACAATTAGATTGTGTTTTTTTTTTTCATGTGATGGAGACCCGTTGATATTATGCTTTGTCGTGGAACATCCCCATGGATCTTCCCATTTGGTGCTGTCACAAGCTATCCTTGTTGAAGAATCTAGTATCTGATTCTTCTCCAGAGCACTGAGCTTCACAGAAAGCATGCATACACTGCCTGCAAGTTGACCTACGGCTGTGGGCGTCCAAAGGCCGCGTAACATTTTATCATATCTAATCTTGGGTCCTAAATTGACAGGATCATTTACATGCTATTCCCAGACCTTTTATCTCTTCCTAATGCAAAAATATCCCATCTGTTGCCATTGATTTTTGATTGTTCTTTTTAAGTTTTAACCTCAATATACAACTGGTTTGTACCGCATTTTTGTTATAAAACATTGCAGAAAACACCGGGGAAATGGCGCAGCAGATACATCACAACAGATGTAGAGTGGAAGCCAATCACTGGAGATCTTTTCCGCAATAACACAAGGAGAAGAGGAAACAGGTCACCCTTCAAACCCAGTTGAGACGGTGGAAAAGGCAAAGCGGCAAGCACCAAGTGATACAAATTGGAGAGAGAGATTACGGCACTTACATGTTACTAACTTTTAATCTTTTATGCCTACTATTGCAAGAATGCATACGCGAAACATGAGGAAGATGCCCCAGGTGCCTGCAAAAATATGCTTGGCATCAAAGTGTTCAAGCAAAGGGAGAAGGATAAGCGGATATGCGGATGCCAGCAGCTTTCCGCACCACGAGTTTTAAGGGTCTGTTTGGTACAGCTGTGACTCTCCTGAAAATAGCATCAACTTCTGCTCATATCCGTTGACTTATCGGTGTGAGATGTGCTTTGTGGATGTAAAATTGTGCTTTGTGGCAGAACATTCTCCTGGATCTTTTCCTCATGCTTCCTAGTTCCTAGCTAAGCTAGGGAGCGAACCTCCTCCATCTGAAGTCAAGAGCATCTAGTTAAAGTGGAGAGCTGTTGGGTCTTCGAAAGGCCGCGTAACATCTAGGACAACATCTAAGAATAAATCGTATTAATTAAGTACACTTCTACTATAGGAACTTTTGCTACCTGAAGATATTTTGAAAAGATTAATCAAGAGAGTGACTATGGTACATGTGTACGTAAATTACACACTTTAAATACATTTTTCCACCATCCACTAACTAGTCATCCTACGTGTCGTCGTGGTGGGAATTAGAAAAATAGTGAGAGAGAGAGAGAGAGAGAATCTTAACTAAAAGTTGTATGTACCATAGCATAGTTCTTACATATTTTACACAGTAATTAATTAAGCAAAGATTAACCACGAGCTATTATGTGGAGGGCCAGAGGCATGTCTACGTCCACAAGAAATATAGGTCCCTCTGGAACGCGGGAATCTCCAAATTTATATGACATGATACTACTTCCACTTTGCCAGAGGCATGATACTACTTCTACTTGTACTTACTATGACATGAAGGAAGAAGCGTGTCGCATTGGATGCACCATTCATCAGTTCAAGTGAACCACTTCGCCAGTTTCTGCTGCATCACCCAAATGCAAATAAAAAAAAATTCACAATCTCAACGAAATCGGCCCAGGCAGAATAAGGGCTGGCCATGACATGATGAGCACGAGTCAAGCTGGACCATCGGGGTGCTTTTGATCGATGGGATTTACTGTAAATCTTCAAATACATTTATCTCGTTAAATCATCAATAATTCATTTTTAGAAATTGAAAATTCATAATAGATCACGATGAATTAACGACGATAGTTAAACAACTCTGATCCAGCAGCAAGGATGCCAGACTGTTGTGATTGTGCAAAAAGATTAGGTCCGTACAGATCTCCTTGGACAGAACAAGGGAGCTGTAGCAGCAGGACCAATACTATCTGTTGGTCTATTTTTAAAGTAAAGGAAAAGAAGATGATGGTTTAAATATATATAAAAAAAATTCCCTTCCAAGTCACGTGGATTCACTTGATAATTTATTAATTTGCTTCAAAACCATCGAAGCTTCATTTGTGCATTATCGCAACGATGTGAATTTTTTAAGTACGTTTCTGACGGCAAGTGGCTGTCTCGCTGACGATTCACACCAGTCCGGTAAAGCTCTGCACGCTGACATTTTATATAGAGCTCAAATCCCATAATCTCCCTGCTTATGTCAGTGATTGCGCCTCTCCACCGGTGGAGGATAGGATGATTAGTCCTTCACACCTCACTGTCTTTGCAATGCTAGCAACCAAGTCAGGATTAGAATTAAATAAAAATAAAGATAATTTCTTATTGGCCATCTAAAGTTTTCCAGTTTTCTAATCTACCACTAAGAAAATCAAGTTTCCTTGGGTACCAATGGTCTGAAATTTTGTGTCCTAACATCCTAATAATTCCAATTTTGCGAAGACATAGTGAAAATAAATAGGAAATTAAATTTTGGGGCATAATCTATATGAAAAATTATTTATGCATGATTATTGAACTTTTTGTATAAAGCAAATAATAAAATGTATACAAACAGGAACTTGCAAGAATTTTTGAGAAAATCGCAGAGTATATATCTGTTTTTGAATTCCCGCCGGACATTTAGGATGAAACTGAGCCGGACCAAATTCCCTCGCTCAGCTCCAGCCCGCGCCAGCGTGCTCGCTCTCCCTCACTGATGAGTGGGCCCCGCTTGCCAAAGGTTGTCTTCCACCTCTCGCCCGCACGCGCTAGCGCACCTCACCAACACCGCTGCTTGCCCGCAGTTTCGCCTTGTCGCCCACAAAATCGAGACTCAACTGCCTCCATCACCTCCGTGAGCCCTTGCCCATGCCATCTACCCCTTAATGGCACCCTTTTTTCGCGCAGCAGAGTGACCAGAACAGCACTTGAGAGTTTCTCACGCAGATTGTCGGCGTCTCACTGTTTTCTCACGCAAACGTCCTAACTACTTAAACCCTATCACGCGCATCGTCTCCCTCAGCTCGCCTCAGATCCATTTCGCGCTAACCCAAGCCTCATAGCTCCTTGGTTTTGCGGGAACGTGCGCGTTGTTCTCGACGCTGGTGAGTGCGCCTCCGCACCATTCTCGCTCTGGTGAGCTTCCTCAACCGTGACACCTACGTCATCATGATCCTCATGCATCACTCATTTCTCTCCCTTACTTAATGCAGCCCTGGGGGACCCGTAGCTCGATCGCTTTCACCTTCATCCCCAGCTTCGGTGCGTACTCGAGCTCACCAACGCGTTCTCGCCACTATGGTGAGTTCGAGCTGGAGCCAACCGCGTCATAAGGTGTCCCCCACCCATTGATGATAACCCCTTACTCAATGCAGGCAATATTGCCCTGAATCCGAGCTTCACCCTCATCTTCCTCCTTCACGGCCGCCACCGCCGCCATTTTCGATCTTCTTCAAACCCTAGTGAGCTTTGGGCAATTCCTTGCATCTAAACCGTCCTTAGCACCCTAGAAACCTAACACGACGCTTCTTATAGCAACTCCATTGCTGTGGTGAGCTACCATCGTGGACCTTCTCTGTGCTACCACTGCTTGTCATCGATAAGCCGTTCCAGTACCTCTCCAACCTCACCATCTTCACCTTCGCGATAAGGGTAAGCCTCCGAACCTCGTACGAATCTCAAGTTGTAGAGGGCGAGTAGTTTACGCTGTAATCCCCATATCCGTTCATGGCACCGCTCAGTTACATGCTGTCGGAACGCCTCCGGTGACACTAGGTCCTCGCGCATAGCCTGTTAGCATTGCCTAGACTCACTGAGTCGAGTGTGCCTCTCTTTTAGCTAGGAGGAAGCCTCCTTCGCCAAAGACATCGCAAACCCGAGGCATTCCACCGCTCTTCGCTGCCGTAATCCCGCCACCGGCCATCTCTTTCGCAGCCACTATCACCGATAGCTTTGCATTGCCTTCATTTCTCTCTCCGCCAATGGGACCCATGCGTTTAAAATGTTAGTTAACGCTTAATGACAATGGTTAAAGGTACTGAGTGTATGACATGTGGGACCAGCTGTAATACTCCGGAACCGGTTCGGTAAAAAGAAAGAAGTCGGAGGGAGTAAAAGCGATTTTAGTCGGAAATTCCGGTCGGAGGGGGGGGTAAACGTTATTTTCCGACAACTGGGCGCGATCCGCGACCAGTGGCCCAAGGTGGCCCCGGCCAAAAAGGGGGAGCACCACTTCCCCCAAACCCTAACCGGCCTCCTCCCCTCCCCCCTTGAGCCGCCACCACCCCCTCTTCCACCCGGCGCCTCCCCTCCTCCCAGGCGCCTCCTCCTCCATTGGTGGCTGCCATTGGTGTTCCCCCGGAGCTGCACTCCCGATCTTCCACGCGTTCACCTTCGGTTCTTCCTCCGTCGGGCTCTTGCGTTCCCCTCGGGTTTGCTGTGTTGGGGCCGGCCAAAGGAGGAGAGGAGAGATCTTCGGGAAGTTCATCCTCGTCGTTCTTCGGGTCTACAAGGGTAACAAGAGACCCTATCGCTGTTGGATGTCTTTAGAGTTGCAAATTCAATGGTTTTAGTAGTATCGTTTTATTTCTGTCTGTAGATTGATTCTGTCCAGTACGTTGTACCTCAGTTTTGGGTGTCGTAGAGGCCGAATTGGATATCTGCGTCTTCTGGAGATATGATCCTGGTTTCATTAGCTTTCTTTTGGCACCTGGATCACGAATTTTCACCCAGTAGTTTAAAAGTTATGACTGTTTTACCACATACTGCTCTGTCTGACAGAAACTCTGGGTACAGTCGGTTGCACCTAGGTTTTGATCTAGTTAGAGTCAGAACCAGGTCGGCCACCAAACTAGGTTTATGAAGATAATTTCACGATGTTTCTAGGATGATAAAGATCACTTTATTTGGATCAGTGGTCTAAAAGTTATAGCCTTTTCTTTGGGGCTGTTCTGAATTCTGGACAGACTGTGGATATAGTTTTCAGTGGATGTTTAGACCCCTGTTTTGGCCGAATTAGAGTTTACCGTCAACTAGAGTTTCGTATCCTGTTACGTTAAGAAAAGTTGAGCACTGGTTTCAGGTCTTTTGGAGCTACGGTTATTTATTGGTGAATTTTCTAGTAAAACTGCCAGTTTAGGGGTATTTGGAATGTTTGGGTGAATTGACCAAATTGAACCTTTTGTTTGATTGGTTTGGCTAGAGATTGTGGGAGAGCACGTGTAGCAATATCTTACTCGTTTGTCCTCATTTTGATTATTCTATATTGTAGGCGGTGAAGCTGTGAGTGGAGGGGTACATCAGTTACCTCCTAACCCGTCGCAGCGCGGTAGGCAAGTAACTTGTATGCTATTATTGAAACAATATGTGATGTGTGAATGCATGGTTATACTTGTTTGTATATGTAGTTGAATGCCATGTGTATTTTTTCATTAATGCGTGATATTCAATCTTATCACGAGATCACATCATGTCATGCATAAATTCATAATGACCACGAAAGTGGATTTCCTTCGTAAGACCCATCAATTCCAGTATGGGCATCTGAAAACCCCATCAATTCCAGAATGGATACGTTTGTCCACCATTCCAATGTGGGCCACGTTGGACGGCCGTATGAAATGTTCTTCATACGGTAACTTTAAAGTGAACACCGACGGGTGTTTCACTCGCTATACTGGTATATGCTGCGATATGTCCATTTCCTTCATTGCATCACTTCACTTCATCCATTCATAAAAATTTGTTCCCGATAAATGTTCAATTTGTGATAGTGTATATTGTTCATTGGATATTGATTATTACTTTCAAGTACTTGCTGAGTCTTTGGCTCATTCTTGCTTTGTTGTTTTATTTAGGTAAATGACAAGGAAGAACAGTACCATGGAGGGTAGTTCAACACGATGCACTCACTACCATAATCCAAAACATTTGAGAACTTAATATTGTCTTCTATTTATGCCTTGTGTTGAATTGTAATAAGCCAACTTGGCCATATTTACCGTATCTCCCTGAATTGTTTATCTCCACCCCGTTGATTAGACTTGTTGATGAATTCCTGTTTACGTATATCCTTGTTGTATGCAACATCTGGTTATGCGTATTGTTGTTATTCTCCTAAAGATTAGTGGTTGTAGGTGACATCTTGACTTCCTTATAGTCAGGGTGTTACACCAGCCGAAAAGATAATAAAAAATCTAATTTCAAACATTTTTAGTAAATGTGTCACTGACATGTGGGACCACACACTATTCTCGATTTTAAAACACGTTTTAAAATCCAAGAGACTGACATGTGTGCCCCAATTGTCAGATAATTAAAATCAAAAACAGGTTTAATCATAAGCTAATAAATAATGAGTCTATGATATATGGGACCACCTCTGTTTTATAAAGAAAACCAATAAAACAAGAGAATGAGTCACTTACAAGTAGGCATCACATGTAAGTTAATAAAAATCCAAAAAAATATGAAAAAGCAGCCTTTAGTTCTGCGGAAAATATGCTTCCTATGTTAGAAAGCGTAAACCTTGGTAGAACGTAGAGAAAAATATGCTTTCCCTGCTGGAAAGCATAAAGTTTGAAAAATATGCTTTCAACGTCACCCTTTTCTAATATATGGAATTTTGAAATCGATGCAAATTGAAATCTTAATAACTTTTGCATACAAACTCCAAATGAGATGAATCTTTTTTTATATAAATTTATCTAGAATCATGATATACCTAAATCTGAAAAAATATTTGGATTTTGTTGTTGTTGGAATTATTGTTCCATATTTAATTTTCTTCTGACTCTTTTGAATAGACATTGATTGCTCGAACGATTTTTTCTACGATACTCCATCCTCATATTCAGAGCAACCAGAGCAAGGCAAGCACCCCCTTTGACCATGTTGATCCTACTATTTTAATTATCGTACTTTTTTTTTGCAAAATCTATTATACATGCTTGCATGTTTGATATAAAATTGCTATATTTGGGATAATGGTAGTTGTAAATCCAATTTGATGCATGATCCTCCTTAAAACGTTGATATCCTTACTGTTATAGCCATTAGTATTATAGTTTAGACAATTAATGATGTCAACTTGGGTCTTTCAAATGCGAATCTCGCATAACTGTTTAGCGAGGCATTAGTCTTTACTAAAATTTGCTAAAATGAATGACATAATAACTATGAGTTTGTGAGTTTTCAAAATGATATTTCAGAGGGGTTTACCTCTGTTATTTTATATATATATAAAAAAAACTTAGTTTGCGACGCGGACGAGTTATATTATATTTTGAGAAGTATGAGAGGTGTATATCACAAGTAGATAGATGGAGATTCTCGCCCGGGTCAATTAAGAACCGAACACTGGTGCTCCTAGTCTAAGGCCTAATCGTACAACCACATGTGTCGGTATAGGACGACCTTAGCTAATTAAGTCATTAAACATTAGCCTTGCACGTTGGAAGGCCGTAGTAGTGCGAGTATGACCGGTGTAGGCATATTCGAAGGGGCTTCTTTCACCATGGTGTTGGGCACAAAGCTTGCCGACACAATGACGAATGCCTTAATTGACAGGGGTGTACCCGGGCAAAGTGAGAGTATTTATTCGTCGGGCTAGTGCAAGGATAGGACTAGATGATGTAAAGACTTCGATGTGCTCTAAACTACTTACCGAAGGTAGTGAGTGGTGGTATCGAGAATATTAAATAAACTAGAGAATTCGTGTGTTGTCAATAAAGTTGCAACCCTCTGCAGAGTGTAATCTATTTAAATAGCCGTGTTCACGGTCATGAGCGTATTTGGTGCGGTCCATTGGGTATAGTCTTGGTTTTTTATTAAAAAATAGTTTCATTGGAAAATGTGGGAAATGATCTTTTTGGTTATTATTTTGAGTTCAGTGCAATGCCTATGGCTGAAAATGAGGTGTTGCTCGCAGCAGAGTAGGGTTGCGAGTTGTTATTTATTCAATTACTTATTTGTTATCGATATTGCAAATAAAACTTATTTGATGCTGAAAATAACTTGTAGTATAGAGTCTCATCCTTTGTTAGCCTCGTATTTATATAAACTTTGCGATACTCTACAAGTCCTACTGAGTACATAATGTGTCCAGTCTTGCTTAAATTGTTGTTCAGATAATGAGGATGAGTCTACACCGAACGACACTTACTTCGCACTTGGAACCGATGGGTTTGGTGACGGGTCTTTCTAGGACTTGTCTCTAGTCAGTTGCCTGAGGGTTGGATGGGCATGCTGTTGGAAAATTTCTTGGACTTATCACTTATTTTGCTTCCCCTGTTACTTCTACTACTCTTGCTACTTAAACTTTTATTTGGCCGGTTGGCCTAAGTGTTGTAATTAATGTAAACGCTTGAGTTATGTATCATACCTTGTTCATTTTGTATGTATGAATGTATGGATGTGATTACTAATGTTAGAGATATGTGTACTAGCCACTGATCATGGGACTAGTACAATACACGCACAAGGGCTTCAGGTATTAAAAGCCGGGGGTCCGACACGTGTGGTTGGAGTAGCATGGTGGTGCGATCATGACAGTGCCCGGCAGCCGAAGTTGGGAGAGATCGTCGGAGTGGAAGAGGGGCCGCAAGACTAAGGGGAGCATGAGCATCAGGAGGGTGAGTATAACTGATCTACGTACATGGTGGAGGTAGCTGCAAGGATGCCAGGAAACAACGAAACTGTGGCAGCGAGAACGCCTCGACGGCGGTGGCAAACTGGGGGGAAGAGAAGTGAATCAAGTTTCCTTGGGTGAAAGATGAAGGCTAATAAGTGCATGATAAGGAAGGAATTGACACGAAATTCACCATAGGAGAAATGGGGGTGGAGGTGGTGGCTTTCAGTCGAACATGGGGAAGACAGTGGCGCATGGTGCTTGTGTCGACCAAACCTGGCCCGAAATTGATTGAGGGGAAATGTTGAGGACTCTAGGGAACACAATGTGACACGAGTAAAAGTAGAAAGAGCTAACCAGATTAGACGGAACGTCCAAGTTGGGTGGTGACGGCGGCTCCATGGTCACGAGGGAGGAGAAAGAAGACTGCGCGTTCTCAGCCGGCCAAAAGGGTGCACGACTTCTCCATGGTCGCTGGCCATGTGGGGTAGGGTGGATCTGATATGTCGTGTGTGGGTCTAGGGGGCAGATGGAGCGGCAGGTGGATCTGGCCTCTAGGTGGATCAGATCTAGGAGGGAGACAGGAGGAGGGAGGAAGAAGAGAATGAAAAATGAGGAAGATGAGAAATAAGGGTATTTTGGTCATTTCACAGCTCACTTAATACCTTATTGACAGAAGATGGGTGGTAGTGGCACAAAGGGAACAAAAAATCAATCTCAGTGGCATCGAAGGAAGACGAAGTTTTTTTAATGGTATAGTAGGAAACAGCAAACTTTAGATGACAAAATTAAAAATTTTATAATGAAAATAAGTAGAGTAGTTTTTGCTTTGGATTTTTTTTCTTTCGTGTCGACCCTTATACTAGAACTCTTTTCTTAAGCGCAATAATTTCATATGAAACAATCACATCAGTAGTAATTCTATGAAATTCTCGCTTTTCAAACGGACCCAAACGGCAGCTGTCCTCGGGTACTACACGCGCTGCAGCACTGTGAAGTCAACGTCGGACTCCTCGATCCTCTCTCGCAGCGATCCGCGATAAGTTAATCGAGAAAGCTGCACCGCGCAGACGTGTGGTACGTGTGATGCTTACATTTCACGCGCAGCGTATTTAGCTAAAACTTTCTTCTTCCCTCCATCGCTTCGTTGATTCCATGATTTCCCCGGCAGGGCAAGCTAGCAAGTAGCAGCTGGCTGTGTTGGCCCGGCTTCTCTCTTGTGTTTTCTTATTGTTGGCCTAGGGCAAGCTAGCAAGTAGCAACTGTGGCTGTGTTGGCTCGGCTTCTCTCTTGCGTTTTCTTATTGTTGGCCTAGCTTCTCTCTTGCGTTCTCTAGCAAGTAGTACAACTTGACTTTATCAGCTAATACATGCATGCATACGACAACTACTTGCAGTCAGGCCACTAGCCACATGATCCGATTTCCATAGCACGACCACAACGTGCACATCAACATGCACTTGATTAAGTACCAGCTTACATGCGAACTAACAACTCCTAACATACACAGCGCACACACATGCAACCAGTAACAGTAACTTCTAATCTCAAGAGTCCACTGTATGCACATCTCAACTCTAACGTGCATAACTCCACTAAAATAACTAGACACATGGAAAAGGTTATTTCCGACAGGATGCTCAACTGGGAGTACATATGGTATGGATATATATGGGTGTCCTTGTTGGCATTTGATTAGGTAGACGTTGCCCTCAATCATCATCGATCGGATGGGTACGTAGTGAGTAGTGACATCCAAATCACAGATCATTATCATCGTCGTTTTGTTTAAGTTGCGCCTCAGCATTGTCGGCCACACCGCCCGGCCGTCTTCCTTTTGACATCTTCAGCGTACGTACTTAATGAAGTTATGGATAGCTCGTGGGTCAGTGGAGCTCGTCGTTCTCATATCCGCAAAGGGCGATGTTTACACGAATTTGACGAAAGCTCGGTAATGCGCTAACGCCCTTGATGACACGCAATTCAAGTTGCTTTTCGACGAGTGTATCTGAAAAATCAGTGTTCCCAAATTATACGAGCCTCGCATCGATCGTTCTCACTAGATGCCATTTGACTCCCACTGCTTGGCCTCTAATCTATATGTATTAAACAAGTAATCTCAACGACTACAATCAATTATATTTCTCTCCTCTCATGAAACTACATCACAAAGCTCTCTTTGCAGAGGCGGCCCGCCCTCGGCAAAGAGCCTTGCCCTCGGCAAAAGCGACCCTCGGCAAAATAAATCTTTGCGAGGGCTAGCCTCGACAAATTGGCCCTCGGCAAATATGGCGGATGGGCCACAGCGGCCATGGCGTCGATCTTTGCTGCGCTTCGCCGTCGGACACTCGGCAAAGATTTTTAATTTTTTTAAATTTTCTTTGCGAGGGCCATTATCCGAGCCCTCGGCAAAGATCCCTTGCCGAGGGCAGGCTAGGCCCTCGGCAAAGATGTTTGTTTTTTTGGTTTTTGAACTCGGTTTTTGTGGTGCGATAATACATTATTTAAAACTCAATTTTAAAATTTGGGCTAATTTTGACTTTTTTGATATATATCCTAATTTATTTTTTTCGTTGATTTTTTGAATATTTCAAATTTGAGCTGCAGTGGATGGAATAATGCAATTTAGTGATTGAAAAATGTTATTCATGGTATTTGGTGTATGTTGACCCCTATTGTTCACAACCTTTAGTTAAAAATTGAGTATCATAGATGCTCTCATTTACATTGTCTTCTAATTCCTTTAGACTCTACAATATTCACATTAATTTGTTCAAACATTACAATAAACAAATTAATTTCTAGAAATTTCTGCTGAAACCATCCTTGTGGGTTAATTGATGACCAACACTACTACACAAAACATCATCACAGAAGGTTTTTGAACCGTCTGAATTTTTGTGTCTGTGATGACACGAGGTCATCACAGACGGTTTTTGAACCATCTGTGAAAAAGGCTATCACAGACAGTTCTATTCACGAACCATCTTTGATAGTTACTATCACAGACGGTTCGCGAATAGAACCGTCTATGAAAATAGACTATCACAGACGGATTGTCTGTGATAGTCTATTTTCACAGACGGTTCTTATTTTGAACCGTCTGTGATAGCTTTTTCTATTGCAAAAAAAAAAACAAAAACGGGTTTTTACTTCGTTTGGAGCTTCCCGAGCCTCGCGAATGAATTTGATATGGATTTTTGGATTGAACTTTTCGTTAGCTTTCCTACAATAGCCACAGCATCACAGTAGCATCAACTCAATGCATTCACATGGCACTAAAAACAACACGACATCACCCACATCACAGTAGTATCAACTCAATCCATTCACAGAGCACTAACACATCACAGTAGTAATCTACATTACAGAGCAAAAGGGGGAGTAGATAGAGTGAGGTCGTGGGAGGCTGGGGCGACGACGAGGCCGGGGCGAGGTGGAGGAGGCCGCGCGGCGAGCTCGAGGAGGGCAGGCGGCAGAGGAGGCCGGGGCGACGAGTTCGTGGGAGGCGGCGGCAGCGAGGCTTGGGCGAGGTGGAGGAGGCCGTGGGCGACGAGCTCGGGGGAGGACGGAACACAAGGTCAGGGCGAGATGGAGATGACAGGGGAGAAATGGCAGAGGAGGAGATGAAGATGGCAAAGGAGAAGATGGAGGACTCTGTTAATATAAAGAGATTTTTGGTAGCCCGCCCATTAAGTGCAAATTTTTATTTTCCCGCCCAACAAAATAAAAGTATCATAGACGGTTTTATACAAAAACCGTCTGTGATGATATATCACAGACGGTTCGTATCATGAACCTTCGAATTTACCATGGTTTGGATTTTTACCATGGTAACTAATACTCTGCCGTGGTAGGATTTGGGAAGCCAATCCTCTGCCGCAGCACACAATCCACTGCCGCGGTAGCTAATCCTCGGCAATGGGAATTTTTCTCCGATTAATATGGGAATTTTTACCTTTTTACCTCCTAGGATTAATATGGGGGCTTCTAGGAGAGGCTCCAATTAGTATAGAAATAGATAGATAAATTGTCTCTAAAATTATCTCAAGATGATACAGAGGATACTAAAGACAATCTAAAAGACAAACTATTGAACATATCGTTAAGAGTTAAAGATAAAACTTTTCTAGACAATTGTCCCCGCTATAGGAAAAGGTCGGTCCTTGTAGCAACAAAACGAATTTGTGAGATCTACGCCTTTGAAGGTGAACAAAGTGTGTGGTGCCAGAACTTCATACATAAACACAATTATTATATTTTTATAGTATCTATTCCTCTAAAATTCGTATACTATACCACGATGGACATTACATGATGGATCCTTTTGATGAAAAAAAAAGATTTACTTTTTTGTCATTTGAGAGTTTGCTTGTAAAATCGATTGATTTTCTCACCATTTTATTTGCATTACAATTTGCGCCCCAGTTGGCGAATCGTGATATGGAAAAGGCTTCATTGGCAGCTCTAGCAAGATTATGGCATTGGTATAAGTTTTAATCTTGTTATTCACATTAGCTTTTATGTTTTAGGTTTGTGCTGAATTGCTTTTGGAGTCAGCTAAACTGAAGCAAATTCAGAGTTTAGTCATCTGTTCTAGATTTAGATACTGTAGCAATTAGTTCATTGTCGGAAAGTTCAGGTTTGCGTTTCGGATTCAGAAACCGATTCAAAACTTGATTGTAACTCTGATGAAAAACTATTAAAAAAAGAAAGAAAACCAAAAAATCAGCATGCAATGCCGGCGCCGACCAGGCGGCTGGGTGGATGGGAGGGGGTTAGGTTAGGATGGGTGGATGGGGGTGGGTTTGTGTAGGAACTAGGAAGACAGGAAAGGAGATCCGTTGGATGCTGATCCATGGGTTAAAAACCAGTCCAATTTTTGGAGAAAAAAAACTAATAGTTGGTAAACACGAAAAAAAATAAGGATGCGGATCTTGTGATTTTAGCTCATTTCCAGCCTTACAACACGAGTTCTCGTTCACTCTTATCTTCACAAATCCCGTTAATTAGTATATACTTCTACTGGTAGTATGGTAGGTAGGTAGTTACTTTTCAGTTCTCTTGGTTAATAAACATTCCATGTTGATCTTATTCCGATCTACTTTATATAACTGTTGGAGTTTTTTTTGGGCTTAGTTGTCCGATCTTGGACATGCAAATCTGAACCTTCTGTGTATTCTGAACTAATCCCAAGAGGAAAAGAGAGAAGAATGAGAGGATGACACAAGCGGCGGTCCAAAGGCGGGGGAAGGCAACTAGCGCGAGCACGAGCTGCGCTTCAGCGAGGGGAAGGTGATGGCGAGGTCGGTTTGGCTCAGGAGTGCCCGTGGAAGTGTGGCCACGATGGCCGGCGCCGAGGAAGGAGAGCTCACGACGGCGGGGCTTCTCGACGACGAATTTGGTCACAAATAATTTAATCCCACTTATTAGTCGTACTTAATTAGTTCTAATTAATTTGCTTGTAGTTAATTAGTGCAAATTTATTTTGTTGTTTGTGCTTAGTATTGATTTTTAAATTTTAGTAATTCATCATCATTTTTTATTTATTAACTACTAATACGCGTGTTCCCTCTATTGCAAGTCATGCCTCTGTCGGAGCTAATGGAACCCTTTTACGATGAGCATCACTGGTGCTAGGTGTGGATCGCCGGGGGCAGGGATGACCCTCCACCCTTGGCGCTTCGGTCTGAGAGGCATTATTGTGGGATCAATGATCACTATGTCCCATTTCTTCGAGACAACGGATTATTTCCCTTTTCTAGGCTGCTCTTGGTCGGACAGTACTTTACCGTGGACGGCAGTTTTATATCAGCCCTTGTCGACAGGTGGAGACCCGGGACTCGTATATTCCACTTTCGGTGGGGAGAGATGACGGTCACTCTCTAGGACGTCGCATTTGTAACCGGACCCCCGATTAGGGGTGAGTCAGTCGTTCCTGCTTGCCTGCTGGCGGAATAGAAGGCCCTGTTGTGGCATCACTTTTGCATACCTCTTCTAGACAGCGCCCGTAGTGTTCCTCGGACCTGGCTAAGGAACTTCAGCGAATGCCCATCAGATGTAGATGACGAGGTTATTAGGACGCACCTCATCACATGCCTTCTCCATTTGTTCGGTTGGGCCATGTTTCCAACTACATAGGGCGATTGGGTGTACCCCAGTTTCATCCGCATCGTTGAGTCCTTGGCTGGTGTGGAGGCTGGGGCCATCACTCAGTATAGTTAGGGGTCAGCCGTCCTCTGTGCCACATACAGGGGGTTGTGTGATGCTTCACAGTGCCACACTGGTGTGAGACTGAACCTTGTCGTGTGCTACGTGCTCCTGTAGCTGTGGAGTTGGCAGCACTTCCATGTTGTATAGCCGCCTTGAGAGCAAGGCACCTACCGGGTTGCATGACCCGATCGGCGGGCTCACTATGGGCTATCGGTGGATCGCCGCCGCCTATGTTCGACCAGGACAGACCGGTGAGGTGTTACTCGTTGTTCCACGACGCGTTTGAGCCATTGCACGACAACGACATCATATAGACTCTGTGGACCCCAGAGTTTGTGCACACGGTAGCGTCACACGAACTGTCTGTGCAATGCGTGTAGGACACAATATTATGGGCGACGACACGCCACTTGGTGTTTGCCCACATGGTAAAGCCTTACGCGTCGCAGCACATAATGCGTTAGTTTTATTTGGACCAGGTGGTGCCCTCTCCCGGCGGTAGGATGCTGCAGCGAGCCGTTCACTTGTAAGTCCAACTCCATCCGAGAATTGTCTGCATTTTATACCCCCGTTCCATGTTCTAACACAAATCACTCTCGAATGCGGGCAATCCAGGGCGGGCCGACACGCCGAGGACTGTGAAGCAGTCCAACACGAGTGGATTACGACCTGGATGGAGATGGCGCACGCCGAGGTTGTGCAGGAGTAGAGACCCTTTGATGTACGAACGTACCGCAAGTACATGGAGTGGTACGTACATGTGTCACGCTCCAGACTGACTCCTACTCTACCACAGTGTCCGGAGCAGGTGACGCACCAGGAGAGGCTCCGTAGCTCGTTTGATCATCATAATGCCTCACGGTGTAACGAGACTGTAAGAACTGACATTCTTTACTCGTTTCACTGATTATATTTTTAATGTTTGTTACTAAACATGTGTTCTCTTTCATTTCATTACGAGCCACTACAGCAGATCGTAAGCGCATTGCAGACCGCCATCCCCAGTCCACACATTGTACCAGGTCTTCTAAACACGTTGAAGTACATCTTCGCATAGGGGAAGAATGCACTGAAGAACATGAGCTGCGGTCATTCGAGGGATGACGTCTTGCGTGTCGGGCACTAGGTGGGGGGTCCGTGCTCACCTGCTAGGTCATCATGACTGAGTAACTCTGGTGGCTGCGATACGTCTACTGATGAGGATACGGGCATCCCAACTCCTCGGAGAGCGACCACGGGTTTAGAGCGTATCACGGGGTTTGGACCGTCGCAGGTTTGGGCGTACATAGGAAGAGTTCCTCCGGGTCGTTAGCACATCGTATAATCAAGGCCAGAGCTCCTCCGCACGACTGGAGTTGCAGATAGCATACCTTGGGGCTGACAATTCAAGGGTGAATTTACGGAGTCCATTGTTCATGGCATTATTGCATGTTGCCCCCGGTTCGACATGACACATCATGACGACATCGACGCTACACAGATTCAGCGTACTGGTACACTTCCGCGCACTCAACGGTCTCCGTACGCCCTCCGATCCGATACGCGCTCTTCGGACCGACTAACGTATCCCACGGGACACACTGAGCACAAAACTCGGATGCGCACGGGGGCGCAGCTGCAGCCACAGCGAGAAGATAGTAGTGGTAATGGCTCAGACGAGTGAGTCATATTATATCCCGTGTTACGTAGTTCTATTTTCGGATTTCGGTGCCTGCAGGCAAACCCCTAGGCATCATATATACACTACTACAAAACAGGCCATAGAAGACGCCTCATCATAGACGGTTCTTGGAAACCGTCTGTGATAAAGTAATCACAGACGGTTCCAAGACGAACCGTCTGTGGTATGTCACTATCACAGACGGTTCTAGAGAACCGTCTGTGATATCTATATATCACAGACGGTTCTAACCATGAACCGTCTGTGATACCGAGAATATCACAGACGGTTCTAACCACGAACTCTCTGATTTTACCATGGATTGAATTCAAACCATGGTAAAACCCTAAAATCACAGACGGTTCTAACCACGAACCGTCTGTGATATGTCATCACAGACGGTTTTTGAATAAAACCGTCTGTGATACTTTGGTTTCGTCAGGCGGGAAAACAAAAATTTGCACATAATGGCGGGCTCCCGAAAATCTCTCTATATTAACAGAGTCATTCATCTCCTCCTTTGCCATCTCCATCTCCTCCTCTGGCCATTTCTCCTCCTCTGTCATTTCTCCTCGGCCTCCCCTCCCGCGGCCTCCTCCACCTCCTCTACACCGACCTCGTCGCCTGCCGGCCCCCACGACCTCGTCGCCCGGCCTCCTCTACTTGCCGCCTGTCCTCTCCCGAGTTCGTCGCCTGCGGCCTCCTCCACCTTGCCCCGGCCTCATCGTCGCCGGCCTCCCATGACCTCGTCACCCCAGCCTCCCACGACCTCACTCTCTCTACTCCCCCCTTTTGCTCTGTGATGTAGATTACTACTGTGATGTGTTAGTGCTCTGTGAATTGTTTGAGTTGATGCTACTGTGATGTGGGTGATGCATGTCGTGTTGTTTTTAGTGCTCTGTGAATGGATTGAGTTGATGCTACTGTGATGCTCTGGCTATTGTGGGAAAGCTAGCGAAATCCGAAAATCAATATCAGATTCATTCGTGAGGCTCGGGAGGCTCCATACGAAGTGAAAATCCGTTTTCATTTTTTTGCCATAGAAAAACTATCACAGACGGTTCTAAACAAGAACCAAATGCGTGAAAATAGAATATCATAGGCGGTTCTATTCACGAACCGCTCGTGAAAATAGACTATCACGAGCGGTTCGAGAATAGAACGCTCGTGATAATCTGTCGCTGCGAGCGGTTCGTGGATAGCGCTCTGAAAAATGAACTATCACAGATGGTTCTATTCACGAACCGTGCGTGATAGTCGCTATCACTGACGGTTCGTGAATAGAACCGCCGTGATAGCATTTTTCATGACGGTTAAAAATCGCTGCGTGATGACCTCGTGTCATCACAGACACAAAAATTCAGACGGTTCAAAAACCGTCTGTGATGATGGTTTAGAACCGTCTGTGATGAGCTTTTCTGTAGTAGTGATAGTTGCCCGCTGGAAGTTCGAACAACGCACGCCGTGGCTGCATTGGCTATCCGTGCGCGGGATGTTCGGACTTGGCTCAACCGCGCGCCGCTCGGACGGACGAGGCCGACGTGTCACTATGGCAAGCGTCCGTTCGTCCCCAGGACAAATGTGGGTGCCATTTCTGCATTTTCGTTCCAGCGCATGCCATCCATGCTAACTCAACTTGTAATACTGCCATTTAGAAGAAAAAAAATTCACCACATACATCAGCAGCCATGACAACATACGTATGCAAAGCAGTATAATATCCGTACAGAACTTCCTTCTTAGGCATGAGTTTTTGACCGTTTTGGCACATTTTGACATATATTTATAGAAATAGCAGTCGTCGGAGTGTATTTGCAAACATGACAACGTTGCCGAACGGGCGTCGTGCGGCAACCCTGCCCCGCCCACCATGTCGCCCGTTGTCGTACGGCCGCCGTGCGGTAACGCCTCCGCCGTCGCCACGTGTCCTCCCCCAATTAGCCTCGCTGCCACATCGATTTATCTTTTTTTTAGTTTTTTTAAATAAAATCATCTATGCATAATTTTTGTATAATTTTTTAATATAGCAGATAGGCTCCAAAAATTATGAACTTTTTGTAGAGCCTCTTGACCCAGTGTACTTGCTTGTGTAATTTTTTAAAAATTTAATTCAGAAGAATTTAGCCTGTTCTGAATTTTTCTCAAGAAAGAAAAAAAATTACTACATTGTGGTTGTCGCACGGTGGCCGTGCGGTAACCATGTGCTACAGTGTGGTTGCCGCACGGTGGCCATGCGGCAACAATACTGTACCATTTTTTCCTTTTTTTTTTGAAAATTATTTATGTATAATTTTTGCAGGAATTTTTAAATATAGCAAATGGGCTCTAAAAACTATGAAATATTTTGTGGAGCCCCCTGACAAAGTGTAATTGATTTTGTATTTTTTTTAAAAAAATTATACCTTCTAAATTTTTTTCAAACAATTATTTAAGTATTATATTGTTTGTAGGAATCTTGTAATATAGAAAATGAGGTTCAAACATTATGAATTTTTAGAAGACTCCTTACACAGTGAACTTGATTGTTTAATATTTTTTAGAATTCCGTATGTTCTGAAAACGTCTCGAAAGTTAAGGGTTTAGGTCTCAAAAATTATAGTTTTAGATTTCAAAAATTAGGGTTTTATGTTTCGAAAATTAGGCTGCACCTTCATGGGACACTATATTTGACTGTAATTTGAATCATCTTTGTGAATTTGTATTTTGATAATGTAGCTAAAAAGCAACAATGTAGCTGATAATAAAAGACACAATGAGACACATATGATTTTTTACTGTAATTTTATACACAACTAATAAAAGCCACAGTGCAAATATTGTCGGTACCATACTATTATTTTGTACACACCTGATAAAATCCACAAGTTTACCATGGAAGTGCCGCCATGTTGACATAGTACTATTGTAACACCCCGGCTTCCAGGAGCCAAGATATTACCTAAAATCTCTACTACCAATCTGTTGGACCGTAAAGGCGACTAGAGGGGGTGAATAGGAGCACGCTCACTTTTTCACAAATTATGAACTCAATACAATTTCACTCCAGTAGCTATTAGAAAGCTATGAAGATCAATATACCAGTACAGCGGAAGACTAGTATTGAATCCAATAAAAACCCCTAAGCAATGCGACAATAATCAGCAAGAATCAAAGCAACACAAGCATCTGGCGGTCGACCTCAGAGTGAACCGGTCGGACCGATTGCCGGCGGTCGGACCGTTATATCTTGGCGGTCGGACCGCTCGAATCGGTCGGACCGGTGGTGACGGGCGATCGGACCGGCGATCTGAACCGATCCAAACAAGAAATCAGCCGATGACGGTTGCAATTAGGTCTAACTTTTGATTCTCAACTCCAAACTTCACGAAACTTTGCACACACCTTCTCTATGCTATTGAGGACCTATTCCAATCGAATATTATGATAATTCTTGGAACGATCTTGAGCAATTGTCAATTGATTAATGAAGGTCTAAACAGGCAAGAACGAAAACTTGATCCTAAAGCTTGTTCGTGAGAGATTGATGATCAAGATGATGCTAGATAGATTCACACATATCACAGCAAGCTAATCCACGTGATAGAATCAATCACAAACTCGCGGATCAAAGAAAGCCCTAAAAACACGAAATTGAAACCAAGAACGAAAAGAGACTTATCTCAAGCAAACCTTGCATAGATTGATTTCGTGATTGTTTTGGATTACATCCACACCATCATGGATCGCTGGACAATCGAGATCACGAAATTCACCACAAACCATCAAGAGCCCTAGCCTCCACCTCAACTCCCTAAAGACAATTAGGGTTTTGAAACATAAAAGGCGAGAGAGAGGTGCAACCACCATCTCCTCCTATTTATAGTGGGGCTTAAAACTCTTAGGGTTTGACTTAATTGGGCTCCCGTTAAGGCCCACTAACAAACGGGTCACATATGCACGCTTCGCGAAGCACCGTCTTTAACCTTTTGACCTAAACCGCTTCACCATGCGTCATGGATTTGCCAATTGGTCACCATTGTTCATCTTGTGTCACGCTTGAGTCGTTGACCACCCGCATCGCCGATCGCTCGACCTCAACTCTTCAAGTCTAGTCCCGATTCTCCTCGCCGCTGACCGTCGTTGACCACCAAGCCACCGCACAACCACGCACAAGAAAACACGATTCGGGAACAAGTTCTTCACAACTTGACCCATGTTAGTCAAAACATGCATCATGCAAATCATATGCCATGAAACCAATGACTTTGACCTAACAAAACAACATCGCCATGAAGATGGCCGACGTTCAAGTAGTTACCGGTCCGACCGCCCAGTGAGCCGGTCAGATCGCTTCATGGCGGTCGGACGCTCCTCGTGAGCCGGCGGACCGCCTCTTAGACTTAGTGAAATTCAAGCTCCCAAAACCAAACCTTCGGAAACTTAAATCCAATAGAACTTCTTCTGGAGACTCCAAAATTATGAGACCAAGTGCATTGGGATCCCTTACTTGTCTACAACACCTATTTTTGGCCCACTGATTTGAACATTTTGGTCATCGCGGTCCGATCAGCTTCAGATGGCCGGTCCGACCGATATGGGACCGGTCGGACCGCGGTAAGGACCGGCCGGACCGCCCGAGCAAGAAGCTCAGAACTTTGTCGAAAACGCTGAAACGACAAACCGTAAACGCCATTGCCAATTGTCACATCATCCTAAGATCCGAGTATATCCCCATGAAATCCACAATCTCCCTTGATGAACACATTGGCAATTATCCGAAAAATGGAAGTAAGAGGTTTGAAAACGAAGTTTACTCGCAGATTTTGCGACAAAAGCACAACTTGGTGCATAAGCAAGAAAAAGCAATGAAAATGACCAAGCCGGCATCGAATAGTATAGGCATGTGAGACAAAGCAAAATAAGCATAAAACTTTAATTTCGTAAACGGGTCAAAATTCTCACATGAGGTCCATATGAATAAACAATTGTTCAATTGACCTATGATCATTGTGAGTATAAATTGTAATAAGCCAACTTGGCCATATTTACCGTATCTCCCTGAATTGTTTATCTCCACCCCGTTGATTAGACTTGTTGATGAATTCCTGTTTACGTATATCCTTGTTGTATGCAACATCTGGTTATGCGTATTGTTGTTATTCTCCTAAAGATTAGTGGTTGTAGGTGACATCTTGACTTCCTTATAGTCAGGGTGTTACACCAGCCGAAAAGATAATAAAAAATCTAATTTCAAACATTTTTAGTAAATGTGTCACTGACATGTGGGACCACACACTATTCTCGATTTTAAAACACGTTTTAAAATCCAAGAGACTGACATGTGTGCCCCAATTGTCAGATAATTAAAATCAAAAACAGGTTTAATCATAAGCTAATAAATAATGAGTCTATGATATATGGGACCACCTCTGTTTTATAAAGAAAACCAATAAAACAAGAGAATGAGTCACTTACAAGTAGGCATCACATGTAAGTTAATAAAAATCCAAAAAATATGAAAAGCGACCTTTAGTTCTCATGGAAAATATGCTTCCCATGTTAGAAAGCGTAAACCTTGGTAGAACGTAGAGAAAAATATGCTTTCCCTGCTGGAAAGCATAAAGTTTGAAAAATATGCTTTCAACGTCACCCTTTTCTAATATATGGAATTTTGAAATCGATGCAAATTGAAATCTTAATAACTTTTGCATACAAACTCCAAATGAGATGAATCTTTTTTTATATAAATTTATCTAGAATCATGATATACCTAAATCTGAAAAAATATTTGGATTTTGTTGTTGTTGGAATTATTGTTCCATATTTAATTTTCTTCTGACTCTTTTGAATAGACATTGATTGCTCGAACGATTTTTTCTACGATACTCCATCCTCATATTCAGAGCAACCAGAGCAAGGCAAGCACCCCCTTTGACCATGTTGATCCTACTATTTTAATTATCGTACTTTTTTTTTTTGCAAAATCTATTATACATGCTTGCATGTTTGATATAAAATTGCTATATTTGGGATAATGGTAGTTGTAAATCCAATTTGATGCATGATCCTCCTTAAAACGTTGATATCCTTACTGTTGTAGCCATTAGTATTATAGTTTAGACAATTAATAATGTCAACTTGGGTCTTTCAAATGCGAATCTCGCATAACTGTTTAGCGAGGCATTAGTCTTTACTAAAATTTGCTAAAATGAATGACATAATAACTATGAGTTTGTGAGTTTTCAAAATGATATTTCAGAGGGGTTTACCTCTGTTATTTTATATAAAAAAAAACTTAGTTTGCGACGCGGACGAGTTATATTATATTTTGAGAAGTATGAGAGGTGTATATCACAAGTAGATAGATGGAGATTCTCGCCCGGGTCAATTAAGAACCGAACACTGGTGCTCCTAGTCTAAGGCCTAATCGTACAACCACATGTGTCGGTATAGGACGACCTTAGCTAATTAAGTCATTAAACATTAGCCTTGCACGTTGGAAGGCCGTAGTAGTGCGAGTATGACCGGTGTAGGCATATTCGAAGGGGCTTCTTTCACCATGGTGTTGGGCACAAAGCTTGCCGACACAATGACGAATGCCTTAATTGACAGGGGTGTACCCGGGCAAAGTGAGAGTGTTTATTCGTCGGGCTAGTGCAAGGATAGGACTAGATGATGTAAAGACTTCGATGTGCTCTAAACTACTTACCGAAGGTAGTGAGTGGTGGTATCGAGAATATTAAATAAACTAGAGAATTCGTGTGTTGTCAATAAAGTTGCAACCCTCTGCAGAGTGTAATCTATTTAAATAGCCGTGTTCACGGTCATGAGCGTATTTGGTGCGGTCCATTGGGTATAGTCTTGGTTTTTATTAAAAAATAGTTTCATTGGAAAATGTGGGAAATGATCTTTTTGGTTATTATTTTGAGTTCAGTGCAATGCCTATGGCTGAAAATGAGGTGTTGCTCGCAGCAGAGTAGGGTTGCGAGTTGTTATTTATTCAATTACTTATTTGTTATCGATATTGCAAATAAAACTTATTTGATGCTGAAAATAACTTGTAGTATAGAGCCTCATCCTTTGTTAGCCTCGTATTTATATAAACTTTGCGATACTCTACAAGTCCTACTGAGTACATAATGTGTCCAATCTTGCTTAAATTGTTGTTCAGATAATGAGGATGAGTCTACACCGAACGACACTTACTTCGCACTTGGAACCGATGGGTTTGGTGACGGGTCTTTCTAGGACTTGTCTCTAGTCAGTTGCCTGAGGGTTGGATGGGCATGCTGTTGGAAAATTTCTTGGACTTATCACTTATTTTGCTTCCCCTGTTACTTCTATTACTCTTGCTACTTAAACTTTTATTTGGCCGGTCGGCCTAAGTGTTGTAATTAATGTAAACGCTTGAGTTATGTATCATACCTTGTTCATTTTGTATGTATGAATGTATGGATGTGATTACTAATGTTAGAGATATGTGTACTAGCCACTGATCATGGGACTAGTACAATACACGCACAAGGGCTTCAGGTATTAAAAGCCGGGGGTCCGACACGTGTGGTTGGAGTAGCATGGTGGTGCGATCATGACAGTGCCCGGCAGCCGAAGTTGGGAGAGATCGTCGGAGTGGAAGAGGGGCCGCAAGACTAAGGGGAGCATGAGCATCAGGAGGGTGAGTATAACTGATCTACGTACATGGTGGAGGTAGCTGCAAGGATGCCAGGAAACAACGAAACTGTGGCAGCGAGAACGCCTCGACGGCGGTGGCAAACTGGGGGGAAGAGAAGTGAATCAAGTTTCCTTGGGTGAAAGATGAAGGCTAATAAGTGCATGATAAGGAAGGAATTGACACGAAATTCACCATAGGAGAAATGGGGGTGGAGGTGGTGGCTTTCAGTCGAACATGGGGAAGACAGTGGCGCATGGTGCTTGTGTCGACCAAACCTGGCCCGAAATTGATTGAGGGGAAATGTTGAGGACTCTAGGGAACACAATGTGACACGAGTAAAAGTAGAAAGAGCTAACCAGATTAGACAGACGTCCAAGTTGGAGTGGTGACGGCGGCTCCATGGTCACGAGGAGGAGAAAGAAGCTCGCGCGTTCTCGGTAGGCCAAAAGGGTGCACGACTTCTCCATGGTCGCTGGCCATGTGGGGTAGGGTGGATCTGATATGTCGTGTGTGGGTCTAGGGGGCAGATGGAGCGGCAGGTGGATCTGGCCTCTAGGTGGATCAGATCTAGGAGGGAGACAGGAGGAGGGAGGAAGAAGAGAATGAAAAATGAGGAAGATGAGAAATAAGGGTATTTTGGTCATTTCACAGCTCACTTAATACCTTATTGACAGAAGATGGGTGGTAGTGGCACAAAGGGAACAAAAAATCAATCTCAGTGGCATCGAAGGAAGACGAAGTTTTTTTAATGGTATAGTAGGAAACAGCAAACTTTAGATGACAAAATTAAAAATTTTATAATGAAAATAAGTAGAGTAGTTTTTGCTTTGGATTTTTTTTCTTTCGTGTCGACCCTTATACTAGAACTCTTTTCTTAAGCGCAATAATTTCATATGAAACAATCACATCAGTAGTAATTCTATGAAATTCTCGCTTTTCAAACGGACCCAAACGGCAGCTGTCCTCGGGTACTACACGCGCTGCAGCACTGTGAAGTCAACGTCGGGCTCCTCGATCCTCTCTCGCAGCGATCCGCGACAAGTTAATCGAGAAAGCTGCACCGCGCAGACGTGTGGTACGTGTGATGCTTACATTTCACGCGCAGCGTATTTAGCTAAAACTTTCTTCTTCCCTCCATCGCTTCGTTGATTCCATGATTTCCCCGGCAGGGCAAGCTAGCAAGTAGCAGCTGGCTGTGTTGGCCCGGCTTCTCTCTTGTGTTTTCTTATTGTTGGCCTAGGGCAAGCTAGCAAGTAGCAACTGTGGCTGTGTTGGCTCGGCTTCTCTCTTGCGTTTTCTTATTGTTGGCCTAGCTTCTCTCTTGCGTTCTCTAGCAAGTAGTACAACTTGACTTTATCAGCTAATACATGCATGCATACGACAACTACTTGCAGTCAGGCCACTAGCCACATGATCCGATTTCCATAGCACGACCACAACGTGCACATCAACATACACTTGACTAAGTACCAGCTTACATGCGAACTAACAACTCCTAACATACACAGCGCACACACATGCAACCAGTAACAGTAACTTCTAATCTCAAAAGTCCACTGTATGCACATCTCAACTCTAACGTGCATGACTCCACTAAAATAACTAGACACATCGAAAAGGTTATTTCCGACAGGATGCTCAACTGGGAGTACATATGGTATGGATATATATGGGTGTCCTTGTTGGCATTTGATTAGGTAGACGTTGCCCTCATTCATCATCGATCGGATGGGTACGTAGTGAGTAGTGACATCCAAATCACAGATCATTATCATCGTCGTTTTGTTTAAGTTGCGCCTCAGCATTGTCGGCCACACCGCCGGGCCGTCTTCCTTTTGACATCTTCAGCGTACGTACTTAATGAAGTTATGGATAGCTCGTGGGTCAGTGGAGCTCGTCGTTCTCATATCCGCAAAGGGCGATGTATACACGAATTTGACGAAAGCTCGGTAATGCGCTAACGCCCTTGATGACACGCAAGTTGCTTTTCGACGAGTGTATCTGAAAAATCAGTGTTCCCAAATTATACGAGCCTCGCATCGATCGTTCTCACTAGATGCCATTTGACTCCCACTGCTTGGCCTCTAATCTATATGTATTAAACAAGTAATCTCAACGACTACAATCAATTATATTTCTCTCCTCTCATGCAACTACATCACCCACTACTGGAAACCCATCCTTTGTCGATGGCTAAAATCTTTACCGAGGGCTAGAGCTCGGGCACTCGGCAAAGGCTCTCTTTGCCGAGGGCCAGCCCCGCCCTCGGCAAAGAGCCTTTTGCCCTCGGCAAAGAAACGGCCCTCGGCAAAATAAATCTTGCCGAGGGCCTAGCCTCGCAAATTGGCCTCGGCAAATATGGCGGATGGGCCACAGCGACCATGGCGTCGATCTTTGCGGCGCTTCGCCGTCGACACTCGGCAAAGATTTTTAATTTTTTAAATTTTCTTTGCGAGGGCCATTATCGAGCCCTCGGCAAAGATCCTTGCTAGAGGCCGTGCTAGGCCCTCGGCAAAGATGTTTGTTTTTTTTTGGTTTTTTGAACTCAGTTTTTTTGTGGTGCGATAATACATTATTTAAAACTCAATTTTAAAATTTGGGCTAATTTTGACTTTTTTTGATATATATCCCTAATTTATTTTTTTTCGTTGATTTTTTTCGAATATTTCAAATTTGAACTGCAGGTGGATGGAATAATGCAATTTAGTGATTCGAAAAATGTTATTCATGGTATTTGGTGTATGTTGAGTCCCTATCCACGAACTCGCATCAAATTTCAGGCATCTTCTTCACGTAGCATGACGAGGAACTTGTCGGAAAGTGTTTTTAAATTATATAAAATCCATACGAAGTCCGAAAATCACGAAACTTGTCGAGGTGTCATGTTATCGCATGTGTAGGCTGTGGTAAAAAAATTGAGAAGGTTTCGAGCAAGTTATGACGTCGGATGCCTAAAACCCAGACATCTCCACATGTGATCCATACGAAGTTGTAACATGATCATGGTTTTGCCGAGTTCTTTGCCGAGTGCCGGTCCAGCCCTCGGCAAAGACTTTGCCGAGTGCCCGATAAAGGGCCCTCGGCAAAGACCCTCTTCGCCGACTCAAAATTCCCCGAGAGCTCTTTGCCGAGGGCGGCCCTCGGCAAAGCCTTTGCCGAGGGTTAATGGGCTTTTGCCTAGGGCTTGAGGCCCTCGGCAAAGAGGCCGTCTCCAGTAGTGACCCATATTGTTCACAACCTTTAGTTAAAAATTGAGTATCATAGATGCTCTCATTTACATTGTCTTCTAATTCCTTTAGACTCTACAATATTCACATTAATTTGTTCAAACATTACAATCAACAAATTAATTTCTAGAAATTTCTGCTGCAACCATCCTTGTGGGTTAATTGATGACCAACACTACTACACAAAACATCATCACATAAGGTTTTTGAACCGTCTGAATTTGTGTCTGTGATGACACGAGGTCATCACAGACGGTTTTTGAACCATCTGTGAAAAAGGCTATCACAGACAGTTCTATTCACGAACCATCTGTGATAGTTACTATCACAGACGGTTCGCGAATAGAACCGTCTATGAAAATAGACTATCACAGACGAGGAACCGTCTATGAAAATAGACTATCACAGACGGATCGTCTGTGATAGTCTATTTTCACAGACGGTTCTTATTTCGAACCGTCTGTGATAGCTTTTTCTATTACAAAAAAAAAACAAAAACGGGTTTTTACTTCGTTTGGAGCTTCCCGAGCCTCGCGAATGAATTTGATATAGATTTTTGGATTGAACTTTTCGTTAGCTTTCCTACAATAGCCACAGCATCACAGTAGCATCAACTCAATGCATTCACATGGCACTAAAAACAACACGACATCACCCACATCACAGTAGTATCAACTCAATCCATTCACAGAGCACTAACACATCACAGTAGTAATGTACATTACAGAGCAAAAGGGGGAGTAGATAGAGTGAGGTCGTGGGAGGCTGGGGCGACGACGAGGCCGGGGCGAGGTGGAGGAGGCCGCGGGCGACGAGCTCAGGGGAGGACGGGGCGACGAAGTAGAGGAGGCCGGGGGCGACGAGTTCGTGGGAGGCCGGCGACGACGAGGCTTGGGCGAGGTGGAGGAGGCCGTGGGCGACGAGCTCGGGGGAGGACGGAACACAAGGTCAGGGCGAGATGGAGATGACAGGGGAGAAATGGCAGAGGGGGAGATGAATATGGCAAAGGAGAAGATGGAGGACTCTGTTAATATAAAGAGATTTTTGGTAGCCCGCCCATTAAGTGCAAATTTTTATTTTCCCGCCCAACAAAACAAAAGTATCATAGACGGTTTTATACAAAAACCGTCTGTGATGATATATCACAGACGGTTCGTATCATGAACCTTCGAATTTACCATGGTTTGGATTTTTACCATGGTAACCAATACTCTGCCGTGGTAGGGTTTGGGAAGCCAATCCTCTGCCGCGGCACACAATCCACTGCCGCGGTAGCTAATCCTCAGCAATGGGAATTTTTCTCCGATTAATATAGGAATTTTTACCTTTTTACCTCCTAGGATTAATATGGGGGCTTCTAGGAGAGGCTCCAATTAGTATAGAAATAGATAGATAGATTGTCTCTAAAATTATCTCAAGATGATACAGAGGATACTAAAGACAATCTAAAAGACAAACTATTGAACATACCGTTAAGAGTTAAAGATAAAACTTTTCTAGACAATTGTCCCCGCTATAGGAAAAGGTCGGTCCTTGTAGCAACAAAACGAATTTGTGAGATCTACGCCTTTGAAGGTGAACAAAGTGTGTGGTGCCAGAACTTCATACATAAACACAATTATTATATTTTTATAGTATCTATTCCTCTAAAATTCGTATACTATACCACGATGGACATTACATGATGGATGCTTTTGATTAAAAAAAAGATTTACTTTTTTGTCATTTGAGAGTTTGCTTGTAAAATCGATTGATTTTCTCACCATTTTATTTGCATTACAATTTGCGCCCCAGTTGGCGAATCGTGATATGGAAAAGGCTTCATTGGCAGCTCTAGCAAGATTATGGCATTGGTATAAGTTTTAATCTTGTTATTCACATTAGCTTTTATGTTTTAGGTTTGTGCTGAATTGCTTTTGGAGTCAGCTAAACTGAAGCAAATTCAGAGTTTAGTCATCTGTTCTAGATTTAGATACTGTAGCAATTAGTTCATTGTCGGAAAGTTCAGGTTTGCGTTTCGGATTCAGAAACCGATTCAAAACTTGATTGTAACTCTGATGAAAAAACTATTAAAAAAAGAAAGAAAACCAAAAAATCAGCATGCAATGCCGGCGCCGACCAGGCGGCTGGGTGGATGGGAGGGGGTTAGGTTAGGATGGGTGGATGGGGGTGGGTTTGTGTAGGAACTAGGAAGACAGGAAAGGAGATCCGTTGGATGCTGATCCATGGGTTAAAAACCAGTCCAATTTTTGGAGAAAAAAAACTAATAGTTGGTAAACACGAAAAAAAAATAAGGATGCGGATCTTGTGATTTTAGCTCATTTCCAGCCTTACAACACGAGTTCTCGTTCACTCTTATCTTCACAAATCCCGTTAATTAGTATATACTTCTACTGGTAGTATGGTAGGTAGGTAGTTACTTTTCAGTTCTCTTGGTTAATAAATATTCCATGTTGATCTTATTCCGATCTACTTTATATAACTGTTGGAGTTTTTTTTGGGCTTAGTTGTCCGATCTTGGACATGCAAATCTGAACATTCTGTGTATTCTGAACTAGTCCCAAGAGGAAAAGAGAGAAGAATGAGAGGATGACACAGGGCGGCGGTCCAAAGGCGGGGGAAGGCAACTAGCGCGAGCACCAGCTGCGCTCAATGAGGAAGGTGATGGCGAGGTCGGTTTGGCTCGGGGTGGCCGTGGAAGTGTGGCCACGATGGCGGCGCCGAGGAAGGAGAGCTCACGACGGCGGGGCTTTCGACGCATTTAATTTGGTCACAAATAATTTAATCCCACTTATTAGTCGTACTTAATTAGTTCTAATTAATTTGCTTGTAGTTAATTAGTGCAAATTTATTTTGTTGTTTGTGCTTAGTATTGATTTTTAAATTTTAGAAATTCATCATCATTTTTTATTTATTAACTACTAATATGCGTGTTCCCTCTATTGCAAGTCATGCCTCTGTCGGAGCTAATGGAACCCTTTTACGATGAGCATCACTGGTGCTAGGTGTGGATCGCCGGGGGCAGGGATGACCCTCCACCCTTGGCGCTTCGGTCTGAGAGGCATTATTGTGGGATCAATGATCACTATGTCCCATTTCTTCGAGACAACGGATTATTTCCCTTTTCTAGGCTGCTCTTGGTGGACGAAGACTTTACCGTGGGCGGCGGTTTATGTCGACCCTTGTCGGCGTGTGGAGACCGGGACTCGTATATTCCACTTTCGGTGGGGAGAGATGACGGTCACTCTCTAGGACGTCGCATTTGTAACCGGACCCCCGATTAGGGGTGAGTCAGTCGTTCCTGCTTGCCTGCTGGCGGAATAGAAGGCCCTGTTGTGGCATCACTTTTGCATACCTCTTCTAGACAGCGCCCGTAGTGTTCCTCGGACCTGGCTAAGGAACTTCAGCGAATGCCCATCAGATGTAGATGACGAGGTTATTAGGACGCACCTCATCACATGCCTTCTCCATTTGTTCGGTTGGGCCATGTTTCCAACTACATAGGGCGATTGGGTGTACCCCAGTTTCATCCGCATCGTTGAGTCCTTGGCTGGTGTGGAGGCTGGGGCCATCACTCAGTATAGTTAGGGGTCAGCCGTCCTCTGTGCCACATACAGGGGGTTGTGTGACGCTTCACAGTGCCACACTGGTGTGAGACTGAACCTTGTCGTGTGCTACGTGCTCCTGTAGCTGTGGAGTTGGCAGCACTTCCATGTTGTATAGCCCGCCTTCGCGAGAGCAGTGCACCCCTACCCCGGGTTGCATGACCCGATCGACGGGCTCACTATGGGCTATCGGTGGACTGCCGCCCAGCTATGTTCGACCAAGGACAGACCGGTGAGGTGTTACTCGTTGTTCCACGACGCGTTTGAGCCATTGCACGACAACGACATCATATAGACTCTGTGGACCCCAGAGTTTGTGCACACGGTAGCGTCACACGAAATGTCTGTGCAATGCGTGTAGGACACAATATTATGGGCGACGACCTGCCACTTGGTGTTTGCCCACATGGTAAAGCCTTACGCGTCGCAGCACATAATGCGTTAGTTTTATTTGGACCAGGTGGTGCCCTCTCCCGGCGGTAGGATGCTGCAGCGAGCCGTTCACTTGTAAGTCCAACTACATCCGAGAATTGTCTGCATTTTATACCCCCGTTCCATGTTCTAACACAAATCACTCTCGAATGCGGGCAATCCAGGGTGGGCCGACACGCCGAGGACTGTGAAGCAGTCCAACACGAGTGGATTACGACCTGGATGGAGATGGCGCACGCCGAGGTTGTGCAGGAGTAGAGACCCTTTGATGTACGAACGTACCGCAAGTACATGGAGTGGTACGTACATGTGTCACGCTCCAGACTGACTCCTACTCTACCACAGTGTCCGGAGCAGGTGACGCACCAGGAGAGGCTCCGTAGCTCGTTTGATCATCATAATGCCTCACGGTGTGACGAGACCGTAAGAACTGACATTCTTTACTCGTTTCACTGATTATATTTGTAATGTTTGTTACTAAACATGTGTTCTCTTTCATTTCATTATGAGCCACTACAGCAGATCGTAAGCGCATTGCAGACCGCCATCCCCAGTCCACACATTGTACCAGGTCTTCTAAACACGTTGAAGTACATCTTCACATAGGGGAAGAATGCACTGAAGAACATGAGCTGCGGTCATTCGAGGGATGACGTCCTGCGTGTCGGGCACTAGGTGGGGGGGCCGTGCTCACCTGCTAGGTCATCATGATTGAGTAACTCTGGTGGCTGCGATACGTCTACTGACGAGGATACGGGCATCCCAACTCCTCTGACGGAGCAGTACACAGGGTTTAGAGCGTATGCAGGGTTTGGACCGTACGCAGGGTTTGGAGCGTACATAGGGAAGAGTTCCTCTGGGGTCGTTAGCACATCGTACAATCAAGGCCAGAGCTCCTCCGCACGACTGGAGTTGCAGATAGCATACCTTGGGGCTGACAATTCAAGGGTGAATTTACGGAGTCCATTGTTCATGGCATTATTGCATGTTGCCCCCGGTTCGACATGACACATCATGACGAAATCGACGCTACACAGATTCAGTGTACTGGTACACTTCCGCGCACTCAACGGTCTCCGTACGCCCTCCGATCCGATACGCGCTCTTCGGACCGACTAACGTATCCCACGGGACACACTGAGCACAAAACTCGGATGCGCACGGGGGCGCAGCTGCATTCTAACCATGAACCGTCTGTGATACCGAGAATATCACAGACGGTTCTAACCACGAACTCTCTGATTTTACCATGGCTTGAATTCAAACCATGGTAAAACCCTAAAATCACAGACGGTTCTAACCACGAACCGTCTGTGATATGTCATCACAGACGGTTTTTGAATAAAACCGTCCGTGATACTTTGGTTTCGTCAGGCGGGAAAACGAAAATTTGCACATAATGGCGGGCTCCCGAAAATCTCTCTATATTAACAGAGTCATTCATCTCCTCCTTTGCCATCTCCATCTCCTCCTCTGCCATTTCTCCTCCTCTGTCATTTCTCCTCTGGCCTCCTCTCCCGCGGCCTCCTCCACCTCCTCTACCTGCCCCAGCCTCGTCGCCGCCGGCCTCCCACGACCTCGTCGCCCCCGGCCTCCTCTACTTCGTCGCCCCGTCCTCTCCCGAGTTCGTCGCCTGCGGCCTCCTCCACCTTGCCCCAGCCTCATCGTCGCCGGCCTCCCATGACCTCGTCAACCCAGCCTCCCACGACCTCACTCTCTCTACTCCCCCCTTTTGCTCTGTGATGTAGATTACTACTGTGATGTGTTAGTGCTCTGTGAATTCTTTGAGTTGATGCTACTGTGATGTGGGTGATGCATGTCGTGTTGTTTTTAGTGCTCTGTGAATGGATTGAGTTGATGCTACTGTGATGCTCTGGCTATTGTGGGAAAGCTAGCGAAATCCGAAAATCAATATCAGATTCATTCGTGAGGCTCGGGAGGCTCCATACGAAGTGAAAATCCGTTTTCATTTTTTTTTTGCCATAGAAAAAACTATCACAGACGGTTCTAAACAAGAACCGTCTGTGACAGTTACTATCATAGACGGTTCTTTTTAGAACCGCTGCGGAAAATAGAATATCACGAGACGGTTCTATTCACGAACCGCTGCAGGAAAATAGAATTATCACAGAGCGGTTCTATTCACGAACCGTGCGCGATAGTCGCTATCCTGACGGTTCGTGAATAGAACCGTGCGTGATAGCATTTTTCCTGACGGTTAAAAATCGTCTGTGATGACCTCGTGTCATCACAGACACAAAAATTCAGACGGTTCAAAAACCGTCTGTGATGATGGTTTAGAACCGTCTGTGATGAGCTTTTCTGTAGTAGTGATAGTTGCCCGCTGGAAGTTCGAACAACGCATGCCGTGGCTGCATTGGCTATCCGTGCGCGGGATGTTCGGACTTGGCTCAACCGCGCGCCGCTCGGACGGACGAGGCCGACGTGTCACTATGGCAAGCGTCCGTTCGTCCCCAGGACAAATGTGGGTGCCATTTCTGCATTTTCGTTCCAGCGCATGCCATCCATGCTAACTCAACTTGTAATACTGCCATTTAGAAGAAAAAAATTCACCACATACATCAGCAGCCATGACAACATACGTATGCAAAGCAGTATAATACCCGTACGAAACTTCCTTCTTAGGCATGAGTTTTTGACCGTTTTGGCACATTTTTGACATATATTTATAGAAATAGCAGTCGTCGGAGTGTATTTGCAAACATGACAACGTTGCGAGCAGGCGTCGTCGGCAACCCTGCCCCGCCCACCATGTCGCCCGTTGTCGTACGGCCGCTGTGCGGTAACGCCTCCGCCGTCGCCACGTGTCCTCCCCCAATTAGCCTCGCTGCCACATCGATTTATCTTTTTTTTAGTTTTTTTAAATAAAATCATCTATGCATAATTTTTGTATAATTTTTAATATAGCGAGATAGGCTCCAAAATTATGAACTTTTGTAGAGCCTCTTGACCCGGTGTACTTGCTTGTGTAATTTTTAAAAATTTAATTGAGAAGAATTTAGCACATTCGAATTTTTCTCAAGAAAGAAAAAAAATTACTACATTGTGGTTGTCGCACGGTGGCCGTGCGGTAACCATGTGCTACAGTGTGGTTGCCGCACGGTGGCCATGCGGCAACAATACTGTACCATTTTTTTCCCTTTTTTTTGAAAATTATTTATGTATAATTTTTGCAGGAATTTTTAAATATAGCAAATGGGCTCTAAAAACTATGAAATTTTTTGTGGAGCCCCCTGACAAAGTGTAATTCATTTTGTATTTTTTTTAAAAAAAATTATACCTTCTAAAATTTTTTTCAAACAATTATTTAAGTATTATATTGTTTGTAGGAATCTTGTAATATAGAAAATGAGGTTCGAACATTATGAATTTTTTTAAAAGACTCCTTACACAGTGAACTTGATTGTTTAATATTTTTTAGAATTCCGTATGTTCTGAAAACGTCTCGAAAGTTAAGGGTTTAGGTCTCAAAAATTATAGTTTTAGATTTCAAAAATTAGGGTTTTATGTTTCGAAAATTAGGCTGCACCTTCATGGGACACTATATTTGACTGTAATTTGAATCATCTTTGTGAATTTGTATTTTGATAATGTAGCTAAAAAGCAACAATATAGCTGATAATAAAAGCCACAATGAGACACATATGATTTTTTACTGTAATTTTGTACACAACTAATAAAAGCCACAGTGCAAATATTGTCGGTACCATACTATTATTTTGTACACACCTGATAAAATCCACAAGTTTACCATGGAAGTGCAGCCATGTTGACATAGTACTATTGTAACACCCCGGCTTCCAGGAGCCAAGATATTACCTAAAATCTCTACTACCAATCAACATTATAAACAATTTCGAGCATTCTACAATAAAAGAGCAACTGCGCTCTGCTCGAAAGGGAAGTAGCATATTAAACAGCCTAATTTCAGCAATGCATAAATAATTCGAACATGGAGTTCCATACCAAATAAAATTACTAGTTCCATAACTAGAGGGCACGAATCCATAACCTAGGCATAACGTGGCCATCAACCAGCATCAAATGCATACTTATTATTACAGTCCAACATTGTAATTGCAAAGTAGTAAATGAAGGTTATCTCAACGGGTGTGTGCAACTGTGTGTCTACTCTCTCCCACAAAAGATGTTACCATGGTTCACCTAAAACAAAAAAAAATACAGCAAGGGTGAGTCCACGACTCAACAAGTACAAAAGAATATGTGAACACGATAGTAGCATTTGTCATCGTATAATGAACCAACATAGAATAGAGTCATCATATGAAAGAATGAATGCACATGCTCTTTTCTTTTGCTTATACCGGTATAGCAAGTGAATACCCGTCGGTGTCTACAAAATACGGGTACCCAAAGCCTGTTTGAGAACATGTCAAATCGGGGACCCATATTGCTCACATTGGAATGGTGGGTCTTATAATCACTACCCACTCCTGTGAGTGTCGCAAGATCAAAACTTGCATGCATGAATGATTATGATGAATAATGAGATAACAATTATCGAATCTTAGTAAAGCAAACCATCATGAACAAGTACATATCACCATAATTCATCATATTATCACCAAACAAATAAAAACACATATCAACCACAATTGTATAGCTGTACTTGCCTTTCTCCGCTACGCCGCGCGGGGAGGCAAGGATGATGCCCCTTACTCCGGAACTCCGCCCCCTACACGAGAATATTACTAGCAATAAGAACACTGAGGAAAATGTACTCACTAACACTCCTTAACCCGACTCCCCGCAACCTAGGGTTCGAATAAGGGTTATACTCAAATTTCCCAACGGTCTAGCAGTAAGTCCCACGGAACATTAGTACGAAAATTACCATAACTTTCACTACGAAACTCGGAACGGGGTGATCTTGAACTCTCTGGAATCATGACAAAACTTTCTACGATAATATAGTTGGCAAAATCCCCTGATTCGGCCTCCTAATATTTCTTATGTTCAGGTGAAGTTTTTGTCTCTGCAATCTGACAGTCAGCGAAACAACGTGGTAGAAATTCTATAACTTTTTATTAACTCGTCTAAAAATTATGTTGTTTATAAACATGGAAAGATTACTGAATTCTCTACAACATTCATGTTGGGTGGTCTTTTTGATTCGGTCTCTAAATAATTCATAATGGCCAGACAAGACAACTATCAATTCTCGTCAGCCCTTCTGGACAGTGGCAGAGAAACTACAATAACTCGTAAACCGTAACTCCAAATCAAGTGATCTTGGTGCCTAAAGAAATATATGGACGATCCCTACAACTTTCTAAGAGATGGCTAGATCAAAAAACGTACGCAATCTACCCAAAACCGACGAGAAGCGAAGATGGACCAATCGATGCACATCGACAAAGACCGAATTGAATTGAAAATGCTACCGATCTATTGGGGATCGAAGTTACCCTTGATGAATCGCTAGAGAAGGCGCCTCGTTGCGATGCAGGTGCCCTCCCTCTCCTCTTCTTCCTTCCTTTCCCCCTCCTTCTCCTCTTCTTCTTGTCCCTTTTCTTTGGCCGGCCCTCCAACGAACGTCTCCTCGCCTTTCCTTCAATGGACAGCAGCAAGGGCTTCGTTGGGGAGGGTGGTGGCACTGTTGGGGGGGGGGGGTGGTGGCACAGGGGAGGCGCAAGGGAGGAGCTAGGGCCGGCTAGGGGAAGGTGGAGGGGGAAAAGAGAGGGAAAACTAGGGTTTTAGGGGGATTCCCCCCTGGCCGGCCACCCTATGGGTCCCTCTTGGCCGCTGCCGCTGCCCAAGTTGTCGAATAAAAGCGAAAAACCCCTTCTTGTTTCAGAAATTTATACTCCTTTCTTTGCCTTTTCTTCTCCCGGCTAATTTTCTAATTACCAGATTCGTTTCCGGGGTATTACAACTATTTTTTAGATTTTAAGTACCATACTACTTTTTCACTTCGAGTATAATTTGAACTCTCGTAGTAGTACTAATCATACTACCAATAATAGTAGTATGATTAGTACTACTCGGAGCAAAAGAAAATAGTATGGTACCAAAAATCTAAATAATAGTAGTATCATTAGTACTACTATAGGAGTTCAAATTCTACTACTACTGCTATAGCAATTCTGCTGCACCTAGTGTGGTCCATGTGGTACTAAATTTCACACATTCTAAGTCACATGAAATCATGAAACCATAATTTTTGAAACCTAAAACCCTAATTTTCGTGACCTAAACCCTTAATTTTTAAGATGTTTTAGAACATATAAAATTCTAAAAATATTATACAATCAAGTCCATTATGTAAGGAACCTTTAAAAAAATTCATAATGTTTGAACCTCATCTTCTACATTGCAATATTCCTACAAACAGTATATTTCAATGAATTTTTGTGAAAAAAAATCAAAATGTATAAAAATTTTAAAAAATTACACAAGTAAGTACAATTTTTCAGGAGGCTCCACAAATGTTTTTATAATTTTTAGAGCCCATTTACTATCATTAAAAATTCCTACAAAAATTATGCATAAATAATTTTCTTTTAAAAAGAAAAAAAATGCTACAGTGTCCATTTGCAACCACGCTGTAGCACATTGTTGCCGCGCGGCCAATGTGCGGTAATTAGACTGTAGCGAAAAAATTAAGAAAAATTAAGAATAGATTAATTTTTTCTGAATTAAATTTTTAAAAAATTACACAAATAAGTACACTGGGTCAAGAGACTGCACAAAATTTTTTTTAAGCATATTTACTTTATTTTAAAATTCCTATAAAAATTATATATAAATATTTTAAAAAACGATATGACGGCGGTGGAGACGTTGCCGCACAACGACTGTGCAATGAGCAGCATACCAGGCGAAGAGAGATTACCGCACGATGGCCATACAGCAACAGTACTATTTTTAAAAATACACTCGACGTTCATTTCTGTAAAAACGGAAAAAAAATCACGAGTCGACCCGGACCAGCCTGACCGACACGCACTAGGCTAGACCACGCTATGTATAGAAGCCGCCCGCCGCCGCGCCCAAACGCCACAAACAATCCTGACGCGAAACGGGACGCGCACCCCCTCTCTCCAGATGGAGCAGCCGCGCGATGCGGCGGAGGTGGCCATCGCGCTGTTCGACGCCTACTGGTTCCACCGCCTCGTGCTTCTCTCGTGCTCCCCTCCTGCGCCCACACCGGCATCTCCGCCGCCGCCGCCGCCGCCGCCTCAGCGCGGGGAGGAACAGCAGGCACCGGTGGAGAGCAAGAGTAGGGAGCTGCAGTGGGCTCCGTCCGGCCTGCGGCACCGCCGGTCGCGGAGCGACGAGGTCGCGGCGGCCGCGTTCGAGGACCTGGAGCCGCTCAAGATCCCCAACAGCTACCGCGCCAGGCTCGAGACCATCCTCTCCGGGAAGGACGGGCTGGCCGCGCCGCAGCCGCTGCCGGAGCGGAGGAGGCCGGAGGTGCGGCGGCCGGGGGGGAGGCGGCGGCGGCGGCGCGGGCGTAGCATGTCGGAGCTGGAGTTCGAAGAGGTGAAGGGGCTGCGGGACCTAGGCTTCACGTTCTCCGACGCCGAGGTCGACGCAGAGCTCGCGTCCATCTTCCCGGGGCTCCGGCGGCGGCGGGAGAAGGAGGAGGCCAAGAAAGTTATTGCGGCTGCGTCCGCCGAGGAGGAATTTCGTAGCGACACGGCGGCGGCGGCGGCCGCCTTGGCCTCGGCGCCGAGGAGACCGTACCTGTCGGAGGCGTGGGAGGACGAGGAGGAGGAGGTGACGAGGATGCTGAGGAACTGGAGGATCCCGGCGGCCCGCGACGGCGCCGACCTCAAGGAGCACCTCCGGCTCTGGGCCCACACCGTGGCCTCTACCGTCTGGTAATGGTTTTGACCACTAGAGTTGGTGACAAAATCATGCGTAAATATTCCGCGATTTGCATGTACATCTCTTCCAGTTGATTAATTAGTTTGTTTTACTTTCGTAACTAATAAAAGTAAGGGTTTACTAGTTTGCAGTGGGATAGTGTTCTTTTTCTTATACATGTGGTTAGTCTCTCTCATCCTTTTCAAATTTATCTCGTGTGGATCCAATACTACAGGGATAAGGTCTTATTCCGTTATCCTTGTGACTTATGAATATATCCCTCACTTCCGTAACCACCCAAACCGTCGCTGCCCTACTTCTTCTTCACATGTACACAATAAAATTTGTTGTCGTACCAATCCTTCTTGCCTCGTGCCATGACTCGCCATCTACGTCTGTCTAACATTCGCTTCGTGTCTCAGAAATCTCGACCTCCTCCGGCACTCAGTCTGCGGGTTGCAACGGTGGCGTACTTGAAGATGATGAGATCCGACAACGTATAGCAGTGAGGGGAGGCGACGTCGGGGACAGGAGAACATACTGGGAGGGAAGGGAGGAAAAGAGGAGGTGGTACCTTGGAGGAGAAGTGGCAGCACTAGGGAAAGTAGGGGTGGCAGTGATGGCGGACGAGGAAGAGGTAGCGACAAACGCGTCCTTCCCTTGTCGCATCGCCGTCTCGAGCTCACTATACTGTGTCCTCTTCATCCTAATTCTCCCTTACACCGCCGGCCACCTCCTCCTGCCCGCGCCAACCGAGAAAGCATTGCCACCGCCTCTTCGCTTACCACCGTGACGCCTTCACTGCCTCCTCCTTCCCCAGCCTCCCACCTCCTCGCCGCAATGTGTATGTTGAGGGTTGCAGAGGTCAATGGTCGTGAGAACCAAATGGATTGGTTCAGGGTGGAAGAAGGAGGCAATCAACGCATAGCCTTCTTCCTTGTCAACCGAAAATGGCTAGAAATCGGCAGCACGCCGGAGAGAGAAGTTGGCATCAACTTGAACTTCCAAAGGTAAACAATCTACGTGCTTAAAATTTTAATTTCCGGGTAGTAGTAACAGCAGGTGATACAATAAGCGGGTTAATTTATATGTGTGTGAAAGAATATTGATATTTATTATACGATCTATGATCTCATTTGCTGGTATGTATCACTCTCTTTTAGAATTCTATTGCAACGTATGGATACGCTACTAGTAGCTTTTGAAAATGTATCTATCATTGTATGTATTCATCACAATTTTGGGTTTTGGAACATAGAACTGTAAACTTTTTGCAACCAACAAAACGGAAATGTGAAAGAATGTGAGAAAGGTTTGATTTGAGGCAGACACAGGCTGATCTGATTATTGGTTTCGTGTCAATGCCAAGAAAGAATTTCGGTTGCTTTGAAGCTAAGTATTCCATAATGACATGAATCATGGTCATGTTAAGATGGTATCTTTGGGACGAACAATCCAGACTTGGGGCTGGCCGTTGATTTGTCAAAATCTGGTGCAGGGACAGGAAGGGTGCTGACCAGCTGCTTTAATTTGGGTTATGAAATGATTCCGTATTAACGATCCGATGCTTCTCGCATCCTCCACAATATTCTTCTTTCATGGAGGTTAACTAACAATCATGGCGATCGATGGTACCATATGTTTGTTTATCGGTGAGTGGCTAGCACGTGTTCCTTCAGCGCAGCCACGCAGTTATAACAGGTGAGCTGCAACGCACGCAACGGATATTCTCTGTAAGTGCTATAGTTCGGCTCACAAGTATCAGCAGAGAGTCTGGCCCTACTTGGCAAAGGGAAGTGTCTGTAGCAAAAATTACACGTTAGACCATGGTCCATCAAGATAGTTTTATAGTTCCTCGTAAAAAAAAAAAAACTTGCATAGTTCCGGTAAAACCAGACGTCGCATCAAAATTTTGGTGTTTCCCGCCGTCACAGCGTGGCACGGTCTAACATGGTCCGTTTAGGCATAGTTTGACTGGTTCTGCAAGTTAAACGGGTTGTGTCTATCAGTTCATGGGCTTATCCGACGACCCAAGCATTATACGTTAAGCTTATGGGCTGTATCGTGCCGCCCTAGGCATGCTTAGTCTGATGGGCCAGAGTTAGTCTGTTTAGCCTCTATAGACAAATGGTGTCCGGCACCACCACACGCCGCCTCCTCCGCCGCGTGTCGTGTCATGCCAAGCACGATACTATACTTGTCATGCTATGCTTTCCGAGAGATCGCGACCGAAACATGGCACAGTGCATCGGGTTAGGCCGTGATGGCCGGTATCGGATCGTGCTATGCTTGAACTAGGCTAAAAATATTATGCTTCAGATCGGCTCGGTAGTCACGACCTATTTTGACAGGTTTAACCAAGGTCATCTTATCTGATTTTGACCACACAACTGCCACACGCCGCCGCCGCTTGTCCGGTCTGCTTGTCCATTACGGTGCACCACCTGCGAGACCTCTCTAACTCCCCCATCTCCCGGCCCCGCCCCGCCGGCCATGGCTCATTGCCGGTGATGTCCACTGAGCCAACCCACCTGCCTCCATCGCTCGGTTCCTATGATAGATGGGGCCCGTAGCCTTTTTTTGTTTTAATCCCCAAATTAATTACCTTCCCTATATGCCTATAAGCTAATAGTTTCCTTGAGGGCAAGATGGGAATTTTGTGACAATACTGGCAGCCTTTAGTCATTCTCACTAACAATTTAAACCATGAATAACAATAATTCCAGTAAGAATTGCATGTAATAAAACCCCACAATTGGTGACAGGACCACAATCTTAACAAAGTAAATGCATAAAAGGATTAGCTTTCACAGCTTGATCACATATGCCATAAACGCTCAAGTCACACGCACCTGAGGAACGCTCAAATCACACACGCTCGAGAAACGCTCAGAACACACGTGTCTGAGAAACGTCGGTACCATGCTCCCTGTACATAGGACGACAACAAGTAATAATAATAAAACTATTATTGAATCAACCAGAGTTCTAATCTTTAACTAATAATAACCAAGTCTAATAATAAGTTCTAAATAGAAGTATTATGACTCTTGATTTACTGAAAGCAAATTAAATAAGAATGTATGTGATATAATTGCATGTGATACACATGTGTTACTCCATCCCATACATGTCGCCTTCCTCAGTCACCTAAAAACAACAACAAAACAAGAGTGGGTTCAAGACCCAACAACTACATTATAGAACAATAAACACACATCTTATCATTCAATTTAATCATTATCATTGTCATGCTCATACTCAATTAATCATATCATCTATCATGTAGTTAATTAGCACAAGTAACTTATGCTCAATTATGCTCCATGTTCATATGCAACTCAATCAGCTGATACCGGTGTAGCGGAGTAATCACCCATCAGTGAATCACTCTACCCTTCTGCCAGGGCCTAAATATGCAAATTTGGAACCTTTGTATATACTGCACTAGTCCAGGAGCACGCTAGTGCACACAGTGGCAATACCGATGAAATATCATTCTATATGCAAAGATAACTAAGAAATAGGCAATTAACAATAATTATCAAAGTAGCGACCTTACGGTCGAAGCTTACAACTAATGCATCGAAAGGCGAATATCCCAAATAAGCTACAGCGGAAGGAAACAAAATAACTTCAGTGTAGTTCATCCATATGCTCATAGGCAATCGACAGAGGTATCGCGATCTAGTTCTCTACGATCTTTGAAGTTGACCTTGTTGACCAACGATGAACTGATGTAGTTTCCATCAACTGAACAACATTGTTTATAGCAAGAGTAAGTACATAGAGTACTCAACAAGTTATACTACAGAATGCAATTATAGATGGTGGCTTATTCCAAAGGAAATGACTACTATGGTTATTTTGCAAAAAGTAATTGTTGAAATTGAATATGAATAATAGATTGAAAGCATAAGTTAAAATAGTAGTAATAATAAGTAGACAAGAGTTTTTACAAAGTTCACATAGCTTAATCTAATTCTTTCACACAACTTTCCCTTCCACATTGTTTTTATATAATCTACCCTTCGGGTAAATCACCGAGCAAGTCCATGACCAAGGATGTGGCTATTCGAATAGGTTATTAACACTCTGTAGAGATTATACTGCTTTACCTACAAGATACAATCATTTGATCAGAGTAAATCATAGCAAAACCTTTCAGAAACTAAATCTCAACAATTGACCCTCCCGATGTGCATACAGTCGGCACCAAACTTCACTCAACTCATTGGCCCGACGCACACTGTTGGACATGTAAACGGCAAACTATCCATAGATGTGACCCTACCAAGTAGTCCACACCTCCACCCATCACAGAGCTCTTAAACTACCCCCTAGGTAGTCAATGTCGAGACTCCATAACTTACTAAGATAGGCCTGCCCCAAACAAGGATTGTGGTAGTACGATATGGCTCAGTTCAATAACACACAAAGTTAAGTCCTTAATTGACTAAGGAGAGACTACCAAACTACGCTAAGTCACCGAGATTCACATTTCCCAATCACAAAGTCCACCATGCCACAAATCCTTTCCACTCACCCCGGTCTAAATAATTTTCTCACCCCGTTGATTAGGTGCAACATATGCCATCAATAGGTGACAACATACAACACACAACACACAACATTTTCACAAAAATGTTCGATAAACACTTAGTCAAGTAAGAGCCTAATGTAACATCACAAATTTGGAGTTCTTTTGAAGCTTTTAAAAATAAATAACCATTTGAATTTTTCTTGCTTAAGTTACAACTTAATTTGATTTTTTTAGAAATTAAAAGCATTTAATATGAATAATCTAAACTTCAATTAAATTCAAACTATTTATTTGTGTTCCTTGAGTTCTAGAGTATTTTCTGGAATTTTCTTGGAATTTTTGGAGTTTATTTGCTATTTCTTTGAGCTCAGTTTTATTTAATATCTTTTTTAAAATTCAAAAGCCTTTTGAATTATTGGAAATTCCCTCAGGTCGTTTTCCTTTTTCTCCCAGCCCAGCTCCTTTCACCGCTGGCCCATTTTTTCACTTGGCCCCCATCATCTGCCGCTGCTATTCAACCGTCGATTGCCTCGCCGTCGGTGAGTCATGAGCACCACCGTCCACCTCCCTAGCTTTGCCTCCTCGCGTTCTACGCGGTGCTCGTCTCGCTATCTCCAGGAACCCACCATTCCACCGTCGCCATCGTTGCCTGGGCCGCTCTGCCACCTCAGCTCTCGCCGCCGCCACTGTGGTCACCGCTAGTGAAAACCATCTGTGTCACCATCCTCACCGTGTTGCCTTTGCCCAGAACCAAGCCCTCGTCCTCTCAACCGTCGCCGCCATCGTGTCAAGCCACCTTGCCTCCAACCAAGCACCATGTTAGCTTCACGCCTGTGTGTCGTCCTCGTCAGCATCCGCATGGCAGTACGTGTGGCATACCCCTAAACCCATCCCAATGGCATGTAGGCCTTACATGTCATCCACTCAAGCCATGCACCCGGTCCACCGTAGTCCAGAGCCACCTCAGTGGACTTAGTTAATAGACCATGGCCCACTTGTCAGCCTCTCAAACCTTTTTCTGGATTTTCTTTTATTTCAGAAATTCAGAAATTTCGTAAGGCCCACCCGTCAACCATATCATCCTCTCTCCTCTTTCTTTTTCAACAATTTTCCAGTCCGATAATCTTCCGAAAGCCCATTCTCCTTCGTCCGAACTCTAATTCTTTTATAGTTTGTTTTGTTGTTTTTATTTGATTTGATTTTCTTTTGGATTTATTTGTGTTTCTTCCATTGTCTCTTTCTTGTTTAGACGACCCTTTTCAAGGAGTAGGAGCAAGGTTTGAGGACCCAAGAGTGGTAACTAGGCAAGGCCAAGATAAGTCATAATCCTTTGATCATATAGAACCTCTGTTTTCAAAAGTTTATTTTTATATATCAAATTGCATGCTACTTTTATATCAACTGCTTTTGGGAGTAGTTAATCTCGTATTTGTCATTATGCCGCCGTTGATTGTTTGAATACCATGAATCCATTGTCACCATAGGATGGTCATTAGTAGTTGGACATATTTGCATCACCAACATGGGTTATCATAGAGATACTTATCATGCTTAGTTGTACGATGAGCTCGTGTCACATGCTCAATAATGTTAATTTGACTTAATGAGATATGGAATTGTGGTGCGATGCCACTATTATGCAACTGTGGTGCGATGCTACTGTTGTACAAGTTGTGGTGTGATGCTGCTGTTATAAAATTATGTGTCTTGGCAGACATTGTAATTCGTTTGGTTAAACAAAATGATTTCATGCTCAGACGAGTGATTGTGCAGTAAAGGGGGCAATTAACACTTTTTGGATGAGGTAGCCTCGCCTGGGTGAATTGTCAAGGACTTAATCTTGTGCGCCAATGAACTAGGCCATATCGTACAACCACATGTACAATATGCGATGGACCTGACTAATTAATTAGTAATGTCTCAACTATAGTTCTGTTTTTGGTGGTGTGAGCTCTAGGATGGATATTCACAAAGGTGCAAGAGGAGGGCCCTATCTAGTTGTGATGACATTCAGTGTTGAAACCATAGTGGGAAGAACTGGGCTGAGAAGGAGCTTTGTAAAGGCTTTGTAATAATCACTTAGTTGCGCACCTTTGGAAGTGCATGAACGGATATTGTAAGTTGACTTATCTCTTGTGGGTAAAGCTATACAACCTCTGTAGAGTTAAAATTGTTTAAACATCTGTGTCCTTGGTTATGAACAACGCCTGGGGATTTCACGCGAGGGGTAGAGTTTTTATAAAAATGGTTGAAAGGTGAATGGGATGTTCACTTGGTGAATGTGATGTTCACTTAGTGGATGGAATGCTCACTTGGTGGTTTGGTTGGGAAGTGAATGGGAGGTTCACAAGTTGTTTCAAAAAAAATGTTTACTCTATTGATTTATTGTCTTTTCAATTACGCTTTGCAATCTACTCACTATATTTACTTTCAATTTTTGCTTTCTGCAAAAGAACCATATGGCTATTTTTTTGATCAAGCCTTTCATGAATATTAGTTGCATACTATTCCCTATGACTTGCTGAGTACTTTATGTACCCACGGCTTTAAACTTTGCTGCTCAGTTGAAGAAAGTCAAGCTGCTCAAGAGTTCTACCAGGAGTTCTTTGAAGACTTTACGAACTAGGACGTGTTCTTCACTCGATTTTCTATGGGCATGTCGAATGGCCACCCCAAGCTTCTTTTCTACTGCAAGAGTTTTGTTTGTTTGTTAAGCCATGCATGGCAAGTTAAGTAAATGTTAACCATAAGGTCTAGTTATTTTAATTTGCTATTTTGTTACCTTTTTAGTTAATTCGTTGAATGAATGGTATTTCATGAATGTTTTTCACTGTGAGAGCTAGCTACTTATCATGAGACTAGTTCAGAATTCACAGAGTGTTTCAGCTGTGTCAATCCGGGCCTCGACACCTAATTTTCAAAATGATATCAATGACCTGTTGCAAGGTTAAGCATACTAATCGTGTCTAACCATCCCACGTTGGTTCTATGATAATACCAACTAATAATTTAACCAAGCTAGGGTGACAAATGATCATGGCAATACAATTCACAAGGGAGACATAGGCAAGTGGGTTGCATAACTAATCCCAAAATAAGTAAAACATTTAATAATTGAATTAGCGATGCAATAATTTGAATCAAAATAGTTTTGTAAAATTGGGTGTAATATGATCAAAGCACAATTTGCCTTGCAATAACAATGATGTTGTTCCTTTATCTTCGATCTTCGACTTCCTCAACCTTCAGCTCCTTCGAACACTTCCAGAACATCAACGTCTAACGAGAGAGAAAGCAAAAATACAAAAAAATAAAAAAGACAAATCCAATAAACTCTTAATTTAAATTGAATAGTACTCGAAGGTAGTGCTTGATTTTAGATTAATTTAGAAACGTTAATGTGTTCAATCGGAATTCGTATGAGAAAAAAATGAACTCTCGGAAATTTGATCGAAAAAAATCAAGAAAAAGAAAAGGGAGAGAGAATCCAAGTCACTAACAAGTGGGGTCGCGGAATATTCCTGGAATCTTTTTTTTGGAATTTTTTGGGAAAATATCTGAGAGAATGACATGTGGGACCAACTGGATGAAATGGATTTCGGGAATTAAAAGAATTCCAGGATAAGGAATGGGAGACTGACATGTGGGCCATTGGTCTATGGACCATGTCCATGGAGAGATTCTAGTCCATGGTGGACCAAGCTCATGGGCGAGGGGTTGACCAAGGTTGACCTGACATTCGGGGCCCGCATGTAAGCGAAACGTGGTTATAAGGTTATGGCATAAGTGGCTGACGTGTGGGGTCCACACGTAAGAGAGAGAGAGGTGGGGTATGGTTTTAGATCTTGCCACATGGGCGATGATGAGGCAGCTTGGTGCTGAGGTGTCAGGAGGTGGCGGCTAGGTGTTAAAGGACGTTGATGGGGCGACAACGTGGTATTGACGAGACAGCGGCACTTTGAGCTCAATGGCTTGCTGGCGGCAGCGGCCGCGATGAAGGCGAAGGAGGGGCATGCTCGGATGAGGGCGACAAGGAAAACACGATGACACAGTGCACATCGCCGGGGACAACCTTGGGTGAGCAGCGGCGCGACAGTAGCGGTGGCAGCGATGGCTTGCACGGCGGCGAGGCGCTACGGCCATGCTCCAGCGAAGGGGAGGGACTGTGGGGATGGAGATGGTCAGGTGGTCAATATGATTGAGACGGTTGCTCACCAGAGGCGGCAGAATCGGGCGATGAAGGGCGGTGACTGGAGGTGAGAGAGATGGAGTTGATTTTTGCGCACAGCGAACAAAACAAGAAATCACCAGAGGAGAAAGGTAGATCGAGGAGTGGAACATGGCGTGATGCGGTTGAATTCAATAGGGACTCACTGAGGCGATAGGGAACACGACGGCATGGTTTCAGGTGTCGCGGACACGATCAGACGCAAAGAATGTGAAGACAACCCGGAGGAGGAGTCTTTGGTGGACACGCTCAGTGGAGGCAGCGTGACGCTGGTATGTGTGCTGGGGGAGTGGATGTGGCTTGGATAACATGCGGGCCTAGCGGCGAGGTGAGTGGAGTAGGGCGAAGGCGGGGCTGGGCCAGGGTTAAGGTGGAAAGGAGATGTGTCGACGGAGAGAGATAAAGGAATGGGCCGAGCCAATTCGGCCCACCGCCCACGAAGATTAAAAAAAGGAAATTAATTTTTGAATTTAAGGAAAGGCCAAAAATTCAAATGATGTATGCAAATGACGCAACATCTTTTCCTCACTAGTCAGCTGTGTGATAAGTTTGTCGAAGACATTGAGATGATCAACGAACTACGTGTCTTCCTCCGTGTGTAGCCCGAATAGATGCCACTTTAGCACCCACCAGTTGGTAAGCAACTTTGCCATATACAATTCTTCGAAGTCACTCAATAATTTCATCGGTGAATTTTCACTAATCACCGAGTAATTGACCTTATCGGAGATACATAGACCGGGTGTACTGACACCCTTTCGCTCCGTCACCTTCCATTCTTCAACGGACGTTTTTTTGGTTTGTCCCATTTAAGAGTATCGATTAAATCTTGCTGGACAAGGACATCCTTCACCACACATTACCACACGCTAAAATTTCATCCGTCGTCAAATTTCTCCACTTGATTCCACATCGTCGACATCGATCTTAATTTTGTGTAACCTGACGCTTTGCCGACCTTCTCGTAAATCTGATTAATCCGACCTTGGCTCTGATACCACTTGTTATACTTTGATACCCCTTCTCTCTATGCAGTAGCCTCAGATCGGATCAGATTTGCGAGATATGGCACGAGCGTGCATGATATCAAGAACGATGTAGATGAATCCCATAGAGAGAACATAATAACAGCGACGAAATAATCACAACGAGAGAGAAAGATTTGGCGAAGCCGGCCACATATTTCTTAAGTACAACCTCAAAAGAGTACAAGATATTGTCGCTTTATCACAACCATCTCAAACCTTTTAGGACCCACGAATCCTTACTCTATACAAGAATCTAGTGCTAAAGAATAACCTACCCTCTAATCCTCTCGTGCGCATCTTGCTTTGGACGAGTTAATCCGTGGCTTGCGTTCTCCATGACCACCTCTCATAGCTTTATGTATTACCCTATAGTTCTTCTCCAAAAGGAAGTAAGATGATAGGAATCTTTATAAAACACATCTTCAAGTCGTATTATGTTACGATATGAGTCACCCATACTCAAACAGTAGGAAAAAGTTTTTAAGTGGCACTTAAGAAAAGTGTTAAATTTTTTGTGACATGCCAGGGAAGTGGGTAACTCTTAATGTCATATAAGGATTTTTTTTTAAAAAAAAACAGAGTTGTGGACTAGTTTCTATGCTTTCTTTTCAAAGACAGCTAATTACAAACAAATAGTATCTGACGTATGAGTACATGTATGGCATGAGAAGTACATTACATTTTCTCAACATAATTATTAGACAAACAAAGGTTGTTGTCGAAAACTACAGGACAAATAAGAAACCACGGAAGGATGGATGACCAAGAAACCCATGGAGATAATTTGGGATTTCTTTGAGGAGAAATTTGATTTGAAAAGGTTAAATTTTAGGGTGATTACTTTGGTGCCAAAAATTAAGGATACAAATACTATTAAACAATTCAGGCCAATTTGTTTGCTAAATGTTAGTTTCAAAATTATTACTAAGTTCTTGGCCTATAAGGTCATAAATGAGAGTCAAACTGCTTTTTATTAAAGGAAGAAATATTTTAGATGGGTTGTGTCCCTTCATGAGATCTTACATGAGTTGAGAGCTACTAAGGAGAGATTACTGATCCTCAAATTAGATTTTGAGAAAGCTTATGATAAAGGTCAATGGAGGTTTCTTGAAAATGTTATGATAAGTAAAGGTTTTTCTGGGAAGTGGATCAATTTTGTGATGACTTCAGTGAGAGGTGGAAAAGTGAGCATTAATATTAATGGAATTATTGGTCCCTATTTTACCACTCATAGAGGACTGAGAAAAAAGTGATCCTCTGTCCCCTCTTCTGTTTAATTTTGTAGATGATGTGTTGGCAACAATTATAGATAAAGCTCAGTAGAAAAGTTTGATTAAAAGGGTGGTGTCCAACCTTATTTCTAGGGGTGTTCCTCTGTTACAGTATGCTGATGATACAGTCCTCATGGTTGAGTATAAGGAAGCCTACATTCTCAACCTGAAATTCCTGCTTTATTGCTTTTAATGAATGTCTGGTTTAAAAATTAACTACCACAATAGTGAAGTTTTTATTATTGGAGTGAACAAAGTAGAAGCTCGGAGAGTGGCAAATATGCTCAATTGTAAAGTGGGTTAGTTTCCTCCGACTTATTTGGGGATTTCCATTGGGGATAGAGATGTTAAGACTAAGGTAGCAAAGAAAATCATTTGCAAACTAGAAGGCAGATTAGACACCCGGAAAAGTAACCTTTTGTCTTCAGGGGGAAGATTGGCTTTGGTTAACAGCTATCTTAGTAGCATTCCTACTTACACTATAGGATTTTATAGGTTGAATGAGGAGGTGCACAGGAGAATGGATACTATAAGGTTTAGATTTTCCTGGAGAGGGAATAATGATAAGTTCAAGTATCATATGGTTAAGTGGAAGGCGATGTGTAGACCTAATGATTTAGGAGGTTTAGGAGTGATTAATACCGGGCTTTTTAATGATTGTTTGTTAAACAAGTGGATCTAGAAGATTGACCAGGCTAAGGGTGAACTTTGGTTCATAATTCTCAAGGCTAAGTACTTTCTTACAGGGGATTTCAGGGGTTCCAAGTTTCTCAAAGGATCTCAGTTTTGGAGAAGTCTCCATAAAGTGAAGTAGTTATACTTTTGGGGGGTGAATCATGATTTAGGAGATGGCAAATCTATCTCTTTCTGGAAAGATGTCTGGATAGATCATTGTCCCTTGAAAGTCAGGTTTGCTAGGCTTTTCAAGATTTGTAGGGATCCTGATATTTGTGTAGCTAATTGCTAAGTGGATGGGGCTTGGAATATTAATTTGTCAGAAATTTTGGGTCAGAGGAGAAACATCAGTGGGAGGACTTGAAACAAATTTTAGATGGAGTGGACCTAAAAAATGACAGAGATAGGATGAGATGGTGTCTAGAAAATTCTGGCCAGTTTGCGATTAAGTCTTTATACAGACATTCGGCTTATGGTAGGGTTACTAGTAGAAAGCTTCAAAACTGTGGATCAACAGAATTCCTCTTAAAGTGAAAATTTTCTTGTGGCAGACTTACCAGAGTAGAATTCAAACGGCGGACCAACTTAGGTTGAGAGGATGGAAAGGGGATGTTAACTGTATCTTATGTGGGGTTGCAGAGGATGCTAGTCATGTGTTTTTCGTTGCGTTTTAGCATAATTTGCTTGGTTTTGTATAAAATATGTTCTCCTTTGATCTTTATTTGTGGTGGCTTGACAAGAGGAGTGCTAATGATTATCACATTGGTTTATTCAGTTTTGCAGCTTTGACCTGGACTCTCTGGAAAATCAGGAATAAAGGGGATTGAGAGGATTTTCCCCAAATACCCTACTGATGTTATGTTCAAATTTGTATCTTATTTGCAGCGGTGGCAAATGCTCCTCACAAAAGTTGATTGCTTGAAGTTGGCGGATCTACTAGAGTCGGTTGAGGAGTGGCTGAAGATTTTTATGTTGCAAGGTAGGTCTATATGTTAGGTCTTTAAAAGTATGTCTTGAGTTTAGTGTGGATTTCCTTGGTATGGGGTTTTTAGCCTTTGGGCGTTAATTGTCAGTTCTATGTGAACTTGTATGCTGGATTTGTTAGCTGGTTTCCCAGCGTGGTTCTTTTGTTTCTGGCTTGTAAAACTGGTTATTAGCTTTCTATAAAAACTGAGTTCTTTCCTTGTAAAAAAATTCCAATAAACAACCAGGATCCAAGTATTTATAGAGCTCCTAAAACGTGTATTTGCTAAGCTCGATTGAGATGAACGAACCTAATTTGGTCACCTGCATCTGCATGCACAGCATAAACATATATATAGTGGTGATGCCAAAGCGGGGACCCATGAAAGGAAACGTAGATACTATTCTCTTTGTGTTGCCCTAAAACATGCAACGAGATGCCCTCTGCCTTATCAGTATTAAGAAACTGTGCCCAGGACCGGAGAGTCCTGGCCCAGTTGACTCCTCATCCACTCTGGAGCCTATAAATAGAAGGGAATCCCGAGTATTGTGTAACACCCTGACTATGCGAAAGCCAAGATATTACATAAAGTCTAACACCAAGAAATACTATGAATTAATTTCAAGAATATTTCATCTAATAATATAAAAACAGCGTCTAATAGAATGAATATATATATGGATTGAATCAGAATTCAACAACATATCAAAACTCTAATTATCCAATCATAGTAAATCATTTTTGATAAATTTATCAATAGACTATACCAAGATCATTAGGCAATTACTAATTTAACTCAAATGAAAGGTAATGACCAGTTCATCTATTTAAAAGTGAATAATGTGAAGTGAATGAAGTGACCCATGACTATTCCCTCCCAAGCATGTCGTCCTCATTATTTATCTAAAACAAATAAACACGGCAAGAATGAGTCCACGACTCAGCAAGTACAACAGAATAGTGTGAACAACAATGAATAAGAACATGACAGTCATAATATAGAGTAAGAATATGGAATGGTAGAAATCATATGATTGAATGAAATGCATGATCTCCTCTTCTGCTTATACCAGTATAGCCAGCGAACACCCGTCGATGTTCACTCATGCCCGCATTATCCAAAATGCGGGGATCTAAGGTCCGTATGAGGAACATTTCATAACGGAAATCCAATTTACCCACATTGGAATGGTGGATCTTACATGCCCGTATTGGAATGATGGGTCTTTACATACCACTCCCGTGGGTGAAACATGAACAGTGATCGAATGAATGAATGAAGTTATGAATATGAAAGACATACTTTTAGGAAGCATGGACTAACACTCATGCAAAAGAACAAGAACTACTGGAATTATTCACAATTTATAGAATTTAACCAATTCAATAGCATCACACACTTTGAACAACCAAAGACAATCATGACCATTCCAACTGCACTTGCCTCAACCGTGCGAAGACTGATGACGTGACAAGGATACTACCCCCGGAACCACACCACCGCCTGAACAATTTTAACGACCCTAATAAGAGAGTAATTCGGGACATAACATTGCTAGAAACAAGTATTGACATACAACGCTCCCAAACGTAGCCCGAAACATCTACTTTCAAAAACAGCGAACTGTCCCAGAATGAGACAGTCCCCTTCTAAAATTCATCACTTTCTACAGGATTATCCAAATTCAGTGATCTTTAATCCCCTGGAAAACCTACAAGTTTTCCCACAAAAACCTAGTTGGCAAGGTTCCTAGATTCTGGCTTATTATTCCCCTTATAAACAGGTTAATAAACATATATAAATCTCGTTAGAAGCTCTGGACAGCGAACTAAAACTGACGTAACTCTCAGCAAAGACATCCAAAAAATGTGATTTTTATCTCTATGGAAAGCCAATGAAAATATCTACTACTTTAATTTTGGTGAGATCCTCAAAAAAATTCATTATCTAATTCTTATTAACCAATTTCTACGATCTGTCAGAATCCCAACAGAAACCTAGAACAGCAACATTGCAAAATTCATAACTCGCGATTCCCAACTCCAAATTGAGTGATCCAGGACTCGATGGAAAGCCAGCGATGATACCTACAATACTCTAGGAGACGCCATGGTAAAAATAGGCAGTTAACTAACCGAAAATAGACGATCTCTACCGACTACTAGAAACAATCTGCTACCGATCTCGCCTAATCACGAAAATTATACCTCAATCTAATGGGATTGGGAGGATTACCCTTGGAGACTTGCTAGCCCGCTGAGTTCCCAGCGAGGTGCTTCTCCCTCTCCTCTTCTCCTCGCTCAGCCGGCCACCAATGAGGGAAGTAGCGGCACCGAGACACGAAGGCGCGGGGAGGTGGAGCAGGCGCAAGACCGGGGAGGGGGAGGATGTACTGCATCAGTACTGTAGCGGCACGGTACTGTAGCTACAATGGCGGCTATGGTTTTTCCCCCTCCTTTTATAGGTGGTCGGCCCCTCATGGCCCTCCTAGGCCAAGGCCCGAGGCCCAGGTTGCCGAAGAACTGCAGAAACCCTCCTTTTCTTAATTCTATTTTCTCTTTCTGAACGATTTCTTCCTTAGAATTAAACAGAGTATTACATATTGTAAGAAGATTACTGAGAAGCAATAAAGCGAAGCCTGAAGTCCCCTCATATCTCTGTGTTTAATCTTTTGCAGTGTTCTTGTTTTCTTGATTCGTTCTTACGTTTTTGAATATTGTTTACGAGGTAATCGCTCGAACTGGACTCGCCAGCGATGGTTACTCAACACGATATTAGAACGATCGACTCTCCTGACATCGAATTGTAACCATCGAAGAACGACACTCATAGATTGAATTATTTTTTTAGATTACTTTCAATTCTGCAAATTTAGCTTTCTAGATTGCTTTTTCTATGGTGCAAATCCGTTCTAATCTATCGCGAGCTGACTTGAAGTCGCCGGCACAATGCCGATCGGTGGATTGCATGAAAGATTGGATGTCGATTGTACTGTAGATTGAAATTGCACATTCGTTCTAATCTACCGCGAGCGGACTCGAAGTCGCCGATCGGTAATTGCACGAACGAAAATTGCATCGCAAGAATAGTTTTTTTGGGTAAATAGTAATCGCACATGTAATCACATGTAAATAGTAAACAAGAAAAAAAAACGGCTGACGCACGGCCTGCAGCCGTCCGCCGCCGACCCCCTGTAACATCCCAATTTTCTGAGCTGTAAAAATCTGTTGAGTAATTACTTGTTGGAAAATACAATATTTGAATTTCTATTAATTTTTAATGTTTTTATTTGAAGCTTAATATAGACCTTCAAGTCAAAATGGTTCAATGTGATTAATCCCAACATCAAGAATTGTCAAAACTATTTTATTTGGATCCGATGTTCTTAGATGTATTTTATAGAATTTTTTGGAATTTTTTCAAGTTCATTTGCTATTTTCTAATTGCTAATTGGATTTTCTGTATTTTCTAAAATAGAAAATATATTTAAAATCCTCCAGAACAGAAACAGGCCGAAACCCAACCCTATTCCCATTCTGGCCCAACACTATGCAGCCCGGCTTCCCTCACGCGCGCGCCGCGCCGTTCCAACTGACATGCGGGCCCCGCATGTCAGCCTCCTCCTCTCACGCGCCCGCCTTCGCTGATAGGTGGCCGCTGCTAGTCAGTCTCTGCTATTTTTCTCTTCTCGCAGCTGTACCTGACCCCACCGGTCAGTCTAACCCGCACCGTTTGCAACGCGAATTCTCGCTAGTTGCCGTCGCTGACGTGTGGGACCCAACGAATCACGGTTCTTCGTCTCCGATTCGGTTGAGATACGATTTCCGCCGCCGCGTCTCCGATTTGGGCGTTTGCACCCTGGACTCTCCCGAGCCGCCACATATAAATATAGAGGTAGCCCTTGGCGTCCGCACCTCAACCCCTATCCGCCTCAGCGCCGGAGCCAAACCCTAGCCGCCGCTAGAGCTCGAAGAAGAAATCCCGCCGCCGCTAGCTCCGACGAGCAATCCCGCCGCAACCAGAGCCGCCCGAGCCTCGTCGTCTACACCTTCAGCATCGCCGAGACAAGGGCTACGTCCTAGTCGCCTTGGTTCCGCCGGACCGTCGCCGGACACCAGATTCCATCGAGCCCGTGGCACCGCCTCCGCTCCGACCTCACCGCCGGCCAGTCCAGTCATTCTCTTGCTCCAGTGAGTGCATTGGTGAGATCCCCGCGTCACCCTCTACGCAATGGTATCATCCACCGCCGGCGAGACGCTGCCATTCGCCAGAACCATTGGGTCCCGAGCGCCGCCGTCGATCTGACGTGGCGAGTCTGCGTCAGCTTCCACATCAGCACCGGAGTCTGTGTGTCTCCCACGTGGCTGCTTCGTCAGCGTGTGCGTGGCACGGTCCAACGCTTTTAGATTCCCATGGCTCGGTAGACTCAGTCCACCGTGAGCTATCTCACTAACATGTGAGCCCCCACATGTCAGATTTTCTTTTATTTATTCTTTTTCTGAAAATTCATCGCTGACGTTAGCATTGCGCAATAATCTAATTTTTCTTTAGAAAAATAATTCAGAAATTCTAGAAAATCCAATTTAGGGTATTTTCTTTAGATTCAAACTTTCAGAGCCCATATCTTTTGCATCCGAACTCCGATTGAGCCCATTCAAATTTCTAAATTTATATAAATTTGAGATCTATTTATTTATGATTTTTATTTAATTTTTGGAGTTTGTTTTTCCTTTGTTATTTATTTATTTATTTTTTTTCTTTCGTTTACGAGTAGACGTTAATTCTTCGGGGACTTTTGAAGAAGGAGTGCCTCAAGACCAAGATCAGTACCTAGACCTATTCCAAGGCAAGTTATACCTTTGATCATCTTGAACCCAGTTTTTAAAATACTTTGTTTCAATGTATTGCATTTTATTTCAAGTATTTACTTAAATGCTTTTGGGTTTAGTTATTAATCCAAATTGTTATGTTCACCTTGTCTATTGTTACCCTAGGTTGATTTTTTATTAGTTGGTATTATCGTAGCACCAACGTGGGTTGGTTAGATATGAGTAGATTGCTTAGCCATACCACGAGTCATCATTTCATGGGAGTTACAAATATAAACTTGACTAAGTGATTATGGAATTGTGTGATGAATCTGTGTGTGTTGTGTGCTATTACACATTGGTGGCATATGTTCCACTTAATCAACAGGGTGGGAAAAGATTTAGACTGAGGCAAGTGGTGGATTATGTGTGATATGGTGGAGCTGTGTGCTGGGAATGATAATCTGTGTGACTTAGTTAGAAACTGGAAGTCTTGCCTTGGTCAATTAAGGACTTAACTTTGTGCGCTATTGAACTAAGCTTTACTGTACAACCACATGCCTGGTATGAGACGGACCTAACTTAGTAGTGTAATACCCCGGCCTGCTTGTAGCGTGGCCCATGTGGCCCATGAGGAGTTGTGTGGTGGGATTAGTCCCATATTGCTTGTCTCAAGTGAGTTGTAGTGGTATATAATGCCTGTTGGATCCAAACGTAGCACCTCCGGGTTAACCCTTTTACACGAAGCGAGGACGAAAGTGTAAGTGAGGTGCTATGTGTGGCGGGTCCCCCCCACGGTGGGCTGGGCATTGAGCCGATTTTGGGTCAGGGTGTTACAAGTATGTTATGGAATCTTGCTATTGACAACTCAGGTTGTAGGTTAAGCTGTGTGATGGGCTGGAGGTGTGTTTATCACATCGCGGGACAGTTCGTCGTATCCCTGTCCAACAGTGTATGTGTCGTATCCAAACGCTGTGTGTATCGGTTGGACGACCGTAAAGCACATCGGGAGTATCAATGTTGAGATGAAGTTTCTGAAAGGTTTTGTTATAGTCAGTGTGAGCTACACTGATTGTAGCTTGTGGGTAAAGTGTACAACATCTGTGGAGTGTTAATCAATCTATTCGAATAGCCACGTCCGCGGTCATGGACATGCTCGGGGATTTCATACGAGGGGTAGATTTTCATAAAACCTTTGGGAAGGGAGTTGTGTGATCTAAGTCATATGGTTGTTTGAATAACTTGTTTAGAGTGTGTGTCTTTGTGAAATCAAATGATAACTTAATATTATCTTATTTATTTTGAATTATGTTTTCAACCTATTATTCGCATTCAATTGCAAATGTTGCATTTCTGCAAAAGAACAACAAAAGTCATTCCTTTGGAATAAGCCATCATCTATAAATTGCATTTTGTGGTATGACTTGCTAGTACGGTTGTGTACTCATACTTGCTTCAAACAATCAACAAAAGTGGAGGACTTATCGCCTGCATTTGAAGATGAGTTCTACGAAGGTATCGATCGTTAGGGTCTGGATCCCAGTCAGTTGCCTGTGGTGAATTGATGGGATTCCGCTGAAGTTTATTTCTATTCAAGCTGCTGCTATTTATCTATAGTCAGCCCTGCGTGGCTTAATAAATGTGAACTCGACTATAAGATCAAAACCATTATTTGCTACTCAAATTAGTCGTTTATGATATTAATCGTCTTGTGTGGATCGATATTCATCTATGTTGACACTGTGTGCACTAACGTGATCCTGGACTGGTGCAGAATATACAGATTGTCCAGAATTGCATTTTTGGGTCCGACACCCCCCCCCTCAACGCGCCCAGCAGCCGCCGCCCCTGCATGGGCAGATAGACCGATCGGCTTGAAGCCGCCACCACGCCCATGGCCGGAGCCCCCGCATGGGCACACAGGCACCACCCAAATCAAGAAAGAAGGAGGAGAGGAGAAGAGCCGGCCACCACCTCCGGCCGCCTCGCAAGCGCCGCCAGACCTACCGAATCGCCCTGCACGGCGTTGCCGTCGACGGCTTGCAGCCTCCGGCCCCGCACGACCGGCGCCGACACGAGATGGTGTCCATGCCCGCACCCACCGACCGCCGGCATCGGCGGCGCCCGATCCGCACCGCCCGCCGGCCGGCCAACAGCCCGCATCGGCGCCACGATCCGTGCGTCGCCGCCGGCCGGCCAGCTCAACCGCACGCGGATCGGTGCGGCCTCAACACCGCCACGCCGCCTTGAAGGCATCGTCGGCCTTGCCGAGACTCACCGGCCGCCTCTAGCCACCACCTTGAAGCGCGGCTAGTACCGAGCCCCGCCTCGAAGCACCGTCGCTTGAACCGGCGCCGCCTGCTTCGACCTGCCGGCTGCCCAGAGCGCCAACGGCGCGACTACTCGGATGCCTCAGAGCGCCGCCACCGCGCGCATGCGGACCGGCCAGCGCGCCGGATGCCTCAGAAGGCGCCCCCCGCCGCATGCGGCCACGGCCTCCGCCGCCAAACGCGCTCCTTCTGGGAGCCAGCCACTGAGCGCAGGGGTAGGGAAACCCTACCCCCATGCCCCTTTTAGCAGCGGCGAGTCGGCCAAGCAGGGTGGCCCGCTTGTCCCGGTCGGATGAGAATAAAAAAACGAGAAAGAAAAAAATCCCATTTTTACAAAAAAAAGGCATAAGAAAATCCCAGTTTTTCGGATAAGAAAATTTTGCAAAAAACCCCTCGGATTATCTAAAAATTACGCAAACATTTTTCTCAGAACTTAGAATTACACATTTTAGCCCCTGAAATTTGCAGAATTCACTAAAAATTCATATTCCAGCAGAAAAGGGCCCTGGGAATTCAAATTTTGAATCAGTTTTTGTATTTGAAATATGTTTCACTTTGTTATTATTATTTCTATGCAATTTATGTGTTGTATTTACTATTTTTGATTATTTGTGATTGTTTATATTACTTTTAATAACTGAAAATAGCAGTAAATTATGAAAGAAATACGAAATCACGAACCAGGAGTTCGAAGAACATTATGAGAATTTTGCTACCATTTTATGCAGATTACCAGCAGTAATCTTATGAACACTTTGCATGAATACGAAGATGACTGGTATCACGAACCAGGAGTTCGAAGAACTGACCCAACATGGCCAGAATTTGTACATAATTTGTACAAGTCTTCAATTCTGTGATAATGTAATCACGGATGAGCAGAAGATTGAGAAGACTCTCTCTACCTTTCACCCAAATGCGGTGCAATCCGCACGCAACTATTGTCAAGATGGCTACATGGAGTATGCCTAATTAATTAACATCATGAAAGTTGTGAAAGCTCACGATGATGTTCTAAGAAAGAACTATAGCCGTCTAGTAGCAATGTTGGCCATGAAGCCAATGCTAGCAGCTACAAGACGAGGAAGCCTCTCACGAATGAGAGGGCAAGAAGGGTAAGGTCGTGGGTCGTAAGCACGTTATTGATGTTTTCTAGTCTAAGAAGAAGGGCAAAGGACAACATGAGGCACACCTCGCCATTGCAGGCATAGAGGATCCACAGCCATTAGTTGCACTAATGGATATGGACAGCCCAGTAGTAGCCCCAATCACTCCTCATTTGGACATCGCAGCGGCCGCAACCGTAGTTTCCCAAGAGGAGAGGATCTCCATGGAGCAGATTTAGGCAGAAGTTACTACAAACTTCGCTGATTCGATCTAGTGCACGCACTGCAGTTAGATATTTTTACAGCCACTTGCAGTTTGTGATTGTGATGGAACATTGAATAATGGTTGTAAGCTCTAGGAAAGCAAAGCATTAAATTCTTATGATGAGTCCTGCAAGACTTATTCCCGTATTTATAATAGTAAGTTATGTTCTGGTATCTAAAGTATTTTATTTATATGTTGCTTGTTTTCTGCTACATATTAATAAGGTACATTATATTAGAACACGTGTAGCGCCCTGTGGAGAAAGTGTGCTTAGTAGATAGTGGCACAATGAATACCACCTTGAGAGAGATGAAATTTTTTAGTCAATCAGTAAGAATGCTTGTAATCATACGACAATCGCAAGCAGTGATACTTGTACAATTGGCTCAGGAAATGCCATAATTATACTCCCAATGGGTATAACTTTGGTCATTAAAGAAGCCTTGTTGTAACCAGAATTGACTAGAACTCTCAAGAATATTCGCTCTAACGGTTTCCACGTAGAAACTGAAGAAGAGCATGGTAAGGAATACCTGGTCATTACAAAACGTGAAGAAAGTAGAAAAATTGTATTAGAACGACTTCCTTCATTTGAAACTTAGCCTATACTGCACTAAAAATTGTATTTAGAAGCTCTAAACCTTTTCTATCCCTAGCATGATAGATTATGCCGCCTAGATCTTAGGATCATGAGAAATATAATTAACAATTCACAGGGACATAATGTCAATATAATAAATTTCTCGAATCACGAAGATTTTGTGTGCCCCTATGTGCCACCGAGAAATTAATTCCTAAAACTTCTACTCTGAAAGAGAAGGATGCAGTCCCTGCATTCTTGGACCGTATCCAAGGAGACTTTTGCGGTTCTATACAGCCCCTGTTAGGGCCATTTAGGTATTTTATGGTGCTCATCGATGCTTCCTCAAAACGATCACATATTTGTTTATTGTCTACGAGAAACCATGCTTCTGCTATGCTAATCTCGCAAATAATTTCCCTGATCATCATATGAATTCCACCAGAATGGACAACACCGGAGAAATTACTTCAAAAGCATTTGATGATTATTTCATGACAATGAGAAATTAAATTTGAGCATCTCATACCGCATGTCCACACCCAGAATGGACTTGCAGAATTATTATTTACCAACTGCATGTTGGGGAAACACAGTCCTGCACACATCAACTCTCGTCAATCTTAGACCACCGGCATATAACATCTATTCACCTATGCAACTAGCGCAAGGGTCAACACCGAAAATTTCTCATCTTTGAAGATTTGGTTGCAATGTCTATGTACCTATACTACCACCGCAGCGAACTGCAATGGGCCATCTCCGAAAGTCTAGGATATACGTTGGTTATGAGAAAGCATCTATAATCAGGTATTTGGACCCCATGACTGGAGATTTGCATGCAGCCCGCTTTGCTAATAACATATTTGATGAGTAATTGTTTCCCGTCATTAGGGGAGGAAATCAAACCATTGATGAAAAATATAAGGAAATAGTGAAGTCCAGAAGACAATTGAAGTCCAGAAGATAATTGAAATACATACACATGACCCGCATACTAGTAAAGCATATAGAGAAGTCCAGAAGATAATTGCAGTCTAGAAGATAATTGATTTGCAAGTATTAGCAAATCATCTGCCTGACCACTTTAGTGATTTGAAGAGCTTGACCAAGTCGCATATGCCTGCAAGCAATGCACCGGAGAGGGTTGAAATACCGATGAAGGTATCTCCAATCCCGTCCTAAGGCCTCTGAAAGGACGAGAACTCCGGCCCCTCGAATCCGAAGTAACCGAGGACGCCTGGTGAAAAAGGATAAAAGGGACTTGACACAGCCGATCACCGAAATTCCCCAGAACCAGAAGGGGAGGCCAGTTGAGACCTAGCACCAGTATGGTACCTTCAGAAAAGGCATACCAGAATTGAACATCCCCATGAAGGGAGATATTAGCATGGATGTGTGCGCACACATTGGAGCTGAAAAACTAAAGGGATTTGCCTCGCAATTGAAAGCAGCGGTAAGCAAGTAGAAGCATTATAAATATCGCCCCTTGAAGAAATAGCTATAAACTTTATGACCTCGGGAGAATCTATGAATAAGCCAACAGCCAATGTCGACATTTACTTTGCAAAGAAAATTGCTACAATCATCGATATTGATCCAGAGCCTGCATCGCTCGCTGAATGTAAGAAAAGATCAGATTGAAAAGATTGGAAGAAGGCAATAGAAACTAAATTATTCTCTCTGAATAAAAGAGAGGTGTTTTTGGCCTGTAAGTCGCACACCTCCCCATGTGCACCCCGTAGGGCATAAGTGAGTATTTGTTCGAAAGAGAAATAAAAAGAAGTAAGGCTCGTTGCACAAGGTTTAACTTAACATCCAGGATATGATTATGAAGAAATCTATTCCCCGGTCATGGACGGAACCACCCTTTAGATATTTAATCTCAATGGCAGTAAACTTGAAGTTAAAAGTGAAATTGATGGACGTGGTAACAGCATACCTTTATGAAAATTTGGATTCGGATATTTATATGAAGATACTTGAATGTATCCCTGTCCCGAACCAAGACAGAGCAAATAGAAATCTATACAGTGTGCAACTCAGAAAGTCACTGTATGGACTGAAACAATCTGGCGGAATGTGGTATAATTGCTTGAAGCGACTTTCTATGCAAGAAAGGCTACACGAACAATGACAATTATCCATGTGTATTTAGACGACGATCCCAGGATGAATTTTGTATAATCTCAGTGTATAAAGATGATCTGAATATCATTAGAACCCTGGAGGGTATTAAGAAAGTAAGCTCTTAACTGGAGTCGGAGTTCAAAATAAATTTTTTGGGTAAAATCAAATACTACATAGGCTTGCAGCTTGAGTATACCCCTGAAGGGATTTTAGTACATCAGTCAACCTACACTCAGAAAGTATTGGAAAGTCTCGGCTTTGAAAAGGCATATCCTTCGAAAGAGTCGATGGTCGGGAGATCCTTACGGCAAGACAAGGACCCGTACAGACCTAAAGAAGAGGGGGAGGAAGTCCTGTGACCGGAATTCCAGTACCTGAGTGCAGTAGGAGCACTTATGTATTTAGCAAACTTTACTAGATCAGGCATTGCATTTGCCGTAAACCTATTAGCAAGGTATAATACAGAAGCTACCAAAGGCATTGGAAGAAAATAATGGACATCTTCCGTTACCTCCAAGGAAGCAAAGAACTTGGTCTGTTCTACGTAAAGAACCAAGACCTGTCTATGAATGGCTATGCAGATGTTGGGTTCCTGTTGGACCCGCATATAGCTAAGTCACAAACATGCTATGTATTCTTATGTGGTGGAACTGCAATTCCATGAAAATCGTCTAAGTAAAATCTTGTATCGACTTCGACGAACCACTCGGAAATCATAGCACTGTACGAGGCCTCACAAGAATATGCTTGGTTTTGTCGGATGACTCACCACATCCAACAGTCATGTGGATTGAATACCACGCAAACCCCCACTATTATCTATGAAGATAATGTAGCTTGTGTTGCATATCAACCCCAAGTTCTTCTATGCTCATGAATTACAAAGGATGGACGAAATTAAGGTACTGCATACTAAGTCATGTGAGAATCTTACAGATTTATTCACTAAGTCACTTCCAGCATCTAGCTTTGAAAAATGCATACGTGGAATTGGAATGATAAGACAAAGAGAAGTGCAGAATTTAGAGGGAGAATCTTCACGAACTCATTATTGAATCTTGATCACGAAGATCGAGTACCCAAAGAATAAAACCTGAAGATTAAATGAAATTGGGTGGATTGTACTCTTTTTCCCTTGACGGGTTTTCCTGAAGTTTCTCGGCTAAGGTTTTTAATGAGGCAATTCGTGCAACACAGCAGAACACATGACATGTATTCTTTCTCTAAAAAATTTCCCACTGGGTTTTTATAGAGTTTTAACGAGATATAAACATGTCGGATGAGTGTCCAAGGGGGAGTGTTAAGAAACCGGGCCCAAGACCGGAGAGTCTGGCCCAGTTGGACTCCTCATCCACCCTGGAGCCTATAAATAGAAGGGAACCCCGAGTATTGTAAGACGATTATTGAGAAGCAATAAAGCGAAGCCTAAAGTCCCCTCATATCTATGTGTTCAATCTATTGTTGTGTTCTTGATTCATTCTTACGTTTTTGAATATTGTTACGAGGTAATCGCTCGGACTAGACTCGCGCTAGCAACGATTACTCAACAATCAGCACAACGTTGGATGCACCCCGCCGTCTTTTCCTACTCCTTTCTTGTTTCCAGCCCAAGTGATAGATTAAGTTACTCCAAGCATGATCCCCACCACCACTCGCAGAGTTGCAGAAAGCATTGATGCCGCCAATTACTTTGATGCAACATTGTTTGAACAACCTGGATCACCCAAGTTTCAGCAGTCCCATTTTTCGCTAGTTAAAAAATGGGTTGGGATCCGTAAAGACGTGGATCCATGTCAGAGAAATTAGGTCAACTTAGGAATGGTGGTAAAATTTGGTTATGATTGAGCTGGGGTATGCATGATTGGCTGGAGTGCCTCTGTTGCTGGTGTGATTTTGATATGCGAAGGTGGTAAAATTTGGTGTATGATTGAGCTGGGGTATGCATGATTGGCTGGAGTGCTTCTGTTGCTGGTGTGGTTTTGATATGCGAGAGCAGGCAACCTAGCCGACCACCGCACTAGCCGCCCGCCGGGGCCTCCCCCAGCACCGGCGGCCAACCCTCCCAGGTCGGAGCCCACACCCGCAATGGCCTAGTCGCCCACCAACCTCCCCCCTGCCGCGACCATCATTCACGGTTCAATCCCATGACGCCCGATCTAGATTTGTGCGACCTACAGGAGGAGCTCGACTACGGTACATTGGGCGATGACAACCTGGACCTGGCGCGCCACCTTGACCCGCTGCAAGATTCGGACGATCAGATCAAATCTCTAGACCTCGAGTTGGGGATTGAGTCCCTCCCCCCTCAGCCACGGCTGGGCATGGTAGCCTCAAGCTGGGGACTTAGTCTTCCATCCCTTCGGTGGTGGCTGGATGGGGAAAAAAGGTAAATCACCCCTTTCTGAGGCTGCTTTGACAGACAATGACGCAATAGCTCAGCTCGTAGCAGATAGCCAGTCTCACCCCACTAGTGATTGCGAAAGAAATCAGGCTAAAAACCAGCTACTGTTATTAGGTAATCTTTGTTTAGAAAGTTTTTTCTTTCGATTTTGGTTTCCTAATGTGAGTCAGGGTAGGTTTCCTACTCAGAAACGAATTGAATCAAAGAATCCAAGTGCTCGGCCTATATAAAGGCACGTATGGTCTTGTAAGTTAATCATCAAGAGCAATAGAGCAAAATAAATTCAGAAAAAGTGCTATTGATCCGGCAGTATAAAAATCTTTATTATGTTCATCTTCAATTTAGACCAACAATTGATATCAGAGCTTACCTCATAGAGGTTCGGACGAAGCCATCGTGGAGAATTTTCTGACTGGGCCTGATAATGATTTACGTGGATTCTATCTGCCATGTGCCTGTGTCGTGTCGACACCTGGGAATGCCTCCTCGTCTCTTACACGAACAGATTTTTTTTTTCCCTTACAGAAAGACGTGAACAGCAGCTTGTCATAAAAGTTTGTGACCAGACCCGGGCAAAATTCGGGCAGAGCTGGAGTTTACGATCTGGGCCTAATTCTTCGTGCTGCTGGACCTCGGCCGAAACTTAGAGCAATATTTTAAACTTGTGTACGGATGGGTTCAGGCATCACAGCCCAAATTGTTAATTGGGTCGATAAACTAAGCCCATGATCCCTCGAGGAGCCAGACGCCCAGACCACACAACACGCCTCGTCTCCTTCCCATCTCCACCCAGACTCCAGGGTTTCCCTCTTTTAATCCCCCGCCGCCACCTCACGTCGCCTCCCTCGGCACCCGATCCTCTCCTCCCTACCCCGCCGCCGACGCAGAAGACCCCGTTGCCCTTGCCACCTCTTCCATGGTCAGTCTATCTCACCTTCCCTCCTCTCCCAGACTTACGCTCCCTGATGCGCACACGAAGCTAACCTCTGTGTGCGCGGGTGTGCCCATGCGTGCTCTCGCAGGCGTCGGAGAAGAAGCAGTCGAACCCGATGAGGGAGATCAAGGTGCAGAAGCTGGTGCTCAACATCTCCGTCGGAGAGAGCGGAGATCGCCTCACCCGTGCCTCCAAGGTTGGGACCCTTCTTGCGTATCAAGATATTTGCGCGAACAAGTGTCCAGGTTTTTGCGGTTGTACGAGCAGCAAATGAGCCTTGGTTACAACTTACAACCTGATGCGTTAGTGCGTTATTAGGTAGTTTACCATCTTGGTTTGACTGTAGTGAAGTGAGCTCAGAGTTGTGTGTTATTAAGCCTTGATATGTTCAAAGTAAGAGATTCTTGGTAGTGCAAGGATGAAGTCGGGGCGAAGAAATTTTAAAATTAGCACGCTGTTCGTTTTATTGTCACGACAACTGAACGAATTAATAAGTACTTGCCTGGTTACTTAATTGTTAGTAGCCAATTGTACAAGTAGTCGCCGAGCTACTTAATTGTCAGTAGTCAATTGCTTAGACTTCAAATAAGTTCCCTGACGTCTTATAGGATAACTTATTGATAATTTTTGTAGGAATGTGGATCATTGACTGCAGAATACGAATTCAATCTGCATGATTTGTAATTGCAATTTTGTAAAATTCATGAGACAAGGACATTTTTATGCTGTGTATACACCAAGGCTTGTCTATTGTTCTATGTTATCAAGGCGTCACCTAGGCGACGCCTAGGTGTCTGGCGCTCCAGGGTGGGCGCTAGGGGTCATCACCTAGGTCGCCTAGCCAAGGGACTTGGGGCGGTGTTGCTAGCAGAGGAAAACCGGCATCGGGCAGCGTCGAGGAGCCAGATCCGGGTCGGCGGCGGCGGCAACTCGAGGAAGAGAGCTTGGGCGGCGGCGCAGCTCGAGGGGAGAGAGCTCGGGGAGCCGGAGCCGAGTAGGAGAGGGAAACATGGGAGTAGGGAGGCCCGGGGATGTGTCAAGGGAGTAGGGAGGCCGCGGCGTTAGGAAGAAGGAGACCCGGCCACAGCGCGGGAGGCGGGGGCGGGGAGCTGGGTAGCGGTGGTGGCGGCTCGGCGAAGGCGGCTCAGCGGCCTGAGGTGGCGCAGAAGACACGGCCGAGGCCGCCGCAGTGCGCTCAGCGGCATGGGTCTTGGCCGAGCGCCGGTGGCTGGAGGGGCGTCGTGGGAACCAGAGGGAGGGAGCTCCCAGGAGCAGCGCCGCCAGGAGGAAGATGCTAAGAAGAGCAGAGTTGAGAAGCTGCCGGTGAGGAGGATGATGAGGACATCACTCCTTCAGATACGCGCACTACACAAAATCCTCAAGATTCGGTTGCTGAACTAGAAGGTCCTATGACAAGAGCTCGTGCACGTCACTTAAATTATGAGGTGAACGTGTTTCTAGGTGCTAATAGTTTATCTATGCAGAATGGTATACTACTTAATAATTGTGGTCTTTTGTTACTTAGGAATAATGGGGAGGATCCTCAAAGCCCTGGTCATCTGCGCCAATACATAGAAGGGTTAGAATCAAAGCCTATTTTCTCGGATGCTAAAAGAAAGAACAGATCAACCACTAAATAATATCTCTGCGCCCAAGATAAGGAATTCCACCAGCACAAGATCTCCCACGATTTCAACTCGGCCACAAGTTTTACATCAACTCCATCTTTTTCAGGCCAAGAGTATAAGGTGCTGCGTCACCTTCCCTTGGACCCCAGGTCATGTAATAGGATAGGAAAACCAGGGGCTATGCGCACCCCTTGTCTTATGCGCCAACCCCCTGGCTGAAATTCCTCTCCTCTTTCTCCTCATAAATAGTTAGGAACCAGCACTTCTCTAGATGGGTTTCTTTGTAGATTATTTTGCATAGTAGTTTCGCCGCATGTTCGGTTGAAGGAACCTCAACTTTGTGAGCTTAATCATTTTTGTAATACAATTTTAGATTGCATGTTCCACTTTCTTGCTTGTGTTCTCGATTCGCTTGTAAGAGATAGCCTTCTTGGCGAGGTCAACCATGTTCGGCATGGTTGATAACCATCGGAGCAGTGGTGCAGTGATTGCAAGGGTTCGATTTTAGTGAGCCTTTGGA